>OY998178.1:53479450-55997824 GCA_963921935.1 Galeruca laticollis
TTTTCAATATCCATTTTATTACCTGACTTAAATATAGGTGCTACCACTGCTGTTTTCCAAGATGTAGGATTACCTTGGTTGCAATAATAAGATTGAATATATGTATTAACGGCTTTTTCAACCAATCACTACAAGCTTTCACTATATAGGGCGGAATTCCGTCCGTCTCAGCAGCTTTTTTAGGCTTTAACTTTTTTATGGAATTATTGAACTGTAATTCAGTAATATATGTGAATTTGCAGAAATCATTAGTAACTGAATTGTCACCTAAAAAATTTAGCAAATTTTTCCGCTGTATCCCCTTCCTCAACCTGTTCACCTTTCCAGATATAATTACTAAAGCTTGCATTATTATTATTTCTTTTATTATTGACATGATTCCAGAAATTTTTTACATCAGTTTTAATATCTTGTTCCACATTTTCTAAATATTTACGTTCCTCTGCCTTAATGATACTATTTAGTTGTTTTCTAGGTTTTTTATACTGATTGCTATAATATTCCGATAACGACCTTAATTTTCTAAGTTAATTATTTTCTTTAAGCATCTCTTTAATTCCTTTTGAAAACCGAGATGGAAAGCTTTTACCACCATCATAAACATTTAACTTTGGCACACAATTTTCAATAATATTATTAAATATGTCATAGAATATCTGTAGTGCTACATTAACATCAACATTTTCATCCAAAACTGGTTGCCAATCAGCGTCCCCAACACTCTGACTCAGTTTAATAAAATACGCTTTTTTAAATTATACCTTGTTTTTCTTGACTCTATTGATTTTGATAATATATTACTAGACCAAATTTTTATACCAATATCTAATGCCGGGTGATACAGATCTTCTTTGATAAATGGAAGACAATCTTTACTTACCACACAGTTGTTCCAATTATTTACGGAGCTAATAACTAGATCTAGCGTTTTTCCTAAGTGATTCGTGATTGCATTATATAGTTTAGATCCATTAAATTCAATAAAGTCCTGAAGGGTTTCCATAATGTTATTATTTCTAATAGTTGTATCATAATGTGTTCCTGTTAAATAAGAAATGTTAAAGTCACCAATTATATAAGTTTTGTCTACATCCTCAATATTAGTTTGCAAGAACTCAAAGGCAGCTTCGTATACGTATACTCGAATGAATGTTAATTCCACAGAAAGTATATTTACAACCGTTAATTTTGATATTTAGGGCCACCGCCTCAAAATACTTACTACATTTTGCTATATTAATTATTTTGAATCTTTTTCTTGTGGCGATGTAAATTCCACAATAACTGGCATATGCCTAGTTTCAGAGTTGGTTATGTAGAATTTGCCAATTCTATAGATGTTGAAGATTTCCCATTGCGAAATTTTTACTTTTAACCCGTCATTGAAAAGGGTTAGTACCTTCACTAAAATATTCTCGTTTTCTTCATCTAGAATCCCTATTATACTTACAGAATTTCCCTTCATTTTTTGATCCAGCTCTCTTAAATTTTCGTTTAAAGTCATTATCTCATCTTTATTGGAATGAACTTTTGCGTCTAATGCGTCGTATTTTGAGATAACCCCATTTAGCTTATCTTCCATTTTATGTCCAAATTTTGTATATTGTTCTTCAATTTTAGCTGTCAGTTCAGGCAACAATTTATTAACTATTGCCTGAACTAGGCTATCATCTGAAATAGCCGAGTTTGCCTTTGATCGGCTCATTTTAATACCTTACCAACAATCTCACTTGGCAACACTGTTGAGGAAAACCAGCAGTCTTCAAAAAACAATTTTTTCGCAATAATAATGCACTTAACGTACTTCTTGTTTATTCACTAGATACTAGGTATACCAACATTTTAGCACAAACAATTGATTTTTAATATGCAGTTTTACCGCTAAATACTAAATAATAAACAAGGAGATCACAGACTCGGCGTGCACACATGTAACTGATAACCAACAGTTAGTTATAAACTAACGATTCATTCAGGTTTATCAAAAACGGTTTAAATGTGCTATTTCCTAAGTTCAACGTTGAAAATTGGTTGTGTTTTTCAACGTTAAAAAAACCGTTTCAAAGACCTATTTTAAACTTTGCCTAACCAACACTTGATTGACAACTAACGTTTCATTCAGGTTTATCAAAAACGTATCATTATGTTATTTCCTAGCTTCAAAGTTCAACGTTGAAAATTGGTTGTGTTTTCCAACGTTGAAAAAAAAACGTTTTAAAGTCCTATTTTAAACGTTGTCTAACCAGCACTTGGTAGACAACTAAAGTTTCATTCAGATTTATCAAAAACGTTTTCAATATGTTATTTCCTAACTTAAAAGTTCAGCGTTTAAAATTGGTTGTGTTCTTCAACGTTGAAAAAGGGCGTTTTAAAGACCTATTTTAAAGGTTGATAACCAGCAGTTGGTTATAAACTAACGTTTTCAAAATGTTATTTTTCTACGACCGTGCGTTTTTACCCACTTTCCCGCACTCATTTTGGTTTAGAAAGTGTCAATTTCCGCACTAGTGCGGGAAAACTGACTTTCCCGCACTAGTGCGGGGAAGTAAAATATATCAATTCAATTCAAGATAAAGGAAACCTAATTGGCAACGTTTCTAGCAGATTCAGGCGTGGGGATAACCAACATAAAACGTCTTGGAGGCTGGAAGTCAACTGCTGTTGCTGAGAGTTATTTGGAGGACTCAGTAGAACAGAAGAAAACCATCTCGAATAAAATTCGTTCATGTGCTGGCAACTTGCAACCGATGCCGTCTCCGTCATCTTCATGCACTTTGCAATCTACGAGTGTTACTCTTAACAGCCAGTTACCACCAACTAACTACTCTGGACCGGCTATTCTGACGCATTTGCAGAATGCAACAAATTGTGTTTTCAACATTAATATTAATAATAATTAGTGGATTTTCATGGAATGTTTTGTATGTTGAAATAAAATATATATTTTCAATGTGCTTTTTGAATCTTTATGCGGTCGTAGAAAAAATAATGTTCCTAATTCATGCGTAAAGTGTCTTTCCCGCCCTTGACTGCTTGCCCGAACTCCGCTTCGCGTCGTTCAGGTCAACGGCAGTCGCGTGCGGGAAAGTATCACTTTCCGCACTTGTTAGGAAAATAACTATTCCTAACTTTAAAGTTCAACGTTGAAATGGTTGTGTTCTTCAACGTTGAAACAAGACGTTTTAAAGATCTATTTTTAACATTGCTAACCAGCAGTTGGTTGTTGGTTGAAATTGAAAACTAACGTTTCATTCACATTTATCATATATCATCGAACATACTCGAACGACTTGAATCAAAGCGAAGCACATAGCACATGAAAAGCGCAGGCGCACATGCCGGGGTGGAGGTCCTGTACTCAGCGTTGCCACAGCTCGCTCGATCGAGCGAGATCTCGCTCTTTACCTTTTCTTTTCGCTCGCTCGGTCCCCTTTGACAAATCTCACTCGTTTCGACGATACGACTGCGTCCAGATTTGGAGTGCAGCCATTTAGATGGCGACATGGTTGCAACTCACATTGGTCTGTGGTCTGAATATTCGATAGAGAAAAAGAAGAAGAATTTGTGAAATCGAGTTATTGACATTGATGCTATTGTCAATCAATTATTATGTATACCTATCTACTTCTACAGAAAATGACTATTAGTTTTAAAGTTTAGTTCTAATATTGTTTGATCTAATTTTGCAAACCATGCAATAAAAATATATGATGATATATAATGTAATAAAATAAAATAACTCTTATTTTATTTTGTTTATTTTAAATTTTTCTTGAAAATTTGGAAATAAATACCTAATTTTTAAATTAATTTTCGGAACTCTTTATTAACCATTAAATATATGTAGAAACCCTCCTCATCTCTTTCTATTGTGTGCGCATCGTGCACATCAAACGTCAAATGAGGAGAAGTTCATTTATGTCATCACTATATATAGATGTTTGATTTCAGATTAACACAAGTCAATGATATTTGAGAAAAACTAACAGTAATAAAATCTCGCCCGTTTTTGAGAGAACGACTCGTCCCATCAAACGTAGGTCTGCGGCAACACTGGCTGTACTACTGTTTGCGGTAGTGATCGGGAATCGGCTATTTTTACGTGTATGATAATTTTGCTCATTCAAATGTTTCAGTTTAACAGTTGTTTTATTGATTAGTTCCATAATGCATGCATAGTCATGTAATGAAAGGTAAGCAAACATTTACAATTATTATCTATTTTATGTTGGATGAACAAATATATGAAAAAATCCAAGAGACTAAAATTAATATTGAATAGAATGAATACCTAGTTTCCGTATTGTTTTGTTGAGAAGAAAGTTGTTGAAAATATTATATAATATGAATAATGTGCAAATAACCGATATTCCAGTCTTATCTTGTCCAAGAAATTTTTTTGTCAAAGTGAATAAAGGTTATGAAAGAATTTTGAGGTTGATATATTATGCCAAAATAATGTTTGTCTTGTTTTATAAACATGTATTTGCTCTATAATCTATAGAAAATAGTAATTATAACTAAAATGTATTTCAAATATTTTTTATTGCCAAAATAACATTAAGAAATAATAAGGTTCTTAAGGTCTGCAAATTCTTTTCATAGGTATCTTGGAAGTTTGGTTTATGTAAAGAAAATAAACAAACACCGTTAGAAAATTCTGAAGAAGTCAGTCGTCAAATTAACAATCCAAAAAAAGATGAAACACCTCACTTTATATTTTGAGTTTTTGTTGATATGTCTCATTAGAACTAATTTTGATTGTATTTCAAAAATTGTTTTAAATATCCCAAAGGTATATTAATAATAATATCAAGTTCTAAAATGTACTGACATTTCGCATGATCCTGTTAATAGGAGAGTTAATGATGTATTCATTCACACTAACTACCCCATTCCAGTTATCACCAACTTGTTTTTATTTATTCGGCAGACAATGTTAAATTTTACATTACAGAATATAATGTTTTCACGCCAGTAAGAGAGGAACTAAATTCTAAATTTTGCTTGTTAATTACATCAGATCGTTAAATCTAAAAATATTCGGATTTGTAAAGTATTAAAAATTGCAAGAATATATTATTTAATTCCTTTCCGTTTTTACAGCTCCCGTACAATTATGCGACAGATTACAAGGAATAAAAAACTGCCCACGTAGTGAAGACTGGTTGAAGTATTCCATATTTAGAATCAGCAGTGTTAAAACCAAATAAATTTTTGAAATTTTTTATGTGGGAACTTTTTATTTTTACTACTTGTGACTAATTTCGTCCTTTATATTGATACAGATTATTGTATTTTCATTTTTAAAATGTAGACTTTGTTGAAGTATACTGAAGCCAATGAAATTTTATTTTAATTTTTGGAAAAAATACTTATTTATGCAACAAGTGCAAAAAGTGAGTGTTTTTTGCACGCGACGTGAAATTGTCCAACGAGGCCTTTAGGCCGAGTTGGACAACACGTCGAGTGCGAAAAACACGTTTTGCACGAGTTGCATACAATATTTTTTCTAGATTCATGCAAAAACTGGAAAATTAGAATATAATATGTTAGGAACTCAAACTTTATTAATATTAAAACTCTGATATTCAATAAATATCATTTACCATGTCAGAACTCAGAATGTATTTTAACCGTTCTTCTTTTTTTGTATCTTTATGGCCTCCACCTTGTCAGTACTTAATCATAGCTGGTTTTCGCTTTGACCATTTAAATTTTAAATAATCAAAAAGATATACATATATTATTGCTCTATTAGAGCAGGATCAGACACTTGCTCTGGATTTTTTTTTTATTTAACTGTTTATGTTTGTCATAAATCATCACAAAACTGATAAGAATGACAGATGAGTGCAACAAAGATTTTGTTGCACTAGTGCAAAAAAGAACCACTTTTTCCATTAAATGTGTTTCACAAAAGTGTTGTTTTTTGCATGAATGTAGAAAAAAAAAGTGTTTTGAACAGATCATTACAAATTTATTTAATATCTATCTATATTGTCATATACAGTGTTAGGAAAATTCTGTGGGCATATATGTTTTATCGGCAATGTGCTAGAAAGAGACAAAATACATATAATAATAATAATAATATCTTTATTGCTTCAAATTGATACAAATCAATATAGCAAGCAATCCGGTACAGTGTCTATAAATAAATACATAGTTCATGCAGCAAAATCACAATAAAAATTAACAATAAAAGAGCGAGAAAAAAAAATTGTGTAAAACCCAAGCTATTCGTTTATAATAAATGAGCGAATTTTGAGTACGCCAATGAAATAATTCGAAATTTGCTTGATATCCGCCAAATAAGCAGTATTTAATAAGGCAATGAATTCTTCAAAATTATGCAGATTTTTAATAATTTGCACTCTAATACAAGCATACATCCTGCATTGAAGCACAATATGTTCAAGCGTTTCATTTTGACGCGAGTTGCACAGAGTACAAATTTCTTCTTGATTAATGGTATAAATACTTCGCTTATACGTTATTCTAACAAAAGTCTTCGAACATAAACGGATCTGACAAAATATTCGAACTAATTTAATCGGCAGTTTACTAGTTAGATAATCTGCAGGACCTGATGTGACTGTTAAATGTTTATAAATTACACAGTAATTACTATTAGCAAGGCGTTGTAAGTCGGAACTATACAATTTTTGTTTAAAACTCTCAAGAATTGCATCGTAATACTACCTTTTTAGTGAACCAAAAGAGAGGTTATTCCACATGTCGTTCAACCCGAGATCTATAAAAATCAGTTTCATTTGTAGGGCCCAGTTATAGCAGGGGTTGTCAAAGTCCTCTAACTCTAAGAGCCTGAGAAAGACAATCTTTGGCAATCTAGTGTTTGCAAAAAAAAACATTTTTAATAACCAATTGAGGCACAACTTAAATACCGTATAATCAAGCCTAACAACACCCACCTCAAGGCGTACTAAATAATCAGGAGTGTTTAGCGGTAATAGGAGCAATCTTTTGAAAAACCCAAATTGGGTTTTTTCAACAATGTTAAGATAACGCAGACCCCAGACAGGGACCGAATTGGCAAGTGTATTGATTACTATGGAATGATACAGGGTTATGCGCGATTGCCAGGAAGTTGTTTTTGAACGTGAGATCATATTCATGACAGCACCTATGGCTTGTTTGCATTTGGAAGAGGTATTCATTGCGTGTTTGCGAAATAATGAAGAACAAGTGAGAGTAACCCCTAAGTATGTATAGTGGTTAGTCATCTCAATTTCTACTTTGTTGAACAGAAATTTGTGTAATTTCTTGTTATTTTGTGGCCGCCTCTCGAGAAACACAAAATTTTAGATTTAGAATTGTTAACAGTAAGTTTGTTAAGGCAAGAATCCAGCTTAAAAAAAGAGAATGAGAGAATTTCTCTTGCAGTATCGAGAGTTATTGGTACCAAAAGGAAGAAAGACTGGTAGAACAACAGCCGTCAAACACAAAATCGATACTGGTAATGCTAAGCCAATTAGGCAATCAGCTCGAAGACTTCCACGAGCGAAGAGAGAGGAAGCTGAAAGAATAATTCGAGAGATGGCAGAAGAAAAAGTAATAGACCCATCTTCTAGTCGACGGGTATCTCCAGTAGTACTCGTCAAGAAAAAGGATGGAACTAAGAGATTCTGCGTGGATTATCGCCAGCTTAACAACGTGACGAAGAAAGACAGCTATCCTCTGCCTCGAATTAACGATACGCTAGATACTTTGGACGGCAGCAAACTGTTTTCCACCTTGGACCTAAAGTCTTGTTATTGGCAAGTGGAAATGGACCCAGAAGACAAAGAGAAGACTGCTTTTACTACCGGATCTGGATTATGGCAATTCAACGTCATGCCATTCGGGCTAGGTAATGCGCCTGCGACATTTGAAAGACTCATGGAAAATGTATTGAGAGGGTTGTCTTGGAAGACATGCCTAGTCTATTTGGACGACATCGTAGTACTGGGGAAGACATTTGACGAACACTGGAAGAATTTGGAAGACGTATTCAAACGACTCCAAGCTGCCCAGCTCATGTTAAACCCGAAGAAATGTCAGCTGTTCCAAAACCGAGTCAACTGTCTGGGTCATATAGTGAGCAATGAAGGAGTGGCGGTGGATTCAGAGATTATTGCTTCCATTCAGCAATAGCCGCAACCAACCGACAAACATCAAATTAGGAGTTTCCTTGGACTTTGCACATATTATAGAAGATTTATTGGGAAGTTTGGTGATATTGCCAAGCCTCTAACTCGACTTACAGAAGAAGCAAGAGCTTTCCAATGGGATGAAGACTGTCAAACAACTTTTGAAACCCTGAAGAGGCATTTAACCTCGGCGCCGATATTAGGATATCCATTACCAGAGGGAGACTTTATTCTTGACACTGACGCAAGCAACGTAGGTATTGGTGGAGTGCTCTCACAGATCCAAGGAGGGCAAGAAATAGTACTGAGATATCTCAGTAAAGTCCTCTCCAAACCAGAACGAAACTACTGCGTCACAAGAAGAGAACTTTTAGAGGTAGTGAAGTCCGTGGAACACTTTTACCAGTATCTCTATGGTAGGAAGTTTTTAATCCGGACTGATCATGCAGTTCAAGAATCCTGTGAAATGCACGCCACTGGAGTGGTAAAAACATCTGGACAAATCAAGGGACCGCTACGGGGTGTGAGAAGACAAGCGTGGCGGAGGGGGAGAGTGAGAATTCGCGGGCAGGTGATGAAAAGCCGGGGAGTCGAGTGGGGAGTGAAGCAAGCAGCGCTAGTGTGTATGTGCACGAGGCTGTTCTATACGTTGCCTTATTGTTATAAGTAACCGCTGATAGTTGTTTTGAAGTAGTTATAATATAAACTCCGACCATCCCATCCGTACGTACCACCGAGGGATAAACCAGTTGTAGTGGCCGCCGTACCAACCAGTGGATGATTAGAGAAATAGGTACCTATTTTGTTGACGTTTAATTGCATAATCGAAGGAAAAGCATTTGCTTCAATTTATCTAGTACGAATTTTACAGAGAACTGAACGTTTTTAAGTGTTTTATTTTATGTATAGATGAGTAGATGTAGGTAAAATTGATCTTATTTTAGTTGACTCTATTTTTATTGTAAGCAACATATTTCAACCCACACGAGAATGTCAGTCTTTGGAAATAAATGTTTTTAACCTATGACGTTAAATTTATTCACCCCAAACTGACAAGTTACAATCCCGAGGGCCACATCACTAGATGGATTGAACGACTTCAAGAATACGATTTCAACATGGAACATCGAGCTGGTGTGAGTCACCAGAATGCCGACTCCCTGTCCAGACGGCCGTGCCCAACAGACTGCTCCCACTGCAACAAGGCGGAATCTAGGGAAGTTGCAGTTTCAAGAACTACTGTAGTCAACGAGGAATGGTCACCCACCAAGATCAGAGAAGATCAGGAGAATGATCCTCACCTGAAGGTGATCCGGCAATGGAAGGAAGAAAATCGGCGACCTACCTGGCAAGAAGTGTCAAGATGTTTACCGAAACTCAAGGCGTATTGGGCACAGTGGGACTCCCTTGTCCTGGAGGGACTCCCTTGTCCTGGAAGAAGGGCTGTTGAAAAGAGTCCTTGAAAACGATGATTGTTCCGAGATGAGGAGACAGCTAGTTATCCCGAGAACAAGAGTAGCTGAAGTAATAAAGAAGTTACACGACAGTCCATCGGGAGGTCATCTGGGAGTGAAGAAAACCCTCCAGCGAATACGTGAGACGTTTTATTGCATGAACAGCTTCGATGATGTGAAGGACTGGTGCTACGAGTAATGGACCACATCGCAAGAGAAAGGCACCTATGAAACAGTATAATGTTGGAAGCCCTTTCGAAAGGATTGTTTTAGATATCGCTGGACCATTTCCGATGACAGAAAGTGGTAGCAAATACATACTGGTAGTAATGGATTATTTCACAAAGTGGGTGGAAATTTATGCTATCTCAAACCAAGAGGTCACAACTGTCGCGGATGTATTGGTGAAAGAATTTATCAGCCGATATGGAGTGCCATTGGAACTCCACAGTGACCAGGGAAGAAATTTCGAAAGCCATCTATTCCAGCAGATTTGCGAGAAGCTGGGAATGAAGAAGACCAGGACAACAGCATTACATCCACAGTCAGATGGAATGGTCGAGAAAATGAACAGGACTATTTGAAAATACCTGTCCAAAGTGGTTTCCAGCCATCAGAGAGATTGGGACCAGTATCTTTCCCTATTCGCATTGGCTTATCGATCTGCCGTCAATGAGTCCACGGGTGAAACACCTGCGAAAATCCTGTTCGGACGTGAAATGAGGCTTCCTTGTTACCTGGAATTTGGCTGTCGGCCTGGAGAAGATCTAGCGAAACAAATCTTCAAGTTGCCAGCGACAGAATGAAAAGTACGACACGCAGGCCACAGAATGCGGTTTTAAAGAAGGGGACAAAGTAAGGTTACACAACCCGAAGAGGAGAAAAGGATTTTCTCCAAAATTACAAAAATCCCAGAACAACGACAAGATTTGTTCACTCTCCCGGAAGATTATTCACTGGCATACAACATCCCCGCCCGTCTCAAGAACGCACGAGGGTTGGCATTCGTCTTTCGAAAGAAATTCCGGCAATTAGAAAAACTTGAAGACCAGATTCCAGCCCCTGGCAAGACACTGAAACTGAAACATAATTCGCGGTACGTCTTCTACTTGGTAACTAAAAATGAATTTCAAGATCGATCTACCTACTGCGATGTGTGGGAAGCACTTCGAAATCTCCGAGAACATGTGTTAGAATCCAGCGTGAAGAAACTGGCTATGCCTGAGATAGCGAGTAACCAGTTGGATTGGCGAGTTATCAGGAACATGGTAGAGATTATCTTTCGAGATACCGGTGTCCAGTTATGCGAGCTACAATTAATTTGCAGCTACAACCCCCGTTATCAGTATCCGATGAAGACGGTGCCCTGCTATTTCCATGAAATCGGAAAGTGTAGAAATGGGGCCAGTTGCCGATTCAAACATCCAGTCTCGGCTACACAAAAGTTCCAGGAAGAGCTGCCATTTAAGAAGGGGGTAATGTTACGAAACAGTACACTGGTATAGTCCCTGAATCAGACTCTGTCTAAGCCATGTATGAAAGTTAAAATTATGGCGGATGTGCAGGGATTTCTTAGAATTGTTTACGATTGTGACTATCTTATCTAGACATTGTTTTTGTGTAAGCCGTAATCTAGAATTATCTAGTGGAAAAGGCACTCATATATAAAGGACCGACCATGGAGAGTTGGTTTAGTTGATAAAGTGATCTCGATAAATAAACAAGAATACACCGAAATAGCGAACAGTAAAGTGTTGATATAAATTAATAATTAAGTTTATGTGTATATGAATTAAATGTAAGTGAACAGTTAAATGTATATAAATTAAGTGTTAGTGTTTAAATAAATTCGTAAGTAGCCATACCGTGTGTTTAAAGTGTATCTAACCCGTTTACTGTGTAAATAAATAAGAAAAACATTACAATACCGTAAATGAGACAGCAAATAGCTGTTTCTATCTCTGTCGCAGTACTCAACTCATTGTGCGCAAGTTTCGCGACATTCGTGTGGGAATTGGTGGAAGCTGATGCACGCTTGTGAGCATGCTCGGACATGCGCATAAGGTTCGACGTTTCGCGAGAAGGACAGATGCACATTATGTCTGCACTGTAGTGACTTCGCCCATTTCCAGACCCTACTACCAATAGTGGATACTACCAAATATGGATGATCTATGATATTGTTGTTGCTGACAGTTGACGTACTGTAAGAAGGTTCATAGACATAGAGAATGGACTGAGCGTAGTCCTCACAAAAATGACATAAAGCTACCGAACGGCCAATATCTGTCTCTTTTCTGCAAGCCTGTGATAACAAAGGTCAGTGACGCGGATCAATTAGAATACTGGAAAGACACAACTACTGCCCGTCCCCCTTCCCAACGACGTAGAAAAAAATCCATGTATTTAGATTAAATACTGAAACTAACATTGCAAAAGTAATAATGAGATAGGCAACTATACGCTACGCGTCACCATGCTCTGTTGTCAAAATGTGCCTTATTTCTGAAAACTGCTCGAAAATATATATAACAATTTGAAGTAAAACATGCAAAGTAACTTTGTTGTGCAAGTATATTGAAGTATATGATACGATCTGAAGACGACAGGGAATGGGTATAAAGTAAAGAAATTTTCTAGCGATTAATGTTGTTGGTTTACGTGTTTTCAACAATAAAATTATTCTGCTCTATATGACAACACTGTAGGACATCATCCATTCACAAACATAAGAAACCGTCGTATAGTTTCCATCGTAGGTTTGTTTGTTTACATGTGATTATTCGGTGATTTAAGTACCAATTATACTTTTGCTGACTTCTTAAATGTATTATAATCAAAAGCATGGTTCATCAGCGTTATATTTGCAAAAAATTGGATCATCTTTTCAGCGGTAAGTTGACATTTGCATTTGACCTCCATTTTTTGAGAACCAGTGTCGTCTATATAAGTGCATCTACCTGTTGACTGACTTTCACACTAGAAAGTTATGCATTTTAACAATATGAAATACCTAAATAATGCATTTTTTTGTTTTATAGGTCAGTCAATCATTTTCAATTCAAAACAATCTTTAAAGAGTATGTAATTCTACAGCATTTCTGTCACACTTCTATTTCTAAGTTGAGAATGTCCTCAAAATAATCAGAGCAGTACGCCACTGGAAATTTTATGATTCCATTTACACAGCGTTACCAAAGCAAAAAAATTAATGTATTGTTATCCTTCTCTAGCACATTGTTAGGGAATTGAATGATTTCAAAACAATTCCGATATTATGAATGAGATGCTAGGTCTATTCTTTTTCTACGTTATTGGCCCGTACATTCGTTTCGTCTCACTCGTACGTTTCTGTCTGTATTTACTGCACAACTGAATACGAAGCGCTCGGTCCCTTCTCCTTGTCTATGGGGAGTTTACACGGCATTGCCATATTCGATATAAAATGTATTGCTACGTTTTTATAAAAACCAAGTTTCTGGTTTTTGGTTTATTCATCACAAATTTTTTATTTTTTGTAACCTCAGCTGAATCACACTATAATCCTCATTACACTCACGTATTCGCTTAGTACCAACATAGCGGTAACTTTTCCACTGTATGAGAACAGGAGATCAAAGTGTAATAATTGTCGAAAGACATCTTTAATTATCATTCTAAACAAGAGCCATTAAAAAGTAGAAGAGTCTTATCATTAGCGTCATTACCATGAATTTCTAAAGGTGCGTAATAGACTTAAAGACAATGTCTCATAAAACTCTATCCATGAGTTACTTTGATATAGTAATCAAAGATGAGCTACTAGGGAGAATCGAGTGAAATCTTTTGTTTGTTACTTCTCTTGTATATATTACTTTTTCAATTACTTGAGGACCGTGTCGTGCGTCTATGATACGTGGAGCAGAAGGAGCGGTTCGATAAAACCAGTAAAGAATGATACTTGTAACCGGTTAATACAAAGGAACATGATGCGATGAAAAATACTTACAGTATATTATTAGTTGTTTTTGAAAGAGCTTTTGTTTACCACTTCTCGGTATACTCAGTTTTGAATTGAAACATTCAGATTAATTTCAAGTTAATGGACACCAAAGCATGAATAGGAAAAGATTCATATTTCATTTCATAAAAGAAGTTGCAACAGAAAGATGAAACGCAATAATTAACGAATAGAAAATAGGGGAGGAAAGCAATAGACAAATACAACAAAGATTTACGAAATTTAAATAACATAGAATAAAATAGCATCGTAAAATATAATAGATAACATGTTTTTAAATAGAAAAAAAACTATTGCACTTGTATTGTACTTAAAAGCGTTTGACTTTTTAAAATACAAAGTTTCTTTTGAAATTGCTGAATCTTCGGTTTCAATTGCCGTAATGTTGTCGAATTGTTAGCGCATGCCTTGCTATAAGGTATCCCCAAGAAAGAAGTCTGCGCGGGACTCAAATCGGAACGCCGTTGAGGCCATGTTATGTCTATCTATATAACTCCATGGCTTTATAAATTACCACCCTGGGTTGGTCTTAGCCGACCTCAGAACATGCCTCGATATATTTCAATCTCCGCGACCTCCATCCAACCCTCGATGCCCATAGTATTGAGATATTTTACTATATCGTCATCAAAGTTTGGATTTTTTAAGCGATCTTTTCTCAGTTGGGGTTCCTTCTCATACGAGTCTTGTTTTCTATTCAGAGAGTCTTCGGACGTGGCCTGCCATCTGGAGTTTTTCTTTATACCACGTGTTAATTATTTCGAAAGCGACCTGCATTGAAGGCGCCGAATGGGGTACAATAAATTTCGGTAAATAATACATAGTTTGATTCTATTAACTGTTTTTATCATTTCTGATGTAATAGTTCGAATAAAGGGAAAAAGTACTTGAAAATTCAACACGGAGTGAGGCCTACAACAAGAAGCCTCTTTATAATATTGATGGATAGAATAATAAAAAAAACAGTAAAAAATGACGTGCCCTGAAATGGCAGGTCTAATGAAAAAGTTAAGTTGGTATTAGTAATCTTCACTTATCTGTGTAATGAAAAAACTGTATATTAAAATAATGACAATTTCAATGTGGTTGTTTACAAAAACTCTGCCCTGAATTCCGGTTGACGTGTTTTAAAAAGTAAAATATTGGTTCAAATGGCCACTCGTCCTTTGGATGCAATACTGCTTCTCGCGGACATGTTAACATCGCGGAACGCACTTGACAAGAACTGTCTCTTCCTGACCAGCTATAATGTAATTAGCTACGGCCGAGCTACTCTAGGTGTAATTGGGCCTTAAAACTTATTGAAGATCGTACTGTATCCGCAAATTATTCGGACGAAAACGGTTTCTCTTGTAATCAAAACTTCCACTCTTTGCTGTCTGTTGCTAGTCTTTCATTTCATCTAGGGGCTTTTCCTTTCTTATCCGCTATCTCTCTTATTTAGCCTATCCACATCCTTCTCGATCTACTTCTTCTGTGGATAGTACTTCCCGCTTCCATCACATTTTTTATAATTCCTGTCTGTTGTTATTCTGAAAATATGTCCATACCAATATAACTGTTTTCTCTTCATTTTTCTTATTATAGGTTCCTGCTTTGTTATTTGGCTTATCTCTTTATTTCTACATTTATCACACTTTGATTTCCTATTCTTCTTAGGTGTTTCAACTTGATTATGTTCATTTTCTCTTCATATTTTTTCTCAATGTCCAATTTTCACTTGCTTATGTTATTATTGATATCGTAATTGTATTGTGGATCTTCATTTTCACTTCCACGTCAATTGCTCTATGTCCAAGTATTGTTTTATTTAGTGTGTGGTACAATCTCATTGATTTATTCTCCCTATTTGCTATTTCTGCCTCTACCTCCCATCCTCTGTCAATATAGTTCCCAGTGATATTCATACGTCGTTACCCGTCTTTTCATTAGTATTTTGATCCTGTTGTTTACCACTTTAGTTTAATAAGTATTCGCTTCCATTTTCATGTTTTCAATTTCTTTGATCGATATATTCACTAGCTTCTGCATCTTATTTCTGGTATTTGCTACCAATACCACATCATCTGCATCGAAGTAGCTCGGCAGAGTACTATGGACTATAGTGGAAATGTCTAGATAAGAATTGTCACAAAAAATAATACTAAACAGTTCGGAGAAATCCCCGCGCATTCGCCAAAATTGGAACGTTCATGCATAGCTTAGACAGAGTCGGATTCAGGGACTACAGCAGTGTGCGATTTCGTAACATTACCCCCTCTTTAAAAGGAACTTCTGTGTAGCCGGAACTGGATGTTTAAATCGGCAACTGGACCCATGTCTGCACTCGTATGGAAATAACAGGGCACCGTTTTCAACGGGTACCGATATCGAGGGACACCGGTATTTTGGAAGATCACCTCTATCATGTTCCTGATGACTCACCAATCCAACTGGTTGCTCTCTATCCTGTGCATTGCTCAGTGTCTTCCCAGGGGCTGGCATCTGATCTTCAAGTTTATTTAATTGTCCAAACTTCTTTCGAAAGACGGTTGCCAATCCACGTGCGTGTTTGTTACTGGCGGAGATGTTATGTGCCAGTGAGTACCCTTCCGGGAGCGTGAACAAATCTTGTCTTTGTTCTGTAATGACTCCGTATCTAGTTTTCCCGGTACCTCCGTATGCGCCCATAAATTCTTCGAAGGCTGGGTCAGACTCTTGTTGTAGATGGTTCCCCCTTCCTCTTTGTCATGGTCTCCTTCGAATGGCGCTAGTCGGTTTTGGTGAATTACTCACAGTTTTCCATTGGGGGTATTGCTTACGCGATAGATGACGTCGTTGATCATCTTATTTATTACGTACGGACCTTCCCATGATTTCTGTAATTTTGGAGAAAATCCTTTTCTCCTTGTCGGGTTGTGTAACCATACTTTGTCCCCGTCGTTGAAACCGGCTTCTGTGGCCTGCAACTTGGAGTTTCGTTCGAACCATTTCGTGCACATCGTCCATCCGTCTTCTAAATTGGTCACGTAATCTTTCCTGCTGGATCTTTGCCAGGCCAACAGCCAAACTCCAGGTCACAGGGAAGTCTCATTTCACGTCCAAATAGCATTTTTGCAGGTGTTTCACCTGTGGACTCATTTATGGTCGATTGATAAGCCAACGCAAATAGGGAAAGGTACTGGTCCTAATCTCTCTGGTGGCTGGAAACTACTTTGGACAGATATTTTCGAATGGTCCTGTTCATTCTTTCGACCATTCCATCTGACTGTGGATACCACGCTGTTGTCCTGGACTTCTTCATTCCCAGCTTGTCATAAATTTCCTAAAATACCTGGCTCCCGAAATTTCTTCCTTGATCGATGTGTACTTCCAAGGGCACTCCATATCGACTGATGAATTCTTTTACCAGTACATCCACGACAGTTGTGGCCTCTTGATTCGGGATCGCGTAAAATTCCACCCACTTTGTGAAATAATCCACTATAACCAGGACGTATTTACCACCATTTTCTGTCATCGGAAATGGTCCAGCGATGTCTAAAGCAATCCTTTCGAAAGGATTTCCAGCATTATATTGTTTCATGGGTGCCTTTCTTTTTCGATGTGGTTCATTACTCGTAGCACAAGTCGTACATTTCTCACACCAGTCCCTCACATCGTCGGATCTGTTCATCCAATAACACCTTTCACGAACTCGCTGAACAGTTTTATTCACTCCCAGACGACCTCCCGATGGACTGTAGTGTAACTTCCTCAGTACCTCTGGTACCCTCCCTTTTTGGGGTAACTATCTGCCTTCTCTTCTCGGAACCATCATCGTTCTCAAGTATTCTTTTCAACAGGCCTTCTGCCAGAATATGGGAGTCCTACTAAGCCCAATATGCCTTGAGTGTCGGTGAAAATCTTGACACTTCTTGCCAGGTAGGTCGCCGATTTTCTTCCTTCCATTGCCGAATCTTCTTTAGGTGATGATTGTGAAAACAACTGGGGATGTGATCGCCCTTAGACCTTCCGATAGCTAGTTGAGAGAAAATGGATTGTATCACGCGAATGAATAATCTTTATTAGATTAGTAACTAAGTCCTTGTCTTACAATGCGTGCCTGATCTACGGTATTCTAGGTGGATGCAGAAGTCTGGTGCCCCCTTCTTTCAGGTAGATTGGAGACATCACATATACAACACAAAGTCTCGTTATAACCTCTCGATTCGACTTCAGCTTAACAATTCTATCTATCGTTCCTGCTTCTAGTCGACTTCAGCAGACAGCTCGTTTTTCGCACGACATGGGCCGAGAAGCTACGAAGAAACAAATTATATTTAAAGACAATTGATAAAAAAAGAATAATAATAGGAAAAAAATAAAGACAATTATATACACAACACAAAGTAGCGGAGACGCGACAATGATCATTCTCCTTATCTTCTCTGATCCTGGTGGGTAACCATTCTTCATTGGCTACTGTAATTCTTGAAACTGCAACTTCCTTAGATTTTGACTTCTTGCAGTGAGAATCGTCTACAGGACATGACCGTCTAGGCAGAGAGTCGGTGTTTCCGTGATTCACATCAGCTCGGTGTACGCCCCTGTCTATTTTCCACTGTGACTAGAGTTCTTGGGTTGCAGGAGTCATGGGGCGCTTAAACGGGCTGCGGACGTGCTCTAGCTCGCCACACTTTCGGAATTTGAACTTCTTCGTCTTCTTGTCTGCCATGCTTTTCAACAAGTTGACGATCTGGTCAAGCCTGTCATCGTCACCTCATTTCTGCATGCTCCTACCTTTGTTGTACCGCGCATCCTTCGTAGCTGCTTTGCATTTAAGAGGTTCTTGGTTTGCAGGAATCATAGGACGCTTACACAAACTGCGTACATTCTCTAGTTGGCCACAATCACAGCACCTGATCTTCTTCGGTTTCTTGTCTACCATACCTTTCAACAAGTTAACGATCTGAGTAGATATACTAAGTTGGTCTGGGACCACTACTTCCAATTTTCGCCACTAGATGGCTCTGGCGGTCGATTCGAGGCGCTGGTCACTACGACGATGGCGCTGGTGTCGTTGGCGGGTGGCTAGTTGGCTGGGGTGACAGGCCACGCGGCGGGGTGCCAAAACGGCCGGGTATGTCAAAACGGCTGGTGGTAGCCATGCTACTTTTTCCGTATACTGCGCATGTTTTTCGTTACAAACAGACCATAAAAGACGTATTTTAGCGTTCTGGGCAGGTCATAAGGACATTGGCGCATATCTCTGCTATTATTGGTCGGATTTTCTTCGATCAAACGGCATTATGATGATTAGATTATTTTCATATACAAGATGAAAAAATATGTCAAGAGGGCACTAACATCTCTGTCAAAACGGTCGGGGGTGTCAGCTGTAAGACACCGTCATAAGTGTATTAGAACGTAAAAATGTCATCGGACAGAAGGGCGTTATCGATGACACGAAAACTCTACTTTTTCGAGCCAAAAGGGCGGTGGTAGCAAGGCTACTTTTTCCGCATACTGCGCATGTTTTCCGTTACAGACAGACCGTAAAAGACGTATTTTAACGGTCTGCGCAGGTCTTGAAGGCATTGGCCCATATCTCTGTTATTATTGGTCAGATTTTTATGGAACAAACGGCATTATGATGGTTAGATTATTTTCATATACAGGAAGTGCAAAAAAGTTGTCATATAGGTAAGAAAACCACATTACTTTAGTTTCAACGAAGCAGTTTCCACGACCCCCACCTCTTCTCCCCGCACCTTTCTACGGTGGTATGAATATAGGAGGTCAAATTTTAAGGCTTTAGTATTCGACGATCGTTGGAACTGTTAATATGGCAAGCTCCCAAATGTTTAGTGTTTCCCAGCTTTACGGTAAGAAAGTTAAGCCGACCGATGAGAGATTTGGATTGTGGCTCCTGTTTGGAAAGTAACAATCTGGTTACAGATATTGGAAATATTAAATACACGGAAGGTGAGCACCCGCTGAAAGATGGACTTATACCAATTACAGAACCATTTTGTGACAACATAATGCTTGTAAAGGTATGCGGCTTAGAGGACTGCGATGGAAATTCTAAAGTTGTTAAAAAAGAAATATGTGGTTCTTTTAATAGTTATATACGTGGAAAGTTTGGCGAATTGGTTTCTGCAAAACATGGTGTTAAAGCTAAGCTGCCTTTCCTCTTACTAAGTAACAACCCGCTTGCCATTGGAACAAGAGAAGTAGTCGGAGAAGATTTAGAAATTATTAAAAGGAAACATAAAGAACCTGTGTGCATTCCATACAAAGTAGAATTGGCGGACGTTAAACTCGACAGGCTACTTAAAGAAATACCAAATTTATTGGAGCAACTCCGGAAGGAAGATTACTACCTAATGGACTTAGACATAACGCAGGATTTTTAGGGGTTTTTAACAAAGAGGAAATGATTAATTATTTAACAAACAACTCTAACTTTTGCATCCAAGGAGAGTACAAAGAAATGTGCAACGTTATTGTAAACAATGATAAAACAGTTGGCATAGATTGTCTAACTTGGCTCACATCTAACGCAAGGGTTAAAATATACAACAAATTTATTTGTCAAATAACCAGTTCTAGAGTTAACAAGAGCATTGGAAACCATATTATAGATTTCGCCCACTGCCCAGACGCAAGATTAAAGGAAACTTTCTCTTCTGCATTGGCCAAGGAGCATGGTATTACCAAAATTCTCCGTTATTCTCTGTTTCGATTGCAAAAAGTTGACCGAGAGTCTACAGAACAGATGTTGTCTTGTGTTTAACAATATGCTGCAATATGTTTATTGGGGTAACAGCAATACAAATAAATTTACCAAAAAAATCCGACGCAAGGAAGAAGGTTATAAATTACATTCTCTCTGCATGCAGCTTCAATTGCCTCTCTGTTAACCATATAGAAGTTGTAAAAGAATAGGAGAACAGAGACAATGTTCGAATTATACAAAAGTGTTATATTAAAGCTGGAGAGACTTATTTCTCTAGGTCCAGCACCCCATTTTCTACTATACCGGAGGATATTGACACACAGGACGCTGGACTAATCTCTACAGATAATTTGGTTGCACGTATTTTAAGGAAGAGAACTAATAAAACAAACAAACTCTCTCCTTATAAGATTAAAGAAATCGACCCTCTGTCGCAAGCTTACATTACATCGACAAGGAAACGAAAACAGGAAATGTATGAGCTAGATACCAAGAGGCGAAAGCTGGATTTTCTCGAAAAGACAACTGCAAGAAAGGAAGAATATAGAAGTCTACTGGAGAAAGAAGATAACACAATTGACGGAGACATTAGAAAACTATTTTTATAGCCATTGGATTAACCTAGACCCAGCAGGTGTGTATAAAGTGTCGGCGTTTACCATAAACAATAAAAACAAATATACTTATGTTGGTGTGTTAGCGGAAAAGGATGCCATAAAAAATGTCTACTTCTTAAAGGGTTACTACAAAAATATATTTTTATATAGTTTTTACAACAATATTGTAACATTTACTACAAACGGTATTGCGTCTTACCAAGGCAACACATTCGCTAAGATAGAAAATTTAAGGTTTTTTACAGAGGTATGGAAGGATATTCCTTTTACCCAAGAAGATATGACCCAAATTAAAAACATTACTATGCAGAAGATAAAAGATCGTATTAAATTAAGGTTTTGTCAGCGCTTAGAAGAAATTGCCGAAGGAAGAGAAATGGTAATTACCGCTATAAAGGAAGTTAAGCACAGAGGAGACTCCGCTACATATCAAAGTTTGAGGATTCGGAAATATTCTATTGCTCAAACTACTGGTTGGAAAGAGAATTTGCAGAAATGGACCTAAGTTATAGAGTTAAGATAAAAATAGATAAAATTAAACATACGCCTAATATAAATAAGGAAAGAGTTGTATTTTGTGTGTAATAATTGTTTGTATTATACTCAACATTCTATTATTGTAAATAAAAACGATTTAAAAAATAGCGTTTTGTTACTGTTCTGTTTATCCCTACCAGTGTTGTTTTATTCCTATTTCCTAAAGATATGGGTTAAGGGAGGTGGAGCGTCACTTAACACATGACAGAAGACACACACCACATGGTTAGCAGACACTCACACGCCACAGAACACAAGAAGATTGATAGGTGACACAGAACACAAGTTTTCTCAGGGTTTGCTAGACAGATGACACATTGCAGTTGGCACACGTGACAGACGATACATTGCACACCACTCATGACGTCTCAGAACACATGTTTTCGTGCGGTTTGCTATGTTAGGTTACTCCTCTTGCGTGCAATGCGTCATCTGTCACGTGTGCTAACTGTGATTTCCGTACGATTTGTACACAATATTTTTTCTACGACCACGTTTATTAATGCAAGAAAAAAGTAACTTATATAGGTATTATATTTGAACTTTGATCAGAAAGAATTCAAAAAATGATAAATCAGTTGAAAGTAGTTATAGTTAATAGTGAAATTTGAACAATTTTGAATTGTTATGTCTGGTGTATCTTTTTTTGATAAGTTTTAATTAATTGTAGTATTATTGTCTGTCAAAAAAATTCACTATAAAGATAATGTTAGATTGTCAAAAAAATTTCAAATTGACATTTCCGTGGGGAAAAGTGCCGTAGCCTGTACTTCTACCACTCTAAATTATTACTTTTCCATTGTAGAAAAGCGTGTTTTTGTAAGATATATTTTAAATGTGGTTATTTGCAGTGCTAGAAAGTATGAAGTATGTATTTTAAAACAAGTATGGAAGTATCGCAGAAATCTAATACTCATACTTAATTCAGTTTATTGAAAGAAATTTATAATCAAAACAATATGTTTGGGTTTATGAATCGGTATCGATATATGGGCAAGGACGAGTTGTCTCCCGTCTTGAGCAGGTAGTTTTTTATAGGTCGAATTGTCTCCCATCATAGGTCGAGTTGTCTCCCAAGGTAATATACATTAAAAGGTATTAATTTTCACAAAGTACACCGTTGTTGCCAAATCAAAATTTTTATTTTTAAAAGTACGTTGAACTATTGATACCTTTTTCTTTTTGTAAAATGTCTCTCAGGATATGAGAATCATTTAACTACCTTGAAATAGAAAAGTAAGAAAATAATCCTTACATTTATTTATTTGTAACGATAACCTGCAGTTTAAATTGTTATTAACAAATAACTAATTAAATTTCCTTAGATTATTTTAGTGATAATCTGCATTAAAATCTACTTTAATTTACATTAAAAGAATATTAAGTTAATCCATCAACATTTTACAAATCCAAAAACAGGTAGGTACCATTAATTTCACATTATCGTTTGAAAGTACTTTCCCTCCTTCGCCTTATAAAGGGTGGTATTAAAAATAGTAAACCATATTTCACATATTCTTCACAAGTTTCAGAGGTTGTAAAGTTTGTTTACGAAGTTGTTGAATAGTTAAAAGTGGCACAGTGAAACTATACGTATAATGGAGGCTACAATAATTAAAAGTGAAAAAGGCAAAGATTTGTTAGTGATCGATGGGTTTAAATTTTCATTCCACAAGTTATTAGCAAGAGACACTCTAAAAAGATGGCTTTGTGCGTCCAGGAAAACGCAGTGCAAAGCTTTTGTTAAAACAAAATTGGACCGTTCAGAAGTGATCGAATCTTCTTTAAACCACAACCATGAGAAATTATCAGAAGAACTTCTAAATAGGCAGACTCTAAGCAATGCTGTAAAAATTAAAGCAATAGAAGATGTTTCGGCAAAACCAATGGGCCTAATTAGAAAGGAGGTAAGAGAATCCCATTGTGAAACTATTACTACTCATGACGTTGAAAGGATGAGAAAAAATATGTATACTGCTAGGTCCAAAATTGCATCAAAACTTCCAACTAATATAGTTGAATTTCATAGTTTATTAAATTCTGTTACTTTAAAAACTAATAGGGACGAATATTTTATTCTTAAAAATGATGAAATAAATAATATAGTCATGTTTTCATGTAAAACAAATATTATTGCTCTAAAAGAAATAAGTGAATTATATGTTGATGGCACTTTCGATTATTGCCCTAAATTTTTTTTACAATTGTTTACCATTCATGGCTTTAAAAATAATCTTTATATTCCTTTGGTTTTCTTTCTTCTAAAAAATAAAAATACAGTATCGTATAAATTAGCTTTACATTATTTAAAAGAAATATATCTATCTACAACAGGTCACGACTTTCTTCCAAAAACTATAACTTCAGATTTTGAATTAGCAATACACAAAGCAATTCGCGAAATTTTTCCAAAAACAGAAATTAAGGGATGTCTATTTCACCTAGGTCAAAGTTGGTATAGAAAAATTTAGGACTTTCTACCGAGTATCAGTTAAAAGACAATTCAGAAACAGATATAACTAAATACCTTACTTATATTTTTGGTTTGCCATTCCTTAAAGCAGAAGACGTTGGCGATTGCTTTGTTCTTGATCTCATTGCAATTCAACCAGATGATGAGAGGGTGATTAAATTTAATGACTATTTAGTTGAAACTTACATAGATGAAATTTCTACCTTTCCTCCTAACATTTGGGCTGAAAACTCTTCTTCTTTAAAAAGGACAACAAACGCATGCGAATCTTTTCATTCGCGTTATAATGCTTCATTTTATAATACACACCCAAATTTTAACCAGTTTATAAAAGTTCTTCTAGATTTTCAAATAGATACCTATATTAAGCTTCAAAGTATTGATACCGTGGTCAAAGTATATGATCGAAAAGTATTAATGAAAAAAAAGTTTTTGGAAGATAATTTAGAAAAATTACAAGACGGCAGGATTACCAATTTTCAATTTTTAAAAAATATTTCTTTTAAATGCAGAATCTAATTTGTATTATAAGTGTGTAGAGTGAAAAAGTTTTTATATCATTTTTGTAAATATTATTGTCTTGAAATATATAAGTATATATATATATATATATATATATATATATATATATATATATATATATATATATATATATATATATAAGTAAACCATTGTATATTTTCCTTTGTTTTATTATAATAAAATAATTATAATTTCCTACGTACTGTTTTATTTTAACAAAATTAGGAAATACCATTCCAAATATTTCGTCAAGATATAAGTAAGATCGATTTGGCAACAACGTTTAGATTTTAAGGTATTATAAGTACTTATGCTAATTACGGATTAAAATCATCCGGGAGACAATTCGACCGTCACCTTTTTGAGAGCAGGTAATATTTTTATTTTGGGAGACAATTCGACTCCGCCGCGATATATAAAGTAATTAGTGAGTAATTTCAAAAGTCTCAAATAGTATATCCAAAATTTAAGCGCAAAGGAATACCTACCATTCTTTTATTTATAGACACGTAGTTAAAATATTTTTTTATAATTTGCGTTACAATATTTACTTTGTGACATCGAAAACAGTGTCACAAAATAACCATTTCAGCATTGTTTTTGGTAACTTTTTATACAGTTGTAGGCACTGTTTAACGTATGGCCGACAAACTGACATTTATAACTGGCATTGGACACTTGATAAATTTTCTATAAATTTTGAAGAATTTAAATGAAAACAATAATATTAAATATAAACTATATATAATTATAAGGTAAGTCATGATTTATAATGTGAATCGTATGTATTTCAATTTCTAATTTTTCAGCATTGAAATTTTGTCACGTGCAGAACAAATGACATAATTATGAACGTAAATGGAAGCAAATCAAAACATAAATACCATATACATATTTTTTTTTAGGCTTTTCAGGTAGTAAATCGTTAACTGCATTATCAGTAATATTGCGAAATTATGGTCGAGTGCATGATAATTCGCTATTTAGATCCATATTCATAAATTCCGAACTATGTAGTAGTAAGTTCATGAATATTCAAATTTAGAATTCAAAACTTCTGTGAACTGTCACTTGTATATGTGAGGGTAACCAACATAAATAAAGAAGCACAAAAATTCCTAGTATTGCAATTATATTTTCATGAAAAACATGTTTGCACTTTCATTATAAAAAATAGTATGTAAAGCTCTTATCACAATGACATTTTGTAGTACTCGTACTTTGCTTAACTCACCGCTTCGCGGTTTCGTTACGCGCACTGTCTCGTACTACAAAATAAGTCATGGTGACATCTGTTTTACAATATACTATTTTATAAAAATTGAATAGATGAGGCTTTTACTTGATGAAGATCCATACTGAACGATGAAATAAAACAATATAATGCCCTTAAAACTTCATTTATTTGAACTAACGTTCAATTTAAACTGGTTGAGGCGTTTCACTAACACAGTAGCTTTCTCAAAACGAATGAAGGTATAATTTTAAAATGTTTCAATATATATAGTGCATAAATACAGAATTCTATTGACTAATGTTAGCAAAAGTATTGAAAGAAATTACCTGGAAATTCATTCACTACAGACATTCCTAGCTATCTTCTAGGTAAAAAGGTTTAATAAAGGAGAGTGATTGAAATATATTTGGTCGTTAAGAAGGTTACCTGAATATTTATTTTTGTTTATCTCAAGAACCTCTAATAAATTTAAACTAAAGGATCTACCGACTACATGTAAAATTTCAAAATTTGAGTCGAAAATGTGTTGGTTTTCTAATAAATGATTTGAATAGTTAGAATCTAATTTTTTGTTGTCATAGCGTTTCGTGTTCCGAAATTCTAGTTTTAAAATTTTTAAAAGTTCTACCTATATAAATTTTATCACAGTTGTCATTAGGTACCACATTTTAATTTATAAACTTCTGATTTGTTTAATTTTGAAGATTTAGATTTCTTTGTTTTAATGAGTTTGGATAAATTGTAATCAGATTTAAAGCAAATATTCATGTCTAAAGTTTCTAAAAATAATTTAAATTTTAAGGTTGGTGGTCCAAAGTATGTTAATATTTTAAATTGTTTATTATTATTTTTATGAGAAAGGAATACATGTTTTAGTCTTTTTTTTTAACTTTTTATTTATGATATTGTCAATTAAATTTGGATCGTAATTATTATTAACTGCTTTTTGTTTTATAATATTTAATTCTTTGTTGTAATTATTAGTTTTGAATGGGACTGTTAAGAGTCTGTGTATCATACTATTGAAAGCTGCTAGTTTATGACTGAATGAGTGGACCGAACTATTATGAATTGTAATATCTGTATGTGATGGTTTATGAAATATAGAAAAATCATGTTTATTATTTATATTTGAAATTGTAAGGTCTAGAATGTTTATAGACTTATTTTGTTCAAGCTCTACGGTAAATTTGATACTATTGTGAATTAAGTTTATGTAAGTAATGAAGTTGTCTAAATGTCTACTTGTACCGGTGAAGCTAGCTAAAATGTCGTCCACATATCGGTGCCAGTACATAAATTTTTTACTACGGGGGCGTTTATGAATTATTTTTTCTATATTATCCATGAAAATGTTTGCTGGTAGGGGGCTGAGGGGTTGCCCATAATCAAACCATCTTTACTGTTATAAACCTCTACATTGAATTGAATTATAGGATTAACATTATTGTATGTGAGCAAGTTATCAACAAGAGTTATAGTTTCTTTAGGAGGTATACTAGGGAATAGATTTGTTACATCGAACGATATGAATTTAGACTTATGGGGTAGTATTATGTATCGAATATTATTAATTAATTCCGTTGAGTTTTTAACTGAATATCGAGGTTTGACTGAACAATATTTAGAAATGACATCTATGAGATTCTTGGAAATTTTGAATGAAGATGCTGTGAAATAAGAAACAACTGGTACCCCTATTTATGGAGTTACATTAATGAATAAAGCTCAGGGTGTTGCAGATTGGGTAAAAATAATTTATATTTTTCTTTATCGTTAATTATTGATTTTGCGTTATCTACAACTAATTTTATTTCCTTCTGAAATTTATTAGTTGGATCTTTTCTTAAGGGTCTCAAAATTGCTTGCCTGACAAAAATTGTTGGTTTTTAATATATAATCTTCTTTATCTTTAGGTAATGATATTACCGTATCTCCTTCATCTGCTTTTGTGAAAATAAGACTATTTGACTTTGATTTTTGTTGAATTGATTTGGCGACTGATAATTCAAAGCTGGGTTTGTTAAACTCGACAAATTCTGTTTTAATAAATTCTGAAGCTTTATGTTTTAGATTAGAATTATTTGGAAAAATATACAAGTTAATTTCTGTTTCTATACCTAGTTTGTTGAAGTTATAAAATGAACATGTGGGTTGAATATTATGTTTAAAACCTTTTTGTAATAATTGAACTTCTTCATCTGAAAAAATTGTATTTGAAAAATTGACGAATCTATTAAAAAATGTATGTTCTGAGAATTTGGTTTGTGGGTTTTTTGATACTGGTTTGTTGGTTAATAATGACTTTAATTTACGTTTTTGACCTTGGTACTTTTTGTGAATTATTACTGGCACCGATATGTGGACGACATTTTAGCTAGCTTCACCGGTACAAGTAGACAATTAGACATCTTCATTACTTATATAAACTCAATTCACAATAATATCAAATTTACCGTAGAGCTTGAATAAAATAAATCTGTAAACCTTTTAGACCTTACAATTTCAAATATAAATAATAAACATGATTTTTCTATAATTCATAAACCATCACATACAGATATTACAATTCGTAATAGTTCGGTCCACCCATTCAGTCATAAACTAGCAGCTTTCAATAGTATGATACACAGACTCTTAACAGTCCCATTAAATACCAATAATTATAACAAATAATTAAATATCATAAAACAAATAGCAGTTAATAATAGTTACGATACAAATTTAATTGACATTATCATAAATAAAAAGATAATAAAACAAACTTTAGAACAAGTATTCCTTTCTGATAATAATAATAATTAACAATTTAAAAGCTAAACATACTTTGGAACACCATCCTTAAAAATTAAATCATTTTTAGAAACTTTAGACATGAATATTTGCTTTAAAACTGATTAAAATTAATAAATCTAAATCTTCAGAATTAAACAAATCAGGAGTTTATAAATTAAAATGCGGTAATAAGGTAATGACAACTGTGATAAAATTTATATTGATTGAACTTTTAGAAATTTTAAAACTAGAATTTCGGAACACAAACGTAGCTATGACTACAAAAAATTATATTCTAACTATTGTTTTATTTCTTTGTTTACTATTTTATAATTCACTTATACAAAATTTACTTTGTGACATCGAAAACAGTGTCACAAAATAACCATTTCAGCATCGTTTATGGTAACTTTTTATACAGTTGGAAGCACTGTTTAACTTATGGCTGACAAACTGACATTTTTAACTGGCCATAAAAAAGTATTTTATGTAACTGGCATTGGACGGTGGATACTTGACTTGATAAAATTTTCTATGAATTTTGAAGAATTTAAACTATTTCAATCAAAACAATAATATTGAATCTAAACAATATATAATTATAAGGTAAGTCATGATTTGTAATGTCAATCATCAATTTCTAAATTTTCAGCATTGCAATTGTCACGTGCATAACAAATGACAGAATTATGTACGTAAATGGAAGCAAATCAAAACATTAGCGTGTACATATTTTTGTTTAGATTTTTGAGGTTGTAATTCATTAACTGCATACTACGAAATTCTGGGGGAGTGCATGATAATTCGCTGTTTACTTCCATATTCATAAATTCCGAACTATGAATTAGTAATTTAATGAATATTCAAATTTAAAACTTCTGTCAACTGTCACTTGTATATTCAGGGTTACCAACATAAATAAAGAAACTCAAAAATCCTGAATGTAATTAAATTTTCATGAAAAACATTTTTGCAAGTTCATTATAAAAAATAGTATGTAAAACTCTTATCACAATGACATTTTGTAGTACTCGTGCTTTACGTAACTCTCCGCTTCGCGGTTCGTTATGCAAACTGCACTCGTACTACAAAATGAGTCATTGTGATACTTGTTTTACAATATACTATTCAAACATTGAATAATAACAATTATTATTTGAGACAGGGATTAGTTATTAATGAGTGGCTTTAAATATAACAAACATTAACCAATTTTTATCAGGACAACGTCTGCCGGGTTCAGCTAGTTATATTATAAAAATTATTAAAATACGACTTAAAGTAATTTACACAAGCGCTGTACAATTCACTCTACAGCTGGGTATACCCCACGGTCGCTATGTTGACATTCAAATGACAGATTGCTTGAGTGCCTTATTAACTCGTTCCATAATTTATTCGACTTTTCGTAAGAGATCAGATTAAGTAAACGAACGCAAAATTATAAAGGTCAGTTGTAAACTTAGATTAACAAATAAAATAGATATGTTTGTTTTGGTTTTTTCTAGCCCCAAACATCGAGTCACATTCTAAGCTCACTTGCGGACACTTCCACTGCTTTGCCATATCTACAAAGTCTCTTTAGTTGCAGGAAAAATGAAATTAGAAGTTTAATTGAAAATGTATTAAAAAGTTATGCAATTAAAAAGAAGTCATACTAATTTATGCATTTGAGTCGCTGCTTTTAAAATGAATTAATAATACTTGAATTTTATTTAATAAAGGCATATTCTTATATAAATTTTAAACAAGTATTTGTTATATCCTTAGATACATTTATGGTTATAACTAAAAGTGGCAACATTGCTCAAAATTTCAGTACCTGTTTAATGTGTCAATAGTAATCTATTTTTTCTACAACTGCTATGAAAAGTAGCATATTTCTCATAGCTTACTTAATTTCAACTCTCACACTGTGAGAAATATTATTTCTCGCGACACTTTGCCCACACTACATACATTTATATGGAGAATCCAGTAGGGAATCCTTGATGCCCAGCCAATGTCATAAACGTATACTCGATGCCCAGCCGTTTTCGGTGGGTGGTCCTCGATGCTTAGCCTTTTTCTACAAAACTATTTACTTGTATTCTTTAAATTTGTGCAGTTGTAGAAAAAGTATAGTGTGCAACATATGGGAAAAGTACTTTTCTCACTCGTGTGTTTGCGGCACTCGCCCTTGGCCCGTGCCACAAACTTCCACACTCGTGAGAAAAGTTGAACTTTTCCCACTTGTTGCACAATATACTATAGTAGTTTTTCCCTTGTTTAATTACCATATAAAGAGAGCTGTAAATATCGTCAGAGTGTGATCGACAATCATTTCGAAGAGCCGTAGTATTGTAGTAAATAATGTCAAACGTGGTTTGTTTACACTTGTGCCATTACGACTAGAGAGTAAACATTTAGTTCTTTCGTTTTGATGTGTTTTTCAAGACTTTTAGTGACTAAATAAACTTTTGAGTTAATGAATTTAATGTTTTTGGATTATCATGGTTCGTCGGTGCAAGTTTGTCAGAAAAACAGCCGAAATTACCAAGGCCATGTATCTACAATAACAGTCCCACTTTTTGTAATTCATTCATTATTTCACTACTGGCGTTTAGAATTGTTGGCCGCTAAAATAAACGTGTTTTCGTACTTCCGGGCCTAAAGTGACAACTTCACTCCCTTGTGACAGGTACTAAAGTGTCACATTTAATCCCTCCGGGATTAAATATTGACGAAACTCCCGGAACGATTAAATCACAAACAAACGAATTTAAGGGATATTTTATTGAAAAATATAATTAATTAGAATGGTAATTAACGTTAATATTCAAATTTACAATGACACTAGTAATGACAATGTTTCTAAATTATAACTGTCACAACGCAATGTTACTATGGTAACTTATTTTAAAGACAGTTTATTAAATGAGTTGAAGAGAGAAAAAACTGATTGAAATTATTGAAATAATTAATAAAATCATACCGGAAGTACGAAAAGTATCGTATATACCTTGCGACTGAAGTACATTTAATCCTTCAGGTAAATTATGGCCCTCCCTGCGGTCGGGCCATAAACTTTACCTTCAAGATTAAATGTACTACTTCAGTCCCGCGGTATATAATATACTATTATGAATGAATAGCCCTCTCTATGTTTATTATTACTCTAACGTTGCAGATCCCTGAAGCGGGTTTTTGACCAGGAGGTTTCACTGAATCAGTGTTAACTACCTACTGAACAAAAAATTAACGTCAAAACACATTTTCATTAAAAATGATCAGTAATTCGTATTTTCAATAAAAGTGAAAACCAGTTCTACTTTTTGTTCATGCTGATTGATCAATATCGACTAATGATTGCAAACTGAAGTGTGAGAACATTATTTTCAGTGTTTTGTTCAATTCTGAGGTAGGGTGAATGTAGGTAGATATTGTTGATGTTGATAAAAATGATTTATCGATGGCGTGATGAGTTAACAGAATGATCCGGACCAGCTGATGTATTCAGCAAAACATGAAGCGTGTGATCAAATGTCGTTCATTATTATTTTCATTAATAATGAATCAGTGAAACCTTCTGGTCAGAACTCTGCTTAAGCCGATCAAGTTTCCGTAAATACCACAAGTATATATCTTACACTCAAGGCGTTGTTTTGTGAGCGTACTCCAACTGGATCTATTGGAGACCTAACGCCTTTAACAATACAAGATACCTATTGCAGAAATGACAGAAGAAATTTCACTTCCATTTAATGAGGTACTGAATAATATCTCTTAATTGAAAAATATTCTGATTAGAATATGTCTGTATCGTATTATACTGGGTGTCCATCTTTATTCTCCTTTATTTTAGCTGCCCATGACGTCTAAACTGTTTGAGATAGAAACATGCGATTTTCACTAAAATATTCCATTTTAGCACAAGTTTTGTTTAAAAAAGTTAATTTTTTTTTATTCGTTTTACCTACGTCACAACAAAAATGGCGAAAGTTTGACAACTTTTTTGTTGACTTCTGTTAATGGAGCACCCACTATATTTTTTTGTAGTTTGAAAGAACCGATATTTACCTACTCTTTAGTGTAAAGTTTTTCAAAATCGGTTAACGTGTGATTGAGCAATTAACTTTTAAAATGAGATATGCAAAGTAGCACTTAATCACAAAACAATAAAATTATATTTTATTCAAAAGAAGACACATACAAAAAAGTGATAGTTTCAATTAATTAAATGTTCAATGTGCCGTTCTTCTCGATCAATACACTTGTTTAACCTTACATATAAATTTGTAAAATGCATGACGAATATTAATCTTTAATTCGTCAAAATTTTATGGTGCAGGATTATACGCTAAAGAGTTTACGTATCCCCATATAAAAAAATCAGAAACTGTTAGGTCACATGAATTAGGGGTCCATTCTACTGGAGTAGATACACTAAGTTAGTCCAGGCCCATCTTAGCTCACTACTTCCAATTTTCGCCATTAGATGGCGCTGATCGTTGGCGGGCGATTCAGGGTGCTGGTGGCGTCACTTCGACGATATACAGGGTGTCGACGATACCAGCGGAGGGTGACGGGGTATCATCATAAAGATCACGGGGTATGTCGTCAAAAAGGCGGGGTGCTGGGCTGACAACTTTTTTTCACATCCTGTATATGATAATGATCTAGCGATCATAATGTCGTTTGTTCCATAAAAATCTGACCAATAATAGCAGAGGTATGCACTATGGCCCTAATGACATATTTTTTGCACATCCTTTATATGATAATAATCTAGCAATCATATTGCCGTTTGTTCCATAAAAATCTGACCAATAATGGCAGAGATATGCGCTAGTGCCCTAATGACATCTTTTTTGCACATCCTGTATATGATTATAATCTAGCAATCATAATATCGTTTGTTCCATAAAAATATGACCAATAATAGCAGAGATATGTGCCAATGCCTTAACGACCTGCGCAGAACGTTAAAATACGTCTGTCTGTAACGAAAAACATGCGCAGTATACGGAAAAATAGCTTCGCTACCACCAGCCGTTTTGACACCCTCGGCCGTTTTGGCACACCGCCGCGTGGCGAACATCTTGACGTCACCCCAGCCAACTAGCCACCCTCCAACGACACCAGCGCCATCTACGACATCCTGTATATCGAATGGCGTAGTGACGTCACAAGCGCCCAGCGCTCCGCCTTTTTGTCGACACACCCCGTGATCTTTATGAAGATACCCCTTCACCCTCCGCTGGTATCGTCCACACCCTGTATATCGTCGTAGTGACGTCACCAGCGCCCCGAATCGCCCGCCAACGATCAGCGCCATCTAGTGGCGAAAATTGGAAGTAGTGAGCTAAGATGGGTCAGGAATGATCCAGGACTAACTTAGTATATCTACTTACTGGACCACTTCTGCCAATCCAGTTGTCACCAAATTTATTGCAAACAGAGTGTCTAGCTATTAAAGAAAAATGGGGAGTGCCCCTAGCTGCTGAAAATAGGTTTTATTCCAATTACCATTCAATTGTACGTATTGATCCAACTGTGGATAAAAAAATAATTCCAAAATGTCCGTTTAAGTATTTCCATTGATTGTTTTTTCGGCGAAAAAAAATGATCCATAGATTTTATTGTTGTTGACAACACACCACACATTTACCTTAAGTGAATCTCTTTCATATTGTTCAAACTCGTGCGGATTTACTTCAGACCAAATCCTGCAATTATTTTTATTAACTACTCCAGTCAAATGAAATGTGGCTTCATCAGACATTATTAGATTGGCGTTTCACACATAAAAACACGCTTTTCGAAGTCACTCTCATTCAATGTCTAATGAATTTGAATTTTATAAGGTTTTAGTTTTATTGCTTTCAAAATGTTGTGAAGTTTAGACTTACTAATGTTCAAATGGGAAGCAACTTTTCTCAACGACGATTTTGGATATCTCCTAACAAAGTCATATACAGCTATTGTGTCATCTAAATAATTGTTAACTAGTACTCTTTTCTTTCGAGATAATGTTCCAGTTTCTTTATAAGTGTGGAACCAACTTCTAATTGTTTTTGAATTGGGTGGTTGTTCAATAAAATCTCTGAAAAAACGTCTTGGAGCTAAAATCACCTATTTTGTTTCAGCAAAGGTAAGTACAACATTTGCTTTTTCTACATCTGAAGACATCATTTTCACATAAAAACAGACAATGACTGTCAATTCGCAAAGTTGATAAATTGGACAGTTACGAGTACATAAGTACATAAAACTTTCAAAGCTTACTATGATTAAAAGTTAATTGCTCAGTCAAACGTTAACCGATTTTAAAAAAAAATTGCACTGAAGAGTAGGTAAATGTCGGTTCTTTCAAACTACAAATAAATATACTGGGTGTTCCATTAACAAAAGTCAACTAAAAAATTGTCAAACATCCGCCATTTTTGTTGTGACGTAGGTCAAACGAATAAAAAAACTCACTGTTTTAAACAAAACTTGTTCTAAAACCGAATATTTTAGTGAAAATCGTGTTTCTATCTCAAACCGTTTAGAAGTTAAAATGAGGGAAAATAAAGATGGATACCCAGTACTATTATAACATATTCTGGACTTCACACATTTTATTAAACAAATTACTGCTATTTAAAATAACCATTTTTAAATTTTTAATTGGTCATAGCTTGTACAGAAACTTTTTAGCCAACCCACTCGCGATAAATTTTTATACGTAATTATTAAATTTGATATAAAATAATTTTCATCCATTGAACCAAGGATGAAGTACGTTACCTATTCGGATCCTCCACTATTACCTACACATTTCATTGTACTACGTATCTTTTATTTTTCTAAATTGTTACATATTATTATCAAATAGTCTGCATAATTCTAATAATCAAACCAAACCTATAGGTATGTAAATATACCTTGTTAAAACTGCTTTTTAGTTACATAAACACAATATTTTTTTCCTTGACGCCTCGCCTTAATTTTATGTTTCAGATGTAGAAGTTTCCAAACTGCAAAGAGAGGTGAAATTTGCAAAATACCTGGATGTACAGTATCGCCTGCAGCTCCTGGCACCCCTACTCCTATTCGACTGCCACAAACTGCTCCAGAAACATTTAAACAGTTCCTACTTTATATTTATACTGGAAAGGTAAATTATCTAAACATCAAGTAGTGGTATTGGAATAGGTCAATCTACTGGTTAAGAAACAGCTTCTTCTTCTCACAGTGCATCTCCTATCGGAGGTTTGCTATCATCACAGCAATCCGGACCTTGTTTACTGCAGCTCTGAACAGTTGAACATTGCTACAGTTAAACCAATCCCTCAGGTTATTTAGCCAGGACACACGGCGCCTTCCAATGCTCCGCTTTCCACCAATCTTTCCCTGAACTATCTGTTGGAGAAGTGTGTATTTCTGTCCTCCCATTATATGACCCAGGGATTGAAGCTTTCTTTTTTTCACGGTGTTAATGATTTCACACTCCTTCTGCATAAGGTTCAGCACGGCGGCATTAGTAACTCTATCGGTCCAGGGAATGCGCCACATTCTACAGTAACACCACATTTCGAATGCTTGCAGTTTGCCGATGTGGTTTTTCTTGAGGGGCCATGCTTCAACCCCATATAAGAGAGTGGAGAAAACGTAACAGGGCAGCATCCTTATCCTATGTCCCATGTTATATTTCGACTCGTAAATAACTTCTTCATCTTTGCAAATGTTGATCTGGCTGTCTCTATCCTCATTATTATTTCTCTTGTCTGGTCACCCTATTGCTCTCACCAGGTTCCTAGATATTTATATGTCGACAAATTCTCCATCGTGGTGTTTGCCATCATCAGGTTCGCATGGTTCAGATCATGAGGGAATTTTGTAACTACCATTAACTGGGTTATCTTAAAGTTAGTTTTTAGCCCGTACTCACTACATCGATTATTTAATTTATCTAAAAGGTGGTGTTTGTCTCCAAGGTTGCTCGTTAACAAGACGGTGTCATCAGCATACCTCATATTATTAATTACTTCTCCATTTATATATATTCCCCCTAACTCATCTTCTAGGGTTTCCCTAAAAATAGCTTCGCTATAGAGTTTAAATAGAAGCGGTGATAGGATGCAACCTTGTCTAACACCACGACGAATATCCATTTCTTCTTTTGGTTGGTTTTCTATCATTGTATTAGCTTTTTGGCCCCAATATAGATTACTAATTATTCTAACGTCGTCGGTGTCAATGTTTTTGCTGACGAGCAGCTGATGTAACTTGTCATGTTTCACCTTGTCAAAGACTTTCTCGAAATCGATATAACATGCATCTTGATTTACATCGAGACAGCGCTGGAAAAGAACGTTAATCCCAAAAAGCGCCTCTCGTGTTCCAAGTCCTTCGCGGAATCCAAATTGTGTGTGCTTATGTCTTCCTCTAGTCTTCTGTACATTATTTTGTGAATGATCTTTAAGAACAACTTCAAGGTGTGGCTCATAAGTGCGATGGTTCGGTAATCTGAGCATTCTCTTGGATTCGGTTTCTTTGGTATGAGCACAAAAGTGGATGATAGCCACTGTTTAGGAATTTCTCCCTTATCGTAAATGAGGTTAAAGAGGTCCAGAAGAATATCAACCACATCATCGTGAAAGAGTTTGATAAGCTCTATGGGTATCCGATCAGGACCATCAGCTTTACCGGGTTTCATAATTTCCAGGACATAAACTGTTTCTGATCTTAATATTTTTAAGTGCACATTGCTTGATTCTAAGACCGGTTTTGGAGGTCTTTCATCATCGAACAGTTCCGACAGGTATGATTTCCACCTTTCAAGTTTGTCCCCCACGTCAGTTATTATACGCCCATTTGTATCCTTGATAGTATTACTAGCTGCCTTGACCCTGTTACATCTAGCCATTTCCATTATCTTTTTGTGCATATGAAAGCTGTGTGAATTTATTTTGTAGTACTTCTGTTTCCTTACATTGAGCTGCTAGATATTCTTCTTTTTCTTCCTTAATTTTTCTCTGCACTGCTTTATTTAGTGTCCTGTACTTATCTTTGTTACCTTTGCTCTTTCTCCTTTCCTCCATAAGATCTAGAATTTCTGATGTCATCCAGTGTGTTTTCTTAGTTCTTTTGCTTCTTAGAGGTTTTTCAGCTAATATTTCTAGCTCTGTTTGTATTTGCTTCCACTTTTCATCTACACTAACTTCATCTGATGCATCAATATCTCACATACATTTGTTAACCTCTTTCTTAACTGTGTCATGGATTTTACAGTTCCTAAGGAGTTTTGGATCTATATAGTTGTTTAGACGTTTTGTTATCCTTTTCATTATACTGAGTTTAGCCATAACTGGGTTGTGGTCGGAATTAATGTCAGCACCCGGGTAGGTATTAGCAGCTTTGACTGAGTACGTATAGCGATTGTTAATGAGGATGTAATCTATTTGGTTTCTAGCTCTATTTCCTGGATTGTCCGCAGGGGATTTCCAGGTGTACAATCTACGATCTGGTAGTTTAAAGGAAGTATTTGTTATCTTAAGATCTCTAACTTGATAGAACTCTACCAGTCGGTCCCCCCTACTATTCCTTTCTCCCAGACCAAAACTCCCTGTGTGTGCTTCGACTTTGTCTTTGCCTACTTTGGCGTTGAAATCTCCCACTGTGATATCATTGTTCTTTATGCTTCTAAAGATATTATCAAGCTCAGCAAAAAATTCTTCAACTTCATCGTCCTCTTTATCCGCTGTTGGTGCATACACCTGTGCTATGTTCATAATTCCCGTATGTGTTTTAAGTTGAAGCATCATGACTCTGTCTGAACAAGGTAAAAAATTAAAAACCGCACCTGTAAAGTTTCTATTAAAAATCACTCCATATAAATGTTTCGGTTCACTATTCTCACAGTAATACAATGTGCCGTTACCCGCTGCGCAGGTGCCACTTCCTGGCCATCTCACATCACTAACCCCCATGATATCCACATTTAGTCTCAACATTTCCTTCACAATGTTGTCCAGTTTTCCTGGTGCAAAAACGCTTCTTGCATTCCACGTTCCGATCTTCATATTCTTCACTGTTGCTTTCATGAACTTGTTCGCCACTGTTCCCCCCGGAGATCCGATTGGGGAACTATTAACTCCGGAATATTTTGTTTTGAACATTGCCATGATTGCTGTGTACGATTGTACTAGGGATACTCTTACAGTCTTTAATGCGGTGGTTTCCCCTTGCTTTCTGCATCCACATGCCGTTGATCGTCCGTTGATTCATCCGCCTTTAGGTATGATTTCTCATATCTAGGACAAGTGAGTGTCCTTACTCTTACCGGCTCATCCACCCGAAGCTGTTGGCCGGCAAGAGGGATCTGCTTATACCGACAGATACTCGGTCGACAGAGCCTCGTTAGTTGTCTAGCAGGGTGCACCGCGTGCAGGTGAGGTTGTCTTTTGGGTTTGGCTTAGTTATTTTGTCAAACTCCCTTACACCCCTAAGAAACAGCAGTTCTTCTCAAAACAGAACAAATTCCAGAGGCAAGAATATTGAAAGTCACTTATAGGAAAACATTAATTAAAGAGCAGTGTCAAAAGAAAACTGAAAAACTCCTAAATTTAAATGAAATTCCATCTAGTTTAATTGTTTTTTCAATTTTTTTTGTTTATAATCTTACCGCGCCATAATATAATTTTCCACAGATTCTTCTTCAAGATAACGGTATATTTGAGATGATGGCGTTAGCTCAAGAGTTGGGAGTAGACGAACTCAGAAATGCTTGTGAAGACCATGTTACCTCTACCCTCTCAGTACCATCGGCCTGCACATTTTTGTCTGCAGCAATGGATATTCATGATAAATCTCCTGGTATGTAATCTCAATTCAATATTCCGTTTATATTACTCATGTTTATATATTTTATTTAAGTATTAGATAATTTTAAAGTACCAGGTAAATAATATCTGTATAGTGATGGCCTATATTTAAAATCACGGCAATTACTCAAACAATATGAAAATTACCAATTAATATGTGTTGTATATTATAAATTAAAATACATCAAAATTCCTTCTGCATTATATACATTTTGAACTATATTGTCGAGCGTAAGCAAACTATACGAAGTTTTCATTTACTTATTATTAGAATTTGCAATTTTGGAATACAATCTTAAAGTTGTCTACCCTGTTTAATGGGTTCTGTCCATGAAGGTTAGAGAAAAGAAGAACGATCGCTGTAGAAAAAAGTGTCCCAGATATATGGATAAAATAAGTGAGACACAGCGATCGCTAAGTTGTCTCAATTAATCAGTAACACTTGAAGATATTAACTTATTGATTACTTGTACTCATAAACAGCTAACTTCGCAGATACTACTTACTGACGGCAGTGTGGCTGCTGGCTGAAAAATTAAATATAAATTATACAAATTTGCATGGACAGGCGAGCTAAAATGCTTTGGCACGAAGCGATCCTTCTCCTTCTCTCTAACCTCCATGAGGAGAACGATCGCTTTAGAAAAAAGTGTCCCAGAAATATGAACAAAATAAGTTATTTTTGTTACTTTTTCACCAATGCTGGGAAGAAATGTGCATTATTCAACTAACTTCATCTACTTCAACTCATAAACAGCTGCTGCATCATCGGTCGAACTATCCTACAGTGCGGACGTATCGATTTGAGTTCTCTTGCGATAAGTGATTTATTACCTAGCAGTTTCCTATTATTATTTTTTCTGTATTGTATATAATTAGTGTAGCAACGATACTGTAAGTAGCTTTTATCTATTTATTTGTTTTGCCCCGGCTCTGAAGCCCCGATGTCCGGTGGCCAATGTGAAAAAGGGGGCAAGGACCCACCTCTGCGATCACCGAGAAGAAATTGTCCTAATGTGCATGTGGAAGAAATTACATTTTCTGGAGATATTGATATGAATCATCAAAATAACCAAAATACGATAGATTTAACAATTAATAATATTTCAAACGAAACGGTGAACAAAAACAATGATGATACGGAGTCAGTAAAAAACTTACAATAGGTTCGAATATATCAAGTAATGTAAACAGTGGTCGTAGGCCAGTTAATACAGACAATAGATTTCTACCGACCGATTTAGGTCCATACTTTATTTTTGTAGAGCATTTAGAACTAAATATTGGTCGTTTACATCCGATGAAATTAGGTGAAAAGTTGTTAGCGCTATCAAATTATGAAAATAATATTACTGAAATAACTAGTGTTGGAAAAAATCGCGTAAAAATTGAAGTAAATTCGAGTAACTATGCTAATAAATTAGTAGAAGAACCATTTTTCGAGAAAAATAACCTGATTGCATACATTCCAAATTATTTAACCGAAAAACGTGCCATAGTAAGAGGTGTTGACACATCTCTGAGCGAAAATACTCTTTTAAATATTATAAAATCGAATGTTTCAATTAAAAAGGTACAATGTTTGAATAGAACAGTGGAGAAAGATGGCGTTATGCAGCGGGTTCCTAGGCAGATGATAATTGTAACTTTTGTTGGCAAATTAATCCCACAATTTATTTACATTAATAAAGTTAGGTGCCCTGTCGATACCTATGTTAGTCCGGTCATGCAATGTTATCATTGTCTTCGGTACGGTCATACATCGTCTCAATGCAAAGGTAAGAAAAGGTGTAAAAATTGCGGATCAGATGAACAAACTGATAATTGTCCGAATAACTGTAGTAGATACTGTGTTCACTGTCAAACTAGCAACCATTCTTCTTCATTCAAGGAATGCCCAGTATATATAAAACAAAGGAAAACCAAGGAAGCTATGGCTAATTTGAATATATCATTTAAAGAGGCTGAAAAAGTAGTCGATAATCCCAGTTACACCAGCATTATCCAAAAAAATAGGTTTGCTCCACTAGCTAATTCAGAAGTTGATTTTCCCACTCTAAAACCTTCCAGTTATCAAAATCGTTACTCTAGCAATCCTCTAAAAGGAAATAGTCCAACCTCACCTACTCCGGAAATTAGCTCAAATCCTCGTAAAAAGAGAAAAAGTAATAATACTCTATCTGACTTCCCTCCCAGTCGTAGAGAATACAATACCAGCTTTTGTGCAGGTCCTGTATTCCAGTTTAGTCAAAAGAATACTGAAAGTGAGTTTGATAAATTTGCCTATCAAGTTAGCTCTAAAATAAAAATCATGCTTGAAAATTTTATACGAGATATGCCTCAATCTTCTTCATGTGCAATCAATAATAAGTTAATATTTAACGAAAATGAGCTTGAAAATAGTTCAGTAGAATTCCAGATCTTTAAACTCCAATAAATTTTCGTTAACACAACTTAATGTTGAAGACAATTTTAATATTGCTCTGATATCCGAAACCTGGTATAAACCAGCGGATGTCAAAAGGTTTCAAAATTTTAATATAATAACAAAAGATAGAAACAAAGGACATGGTGGTGTGGCTATATTCATATCGAACTCAATTAAATATGAAATTATTGAATTTGTTAATAACTTCAATCTCAAAATAGAAGTATGTGGTATTAACATTACTAGTGGTGATGAAAAATTGACAATTATAAGTTTGTACAAACCTTTGACAACTAAAGCAACTGTACAAGATTATATCAATTTATTTAACCAGATTAAGCACGAGTGTATCATTGGTGGTGATTTTAACGCTCATCACGGAATCTGGGGTTCGGAGACCTGCTCGACAGATGGTAATATACTAGTTGAAGCGTTAGATAATTTTCCTGCTTTAGCTGTAGCTAATGACGGTTGTGCCACAAGAATTTCTCCTCCAGGACAAGCTAAATCTGCTGTAGATCTGACTATTTTATCTTCAAAATTGTGTTCTTCATTTACGTGGTCCGTTTCATCGGACACATATGGTTCTGATCACTTCCCTATTAGGATTGTGATCAACTATATCCAAAAGGAAAATTTTTCGGTTAAGCGTACTTCTAAATGATCAATGTCCAACGTTAACTGGAAGTTATATCAAACCTCTATCATTGAATCCGTCCCTATTTGCAACGATTCTAACGCCTTGATATCTTTACTCACTGATACAATAACGGCAGCTGCAAATAAGTCTTGTAAGGTAATAAAATCAACTACTCATAATCCGACTAAATACATTCCCTGCTGGGATCAAGAATGCCTCGCAGCGACAAACTCTAGGAGAAATGCGTTAAAAGCTTACAGAACAAACTTAATCCCTTCTAACTTCATTGAATATAAAAGATTAGATGCTATGTGTAAACGGTTATTCACAACCAAATCAAGAACAAATTGGGCCAAATTTTGCTCCTCACTTAACAGACAAACTCATCCAAGCGACATATGGAGAAGGGTTAATAACGTTCAAAGTGTTAAAAAATCTTGTATAGTCAACGAAACATTAGTTGAAAACTTGCTTCAAAAAATTGCACCCGTCCACGTCCATTATCCAATAGACTGGCCTATTAATTCTCCAGAACCACATTGTTTACTAGCACCGATAAACATCAATGAAATAAAAATAAGTATTAAAACTTCTAAAAGTCTAGTCCAGGAATTGACGGAATTAATTACCTTATGCTAGGAAACATGCCGAACGTAGCGTTACAGTTCTTATGCAAAATCTATAATAATATCTTGATGAAAGGAGACAATTGCGACTCTTTAAAACAATGTCTTATCGTTCCAATTCCGAAGTTAAATGATTCAACTGCCCTCAGACCCATTGCCCTTATGTCTTGTTTATTAAAAACTTTTGAAAGGATTATGAAAATTAGACTGGAATGGTGGTGTGAAAACAATAATGTTTTTCCAGACACACAGTTTGGTTTTCGTAGGAAAAGAGGCACAGTAGACTGCATTGCACATCTAGTCACAGATATTCAATCAACGTTTACCGAAAACAATTATCTTGCTGCATTATTTTTGGACATTACCGGTGCTTACGATAATGTTCAACTGCATTCTCTTTTTAATAAATTAATTCAAATTGGTATTCTATCCAGATGCGCGTATGTCTTGGTTGAACTATTTATGAATAGACAAATATTTATTCGGTGCACCAACCAAATTCTTGGCCCACGACTTGTTTTCAAAGGTTCACCGCAGGGATCAGTTCTAAGCCCGCTACTCTTTAACCTATATACCTTAAACGTACATGTTATGGATATAGAGTGCAACATATTGCAATATGCAGACGATTTCTGTTTATCTGTAAAGGAAAGACACGTATCAACAGTGCAGTGAAACTCTAAAAGTCATTATGCAACATTGTAATAAATGTTTCTCAGATCTAAGTCTACACCTATCACCTAAAAAATCTTCTGTTGTATTCTTCACACGGCATCGTCTACCAGCTGTTTCCAACCTGCAACTCACTAATATGACGATATCAGTTAATAGAAATTATACTTACTTAGGTATCACACTGGATTCAAAACTAACTTGGAATGATCACATAAACCAATGTATTGTCAAATGTGAAAAAAGTTTAAATATGCTGAAAGTTGTTAATCGTTACGATTGGGGCGCTGACCCCAAAACCAATCTTATGTTCTACAGGGCCTATACGAGATCCATCTTGGATTATGGAAGTTTTTTATATTGCTCAGCCACAAAATCTCGCTTAATCAAATTAGATAGAATACAATTCAAGGCTTTACGATTGGTTTTAGGTGCTCTCAAATCCACACCTACTAATATACTGTTGGCTGAATGTGGTGAACCTCCTTTACACCTGAGGCGCTTATTTCTTGCAGAGAAATTTATTCTTAAATGTACATCCAATAACCAAAAAGTACTTCTACAGAAGATAGGTCAATTATCAGTCAGCAACCTAACAGAAAAATGGTGGCTAAATAAAAACTCTCCAATTTTAGCTATTGCATATCCCAATACATCACACCTGTCAATTAATAGAGACGAACAAAGTGCTTTTTCAGCGCCTTATGACATATCTTTTTTTCCGTGTACAGTAGTTATACCTAATTACGACGTACCAAGTAGCTATTGCACAACTATGGAAGAATACTTTGGATAGCTGGGTAATATCTGCAAAATATTTACAGACGGGTCCAAATCTTCTTTAGGTGTGGGATGTGCTGTATACATATCTAACGAGGAAACAACACTACAATATAAATTAAATTGTCATTGCTCAATCTTCACTGCAGAGCTATTGGCCATATATTATGCACTATATTGGGCTTTATACAGTAATCCCCGATATCAAAACTTTGTCATCCTTTCGGATTCCCAGTCAGCTTTAACAGCCATTAAAAACTCTGTAAGAAGTATATATCGCAATAGTATAATCGTTAAAATATTATGCATATTAGTTGAATTAAGACAACTTAACAAGTCTGTAACGTTTATGTGGGTCAAAGGCCACTTTCAAATATCTGGAAACGAAAAAGTTGATCAACTAGCGAAAGCCGCAGTTCTTTCCGGATCGGAAGATCTTTGTTTACCATGAAGTGACGTCATTTGCTCAAGAAAGGAGAGTATGAGACACAATTGGGAAATAGAATGGTCACAATTCTGCAACAGAAGCAATAACTCGTACTGCAAAATACACCCCACTCTTCCATCCACAAGACTTGAGGAGCATAGCATAGCATAGCATAAGAAAGATTAACGCTATGTACTTCAGATGTCTCGTTAGTCATGCAACAGTACGCGTATACCTTTATAAAATTAAAATGAGCGACTCCGAATTGTGTGATTGTAATCAAAGTTATGATGATATTAATCATTGGATGTTTAGCTGTCAACATAATAGTCAAGCTACAAGATATATGATAGAAACTCTGTCTAAAGAAAAGGTTCCTCTCCCACAAAGTCAAGTTTCTCTTTTATTTCTCAGTCGGCGACATACTATAACCACTAATTTTTCACTGTATAATATATATTAGTCAAGAGAATCTTCATCGAGCACTTCAGAATTATAATAAGTCTGATTTTTATGGAAACAATGTTTTCAAAAATCAACATTGTACATTTGTTTAGTTTCAAAAATTAAGACCAGAGAGAGTATCCGTTACTTTGAATTTTCCAATCAATCATTCTACTTCTCTCTAACCTCCATGGTTCTGTCATTGCCATGGAGATTAGAGAGAAGGAGAACGATCGCTGTAGAAAAAAGTGTCCCACAAATATGGAGAAAATAAGCGAGGCACTGCGATCGCTAAGTTGTCTCAATAAACAGGCGCTAATAGAATAAACCTTTTCATCGCAAATTTATTTTGTTTGCATGTGTGAAGTTCAGCCATCTTTTTCGTACTGTTTTGTAAATAAGCATGTTAAAATATCTGTGCACAAGTAGTTAAAATCAACAAATATTAAACAAATAATACTTATTAAAAGAAATTAAGAGAAAATTAAACTAATAAGTGGCTTAATTAAAAAATACATTTTCAACTTCACTGTAATTATATTATCTATACGAAAAGGAAAATTAAAAAAGTGGTCTATTCTAGAGTATCTAAGAGTAATACGGAGTATAAATCATTTAAAGCCAATACATAGTGTATCATTTTTATAAATATATTTTCTAAATTTTCCTAAACCTTGCTTGCAATATAGTAGTAGTAGTAATATATATTCGTAAACATGATTAAAAATATAATATATCTAGATGTTAATTTTAGAGTTTCCCCACGTGTTAACAATAAATTATCATGATTAATTAGAATTCAATCATTATTTAGCTACCTCATTTTATTTAGATTATACATTCAATTGACAGCTAACCTCTCAACTAGCTCATTTATATTGCCTTTTTGAGAACGCCCATGCCACTTTAACCATCTTTTTAATTGTTCACAATTATGCGCTTCAATTGAATTGTCCACATGTACAGAATCATCAATACTTTATTTTAATGATGGATTTGTTTGTGGAGATAATATTGATTTCCCATTCATTATTACGAAACAGTACAAAACTTTTAAATTACCGCTCGTTCAACATGGCGGCTGCGCATGCGCTTGTCATGTAATGAAAAGTACTATTTAAGATGACTTATCAACGTTTAATATACTCATAAAAAGATAACTTAGTAGATACTACTTACTGACGCCAGCCCGACTGGTAGCTGTAAAATTAGTTATAAGTTCTACAAATTCACAGGGACAGGCGGGCTAATACTTCAACACCAAGCGATCGTTCTCCTTCTCTCTAACCTCCATGGTCATTGCAAAACTTATATCATATATACCATGGATAAGCAGATCGTATTAAAAACGATCGTACGTTCTCATACCACATCGCGACATACTTAAATAGTCTGTCACTCTCTGCGTTTAGAAACGCCTATCAATTCATTTCTCTCTTCTGGCAGCAGTTGAGATTTTATAAGAAAAATCGTACGTTCTGTTCTTATACAAATGGTCCATCTTCTTTTGCGTTTAACAAACGCCTATCAATATTTGTCTCTTCATTACATCTGCCTGAAAAACAGAGACAAAATGAATCGTACAAAAATGTATTTGACGAAGACGGAATTCATAAATACATATGTACAACATAACTTGTAGTTCGTCTGCTTATCCATGGTAATATATGTGACTCGTCACCCAACTGCGTAAAGGCCAAAATTGTTTCGTGTTAGAGGAATTGATTGTTTAACCGTTGGTATCACTGTGGACAGTGGCCAGTGACAGCGACAGCGAGTAAACGTTTTGTTAGCGTTTGTTTCATAAAGTAAGGTTATCAATAAAATCTACAAAAATGTCTTTCAAACCGCAAAAAGTACAAAAAGTGATGGTTCAACCCATCAACTTGATATTCAGATTTCTACAGAATCGTTCCAGAGTACAAGTTTGGTTATATGAAAATATAAACTTGCGTATTGAGGGCCACATCATTGGATTTGATGAGTATATGAATCTCGTGTTGGATGACGCCGAAGAAGTTCATATGAAAACAAAGAACAGAAGACAACTTGGAAAATTAATGTTGAAAGGGGATAATATTACAGTGATCCAGGATACGGCACCACCGACTCAAGCGATATAAACAATAGTTTTAAGTGTAAATTAAGTTAACGTATTTCCAAAATCGTAATATAAACTCTTTTGTAACTGTGTATTATTATTAAAATCCTTTCAAAACAAACTTTTTTTGCCATAGTTTACTTACCCATAAATTTACAAATATGTAACAAAAAGTTGTTACATATAAAAAAGTGCAATTAGAAGTGTGTGTTTCTTCTATATTTAAAGCAATTAATTTTTAGGTGGAAAAGCTGCATCTGGTTTTGTTGAAAGATGTGTTAGTTTTATTGGTGAAAATGCTACAGAATGTGTTCGAACTAATTCATTCTTGAATCTTCCAAAAGAAGCTGTGATTAAAATTATATCCTCTGATTATGTAAGTTTTGATTTCTAGGCATTAATTTGTAGTATTCAAATATTTTCACATTATTAACTAAATTTATTTCTAGTTATGTTTAGAGGAAGAGGATGTTTGGAGAGCTGCACTTGGGTGGGCCAAATATCAAGCAGGAGTTACACAGCCTACACATCATTGGACTGAAGAAGAAAGAGCCAGAGTCTGTCAATATTTATCTTTAGTTATAAATCATGTTCGTCTGTTGCTTATAGGTAATTTCTATCCAGGAATATATGAATTTGTATATAGTTAGTGTGATCACTAATTTTTGTTTTTAAAGATAGTAGAGTCTTTGCAGAAGAAGTTGAACCTACTGGTGCTGTACCAATGGAATTGAGCTTGGAGAGATACCGCCATGCAGCTTTACCGAGTAAATACCCTGAAGCATCTGAAGATCAACGTCTAAAACCTAGAATATCTCCACACATGTTTCCAGGATCCTCAATATTGGGTCAAGACAAAAGCCATTTCCAGAGAATATTAAATGCTTGGTACGGAAATAGTAAACAAAATTGGAGGCTAGTTTATAGGGCCAGTAGTCATGGATATTCAGCATCATCTTTCCACAGGCATTGCGATGGGGTTTCTCCAACATATGTCATAGTATTAGTAAGTGGACATTGACAAAATATGTAATTACATCACTTTACATCCTTATAAACTTTTAGCAACAAGTGCTAAGTTTACTGTTTCGACCCTTACTGTGTTGAATCTACTCATAATGCTTTTTTAAATGAAGCTAACTGTTTCTAAATAATTTCACAATTTAATGAAAAAATATCATCATGTTGTCTATCAATATGTATTCAGAATCCATCGATTGATATTTCAAAGTCTGAATAATTTTGCTGAGATCTGGATTGTTTTTTGTTTCATTTCTAATTATCGTAGATGTAACTTTTTTGCTTGAAATTTGAAAAATTACTTGATATATTTGAATCACTTCGTCACCAATACGAGTATCAGTTGAAATATTTGAATTTTGAATTGGAGCTCTAGACAATCAACGTTTTGATTTTCTTTGCCTCTCTTGAACTGGACAGAATAATTGAAACCTGAGAGAAATGATGCATAACGAAGTAAAGAAAGAAAGAAAGTAATTTATTTCACATAAAAAAAATATTGTACAAAAAAATTATACAACAGTTATAGTGAAACATGTCACAAAGTATAATAAAATGACTTAACTAAAGAACACAAAACACACACACATATATATTCATATATATACACATACACATATATAATTGTTTACATCAAAGACCACAGACAACCCTTAAAAATAATGAAAACAGTTCCACAAAAAAAAACAATTTTTGGCAGATTCATAGCAGGTAACAACAGAAAGACAATTTATCAATTAAAAAACTCCTCTATGGTGTAGTAGTTTTTTCCTAGTAAAAACTGCTTTAGTTTATTTTTAAAATTGTAGAAATTACTGTTTTTTATATCCTCTGGGAGGATATTATAAAATTTACATCCTAGATACTCTAGATTCTTTTCAAAAAGTGCAGTATGGTGTCTAGGCACCAATAATTGACTTTTGTTTCTTGTTTTATAGTGATGAGAAGCACGCTCGGCCACATAAATCGATCTATTCCTATGAATAAAAGTACATGCTTCCAATATATATACACCAGCCAGGGTCAATATTTTGTATTTTTTAAAAAACTCCCTACAAGAATCTCTTATTCTGAGTTTTGCAATAATTCTTATAGCATACTTTTGAAGAACAAATACCCTTTGCCTGGTAGAACAGGTCCCCCAAATTTGTATGCCATATTTTAGATGGGAGTGAAAATTAGCATGATACACTGTTAAGAGTGTATTTTTACTACAATGACTGGCAAGAAATCTAAGGCTATAGCAGCTTTTCCTTAATTTGTTACACAAGTTGTCAATATGCGAATGCCAGGTAATGCCATAGTCGATAGTGACACCCAATAATTTAATATTTTCCTTAGATGTAATAGGAAATCCAGTGTTTTCAAACAATTGGCTCTGTCTAAATTGTCCATGATTATTAAACAGCACCGTATTTGTTTTAGTTTTGTTTAATTTTATGTTATTCCTCTCTGACCACATCACAACTTGATCATATGTTCTCTCTGTTGATATTTTCAGAGCATCCTCATTGTCTTCAATAATTACAATATTAATGTCGTCAGCATAACAAGTTGGATATATTCCAGGGACAGCATTTAATGTAGTGAGTAAGTCATTAACAAAAACCAAAAATAAAAATGGACCCAAAATCGATCCCTGGGGAACACCTTGTGAGACTTCTAGTTCCAAACCAAGAGTATTATTCACTTGAACAATTTGTTTTCTATTTGATAAGTATGACTCCAACAAATTGAGTGGTATACCTCTTATCCCATATTTAGACAGTTTAAGCAGTAAAAGTTTGTGGTCCACACAGTCAAAAGCGCTTGAAAAATCAATAAATAAACCCATTACATGCTTTTTAATATCAAGAGATCTAACAATTCTATTATGGAACTCTATCAATGCAGTCTCTGTACCTTTTTTTGAAGTATAACCATGCTGTGAGGGCGATAATAGCTTAAATTTAGCAAAAAAATTGCATAACTGATTTTTAATATTCAATTCATACACTTTGGAGATAGTAGACAAGCTACTAATTGGTCTATAGTTATTAATATCATTAGGATCTCCTTTTTTGTAAATGGGAACTACTCTAGCCAGTTTTAAAGATTCAGGGAAGATTCCCCTCTCAGTTGACAAATTCAATAAGAAACTCAATGGCTTTGTCAATAGACCGGCACACTTTTTAATTAATTTATTATTTAATCCATCAGTACCAACTGCAATAGTATTTTTTAAAGATAGTATTAATTCTAAAACCTCCTCCTCTGAAACAGGAAACATATAGAAGGTTTTAATATTAGAAGAGATATTTTCATTGAAAAATTCTGCATCACAAACTAAACTATCAATAGGGGGTTTAGTAAAATTTATATTGAATTTATTTGCTAAAACAGAATCACTTATTTGGTTACCCTGATCATATAATTTGAGTTGGCTACTTGATTTGTTTGTTTTTTGCAATTCCCTAATTATTTCCCAGGTTTCTTTAGTCTTATTTTCAGAGTTTAAAATTCGATTATCATAGAATTGTTTAGAGGCCTGTTCCAACCTAAGCCTATATGTATTATTTAACACTTTACTAATTTCAATATATCGTCTATCATGCTTAGCAAGAGTAGTATATAATGCCACATTATTTCTTAATTCCAACAAATCAGCACTCAATGTAAAGCCATTAGACTTCTTGTATTTAGTCTTCGGTCCTCGTGTAACTAGCTTTTTTGGAAAGGCAGTTTCAAAATAAGATAAGACAATCTCCGCAAATTGATCATAAGCTAAATTGGGACAGATCTGACCAACAACAGTAATCCAATCTTCAGCTCCCAGCAAATCATGAAACTGTTCCATGTTGTCTTCAGAATATGACCGTCTGAAAAATTTAACAGGTAATTTACAGCTTTTTTGAGCTGAATTACCAGTGTGGAAATCAATAAATTGAGCATAGTGATCAGATAAACAAAGGTCAACTACTTTTACACTATACTGATTTGCTGTTCTAATAAATACATTATCAATGCAAGTTGCAGAGTCTTTTGTAACTCTAGTTGGAGTTCTCACGCATATTTCAAAATTAAAACTATACAATAAATCTTCCAACAAAGAAAGTTGAGTACTAGTTTTCATAAAATTTACATTGAAATCTCCTCCAATAATTATATTCCTGTTGTTTTCTGCGCATACATGGGTTAAAATTTCGTTGAAAACTAACATAAAATCATTAAAATTTCCTCCAGAGGGCCTGTAGATAACTAAACAGATAGTTTTATATTGAGGTAGTTGTATACCACAACATTCTAAAATGTTTTCCTTAGAAAACTTTTTGATACAATATTCATTCACTCTACCAGAAAAATTGTCGTTTTTATATATGGCTACTCCACCATGTGTTGTTACAGTCCGACACATGTCAGCGACTAACGTAAACTGGGTTATTTTGTATGTTTCAATGGCATTCTTTATTTGCCAATGTTCAGAAATCATTAAAACATCACAACAAAATCCATCATCAAATCTATCATTCAGCGTTAAAATCTTATTACTAATACATTGTATATTCTGATGCACAAAAGTTAAATTGTTAATGGGACATACGAAGACATCATTTGTGGAAGTGCTTTATGATGATGAAAAATTCTTGAAATTGGTTCATTGTCGGTAATAAGTAATAAATAATTATAAAAGTGATTAACACCAAAAATAGTTGCAAGCGACTTTCACTTTGTATTAATCAACTTGGATAGTCAAGTAGGATTTGTCAACAGAGCGTAGGGCTTCTGTCATTGGTCGACTTACAGCGGTTTATTTAAATCTAATTTTCGAAAATATTTATAACTTTTTGAGATAAATACCGTTAACATAGAAAAATATAAGTTATTCTTAATCTTTCTGATATGATTCCACTTGTTAATTAATACCTCATTATTCAGCTTTTCTAAGTTGTATATGTCAAAATTATTACCTACATTAATTTCATAAGTTTCTTCAAGGTATTCAGCAAAAACATTATATTTATTATCCTCTGTATAATGTGTGTGGCCATTATATTCTAGTTCTGAAATTTGTTTTGTTAATGATTTATATTTAAATATTTTTTTAATTTCACTCCAGTATGTTTTACCTTTCATGTAGTTAATATTTTTACATGTAATGATCCATTTATGTTGTTTATATTGTAATATGAGTTTGAGAACCTTTGTTTAGCTCGTTAAAGTGTGATTTCAATTCTTATGCATCATTGTTTCAGATCTGTCTTTGTAACTATCTCTTTAGCTTAATTATTGATAATATAAATGGCGGAAGATTGTAATTGAAAGGTGTTTTTCTTTGACTTGGTGAGTTTTCTATTATTAATTCAGATAATGTATTATTAAATTTTTTAATACAATTTGGACAGACGACTAGCCTTTCACTTATAAATTCCTCCCTTGTTTACATTGTGTATATTACATCTTCATATGTTGGACAATTAGGCATCATGAATGTGAGGAGCAAGCTTCAAATCAAAATCAAACCGTAAAGCAAGATTATTGCTTCCCAGATCAGGGGCTACAAGTACGTTTGTAATATTATTTTTAATATTTATAGAGCATATTATATATCAGGAGTGGTGCTCGGGTTGCCTGTCATGATATAAGTAGGAGGTGTATCTGTTTTATAGAACTTTGAAAGAAATCATTGATCTGCTTCGTACGACGAGGGCTTGACTTAGGGTTAAAATCGCCAATGTTTATTGAGTACTTATAAATAGATGCCTTAGTGAATATAGTTTCTTCGATTAACGATGAATGGTGAATGTATACAATAAAAATATGTAGTTTAGCTTCTTTGTAAGGGAATGAGACATGAATGCAGTTATTCAGGGGTCATTTATTTTTGGGGGTTTTCCTTACCCATTCTCAATGTTTTCTTGGATTGTATAAGCCACATTAAGCTGTCAATACTTTGATGTTGGAGTAGAGAAATCTTACCTCATGAGCCCTTGTCCTGAAATATTGTAAGTCCTTCCTGTGGCTTGGTTGGAGAGTCATTGGTTGGTTTGTCCAAATCATACGAGAATAAATAGTCGCACTAAATACTGGGGTGGTATCAATATTATATAAATGTACAAATCTTTTTTTCAGTTTGATTACAAGTTCTTGTCCATCATTATTTTTAGGGTCGTTCAATTTAGTAGTATATGTTTCTGTAATATTATCATGATATGTCATTGATGAATGTATTCTGCTTGTGCTGGTAATTTCTGATGGAATTTTGGAAGATTTTTTGTTTGTAGACTTGATGCATGCATTTGGGATTCCTTCAATTGGTTTAGTTGGTCTATTAGGACATTTTGGTGACCACGCTTGATGATCTTCATCTTTCCGTGAAGAGCTCCTCTCTGGAAGAGATGTGCAGGTTTGTGTCGAATGTTTTCCTAAACATTTCCTGCAGCTTAGTAAGGTGGTGCAGTTTTCTGCAGTGTGAGTATACAATAAACATTTGAAAAATGGAATAGAAGAGGGTTCAGGTGGTTGGATAGGGTAAACAGAGTAATGATAGTTTTTAAAGAACACTCCTTCACTCTGTAGTTTTTGAAATGATGAGTAGTCTTTCGTAATTATTCTGATGAGTTGTGTCAGTTTTCCGGTTTTCCTTGATGTGATTCTTTTACAGTAACGGTGATTTATTCCATTATTTACAAGGTGATCATTTATATGTGTGTCTTCTATATCCAGTTACACTGATGATGTGATGTATGAGAAAGTTGTGTTACTTGTTGTGTGTGATGTTGATTGCCTTTGCTTAGAATTTGTTTCGTTGTATTCTTTGATCATTTTTGACTGGACTAATGATTTCAGTTGTGTTTTAATGTGATTGATTACTTTTTAAAATAAAATCACTTTTAGTTTTTATTATGACATCAGGACTGTTTGGATTTCTTGTATTCCAAAAATTTGCAAATTGTATTCTTGATAATGTGAAAAAGTTATGGTGATATTTTTGATTTATGATGTTTTTCATTTGTAATGAATAGTTGTATGTGTTGTTGATGGAGTTTTTTGGATAGTTTTTATTGTTGATGTATTTTGGTTGAGAGTGATTTGTTGAATTTACAGAAGAATGTGAACCCATTATTACATTTTGTATTTCTTGTTGTGATAGGGGTGGTGTGACTTCTTCTTGGTGGGTTTGTTGGATCCGATGGTTATATATCTATCTTGATTCTTTTTATTTTTTTCCACTGTCCGTTGTCTTCCATTTCTTCTTCCGAGAACTAGGATTCGGAAAGCATTTAATTCGTTGCGTTTGTAGCTCAATTACTATTAACACTCACTAAGAGATTTAAATCACTTTTTAAGCGTTATCGTTCTCTGATTAATAGAGAGCGGCCCAATAACGTACTACCTCTACAAATTTCAAACGATTACTGTGATAATTGTCAATTTTTTAGAATTTTTACCATTTTTTCAATATATTGTGGAATTATTTAGAAACAGCTAGTTTCATTTAAAAAAGTAATATGAGTATATTCCGCAGTGTAAGGTTCGAAACAGTAAATTCAATTATAACATTGTCCGTTGTGATAGCAAAAGTAGACATATTGGAGGAGTAATTTTTTAAGTGAAAATGAGAATAGAATACAAAAAACTCAAAACTATCATTTTGGATAAAAACTATTGGTTACAATTTATAGAAGTAAAATTATGTGGACAAAAACTCAAAATTGGGGGAATTTACCATTCTCCCAGTTTCTCCCACGGGTTGTTTATTGGCAAGATTGAAGAAATTCTGGATGCTAATTTCACAAATGCAAAAGGGTTATTAATAGGAGATTTTAACATTAACTATAATCAAAGTGATTGTTTTTATGAATGTATTGTCAATGGACTTGATCAAATAATGAATAGTTCTACTAGATGTACTAACACTGGTAGTATTTTAATTGATTTTGTTTTATCCAACTGTCATGCTGTTAAATCAGAAGTTCATGATAATGATGGGGAAGCGAATACTTATGTGGGAGTCAATTCTTCAGTACTCAAATACATTTAAGAATCGAGTACTAGGACATTAGACGTTACGTTTTAAGTTTTTTTTGTGGCATCTGGAGTGGATCCATGCAGCCAGGAACACTGTTGATTAAATCGCAATAAGTATTCTATAGGTTTGTGTACATGCTTAAGGGTTACATCGACTATGAGGAAAGACAAGGTCACACGCTTCTGGTCTAGGCATTATTCTAACAATACAGGTGGACCACGGATAGGAAGGTATATATATATTTATATACATATATATATATATATATATATATATATATATATATATATATATATATATATATATAATTTTAAATTAATTATTTGCCAACTTAATAATCAGGATTATTTTTATTGGGTTTGTGGCAATGATACCAAGTGTACTCTTTCAAATATTTATTTTACGAGCTTTCGAATACAATCGTATAAATAAAAAAACAGACCTGAATAATCTTAGTGTAATATACGCATATTTATTAGAATTTGAAAAACAACATTTAAAAATTTAAGTACAAATCAGATAAGAAACCTATAATAAAATTATTTTTAACATCAAAGTAATACAAATCGACAAAATTCATATTGACTTGGCAACATTATTTAATACATATATTGTTTTTTGAAGTTTTATAATAATTTTTGGATAATATTTGAAATGATTTATTATACATATATTTTACAATTTTACCTACAATCTCGCTAAATAATGTAAGTGAAAGAGTACACTTGGTATCATTGCCACAAACGCAATAAAAATAATCATATATATATATATATATATATATATATATATATATATATATATATATTTTAATCAGAAAATCAAAACAGATGATTATTCTGTGGTAATTATCGACCGTACTATTTATATAAGCAAAAGGTGATGATTGTCGGGTATGCGGTCAGTATAAGAAATAAAACTCTATATTTTCATGCTCAATATTTCGCTATTGTTCAATAGCATCATCAGGAGACACTACAATAATTAAAATAAAATGACAAAGATAGGAACACAAATACTTACAGATGTTAAGAGTCAGTGAGAGTTGATGTACACCACATTAAGGTACTAACTAGACTAATTGCTAATGATTAATTTGTAAAAATGGTTGTGGTGTGAATTGATAAAAACAAGAAACAATTTGAGTTAAAAACAATAAAATAAATAATCTGAAACGTATGAATAACTGGGGTGACAAAACAACAATATTAAAATGAATTTAACAGGTGACAATAAATATTGAGTGAATGAAAACGACGAATACTCAGTGTGTATTAGTTTATTACTTTCCAGCTAAGCGCTTTCGGCTATTAAGCCATTATCAAAGCCGTCCTATGAAAAATTACAAAGCTTGTGAAATTTTGAAAAAACAATTTAAAAAAGGTTGAACTTACGTCATTTAAAAAAGTAGTTGTCAAAGCCATCAAGTTGATTAAAAACAATACTCAAGATAGAATCATCGATTATGTTTTTAATCAACTTGATGGCTTTGACAACTACTTTTTTAAATGACGTAAGTTCAACCTTTTTTAAATTGTTTTTTCAAAATTTCACAAGCTTTGTAATTTTTCATAGGACGGCTTTGATAATGGCTTAATAGCCGAAAGCGCTTAGCTGGAAAGTAATAAACTAATACACACTGAGTATTCGTCGTTATCATTCACTCAATTTACATCTAGTGTGTACACCATATCCACAGGCATTTCTGACAATAAATATCATTAAGTTTATTATTGTCAGATTTGAGGTTGATAGCATCTTTTTGTTTGTTGATGTGATACATTTCAAAAAATAAACGATTCCTGTATTGGTCAACTTTCTGCAGAATCTCTGTATCGTCATAATTGAACGTATGGCCCGTCTTTATAAAATGATCTACCACTACACAGTTATTCTTGCCTACTCGACAATCACTTCTATGTTGGGTAATACGGTTTTTTAACCATTGAGAAGTTTGACCAACGTAGCATCCCGGACACTGCGAGCAATTTATTTTGTAAATCACGTTGGTTTGTAATAATAAAGGTGTTTTATCTTTAACTTTCGAAAAAAGGAGAGAAATAGTTGTCAAATTGTATTTGGCAACTCTGAAATTGGTGAACTGTTTGAACAGTGGTAAAATCAATTGAGTTAAATTATTGATGTAAGGAAGTCTTTTGTACAGAGTAGCCTGTTGATTGAAATTGTCAACCTGACCATCGTAGAAGTCTGTGTTATAAATTAATTTTTTTAAAATGTGTTTAGGATAACCGTTGTTAACGAAAATATCAAATAACGATCTTAAGTTTTTATTAACAAATTTTTCATCACTGACGTGTAGGATTCTATTTTTCATTGTTAATACTAATTTGTACTTCTGACTCTTAGGATGATCAGAGTAGAAATTTAAAAACCTTCCAGATGATGTTGGCTTTTGATACCAATCAAACAAGATAATGTTATTGTCGGATCTTATTACTCTAGTGTCCAAGAATGGTAAGCTGGCCCCACTCTCCAATTCCATAGTGAATTGTAAATGATTATCAAATGAAATGATAATCATTTACCAGCTTACCATTCTTGGACACTAGAGTAATGAGATCCGACAATAACATTATCTTGTTAGATTGGTATCAAAAGCCAACATCATCTGGAAGGTTTTTAAATTTCTACTCTGATCATCCTAAGAGTCAGAAGTACAACTTAGTATTAACAATGAAAAATATAATTCTACACGTCAGTGATGAAAACTTTGTTAATAAGAACTTAAGATCGTTATTTGATATTTTCGTTAACAACGGTTATCCTAAACACATTTTAAAAAAATTAATTTATAACACAGACTTCTACGATGGTCAGGTTGACAATTTCAATCAACAGGCTACTCTGTACATCAATAATTTAACTCAATTGATTTTACCACTGTCCAAACAGTTCACCAATTTCAGAGTTGCCAAATACAATTTGACAACTATTTCTCTCCTTTTTTCGAAAGTTAAAGATAAAACACCTTTATTATTACAAACCAACGTGATTTACAAAATAAATTGCTCGCAGTGTCCGGGATGCTACGTTGGTCAAACTTCTCAATGGTTAAAAAACCGTATTACCCAACATAGAAGTGATTGTCGAGTAGGCAAGAATAACTGTGTAGTGGTAGATAATTTTAAAAAGACGGGCCATACGTTCAATTATGACGATACAGAGATTCTGCAGAAAGTTGACCAATACAGGAATCGTTTATTTTTTTAAATGTATCACATCAACAAACAAAAAGTTGCTATCAACCTCAAATCTGACACTAATAAACTTAGTGATATTTATTGTCACCTGTTAAATTCATTTTAATATTGTTGTTTTGTCACCCCAGTTATTCATACGTTTCAGATTATTTATTTTATTGTTTTGTTTTTAACTCAAATTGTTTCTTGTTTTTATCAATTCACACCACAACCATTTTTACAAATTAATCATTAGCAATTAGTCTAGTTAGTACCTTAATGTGGTGTACATCAACTCTTACTGACTGTTAACAACTGTAAGTATTTGTGTTCCTATCTTTGTCATTTTATTTATATTTTAATTATTGTAGTGTCTCCTGATGATGCTATTGAACAATAGCGAAATATTGAGCATGAGAATATAGAGTTTTATTTCTTATACTGACCGCATACCCGACAATCATCATCTAACAATGGACTTTCTAGATAAATATATTTGTCTTATTGATAAATTTGATGATTACGTCAAGGACCTTTTTGTTATTGGTGCCTAAGAGGAATTGCATGTTGATTGGGAATTCAATCCCAAGTTCTCTAAGATCTCCTATTAGGATGTTGTTGTAAGTTTCGAATTTCTTGAATTTTAAGAAGATATGGTCTTCACAGATGTTATTACTTTGATTTTGTTGAGATGAGCGGGGTAAGATGCATGTCCGAATCGCATTCTTATTAAGGAGACCGTCTGTCTTCGGCTGTAAGGAGTATTCCTGTACCAGCATTTTTTTGGTATGTATTTTTGTAACAGAGTATACTGTGAATTTTTGTTATTGCAATAGTTTTCCCAGTGTATGGTCCATTTTTTATACAAATTGTTTTTGCATATGTTAATGCAATCTGATAGGCAATTATTCTCAAAATATGCTTCTCCTGTGTCGATACTTTCTTTTGCTAAATTCTGTATGCCTCTGCCGTGTAAATCGAACTATGAGAATTGATTTTAAACTTCTTTTCTATTTTTCCTTCGAGTATATAAAATGCACACCCAGTACCTAACTCATTATTTGATGCATCAGTGTATACTGCCATGTTACTTTCGTTATTATCTGTAATTCTTTCTAGTAAGTTTTGATTATAAGGAGCAGTTTCAAAGTATTTCGGTATTATAATTTTTGGTTTATTAGAATAGAATATATTTTTCATCTATGAGAATCATACATTATACAAAATTTCATATAATACACAACTCTATCAGACTAGTCAACTAAACAAACGAAATACAGGTAATTAGAATAAAAACATTCACATTAATAAAATCGATTATAAACCAAATACTAAGTAATTTTCAAAACATAGTATTAATATGTAAGAAACTCCTCAACACTATAGAATGCATGCTGTAATAAGAAAGAATGAAGTATATTTCTCAATTTCCTTGATCTTCCCAAGTTTTTTCCTGTATTCAATATATTACTGAACTTATAGCATATTATTCCAATATGCCTTGGACAATGTTGCCCTATCTCTAAGCGTGAAAATGGTTGGTGGATATCACTCTTCTGTCTAGTGTCATGCGTGTGTATGTCTTCATTTCTTTCAAATGAACTTTGATTATCTTCAACAAATTTAATTAATTGGAATATAAATAGACTTGGTAAAGTTAAAATGTCAGCCTTCTTAAAAAATGATTTGCACGTCCCTCTTGGAGAAACACTGCACATAGCTCTTATTTCTTTTGAACTTTAAAAGCCCTCTCAAGAAAGGATGATGCACCCCAAAACATTAAGTCGTACTGAAGAGTTGATTGTATTAGTCCATAATAAATGAGCTTTAATACATTCAGAGAGACAGTTTCTCTTAGATTTCTAATGATATAACAACATGAACTTATTTTTGCAATCACTGCATTTATATGAGACTCCCAGCTGAACTTGGGATCTAGTATTATTCCTAAGAATTTGAATTGATCGACACTCTGAATGGATTTTCCATTAACATGTAAAAAAGGCTCAATATCAGGCACAACATTTCTTGGCAAAAAACGCATAAAATGTGTTTTTGACACATTCAACGTTAAACCATTTCCTATGAAATATTTATTCAGTTCAAAGGATGCTACATTAGTTTCATCAATGAGTTCTTCAAATTGTTGATTCACCATGATAATGTTAGTGTCATCAGCATATTGAACAATTTTTTGAGAGGTTAAGCAATTTTTGTTAATACGAAGATAATAAAAAATAATGGGCCCAGAATCGATCCTTGTGGTACTCCAGTTTTAGAGGGAATAGGATCAGATGTTGTGTTGTTAACTGTAACTACTTGAGTTCTATTGGACAAGTAAGATTTTGCCCACTCGTATGGTTCTCCACGTATTCCAATTCCTTGAAGTTTCATTAGCAAAAGTTCATGATCAACTGTGTCAAATGCACGGCTAAGATCATCAAAAAGCCCCAAAACATGTAGCTTTTTATTAAGCGCATTATAAATGAATTCTATACAAGCAGCAATGGCACTGGATGTTGATCTTTTCTTTCTAAAGCCATTTTGAGATTGAGGTAGCATGTTGAAATGTTCAAGATAATTAACGAGTCGTTCAGAGAATGCCATTTCAAATATTTTAGTTACTTGACTTTGTATACAAATAAGACGGTAGTTATTTATTTCATCTCTTACCCCCTTGTTTTTGTAAACTGGAATTCCTTTAGATACTTTCACATTATGAAATGTACCTGAGGTAAACGATTCATGAATTAAATGAGATATGGGCTCAGCAATAATCCCAGCTGCCGATTTTATTACCTTACCATTAATTTCATCAACCCCTTCTGCAGGTTTGGATGTGGTTTTATTGATGATAGATATAATCTCACCAGGAGTTGTTGGAAATGGAAACAAGCTTGTATGAGATGCGTCGAGTTGCATATTATAATTAGGAATAATGTTGTTTTGATTTACAGTTACAAAATATTTATTGATATAATTTGCTTTTTCTTTAGGTGTTAAGTTATTTTCTCCCTCAACTTTTATGTTCACTACGTTGCTTTTGTTATTTTCCCTAGCTTCATTAGTTATTTTCCAAGATTCCCTCATTACATTACCACTGTTACAAATTCTATTATTATTTTTTTCACGAAAGTATTTTTTACTTAGTATCTGGTATTCTTTCTTGAACTCTCTGTAACATTCTGTATAATTTTGATTGTTTATTACTTTTCTCAATCTGTTCATTTCACACATCTGATCATGTAGTTCATTAATGTTTGATGGAAAAGGATTTTTATGTTTATATTTTTTAAGACATTTCTTTGTTTTAGTAAATATTAAATCATAGTAATATACAAATGATTCATAAAATGCTGCAAATTTCTCATGAATTTTATCCCAAGTTTCTTTTGATAAAATATTTTGAAATGTAACTATGTTAGGATCACTTAAGTTTCTTATATATATATATATATATATATATATATATATATATATATATATATATATAACTGATTTCATTAGTTTTTGAAAGAGACATATTAAAACAACACATTTGATATGTATGATCAGACAAGAATGTATCACACACTTTTACCTTATCTATATCATAATTGGGGAAGATATTGTCTATACATGTGGAGCTGTTATTGGTTATTCTCGTGGGTACGTTAATATGGTGTTCAATGTTAAACTCCTTAAACAAATTTATTAAAGTATCTTTTTGGTAGCTTTGAATTAAAAAGTCTATATTAATGTCACCAGAGATCAAGAACATGTTATTGTTATCGTAAGTATTTAATTTTTTTTTTCGTCATATTCTATTTTTCCACCACATACTTCAATTTCACCTTCAATTCAAAATTTGTTTAAATTTATTTGATGGAAATTTGCAGCATTCAATATCTCGCTATTGACAAAAATGCAGGCACCACCTTTTTTTTCCATTCACACGTGAGAAACTCGACATTAATTGGAAGCCTCTTATGGGCGTAATTTTTAAATTATTTGCATTAAGCCAATGTTCAGTAATACATAGAATACTTACATTTTCTTTTTCTAAGAATTGATATAATTCAAAGTATTTATCTCGAGGAGAATTTTTTTTGATCCAGTATGTTTTTGTCAAATCGTTGCAGTTTAAAACAGATACTTTATGGATTAGTGGCGACTGTTTTAATTTGCATTTTAAAATTATTGTTTCAGCTAAGTATTCTCTTCTCAATTTTAGTGTCGGATCTTTTGCTTCCACTATAATAGCTTCGACAGGTGTAGACTTCATTGCTCCGATGCAAATTCTAAGAGCATTATTCTAGATAAGATGTAGTTATTTTAGGTTTATGTTATTTGCTAATCCGTACAATATGCTTCCATAGTCCATTGTAGATCGGATGTACGCTCTGTAGAACATCTAGACTAGCTCCCCACCACGTCCTCGTAATCATTTTCAGGAAATTTATAGCTTTTGTGCACTTTGTTCGTATGAGTTGTATGAATGGTTTCCATGTTAGCTTGCTATCCAGTACTATTCCTAAATATTTGACTTCATCTTCATATGGTAGTAGAGCATTACCTAATTGGATATTTTCAGGTTTTTGTATAATATGTCTAGAAAATACGTTGATGCTTGACTTATGAGGTGCGATCTGAAGTCCTAGGTTCTGGATGGTGGTAATCAAAGGAATGAATGAGTTCTTTAGTTTCTGTAATCCACGATCGTATTCCTTTTACTGTGAGTATAAAACAATATAATCTGCATATTGTATTATAGTTGTTTCCTCTGTTATTGAGTGTAAAGAAGCAGTTAAATAATAGGGGAGATAATGTTGATCCCTGAGGTATGTCTAATATGTACTTTCCTATTTGATAGCATTTGACATAATAGGTTACAGATTCGTTCCGGGAAGTTCAATTTTTTCATTTTATCTTTTAGTATTGGGATGTTCACTGTATCGTAAGCACTTTGAAGGTCTAAGAATGTTGCAATTAAGTATCCATTTTCTGTATATCTGTGGTAATGTGTGATGCCGCGTCAATTGTGCCGAATCCTTTTTTAAATCCATATTTGGTTATGGTTTATCCACCACTCTAGTCGATTTTTGATTATTCTCTCAAAGGTCTTTAGAACACATGAGAGAAGCGATATTCCTCTGTAAGATTCCGGATCTTGCCAATAAAAACACTTTGGCGTTTTTAGCTAAATGTAGCAGCATTGCATATTTAATGTCATCTTCTGCAGGTGCTGTATTTTTTGAAATATTGAGAGCATTTTCTAATTCTCCAAATTTCAGGCTGCGTTGAAAAATTTCTGGTGTATCTTCTGCTTGCTTTTGAAGTTGTAATTTCCTTGGGATTTAATAGTACCATTGGGGGTGTAATTTTGTCTAAAAACGGTTCTACCCAGCTGTCATCTGTGGACTTGGTTCGGTTAGTTAGATTTCCTTTCATTTTTTTTGCTCGATTTCATATTTGAGTCATGGGCGTATTTGTGTTGAGGTTGTTGCAATATGTAATCCAGGATTGTCTTGACACTTTTCTTAGAATTCTTTTAGTTTTGGCAGTTTCATTTTTTGCAGACAGGAAGTTTTCCAGTGTGCTGGTATTTTTAAATTTTATCATTAATTTTGTTCTTGCCCGAATTGCTTCCTCGCATTCGTCATTCCACCACGGTGTTATTTTTCCACTTGATTTAAATGGTTTATTTATTGGGATGGAATTATTTGCTGAACTATTTATTCCTTCCATAAAGTATGAGTATTTCTCATTGATGTTGCTAAAATGGGATTGTCTTGTGCAAAGAAGTTGTCAATGTTCTGTTTATAAGAATTCCAATCAGCTTTTTTTATATTCCATCTGCTGGAGGGGTATATGGTACATTATTTATCTTCAGTTTTATTTTTGACAGCGAGTTCCATTATGATTGGGTAGTGGTCTGATCCTAAGGTACCCGCATCCGTTTTCCAGGTTGTTTGATTGGATATATTAGGTAAAGAAAAAGTTAGGTCTACTGCAGATTTGTGTTCGTTGTGTGTTAGTCTAGTCAGTGATCCATCATTTAGAAGTATTAGTTCTTGGTTGTCTATAATATTAGCTAGCTGTCTCCCTCTTTGGTCGCTTTTGTGCGTTATATGGTACATTCTTTATCTTCAGTTTTATTTTTGATAGCGAGTTCCATTATGATTGGGTAGTGGTCTGATCCTAAGGTATCCGCGTGTGTTTTCCAGGTTATTTTATTGGATATATTTAGTGAAGAAAAAGTTAGGTCTACTGCAGATTTGTGTTCGTTGTGTGTTAGTCTAGTCGGTGATCCATCATTTAGAAGTATTAGTTCTTGGTTGTCTATAATATTAGCTAGCTGTCTCCCTGTTTGGTCGTTTTTGTGCGATCCCCAGACTTCATAGTGGACGTTAAAATCGCCTGCAACAATAGCGGGAGAATTTATAGTAGTAAATATGTTTTCCCAATCGTTGCTGCTTATATTTATACTTGTCGGGCAGTACAAAGATAGTATTGAGATTTTTGATGATTTACATATTTCTATTCGAGTGGCACAAATTGAGATATGTTCGTGGACATTCAGATTTAAATTTATTTTTTCGCCTTTCATGTAGTTTTTAAATAGGATTGCTGTTCCTCCATAGCCATCTGCCCGAACGATGTGATACCCTTCAAATTTGATTTGTTTGTCTTGTTTAAACCAAGTTTCTGCTAAGATTGATATATCTACATTATTTTCTTTTAAGAATTTTATTAAACTATATCTATTTGCTACAGCGGAACGCGAGTTCCACTGCAAAATATTTTTTGTATTGCTTTCATTAGCCATTTCTGAATTGGCTAAGTTTGTTTTTTTCTTAACCTATATCAATTTTTCCCAAGTCCTCAAAACTTGTTATATCATCTAATATATCCTTTAAGATATTAAAAAGAGTGACTAATTGATCTTTATCATTGCATAAGTCAACTTCCATACTCGTTGTTTTTTGGCCTATTTGAATCGGTTGCTCTGGTCCGAAGTTTCTAGGAAACATTGGATGGGGCATTTCTTCCTCTCCGCGTGTATTCACCTTTCGTTTTTTAGTAGTATTGCTGAGAGGTGTTGGTGGAGTTGGGGGATTGTGTATGGTGGGAGGGTTGTTTCATTTTCTGGAGTATTGATTAAGGTTTTAAAACTATTTAATAGTGTGACATTAGCATAAGAGTTACAAATGTTTGCTTTTGCCTCAAGAAAAGTAGTATTATTTTGTGCCTTGTGTTCTTTTATTTTTTTTGTTGTTCAAATGTAGGGCATGTTCTCGAAATCGATTTGTGATTGTTAACCTTACAATATATACAGAAATTGTTTTCCGGATCGTTGCATGTGTGGTCATCTTCTTTTATTTCACCACAATGTAAGCACCTACTATTTGTAGACCGACATTGTTTGGCCACGTGTCCATATCTTAAACAATTGTAACAATTTGTTACTTTTTGTACATCATTGTCTACTGGACATATTGCACTATTTATTTTTATGTGTGTTGGCAAGGCGTTACCCTCGAAAGTTTCTAGGATTGTTTGTTTTGGTATATAAATAGTCCCCGTCTATATCTATTTTTTTAAACCTCCTAACTGCCGTGACTGTACTCGTTGTAATGATATTTTTGAGTAAGGACTCTTCGTTAAAAATTGTATCGACTTCTTTTATTATTCCTTTACGCTCCAATAAATTATTTGGAATAAATGCTTTTAAATTTTCATTATTAAGTTCTTTGTTATTAATTAAATTATTAGCATTTTTTAAAGTTTCTAATTGCACTCGTACTCTATTTTGCCCTAACTTTTGTATTCGTTTAATATTAGATATTTTTAATTTTTTGTGTAAGATATGCCCTACGGCCATGGGATGTAAACGACCTGTTATCAGTATTCAACTTTTCAATAAAAACAAACGTTATCTGAATATAAATACGATTTGTCGATGTTGAATGTTTTGGGTTTTTGTGGGTTGTCACCTGTTGCCATCTGAATAGAGCGGCATTCGTCCTCTATGCTGCTAGTATGATTATTAACTGGCATTAAATTAGGATTGTCGATCACTTGTGGTCCCATCTCGCTGTTATTTTCATTGGGTTCGCTGTTGATATTCGAAAGATTATTTATGTTCCCCCCGCCGTCAGGGGGAAGATTTTCAGTCATTTTCTATTACTTTCCACGCACTCTTGTTTTACACTAATTTAAGTTTATTTCACGTAAAATTTACCAGTGATATTTGGTTTAAACGGATTGCTGTGTCGAACGTCTTTCACCTACAATTACCGGTACTCGAATGTATGTTTTAAGTTTTAACCATGTTTTAACTGCTAGAGCTTTGGTCGCACAGCATCAGCATATGCTGGTTTTCTCGTCAGTTCGGCCTCTAGTTCCAATCGATAAGATCGGTCTATTTTTACAAGTAGGTAGTTCACAGCAAGTAGTTAGTATGTCTGTCTTTTTATATTTCATGCATGTCTGACTTATGCCAAAAATTTAATATTAATAAGAGTTATGTTTTTCGTTATTTTTTATTATAAATAATTTTTATTTTTGTTTATATGCTGTACATTATTATATATATCTGTACATACTTTATTCAACATTTTCATTAATTCGTGTTTCCCGATGTGAAAATAATTTCATTTTCAAGTGAAAGAAAAGGTTTGTCTAATTTTTGTTGGATAATGGTTAAATTTTAAAAAATCAATTCTTATTTTAGATTTACTTTGCAATATTTAAGACGTAAATAACTGCATATTTATGAAAAAATTTAAACCAAAAGTTAAATAAAAACTCACTTTTTAATTCACGGCAACCCAACAAACATTAACAAAGCGTAAATATTTTTGATTGTCACCAGTCATCATTGACCAACAGCTGCGAGTACAAATACCTAATAAAAATGTGAAGTAGAAAAGAGATAAAGTTCCAATCGCAGTAACTGAGTCCTGTCTGACTTGGCTCTGTGTGGTAAACAGAAAACAGAAAAATCGATACTTTGTGTACTCGTTTACTGTATTTGATTACGTTACATTGTACTCGAATACGAGTACTTTCTTATTTGAATTCGAATACCCCAGCACTAGTTTATGATGTTCCTAAAATAAGTGATCAATAAATTGCAGCAGCCATTCAAAGTTTCATGTTGCTCAAAAAATATTCCAAGTAAGAAAAACGGATAATGCTTCATATTTCAATTTCAATAAAGAACAGGCTCGAATTTGAATTCAATAGATGTAGATGACATTTTAGGTACGATTGATAGTAGATATAGTTAATAAATTTGCACCATTAATGAGAATAGTGATAAAACAAACCAACTACCATATTACGATGACGATTTGAAAAACAAAGCACAAGATAGAGAGCATTCATATAAGATTTAAAAAAATCAAATTCCCACGAAAAAGAAAACAGGTGGAACCGATTCATTAATATTAGAAATTAATATGTTGAGTTGAAGTTGAAAAAAGTTAACTATTATAAAAATTGATTTGAATAGAAATGATCACAAAGAAATGTGGAAATACTTGAAATCTCTTATTAAACCAAAAATGGCATAGACTTTTTCTAAAATTATGTTTTATGATGAAATTCAAAGCAGAATTGTTACTAATGGCTTGGAAATGGCAAATTTTTTCTTTTCATAAACAGTATTTTCTGCATATATTATGGTCCAGCATGGTCTTCAGAGTTTTAAATTGCAGTTTGGTTAAAATTGAATTACTTACAATGTCTCAGTTAAGAGAAATAGTTTTCGGGTTGAACAAGATGAACAAAGGTGAAATACTGAACTTTAAAAGAAATATTTGAAGTATTTGGTCATATAATTTTAAATGTTGTTAATACATCTTTAGAAAAAGGTACATAAACATTTTAAAACAAGTATCATAATACCAAAGATAAATAATTCTATACAGGCAGAAGATTTTCACACATAGATACACTTCCCACACTTGAATAAGTTCTTGCAATTGTAGTTTACAGGCAGTTGTTGAGTTACCTGAATGAGAATAACATTTTGATGGAATACCAATCTGGTTTCAGAAAAAACCATTCATGTCAAACAGCAATTCAGTTTACAATAACGACTGGAAAAAACATGTTGATCAAAATTAATTTGTTGTTGCAATTTTTTTATATCTGAAAAGAAACCATCGATAGGAGTATTTTAATTGATGAACTGAAATACTGTGGTGTAGGGGGTACAGTATAGGCTTGGCTGGAAGATTATTTAACCAACCGAAAACAGATAACAAAAATAAAAAATGATGTATTTGAAAAATCCATCATTATTCTCAATGATCTTATTGATGTCCCTAATTTCCATATTTTCAACTTATTTGCTGATGATACCCTTCTATATACATCAAATGAGATATTAGAAATAGCTGTAAAGAACATAAATGAATGTCTAAAATAAAGTAATACTTGTTTTACTGTTTTAAATGAAACTTACTGTTTCTAGATAATTCCACAATATATTTAAAAAATGTTAAAAGTTCTAAGAAATTTGACAATTGTTTCGATATTAAATATCATCGTCAGAATGACAGAAATTACATTTCATTTGATGCCTACCTGATGTTTAATAATTATTTTTGGCTAGGCCAAGAAGTAAAACAAACAGATAAATCCCACTACGCAAAACATCTACTTGACACCAATCATTCATTGACACCTAACACAGAACTAGAAGTACTACATATTTGTGATAACAGTCAAGAACTGGATTTCATTAAAGAATTGGAAAGGAGAAGACACTTAAGAAATCCACAATATGAAGTTGACAATGAACAGATAAATCTAAGGAGTCCTCCACTTTTAAACTGTTTTCTTAAGTGATAATTGTAAAGATCAGCAGATATAGTTTTCATAGTTTTCTATATCATTGCACAGTTATACTGATCTTAATTGGGAAAAAGATATCCAGGATTTCCCCATAGGGCTAATAATATCTATGCTTTAATATTTGTAATATCATATCTTCTTCTTTTTTCTATTAACATATATTAAGTCAATCACAAGCTATGTCACTTCTTGGTCTAGCCAAAAATAATTATTAAACATTAGGTAGGCATCAAATGAAATGTATCTTCTGTAATTCTGACGATGATATTTAATATCGAAGCAATCGTCAAATTTCTTAGAATTTTTAACATTTTTTAAATACATTGTGGAATTATCTAGAAACAGTAAGTTTCATTTATGACAGTAAAATGAGTAGATTCCACGAAGTTAGGGTCGAGACAGTTAATTAAATTAGTACTTATTTTAAAACAAATAAATTGAAACTGAATGCCAATAAAGCTAAAAACTAAAAATAAATTGAATCATGTGAGTTTGGAGGAACTTCACATTGAGATTGATAGTAAAGCATTACAAATAGTATCTGGAATGAAATATCTAGGATTCATGTTAGATAGTACGCTATCATTAAATAGTCTTGCCGAATATAATAAGCAAAAACTATTTTTGTCGAGGGCTGTAAACTTGCTGTCACTGAATGCCAGAATCACCTGCTACAACTGTATTATCAAATATCATTTTGAATAATGTTCTACTTTAATGTACCTATTTAATCAAAACAAAATAACTCAGCAACAGAAATTGCAAAACCACCAGTATGAGAATAATTCTTAAATGTAATCGATCTACCCCAGTTAAAGAAATGGATTCCAGTTTGCAGAAATTTATAATACTCGCTGATGATATTTTATATACAAAAAAATCATAAATTCCATATTATTGAAAAGACAAATTAGAAAAACTGTATGACTTCTTTATTTTTTGAAAGGCACGAATGAATTCAATAAGCTGTAAATGAATCACGAAACTTGAGAAGTTTTAAGTCTTTGCTACTCAAACATATTTTAAATACTGAGCTTTAAATTGTAATTGTTAATTTTAAGATATTTTAATGAAGTAACTGTATATATTTGCATTTTAAAAAATGTAGGGGAACATGGCCTAAAATGACATACTATGGTAAAATGGCACACTTGAAGTTTCTTTAACTTGGCAACATTGCTTACTGATCCTATATTCATGAATTCATGTGCCATCTAGTTTAAGACATTAGTTCCAATTGGTGTGACCCTCAGTCGAGCGTTTAGTGTTTTATAAACTGTTAAGTGCAGTGGATAAGTGCATAATATTTGTTGGTGCAAACTTTCGCGTACAGAAAAAGATCTGCAGCATGAAAGTTTTGCTTAATTACAAATTCCAGGTAACTATATGTCCTTCTTATACATGGTAAGTTGTGTCTACACATTTGTTGGTGAATGCACTTGGGTAAAATGACACATTGTTCACTTGGACAAAATGACATGGTATGTCATTTTACCCAAGTTGGACTAATATTGTTTCAGTATGTAAGACAATACCAAAGAAAAACTACACGCCAGTCATGGGATTCAGTGCAAATGCAGGGAGCCATTGAAAATGTGTAAAATGGGATGGCGGAAGGCGTCAAAGACTTTTAATATCCCTCTAGCTACATCGAGAAGAAGAGTTTCCCGTAAAAATAAAAGAATTGCAGGCATTGATAAGGACCTTCGCCGTTATAAAATAACATTTTGCGCTGAACTAGAAAGAGAGCTTGTGCAGCATATAAAATTATTGGAGTCCAGCCTGTTTGGCTTATCTTGTAATGATGTCCGTTCTCTGGCATACCAGTTAATGGAACGGTATGGATTAACAAATCGTTTTAACCGAACTACTAAAATGGCTGGCTGGGATTGGTTGCGTGGATTTAGGCCTAGGAATCCAAATATATCAGGAAACCTGAAGCTACCTCAGCTGTAAGGGCGAGTACTTTAATAAGCCCCAAGTGGCTGCCGTAAATAAGTCGGACTAATCACTAGTGCAGAAAGCAACACTTAACAATGGTGGCCTGCGTGAGCTGAGCTGTTAATTTTATCCCTCCCAGACTCATATTTCCTAGGAAAAACTGGAAACGGGTGTTATCAGATGAAGCAGCATTAGGGACCTTCGTAATAGTACTGAAAACAAGATGGATGGCCGGCGAGGTGTTTTGGAAGTGGATCTAACATTTTAAAGAGTATGCTCATTCCTCCATAGAAAATAAAGTTCTCCTCCTACTTGACGGGCAAGCAAGTCACAAAAACGTCGAAGTTTTAACTTTTGCTAAGGAGCATCGGATTGTGATGTTATGCTTCACGCCCTACTGTACACACCGACTACAGCCGCTGGATGTTTGCTTCTTTGGTCCAATGAAAACTTAGTATGATCAGGAAGTCACAAAATGGTTAAAGGGCCGTCCAGGCCAAACTGTTTCTCAATATCATGTTGGGAAGGCTGTGACAAATGATAATGCTACTAGTGGATTCTTAAACAGTGGAATGTGGCCTATTATATTTCCTGATTATTTATTCAATCCTGCAGCAGTTACAAACATACCGCCAGAACAAGACACGCTCCAAACTATAGTTGAGCTAGAAGAAAATAAGTTTCCGCCGAACAAATCAATACTCCTATTTCATCGACAGCAATTACAAATCACCCTCTTATTCGGCATCAAGAAATTTCTCCACTGTCATCCACTTCAGGTGTGCAACAAAGGTCTAAGAAAAACAAAGCTGAGGGAACAACAGTTCTTACGAGCACTCCTATTATTGAGGAGATAAAAGCCAAAGTCCCTGAGAAGCAGACTGTAGAATTTTGCCGTGCTGAAAAACGTGTAAAGATGAACGTATTTGCTCTACAGCTAGCCAAAACGGAAAGTGAAGCATTTTCAACTGATGATACCGAAGAGGATCCCCCATGTTTATACTGCTATAGTTTATATTCCGAGTCAAGGTCAAAGGAACCCTGGATTCGGTGCCAAAAGTTCTTAAGTTGGACTGGGATTTAAAAATCTCGCAAACAATATATTTGTGAACTGTGCTGAATTATTATTTGCTATTCTACCCAAATGGGTATATGTCATTCTACCCAAATGATAAAATGGCACATTTGCTATATTTTTGTTACCTTTTTTTCAGTCATAAAATGAATCATTCTTTGTTTATCTTAAGAATACTGTAACGACACAGTCGTTTGAACATAAAATAACCCCGATAAATAATCAGAAAACAGAACTCTATACGAGCGAAAACTAGACAGAGTAGGGCACCCAGCACCGAGAGGGCAGCACCTTCGCCTTTCCGCTAATAACTTGACCGATACTACCAAAGCAGACGTTCTGCGATATACCAGGCAAGCTCTACCTTACGTAGAATAACGATAGGAATCTTCAACTGAAAATAACCGAAGTGTTGCACTGTATTCCGGAGCGCGTTGAGCTTAGGAATCGTGAACACATAAATATCCCGCTTCTCGTTGACCCCTCGGTGTGCGTTGAACTCGAGGCTAGACGCTAAGCAAACCCTGTATATTGGACGAAGTCCTAAAGCGTGTTGAGCTTAGGGCGGACGCCAACTACCCTAGGTCAAGCCCTGCAGCGTGTTGAGCGCAGGACCGAGGCCTTCCCGATTAGCCGATACTCCGGAGCGCGTTGAGCCCGGGACGGAAGCACACTCCCGACCTCCGAGATCAAGGTGTGCGTTGAACGCGGGATCTCGACCCTGACACACCCCTTTGGTTATAGGAACCTAGCGTCCCAATGAGGAATCTGGACAACCGAGAAGAATAATCCGCGACCCAATCCGACGACCACCCTAGAGGGACTGCCCGCCTCCAGGACCAATAAATCTTGTACATATACTTATTGTACAGAGTTTTAGGTTTGAATTGTAAATATTTATTGTAGTTTGAATAAATAAGTATATCTAACCATCCAACCCCTTTTATGCTCTACCACACTGACGAACCCTTACAAATGGCACCCGAACAGGTGTTACCATACGTTGTTTGGTTGTGCAATACACCAATCATACGATATTTTTGCAAGTTAATACATAAAAAAATAAATTTGTTACAAACTGAAAACAAAGTGGTATGTCATTTTAGGCCAGGTTCCCATATTATTTATATAATATTCATATATTAGGCTTGCATATTTCAATAAATTACTATTACTACTAGATTTGCTGTATGTAATTCATTAAACCTTTGTTTGATTCATTCTAGGGTACAAGAGGAGAAATCTGCGGAGGATTTAGTGATGCTGCTTGGGGTAGACCACCAGGAAAAAGTCACTATGTCCATTCAGATAGAGCATTTATTTTTACTCTATACAATCATCAAGATGTCCCTCCTACTCAATTTCACTTAGTAAAGAAACCATTTGCAATATGTTATCATCCTGAGTGAGTAATGAATTAAATTTTCATATTAACCCTGCGTGCCGGGCGCCTCGGAACAGATCTTAAACCGGGGCGCTGGTTCTCAGAGACCCATCACAATATATCGTATTTTTCGAAAATCTTCATGGGTTAATGAAAAAAATACACCTTTTTAATGACAAACGTTATATTAAAAAAATTGTTTAAATAAACAAAAGCACAAACTTATAGTGTTTAAATATTTCTTGGCAAAAAATGTCACATATCCTAAAAACAGCAAATAAAAGACCTGAAGGTGAACAAAATAATACATTCCAGTGAAACATTGTAAGAATATCATAAAACAATAGATTTTATTGATTTAGTGCAGTTTCTGACCACTCAGAACACCAAGCATGGATATGACTGAGGCACACAAATTTTTTACATTTTTTGCAAAAATATTTTGTTTTCGAATCTTTTTTACAAAAGAAACATCTTTTTCTGGTCCCTGGTTGGATGTCTTCATCTATAGAGGTTTTCTCTGTTCCAGCAACTTCTTGTCTCCTTTGTCTTACCGTTCTGGGAACATTCGTTTCGTAAGAACGTCGCTCCAAATGTTCTCTTGTCAATGATATTCCAACATATCTTAGATATAATCTTCTTACAATTTTATATGTTTTATTATTACACGCAAAAATAATTTGGGAATTTACCCCAGCCATATTCATCATTGCAAAGAAAATTACCATCCTCCTCCTCCTGATATGCCTGGGTATGTCATAGGTAGCAGACAATTTATCGAGATCATCTACACCTCCCTTGGTATGATTATAATAGGTAATTATATCAGGATTACATTTTTCTTCTGTAGATGGATCAATCATATCCTCATGATGTAAACTAGATATAAGATTGACATTTCTATATTTTTTTTGGTATGTAAGACACAATAGTGATGTCTTTTTGAAATCCAAATATTGAAGAAAATTCAGAGCGAGCTCTGGTGCTGGAAAGTTCAGGAGGCAATTCTCTTTTATTTTTTTTATCGTTCCTACATATGTTATTTGCTGCTCGCTAGTTAACTTTTTCACCAATTCAACACTGGTAAACCAATTATCACGTAAGATTACGATTAGTCCCAGATATAGGTTCCATTAGCCACAATACTATATTTTGTGGGTTATTAGGTCGTTCTTATGGACCCTCGGGCTGCTTTCCAACATAGATCTACAGATTTGAAGCATAAGATGTAGCGGAATCGACTAGGTCAAATATTTTCATTCCGTATCTGTTAGGCTTACTTGGAATATACTGCTTGAAATCACATCGCCCTCTAAATGCCTCGAGCTTTTCATCAATCGTTGTGTTTGCTCCAACTATATATGTGTTTTTACATTTTTCAACAAAAAGGTCAAATAGGCTTCTGACTGGAGCTAGTTTGTCATAATGTCTCATTTATTCTCTTATTGTCAAATCGTCGAAACTAAGACATCGTAGAAGAAAATGAAATCGATCGTGAGACATAACTAACCAAAAGCGTTCAATCCCAAGTTCGTTTCTTTGCCATAGCTCTTTTGTATTAAGTCGTCCACTTTTGTGAGTCCCCGCTAAATATAATAGACCAAGAAAAGCTTTTATTTCACATAGATCCGTGAGTTTTCCTCTTCTCTCTCTTGTTTAACCTTGAGTTAATCTAGAAATGTACAGATTTGTGTTTTCTACTATAATGTTAAACATTTCATCGGTGAAAAATAGTGACCAACAATCTATATCTGTTTTACTGCTTTTTCCGCATTTTCTGACGCCTGGTAATCGAACGATGATATTCTCCTTTCGAGTTTTTACTGTTTTGTGTGGACAATGTTTTTTCCATCGTGTTATTCCATTTTTACCAATGAAAGTTGGGATTCTCGGTAATTTTGCAAGAGGTATATTGTTATCCCTGCTATCATCAGCTTCAGCCCACAATTTATGGAGTTTCTCCTGCTCTTCCTCATAATTAGACATTGCTGCTAAACAAAATAATTATTAATTATTATTTAATTATGATACAAAATAAATGCCATTTATCCTAACTTACCATAGAAAAATAAAACAAGCCTGATGTAAAAACAAAAACGTGAACCGGGGCGCCGGGCCTCACAGACCAAAATTAAAATATTTCAAAATCTCAAATAGACACACAACCACAAACTGATGTGCAGGAACTGATGCTACAGATAAACAGGTAGACGAACCGCTAGACCGCTACAGTGATTTTACGAAAATTTCCGAACTTCGGGTCTGAGAGACTGGGCGCCCCTCCCGCAAGGTTGAGAAAGACAAGTATTCCCAACCCACCTTCGATTCAAATTTACTCAGAATTCTCATTAAACGGGAACTTAATGGATTCTTTACATCTAAATGTGACTGAAAAGCATGAAGGGAATACCGTCTTTTACGCCTAACATCGCCATGCCATGTTTGATCTTATCTATATCTGATTCATTTTTTTTTAGCTCTGGGCCAATATTTGGAGCTGGTGCTGATCTTTTAATTTCAAGCAATTGCAATACTAATATGGACAGTTACTCGAATTTACCACACACATATGACGGAGATGGAGCTTCGCCGTCTGTTTTAATGGGAGATTATAACTTTATGGTAGCCGATTATGAAGTATTTGCACCTTTAAGCTCAAATTCGAAAATAAATAAATCTGAAAGATATCAATAAAAGTGTTAATATAGCTTCCTTTGATTAATTTTTTTTATTTTCGTAATTTCTACGTATATAGGGTTTATTATCCTGTGGTCAAGGCTGAATTTTGTTAAAATGGGATTAATAGTTTTCGTTTTCCAGGTTTACTTTAATATTTCACTTTCCCATAATAATAACTCAAGAACGCCATTAAATAATATATTTTTCATTCTCCCCCCGAAAATATATTTGTTCTACGACCGTTCGTTTTTACACACTTTCCCGCACTCGTTTTAGTTTAGAAAGTGTCACTTTCCCGCACTAGTGCGGGAAAACTCGGTTTCCCGCACTAGTGCGGGGAAGTAAAATATGTCAATTTATCGTTATTAAATGTACATTTCATTGATTTTACCTGTATATTACTATTAAAACTAATATTGGTTTTAATATTCAATCTAACCCAGACTATTTTTCATTCATTGGAATTAATAAATTGCGATACTTTTATATATCTACCATATACATTTCTCAAAATCAATCCACATAATCAAACTAAGCTGAGTCAAGTGGTTTGGTGTGGTAACCAAAAATTTGTTATGGCAACCAAGTTGTCATCAAGACGTCAAAGTTTCAAGTCGAAGTGTCCGATTATGGCATTTTTCAATAAAAGCAATATTTTAATGGATTCGTCAGGCGAAGAGCTCCCAGAAGCAATATTAAAGGCCGCAGATGAGGTAAATTCAGACCTGTTACCAAATAAATCACGAGAAAGATACGATCAGCAATACAACCAATTTTTAAACTGACGTAAGGAAAAAGGAGTGAATAGCTTCAGAGAAGAGGTTTTTTTGGCGTATTTTTCCGAGCTGAGTAAGGTACTGAAATCTAACACCCTATGGTCGCGTTACTCGATGGTGAAATGTTTAATTAAAATAAAACAAAACCTGGACATAAGCAAGTTTCATAAATTGACATCGTTACAAAAAAAGGAAAATATTGGTTTTCGACCACATAAATCGCATATTTTTACCAAAGAAGACAAGTTTATGTTAGCCCCTGATGAGATATATCTTATGATTAAAGTAGGTACCATTTTTGCTTTAGCCGGTAATCTTCGCAGAGCGGAGCTTGTGAAAATCACGCTTGACGATATTCAAGATAAAGGAAACCTAATTATTGTGAAAATTTCAGATTCGAAAAACCGTACCAGTGTAATACTAGGCCGGTTCTGGGACGGAAGTCGGCCATGTTGGATCTTGTGTCAATGGCGGGGTATGACGTGTGTCCCATCTTGAGCTGATTTTCAGCCTGGAACGTTTATTTAACGGTAAATACCGCAGTTATTTTTTCGGTTGACAACTTTGACAGATAGGTGTGACGCCAGAGCCCCCACTACTCAATAAATATAACCGAACGAGCTAGGTCGCTGAAATGAATTGGTTAAAGCAATGTGGGGTTGTGTTTCCGTGTTGGTTTCTTATTTTTTTTTTTTTTTGGAAAAATAAAATGGAGCTAAATTATTCGTTGATGAAAGAGATTTTCTTTGGAGATGATCTAACCATGGTAAGTTGGAACTGTATGCAAAGAGTGAATATATCTACTATATTTAGTAGCAAGACAACGCTGGGTTTATAGATTTATTATATTATTATATAGAGCTTGATTGATAGTGCCAACAACGTACGACGCAATGCGGACGATTTTTACAGGAAAAAAAACCTGTGGCTATAACCGAAAGATTAACTCAAGTCCAAAGCCCGGTAATAAGTGGTAGATACCAAAAGCAAATCAGCTGATATCTGACGTCACAATTTCCCCTACTTTGGTTTAAACCGCGATCGCGGAAATGCATTGGTACGTACCTATAAGTATGTGGTAATAATCATTCCAGGCTGAAAATCGGCTTTTATCTCAGATCACCTTAACTGAAGTGATCTGGGATCTCAGTCAAAAAGAACGCACCTAATAATTGAAGAAAAAATGCTTTCTACTGTTGCAGAAATATGAGAAAGAATTCTAATGTGATTTGTTAATTTTACTAATAAAGGAAATGTTAGTTCATCATTTGCATTTTTAAAAACTGATACTTTGGGCCAGAAGTTTTCAAAACTATCCGAGAAATTTAATTCACATTTTCACTTATTACTATATAGGAAAATCGGTAGCCGAAGCTACAATAAATGGATTTCTTTTGTGTTATATTTGTGGGAATTAAATAATGAAGATTTTTAAGTTTTTCGTCTGTTTTTAGTTATGGTTATATTCATGATTCATGTAAGTTAAACAACCACAAAATACAGATTGGTATATGTCTTCTTCTTCTTTGACTTTTTTTGGGTTCAATCCTTATGGATTATTTGCCCAGATAACACTCTTCTTTTTTCTTATTCTCTGCAAAGAGTTACGCTTTCGCGTGTCTGGTCATCGACCATAACTCCTCCCAGCCTTGAAATTTAAAATTTTAGTTATTTTTTTTTTAATTACATTTTATATCCTAGTCTTTTAAGGAAGCTACAGATTATTGAAGCACTACTTGCGCTAGGGTTACTAAGCATGCATTCTAAGTTTAGCACAGATTGAGAAGGTTGTAAGCATTGAAGCATTTCAAAGTAGAATTTATCTCGCACAGGTCTGTTAATATTGCACTCTAATAGTATGTGTTGGAGATTTCCAATTTTACCACATTCACATAAGGGGGACTCACTAACTCCAATTTTGTTTAGATGTTGTTGTGTACAGCAATGTCCTATTCTGATTCTACAAATTGTGGATATTTTTTGTCTGTCCAGATTTATTTCATAGAACCATGGTTTAGAAGGTAGTTTATTCATTAGGTTAAATAATTGTTTTCCTTTTATTTTGCTGATTTCTTTCCATTCCTCTTCCCAAAGTAGCTTGATATCATTTTTGATGTTTGGTAGTATGTCTTTATATTCTACTAGTTTAAATGTGATTTCGTCTTTTGTTAAACTTTCTTTGGCAAGTTTATCAGCAATTTCGTTGCCTTTGATACCTGTGTGGCTTGGTATCCATCCTAGTTCAATTATAATGTTTTCCTTATATGCAGTCCAAATTGTTTGTCTAGCCTTTAATTGTATAGAGTCTGCTGCGTACAGTAGTCCTCTTTTTTGTATTTTCTGGATGGCGCTATGGGAATCTGAAAGTATCAGTGCTTTGGGGATTTGTTTTTGTAAGATCCTTTCAGCGGCCACTGCAATAGCGAGCATTTCTGCAGAACAAATACTGTGATCGTTAGCAATTCTTGATGCCACTTTAAATTGGCTTCCCTTATGGTCATTATATATTCCTATTCCTGTTCTGTTTAGTTTGTTTTTGGATCCATCTGTGTAGAAGATTTGACTGTTGTTTCTTTCTTCAGATATTGTTGCAAGGAAGGTCAGGTTGTTGGGAGAGTGTTTATTCAGCCCTAAAGATACAATGGGTATATTATAAAATTGGGATTGATATTCTGACAGGAAGCATGGCAGGTTTTCGAATTTTTTAATTTTTTGATATACAACTAATGCTTTATCTAGCCCTTCTAAAATTGGAAAGTTGATATAATTTTTTATTTGGTGCTGATTTTTATATAGGTTTAGTAGGGATTTAAAAATTGTACTATTAGTTAATGAACTATGTTTGAGAATGTATTTCTCGGCAAGCCAAATTCTTCTCCATTTGAGAGGAAGTTCTCCCGTTTCTGCTAAAAGTGAGGGTATGGGTGAACTTTTCATTGCGCCCAGTATGATTCTCAAAGCCCTATATTGTACCCTGTCTAGACGGTTTAAATTTTGCTGTGAGGTGTTGAATGTTAAAATCATTCCAAAATCTAAGTGTGACCTTACTAGTCCTTTATATATCATCATTAAAACTTTCGGATCAGCTCCCCACCAGGTGCCTGATATTGACCTCATAATGTCTATACCCTTTTGTGCCTTGGCAGTTATGTTATCGATGTGGTTGACGAGTTTCATTTTCTCATCTAGTACCACTCCTAGGTATTTAGATTTTTTCTCGTATCGAATGGTGTCATTATTATATCTCAGTTCTGGTAATATTTGTTTGATTTTTCTTTGGCTGTATGCTACTGCATGTGATTTCTCAGTTGAAAGTTCTAGATAGTGTTCTTTCATCCAGCATTCAAGATTTTGGAGTGTTTCATTTATGGATCTTCCCATATCGGTCATTTTTTTTCCTTCTGTGATCAAAATTATGTCGTCTGCATACGCCAACATTTTAACGCCGTTAGCTACAAAGTTGAAAATTTCGTTTGTATATATATTGTATAACAAAGGACTTAGTGATGACCCCTGTGGCAATCCTTTGGTTAGCTCTCCTTTTTTTGAGTATGTTTTTGAGATGTTGTCTCGAATGATAATTTTTCTTGAAAATAACCTGTTAATTACATTTATGACTTCCTGTGATATTTTAATTTTAGATAATTTATTGGTTAAAATGGGTATCCTAACATTGTCATATGCGGCTTTAATATCTAGGTAAACTATAATTACGGTGTTATTATTTTTAAAGGCATTAATTATTCTATTTTGAACTATAATTAGATTGTCTGTGATTCCGCGGCCTTTTCTAAAACCTGTTTGATTTTCGCTTATAATTCCCTCTGATTCGACTTTAAATTCAATTCTGTTTTTAATCAAATTTTCAAATGTTTTCATCACACAGGATTGTAGTGCTATGAATCTGAATGAATAATTGTGAGGGATCTTTGTAGGGTTTCAGAATAGGGCAAATTATTTGTATTTCCCAATCTTTTGGTATTGGGTCCCCAAATAGTATACCATTGAAATGTTTTAGTAATTGAATTTTCATAATTTTAGGCAAAAATTTCAGTTGTGAGTAGGTGATTGCGTCAGCACCAGGGGCAGTGTCTTTGCTTCTGAGATTTAGAGTTGTGTTTAGCTCGTCGATTGAGAAGGGGATTTGTTCTTTTACATCTGAATTTAGAGTAATATTTGGAATGAAATTGATATCTGGGATTGTCATAATGTCAACAAAGTTGTCTAAGTTATTCTCAATAAAGTTGTTCTTGCACTGGTTAGTGTTTACATTATTAAATCTTTTTATTATTCTCCACGTTTTACTTAGATTGCTATCTCTATTTAGACCTGCACAAAAGTTTCTGAAGCTAGTTCTTTTTTTATTTCTTAGTATCTTTTTTGTTAGCGCTATTGTTCTGTTCATATTTATATAGTTAGTGATAGAGCTGTCTTGTAAGTATTTCTGGATGGCCATCCTTCGGTTTTTAACTAGAATCGAGCATTCTTCATCCCACCATATAGTAGGTTGTTTATTTACTTTGTTCATTTTGTAGCCCTTTTTTGGCGTTAAAGTATATGTGGCTTTATCAATTGTATTAATGATATTCTCATATGAGGTGTCACTAGTTTGTTGAGCTATCTGTTGACATAATGATTCATATTTTCTCCAATCTATTTTTTTTGTATTGTATGCCTGTGTTTTTATACCATGTGTATTAGGATATGTACTGTTGTGATTGTGTATTTCCATATTTGTCTCCCTGAATTTTACAATGATAGGAAAATGATCACTATTACCCTTATCCAGGGGAAGAGTGGTCCATTCGCCCATTAAGCCTAATTGAGATGTGCAGAATGTTAAGTCCGTAATGCTTATTGCTTGTCCCGGAAGGCTGATTCTTGTGGCTGATCCATCGTTCATGCAAATAAAGTTTTCGTCCAGCAACACTTCTACAAGAAGTTTTCCATTGTGATCATTTTTATTGTTGCCCCATACTAAATTTTTTGAATTGAAATCCCCTCCTATTATTATGTTTTCAATATTATCTCTATTCTGACATATTTCCTTCAAAAATAATTTATTAAGTTTTACATTATTTGGGTTGTAAATATTTATGATAAGGTGATTCGTTATTTTAATACTTTGAATTTGGATTCCATTTGGTTTATTTCTTAGATTGAGATGATACAGTGAAGCTGTTATATTATGTTTAGTTAATATAGCTATACCATTATGACCTTCCATTGAATCTATTCTAAATATATTATAATTTTTAATTTTCCATGTTCTGTTATGTTTTAAAAATGTTTCTTGTAACATGACAATGTCGGGATTTTCCCTATGTATTAAAATTTCTAAGTTGTGGCTATTAGAGTTTGTACTTCGGATGTTCCATTGTAGGATTTTGAATGTGATGTGAAATTAATTTAGTACGTTTCCATGTCATCTGACATGGAGCCTGTTCTTTGTATAGGGCTTTGAGAATTTGGGGTTTTATTCAGTGTTACTCCTCTTTTTTCAAGTGCAGAGTTGAGGGTTTGAGAATAACTGATGAGTTCTTCTACTGGGGTGTCTGGGTTAGAAAAGTAGTCTGTGAGATTTACAATCTCTTCGATATTTAGTGACGGGCTTATATTTTTGGATGGCGATATTAAGTTTGAAAAGTTGTGCTGGCTATTGGGAGTGGCTTTTTTGTCTGTTTCTGGTATTAAGTTAGTATTGTATTTATTGTTGATTTTTATTGGTGTGTTAGGATAAAGAGGAAGGTTTAGGAGATATTTATCGTGTGTCTGTTTATCATATGGAGGACTGCTCGGACATTTCCTTTTACTGCCGGAAGCTACATCTTTGTAACTTTTACTGTTATTTGGGTGACTAGTCATTGCTCGTTGAGAAATTGATATAAGTTCATTACTCACTGTTTTCCTCGCTATTGGTGGGAAGTTACTTAAGTTAGGTACTATACTTGCTATATGGTTGTCTGTATTTTCATTGTGTTTCCTTGGTACCTTTTTGTTTGCATCAAAGTATGACAAGTTTTCGAAGCTCATGATTTCATTTATTCTTTTTTGCCTAAGAAGTTCATCACATCCATCTGGGTTTTTTAGTTGTTCGTTTATCAAGTGGGGTTGCCTACAATAAAAACAATTTTTTAGTTTAGGGAATTCATTACATTTCTCCTCCTCATGGTTATCCTGTCCGCATTTTGGGCATCTGCTTTTGCTATGGCATTGTTTAGCAGTGTGGTTGAATCTATAACAATTCCTGCATAGGGTTATGGGCCGAATATATGTTCTTACTTCTAGTTTGTTGGAGTATATATTAATATACCTTGGGAATGATTTGCCCTGGAATGTAAAGATATAGGTGCCTGTTGGCACATAGCTGATTGTATGGTTAGTTTTGTCTTCGACTCTTCTGTTCAGACGTCTAACTTCTAAGACTTTATATACATTTTCAGATTCTTCATTTGATTTTTTTATTACCTCTTCTTCAGAGATGTTAACTCCTACACCTTTTACGACTCCTTTACAGGATATTAACGTAGCCGGAATAAAAGTTTTATATCCCAGTTTTGCTATTGACTCATTGTTTTTGAAATTGTTAGCTTCAGTTGGTGTTTTGAAAGTGATAGCAACTCTGTTTTTGCCCTTTTTTTCTATGTTTTTTATTCCTTCAATATGTTTTTCATGTAATAATTTGCCTAATTCTACTGGGTGTAGGTTACCTACATTATGTTCTGAGTGCTGCATCATAATCTTAAATGGGCCTGTATCATATTTGTTATATTGTAGGTCTTGTAGAACTGATTTTCTTCTTGAACTTGAGTTTGGTCCCCCTTGAGAGTTGGGTGGATCATGTCCACCCGATTGTTCTGCCATGTGGTTGTGGTTTGTCGATTTACACTATTTAGCTACTTTTTCGTGAAACTATTGTACTCTACCTGTTTTATTTTTAATTTAGATAAGATATTATTGTGATTTATTGAAAATTTACAGAGGATGCTTATTATATTCTGAGATTAATTTATAACACCCGAACACTCTGACAGCTCGGCTTGGAATCATTGGTATATGTCAGGTTATCTACTCTCCGCACTCTTCGTTTTCGTAGTAAGTATTTTGTTAGTGGTTAATATTTTGAGAAATAATTTACTCAGAGAACTCGGAGCAAACAGTATAACAGTACATAGTAATTATTATCATTGTTATTGAAAATTCCGTAGATTTTCGAGACTTTTCGGAGATTCCGTAGACATCTTCTGAATTCCGTAGATCTACGGAAAATTCCGTAGATGTGGCAGGCCTGCGACTCAAGTAAAAAGAAGTGGGAGAAGCTTACGATAAATTGGGTGCCAGAAGAATTACAAAACGGAGCACGACGACAGGATATTTCAAGTGCTGTAGATTATATCTTTAGACATCGGCAAATAACAACAACATATCCATTAAACAGAATTCAACCTACAATGCTTTTGCCATGATCAATATAACCAACACTAGCAGCATGTTCCATAGCATGAAAAATGAACTTAATAATATATTTTCAATGACTCTATGTATATTATTAGCATTTATACTCGTTCTATTATTTAAAATTTTACCAAAAATTGTTAAACGTAAATTTAAATCTTCATGTAATATATCAGCTGATGAGTAGATTGGGTGTTTTAATAAAAAAATCCAATTTAAAAAAATAATTCATTATTGATATAATAATTACAAAGGTAATGTAGTATTTAAAAACCATTGTTGGAGACGCTGCACGGTCCTCCAGTGGTGTAGGTTCAAAATTTCCAGTTACCCATGATGTGTGTGTGTGTGTGTGTCATCAAACTAGTAGACGTCTATAATAAAGGGAAACACACGAGACATTTCTTTAGTAGAAATTCAGCTTGTTGCTGTGTGTTTGCAGCATAGTTTCCAATATATATCATTTGTATTCTGGTATACTTGATGTCACATGAAGAATATCGAAAGCCATGCTGTAATTTTTCAGCTGATGAGTAGATACTAGGAAATAAAAAAAAATCCATTCACTTGAAAAATTATTTCTTCTTGAAATAATTGAGCTATCATTGATCATGATTTTATTTGGAAATTAACCTGATGTTTTACTCATAAAAAAAACCATCATTGTTTCAATTAACAAAAATATTTCGGCAATATCCTAAAATTATATTGGAAAAAACAATATGTTACATTTTAATATGAAAGTATAGTAATATATGTTATAAATTAATATGAAAGAGTAATAATACTACAAATATATAAAATGACATAATTCACAAAGTAGTAATACATGCTATAACTTAATATGGAAGTGTAATATTGTTACAAACTATATTTTACATTATGTAATAGTTTAATATAAAAGTATAATACTATATTTGAGTTTATATTATTATATATTTAAATATATGTGAAAAGTGAAAAATGGTATAATTTACATAGTTGTATTCAAAAATCATTATCGCTATCATAATTATCACTATAAACAGAGATGAATTGATTTGGATGCATGTCATCTATTTGATTTGGATGAAATCCCTACCACATTCTGATCTAGTTTTCAATTGAAACAGTAATTTCTTGAATTCATTTTGACACAACATATTGCTTGACTTGTAAAGAATAGTTAAACTTCTATTGTCATATACTTCATGCCAATGATCCCGTAAAACATGAAGCTTAATATCAATTTTGTTGTCTTCCAAAATGTAAACTAGCTGCTTATAACACCTCTGACATAGAACTAGATTTAAATTTCTAATACAATACTTATGGAACCAAACACATACTCTATCATTATAAAGTTCTTCTTCTGATGATGTGTGATAATTCTATTCATCTTCGAGCTTTGATTCTGTTGCTTTTTTATTCAAAAAATTCCATCTATGTTTAGCATAATGTTTGATTATTTCTAATAATAAACTATGTGGTAAATGAACTTCAGTTATAAAAATTAGGATTGAAGTTATGTTTTCACAAATGTTTTTAATACAATTGTCTTTGTAATATAAATTACACACAACACAGTTTCTTTAACAAAATATATTGACTTAATCATCAAAAACAATGAATGGATTTTACAGTCAACCATTATCAAGAGCCTTTTAGGTTATCTTTTTTTTAGAATCTCATGTGTCCTTGGCCACTTAGCAACATTTATTACATCTTTCCCTTTAACAAAATAGCTTTGAACTACAAATAAGATTAGCAAAAGAATAACAAAACAAATTAGTCCATTTTATAATCTTGGAAACGGGAAGGAACTTTTATAACCCTTTTGCTTTTGGCCTGTGTCACTGTTGGTGTGCTGTGGGGCAAGGCTTCAGAAAAGTTAGTCAGAGTTTCCTTACCTTTAATTTTAGATTCTGATTCAATTCCATTTGGGGCAGAAGTTACTGAATCTTCGGGAAGAGCATGTAAACGAGTCATAGGTTCATTAACAGAGTGTCTTAAGTGGAAACTATTTCGTCTCACTTTATTACCATTTTCTTTTTGTACAATATAAGACCTTGGCTTTTGTAACTTCTCCACAACTTTAGCAGGTTGCCATTGCTTTCCTTCCTTAACGACCACATTATCCCGTTCCTGAAAATCATCTCTTCTGACTATAGTACTGTCATAATAATGTTTATATAGCCGCCTTTTATTCTCTATTTTTACTTTCTCCTTTCCATGATCTATCACTTCTGATTTTAATAAACTATTTTTAATCGGCAATTTTTTACGCATGCATCTGTTATTTAGAAGTTGTGCAGGCGACTTGTTAGATCCAGAAATTGGTGTGTTTCTGTACTCCAATAGGGTAACTTCCAAACTATTGCATTTTCTCAACATGTTCTTCTCTATTTGAACAGCTCTTTCTGCAAGACCATTAGATCTAGGGTAATGCGGACTTGATGTATTAAATTTAAAGTTTCAGCTTTGAGCAAATTCTTTGCATTCAAAAGAATTGAACGGCATATTTTCAGCGACAATCTCTAGTGGTATGCCATGTGTAGCAAAAACTGATTGAAAAGCATTGACTACAGATGTAGAATTTTTATTTTTTAAAGGAATTACCTCCAGCCACTTTGAAAAATAATCTATAATAACTAAATAGGGCTGTCAGGTAAATCCCTTAAAACTAAAGTCTTTTTTGCAGTCTTTCACAAGTAACACATTTCTTTATGTGATCTAAGATATCCTGATTCATATTTGGCCAATACATTATTGATTTAGCTCTTATGTCGTGTCTTTGATATTCCATAATGGCTTTCATGAAGTTGAGCTAACATCTTTGGTCTTAAAGATTTTGGTATGATTATTCGGTCACCATAAAAAATGAGATCATCTAGTAAGTAAATGTTATTTCGGTCCTTGAAATATTTTTTAATTAGATCAGGAACTTTTGTTATGTCGTTAGGCCAACCCGTCAAACACTTATCTTTTAATCTATTCAGCTCAACATCTTTCTTAGTTTCCTCTTGAAAGTTTTCTAGTCTCTCCTTAGTAACATTTAGGGAATGAACTATTTCAGTAATAAACTTATCATCACCAGATGCTTGTTTAATGTAATTTCGTGATAGCAAGTCTACTATCAACATTTCTTTTCCTGGTTTGTATTGAACATCTATATCATATTTTAGCAACTTTACTTTCATATTCGTTGAAGTCTAGGGGAACTTACCTCTGCGACTCCCTTTTTCATTATAGATGTCAGGGGTTTATGGTCTGTGTGAATTAAAACATGTCTACCATAAATATAATTATGAAATTTTGTACAAGAGAAAAGTATAGCATTAAACTCTTTTTCTATCTGACTAAACCTAGTCTCACAGTCAGTGAGCGCACGAGAAGCAAAAGCAATAACTGGTCTATCATTTTGTAAAAGTACACAGCCTACACCACTCTTACTAGAGTCAGTTTGTATTACAATAGTCTTGTCTTCATCAATACTAACCAAAACCGGAGGAGAGCTAATTAGTTTTTTTATTAAATTGAACGAGTCTGAATGAGTTTTTGTTAATAAAAATGTAGAATTTTTTTTAACTAAATTTCGCAAAGGAGCACATATATCTGACAAATTTGGTATGCAGCATCTAAGATAATTGATCATACCTAACATGCACTGTAATTCCTTTCTATTTTTTGGCTCCTCAAGCTCCATAATTGCTCTGATCTTATCATCATCGGGCCTCATACCATGTTTGTCAAATATATTACCTAAATATTTAACTTCTTTTACCCTGTATTGAATTTTATTACGATTAAATTTTACTCCAACATTTCTAGTTCTCTCAATAACTTTAATTAAAATTTGATCATGGACTTCCAAGCTATCAGCTGATATCAGTAAGTCATCAAAGTAAACTATCACCCCAGGAATATCACCAAAGTTATCGTTATTTATTTTCTGAAAAAATTCTGGAGCACAATTTAGCCCAAATGGCAAACGTAAAAATGTATAGGCTTTGAAGGGAGTTCAAGCATAGTTTACTTGATTCACTATCAAGTTCAACTTGATAGAACCCCTCTTTAAAATCCAACACTGTAAAATAAGACTTATTTTTTAATTTAGTACCTCTATCAGCCAACGTTGGTATTTCACAAAACTCTCTTTCTAAAGCAGAATTAAGATCTTTAGGATCTAAGCAAAGTCTAAGTGATTTATCATTTTTTTCCACTATAACCAAATTGTTAAGCCATTCAGTAGGACCTTCACACTTTGCAATTATTCCACGATTGACTAAATCATTTAAATGATTCTTTAAACGAGTTTTAAGTGACAGAGGTTGTGACCCATTTTTTAATAGTAGTTTGCATTTCTTTTGAAATTTACCAAGTCCATCAAAAACATCTATGTTATTTTAACAAATTCATCCTTACTTTGACATAAATTAACCACATTAACTTTAGAAAAAATATTTAAATCAAGACATAACTTTAATCCAAGAATAGACATTGATTTTTCTGTAACCACTACAAATTTTAATTTACATATCTCATTATTAAACATACAGTCTAGATTGACAGTACCTAATGGTGAAATTTTAAATCCACCATAAGTTTCTGAAACAATCTTAGATTTACAAATCAAAAATGTTTGATTGTGAATTTTTTGCAATATATTTAAAGGAATAATGTTTACCTGTGAACCTGTATCAACTTTAAAATTAATATTCTGTCCATCTATGCTTACTTTTTCAATCCACTCATTTTTATGTGTAACTTCATTTACCATTATAGTGGTCACTAAGTATTCTTCCGTATCCTCATCCTGGTTTTCTTCATCTTCTTCATTTCCAAAAATTTCCCTTACTGCGGCATACTTTTTGAAATTGTCCATATTTTTTACACTTATTGCACCTACTACCAAACGCAGGACACTTTCTTGGGCCGTGTGTGAAACCACAACTTCTGCAATCGAATAAGTTAATTTTGTGGTCAACTCGAGGGTCCACTGTTGCATTTCCACTTTGATTTCCTCCAAAATGTCTACTTTTAGTGTAGGTATAATCTTCATTGCTTCTTTGCTTAATAACTTTCTTGCTTCTGATAGCCTGCACTTTTCCTTCTTGACTTTGTACTTCCTTCAACTGAGCTCTTGCTAGCTCATTAGCTCGACACTTATCAATTGCTTTATCTAAGGTTAGATCCTCTGCATGTAATAATCTTTCTTGCAATTCTAAGCTTTGAATACCAAACACAATTCTATCTCTAATCATTGAGTCACAATAGTCTCCAAAATCACAGGTTTTAGAAAGTTTTTTAAGGTCTGTCAGAAAATGATCAAATGGCTCACCCTCATCCTGTTTACGATTATAAAATAGGAATCTTTCATAACCAACATTCTTTCTTGGGCTCATATATTTTTCAAATTCGGTCATTACTTTATCGAAATCATCTTTGTCTTCTTCGTTCAACTTTAACGTGTTGTAGACTTCTAGACCTTTCTCACCCATAAGATTGAGTAGCAAGGCGATTTTGACTTTATCTTCCTTTTTAACTTTGCCGCTTGCTATTAAATATATTTCTAATGACTGTTTGAACTTTCGAAAGTTTTCTGCCACATTGCCTTCAAGCGATAATGGCTCTGGAAGTCTTACATCAGACATAATTCTTATTTTATGTTTTGAGGCAACTTGTAAGACACGATTTCCACAATAAATAGGACTGACCGTTAAAGGATATTTTATGCACTCCAACTCTGATTACCACACAACAGTTTCATTAACAAAATATATTGACTTAATGATTAAAAACAATGAATGGATTTTACAGTCAACCGTTATCAAGAGCCGTTTAGGTTATCTTCCTTTTTTTAGAATCTCATGTGACCTTGGCCACTTAGCAACATTTATTACAGTCTTTTAGTGTAATAATAGATGGAGTAGTCATCCCTGAAACAAAAAAAAAACTATTCCAAAATACTGTTATGTCCCCATGGAAGCGTATCAGATGAATCGGGAAGTAATTTCCTTTTATCATCGTGAGGACTCAAAGCGATTTTTGTTTGTTCAATGCTATACACATTATGGGCGAAGGAACGTATCGTATTTTGAGTAATTGTCATCGGTTTCCAATTTTTCAAACAATCCACATAATCATCGAAAATTATTTTATTTTTCACAACACATTTTTTAATCCCCTTTGATTTTTTGACAACTTTACCCCCCTGAACTTTGTAACTATACATTTTGGACCTTAAACCAACAAAATGGGTGATTATTTGTCCATTAGCTTCATCTTTCATCAAACCTAGTATTTTTTTATTAACTCGGGGTATGTTGTACATATTGTTAGTGGGATAATCTGATTTATCAAATTTGTCAATGTTTGCGTGAATTAAAACTGTTCGTATGCATCTTCACAAGTAAGTTGGTAAACAAAACTGACAGTGTCGGTGTACATCAACTTACAATTGTCTACTCCCATTGTGGGAAGCATAAAATTGTAATGGGAGTCGTACATTACAGTTTTCGAGATATCAAGAATAACCATACCCACGTATATCGGTTTATTGCAAATTAGTTCAGACTTTTTCAATTAGATTGCCATTGAAGGTGGATCACCATCATCGAAAACTGTTCTATTGTGATAATGCGGACTGGCAATAAGATTTTTAGCACCATAACGACCCTCATATGTAGATACCAATTTACAAATTCTATGTTTACGGATGGATTCCATACATTTCCCAAACACAGCATTATTCATTAGTTTTCTCAAAGTCGCTGGTGGCTAAAGTCCTCAATCGATTGTTTAATTCGATGTAGAGTTGTAGCCATGCAGATTGTTGGAATTTCAAAACTTTGTGAACTTTTTCCAATACTAGTCCATATTCTAGGGCTTGCTTTAAATTTCTATAATGTAAAGTGTAACTTTTTTATCGTGTAGAGTAGTCATTAATTTTGAATCGGGTGGATTGCGGTGTTCGGGACACATAGGAAGTCTTTATGTAGATTATGCAACTTGTCTGGATATAACAAATCCACTTGAAGAATATAGCCTTCAGGGTTATCATCTGCGATGGACTTTATGAAATTGATGTCGTTAAATTTCTCCATATCATTTTCGATCCACTCGAAGCCATCAGAGGGCTTCACACATCGCTTTTCCATACAAATTATTTACATCTGTATAGGGAATATACATTGATGGTTTCTCAACATCATATTCAGACATATATTTATTATTTGCTTCACTCTACCTATTGCAACACTGTGATATTCCTCCTCTAATAGCCTTTTCAATAAACATTATCATATCAATATTTTTTCAACGCTCCAGAAAAAACATGCTTCATCATTGTTCTGGATGTTGATGCATGCATGTTTTTTCTGTATTTGCTCAGGCAATCGAATGAAAGATGAACCATTACCCATTTCGTATTTGTTAATTGCTATCTCTAGTGAAATGATTTAGCTTAAGGCCCCACCGCTCTGTTTCTCTTGAAACTCAGACATTTTATTCAAAATACGATCCACATTATTTTTAAACCATTGTATTAAATCAGTTCACTCATCAATGATTGCCTTGGGTGTACTAAAATGTTTTTGCTTTATATAATCACCAATGAGAGTAGTATTAACTTTTATTATTTTTAGATCCTTCAATATTTGTGAAATTTTAACGTTGAATAAATTAAAAGCATCTTTGAAAAATTCATCGATTTCTTTATGATTCAAATTTACAATAAGCCCTGTCCTAATTCTACAATTGAAAATAACCCCAACATCTAACCATTTTACACACCGTTTTTTTTCTCAGCCCATAACCAATATTTTTTTTGTAATTGAATTAATTTGATGACAAAATCGCTTAAGTTCCCCAGTTTTTGATTGAATTTTTCTTTTCTCATCAATGGATAATTTGATTTTAACCAGAGTCAAGACACATTTTCTAACATGACGGTCTATTAATTTAATTATTGAATTAGCTAGCGGTTTAGAATAATGTTCTTTTAGGAAAGTTTACGTTTGATCAGCTTTGTTCATTAAATTCACCATTTCACTTTAAACATATATATATATATATATATATATATATATATATATATATATATATATATATATATATATATATATATATATATATATACAGGGTGTCCCGGGACTAATGGGAAAAAAGTCAGGAGCGTATAATCTGAGCCAAAATAATGTTAGTATTTCATATAAACATTTTCAATGCAGGCCCTCGTTTTCGAGTTATAGGCCTGCAAAGTTTTAATTTTGAATTTGGTTTTTATTTTTATTTTTTGTACTAGTTATTGGATCTTGATAAAATTCACGGCAAAGCTGTAATGTACGTGTATGTTTATTTTGGTAAGGTAAACATATTTACAGTAGTGCCTTGAAGCCAGGGACGGACTACTCGCAATGGTTAGTGATCCAAAAAAATTTGCAGCGATGGCACACCCTGTATGAAATTATCGAAATTAACTTCTCCACACATTAAGCTAATGAAAAGGTATTCTTGTTGGAATTCAATAAAATAAGCCGTTTGGCTAATATTTACAATTTTATTAATGCACTACGTACCAATTTGCGCATTCACCATTTTTATAAGTACACAACGAGGTAAAACCAACTTATTAATACGATGTCCAAGATTTACTTACAGTACTACAAAAAAATAATTCAACGATATCAGAATATAAAAAACATTAACGACTTATTAATTCGAAAGTTGGTAAAAACTTTTTAAAAGTGTTTTTACCGTTTATCAAGTAACCATAGGATTAGTTGTCAAACGTTGTGTAGAATAGTTCGTAGTCAGTACTTGTCAATAATTCATAAGTCCTTAATTTACCAGTAACAATGACAGAATTTACTTTTATTGAGTACGCAAATATGTATGGACTGGCATCTCGAAACTGTTTAGAGGACAGAAGGCTTTATGCAGAATATTTTGCAAACAGAGCATTGCCAGACAGACGAATGTTTGAGCGTATTGATCTCAGGTTACGAGAAACAGGTATGAATTAGTAAATGTAATTTTCCATGTACACAAAACAAAATTTTAAATTTTAGGAAGTTTTTGCCAAAGAAGGTGGAGAAGGTCCAGTACGAAGCGTACGTACTGTGGCAGTTGAACAAGACTCGTTAAATGCAGTTGATAATGAACCATCAACGAGTTTACGAAAATTATCACGAGAACATAACATCTCAAAATCAGTTGTTCATCGCGTCCTAAAAGAACAGCTCTTATATCCTTTTCACATGAAAAAAGTACACAGTATGACAGTGGTTGATTCTCCTGCACGACTTGAGTAATGCCAGTGGTTTCTGCGACAACAACAAGCAGACAATATATTTATTAGTAACGTTCTCTTTACGAACGGTTTCACCAGAGATGGAGTCACAAATTCTCATAATATACATTTATGGGATGATGAAAATCCACATGGAATTATCCAAACTAGGAGCCAGCATAGATTCATGGTTAATGTTTGGGCAGGAATAGTTGGCATTCATTTGATAGGGCCATTCTTTATTGACGGTACTTTGACCGGTCAGAGATATTTGGAATTTTTGCAAAATGAGTTATGGAACCTGTTTGATGATGTGCCTACAAACTCGTAGGAATTTATGGTTCATCTATGATGGGGCCCCTCCTCATTTCAGTTTAAATGTACGACAGCATTTACACACAAGGTTTCCAAATAGATGGATTAGTCAGAGGCCCTTTTCAATGGCCACCGCGATCAGGAGACGTTAATCCTATGGATTACTTTCTTTAGGATTATCTCAAAAGTAAGGTATACGCAACACTTGTGCCAACAAGGCAAGATTTAATAGACAGAATTGTGTTACACTGCAATGTTATTAGAAATAAAGTCGGATTGCTCTTTCAAGTGCAAAGAAACAACCTTCGTAGACTTAGAATGTGCGTGGAAGTGGGAGGAGCTCATATTGAACATTTATTAGAATAACGTTAGTTTTTGTTGTTGTTTAGGAATTAGTTTTAGTCTAATGTTTTATAACTTGTGTTTTTTGAGGTTTTCTTAATGGTTTAATAATGTTGTGTTCGTAATTTTGATCCAAAGCAACTAATTACGTTGTTTGCGTACCTATTCAATTCCCATTAAATAAGTTCTTAATGTTTTTATCATCTGCTATCATCAAATTATTTTTTTGTAGTACTGTAGGTAAATCTTGGACATCATATTAATAAGTTAGTTAGGTAAATTTGTACGTAGTGCATTAATAAATCTGTAAATATTAGCCAAACGGCTTATTTTATCGAATTCCAACAAGAGTACCTTTTCGTTAGCTTAATGTGTGTGGAAGTGAATTTCGATAATCTCATACAGGGTGTGCCGTCCCTGCAAATTTTTTGGATCACTAACCATTGCGAGTAGTCTGTCCCTGGCTTCAAGGCACTACTGTAAATCTGTTTATCTTTCCAAAATAAACATACACGTACATTTTAGCCTTGCCGTAAATTTTATGAAGATCAAATAACTAGTACAAAAAATAAAAATAAAAACCAAATTATAAATTAAAACTTTGGAGGCCTATAACTCGAAAACGAGGGCCTGCATAGAAAAAGTTTATATGAAGTACTAACATTATTTTGGCTCAGAATATACGCTGCTGACTTTTTCCCATTAGTCCCGGGACACCCTGTATATATATATAATAAATAAAAACTCACCATTGCAGAATTGGGCTTTCCCACCTCAATTAATCCTCTAAATATGAGTGAATGCTTTTGAGCTTTGAAATAATCTAGTTGGCATCGGTACTGTTCCGTCACTCTCTTGGGTAGGAATGTGATATTGTCTGCGAATTCTATCAAAATGACTTCACCACCAAATTTGCTTGAAACTAATTTTGCGAGGGTATGCTTCCCCGAGCGTCAAATCTTGAAGTTTAATAATAGGCTTCTTCTCTGTAATTAGCGACACTGAATTTAATGAAGGTAGATCCATCTACAAAAAAATAAATATGTGTTAATAAACTCTACCTTTTTAGTGGAACTTTGTATCATAAAAAACAAAAATGAACAACTTGCTATTTGAAGAAATAAAAGAAAAACTTACTTTTTTTTCTGAGTAGCCTTCACACGACACACAGATTAATTTTAATCTTCTATCACTGTTCAATGATAACTGATTTGAATGGTATAGAAATATCAAATTTATATGGAACGATATCCCCCACCTCACTATTTGCAAGGTGGTTCTCTCAACGAAATGATCCCACACAAATTAAAAATTAATAGCTTCTCCTAATTGAAAAAGCAATTTAATAAACGATGTTCCCACGAAAAACGAACTTCTCTGTACCGTTATAATTACGTCAATCCATTAAGAGGGGCCTCCTCACAGGTATATAAACCTAAAAACCTACACAATACTAGTTACTAATTTAGTGATTATTTGGTTCAAAATATTTACGATAGATGTCGATACTAGTACTGAATCGGCTTTTACTTATTCAACATATTTTCTCTCTCTGTCTTTCCACTCTTGATGGTTCAAAGAAACGCATCTCTGTTCGAATGTTTTGATTATATTTCGACTGGTTGCGAGCGCAGAAACCTTATCTCCATGGGTGATTTATGCTTATCTCTGTTTTTTATGTTGCCAGCCCAGCTGTGCATAGATAAGAGAATATTATAATATATACACGGATCCAAACAAAATTTCAATTTGAGTGTAGCTTTTTGATTATTTAAGAGTTTCATAAATGTAATACATATTTAAAAACATTCTATCTTTCAAAATTTGTACCATTTATATTAACATAATAAAATGTTTTCATAATTATACATTTCTGTTTGTTTCATGCTAAGAAAATTAAACTGCGGAAAAGTTGCAAATTTACATAATGTCTGAAAACACAGAGCGTCGTGTCACAACTTTACCTCAATCTAATCATATTCAGAGTTTCTGTTGGTTGCTTTCAAATTTTATTTGACATGTAGGCTCTTTTTTCAACTACATGTGTAAATATATTCAATTTTATCTAGAAACAAATAATATAAACAAAGAGTTTCCAAATTTATTATACAAAGAAATATTTACTTGTAATACAATGCTTAACATTTAGTAGAAAGAGGAAAATAAGGTACACTGAGGAATTTCAATTTAAAATAGCAAACTTTTAAAAAACTTACAAAGCAACTATAACAACTAATAAAAAATTTAAAGCGAAAGATCTGTAATGACAAATTATAGTATATATTGTGGGGAGATCGATATATACAGTACAAAATCAAACATACAATCAACATGTACACGTTTGCTTCTACCTTGTTTGCAAAGATTGATCATATGTGTTGTGGAGATTGGAAATGAAACATTTTTCCTTCATTACACAAAAAAATAGTTGGTTCATTTTTTTTTCCACGACAGATACACATATGTGTGATCACCTGAATGGTAAATATTTTTTTTGTTTTTATATAATACATTATATTGGTATTATTACTTTTCCATCCAACCCATCTAATATGCGAGAAAAGTATTGGTTTACCCAAAAAAAAGTTGGAATTTTGGATTTTTTGAGTTGTTTTTACGTTTTTCAGCAAGAACAACACAAAAAAATGGTTTTTAGAAAAAAATCCTATCTGTATAACTCGATACAGCCCCCGAAGTGCAACAAGTCACCAATTTTATGACTGAATATTATTCAGGATATCTCACAGATCCTCAGAGACAGTAGAACGAGTGCTATGGTACTTGAAGTATCACATTTTTGGAGAAATTTCAGTTTGTTAGCACGGTACAGCCTCTGGAGTGTATATAAATGACCAATTTCATGATAGATATTATTGCGACATTTATAACCGATGTTGCCAAGTTATACGAAGATCCTCAAACAAAGAGAAAAGAGCAATATTTTTTAACAAGAAAAACTATGCACGTCATAAGATTATTAGGTATATTCAGGAACTTGCAATATCTATATAGTGAGCATTTTACCTGTATGTTAGGTATCTTATGTTTTCAAAATTCGATTTTCGACTTCGTAGTGTATTTGCGTATTAGCCATAAGGTAAATTGTGACTAATTTTTGGGTTTCCAAAATAGAGATATATCAGGTAAATGTGTGCTTATATTTTGTTATTGTTTTATTTCAGATAATTGTAGGTTTTTCATTATTATTTTCTCGTTACCATAACTAGATTACTAAATTAAACATTATGTTTCTATCTCTGGCAACTATGTAAATTCTAAACATTTACGTTTTTTGTGCAAAAAACGAACAAATTCGATTGGCTCAAGATAGCACAACACGGGGAGTATTTATTTGATCACCTGAATGGTAAATGGTTTTTTATGTTTTTATATAAGGAATTGCTATTCGTATTATTTATTTTAGGAGCACTGGACCTTCTTGCAAGAAAATCACACCTGCTGATAGAAAACCAAAACAACAATAAAGCAGAAAGATTCATGAATATTGTAGCAAGATTTAATGAAGGAAAGAGATTGAATCTTGTACAAAGGGGGTCATATCAAAGAAGAGTCCAACTGTCAGGTCTGAGGCATAATGCACATATTGGGTGGCACACAAGTCCCTACAAAAATGTGACTGGATGCTCCCCTGGTCAACAAGACTTCTTTACAAAAATCAAATTTCTATTCATTTTCAGAACTGACAATTTCATTAAAACGGAACCTGATGTAACAGCCCGCACAGGTCCAAATAATTTTCATATAGCAGTTTTCGCTACAACTATACTGTAAGTAAAAAAATGGCAAAACCTACTTAGAAGAATCATCTAATTTTCTTATTTCATTTACAGTTCTGATTATGTAACTAAAACTAATCCCGATGTAACTGCCCCGCAGATCCATTAATATTTCATAAAACAGAGTTTCCTTATACCATTCTGTAAGTAAAAACACTAACAAGACTTCTTTACAAAAATCAAATTTCTATTCATTTTCAGAACTGACAATTTCATTAAAACGGAACCTGATGTAACAGCCCAGCCCGCACAGGTCCAAATAATTTTCATATAGCAGTTTTCGCTACAACTATACTGTAAGTAAAAAAATGGCAAAACCTACTTAGAAGAATCATCTAATTTTCTTATTTCATTTACAGTTCTGATTATGTAACTAAAACTAATCCCGATGTAACTGCCCCACAGATCCATTAATATTTCATAAAACAGAGTTTCCTTATACCATTCCGTATGTAAAAACACTAACAAGACTTATTTACAAAAATCAAATTTCTATTCATTTTCAGAACTGACAATTTCACTAAAAAGGAACCTGATGTAACTGTCTGCACAGGTCCAAATAATTTTAATATAGCAGTTTTCGCTACAACTATACTGTAAGTAAAAAAATGGCAATACCTACTTAGAAGAATCATCTAATTTTCTTATTTCATTTACAGTTCTGATTATGTAACTAAAACTAATCCCGATGTAACTGCCCCGCAGATCCATTAATATTTCATAAAACAGAGTTTCCTTATACCATTCTGTAAGTAAAAACACTAACAAGACTCCTTTACAAAAATCAAATTTCTATTCATTTTCAGAACTGACAATTTCACTAAAAAGGAACCTGATGTAACAGCCCGCACAGGTCCAAATAATTTTCATATAACATACTCGCTATAGCTAATCAGTAAGTAAAAACTAAAATGTAGCCTGATGTAATTGTAAGGGATAGTTTATAAACTTTTTGTTTTTTTTTGTCTGAGGATTAAGAAAATAGAAGATGCAGCTCAGTTGCCATGTATGCATAAAAATAAAGAAAATGTATTCAGTACTTACGTATATCAAATTTGTAATATGGATTCCAAGATAAAATGGATTACTTGTATACTTCTGCTGAATAGGGGGAAAAATAATTTTGTAAGTAAAAATATTATTTATTTAAAGAAAATATTTAAAGTATACTTTTTCAGTCTTTGTAACTAAGTGGATCCAGACTTCAATAATGTGGATGAGGGGTCACCACCCCTTTGTGAGTATAGAATCGTAAAAAATGGATATTTTTATAAACTTTTTATTTTCTTTTTGTTATGAGGAGAAATGGTAGAGAAGAAGATGAACTTCAGTTGCCATGTATTAATAAATATGAAGACAAATACACTAAATTTGTAATAATAATTTTATTGATATTTTTATAAAATGTTTTTTATTTGTTTCTTTTCAATAAAAACATACACCAATTTGTCCTTTAATTTTTTTGAATAATTAATAAGGGTCAATGAAAAAGCGGACATGTCTGTTTATTGCTATAATAAACATTTTTATAGTTTACCTAATTAATTGGCATTTCTTTGCTATTATTCATTTGAATTATTAAGAGGGGTATTAAACAAACATATTGCATAATTGATTTGATTTTGTTTTCAATAAAAGAAAACACTTTTGCTATCATTTACTTGAATAATTGAGAAGAGTCAATGGAAAAACAGGCATGTCCGTTTATTACAAACTGGCGGAAAATGCAAAAAGTATTAACATTTCAATACATAACCTGGAAAAATTGAAGATAAAAAATATATAACATTTTTATTCCTGCATTTCGAAAATAAGAGATTACATATTGTGTTACTTTTTGAAGAGAATAAGAAATGTCTATTTTGTTAAATGAGTACTATTACCAATGTAGTTTTTTTCACTAACTCAGAAGGCTGTGGCAGTGTACGGTTCTTGGAGGAACCAAAAGGCCCTGGTATGCGGATCAATAAATATAATGCACTTGCCGAATCACTAGCAACAGCTAAAAATATGTGTGGATTATTTTTTGTCTGGGCTACAGTGAACACAATCTTTTAGAGTAAATATAAATAGTATTTACGAAGCACAAATTCACTTATTTAGCATGAAAATTATTTAATTATAATCACTTACAAATACAATACACACTAAACTATAAATTTGGGATATTTTTATGAACACAAAACATATGACAACAGCATTTGACCCATAGAGAAAGTTATAATATTATTTGTCTTTGAATTGACTTTCGTCTTCTGTCATAGTTCTATATTGTTCTATACAGCGCCATGCATCACGACGGTGGAGCGGTTGAACTAAAGTAAAAAGATGTTCGTTTGCAAAATTTTCCGTGCAACAAATCTCAAAAAATACAATGATTTGAGATTTCATATTTTCAGAATCGAATTCTCTAGGTTTCCTTTTGGGGATCAGGTTTTGGTGTCCAGATTGGTGACCACAAATTGTCAAAACTGTCAAAATCACACCAGCACTTAATGGCTTATATCTTTTTTATAACAATATAAAACTCAACCAAAATACCTGATACCCAAGACAAAGGTCCAAGTTATATTGTGTTAAAATTTCAACACTTATTTTCTTTGCGTTCTTTAGATTTGTTGTTTACAAAATGACCTAAATTTTGTTGCAAATCACGGGTGCCAACTGTTTTCAGGTTCCTAAAACGTGAGGCCCCTCTTAAAATTGAAAGAATGTTGATTTTAAAAGCGGTCTACAAGAATGTATGTTTTATTAAAATAGTCTTCTTCTTTTTTTGTTATTTCTTCTTCTTTTGGGGAGGTAAATTTTGAAACTATGGTTTGTTGTAATGACTTTGAGGATTTGACCATTTCTTTTAGCGGTACAGATATCGGTTTAAATAGCTTATTTAGAGATGTATCATGTTCTGATTTTCCTAATTTTAACGCTAAATATTTCTTGCGAATGGATCTCGCCAATTCACTAACTTCTTTCTTACGCAAGGCAATGGCGACCTTATCGTTGGACATGGTGATGAGGACTGAGGATAATGTCCAGTGCTCTATAAATTTATCGAATCCTTTACGGTACCTACCATTATTTAAAGCAAAATCTTTTACAATCACCAATGTTCCATAGCGGTCAGACGATCAACATTCTGAGCAAATCTTTTTAAATCCTTCAAATGTCATGTCTGGTGACACATGTTCCTCAAATATATGTTTTAGATTACTTTCATCCTGCTTGAATAACACAATTATATTACAATTGTTACGTATGAGCTGTTTCGGTATTTTCGAATATGTTTGACATTAGTAGGCAGCGTCAATATGCTTATGTCTACACATTGAATAATATTCACGAATTTTCTGTTGTCCATCGCAGGCAACATCATCAAATATGAATATCGAGTTTGATTGCGCTTTATCGGAACTAATAATTTCCTCGTTGTCTTTAAATGGAAAATAACCAACACCTTTAACTTCTCCTAAGGTATTCTTGCAACAACTTATATTTCGGTTGAAATAACGACTTGGAATAAACGTAAACATTTTTGAATTTAGCACCATTTGGATTGAATAAAAGCGATAACATGACATTTGTCTTTCTACACCCACTGTGATCACAGATGATGGCACGAAAAGAATTTGGTAGTAGTTTACCATGTTTACCAACAGATGAAGTATTAGAGGTAAAGTCCAAATTTTCAATGGGTAGCGTCTGCTCTTGTTGAACGATCTTCATCTTGTGAGGATTTTTAGTGTTATCCTATAAATATATATGGATGTTGTCACCTTACATCAGTCTTAATGTTGATGTTTGAGGGAGAAGGTCTTTTGAATTCTCTAATAAATAAACTACCATTCGAACTTCACTTACCTACCTACAATTATTGTGGACATAAGTGATTGAATATAACTTTTTTGTCTGGTAAACACATACTATCTACATTTATAGCTGGAACAAAACTACAAAAGCGACTTGCACGTGGTGACGTGGGCATTAATCCTTTAGACGTCGCTTGCAAACAACACGATATTGCTTATTCACAAAATAAATCTCTTGAAGAACGTCACAAAGCAGATAAGGAGTTGGAAGATAAAGCTTGGGCTCGAGTAAAATCAAAAGAGGGAACTTTTGGTGAAAAGGCTGCCGCATTACTTGTTACGGGTACCATGAAAGTGAAACGAAAGTTGGGAAGGGGAAGTTGCGCAAAGAAACAACGACGTTCCTTTCATCGAGACCTAGTGCTAGAGATGGGAAAATCAATGAAAAGAGGAGCATCTTTAAAAGAAAGCGCCTTGTTTTCCTTACGAGCAGCCAAATCACTTATTAAACAATTTGGAGGATCGAAGAAAATTGTTGTACCTCGAGTGATACCAGTAAAATCTGGAGGTTTTCTACCTCTTATACTTCTGTTTGCTGAGCTCTCAGTACTTGGAGCACTATCGGGTGGAGCTGCTGGGATCGCAAAGACTGTCATTGATGCTAATAATGCTCGAAAGAAGATCACCGTCATAATAAGGCTATGGAACATGTTGGAAATGGTTTATATCTGATAAAGTATTCCAGTTGAAGAGGATTTGGATTGTATTTAAAAAAAATGTCAAAAAACTCGCGATAAAGCTACCCAATCGTCCACTGTATGACATTGATATTGTCCGTTATGCAAAATTATATAAAATAACACATTTTCGAGGTGTTTTCATGCGTGACACTCTACCTAAATCCGGTCCTCGACAACAAGAGTGTGCGGTGGTTAACTTGGACTCGTCCAAAAACGGTGGAACACATTGGGTAGCATATATAAAGAAAAACAATGTCGTCGATTATTTCGATTCATTTGGTAATTTGAAACCACCCAAAGAACTTGTAAAGTATCTAGGAGGAAGAAACATTGAAATTTCTTATAACAAGTATCAAAACTACGATCAGATCAATTGTGGACATTTGTGTTTGAAATTTCTACTTCAACGTCCATGGAACAATGGAGAAGGAGGACATTAAATCATTATTAATGCAACACCAAAAACAGCATCTACGAAGTTTTACTGCCGATGAACTGAAAAAAGTTCCCATTCAATATCTGATAAGGTATGTCAGCCCGCCTGAATTGTTAGATATATGGCATAAACTACCTAATGAATACAAATCAAATTTTGAGCTACAAATTCGTCTACCATGCTTTGTTCACTACAACCACCCCAATTGGACAACGCATTGGGATGGTCCTGCATATTCTCAAGCATCTTGTTTTCTATGTCAACGTGTATTAAATAAATCTTAAAATGTTCTGAATTCTTTGTATTATGTAAAGCACCTTCATCCCTTGACTTGCATCAGTCATCATGTCGCAGTTGTTGAGAGTAAATAGCACAAATCACATATTTACCTTCCAACCTCCTACTCCTACTGGAGAAAGATATTGAGTTAGCGCTACGTTCCTTTCACTCATATCACAGTATACCAAACATTGAAAATCGCAAATTTTACTACTACGATGATGACAACAAGATGCAAAGTTTTGATATACCAACAGGATGTTACGAAATCGCTGATATTGAAACGTTTATACTAGACAAGTTAGGAGGTGGCAGCAGCAGCAGCAATCCATTCGGATCAGAAACTGTATTTGCGTTAAAACCCAATAATAATACGTTACAATGTATGATTTTCAGTAAATATAGAATTCCGTTCGCGGAGTATGATACTCCCAACTGTCTTGGTGACATATTATTAGGGTTTTCTAGAATGATGCTCGAACCCAAACAATGGTACTCTTCAGATCTACCCGTCAACATTATAAAAGTATCTAGCATACGCTTCGAATGTAACATTACCACTGGAGCCTTCGACGCAGACAGACCTGCTCATACTATTTACGAATTGGTTATAAAAGTAGATCCTGGGTACGTCATTGACGAAACTCCACATAATTTACTTTATTTACCTGTTATACCATAACGTGAAATTACCAACGTTACTGTGTTGGCTTTGGACCAAGACGGACATCCTATCAACTTTTGTGGTGAAAAGAGCACCTTGGTGTTAGAGCTTAGAGCGAGAAGCAACAGATGGGATTGATAATTAATCATAAAAGACGTTCCGTTGCACATTTAGTTCCATTAGTTAAGCGACATCCTTCAAAGCAACATCAGCAGCATCTTACGATTGCTAACAAATTGTTCTTGCAATCTTTAGGCTTTTTGTTGAAAGAAAAACGATGACAACCATGTATGGAAAACGTTCTCGTATGAACGATATGCCTCCAATGTTTGATATATATCGCAAGCCGAGATTCGATGAATCGATTCGCAAAGCTGAATACAGAACATATGTTCCGTTCATCAAATCGTTCAGTTGCAGTGACATTGTGGAATTTAGCATCAATCAAGTCTATTCGTTTTTTGCGATGAACGAAACTTTGTTGTGCATTAAAGGGTCATTCAATATACATGGAGCTGATGATGTAAAGCTGGCAAATAATTTTTGTGCTTTTCTTTTCGATTCGTGCACATACAGTGAGAGTGCAAGAGAAATGGAACGGTTCGATATCCTGGAATCGTGAGCACTGTACGTGCTGTGACGTGCTACAATCAAGAAGATTCCAATCATATGGCTATAGCTGGCTGGAATTATCCTAAAGACCCCATCCTCAATGCCGCCGATAAATCATTTAACCTACAAATTCGTCTGAAGTATATTTTCAACATTTTCAATGACTATCCTATGATTACATGTGGACGACAAACAATACGTTTGGTTCGAGCTCGAAAAGATAATGATTGTGTATATATCACAGAAAAAAACGTTGCTGGTGTTACTTCCACTACAACTGTTAACATAAATATACCACCACCGAATTGAAAATCAAGCATATCTATCCTAATGATGATATTAAGTTGGAACTTATGAAGGCTATTCAAAAGGATAAGCCTATAGTTATTTCATTCAGAAAGTGGGAGATACATGAACTACCAGCCATCACCCGAAATGCTAGACGTGAAGTATGGGCTGTTAAAACTACAACTTCAGTCAAACGACCTCGTTATGTTTTGGTTTTCTTTCTAACCAACAAACGTGACAACAGCACAGCCGACCCAGTTTTATTCGACAACGCTGACATTCAAAGTATACGACTATCGCTAAATGGGGAATAGTAGATATACTAAGCCGGTTCTGGGACGGAAGTCGGCCATGTTGGATTTCGTTGACTGTGCGCGCGCACCGGAAGTGGCATCCATCTTGTGTCAATGGCGGACGTGTTGGTGTGTCGTATCCATCTTGTGTCAATGGCGGGTCGTTGGCGAGTATTTCGAATGTCGCGACTGTGACGGCATCCATCTTCTGTGACGTCAATCATGGTCCATCCACATGTGTGACGTAGCACTTCCAATTTGGTGGGTTGTGTCGTTGGCGGGTGATTCGAATGTCGCGACGGCATCTTCTGTGACGTCAGTAAAATCCCTACGGCATCCATCTTCTGTGACGTCAATCGTGGTCCACCACAACACTTCCAATTTATAAAATTGAAAAAATGGTCGACCGTGAGATTCGAACTCACGACACACACAGCGACTTTCTCGTTCCTAACACAGTCCCTAACCGTTGCGCTATCGAGGTTTTATGTATAAATTTCTTATTTGGGTTTTACCTTCATCCGTTGGGTGTCAGTGACCCCAGATACTTTTGGCGCTCTTGTTAAAAAAGATAGTTGAGTGGGACGTCTAAATTTCATATGGTGTGTGTCTATGACATCATCCAACGTTTGGGGGGGTCGCAGGGGGTGAGAAAAATAATAATTACAAAGACAGTATTTAATGGATTAATGGGGAGGTGTGAGGGGTTTTATAACAAATTTCTTCACAGGTCTTTATGAGAAAAAACCGTTCCGTCCGACTAGGAGGTTGAGACATTATTGTGTGTGTGTGTGTGTGTGTGTGTGTGGAGATACACAAAATATAGGACACTAATATATCTGTAAACGAATCAGTTGTAGTATGTCATTAGTTGAGTATAGACGTCTATTTGAGGAGTTTATTATAAAAATAGATCGATTGAATAAGGATGTAATATTTTATGAAGAAAAACGAAGGGTTATGAAGCAAATTGCAAACCTGTGCCTTTCTGCTGCTGATACTACCGACTCAGATCAAAAGAAGTGGGAGAAGCTTACAATAAATTGGGTGCCAGACGAATTACAAAACGGAGCTCGACGACAGGAGATTTCAAGTGCTGTAGATTATATCTTTAGATGTCCGCAAACAACAACATATCCATTAAACAGAATTCAACCTACAAAGCTTTCACCATGATCAATATAACCAACACTAGCAGCATGTTCCATAGTATGAAAAATGAACTTAATAATATATTTTCAATGACTCTATGTATATTATTAGCATTCATATTCGTTTTATTATTTAAAATTTTACCAAAAATTGTTAAACGTAAATTTAAATCTTCATGTAATATATCCGCTGATGAGTAGATTGGGTGTTTTAATAAAAAAAAAATCCACTTTAAAAAAATAATTTATTATTGATATAATAATTACAAAGGTAATGTAGTATTTAAAAAACCATTGTTGGAGACGTTGTATATTTCTGTAGGGTCCTCCAGTGGTGTAGTAGGTTCAAAGTTTCCAGTTACCCATGATGTGTGTGTGTGTGTGTGTGTCATCAAACTAGTAGACTAAAGGGAAACACACGAGGCATTTCTTTAGTAGAAATTCAGCTTATTGCTGTGTGTTTGCAGCATAGTTTCCAATCATTTTTATTCTGTAATACTTGATGCCACATAAAAGAGTATCGAATGCCATGCTGTAATTTTTCAGCTGATGAGTAGATACTAGGTAATAAAAAAATCCATTTACTTGAAAAATTATTTATTCTTGATATAATTGAGTTATCATTGAACATTGAAGAAGATTTCATTTGGAAATTAACCTGATGTTTTACTCATAAAAAAAACATTGTTTCAATTAACAGAAATATTTATGCAATAGTCTAAAATTATATTGGAAAAAACAATATTTTACATTTTAATATGAAAGTATAGTAATATATGTTATAAATTAATATGAAAGAGTAATAATACTACAAACGAATGTCATAATTCACAAAGTAGTAATATATGCTATAACTTAATCCATTTACTTGAAAAATTATTTATTCTTGATATAATTGAGCTATCATTGAACATTGAAGAAGATTTTATTTGGAAATTAACCTGATGTTTTACTCATAAAAAAAACATTGTTTCATTTAACAAAAATATTTAGGCAATATCCTAAAATTATATTGGAAAAAACAATATGTTACATTTTAATATGAAAGTATAGTAATATATGTTATAAATTAATATGAAAGATTAATAATACTACAAACAAATGCCATAATTCACAAAGTAGTAATACATGCTATAACTTAATATGTAATAGTTTAATATAAAAGTATAAAACTATATTTGAGTTCATATTATTATATATTTAAATATATGTGAAAAGTGAAAAATGGTTTTACAAAGTTGTATTCAAAAGTCAGCAAAAATAGTTTCATCTGAATCATAGTCAGAATCTTCAGGTTCTGTAGGTAAATTGAAATGAAGAATTAATCCATTTAAAATTTCTATTGGAAAATCAGTATATATGAGTTTTAGTACTCTTCGACAATCATTTTTAGATAGTGATCGAGGTACTTTAATCATTGCAACAGCACTTCGAAAATCTCTGATTAATTTACGTGATTTCTTAAGAAATTTTACACGCCGTTTGGCATGATCTTCAGTTTCGGGAGTAGGAGACATTTTTTATCTAAAAACAAAAAACATTATTCCAAAATACTGTAATGTCCCCATGGAAGCGTATCAAATGAATCGGGAAGTAATTTCCTTTTATCATCGTGAGGACTCAAAGCGATTTTTGTTTGTTCAATGCTATACACATTATGAGCGAAGGAACGTATCGTATTTTGAGTAATTGTCATCTGTTTCCAATTTTTCAAACAATCCACATAATCATCGAAAATTATTTTATTTTTCACAACACATTTTTTAATCCCCTTTGATTTTTTGACAACTTTGCCCCCCTGAACTTTGTAACTATACATTTTGGACCTTAAACCAACAAAATGGGTGATTATTTGTCCATTAGCTTCATCTTTCATCAAACCTAGTATTTTTTTATTAACTCGGGGTATGTTGTAGATATTGTTAATGGGATAATCTGATGTATCAAATTTGTCAATGTTTGCGTCAATTAACTGTTCGTATGCATCTTCACAAGTAAGTTGATAAACAAAACTATCAGTGTCGGTGTACATCAACTTACAATTGTCTACTCCCATTGTGGGAAGCATAAAATTGTAATGGAAGTCATACATTACAGTTTTCGAGATGTCAAGAATAACCATACCCACGTATATCGGTTTATTGAAAATTAGTTCAGACTTTTTCAATTCGATTGCCATCAAAGGTGGATCACCATCATCGAAAACTGTTCTATTGTGATAACGCGGACTAGCAATAAGATTTTTAGCACCATAACGACCCTCATATGTAGATACCAATTTACAAATTCTATGTTTACGGATGGATTCCATACATTTCCCAAACACAGCATTATTCATTAGTTTTCTCAAATCTTTCTCAAAGTCGCTGGTGGCTAAAGTCCTCAATCGATTGTTTAATTCGATGTAGGGTTGAAGCCATGCAGATTGTTGGAATTTCAAAACTTTGTGAACTTTTTCCAATACTAGTCCATGTTCTAGGGCTTGCTTTAAATTTCTATAATGTAAAGTGTAACTTTTTTTATCGTGTAGGGTAGTCATTAATTTTGTTAATTTTGAATCGGGTGGTTTGTGGTGTTCGGGACACATAGGAAAGTCTTTATGTAGATTATGCAACTTGTCTGGATATAACAAATCCACTTGAAGAATATAGCCTTCGGGGTTATCATCTGGGATGGATTTTATGAAATTGATGTCGTTAAATTTCTCCATATCATTTTCGATCCACTCGAAGCCATCAAAGGGCAAATGTTCACACATCGCTTTTCCATACAAATTATTTACATCTGTATAGAGAATATACATTGATGGTTTCTCAACATCATATTCAGACATATATTTATTATTTGCTTCACTGTACCTATTGCAACACTGTGATATTCCTCCTCTAATAGCCTTTTCAATAAACATTATCATATCAATATTTTTTAAAATTTGCAGTTTACATTTTGTAAACTTTAGCATCACATTCCACGCATATCCTGGTATACTGTAGAACCATCCAGGATCTAGACCATACGTTGCTAAAGCTGTCTCTCTAAAATTTTCAAACACATCTGCTAGAAGAAGAATATCGGTGCGCATGTATATATCGCTATATTCTCCAAGTGTTTTTACATTGAAAGACCGCCAAACATTTTTAGCGTGAGCATAATCATCATCAGTTACGTTCGCTTCATTTAATTTATTATAAAAACATTCAATCGGTGGTAATTTATCATCATTCAATTTTTCCAAGTTATTAATATAGTCATAAGGAAAGATACCTTTACGTGTCAATAATGTAAATTGGATATTGGTTAAATTATGGTTTTCTTTTTTCAAAATTTTCAAATAATTGGTGTCCAAAGTTTTAACGACAGCATCCAAACTAGATCCCAAAAAACGAAACGAATCAATAAATCTGAATTTTATGTTTGTTTCCGAATCGTATTGTGTGAATGAAATGTATTTTTCCTTATTGATTGGTAAAAGGCTGACTCTACCACGTTTGGCAATATCTCTTATGATAAAATGGCTATCATAACCAGACAAATTGTGAAATACAATCGGCACAACAAACAGTTTTCTAAAATTTAAATTGCAGGATTGGTGCGCAAATCCTCGAAACTCCCCCGTAAAATGATTGTGATCACGTACAACTATATCTTTTTTATTAAACTTTTTTTCACATATATGACAAACAGTTGCATCATTAGTAGTTCTTGGTTTGACTACCATTGGTACAATTATTTTAATTTTTGAATCTACAAATTTAGCTATATCAGTCATTTCGTTAGCGAACCAATCCATACAATCCACACCTCTGTAACTTTTGTAAAACGATAGAGAATCGTCAAAAGAACATTTTATATAGTAGCCTGCACTGTAAGTTTTATGATGTTGATATTTGTTTGTTGTTTTAGAAATGATTTCATTACATTGTGTCAATTGAGATTCAAAATCAGCATAAATAATAAAAGGACATTTTTGCTTGTATGTATAATTCTTAAACTCAACAAAATCATATTTGGGAAATGAAATCTTTTCATTGTTTAAATTCTCACAAAGTTCGGAATGATCATCCAGTCTCTCACGCAATGAAAAGTAATTGAGACATCTATCACAAACATATTTTTTATGATCGTTTCTATTTAACTGTGAACTAATTAAACGCGATAAATCTTTAACCCAACAATAATGATATTTTACCTCAACAATAGTACTGTAATCATTATGAGATGGCGTTGTTTCATATTCGTTTAATTTCGGAAAGTATTTATCTTGAATGAGTAATAAGTTGACGTGACGGTCTAATTTTTTCCTAGTCAATCTTGCCGGCAATACTGTGTAAAATGTTTTGTTCACTGTTTCATTGTACTCTAACATATAAACGTTTATGGAAATTTCATTTAGTGTTTCAAACTTCTTAATTTGAGGCAGTTTCATTGGCATATCTAAGCCTCGAGTTTTCAAAACGGTGGAATAGTGTGGATATGATGATGTTCGGCTCACCTGCCCTGTGGGAGCGTGTAAACCTGCAACAACGCTCCAGAAAAAACACGCTTCATCATTGTTCTGGATGTTGATGCATGCATGTTTTTTCTGTATCTGCTCAGGCAATCGAATGAAAGATGAACCATTACCCATTTCGTATTTGTTAATTGCTATCTCTAGTGAAATGATTTTGCTTAATGCCCAACCGCTCTGTTTCTCTTGAAACTCTGACATTTTATTCAAAATACGATCTACGACATTATTTTTAAACCATTCTATTAAATCAGTTCCCTCATCAATGATTGCATTGGGTGTACTAAAATGTTTTTGATTTACCACCTCCCGATCATTCGATTGCTTTATATAATCACCAATGAGAGTAGTATTAACTTTTATTATTTTTAGATCCTTCAATATTTGTGAAATTTTAACGTTGAATAAATTAAAAGCATCTTTGAAAAATTCATCGATTACTTTATGTTTCAAATTTACAATAAGCCCTGTCCTAATTCTACAATTAAAAATAACCCCAACATCTAACCATTTTACACTTCGTTTTCTCAACCCATAACCCATATTTTTTTTTGTAATTGAATTAATTTGATGACGTAATCGCTTAAGTTCCCCAATTTTTGATTGAATTTTTCTCTTCTCACCAATGGAAAATTTGAACTTAACCAAAGTCAAGACACATCTCCTAACATGACGGTCTATTAATTTAATTATTGAATTAGCTAGCGGTTTAGAATAATGTTCTTTTAGGAAAGTTAACGTTTGATCAGCTTTGTTCATTAAATTCACCATTTTTTCACTTTAAATATATAATATACATATATAATAAATAAAAACTCACCAAGCGAAAACTAATTTTCAACAATTTCAAACGATATTGCACGATTTGGTCTGCCCACTTCAATTAATCCTCTAAATATGAGAGAGTGCTTTTGAGCTTTGAAATAATCAAGTTGACATCGGTACTGTTCCGTCACTCTCTTGGGCAGGAATGTGATATTGTCTGCGAATTCTATCAAAATGACTTCACCACCAAATTTGCTTGAAACTAATTTTGCGCCTAAGATAGGGTATGCTTCCCCAAGCGTCAAATGTTGAAGTTTAATAATAGGCTTCTTCTCTGTAATTAACGACACTGAATTTAATGAAGGTAGATCCATCTACAAAAGAATAAATATGTGTTAATAAACTCTACCTTTTTAGTGGAACTTTATATCATAAAAAACAAAAGTGAACGATTTGTTATTTGAAGAAATAAATGAAAAACTTACTTTTTTCTGAGTAGCCTTCACACAACACACAGATTAATTTTAATATTCTATCACTGTTCAATGATAACTGATTTGTATGATGTGAAATATCAAATTTATATGGAACGATATCCCCCACTATTTGCAAGGTGGTTCTCTCAACGATACCCACACAAATTAAAATTTAATAGCTTCTCCTAATATTGAAAAAAAGCAATAAACGGTGTTCCCACGAAAAAACGAACTACTCTGTACCATTATAATTACGTCTATCTATTAAAATGTTGATTAGAAATGTTTTATTTATTCTCAAACATACAAACTAAAAAAAAAGCAATTTAATAAACGATGTTCCCACGAGAAAACGAACTACTCTGTACCATTATAATTACGTCTATCTAAATGTTGATTTGAAATGGTTTATTTATTCTTAACCTACGCACTGAAAAAAGCAATTTAATAAACGGTGTTCCCACGAAAAATCTAATTTCTCTATACCGTTATAATTATGTCTATCCATTAAAGTTAAATATTGATTTAAAATGTAAATGTTTTATTTATTCTAAGACCCACACACACATATATATATGAAATATTATTCTCAAATATATTTCATCAATATAAAAAGTATTGTAATTTTCAAAAGCAATACATAAAAAATAATTAGTGATCTCCTTCTATCAACTTGGAAACATGAAACAAAATCATTGACAATTTTCGTTTCATTTATCAACTCACATACGATGGGAACATGAAATAAAACACAATAATTTTAATTAATTAGTTTTAATACTTCTCTAAATCACTGACAATGTTAACTTTACAAAAAAACATATATTCTCTTAGTGCAATGGCTAATTCGCTATTGTTGATGTCACACATTACTTGAATCAGTTCAAATTTAGTCAAATTTTCATTAGTTTGACTGAAATTTCTAATGTTTTCCACCAAATTTTCATAGTATTCACCAAAATTTATGGATTCTAAATGAGTGAGACGTGGGGAGATGAGGCAACGATCCGCTTGTAGTATTTGATAAACATCTTCTTTTCTTAAAGGTACACTGATATCATGTTTGGTCACCTCCAACCATTTAACACGATCAAATACCATTTGTCGAATGGTGCAGTAGTCTCCACAAGATAACACAGCTTCTTCTTTTTTTTCTTCTTCGTGAAATGATGCACTTATAAATGAATTATTATTTAAAATGTCGATAAATGTGAACCATTCGTATGAGCTGAAGTTGATTTTCTTATGTTTATCGGTGTATGATAGAGTGATCGCAGTACTGAACGTTCTTGCGGGGCTCAAACCACAACCAATTCGAAAATCTCCATCTGTACAATACTCTGTGTACAATAAGTAGTGGTTTTCCTGTTTGGCTGCCATTTCATACACTTGTAAAATATGATCTAATTGTGTGTCATAATTAACATGACTTTGTGTAGCACTAAAATAGCCGCTGTCTTGAGAACTCATATTGACGACTGAGAATCTAACCTACAACTCTCTCCTCTATTTATACTCATTCACATCTCCTACTACTACAAAACAATATATTCATGAGTAGTGAAGCGATGTAATTACGTGACTACATCTGTGCTTTGTATCCAGGTGTTGTGTTTTCTATCTAAACCTAACCATGTAACAAACATCTTGTTGCCTTTTCTTTTAAGTACTTTCTCCACCAAGTAAATGTGTGGATTTGACGTTTTCTGTAGCTCTTCTTCGTAAAACCCTCCACTGATTGGGATACCTTGCAAGTCTTCGAGCAAATATGTGGTGGGATTGGTTATTTTAACTTTAATGATTTTGAATAGTTCAGTCGTCCAATTGGGTGTGTATCCCTTTTCAAAGACATGTTTCGACTTGCTTATACGAACAATATCACCAACTTTAAATTTACGAAGTCCGGCAATCTTTAGATGTGTATAGGTTTTGTTTAAAATATCTTTTTCGTTGGATTTATTGACATTGGAAGGTTTATATTTGGTTGTTGAATGTTTTGTGTTATTGTAATCTCGTGTAATTTTAGGGAGAATGTCAATCCATCTATAGGTACCATTTAAACTGAAATGTTTGTAAAGCTTTAATTTCAATGTTCTAATAACTCTTTCTGCCATAGAAGCTTTTTTCGTGCTAAATACACTATAATGATTAATCCCATGTTTTTTTATTAGTTGTTGAAACTTGCTGTTGTAAAATTCCGTTCCTTGGTCTGATTGGAGATTTTTAGGAACTCGTTTTGTGTTGGTGAGAATGTCTGAGAATGCACGAGTTAACTCTTCACCGGTTTTTGTCTTTAATGGACGTGTCCATAAAAACTTTGAAAAGCAATCGATGACGACTAGTATCATTTTGTGATTTTTATTTTGATTAGCGTAAGGTCGCATTTCAGCTAAATCCATTTGCCATAAATCATCTATGCCTTTGACAATTGTACGTCTGCGTGGATAATTTTTACGTATAGGTTTATGGAGTTCGTTAACAAGCTGGACTTTGGATGACATGTTTCGTAAGCGCATGCACTTTCTAAACTGATGATCCATTACTCTTCTCATCTATTTTCTTCTTTTGTTCAATTTCATGCTTCTTCTTCAAGTCCCTGTCCAAAACTTGAAACGAACGTTCTATGTATGTATTATACATATCGATCTTATCACTGATTAGAGTATTACTTTTCGACAATTTATCCTGTATTTCTTGTTTAAAACTCTCCAAATCATTTCTCAAAAATTCCTTGCCCATAGCAACTACCTCGTCGACGTATATTTTAGTTGCCATATCTCGAGCTCTGACGGGAGGATTTCTCGAAATAAATGCAGCAATTTCGTTGATTTTATTTTGATGAGATACCAATTGCGTTTGTAATGAGGGGATTATTGTTTTTTGAAGTGTTTCGAGCTCATTATGGTACACATGTAATTGTTCATCAACATATAGTTTGTTAGCAACATCGCTATTTGCAGTCGGCATCTTTACATTACAAATTTTTACGTTTTCTGCATCAATATTACCGTCTAGAGTATGTGGATACGATACTTTCGGCATATACGGCTTAACCCGCTCATTAGCATGATTGCGGCGATGTCCAAACTTATCGACAGACATGATTGAAATGATTATGTTTTCCGTTTGTTATTCAATTATATTGGCCTCTTTCAACTCATTGATTATTGCAATTATCTCGTTGTTGTGTGAGAATGAGGTGTTGCCAGCTTCCTTGGATGCAATCAGTAATCTTAAACGGTCACACAGCTCATTGGGATCGTCCCAATAAATGTATTCCATCGGTTTTTCGTTGTATGACAAAAGAGGGCCACCACCACCGCCGCCGCCGACAACAAGACCTTTTCCTACATTAGTATATGGAGCGGTTTGAATGGATTGTTGTTGTTGTTGTTGTTGTCGTTGTTTCTTTAATATTCGAGCTGATGGAGGTTTGGTTATAGTACTACTACTAATATTTGATGAGTCAGTTTTAAACAACGGTCTAATTATGTTGCGATACTTTTCGGTAGCAGTACTTTTCAGACGATCTGCTGCATTGAGATGAGCTTTTGTTATTGTTAGCAGAGCTTTGTAATTATTCAAATCATCATCAGAGTATTCATTGGGATGATTGTAAAACACAAGCTGATACAATCCCGAAGTCCCCGGTATATTTCCTTCTCCACCCCCCTCATCCTTCTCTCGTAATATGTTTATATTACCGTTTCTTTTATCGAATGCAATTCTACGTCTGCCCAACATCCAACCAATTTCATCATTATATAATGGACCATAACTTCTATCAATTTCATCATCTTTGCGAAAGTAATCTTCAAGATATGGTTGACTAATTATTGGATATTGATCTAAATAATCTTCTATGACATCACGCGAAACGTTGGGATGTGTGCCTATATCATAATCATCATAATAATAATCGTCTTCTCCTTCTTCATCATCATAACGTATATTTCCTGATTCATCCGTCTCGGCTATGGGTTTTGTATCGAGAAATGATACATCAGCATTTTTTTCTTTTTTTGTCGTTGTTTCCTCTTTTGGAGGGATGAATTTTGAAACTATGGCTTGTTGTAATGATTTTGAGGATTTGACCATTTCTTTTAGCGGTACAGATATCGGTTTAAATAGCTTATTTAGAGATGTATCATGTTCTGATTTTCCTAATTTTAACGCTAAATATTTCTTGCGAATAGATCTCGCCAATTCACTGATTTTTTTCTTACGCATGGCAATAGCAACCTTATCGTTGGACATGGTGACGATGACTGAGGATAATGTCTAGTGCTTTATGAATTTATCGAATCCTTTACGGTACCTACCATTATTTAAAGCAAAATCTTTTACAATCACCAATGTTCCATAGTTGTTAGTAGTCGACCAGCATTCTGAGCAAATCTTTTTAAATTCTTCAAATGTCATGTCTGGTGACACATGTTCCTCAAATATATGTTTTAGATTAATTTCATCCTGCTTGAATAACACAATCATATTACAATTGTCACGTATGAGCTGTTTTGGTATTTTCGAATATGTTTGACATAAGTAGGCCGCGTCAATGAGCTTGTGCCTACACATTGAATAATATTCACGAATTTTCTGTTGTCCATCGCAGGCAACATCATCAAATATGAATATCGAGTTTGACTGCGCTTTATCTGGACTAATAATTTCCTCATTGTCTTTAAATGGAAAATAACCAACACCTTTAACTTCTCCTAAGACTTCTTGCAACAATTTATATTTTGGTTGAAATAACGACTTGGAATAAACGTAAACATTTTTGAATTTAGCACCATTTGGATCGAATAGGAGCGACAACATAACATTTGTCTTTCCACACCCACTAGGACCACAGATGATTGCACGAAAAGAATTTGGTAGTAGTTTACCATGTTTACCAACAGATGATGGATTAGAGGTAAAGTCCAAGTTTTCAATGGGTAGCGTCTGCTCTTGTTGAACGATCTTCATCTTGTGAAGAATTTTATTAGAGTGTTATTCTATAAATATGGATATCGCAGCATTATCATACATCAGTCTTAATGTTGGTGTTTGAGGGAGAAGGTCTTTTGAATTCTCTAATAAATAAACTGCCATTCGAACTTCACTTGCCTACCTACAATTATTGTGGTCGTAAGTGAATATAACTTGTCTTTTTTTTTCGTTAAACATATATTACGTACATTTATAGCTGGAACAAAACTACAAAAGCGACTTGCACGTGGTGACGCAGGCATTAATCCTTTAGACGACGCCTGCAAACAACACGATATAGCTTATTCGCAAAATAAATCTCTTGAAGAACGTCACAAAGCAGATAAGGAGTTGGAAGATAAGGCTTGGGCTCGAGTAAAATCAAAAGAGGGATCTTTTGGTGAAAAAGCTGCTGCATTACTTGTTACTGGTACCATGAAAGTGAAACGAAAGTTGGGAATGGGAAGTCGTCCAAAGAAACAACGACGTTCCTTTAATCGAGACGTAGTGCTAAAGGTGGGAAAATCAATGAAGAGAGGAGCATCTCTAAAAGAAAGCGCCTTGTTTGCCTTACGAGCAGCCAAATCACTTATTAAACAATTTGGTGGATCGAAGAAAATTGTTGTTCCTCGAGTGATACCAGTAAAATCTGGAGGTTTTCTACCACTTATACCTCTGTTTGCCGGTCTCTCAGCACTCGGAGCACTATCGGGTGGAGCTGCTGGGATTGCAAAGACTGTCATTGATGCAAATAATGCTCGAAAAAAATTGGAAGAAGACCACCGCCATAATAAGGTTATGGAACATGTCGGAAATGGTTTATATCTGAAAAAGTATCCTAGTGGCAGAGGATTTGGATTGTATTTAAAAAAAAACTCGCGATAAAGCTACCCAATCGTCCACTGTACGACACCGATATTGCGCGTTATGCAAAATTATATAAAATCTCACACTTTCGTGGTGTTTTCATGCGTGACACTCTACCTAAATCCGGTCCTCGACGACAACAAGAGTGTGCAGTGGTTAACTTGGACTCATCCAAAAACAGTGGAACACATTGGGTAGCATATATAAAGAAAAACAATGTCATCGAGTATTTCGATTCATTTGGTAATTTGAAACCGCCCAAAGAACTTGTAAAGTATCTAGGAGGAGGAGGAAAAAATATTTTTTATAACAATAATCAGTATCAAAACTACGATCAAATCAATTGTGGACATTTGTGTTTGAAATTTCTACTTCAACATCCTTGGAACAATGGGAGAGGAGTGGGATGACATTAAAACATTATTAATGCAAAAGCCACGAAGTTTTACTGTTGATGCGCTGAAAAAAGTCCCCATTCAATATCTGATTGGGTTTGTCAGCCCGTCTGAATTGTTGGATATATGGCATAAACTACCTAATGACTACAAAACAAATTTTGAGCTACAAATTCGTCTGCCGTGCTTCGTTCACTACAACCGTCCCGATTGGACAACGCATTGGGATGGTCCTGCAAGTTCTCAGGCATCTTGTTTTCTATGTCAAAGTGTATTAAATAAATCTTGAACATAGTTCTGTGTATTATTTAAAGTACCTTCATCCCTTGACATGCATCAGTCATCATGTCGCAGTTGTTGAGAGTAAATAGCACAAATCACGTATTTACATTCCAACCTCCTACGCCTATTGTACTCTATCCTGAGAAAGACTATGAGTTAGCACTACGTTCCTTTCACTCATACCATAGTATACCAAACATTGAAAATCGCAAATTTCACTACTACGATGACAACAACATGATGCAGAGTTTTGATATACCAACGGGATGTTACGAAATCGCTGATATTGAAGCGTTCATACTAGACAAGTTAGGTGGTGGTGGTGGTGGCACCAGCAATCCATTTGAAACTGTATTTGCGTTAAAACCCAATAATAATACGTTACAATGTATGATTTACAGTAAATATAGAATTCCGTTCGGCGAGCAGGATACTCCCAACTGTCTTGGCGACATATTGGGTTTTTCTAGACAGATACTCGAAGCCAAAAAATGGTACTCTTCAGATCTACCCGTCAAAATTATAAAAGTATCTAGCATACGCTTCGAATGTAACATTACCACTGGAGCCTTTGACGCAGACAGACCTGCTCATACTATTTACGAATTAGTTATAAAAGTAGATCCTGGGTACGCCATTGACGAAACTCCACATAATTTACTTTATTTACCTGTTATACCACAACGTGAAATTACTAACGTTACTGTGTTGGCTTTGGACCAAGACGGACATCCTATCAACTTTCGTGGTGAAAAGAGTACCTTGGTGTTGGAGCTTAGAGCGAGAAGCAACAGATGGGATTGATAATTAATCATAAAAGACGTTCCGCTGCACATTCAGTTCCATTAGTTAAACGACGTCCTTCAAAGCAACAGCAGCAGCATCTTACGTTTGCTAACAAATTGTTCTTGCAATCTTTAGGCTTTTTGTTGAAAGAAAAACGATGACAACCATGTATGGAAAACGTTCTCGTATGAACGATATGCCTCCAATGTTTGATATCTATCGCAAGCCGAGATTCGATGAATCGATTCGCAAAGCTGAATACAGAACATATGCTCCGTTCATCAAATCGTTCAGTTGCAGTGACATTGTGGAATTTAGCATCAATCAAGTTGATTCGTTTTTTGCAATGAACGAAACATTGTTGTGCATTAAAGGTTCGCTCAATATACATGGAGCCGGTGATGTAAAGCTGGCAAATAATTTTGGTGCTTTCCTTTTCGATTCGTGCACATACAGTGAAAGCGCAAGAGAAATGGAAACGGTTCGAGATCCTGGAATCGTGAGTGCTGTACGTGCCATGACGTGCTACAATCAAGAAGATTCCAATCATATGGCTATAGCAGGCTGGAATTATCCCAAAGATCCCATCCTTAATGCTCCAGATAAATCATTCAACCTACAAATTCCTCTCAAGCACATTTTCAACATTTTCAATGACTATCCCATGATTACATGTGGACGGCAAACAATACGTTTGGTTCGAGCTCGAAACGATAATGATTGTGTATATATCACAGAAAAAAATGTTGCCGGTGTGACTTCCACTACAACTGTTAGCATAAACATTACCAACATCGAATTGAAAATCAAGCATATCTACCCTAATGATGATATTAAGTTGGAACTGATGAGGACCATTCAAAAGGATCAGCCTATAGTTATTCCATTTAGAAAGTGGGAGATACATGAACTGCCATCCATCACCAGAAATGCTAGACGTGAAGTTTGGGCTGTTAAAACTACAACTTCAGTGGAACGACCTCGTTATGTTATTGTTTTCTTTCAAACCAACAAACGTGACAACAACACAACTGATCCAACTTTATTTGACAATGCAGACATTCAAAGTATCAGGTTATCGCTAAATGGAGAGTATTATCCCAATGAAAGAATGCAGTTGGATTTTACCAAGAATGATTACAATGAGGCATATTTCAACTATACTGAATTTTATCCTAGCTATATGAATTCGACACAGAAGCGTCCTCTGTTGGATTATTCCTCATTCAAGAGGCGTGCATTGTTTGTTATCGATTGCTCGAAACAAGAAGAAAGCATGAAGGCATCTACAGTTGATGTAAAACTTGACATTGAAGCAAACATTGGTTTCCCCGAAAATACCAAAGTATATTGCATCATAATACACGATTGCGTAATGGAGTATTTCCCCCTCACCGAAATTGTTAAGAATTTAAACTAGAATGTGCTACTGCTGCTGCACGTTAGTATTCTAGCAATCATCATCATGAGAGTTGCATTCGTGGACATCCAAGGATTCGTCGTTGATGGATGCTTTGTTCCCAAAGAACTCACCATCGAGATTGGTTTTAAGCAGAGTCACTACATGTTTTTGCCACCTCAATCGTTTGATACATTAAGTCAGCGTGATAAGAAAACTGTGAAATACCTGGAAAAAAATGTGCATGGCATTCGATACTCTTCAGGTGACATCGAGTATAGCGAAATAAATGTAATATTGGAAACTAAGCTGTTGTATGCTGCAGACTTCATTTACGTACGCGGACAGCAAAAGGCTGAATTTCTACAAAAGAAATGTCACATTTTTAGTGTCTTTCCCATCATTATTGACGTCTGCAAGTTTGATGGTACATCATTGGCAACTGGAAACTTTGAACGTGATTCCTGTCACGCCACTGGAGGATCCTCCAGAAATGTACAATATCTCCGACAATGGTTTTTAAATATTGCGTTACCTTTGTAATTATTATATCAATAATAAATGATTTTTTTAAAGTGGATTTTTTTTTACACACACCATTTAGACGTCCCACTCAACAAACTAAATATCTTTTTTAACAAGAAACGTGAAACAACCCCTGTATACATTTTATGACAAAGAATCATAGACACTTTTGATTTCACTCGTATGCTGTGAAGGCATCAATCTTGGAATATTAAAATGTAAAGTGCAACTTTCAAAATTACGTGGGGTCACTGACACCCAACGCAAAGTGTTAAAACCCAAATAAGACATTTATAAATAAACCATGATAGCGCAACGGTTACGGACTGTGTTAGGAACGAGAAGATGCTGTGTGTTCTTAGTTCGAATTTCACAGACATCCATTTTTTTTCAATTTTATAAATTGCATGATTTTTTTTTTCAAGCGGATTTTTTTTTTACATACACACCATATGAAATTTAGACGTCCCACTCAACTATCTTTTTTAACAAGAGCGCCAAAAGTATCTGGGGTCACTGACACCCAACGGATGAAGGTAAAACCCAAATAAGAAATTTATACATAAAACCTCGATAGCGCAACGGTTAGGGACTGTGTTAGGAACGAGAAAGTCGCTGTGTGTGTCGTGAGTTCGAATCTCACGGTCGACCATTTTTTCAATTTTATAAATTGGAAGTGTTGTGGTGGACCACGATTGACGTCACAGAAGATGGATGCCGTAGGGATTTTACTGACGTCACAGAAGATGCCGTCGCGACATTCGAATCACCCGCCAACGACACAACCCACCAAATTGGAAGTGCTACGTCACACATGTGGATGGACCATGATTGACGTCACAGAAGATGGATGCCGTCACAGTCGCGACATTCGAAATACTCGCCAACGACCCGCCATTGACACAAGATGGATACGACACACCAACACGTCCGCCATTGACACAAGATGGATGCCACTTCCGGTGCGCGCGCACAGTCAACGAAATCCAACATGGCCGACTTCCGTCCCAGAACCGGCTTAGTATATCTACTGGGAATATTATCTTAATGAAAGAATGCAGTTGGGGTTTACTAAGAATGATTACAATGAGGCCTATTTCAACTATACAGAATTTTATCATAGTTATATGAATTCAACACAGAAGCATCCTCTGTTGGACTATTCCTCTTTCAAGAAGCATGCATTGTTTGTTATCGATTGCTCGAAACAAGAAGAAAGCATGAAGGCATCTACAGTTAATGTAAAACTCGACATTGAAGCAAACATTGGTTTCCCCGAAAATACCAAAGTATATTGTGTCATAATACACGACTGTGTAATGGAGTATTTTCCCTTCACTTAAATTGTCAAGAATTTAAATTAGAACGTACTGCTGCACTGCACGTTAGTATTCTAGCAATCATCATGATTGTTGCATTCGTGGACATCCAAGGATTCGTCGTAGACGGACGCTTTGTTCCCAAAGAACTCACCAACGATATTGGTTTTAAGCAAAGTCACTACATGGTTTTGCCACCTCAATCGTTTGATACATTAAGTCAGCGTGACAAGAAAACTGTGTTATACCTGGAAAAAAATGTACATGGTATACGATACTCTTCAGGTGACATCGAGTATACCAAAATAAATGAAATATTGGAAACTAAGCTGTTGTATGCTGCAGACTTTATTTACGTAGGCTGACAGCAAAAGGCTGAATTTCTACAAAAGAAATGTCACATTTTTAGTGTCTTTCCCATCATTATTGACGTCTGCAAGTTTGATGGTACATCATGGGCAACTGGGAACTTTGAACGTGATTCCTGTCACGCCACTGGAGGATCCTGCACTCAAAGAAATGTACAACGTGTCCGACAATGGTTTTTAAATACTGCATTACCTTTGTAATTATTATATCAATAATAAATGATTTTTTTTTCAAGTGGATTTTTTTTCACCTCCCACCTCTCCATTAAACCGACAATGGTTTTTAAATACTGCCTTTGTAATTATTATTTTTCAAGTGGATTTTTTTAACCCCCCACCCCCTGCGACCCCTCTTCACCCCCAAACGTCACCACGCCGGATACGTCACACCCCGCCATTGACACAAGATGGATACGACACGCGTCATACCCCGCCATTACCACAGGATGGATACGACACACGTCACGCTCCGCCATTGACACAAGATGGATGTCACTTCCGGTGCACGCGCAGTCAACGAAATCCAACATGGCCGACTTCCGTCCCAGAACCGGCCTAGTATAACTACTCATACCTCAAGATCCTTTGTTACATCTGAAGACATAAATTATGGAACCTTTTTGAAGCTCTATAGAAAGTATGCAAATTTACGGCCTCCTACTACCACGCACCGTCGTTTTTTTATCAATTACAAAAAAGGCAAATGTTCTGTTCAGTGCGTAGGCGTAAACACATTTGGTAAAATGCCGGCAGAGATCGCTACCTACTTAGGCCTACCTAACCCAAAACGTTACACAGGTCACAGTTATAAACGATCCTCGGCAACGTTTCTAGCAAATTCAGGCGAAGAGATAACCAACATAAAACGTCTTGGAGGCTGGAAGTTAACTGCGGCGTTATTTGGAGGACTCCGTAGAACAGAAGAAAACCATCTCGAATAAAATTCTTTCATGTACTGGCAACTTGCAACCAATGCCGTCTCCGTCATCTTCATGCACTTTGCAATCTACGAGTGTTACTCTTAACAGCCATTTATCACCAACTAACTACTCTGGACCGGCTATTCTGACGCATTTGCAGAATGCAAAAAATTGTGTTTTCAACATTAATATTAATAATAATTAGTGGATTCTCATGGAATGTTTTGTATGTTGAAATAAAATATATATTTTCAATGTGCTTTTTGAATCTTTATGTGTTCGTAGAAAAAATAATGTTCCTAATTCATTAGTAAAGTGTCTTTCCCGCCCTTGACTACTACAAAAGTTGTAGAACGTGTTAAGTTCTAAAAAAAATCTCAGAAAGTTTTTTGCGTCAGATCAAAAACAAAAGAAATACGACTTTTTTCCAATTTCGACAGGCCGCCTTTTTGTTTCTACTGGGCCGATTTGGCTCGTTAACGAACTCGTCCAAGATTTTGGTCAAACCAATTTTTGTAGCGAGTTTGGTTTCGATTCGCCAAAAAATGCGCCCTCTATCGTACTTACAAATTCTGTTATAACATATATATACAGTGTGGAACAGCCAAATGGAATAAATTCGATAACGAATAAATGAGAGCGTGTTGCGAAAAACGCTTGGACACGTCGATTTAAAAAAAAAATAATTATATAGGGTGTGTCATGTGACAGTGGCCGATACCAACTTTCTTATTTTAAATACACCCCCCTGTATATTATTAGTTTTTTTGGATTCTTCAGAAAATTCTAGACATAATTCATGTACAATGTCCCATAGCTATTTTCAACTGTTTAGGAAATATTAAGTGTTTTCAGATGTGTTACAAAAATGAACATTAAAAAAAGAAAATTATTTTATTTCACGAATTCGCTACATTACACTCAATAATTATTTCCCATTTAGCTCTTAATATTGAGAAAATAAGGAGAAACCATTAATGCGTTCCTTTTCATTGATATGAAATAAAAAAAAATACAAAAACAGTTTTGTTTATTTTCGTATAAAACTCATTAGCCTTAACAACTTGTTGTCTGTCTGCATGACAGTAGTGATCAGTGTCCAGTGTCAGTGCTATTGTCGTTTGAATTTCGTTAACTGTACGTAATAATATCAGAAAAATGGTTCATTTAACAGAAATGCACAAAATAACCATTCTACAAATGATTGGTTATGGAGATAACACACGGACACAAATGGAAGTTTCTCGCTTATTTCACGAAAAATTTCCAAATTTGCCGCCTATATCCCAAGGAACAATTAGCAAAATATAAAAACAGTTTTGCGAGCTTGGTCATGTAAGACAAACAAAAAAAGTAGTTGCCAATGAACGAAGCGATGACACGAAATTGGATGTTATGTTTGAGTTTCAATAAAACCCACATAATTCTGGTCGAAAAGCAGCCTCACTGTTCAAAATTAGCCACACATCAATTTTTCGAATATTAAAGGAAAGTGAAATGCATCCCTACAACCAAGAAAGGGTGTGAAACCTGGGAGCAAAGGTGTTGAATGAAACATGAGAAAATATAACAGAATTCAACAGGATAGTTGTACCGTACTGAGGACGGCGAATGAGCCAGAAACATGCATGTCTGCGGTTACCACTCTTTTCAGTAGCCCCTTTTTCTATTTGCGTGCAATACCCACTAATCTCAATGTTGCTTATTGTTCCTACGTCACGCACTATTCGTACACCTTGTTGTTATTTCATCAATCTGGGTCGGAAGTTTCAGACGGGAGTGTTATATGCACCTCCGTGTCTATATTGGTTGTTGTCTCGAATATTCGAGATCTTCTAATATTACTGACACATATGTTGTGTTTGACTATCCTGTTGAATTCTGTTATATTTTCTCATGTTTCATTCAACACCTTTATTCCCAGGTTTTACACCCTTTCTTGGTTGTACCGTACTGAGGACGGCTAATGAGCCAGAAACATATGCATGTCTGCGGTTACCACTCTTTTCAGTAGCCCCTTTTTCTATTTGCGTGCAATACCCACTAATCTCATTGTTGCTTATTGTTCATACGTCACGCACTATTCGTACATCTTATATATATATATATATATATATATATATATATATATATATATATATATATATACAGTGCTATTCAAAAGTCCCCTTCCTCCTCGTATCTTTTGAACCGCTACACTTACATTAATATAATTTGGAGGGTGAAAATAAAGTGTTGTAAACTTCTCTACGAATGGTAACAGGTGACGTAATAGTAATAAATGACGTCACAGTGCCACTCTGGCCAATAATTTTAAATAGGACCTTATGGCAAGTGATATCTCGTTTGAAAGGCATTGACATTGGCTACATAGCCATATTAGTTTTGTTTGGGTTTAAATTAATTTTGACGGATAAATTAAATAAATACCGAAATTATTATTTCACATTTAAATATTGAAGATTTTTCAGTCCGCCTCTGGTTAGTTGTCAAAAAAATTGACGTTTTTAATTTAATAGTATTTGTTGTTTTGCCAAGTTGTTCTAAATAGCTTAAATATTTAATTTTATTATTGTTTAACGAGACGTTTAAGAGTTTACATAGGCAAAATGGTACGTACTCAAGCCGACAAAGTAGCAGCTATCTTAATAATTGGTGAATCTAGAAAGAATCTCCATGAAGCGGAACGTTTATTTAATGGGAGATAGCCATATCGCCATATCTCGAGAACTTATTTGAGGGAGCTTCTTCACAAGTTTGAAGCAACAGGTAGTGTTCAAGATGCCAAACTATCTGGTCGAAAAAATTGATATAGTTGCTGAAATGGTAGTAAACCCTACTTCCTCTTCAACTAAAGTTGCGTATATCTGTGAAGTAAGTAAAAGTACAGTACAGAGAGTGTTGGCTAAAAGTAAATTACATCCATACAATTTAAAAATGGTACACCACCTTTCAGATGACGACCCCGACAGAAGACTCGAATTCTGTGAATGAATGACAAATAAAATTAGTCAAAACCCACATTACACAAAAACAATTTGTTTTAGTGACGAAAGTACTTTTTGCCTCAATGGAAATGTGAATACACAAAATGTAAGGTATTGGAGTGACACAAATCCTCGCACCTTTCGTGAACAACATACCCAATTTCCAGGTATTTTGGGAAACCACATAGTTGGTCCTGTTTTCCTAAATTCAAATTTAAGCGGTGAAGTGTACCTGGAGATGTTACAAAATGCAATTGAGCCGTTAATTCTTGAAATTCAGGAAGATAATCAAGATGAATTCGGCCATATGGAAATAATATTTCAACAAGATGGTGCTCCTGCACATTATTATGGTGCAGTAGACGTTACCTGGATGAAGAATATCGAGGTAAATGGATCGGCCGGCGAAGTCCTATAGAATGGCCACCTCGGTCACCCGATCTGACACCATTAGATTTTTTTCTATGGGGGTACTTGAAATCCAAGGTTTATACTACGGCACCAGATAGCATTGGCGTTTTGAAAGAAAGAATTACTGAAGAATGCAATGCTATTTCAGCTGACATATTCGAACAAGTACGACAAGAGTAGACGGAGCACATTTCGAACACTTGCTATAAGAATCCATTGTTGGTATGTGATTAATTAAATTTAAAAAAATAATTTCAATAATTTTGGTATTTAATTAATTTATCCGTCAAAATTAATTTAAACCCAAACAAAATTAATATGGCTATGTAGCCAATCTCAATGCTTTTCAAACGAGATATCACTTGCCATAAGGTCCTATTTAAAATTATTGGCCAGAGTGGCACTGTGACGTCATCTATTACTATTACGTCACCTGTTACCATTCGTAGAGAAGTTTACAACACTTTATTTTCACCCTCCAAATTTTATTAATGTAAGTGTAGCCGTTCAAAAGATACGAGGAGGAAGGGGACTTTTGAATAGCACTGTATATATATATATATATATATATATATATATATATATATAAGATGTACGAATAGTGCGTGACATATGAACAATAAGCAACGAATAGATTAGTGGGTATTGCACGCAAATAGAAGAAGGGGCTACTGAAAAGAGTGGTAACCGCAGACATGCATGTTTCTAGCTCATTAGCCGTCATCGGTACGATACAACCAAGAAAAGATGTGAAACATGAGAGCAAAGGTGTTGAATGAAACATGAGAAAATATAACAGAATTCAGCAGAATAGTCAAACACAACATTTGTGTCAGTAATATTAGAAGATCTCGAATATTCGAGACAACAACTAACATAGACACGGAGGTGCATATAACACTCCCGTCTGAAACTTCCGACCCAGATTAATGAAATAATAACAAGATGTACGAATAGTGCGTGACATATGAACAATAAGCAACGAATAGATTAGTGGGTATTGCACGCAAATAGAAGAAGGGGCTACTGAAAAGAGTGGTAACCGCAGACATGCATGTTTCTAGCTCATTAGCCGTCATCGGTACGGTACAACCAAGATCTTCTAATATTACTGACACAAATGTTGTGTTTGACTATCCTGCTGAATTCTGTTATATTTTCTCATGTTTCATTCAACACCTTTGCTCTCATGTTTTACATCTTTTCTTGGTTGTACCGTACCGATGACGGCTAATGAGCTAGAAACATGCATGTCTGCGGTTACCACTCTTTTCAGTGTCCCCTTCTTCTATTTGCGTGCAATACCCACTAATCTATTCGTTGCTTATTGTTCATATGTCACGCACTATTCGTACATCTTGTTATTATTTCATTAATCTGGGTCGGAAGTTTCAGACGGGAGAGTTATATGCACCTCCGTGTCTATGTTGGTTGTTGTCTCGAATATTCGAGATCTTCTAATATTACTGACACAAATGTTGTGTTTGACTATCCTGCTGAATTCTGTTATATTTTCTCATGTTTCATTCAACACCTTTGCTCTCATGTTTCACATCTTTTCTTGGTTGTACCGTACCGATGACGGCTAATGAGCTAGAAACATGCATGTCTGCGGTTACCACTCTTTTCAGTAGCCCCTTCTTCTATTTGCTTGCAATACCCACTAATCTATTCGTTGCTTATTATATATATTGGCGCAAATGTGCGTTTGGTTATCTTGGTGAAATCCGTTGTTTGTGTTTTCTCATGTTTCAATTAACATCCTTGCTCCCAAGTTGTACACCTTTTCTTGGTTATGCCGTACCGATGAAGGCTAATGAGCCAGAAACATGCATGTCTACGGTTACCACTCATTCTCTGTAACCTCTTTTGCGTGATATGCCCGCTAATTATGTTTTTGTTTTATATTTTCACGCGTTATTCTTTAATCTTTTCATTGATTATTTGTCTATTTCCAGGGTCAGAAGGTTTAGACAGGAGAGCTATAGACGCCTCCGTGTCTCTGTTGGTTGTTGTCTTGAAAACTCGGGATCTTCCATTTGAAGGCGCAAATGTTCGTTTGGTTATTTTGTTGAAATCCGTTGTTTGTGTTTTCTCATGTTTCAATTAACATCCTTGCTCCCAAGTTGTACACCTTTTCTTGGTTATGCCGTACCGATGAAGGCTAATGAGCCAGAAATATGCATGTCTACGGTTACCACTCATTCTCTGTAACCTCTTTTGCGTGATATGCCCGCTAATTCTGTTTTTGTTATATATATATATATATATATATATATATATATATATATATATATATATATATATATATATATATATATACAATAGTTCTATTTCATTCTGAAATAAGCCTAATTACTGTTTAGAAGTCGCACACAAGGGTGCGCCAAGCTATGCGGCCGCCTGTGTGCAAATAGTATATTACATTACGAGTGCGGAAGTGACACTTTTCACACGAGTGGGAAATATTGTAGCACGAGGCGTAAGCCGAGTGCGACAATCCCACGACAATGAAAAGTCCCTTTCTCATACAAGTAATGTACAATATTTTTCCTACGACCAACCATTTTATTAAACAATATATAAATATTAGATCGTGTATATTGAATTGCCTGACTAATCTTACGTTTTATTTGTGGCAGTATATGTTTGAATATTGTTTCTATAAAAAGTGCACATGTATTTACAATTACTTTCATAGTGAAATATAGAAATAACGATAATTAATGTTTATTTGAAAAAATGACAATAAGTAAGTACTTATTAGATATAACTGGGGAACAAATTGAATTATATATTTTACAGGGCGCGTATGCAAGTTTCAGGGCGACGCTGAAGACGGAGCCTCGAAAGCACGTGAGCCTTGTAAATACACTTTCCGAATGTGGCGCGTACAATATTTTTTGTGCAGCTACCAATAATATGGGAACAGAATATTTATTGCGTACCCAAATTTCATAAATGCCCGTCCTCGATGCCTAGCCAATCTTCATAATAGTCCATACTCGATGCCTAGCCACGTTCAATAAAAGTTCATCCTCGATGCCTATCGTATTTTGTATGAACATTTTGACATACGAGCTCGGGAAAGTAGGTACTTTGCCGAGCAGTTCTGTCACTTTACCGAGTAGTTAAGTCAATTTTCCGATCTAAACCGACAACGACGCACTGTACGATTTAAAAAGTGATCGGAAAAACGCATTATCTAAAGTGGCAGCATAAAAAGTTACTTTTCGCACGCGTTAGAATAATGAGGTCACTTCTTAGATCATTATGATCTAAGGGTCACTTTCCATGGGAGTAGAGAGTGCGATATATGTTACTTTCCTATGTGGTCGTAGGAAATAGTATATTGTGCAACAAGTGGTGAAAGTTCAACTTTTCTCACGAGTGTGGAAATTTGTGGCGTGCTTCCTGCTGAAATCGGCTGGGCATCGAGTATCCCCTACTGGATTCTCCATATAAAATGTATGTAGTGTGGGCAAAGTGCCGTGAGAAATAATATTTTCTACAGGCTAATTCAATAAATAATTAATAAACCTAAACCACTTGTATATTTTTTTAATAGTAGTTATATGATCTGTGTTGCATACTGGCTGTATTTTCGTTTAAAAGGCCATCCTATTAGAGAAAAAGATATGGCTAGTTGCATCATAAAACGAGGTAAAAAATACATTTAAGAAATATAATTTGCCAAAATAAATTTTATTAAGAGAACATTTTATTCCAAAGTTATATTAACAATCGCCTTCATAATAGTGGTAGATATTTATCATTGCGATTGCAAACGGGACGTGTATAAATAAGATATTGCAGACCCTTCCATCCTGTATTATTGAACTTATGTATAGGATTTATCTAACAGAGTGTAAAATATAGTTGCCCAGTTAGGTTTCCCTTTTACATGAATAGGATCCAAATCAATTATTGTTTTGACTCACCTTACGAATCGATGCCGAACTGAACTGGTTCAAAAGAACCAAAACAAAAGATGTTTGTATTGTCATGCAATAAAAGAATAAATAGGAAATCATTAGCAGTTTGATTTTATGGGATATTAAACAATTTTTTGGTTTAAAAGTTATTTCTGTGAATAAATACTTGAAATGAAAATAAGGGAGCTGATAAAGTCCTTTAAAATTAGAAGGAGCCAACAAGTATCTACTACAAACTTGGTATCGTTTGAAGCTTTTTACGATGATCGTGGAAACAAGTTTTCTAATATTAAGGAACCATGTACAAAGACTAATTCAACTCCGTCCCAGGTAAGTAAAATGTATATTGAATAGTGAATAATAATAAATATTTATAATTTATGTCTAATCAATACTTGGTATATATTGTAGAAATATATATCAATTGGTTATAAGATCTACTTATAATAATCGTCGTAGTACTATTAATAGTATTCTATAACGTCATATGTTTATATAAATACTCTACTGTTTACTAAATAATAATATTTTGAAATATACATTAACAATTATCTTTATTCAACAGAGAACAATGACTTATTAACATCTTTTCAAGATTATTAGTAATCATTTTTTTTGAAATATCAAAGTTAACTGTTCTAAAAATGAATATTTTAAAATCATTTCATTTTCAGAACGAAGAATATGCTGGTGGATATGTACGTTTTAAAGAAAAAAGTGTAGAAAAACCAGTGATCCGTCCTAGTTTAACTATAGTTATAGTAATTTTCATACTTACATCTGTATTTATTGTACTTCCAATAATATACCTAATTAATTGTTTTAAATTTTCTTTTGATAATCAAGAATTCTATCATCGTGTTACTCCAGCTGTAAGTACACTTTTTTACTATTTTACATTGCTTTGTATACAGTAAAAAATAAATGTATGGGGTGTGGGGAAAGATGGAACATAGAAAGAACAAACGTAGAACAATATAAAGTAAAAAAAAACTTGTTAAGGCTGTAAGTAAATTTAGTTTGTCTATAATTACAATCCCTAATATGTATTTAAATCATACTATCATTAATACTATTTAGATCTTTTTCTAATAATTTATCAACATTTACGACAAAATCTGAGATGAAAGTTTTTCTTAATTAAGATTTAATTAAATAGCCAACACAAAAATAAATTTTAAGTTTTGTGATAATAAGTGTTTCCATTTTTCAGTCCCAAAGTAGTACAGAATATTCGATTTTAACATTTTTTTTTTCAAAAAAGGTCAACTTTGAAAGATGTGCCACTATTGCCGAAACTGACTGCAACAATTTTGAATAATATAAATTTCTTTAATGCCATTGGGATACAGAGGAAATGCGAAATGTTTGTTTTGCTTAAACAAAAAAAATGTTTACTTAGTTTATTTAAATATATACAAAGTACTTTCAACACAAAAAAACTAGTATTTTATAATAAATAGTGGTGGCCCCAAGTTTTATTATAATTATGACAAAAAATAGTTATTATTTTTCCAATCTCAAAGCATTATATCTTCTTCTTATGATGCCTTACAGGATTCCTGCGCTGGTGACCGTCTCTTAAATGTTTCTATTTATTGCTGCTCTTTGTAGTTCCTGAAATTTTTTTCTACCTATTCCCCTTTTTCCATCTTTGATTTTGCCTTGAAGAATGAGGCGATGAAAATGATAGCGTTCTCCATGTAGGATGTGTCCCAAGTATGAAATTTTCCTTCCATTTATATATGCGAAGAGTTCCCGGTCTTCTAGCTCAGCTATTTGCAGTACTTCCTCATTTCTTATGTATTCGGTCCAAGATATTTTAAGCATTCGCCCACATTTCAAAAGCTTCAATCTTATTTATTGTTGTTATTTTTAATGTCCACGTTTCCACCCCATATAGTAGGACTCACCACACGTAACATTTCAGCATTTCGTATCTAAGTTTAAAATTTAAATGTCCGTCTACAAGGAATTTTCGTTTTATAAAGACTGTTCTTGGTTGTTCTATCCTACTTATTATCTCTTGTTTTGTCCCATTTTTCATTCAGCATATTATCTAGGTATCTGAACCTTGCAGCTCTCTCAACAACTTCTCCATTTATATGTATTCTAGCGTTGGGGGAATTATTTTTACTCACTACCATTATTTTGGTTTTATTTATGTTAATTTTCAACCCTACATTTTCACTTGCTTCGTTAAGCAGTGTCTGGAGATCTTTCACATTATCTGCTAATATTGCAGTGTCTTCTGCATATCTGATATTATTTACGGGAATCCTGTTTATTTTAATACCTATAGGACTCTCTGAAATTGCCTCAGTAAATGCTCTTTCTGTATATAAGTTAAAAAGCATTGGGGACAAGATACAACATTGTCTTACACCCTTTTTATCTCAAACAGTTCAGTTGTTGAGCTATTTATTCGAATTTCTGCTTTCTGGTTGCAGTATAGGTTGATTATAAGCCTTATGTTTTCATCGTCTAGTCCTATCTCTTTCAAATATGTTATGAGGAGATCATGTTTAATGTTGTCAAATGCATTTTTGTAGTCTATAAGGTATATATAAGCATATTTTCTTTAATCTTTACAGTTCTGTATTAATGTTTGTAGACTAAAAAACGCTTCTCTGGTTCCGAAGACTTTCTTGAAACCAAACTGGCTATCTCCAGTAACTTCTTCACATTTTTTGTAAAGCCTTGTGTGCAGAATACGAAGGAAGAGTTTTAGAAAATGACTCATTAGGCTGATAAGGCGATGTTCTTTACAAGTCCATGCGTTGTTTGATTTTGGTATTGTGATGAAGTTTATCAGAGCGAATCCTCAGGAAAATGTCCGGGTATCATATATATTGTTAAAAAGTGTCACTATTGTTTTTATGTTTTGATTGTTAATTAATTGAAAAGTCTCTGAGTACATGTTATCAGGTCCTGGAGCCTTATTATTTTTCATTAATTTCATCGCATACACAATTTCACTTTTTAATATGCTTGGCCCTGATATATGGATATTTATTTGGACTGTTGAATATTCTGGTCTGTCATTGTAAAAAAATTAGTTGTATATGTCTTCCTGGTTTTCAGTAGTTCTTCGGAGTCTGTTATTATTTTGTTGTGATCGTCTCTGATGAAATTTGTTGGTCTTTTATCAAATTGCCCAGCTATTTCTTTTACTTTTTTATGGAGGTTAAAGCTGTACCCAATATGATTAAGATTTTCCACTTCTATACATCTGTCAGTAAGCCATATTTCTTTTGCCACATTTATTTCTTTCTGTATTCTCCTTTGTATATATTTATACTCGTTATTTTTGATTTAGCATATTCTGCATTTTTCCATCAATTCTAGGATCACTTCTGTCATCCATGAATTCCTTTAATTTTATTACAGTTCTTTGAAGAAAGTTTTCGTTTGATTGTTCAAATGCCTTTTTGATGTCATGCGAATGTTTCTCAGTGTCGTTTGTATTATTTGTGTTCAAGAGTTTATTGTTGAAATATTCCTCATATGTTCTTCTGGTTTGCTCATTTCTAAGTATTTTTAAGTCAGAGGACTTAATTATGTTTTTCTTCTTAATTTTGGCGAGTTTTATTGTGATATCGGAAACGAGTGGGTTATGATCGGATCAATATCCGCCCTGGCATTGTTGTGACTTTTGTTTCTAAATCTTTTATTAATAGTGATGTAATCTATCTGGTTACGGACAATATTTAGATCATTATCCTGTGGTGACTTCCAGGTGTATAGACGTCTATGTGGTAATTTGTACCACATATTCATTATTATATTGTTTTCTTCACAGTACTGTATTAACTTCTCACCTCTTTCATTTCATTCTCCAAGACGATAATCCCCGACTACCGATTCCACTCTGCTTTTAAAGTCCCCTAGAATGATGTTTAGTTTTTGTTATTTTTAAGGTTTGATCTAGTTGATTATAAAATTCTTCTATTTCATGGTCTTGCCTCTCAGCTGTTAGTGCATAAACCAGTATAATGTTAACGTTTATGGGTGCACCATAGAGTTGTGTCAGAACAAATCTCTCAGAAAGAGGTATACAGTTCCTTACTGATTTTTGTAAGTTTTTGTCGATTAATATGCCAACTCCATGTCTATCATTATAATCGTCGTTGTTGTCTTTGCCTGAGTAGTAGTATACTTTACCCTTTGATTTAATCATTCCATTACCTGGCCTACTTACTTCACTTATGTCGAGAATGTTAATTCTCATTCTGTTCATTTCTTCGTTTCTAGGTTGTTGAACTTTCCAGCTGCAAATAATATTTTTACATTCCAAGTTGCTATTTTACAAATTTTATCTAGTTGGAACTGGGGTATCCTTCGCACCTCCTGACCATTTAAGGTCTGCTCAGGACTGGAGGCCTTTTCTTTTTGTTCTTCCAACATGATAAAAGTTTGGACAGATGTCCTGGGAATATCCTTAAGGATCTTTAATGTGGTAGTCATTCCATGTCTTTCCACATCCTTATGTCGTTGATCTTTTGCTTCTTCCGCCTTTGAGACTGATTTCTCAGTCTCAGGACAAAAAAGTGCCCTTTTCTCTGCCTGTTCCTCTGTCTGTAGCCGTTGACAGGCCAGAGGTGGATAGCTTATTCCGGCTATCGTTCGGTCTCGTCTGTTATCTAGCAGGTGAGGTTGACATTTGGGTTGATATCATAATTATTCTACCTTCACCCCTTACACCCCACAGTTTTTAATAAGAAGATTAAATTGTCATACTTTTTTTGCTTATTGGAATCATTCTATCATAGGCTTTGTTTAGGGAATGCCAGATAGAGAAGAAAGTGGCTTTCTCCTTTAACTATACGGTTTTAAATACAATAGCATTGAAATAAATTTTATAAAATCTAGGTGCTCCTTTTCTACCCTGAAGATCGAAACATGGCTAAATTTGTTTTCTCCCATGGCATGTGGGTTAAAACTGAAAGTTTTTTTCAGCTAATTGTTTTAAATTAAAGAAATCGTCATGAGAGTATAAATACGGCCAGATTTTAATTCTCATTTGATGTTTTTTTTTCTATCATGCAATGCCCGATAACCCCTCATTTTGAGTGTGACTGGTATATCATCATGAGACATGAGAGTATAAATAGGGCCAGATTTTAACGCTTTTCTATCATAGAATGCCTGATATACTCTCATTTTGAGTGTGACCGGTAACAAGGTATTTATGAGTTACAGATGTTATGTTGAAGTTGGCAACAGCATAAAGGTAAACAGCAAGAATTTTTTGTTGGCCAGCGCAATTATGTGAATACAATACAATCTCAAGATTATCAGTGTTGGCTGCCTCAGTCTTTTCTTTCAAATAATGCAACATATGCTAATTTCAACTGCACCTCTTTTTCCCTCACCTTTGCGCCACATGTAAGATCAAAGATCATATACCGTGAAATTGTAAGTCGATAATTTTGATTTGTAGTAGAAAGAGGATACTTGACCTTCTGGAGTGGGTGGGTCAAAACATGCCACCTGATACGAACTTATCACTTTTTTTCACTCTACTCAAATTATTTTCATTAATAAGAGAAACACAGGTTTGGCACTGATCTTTCTTGGGCACAAGAAATGCTATATGGAATTCATTGATGAAAATATTTCTATACATTGTTAAGGTAGAAAAAGGTTTTCCCTTGTTTTCACATTCCATTTTGTAGTCTCTATACAACTGGGCAATTGTTTTGGTCCCTTCTATATAATCTTTTTCGCTGTGAGCCCAGCCCGTGTTTAGTGGCTTTCAATTGTGGGAATCAATTAAATGTGATGGCGAACAGCATATTTAATTTCCTTGGGCACTTCCTTATGATTAGCATGTGCACCTCTTATCATCTTCTCCTAGAGTCCTATTTTCTAGGTTGGCTTTGACTATATGAATACAGCAGTTAGTGATGCCCAGTGTTGATATAAAGAAATATTAACAAACTTTTTTTTTTTTCATTCACGGATATATCCGTATTTAGGATTAACTTCTTGCATAAAAGTCAAAATATAAGCCTTTGTTTAAGATTAACAGTGATTTTCCAATAGTTTCGGAATATGTTTAAGTCTTTCCTCTTTGTAAATTTGGTAGTGCACTTTTGTTTACATTTAGTCTCATCGCATGATGCTTTTAGCTGTCTATTATTTCTAATCTTTTCCCCAGAGATTTATAAGATTGTCCACTGTTTCTTAGACGTTCTTTTTCCAGGCAAAACGGTTTCCACAGTATCGACTTTTTACTTTCACCACTTGACGCCTTGTCAGAGTTGGATGAACTTGAAGATGAATTACTCAGGTAATTTGGATCTTGAGTCATCTGATGAATAAGGTTTTCCAGAATCAGAGCTTGATGATGATGCAGGCTCTTTACTCCTATGTACATTGGCGTCTGCAGTTACCTTAGCAGTTAGGCTCTTTTTTGTCTCTATAGTAGAGTTTAGGTTCAGCATCTCGAAGGTGAAATTGATATTAGAACTATTATTGTAAATGAAGTATATATTTGTAATAAATAATAATTCCTAGAAAAACATCGAGTATCGTAATAGAAATAATAATGTGGTTTGTATTTATCATAATTTGAAATTATTTTTAAGTGGATTAAATTGAGCAATTAAAAATAAGTTTTTAAAATAATTTATTTTTATATTTTATCCTGTAATTCTAGGATCAAATGATAACCTAGAAATAAAGGCATCCTATTTGTGTTTTTTCAACGTTTACAACTCACTTAAAATCTAAAATTCTTAACAGTAACTATCGGATAATCTGAATATGTGCCTGCTTGTAACTATATCTGAAACCAGTATAATATTTTCTATATATTCATATCCAGATCGCAAATTTCACATCAACTATTCAATTGCTACCCTTTGTTTGTAAAAATAAACAATAAATTATTTCATGAGAATCATAGTTACTTTTGTTTTCAAACACATTACAACATAATATAATGTTTTTGCTTGTTTTAGTTTTTCAGCAATGCCACAAAAGAATACTACACAAAGAAACCTCCAAAATTTCATGATTTACCATTTCCTCCTAATCCAGATTACAATCAATGTAAACTATTAAAAGACATTGATAAATATGACTGTTTCCCTGAAGATGATGTTAACGCTGAAAAATGTGAAAAAAGAGGCTGTTGTTGGATACCAAAATCAACAAACAAATTGCTACCTGATCAACCACTTGACGTGCCATACTGTTTTTACCCACCAAATTACAATACTTATAAAATCCTTAATATTACTGAAACTAGTTTTGGATTGATGGCATTTTGGAAGCGGCAATATAGAACTGCTTATCCTGATGATGTAGAACTTTTGAAAATGATTGTTAAATATGAAACAGAAACAAGGCTAAGAGTAAAGGTAACCAGAAGTAAATCAACAATCATTTAAAACAATACTGATTTTGATATATTTTATTTTAGATTGTAGATCCAAATAACTTCAGATTTGAATCGCCATATCCAGAAGTTCCTATTGTTGATAAAGCTTCAATATCTTTAACATACAACTTTGAAATTGATATATTTAAGTCTGGTTTTAAAGTTACCAGAAAAAGTGATAATACCACCATGTATGTATTTAATTCTATATAAAAATAATTTTTTTACATATATTATCATATAATTGTCATAGAAAGTCAAGCAGATGATGAAACACTTTGAAACTGTTCATAACTTTGTCAATATTTTTTCATGTCTTGCTGCTGTTGATTTTTAAGTAGCTGTGCTTCTATTTTTCGAAATTCAAACGTTTTGGAAGATAGAATGGAGTCAATGAAAAGGAAATTTTTTAAAATAAGAAAATTATGGATTTAATAGTATAGAATTAGTAGTTTACTTAATTACATTACGCAAAGTATACAACACAAGTTTACCTTATGTATAAATGGAATACAAAAGAAAGTGTGTCAGTAAAGTATTATTGCATCAGATTTAGTACCGGGATCATCGAGCATTGGCCGAGCTTAAGATGATGGACGGATACATACTAACTTGAGTGTTTATGCTTACAACGAAATAGGAAAATATACAAGACATAAATCATTGACATTTACAAAATGAAATACAAAGATTTACGAAATAAAATACATCAAAATAGAACACTTGCAGTTTCAAAACACAACACAAATAATTTATATTTTTACTTGAATTTCAAAAATTATTTCTGTTTAACAAAATTAATTTATTCAAAGAAGTTGTCATCCATTTCTTCGTCACTCATCAATGGAGCATTTGTGCATGATCCTATCCTTGGCACATGCTGCACAACAAGCTGATTTTGATGCCTCCTTTTCGGCAACCATATTTCCCTCCACAACTACCTGTCCTACAGAAAATGTTTTAAAATAGACTCCGCAGCTGGAGGTTGAGTGGCTTTCACTGTCTCCAAGGTGTCATTCTTCCCACGACACCATCCCCACTGCCCAGCCATTCCTGAAAATATAAATACTCTCTATAAAGAGTGTTGCCTTGCTTTTTGATGGAAGTGAGGGAAGGTCTGGTTTGATGTTGGCTGAAGATTTTATGAATGCCAGATATTGTTGGTAGTCAATTTCCTGCACATTGGATTTTGGACCTTATAGTACTAGAAACATTTGCTCACTGGCTACTGAAATTATTTCATATGTTGATAAAGGGTCGTAAAATGTTGTGCTGATCTTTTACAGTTTTTTACTTTTTTTAATATTGGGAATGTAGAGTCACATCCACTGAAACTGTGAAGAAAGAGTATTCCGTCACAAAAGGGTAGCTGTTGGAGGTCTTGGCATGAGAAACTTCTGGTTTCAGTCTTACCCTTTCCTGGCTTGTTGAAAAAATGTTGCTTGTTGGTTGTGATAAGGTATAAGTATAAGCAGATCGATATCTTCACCAACTACAGCCACTGTGGCATTTGTAACGGTTTTACCAATTGCACAGTTCACAATGCTTATGTCTGCATCACCCGTAGCAATCCAAGTGATAGTAGGTGTGCACTAGTAGTACAGTAGGTAAAGTCTGTTCAGAGATATAAGAAAGTGACTGACTCCTATTAGGAAAGACCGAGTCAGTTGTAAAATTGAAAGATAGCCGAACAGTCCCGTACTTTGCTTAGAATTGAATCATGGTTTTGTAATAAAAATAAGTAAGACATTAAATAATATTTATTTATGCGTAAATGTGAAATTACAAATTACATCTATGATTGCTATATTATTTACTATATGAATAGATCATTTTTCCACTTTTTCAACATGTGTAACAGAATTTGCCCAACTTTATGAAGGCATGTTAAAAATTTCAATTTCTATTAGTTTAAGTACACTGGAGTTAATAATGGAGCAAATATTGTTAAGGCGAATAGCAAATGTTTGTTTATGGCCACCCTTTGACCAAATTACTTCATTTTTATTACTTTAATAATAAAATTACCTGTTCCGGATTTGCAGTTTAATACATTTTTGAGTACCTACAGACCTATTCTTACCTGCAATTATTCATTCATTCAATGTTTATTTATGGCCATCCTTGGATAAACCCATTTAAAATGCAGCAAATCACTTATATCTCTGAACAGACTTTACCTACATAGAACATACATGTACTATGATTTTTAACCAACAATTATTCAGAACTATCTGGTTTTGAAAATTATGCTCATTTCACATCCATTCCTTCTTCCAACCCATTTGAACTACGAAAAAAATGAACAAGATAATTTTTGTACAGAATTTACACTACTTTAATTTTGTATATGAGCAATATTTCTTGAGATATTTATGAAAAACTGACTAACTGACGACCTTCCCTCGCACACCCCCCGCCGTCTGACGCTTTTGGTATTTTGTACAGAGCACTCCACTGTGCCAAATTTCAACTTTCCACAATTATTTTCCCCTGTTTGCCATTATTACTTGTATGGCTAATTTGGAACCCAGACTATGTTGATTTATTGTACAGTTAATTATAAGTGTGTTAGATTGTCTGTACTATAAGGTATTGTGTATAATTGTTTTAATGCAGTCAATAGAAGCAAGGGAATTACTTAACATCTAACACAATGGAGCTGTTTTCAGGCATCGGTATAGAGAGTACAAAGAGTTGTTGATATTAAAGAGATAGTTTGAATATTGGAAGATGTATCAATCATAAAGGCATGATAAAGCTGAAATGTGGCTTGTTTGGGAAGATCTATGATATAGAACTTTGATTAGATAAGAAAGAAGTTGTGGCACAGTTTTATTCTTTGTGAATATGGGTTTTTATGAATGGTATCATATGTTTATGATAATGATAATTGTACCAAGTGTAAAGTTAAAACTATTTTTTGTATTATGGAAATAAAATGAACATTTCATTCCAGATTTGACTCTAATAACTTCTTGAATTTGATCTATTCAAATCAGATGCTACAAATAAGTTCGAAATTACCCTCAAAATTCATTTATGGAGTTGGAGAACATAGATCTAATTTACTACTTTCAACAGAATGGTCAAGATTTACTTTATTTAACCATGACGAAATACCCACAAACAATGTAAGTTTATTTTATTTGAAAAAAATCCTTTGTATCATATCTGCAAACTAATGTAATTATTCTAAAAAGAGGGGGCTCCAATGTTGCTCTATTCATCATAAAGGTAAATATTTTGTGCCTTGAAATATGCAATTTATATAAAAATTGTTTAAACTTCCCACACATTTTACCTATAATGAATTAATTTGCTGCAGCTTCTATTTTTTTCCGTTTTAGAAAAATTTATATGGAAGCCACCCATTTTATTTGGTTATGGAAAACTCTACCAAAAGTCATGGTGTATTTTTATTAAACAGTAATGCTATGGGCAAGTATTTACATATTTTTTTAACAATTATTGTAAAACATTTAAATAATTAATATTTATATTTTTTATTATATTATAGATGTTATTCTACAACCCACGCCTGCTATCACATTTCGAACCATTGGTGGCATTTTGGATTTTTATTTCTTTTTGGGACCATCACCATCTGATGTCATCAGTCAATATACTGATCTGATTGGTAGACCATATATGCCTCCATATTGGGGTCTGGGATTCCATTTATGCAGGTATGGGTATAAAACTTTAAATGAAACCAGAAAAGTGATGCAAAGGAATATAGATGCCGGAATTCCATTGGTAAGTAGATTGGCATGAATCTTGGGGGCTATTTTATGATCACATTTTTCAGGATACCCAATGGAATGACATAGATTATATGAACGTTAGCAATGATTTTACATATGATCATTACAATTTCAAAGAATTACCCGATTTTGTGAACGAATTGCATTCAAAAGGTATGCACTACATTCCCATGGTTGATCCAGGCATTAGTGCCAGTGAAACTCCAGGATCCTATCCACCATACGATGTAGGAACTGAAATGGATATATTTGTTAAAAATTCCACTGGACTGCCTTTTATAGGAAAGGTGAGAAATTTGTATAATCCTATATATCTATCTGCAAAAATTCCTCTTTAACATGTTATTGAAATAATACAATTTTTGCCACAAAATTGTTACAGGTGTGGAATAGAGTGTCAACTGTATGGCCAGACTTTACTAATCCAAATGCGGTGGATTACTGGACGTTAATGTTGAAAAATATGCACAAAATTATTCAATTCGACGGAGTGTGGATCGATATGAATGATCCTTCAAATTTCTATTCGGGTACTAGTCACGGCTGTCCAAATTCCACTTTTGAAAATCCACCTTACCTTCCTGATATTGATGGTGGAATTATTTATTACAAGACGTTGTGTATGACAGCAAAGCATTACGCAGGGCTGCATTACAATGTGCATAACTTGTATGGACTGACTGAGTCCATAGTTACCAGCTTGTAAGTATTAATTTTACATGAAAAATATTTGTGTGTCATTGTTTTCAGTAGATAGTAGGTTTTTTTTAATATATAATTTTAACTTATAGTATACAGGGTATACATCTTGTTATCTTCTGCTTGCTACAGCATGCGGTGTGAATTCGCCATCTTTGTAATTTTTTTCCATTCCTTCCTGTCCTCTACTTTTCTTCCCCAGTCTCGGACTCCCATTTTCTTTAGTTCATCAATCACCTGATCTTCCCATCTAAGTTTGGGACGTCCCCTGGGTCTGGGGTTGGCAGAGTGTACATTTAGTTAGCTAAAATTTGTTATTTGTTTCAGTGCCCTAGCAGAAATAAGAGGTAAAAGACCAATGGTAATATCACGGTCCTCATTCCCTGGTCTGGGACATTACGCTGGACACTGGAGTGGTGATGTTTGGTCTTCTTGGGACGATTTGAAGTTTTCGATTCCAGGTAAATTGAAGTGATATTTGTTTTAAAACATGTGGAGGTGTAATCCCACCCCTATACTTACTTTATTTTTCTCAATCTTTGTGACATTTTCAACTTGTTCAGTGGTGGTGGTTGCTCTTCTTGACCATATTTCTTTCATTTATTGTACTTGACTACTGTTACTTCTTAAATTTGCTTCAGTACTTTTTCCTCTACCTTGTAAACTGGTTGGGGTGAGTGCTGACTCAATAAAATAGTAATAGCTTTCGAGTCGATTTATGGAGAAACTTTGTATAATTTGAAAGGGAACTCAATGCTTATGACGGTTCCATTTAAATCCCTATTCCCCATTGGCTAAATCCTCACATAACTCTCCTTGTCACCACCCACTTTGAACGACCTATAAAATTTCCATAACAACCCATTTTTCACTTGCTTATTAATCATCATTCATAAATAACGTTAATCAAGTTACAAAAAAGCATTAAAAATCTAATGTCACATCTTGTCATGAATTAATCACGAAAAGTACAATATATCAATCGCACCTTACCGTAAGCAGTTTGTGATATTCTTAGTTGTGTCGCAATATGAACAAGAATGTAAAATAATACAAATATAGAAAAAGTGCAAGTGATCACCGAATTTCATTTAATAATAACCAACTCCTATAAATGTAAAATCAGTCATTACCGTGATATACGGTTGGTCCTTCGGAGCCCATTAAACATACAAGTAAATACGACTTTCCGCATTTTGCTGTCCCATTATAAAAATGAGAACGCAAAACATCATCGCTTAATTTCAGTTTTATGTAACGATCGTTAGGGGACGTTGTTTGGACAGTTATTTTTTCAACTTCTCAATTGCGATGCTATATTTTACAACCATTTACTTCATAATCATAGATTAAAAAAGATGGGAAAAACCGCATCTCAGTATCTATTTCCTAAGCTAAGTTTTGAGAAAAAATATGTATGCTAGGGTTATGTTAAATTTTCAATGTACTTAAGTATAGAGCTCGATTTCCTAGTATACCCAAAGTTTGTCAAAATCCATAAAGCGAATCAAAAGTTACAACTATTTTATTGAGTCAGCTTTCTTACTCACCCCTACAAGTTATTTTTAAGATAGAGAAGAAAGTACTGAATAATAATAATAGTAATAGCATTTATTGCCCAACAGATCTTACAACCCCTTTAAAGGGTAATACATACATGTGTGTTTATATTTATATAAAAGTAAACAAATAAAAATGATAAAAACAGTGAGACGAGTGACATAAATGATACAAAAACAAAACATAAGCAAAATTAAAACATTACACAAGTTTAATGTGGTTTAAACTATGAAAAAATAAACGGTTTTAAAGATTAAAACTAACTTTTCCGCATCTGTGTCCCTGAATAATATTCTAACATAAAATTGTCACTTGTATACACTTCGGGGGATGTATCGTGCTAACAAATCGAAATTTGTCCAAAAATAACCAAAAATGTAATATATCTGGATTTATAGGACCCGCTGTACTCGCTCTAGTCAGCTAAAAATCAATAGGGTACATCTGTGAGACACCTTGAACAATATTCAATCATAAAATTGGTCACTTGTATACACTCTGGAAGCTGTATCTTGCTAATAAACTAAAAATTCTCCAAAAAATGACAAAAATTTGGTACTATAGAACCCGGTGTACTGGTTTTAGTGAGCTGAATATCACTAGACCAAAGTTCTAGTTTGTTTAATTTTTTCCTTTAATAAATATAGCCAGATCATCTGCATACAAACGTGCTTTAATTGGTTTATCGATGGCTTTTATGCATGTGTGTTTTAGTTATTGGCCTTAGTCATAGACCAATTGGCTAGGGCTATATTTTTTGTTAGTACTATATCTAATACAGTATAATATAATTTTTTTATATACATATTTTTTTATACACACATTTTTTTAAATAAACAAACAGTTAGTTTGTTAATGTGTTATAGGGTCTGATCACATTTTTTTTCTCCTCTTTTTTTCATTTTTTTTCCTTTCTTTTTTTTGCTATGTATTTTTTTTCGTACACATATTTTAATTTTTTTCAAATGTTGGTAAACTACATAATATACATATCATTCCTTGTACTCAAATTACTGTCTAAATTGGTGGGTAGGTCTATCCCATTTTGTAACAGTTGGTTTAGGAATTCTTCAACCTCTCGTTGGAAGATTTGGCAACCCGAAATTATGTGTTGTTAGTGTTCCAAGTTTCACACATGAGCAATCTGGTGAATCCGCCAATCCAATTTTATATAAATGTTCTGGATATTGTCCATGTCCACATCTAATTCTCTTTAATTTTTTATAAACTGCCGATTGGGAGTATTGTGAAACCAGGTGTTTCTAAAAATTTTTGGTTGTATATTTCTAAAACGCAAGTTTTTATGTTCATTTATAAACAATGCTCTCCATTCTTCCATTTGTTTTGCTTTCATTAAAGGACGTAAATCCGTAAATGGTATTTTATTTTCACTTGATATTTCTCCACCTGTTGTTGCTAGTTTGGCTAATTGATTTACTTTTTCGTTGTTTTCTATTCCATGATGGCCTTTAATCCATACCAAACTGAAGTTTTTCTCTTGTTCTGGCAATGAAGTTTTAATATAACGATAAAAGTGTCCAGTGAAAATTCGACAGTATCCTAGTAAGTTTAGAATAGTTTGTCATAAATATAACCTAACTTAAAGAACAATTATTTAATCAAGCTAAAGATCACTGATAAAAGTTCAAGGTCCAACGGGTTGACTGGGCTTAGTTAGAACTATTTACGCAGTGTGATAGTGATAAGAACAAGTTTATTGATAAAATTGGAATCTCCTTGTGTCGAACGATATACTTAAGACAGGGACGGACGTAAAAATTTCTAATATTGAGGTGAGGAAATTCAAAAGAGAAAGAAATGAGTGATAATGAATATGGCAAAAAGAGGAAAAGCGACAGAGAGGAAGACTATGATACGGAAGAAGAAGAAATTTCCTAAAGAAGTAAGAAAATAGGGAGATCGCCGACAAAAATAGGAAGTGATATAGAAAAAATGATGAATATGATGGAATAAATAGGAGTCAAAATGGAGGAAATGAGCATGGATATTAAGAAAACACGAGAAGAACAAAAGGAGTACAGAGAAGAATTAAACAACTGAGGGAAGAAAATGAAAAACTGATGAAAGAAAATGTAGAAAACAATAACCAATATGGACCACAGATTGGAACGACTAGAAAGTGAAAGAAGAAAAAATAATATAGTGGTTCAGGGAGTAGGAATAGAGACAAATAATCCAGAGGATTTACGAAATGCAATGGAAAACTTCCTAGAAAAATAATTACAAATAGAGACAGCAGTAGAAAGCTCAGTGAAGTTAGGAAAAAGAACATGAAAGAACAAGACTGGCCAACCAAGAAGAGAAAAGGAAGGTGATGTTCAATAAACAAAAACTGAGATTTAAAACTGAAGAGAGATTGTTCATCCACGATGACTTGTCGAAGTTGGATAGAGAAATAAAAAAAAATATCAGAATGAGAGCAATAGAAGAAAGGGATAAAGGAAAACGAGTAAAACTTGGGCTCAGAAAAATGTACTTAGTAACAGAGGAATGGAGATGGAACACGGAGGAAGAGAAGTTGGAAAAAATGAAAAAGAACATATTGACAAAAAACCAGTAGCGACAAGCATAAACTCAGGGACAAAGGTAAAAAAAGTAGACCAGGCAATGAATTTTTCAGATTATACAATTGCACATGAGTATCATACAAGACAGAAACACATTTTCCGATACCCTATTCATAAAACATCATTGCTTGAAAAAGGTTGCTTATATAGATGTTTGTTAATGTTTAACCTACTCTCTAAAGAACTACGGGATATTACTTACATGCATAGATTTGGGAGGACTATAAGGAAATGTCTTGTGTCTATGGAACCATGTAGTATAGACGATATAAATAGCAATACATTTTTGGATTTTTGATTCAGTGCTCCACGCATATTCTTTTACAATTGTGTTACACATTTGGTTTTTGCTTTTGATCTGTTTTTTAAATATAATTTGGAGCATATTAACATTGTACAACAAATGAGAACGTTTAACATTGTAGATTTTAACTGTTTTTATCTATTTTTAAAAAAAAATTTTTAAGTATACCTTATATTTCGTTTTTACAGAGACTTTTGACATGTACCATACAATGTATAAATTTTTTTTCTAAAAATGTATCTTGTCACTAATACGAAATAAATATCTATCTATCTATATATCTTGTGTATCTGAACCGCTCTATGCATTCTATTTTATTTTTCCCACTACTGCAGCATAGATTAGTCGAATACTTTTTATATGATTCTTTACATCCACCGTAGTCATGAAAACTCCGTTTTCGCGCATGTCTTCAATAATTGTGATAAGCGCACTTGCCCGCAAATCTATATATCTATAATCTACACTTTCTGTGTTCCACAAACATGGGTATTTTTGGTAAGCTAAAAAAATTTCAACGATTTTTCGTCGGTCCGCCTAGTGCCGGCCATCTTGAATTTGTCGACTTGAATGAAAAAGTTGAAGCTTGTTAAACTGGCGATTCTTTCAAGTGAAATGAATCAAGTCAGTTGAATTTGGGGTTACATGTTCAAAAAGCGTTCAATTCACTTGAATGCAAGTGAGTTGATCAAGTGACTTGACCCATGTCAACGCAGTGTGACGATCCGAAAAGTCACTATTAGATTTAGTTAGTTTAATTTTAAGTATGGTCAGCGGCCAGTGAACTTGAAGGTCGTTAACAAGTTGTAGGAAGGTTATTGTTCTAAACGGAATCACGACTGTTTGTAAACATAATAATAAACGCGATTCAACGATATAAATGATTTAAGTATAGTAAGGTCGACGGAGATCATCGACTATTTATGTTTAGTTTGTAATAATATATATATATATATATATATATATATATATATATATATATATATATATGAATTCCTTGCGTTGAAAAGGAGAGTTCATTGTTAACTAGTGTCATGTTAGTAATGCATTTTGTATAAGTTATGTGTGATCAGTAACTTTGTTAGAAATAATATTCAATATATTATACCAGTGATTTTTGATAAACTATGGTATTATTTATTCCCACTGATTAAGGGTAGGTGTTTTCTCATCGATAATGGTATAATGGACTGAGGACTTAACACGAGGAACACTTGCCGTTTTAATCACCACAGCAGCTTTAGATAGAAGTTACTGCATTATAGATCTGGGTGTTGTTTTTGATTCCAGATTAAGTTTTATTGAGCATATTCACTTGAAAGTATCAGGGGCAAATAGGATGTATGGATTCATTGTAAATGTTTCACCAACCTCCTTTGTTTAAAGACATTATACTTTTCTTATATTAGATCTAAACTTGAATATTGCTCTAATGTATGGAGTCCTCATTACAGTGTCCATGTAGCCTGTATTGAAAATTTACAGAGGTTTTCTTAAGTACTTGGCTTTCAAGGTTGATGGTACCTACCCACAACGAGGTTTTCAATACGATCTTTTACTTGACATATTCAATTTTGAGAGTCTTGAGTTCAGAAAGTTACTTGCTTCTCTGTCATGTCTCTTCAAGCTTGTACATTAACTGTCCAAGTTTGCTGCAGCTGCTAAATTTTAACGTGCCTCAATTTAATAATGGCAAAACCTAATGTTTGATAATAACAATGCGAGAACTAATCTCTTACTGAGATCACCTGTATTCAGTATGTGCAGAAATTTTAATAAGGTTTGTAAAGAGTGCGATTTGTTACTTTTCCGCCCAACCTATCTAATATGCGAGAAAAGTATTGGTTTACCCCAAAAAAGTTGGAAATTTGAAATATTTTTTTTGAGTTATTTTTACGTTTTCCATCAACAACAACCCAAAAAAACGGTTTTTAGAAAAAAAATCCTGTGTGTATGTCGTCGTCGTCAGCCACTTTTCGTTACATGTCTTATTAGCATGATACAGCCTCCGAAGTGCAACAAGTCACCAATTTTAAGATTGAATATTATTAAGAACATGTCGCAGATGAACCCTATTAATTTTCAGCTCATCAGTGCCAGCACAACGGGTTCTATGGTACTAGAAGTACGAAATTTTAGTCATTTTTTGAGAAATTTCAGTTTGTTAGCACGATACAGCCTCCGGAGTTAATCAAGTCACCAATTTTATGATTGAATATTATTCAAGACACTTCACAGATGAACCCCATATATTTTCAGCTCACCAGAGCCAGTACAACAGGTGCTATAGTACTTTAAGTACGATATTTTTGTCATTTTTGGAGAAATTTAAGTTTGTTAGCATGATACAGCCTCCGGAGTGGCTGCAAAAATTGGGCCAAGTCATAAATTTTTTTTCTAGCCAAATGATTTTTTAGATCAGCTTAAAATTAGTTGGAAAATAACTATGTATATATAAAAATTTTATCTGAATAAATTTCAGTCAATAAATTGAGAATTATTTGGAAGAATGTTTCTTTGTAAGTATCAATTGAAAATAGAAAAATGTGGATAAATTTAATATACGACATGGTATTTTATGTGATCTCAAAAATTTTTGTGATCTAAACTTGATTAGGTACTTTAATTGCTAATTAAATGGAAATTTTATTCTTTCTAAACTTGAGACGTGTACATGGCGCAAAGTTTTACTGACATCCATAGATGGCAGTTTTCGTAGTATTTCAATTATTTTTGTAGTTTAATATTTTAATTCGTTCTATTGTTCATTTAGTGATTCGTTTTCTCTACATGTGACAAGAATATATTCCTTAATCGAACAGATTTTTTTCTAAGAAAAGAAACTAAGATCAAATTTTATATATATAATAGTAATAATGACCATATCTGTCAATTGTAGTTTAATTTTCAGCAATTTTTTTAGAATGCAAAAAGATGAGATTATTTTAATAAAATTTACAATACTAAATTTAGATAAAAACATATAAAGTTATGTTATAATAATAATAAAACAAATAATCAAATATAAATGATAATGAAATAAGTTAACTTAATGCAATATGTAACCTTAGACATAACCAAAATTTAATAGAGGAATATGAAGGACAAACTAATAACTTGAGAAATCAATGATATAGCTACAGTATCTAAATCATAACAAAGAAAACAATTGTGAATTTTGTAATGGAAGATTCAATATTATTTATATAATACATATATAAGTTTCAAAGATCTATTTCCATATAGGGAAGTACAAAAACCGGAAATGTCATATTATGTTGACATGCGTACCAACAAATCTAATTCAATACATGAGGGATGAACAAATAAAATTTGAAAACCATTAAGAAACTATGTATAATAATTGAATGAACAAATAGTAAAATAAAAATGGAATAATTACATATATGATATATAATTGTTTATGTTGCCAAAATTATATAATTAGAATTTAAGTTTCCACCAATCACAGGACTTTTTAAAATCAAAATAATTAACAATACAATTTATAGAACTGATTGTGACGTATTATGAAATTATAAACAATATAAAGTATAAATAATATCAAACAACAGTACATTTATGTGAATATTAAAGTGATTTTGGACAAATAAGAATGACAATCAATCGTTATAAAAAATTGTATATCTAGTAGTTTATGAACATCCGCATGAAGCAGGTTTGTTGATAAAAAAACAATTGAGTGTGGCAAGGAAGGTAGAAGCATAAGCAACTCCATGTCGGGGTTTTTCAAATTTTTTGCGAAAAATTAATAAAATTAAGTATTTCGGCTATTCTACAAAGTAGTTTTACAACCAGGGACCCTACCAACAAATCAAAACAAAGTCCCGATTCAAAACGAGTATTCCCTAAGTAATATGAGAAATTTGGTGATCTATAGCAGTGAGAAAGGACGCTCAAAGGTGCGGACATTTGGAGATAATCGTTTTATCAAATAATAAGTTAGTTAATTTATTTCTTTGGGTTCCAAAGACGAACAATAAATATAAATGATCATTCAATAAACTAATAAAATAAATATTAAAGGCCATAAATAACCAATACAAGGAACAATTTTGAAAAATAATTAATATCGTTCAATTTTATAGAGTATAACAATGATTACTCACCTATTTTTCAATCTATCCATGTAGTTTATAAGAGATTTCTGAAAACACTTTCATAGTTTATAGTTGGTAATTTCATATATGTAATTAATCTGTTTCGTTGTTTATCACCATAGAATCTTTTCTTGTTTTATACAAGTTAAAATAACACACAACTACAATTCAATCATATATATTTCAATTTTCTCAACGTTTAGCATTATTTAATACTGTGAGATGTGTAACAAAAGACTGCTCTGCGCAATCGTTGTATATTTTTGAAGGTTGCTTTTAATTTCAGTATGCGATAGGAGCACTCCATAGGCATCGCATAATTTTATTTCTATAATTAAATAAAAATGTGATATTAAATAAATAATTAATTATAAGTTTCAATTGGAACATTCTTATCAATATTTTCTTTGAAACAATTTATTCATTAAATCAATATATAAAAGCATCTGGTGATTTTTCAATTTATTTCAATCGCCCATGAATCCAATTAAGATTAGGAGTATATATTTTCATGCCCAAATATCAAAATTGATGAGAAGCCGAAAGTAAAATAAATAAGGTAAGTTCGATAAACAAATAATAACGTATTAATAGTAAAGTAATTATAAATAAACAATAAATAAATAAATATGATTATTAATTTATCGGGCGAAATTCGTTTGCTTCAATTGTATTATTCACCTTTGGTATAGGAACAACAGTACTTATCTTCAGTTGGTCCGGAAAAATTCCTTTTTCCAGTGATGCATTAACAAGGTTTAATAACACATGCCCAAACACCTCAAATGTTTCTTTCAAAAATTTTCTATTCAATACTTCGGACGTGTTCTTATTATCCAAAGAATGAACAATCCTTCTAAGTTCAGTCATAGTTAATAAATTAAATTCAGAGAACGAACTGCCAATAACTACATAATGTGCAGATGACCATTCCTCAGACTGTGGAATACTATCAGATATACTCGAAACACTGTTGACAAAATAAGTATTAAAATTCTCGGCTATCTCTTGTTCCTTATCACTAACTGTTATTGAATTGTTTTCACGGAAGATGACTTTATTAACTGCATTATTATTTACTGGATTTATTAATAATACAAGGTTTTTTTCACATTTTTCTTGGATTGTTACGATTTGAGTCAATTTATTGTTCATAGTAAAGAATTTTTTTATGTTTTAATATATTGACATACTAATATCTAACAATTTTATAGTGTTTCCAGAATTGACATTTCTGAGGAGAATTGTAACTTTTTTAAAATTCTTTATATCTATTTCCTTGGCGTTATTTTTCAATTCAATATCTTAGTAAGGTAAATTATTATTTTTTATGGAGATAGTGTGTTCAGGTGCATGATTATCTACTATCATTTTAGTTTTAACAATTATTTCATTCAAGATTGCATTAACATCAATCGAATTTAATAGTGATGCTTGATCAATAAGTTTAATATTTATGTTTGAATATGTCTCAGAAGTAATATTTCGAACATACAGTTTTTTATTTCTGGAACATGTATATTGGATTTAAAACAACTGATAAATATCATTGAATGGTCAGTTATCTTAGGTGTATGAAATACAGATTCTTGAACATCGCTACAATTCGTTATCACATAATATATAAGGGTTTTTGAGTTTGCTGTAATTCTAGTATACTGCGTAATTATTTGAGTTAAACCATACATATTTTGTTCCTGATACATTTTCTAATTCAATATCCTACCCTCCTCCTTGGACACTAAAACCTTTACATTGCAATACTCAACTCCTATGCTATGAAAAAAAATTAGACAAATAACTCTATAGTTAAAAATAAATTTCTAGAAATTACTGATCGCTGTTTTGAAGGTTATTCTCACATTTATACAGACGCTTCTAAATCAACTACGGAGTAGGATGTGCTTTTGTTACTCCCAGAAATCAGTCTCTGTTTAAACTTCCAATGTCCTGCAGTATATTTTCCGCAGAACTATGTGCGCTATATGAAGCCCCTAAGCATAGAAACAGCTTAAAACTTAACAATTTCTTGGTGCTCACGGATTATTTAAGTTCTGTTTCGTCAATCCAGCATTTACATCCAAATCATTTATTTGAAAAGTTAAGAACATGCGAACTTAAAAAAATTCAAGAAGACTCCTGAAACGTTCAGCTCATCTGGATACCATCCCACATTGGCATTAGAGGTAACGATAAAGGTGATAAATGTGTGCGCCTTGCAGTGAATAGTGATGACTCGAGTACTGTTCTAAAATGTGCCAGCAGTAACTTGATAGGCCAGGCGGCAAGTAATGTAAACCGTAAAAAATGTTGGCAAAGCTTTTATTGTTTTAAATGGTTTATTAGGGTGTGATTATCAAGAATCTAGGTTTTCCCCACACCCTTAAGGCCCGCGTCGATCTCAGTGAGGCTACAAAGGTACATATTTTTGGTTTTTTGGTAACATCTCGTTTTCTCTTTATCGTACGGTCAAAATGGTCCTATATGAAATTAAAGGTGACAAAGTTCTGTACAAAATAGTTCCCTATCATTTTTTCATGGGAGGCGCGGAGTAGTAACCGCGCGAAGTTGTGAGAGTTTTGACAAATGCAGTAAATATCGATTCTGGCTTACCGAATTTCACTCTTCTCTCGTACTGGTGACTGTTGACAATATAAATAAGCACATATTACATAGTTTTCATAAAAAAGGTATAGAACTTTTGTTAAAATTGCAAATAGTTTGATTTATTGTGGCTTTCATTAAATACATTTCTGCAACGGGTCAGTGAAGTCAATCTAATCGTCTTCTTTACGACAAAGTACGACGTTCTCGCGTAAAAGGTTCGTCCTGAGCTGGTATTTTACCCGAAATCGATGGTTCAGCAGTGATTTCCTTCACTTCAATCCAGCTCTCGTTGTCGATCAAAGATGAGTCACTCTCAGACTCAGTCATATAAATGTCGTGTGCAGCTGAATGCTCGAACTGCACGTTGATCTCGTCAGCAACGTCGAAATTATCTTCTTCCATATCGATATTTGCGCAAGACTGGCCCCGGCAACTTCCACACATTATCGAGCAACGCATCCCAGTCTTCCTGCAGCTACAAGCTGCTTGACACTCTTGCTTACACTTGCAGGATATCGTGCTGAGAAGTTCCTGCGCGGTAGCGTCTATTAACGTAGGAATACGTGTCAGTCCATTCCTCGTGCTTTTCCAGTCCCAATCTTGCGGACTCTTCTTGTTTCCGTACCACTTTTGAACCTGATGGTAGGTTCTGAAGGAATGCTGTCGTGCTGCTGCTTCGGTTGGTGGTATAGATGCCAGATTGCAAGCACTCTTAGAAATTGATTTTGGGAAGCACTGGAATCTGCAATCATTCAACGATGTGTCACCGGTCGCTACATAGAGTGCTCTAATGACAGATTTTCCGGCTGCCTCAATCAGGTCTGGAGAAGCATTTGGGTCTTTAAATATTCCAACGGTTCGTCGTACATTCATATTTTTTTGAAATAGCTTGACAAATTTCTGTTTTCCATGCCTGAAGAATGCTGAGGTTGTGTCGCACCCACTGAAGGCGTGAAGAAAGAGTATGTACTCCGTAACCTTTTCTGAATGTTTGAACGACTTCATCGTGTAAATTCTGCTCTCAATTTTTCCTTTTCCTGGTTTCATGAGATAAACATTCGACAACGATGATGCGAGACCTATTAGTAGTACGAGGAGGTCGACATCTTCACCCACTACCACTACGGAATCATAGTCTGGCGATAATTCAATCGCGGTGTTAATTATAAGAGTATCAGCGTCTTCGGCGGCTTGCTTTACGAGAAATCCTGCAACTCGAAGTTTGCCCTCAAGCGTATAAATGAGCCGAGTCTTGTTCTGGTCGTTTCCATGTAAAATTATAATTTAGGTTGTTACCATTTTTTCGAAATTGAAATAACCGTATTTCATGATACCACTCTCATTTAACTAGCTAATGCGAAAGGAGTACCTTAAAAACAAATACACCATAATGCTTTAAAACCATATTACTTCGAACGTCAATCATTTTCATGCGAATTTTTTCGCTGAAGAGCCTGGGAATCTATTCTATTGTACAAAAGTTATATAACTCTTACCTGTATTCGCTCTTATGGTAGCAATTATACTCCTTTCTCTTGTATATGTTTTATATGACATTTCACATGAATGATCACTGAATTCAGCCCTCGAAGCTGATCCACTTTATTGTCTTTTCTGCGAACACTTGCTTCTTTGAAAGAGTTCAAACCTCTCGCCTTCACTTCAAGAGTTTCACCTTCTTTCTTCAAAGGCTTCTCACATACAAAGCAATTATTTTGTTCTGACATCGTTATACAGAAATCGTTATATTTTCCGTATACGTAAGCGCGTCATCGACCGATTTCTTAGACACACAAGGCTACACTGGAATATTGAATACACGAAACTACGAAAGGAGATGCGACGCTGCTACGTAGGCAATAGTGTACTCTGCCCTCCTAAGAGCAGGGCCTGCTCTGCATTTGCCGGCACTAGCAGGCATATTTTCGAGAATCCCAATGTCGACGCTTGTGACGCACGGTCCCTAAAAGAGACCGAATTTATACCTGAGATACCCTTCCCGTATTCTTAGAACCAAACAGCCGTTTGTATTACGAAATAAATTTTTAAATAGAAGCTTATAATATATTACAGATGACACAACACATACTTATTATCAATGATGAATTTTAATTACTTATACATAGTCATAAAAGAAATAGAACAAGTCACCAGAACGAGAGAATAGTGGAATTTGGTAAGCAAGAATCGATATTTACTGTATTTGTCAAAACTCGCACAACTTCGCGCGAAACTATAAGTCCCATGAAAAAACGATAACGAACTATTTTGTACAGAATTTTGTCACCTTTAATTTCATATAGGACCATTTTGGCCGTACGATAAAGAGAAAACGAGATATTACCGAAAAACCAAAAATGTGTACCTTTGTAGCCTCACGGAGATCGACGCGGGCCTTAAGGGTGTGGGGAAAACCTAGAAATCACACCCTAATAAACCATTTGAAACAATAAAAGCTTTGCCAACATTTTTTTACGGTTTTGAACGATTTTATCGTCCTGACGCCTGACCAGTGAAAAGGTTTTATAAAAGAAAAGTGTCCGCTATGTGGCAAAACGAGTGGTAATGCTGTAATTCAATATTGATACATGTAAAATCATGATACATGATATCACTATTAGTCTGAAAGAATTGCTTGGTGAACACTGTACAATAGACAAGCATCCTAAAAGATATTGATGTTTTAAATAGCATTTACAGTATCCGCCAAAATAAACAGTACCGAAAATAAAAATAAAAATTAATTTTTAATTTCTGTAATGTAAGTGTTCAAAATGTTCACCATTTCGACGCAAACAAGCTCCATATCGATTTTGTAAGTCAATAAACATATTTATAAAAAGTGGTTGATGTAATTCCCGAAAAATATTTTGTATTCTTTCCCGTAGTTCGGCAATATTCGCCGGCGGATTTTCCGAGTGAAATATTTTGTCCTTCATTATGCCCCAAATGTATGCGTCAGGTGGCGTCAGATCAGGTGAATGAGAAGGATATTCGAAGTCTGTTCCCCGAGAAATTATTCTATTATCGAAATGCTGACGGAGTAAGTCTAAGGTGCGCACAGCTGTATGGCTCGTTGCACCATCTTGTTGGAACCATTGTGTGCGAAACTGTAGATTTCGTGCACGGCAAAAGTTATTTAGATCTCTCACAAAAGGTATAATAATTTTCGCTCTATAACGCTCTTGGTTGACAGTAAGTGGATTCTGATTATCATCTTCAACGAAATAAGGACCAATCATTCCATGACCAGATACCGCGCACCAAACGGTAACTCGAAGACTGTGGAGTGGTTTCTCTACAATGACATCAGGACGTTCAAATCCAAGTAATCTGGTTGTTTGTCGATTAATATAGCCGCTAAGATGAACGTGACTCTCGTCTGAAAACCATATGTTTTTCAAAAATCCGGTATCTTCGTAAATTAAACTCAACATGCGACCACAGTAAATTTCTCTTGCACGTTTGTCCGCAGCATTTAGTCGTTGTCCAACTTGAATACGGTATGGATAACCACCAATTGATTTGAACATGCGACGTAAAGACGTTTCACTAATGTTGAGTTTACATGCAGTTCTTACAAGACTTCTTTGAGGTGATTGCACAACTTGGTTAAAAACACGTCCTTCATTTTCGTTAGTGCATACTGTTTTTCGTTGACACAATACACTACCAGTGCGACGAAATTTTTCAACAACAGCTAACATCACACTTTTACTAGGAGCTGCTTTAATAAATTTTTGTTGATATTTTATTGACACCTGTTCTAAGCTTGGACGATCATTACGACCTTTTCCGTATGAACGAAAATAATGCTCTACCAAAAAAACTTTTTCTTCCGTTGTTAGACCCATTTTGAAATCAAATTTAACTGCAGCGTACTATTAATATATCAACTAATGACAATTAAGTCAAATATGACAAATCCATATTACATAAACAACTCCACAGCACTCTCTGTTTCGGTACTGTTTATTTTGGCGGATACCGTAGTTCAATATTGTTGGTATTTAGTTCTATATTTGTAACTGCTTAATTTTTAAGTTGTAATTACAGTGTAGTACCGGTCCATCACTATTGTTCCATCACTAATAACCTTTTGGTGGATGCGACTAATTTTTAATAAAAAAAGTATATATAATATTACTTAATCTACTTTTATGTCATAGAGCAAATTTGGTTTATTATCTTCATATGTTTTAATATGTAAAATATTTTATAAGACATTTTACTGTACTATTAATTACTTTTAAAAGCCACACTTTTTTATATTCTAGGAATTCTATCGTTCAGTTTATATGGAATTCCATTAATGGGAGCAGATATATGCGGTTTTAACGGAAACACAACAGCATCATTATGTAATAGATGGATGCAGCTGGGAGCATTTTATCCGTTTTCTAGAAACCATAACACCGATGACGGTATTGTAAGTAAATCAAAAATAAATTATTAAACATATTGCAGTTTGACACAACCTTGCCAACAATTACCCTCGCCATCCTCAGAAGATGTATCTATAATTATCGGAATATCATTTGTAGATTGTAGCCCACAGGAGTTTAATACCTTTGGATATTTGATGTAAATTTTCTCAATGTTAAGTCCTGCTCGATTGATTTGAATTCATATTTTTTTAGTTGTTTCTTTGTATTATAGTAGTACCCTGGTAATACGTAGTCCTCTGTAGCACCTCATCTCTTCTTGAATTCTTTGAGATATTTTTATTAAGGATATAATAATACTTAGTTGATTCTGATAAGTATGTGGTAGTCTAAAGACAAGAATAATTAGTGTTTTTATGTTTGACTGTTGATTCATTTCAAATTGATCACATTTATATTCTCTTTTTAATCAGTACCTGGTAATATTTTAGAGGCAACATTCAAAATTTGTAATTATTTTATGTAAAATTGGAATATATTCAAAAACTTGTGCAACCTACCAACCTATTAGTATTTATAGGGGCGTTTCATTAATAATTGGAAATATTTTAACTGTTGAATATTGAGCTCCACATATTAAAATTGAACCTAAATCACTCTCATAAAATGTGGCTCTTTACTACGTGTCCTTACTGAGGCACAGAGTGTTTTATTTAAAAATTTAAAAACAATTGTGCCCAGTACATTGAAACTATTTGACGTATCCATGTCATACCTAGCAGGATGTTTACGTACTGTACATACACCCTACTAAATTATACATAGATAATAGAGTGTTTGAAGTTGAGCTAAAATGTCTATTCCGCTAATGGCGTAGAATTTGGGAAGGGTCAACTGGTCGTTTGCCCCTGGTTGTAGCAGAAACGTTTATTTAACATAATTTAGTGAGGTGTACAATACCTAGACTTCCCGCCAAGTTTGACAAGGATACGTCAAATTGTTTTAAAGTACTGGGCACAAATAGTTTTTAATTATTAAATAAAATACCCTGTCACTCAGAAAGTAGTCACATTTTATCTAAATATTTATGAGTGCATGAACAGGGAAATCAGATTCCAATTATTGCAGAATTAGATTAAGTCTTTTGGATGTTCATTGTGTAGGATATAATGTAAATTTTGAGATTGCCAAAACAATTTTTTTAAAAACAATAAATGAGCAGTTTGCATCTCGAAACTGTATTGGTTCCTTAGATTTTAGTACATTATGATTAATTTCAGGATCAAGATCCTGTTGCTCTAGGAAACCAAGTAATTTCATCATCCGTAAAGGCGCTAACAGCTAGATATTATCTACTACCCTATCTGTATACACTGTTTCACAAAGCGCATGTAAATGGTGAAACTGTAGCAAGACCATTATTCATCGAGTAAGTATATTAAGAGTGGTGAAAGAGCAATTGAAAAATATAAACCACTCCCTAGTTATTAGAACAAAAACAGATAAAAATGTTTATTTTTTTTTATTTTAGATTTCCAGAAGATGTGAATACCTATGGAATAGATACTCAATTTTTATGGGGTTCTGCAATAATGATAATCCCCGTTTTACAGGTAAAAACAATTAAAAAGAATTGATTTCCATGAGAATAAAGTAAAATAATGTCATTTTCAGGATTATGATGTCACTGTTACTGCTTATATACCCAAAGGTACTTGGTATGATTTTTACAACCTGGAAGGTTCATACAGCAAAGGTGAAACCTTTACATTAGACGCACCACTGGATACAATCCCATTATTAATTAGAGGTGGTTGTATAGTACCGTTACAAGCACCAAAAAATACTACAACAGAATCAAGAAAATCTGAAATTGAACTTTTAGTAGCTAGTGATGAAAATAAGTATGCTATCGGTGATTTGTATTGGGATGACGGTGATTCTCTCAGTAAGTATTTAGTAAAACTGCATTTCTTTGTAGAAGTGAAATTAATTTAATCTTGGAAACCACTTTTTCCCAAGTTATTTTATGATATTTATCAGATATATAATTTATTTTACTAATATCGTCCATTAGAAGAAGTTTAAAGAAGTAGAGATGTAGAGCATCTTAAAGTTGGAAGTAATGAAGAGATTGTATACCATGGAATGATTTTTGAAATAGGTTGTGAAATGATCAGTCACGTTAAAGCATATGCAGCAAAAGCAGAGAGGATCGCAATGAAAATACAAGGGTTAATGCTCCGAGCAGGTGAACCAAATACCGCATCTGTTGCGCACTCAGTCATTCTATATTCGCAGGCTTGGGAAAAAACACTTAATACAAGAACTTACTTAGACAAGCTACTTAAAGTTCAAAGACGCCTGGCCATCCGTGTGTCCTGTGGCTTCCGTACCGTTTCAACTGAGGCTCTGCTTGTGATCGCCAATATGCCACTAATCAATATCATAGTGTGACAGAGGCGTGCTGTGTATCGAAAACAGTATGAGAATACCAGTAAGGTCTATGAAAATTGGTAAAATAGGTTGGAGATTGATACATATAAAGATGTATGGACTAAAAGATGATACCTGACCTAGCTCGGTGGTGTCAAAGAAAGCATGGGAACATGGACTTTTATATGACACCATTACTGGGCACAGTTACTTCGGTGCTTATAGAAACGTTTTAAATTGACGAATATTGGATTGTGTACTAAATGTAAAGTTGAGGACACCATAGAACATACATTTTTCACTTGTCAAATGTGGCTCAATCATAGGCAAATGGTAATGAATAAACTAGGGGAATCTAAAACTGTGGAAAGCCTGCTGAAGGGAGAGGATTCGTGGAATATAGTCGCTAATTTTTCTAAACAAATCCTGAGTCAAAAGAAGTAATATATTAATTGGCACATTATTCTGAAGTAATGCTTTAGTGATACCGGAATGGTGGGCGGCTAGAGGAGGAGGGCTTTAGTGAGTTAGAGTCTTAAACTACCATAAGGTATCCTTGAGGGTTTCCTTTATCCTCCTAATACACACATTATATATATATATATATATATATATATATATATATATATATATATATATATATATATCAAAATTGACGCCCGTCCTTTCAGAATATGAATCGGGGGACTAAAACGAATTAAAACGCAAGAATAAAAAAATTGCGTTATGTCCATGGTTACAGAGTTATTGACAAAAAACAAAGATCTAACATTCAATGTTTACACTTTATTAAAAACGAAGTCAGCTAAAAACAAATGAGTAGCATAGGTTGCTGTGGTAATGTTAAATGTTAATTATTAGTTCTATCAACTTTTGTCATAATAAGTATAAGTATAATTTCATACTGTTATTTGTTTTAAAAATGGAACGTTATTATTCCAATCGGGAATATGTTGATATGTTAAAAGTATTAGGTGCGCATAATGATAATGCCAGTGCTGCAGCTAGAGCATATACCGTAAAATTCCCAAATCGACGGCACCCTAATGCAAAAACTATACGACGGGTTGAACAAAGATTACTGGAAACATGTAACTTAAATCCCAGATTAAATGAGGGAGGACGCCAATCTACGCTCAACGTCGTCCAAGAAGAGCAAATTCTTGATTTTGTTGAAGCGGAACCAAATACAAGTCTTCGAGTTACATCGAGACAAACGCATTTCCAAAAAGATACCATTCATAGATTATTAAGAAGGAATGGCTTATATCCATTTAGGCATCAAAAAGTTCAGGTTTTACATGAAGGAGATAGGGAGCTTCTGATTAATTTTTGTAGATGGTTATTTGATAACGTAAACAATGATCCACACTTTATAGAAAATATGATGTTTACTGATGAGTGTACATTTACCCAGACAGGGATTATAAATACTCATAATTTGCACGAGTGGAGAGATGAAAACCCTTATTTAATACGTAAAAGATGTCACCAAAGACGATGGTCAGTAAACATGGGCTGGATTATCAAATAATAATGTAATCGGCCCAAATATGTTACCTAACCGACTTAATTCAGCATAGTATTTTCATTTTTTGAACGACAATTTACCACTGCCATTTCTCAATCAAGTTCCATTAGCAACTGCACATTATGGTAGACAAGTGAGAACATTACTAAATTAAACATTCCCCAACTGTTGGATTGGAAGAGGTGGACCCGTACTATGGGTTCCTAGATCTCCAGATCTAAATCCATTACACTTTTTCTTCTGGGGATTCTTGAAAGAAAAAAATTACTTTGAACCTGTTGAGAGTGCGGAAGATGTAGTAGCTCGTATTCACGCTGCTATGACATTTATAGACGAAAACATGAGAAAATATAACAGAATTCAGCAGGGAGTGTTATATGCACCTCCGTGTCTATGTTGGTTGTTGTCTCGAATATTCGAGATCTTCTAATATTACTGACACAAATGTTGTGTTTGACTATCCTGCTGAATTCTGTTATATTTTCTCATGTTTCATTCAACACCTTTGCTCTCATGTTTCACATCTTTTCTTGGTTGTACCGTACCGATGACGGCTAATGAGCTAGAAACATGCATGTCTGCGGTTACCACTCTTTTCAGTAGCCCCTTCTTCTATTTGCGTGCAATACCCACTAATCTATTCGTTGCTTATTGTTCATATGTCACGCACTATTCGTACATCTTGTTATATATATATATATATATATATATATATATATATATATATATATATATATATATATATAACAAAGAGATTCTTGGGCAATTCTCGCAAAAAGAAAAAGGGCTACTGAAACAGAGTGGTAACCGCGGACATACATGTTTCTAGCTCATTTGCCTTCTTCAGCACGGTATAACCACATGAGGATGTGAAATTTGGCAGCAAAGATGTCAATCGAAACATGGGAAAACACAAAACAACGGATTTCAACAGGTAAGCCAAACGCTCATTTGTGCCTTCAATTGGAAGATCCCGAGTTTTCAGGACAACAACCAAGATCGACACGGAGGCGCATATAGCCCCCCGCCTGAACCTTCCGACCCATAGTAAATAACAAAGAAGATGTAGGAATATCGCGTGATATGTTAACAACAACAATAAAGAGATTCTTGGGCAATTCACGCAAAAAGAAAAAGGGCTACTGAAACAGAGTGGTAACCGCGGACATGTATGTTTCTAGCTCATTTGTCTTCTTCAGCACGGTATAACCAAATAAGGATGTGAAATTTGGCAGCAAAAACTCGGGATCTTCCAATTGAAGGCACAAATGAGCGTTTGGCTTACCTGCTGAAATCCGTTGTTTTGTGTTTTCCCATGTTTCGATTGACATCTTTGCTGTCAAATTTCACATCCTCATTTGGTTATACCGTGCTGAAGAAGGCAAATGAGCTAGAAACATGCATGTCCGCGGTTACCACTCTGTTTCAGTAGCCCTTTTTCTTTTTGCGTGAATTGCCCAAGAATCTCTTTATTGTTGTTGTTAACATATCACGCGATATTCCTACATCTTCTTTGTTATATATATATATATATATATATATATATATATATATATATATATATATAATTTGTTTTTCTTGGGCATCAGGTTAATCGTAAATACTGTATCAATTTATATTTTTATTTGACGTTTCGCTTCTTAGTTCGGAGCATTTTCAAAAATGTATTCATCGATGTTAAACAATATATTTATTATTTAACAACATCGATGAATACATTTTTGAAAATGCTCCGAACTAAGGAGCGAAAAATTTTTGTAATATTAAGGATCAAAAACTGTATCTTTACACATATTTCCATAACTTTAGTTCAATTTCCAAGACACTCTATGTTTTTTTTCTTTGTCAAAAACTGCAAAAGTTGATTAGGCAATTTTCGTTTCCAAGTTTGCCTACACCACTGAATTTGTAGTCGTCAGAAATAGAAACCATCAAAATTTCATGAAAAATATTGGTTAGCGACGAAGTTACAGGAACTTTAATTTTGGAAACAAAATATTTGATTATTATTTTTATTGAGATTATAAACTTATTTAAAATCCAGCAACTCTGTTGATATAAAGTAGAACACTAGTGAACTTATACAGTGAAATCTGAAGTCAATAGCTTATTCCGTTCTACATTTATAACTCCTGAAATTATGGTAATGTGAACGATTTGTGGGAAAAGGGATCTTGTAATAAAAATCTGACTCTACCACTGTATAAGTTCATTGGTGTTCTAAGCAAGCCCAACATATCTACATAGTTATTACATATCAAAATTTTTAAAAAAATGTGCAGCTTCATGTTTAACTTAAAATATCTCGAGAAATATTGACTTTATCGTTATGAGGGAAGAGTACGTTATTTACGTAAAAAGTATTGGAGAATCGAAAAACTGTGCTAAAATTTCTATTCCGCCAGTGCCATATAATTTGGGAACGATTAACCAGTCACTTGCCCCTGTCGTACGCCTCTGGTAGTAGCCAGAAACGTTTGTTTAATTTGTTTAACATAATGTTGTAGGGTGTACAGTGTCTACACTTCCTGCTGTGACGTAGTATCCATCTGTTCATCCGGGATTGTTGTGATTGCATTTATATCATTATTTTGCTTTTTGTTTATATTCATGTTCATTGTCCTGGGCACAATTTTTTTTGTGATATTTTCATATTGTGAGTCAAAGTTATCATTCACAGGAGTGACGTTTTCTTCGTTTTTAACTTCTGCTAAATTTGTGGTAAATGCCTCCAAGATCAAAATCAAATATCTTCTATAAGCAATACATATTACATACATAGATCGTATTCGGTCGGGTCCCGCAGTTAGTGCATAAAAAGGGTACGCGTATTTATCCGGTTCCCGGCGCAAGATTATTTTGCGTATATACCCGGTTTCCGCAGTGAAAGGGTTAAAGTACTGAGTTCAAATCGTTTTTAAATTTTTAACCAAAACACCCTGTAACTCAGTAAGCAGCTACATTTTATTTAGGTGTTTTGGGTTAAATCTTCATAATTATTTCCAATTAGTAATAAATCAACCTGTATATTTTTGTAATGTTTTATTAATAATTTTGATAAATTAATAAGTTGTGTGTGATATTTGTATATTTTAGATTCATTTGAAGAGAAACAATATTCCTCGATCACCTTCGAATTGGAAGAAAACACCTTACGCTCATACGCTACTTTTATAGGATCTGAAATACCACCGAATTTAGACAGAGTTGCTGTTTTGGGAATAGATGACATCGTTAAGGAAGTATCAGTTAATGGATTTATTCACAAAAATTTCGATTATAACTCCAAAATAAAGGTAAAACATCCTAAATTAAATCTTGGGTAAACTATCAATACAATATCTTTGAAATAAATGCAACTTTTATTTTCTTTTCCGAAAATATCTTTTTTAAAAAGACAAAAATCATTTTAAGTTTTTTTTCGAACTGTACAAAGCGTATAACAGAGTATCAAAAATAACAAAGGGTGATTAAAGGTATTTACATATGGTATATATAACTTATATAAAATGTTTATGTTGCAGTTTTGCAGGTGTTCCTCAGATAAGGCTGTAGACATAACTCCTCCCGTCTTTAGGTTTCGAGAAACACGGAGTGGATTTTCGAAATTTCGTTTTCTTCTATTGAGTTTTCTTTTGGCATCTTCTTGAAGATTTTGAAAATTTGTGTTCTATATTTAACTAAAATGCAGATTCAAACACATGCAGTTGTGATTCCTATGATTTTTCCTATCATGCTTGATTTATATGGGTGTTCTTCGATTTCTGTGATTAGTTTCAGTTGTTTTGAAATTCGGCTGATTTCCTTGAGTTCTTCGAAGTCGACTTCTGTTATATTTGGTATCTGGTAGTTTCTGGAGGCGATCAATGTTTCCGTTTCAATTTTAGGTAATATAAATGGTTTGCCTTTGCTGATCGGAATTTTGTTAACATACTTTTGATTATTGGTTCATATTTCGCATGAATCTGGGATTTTGATCAGTGCTGGAGACGTCACTAGAATATATTGGTTACTTCGGCATTTGGAAAATATTTGATGAGGTTTTTCTGGAATCATCAGAATTTCGTTTTCTGTTACTTGTTCTATGATTATTTCTTGAACGTTTACTTCCATAATATGGCAGCATGTCGAATCTTCTCCTCGGATTAATTGTATAGTACAGTTGTCTTGGGATATCGGATGTTGTCTGCATTAGTATGTGTCTTCTAGTAGAGGACATTCTTCTTTTTCAAATTGGTTGTCATCGTCTTTGTGTGCCAAATAAGGGAATATAGGAGTATACATTTTGTGGTTTTGGATAACGGGAAAAATGTGATAAAATTCATAAGAATAGGTACATGAATTGCAAAATTTAATTTAGAGTTTGATATCGAGTTCCTAGAAATTGGTAATAAGTCAAAAGTTTCTTAAATTTAGGAATTTGGTTAGAATTGTATATATTATGTAAATATTTAATCATTTCAAATATGTCAGAACTGGAGATTATAGAATTAGGTAAAGAATTTAATTTGGAAAATACTATAGCGTTTTCTATATTATCTATTAAAGTAATCGTAGTTTGGCAATCTAAATTTATTTGTGAGATAATTCCTTGAAAGCTTAAATAACTTTCTCGAGTTTCTATTTTGTCATAAAAAGATGCTTGAATTTTCTCTAAATTGTTTTTCAATATTTCTTGATTGTTATTTAGAATACTTACGGATTTATTATAATGTTCAATAAGTTTTTTATTCAGTGAAGTTTGTAAATTTACTTCTTGAATGATATTTTTCTGATTTTTCTGTAATATGTCAATTGCTTTATTGTATCGCTCTTTGTCGTCTGAATCTAACGTGCCAAAAAGCCATTTGTCGATTTTTCCGACTACATTTACAAGTCCTCTTTTATTCCTAACATGGGGATATAGATTATTTAATTTTTCTTTTAAAGAATTAATTAGAGACTCTGAATAGGATTGCTACTATTAACTATCGTAATGCTATCTTTAATAATATAATAATGTTTGACTAAATTATTTACCTGCTTAAACATTATTTCTAAATCTACGTAATGTAAAAATGTATGCTTATTATATATGACTCGAGAATTTCCTAACTGAATAGGGAGGATTAGGTTTTCGATTCTCGTAGTCGATACATCTTCTTCAACACAATGTGTCTGAAGTATCAGGATGCATGTCGTTGTCAATATCAGGAGGTTCATCGTTTGATTCCTGCAATAATTTTTTAGTTACTGATCTTGGTTTCCTGGTTAATTTTTTATGATATGTACCTTTACTGGTTTCAATAATAACAGTTGTCAGTTCAAATGGTTTTTCTAAATCTGGGTACGCTAAGACTGGTTCTGATATTAAAATATTTTTATAAGTATCGAAACATTTAAGAAATTCGGTTGTATGTTCAACTTTCATATCTTTCTTTAAACACATGGTTAGTTTTGTTAATTTTGGCAAAGTTTTTTATAAATTTTCGGTAATAACCGAGAAGACCTAGGAAAGATTTGATATTTGTTGTTTTAGGTATAGGAAAATTTTGTATCGCTTTGATTTTATTCAGGTTTGGTTTTATACCTTCAGGTGTTACAACGTTACCTAAATATTCTACTTCTTTGCGAAGAAATTCGCATTTATCTAATTGTATCTTAAATTGTGCTTCGCGTAGTTTGATGTAGACTAATTTTAAATTTTGTAAGTGTTCTTGTAGGCTTGTGCTGAAAATGATTATATCATCCAAATAGACCATACAGATTTTATTTTGTGTTTTAAGACTTCAAACGGCATTCTGAGAAACTCATAATGACCGCCATCAACATTAAATGCAGTTTTTTCTATAGAGCATTTGAATCTGGTGAAAGCCGTTCGCTAAATCTAAAGTGCTAAAGTATTGTGCACGACCTAATTTATCTAAAATGTCAGAGGTATTCGGTAACGGGTATCTATCATCAATAGTTTTTTCATTTAATTTTCTATAATCAACGACTATTCTTCATTTACGTGTGTTAGAAGCGTCTAATTTTTGTCTACAATCCAGAAAATGATGGTTTAATTATTCCTTTGTCCAACATTTCTTGGACTTGACATCTTACTTCGTTTCTATGTACATAAGGGTATCGATAAGATTTTGAAAGGACTGGTATTTCGTCTTTAGTTCGAATTATATGGTTAATTTTAGATGTAAAGGTTAATCTTTCTCCGGGTTTGGGAAATAAATCAGAGAATTCTTTGCACAAATTAATAATTTTTTGTTTTTCTTCGCTATTCATATGACTAGTGCGAATAAATTTGGAAATGTCGTTTTCAGTATTAATTAGTTTATTTTCTTCAAAATTGTTATTAAAATTTTCGAACTTAACAGTTTCATATTGATTTATGTTGAATAGATTGCCGTTTATTGGTTTTGTTAAATTAGTAGAAATACTTTTATCAGTGTAATTTTGGACTTCTACAGGAGCAAATCCATTTTTTGCAACTGATAGTGTTTGAGGGATTTCAACATTATCTATAATCTGGACGTCTATTTTTCACCGTTATCAACAGTAACTGGAAGTCTTTTAATAGATCTTTCATTTGCGTTTACGGAAAAAGAGAATTGGGCGCCGTCAAATTTTCTATATTTAAAAGGTATCTCTACGTATTGATTTATTAATTTCTTATTAATAAGATCTATATTCAAATTAATATAGTAGATCTTGTAATCCGATGATTCCATCGTGAAAATCATATAGGATAAAATCTATAAAATAATTATTACATATCAGTTCATTAAATGCTAGTACCATTGCTTGGTATCTTATATTTGTACTTCCTAAAGTGGTTGATAAAGTAATATCACTTTGATAAAGTAATATCACTTTGATAAATCGTTTCTGGATAAAATTGTTCAATTGTCGATGGTTTTATTATAGATCTAGTACTACCAGTATCTATTAGTAATTTTAATTTTGCATTTTTCATTTCTATGTATGGCAAGGCATTGTTGGTAACAATGTTAATTTCTTTTACTTGCTCTCGTTGGATGGGCCTGGTATACAAAAATTTTCATTATCATTTTCTATTTCGTGATTATTATCGGGTTCTATTGGCTCGTAATATTCATTTTGCAAATTGGGATCATTATATTGATTAGAATGTAACTCTTCGGATATGAAATTCGGTCTTTGATTCGTATTATTTCTAAAATAATTATTATTTGGAAACGATTTCTCGTTTGCAATGAAGGGTTTCGTGACATTGAAGACATTGGTTGTGGGTTTGGCAATTGGTTTTCTGGAATTTGATTTGGCCTGAAGACATTTTTAGGTGGACCAAATACTTGACGATTTGTTAAGAATTTTCTGTTTTGTGGAATGGGTTGTATATCGATTGGTTGGCTGGGGAATTGCGCGCCATTATTGTTATTTTGTTGAAAGGATTGAGGGGGACGATAATTATTAGAATATGACCTATTATTGAAATTGAATTGAGGTGGACGATAATTATTATTGGAATATGATCTATCATTGAAATTTCGATTCTGTGGATTGTTATTTGGAAACTGAGCATTTTGAGAATTGTTGTGGGAATTATTTCAAGGATTGTAAGGTTGCGTATTATTATTTGTTCTGTTTGGTTGGTGAAATATGTCGTTGAGATTTCCGTACATTTTTTCGAAGTTTTCGAATTCTGTAACAACCCATTGCATCCTCTAAGCTTTCCGGTTTTTTTCAAATGCATTTTATTTTTTAATATACCACTACATCCCGCTATAAATGTGTTTAAAGCAACTTTATTATAGTGGTTTATTTGACATTGTTTTTCTAATTGGTTCATATTTGTATCATTACTAACCCTTTGTAATACTCTACTCCTAATTAACTGTAACCTACTTCCGAAATCTATTAAGTGTTCTCCTTTAAGAGGTCTACTTCTTATCAATTCCTGTACTAAGCAATCTAAATTACGTCTATCGGCAAAACATTGGATTAAAGCTTGTTTCAATGTATCCCAATTATTTATTTCAGTTCTATTTCCTACCATAACTTCAGCTCGTCCTTCTAATTTTTCTTGTACACATTCAAAAATATGTGCTTTTAATTCAGGATCATTTTATGCATTATAAGTAGTTATTAAATTTTCACATTTCAAAATAAACATTTAAATAATCACAATCACCATTGAAATGTTTAATATTGTTGACCTTTTGTTTTAAGAGGTCCCAATTAATAGCATTCGGCATATTGTTTCCGTTATTTGTATCACTGGACAGTTTCTTTTAATCACAACTCGTACCAGATCCTACTGACTGCGCCACTTTTATTTTACAAAGCGTATAACAGAGTATCAAAAATAACAAAGACTGATTGAAAGTATTTACATACGGTATATATAACTTATGTAAAGTGTTTATGTTGCAGTTTTGCAGGTGTTCCTCAGATAAGGCTGTAGACATAACTTGCATGCAAATTAACTTTAACGTTAAAACCAGTTACAATTTGTTTATACTTTTTTGTGAAGCTGGTATTTCAAATCAATCAACTGATTCACTAGACGGTTATGCTTCACAAGCCGATTCGACTTTCTTGCAAGTAGTTATGATATTGATTTGTAATTTAAATATGCTGCACATTTAAGTAATTTTCAGTTATTAATAATTTTGATAGTATGTTTATTTTAATTAATGTCAAATATTCTGCGTAGTTCTATGACTGTATACAGTTATGAAAAGAATATATTTTGGGTATTGTGGTTCAATTGCTAAATATTGAGAGAGCGTTACAATTTCTCGTGGAATATCTCGAAGAGGGGATACGTTCGACGTCACTAAGCCGAGACAGGCATTAACACTTCAGTATCATACCAGCAGCCGCCAGAAGGACATATGTGCGGCAATTAATAAGAAATAGTACTGGCATAGTGACGTAGTCAGTTGAAGAGTCGTGTTCACTAAAATACTAATACTTTCCTTTTTTTCCAGTATTTAAACATTGAGAAATTGGACATCTCTCTACAAGCACCTTTGGTTATTTCGTGGAAGTAAACCAGGATATTTCTGAAAGCGCACACTTGATAATCATACATTTCTAAGTATTATTCTAAATGTATTTTAGACACTTCGCTTTTACATTATATTTCTATGAAACTATTAATATTTTAAAAGACTATGTTTATCTAGTTGACATTTCAGTGTGTTTAGATAACCAAAAGGAGCCTATTGATTTTATAGATAGAATCGTCTATGAAACATAATTGTAAGAACTGATCTATGTTTAGTCATTAATACTTGAAAAATGCGTTTCAGTGATGGAATTTGAAAACCAATACAGAGGATATTTTGGAGTTTGGATAAAAGAATAGAATATTATAGTCAAATTTATCTATAATTAACTTAATCTTCCAACTATTCATTCAGTGTGGAATTCTGTATTAGCAAACACTTTTAATACAATTTCTTGAGGTGTGTTATCTTCAGATGGTAACAGATTTATTTTGAGTCTCACTTGTTTTCAACCCTTTTTATTGTTTCTACCTGTCCACTTTTGGTTTTTGATATATATGTCACCAGCGGTTTTCGTTGAACCTTTATCACGTGACAACTGCAACCACCAACATACAAACCTCTATAGTGTCCGTTAAGATGTGAGGTTGCCCCGTCGAAGAAGAGATGGATTCTTCAAATAATAAAATGTTCACAAAAGGGCGCCAGTTTTGGCAAGCACCCAATACTTCCTCAAGTTAACCCGCAACTCCTCAGAGGATTAACGACACTGTCCCCAGTATTGAAAAGGTTAACAGTTGAATTTTGAAATGAAACAAGCAAATATCCCCTGATAATATCGACTGGACCTTGAGACTCTGCAACAGAAAAATATTTAACAATTTATAGTTTAGGAAACAACCCGATCTTTAGCTGAAGGCTAAAGATTTAAGATATGAATGAAGCTGAAGGCCTGAAATTTATATTAAAATTGACAAAAAACGATCTAAATGAATTACAAAAATTTATATAAAAAACAATGTGGGTATATAGATCAAGTATAAATTAATGAGGCTGAAGGCCAGAAACCTTAAGAATATTAGAACGATCTAAACCCCAAGTTGCAACTTCAAACAGACAACTCAATAATCAGACCAAATGGTTCATGTACAATTGTTCCAATAAGTCTTACAACTATACAGTGATGGGCAATTGTGTGGAACCAAGTAAATATCTCTGGAATTATTAGAGATATCAAAATGAAATTTGGAAGGTGGATACTACAGTAGATTGCCTATTTGTTTTCATATGTTTTAACAATTTTGAACTTCCGGTTTTACCGGAAGTAATGTCGATTTTAAAATTTGCAATGGAACACCCTGTACATTATTTTAGTTTCTGATGAAACATTTTATTACGAATACAAAAATATCGGGTTCGATATTTTTCATTTCAATGCCTATATATATATATATATATATATATATATATATATATATATATATATATAAATTTCAACTATAACCCCACATAATTCCACGCGATAAGAAAATTAATGGAATAAAATTTACGATTAAACGATTATTTGACACAAGCAACGCCCTATATAAAAAATGTTATACATGGAATATGGCTTAACTTCGAAATACCGCCAATCGAATTTTGGGGGAAGCTTCTCCAAAGGGGGGACTGCGGACCACCCCCCCTTTCTGAGATATTAATTTTTTTAAATCGAATCTTACTTCACTAAAATGTGTTCGAATTTAGTACGCTACTGGTCGAGTTTTTGGATAGGGGGGCGGGAGAAGGGGTCGTGGTGGTGGGCCCCCTCCAAAGGGGGGACAGCGGAACTTCTTTCGGAGATATTGGTTTATTAAAATTGTAATCTCACTTCACTAAAATGAATTTGAATTTAGTATGCCTCTACCTGATTTTAGGAGAGGGAAGGAGGTGGAAATATGGTTTCGGACATAGCTCTCCGACCCCTGATAGATCAATGAATAATATCACTTTCCATCAGCTTAAACATCATATAAAAATGTTATAAACATCGCTCCCGACCCCGGACACATATTCATGAATAATATATGTTTCTATCAAGTTAAATAGCATATATAAAATATTACAAACATCGCTCTCGACCCCTGACAGATCAATGGACATATCAGTTTCTATCAGTCATCACATGCGATAAAAAAAATTTCGTTTTTCGATTTGTTTGATAAAAGACAGTTTATTAACGTGACCAAATCCATGCTAACCCAACCTAACTAACCAAGCCTTACTATGACAGGAAAGCTTTGCAGTGAACAATGAAACAATACATATTGATAGTTTTTTTCATACATAACAATAAACTAAACAATTAAGGCTTAATTAACTAACCTTATCACTTCCATGTTCATGTTAATTCTTCGACCTGACGATCCAGAGACACGAGGTGGTGGCTCTACACCATCATCATTACCATTTAGGGGCGATGCTGCAGCATTCGAATATCCAGCTACCGGTTCGGTAAAAATTGGCGGCACAAACGGCTCATTGGAGTCTAGCATTTACACACACGGGTTTTCAGATACAAGCCGCTCATTTGAGTCTATCACTCTCACTACATTCGTTTCTTCAGACGATGTCACGTCAGAAGGCGATGCACAGGACTTCAAGGACATGATGGTAGTAAAAATTCAATCATTCGAACAGGAGTACGAAAATACTCTCAACTGTAAGGCTCACAAACAATGACTGGATATTGTTCATAAAATGGCGCCAATTTGTATTACGAATCGCCAGTAAACAGTGATATCAACTTCGAAGTTGGGGGGGGGGGTTCATAGACAAATCAAATTAATTTATTACTTTCTCTATGGGGAAAACTATGTGCGAAATTTACTTATATTCCACCAAAGTTTATTAAAATATATAATAGTGTTAAATATTTATTTAATTATAAATACAATTATATTATTAGATAAATGTGTCAAAATTGTTTTATTAAATTGAAAATGATAAATACTTGAAATCTTTTTAGGGGAAAAGTTTCCAAACGGTTGGCAACACTGCAGTATATATATATATATATATATATATATATATATATATATATATATATATATATATATATATATATATATATATATAGATTTTTTTAGGGAAATTGCAGCAATAAAACGTATCCGTGTACTCTTTTAAGTATTTAATCCAAGCTTTCGAGTGAATTTTCACCCATCATCAGGGAAGCTACATAAAAATATACTTTGTTAAAATGATCTAAAATGTTATACAAAACACTATTTACTTACAAAGTTACTGAGATTGAAACGTGATTAGCAGTGGTAAAAAATGGAATGGCCATCGACAGCAAAAAGAGTACACGGATACGTTTTATTGCTGCAATTTCCCTAAAAAAATCTACACAGAAGTTACATTGTAACTGATCAGCAAAGACATACCTTCACATTATATATATATATATATATATATATATATATATATATATAATGTGAAGGTATGTCTTTGCAGATCGGTTGTCGAGTTTGACATTGACTTTCATAAGTGTATTTGTGTTGAAAATACAATTAAGTTTTAGTAATTTTTAATATTCATATCTCGAAAAGTATTTGTTTTCGAACCTTGTGACTTGGTATAAAACGTTTTTATAATAAGGCCTATATGTATAACAAATATGATGCCCGAACTCGATTGACGGCATTTCAAAGTTGAGCCTGGAATTTAAGTGGCCTACATAGTAAAGAAATTGAGCTATGTACCCAGTTTCTTGAGTTCCTGCTGCGAAATTCCCGACGATAAAATCCAAATCCGTCAAATACTATTACTAGTCCTCACGAGACAATATCAACGACAAACCTCCATAGACCAGCGTATTATAATTGAAACTTGAAGTCGCTGATATCCGCAGCTCATGATCGGCAAAAACGCCTTATACCATCATGACCATCCTCAAGTATGTTGAATCTACAACCTTCGTACATGCAACCTCGTTGGAAAACACAGTGAAACAGGCTTTACGTCTAGCTAAATCGAGAGTGTCCCTTATCCAAAGCAGCTGTACCACACGAAATAACTATTGGCCAGGTCGTTTCTCGCGATGACCGATTTTTACCGTTACACCTTGAAGTAATTGTTTTACCTCCTTGCTTAGTTTTCTTCTTTCTCCTCGGCGTTTATGTGTTATCATTATAATTGTTTTATTTCACTTGTACTCGTTCATTTTAGTTGTTGTTTCTACAGGTTAGGCTATATTTGGTCATTTGGTTTCAGTTTTTAATAGTATTATGTTTGGACATGCGCCCACGTGATCTTCTATTTTATGTTTTACTCACTTTTTTCAGTTAAGCCCATTATTGTTCATTTTCTTGCCATGCTTTCCTACAAATTCTTTTTTATGTTTTTTGGGTACATTTTCCATATTTTGTTTCTTCTTCATTCTTTGAGTATAAAATTCATTTTTATCTTATTCCTTTGTTTTTCTATCAATATTGTAGTAGCTTTTTGATTTTCACAACTTGTTCCACATTTTAATTTTAAGCATCTTTTAGCTTCATGAGAATGGTTACCAATGACTCTCAAAACATTTGTATCTTTATGAATTGCCTTAAAGATTATTCAATCTTTAGGGTATTCCAAAGTATTTTTAATTTATCCTCTATATTAGTTGATATAGATCTGTTAGGTGATTTAGTTTAAGATTCAGAACACAGTAGGTGTGGAGAGTGAATCCCATCACTGATTCGTTAAGACGTTTTTTGGAAGGTAGATCATAATGAACGAAATTTATTCATAAAATTAGTCTGTGTAAATAGATCCCTCTGTATTAAAATTTTAATGTGAATCGACAAAAAGGTTTTCTGTTTTGTCTAAAAATAGATGTGCTTCAAAACTTTTGGATTATACCGTAGATGTCCTCCCTAAATAAATAAAAATTCTCTAATACTAACAGTGATATTAAAATTTACATATTTCTTTATATTAACTCAAAACTGTTTACACGGACTAAATTTAAAGCGTTAGATGTATTTTTCCACAGTAGCCAACTATTTACAGTTGACATGTTCGTGGATAGCCTCGGTGTCATAATCGTGTATAACAAAATGTCTGTGTTAAACCAAAGTTTATGTAAGTTATTTACCATTAGGTGTGTCAAATTTTACAGAAAACAAAAATCTAATTTAATGTTACCTGATAGAGAGTAAATTGGATATAGATTATAAATAAGAAGAAAATATTGTGATTTAATTGCTCAATGACTTGTTTACTTTGAACTGTTTTAGCTTAATCTATTTAAAATGATATACTCAATCCATCCTAAAACTCCATAGATAAGTACTTAGTGAGTATTTTCCTATATATGAATATTTCATATTTATTGTAAGAGGCAGGGATAGGTTATAAAATTTATTTAAATGACGGAAATACATGGTTCAATTAGGTTGAACAATTTGGATGATTAAACCAAATTTGAATATTGTAGTTTATGATTCAATGAACGTGTTCAACCAAATTGACTGAAACATGTTAAGGGAATTTTAACTTTAGTTCATCTTTGTTGTACAACCAGGATGATTCATCTGAATTTCAGACGTCCATACACTTGTTGATCATCAATTGAGTCTGCATATGTTTGAGTTGTTTTAACAGGTTAAAAAAAGTTATAAAATAAAGCAATTTTACTTAACAATGGCGCATAAATGGAAATAAGAGGAGACACTTTATCTTCCATAACGTTTCAGAACAGCATCATCGCAACAAACACTCCTGGTGGTATATTAAGAATATTTTTCTCTAGTGCCTCATTAATTGATCCCTCACGAGTTCAGACAACGTTTTAATCAATTTAATTGAATCATGTATACATGTGTCTTTCAATTTCATTCTTCGAATCATCAAATCCATACATCAACCAAATTAAACCGTCTATTACCGCCTTAAGTAGTTTTCCCACTTTGTTTGTGTTAATTCAATGTTGAATGATTTTAATTGGGATATCCACAGGCACTATTTTATTTTATCATTCTTTTAGTCATTAATTTATTGAGTAAAATATTATTTGTCCTTATATTTTACATATTTCTTTTCTATTCAATTCTTTAAGTTCATGTCATGTGTGTATTTCATCAAAGTCCGTCCTTTTTTGAATAATTTGAACCTTTTCAATAATACTGTAATATTTCAAAAGTTCTACCATATTTGATCATACTACTGCCAATAATTCAACGAATATGACCTCTTTCGTATGATTTCAATTAAAATATTAATTCAATCTATATTTTTGCTAATTTCTAAAGTTTCTAAACGTATTGTTTGTATGATAAAAGGCTGAGCCATTAATTAGTGAAATAATCTTTGGGCACATTTTGTAACAGTTGAATACACTATAAAAATTTCTGCAGCAACATATACTTTCTAAGACGTCTGAACCTAAATTGTATTTCCTCTTCCTTGACCCAATTTATTTACTTAAAAATTGTCATTCTTGCCTCTGATAAGATTTTTAAGATTCAATGGTACTTTATTGTCAAAAATTATTTTTTGGAACAACTGTATACATATCGCATAATAATAAATTAAATTCTGTTTCAATTTACTTTTACTTTATTATACCTCAGTATTAACCTTGGTAGGAAGATATAATGGAAGCTTGAACATGGACAGTCTTGATTTTACTATTATTACCAGTATTACCTCACACAGCATTTATTCTAGGAATACTGTCAATGAAGTTGACATGCCAATTAATCACAGGAGATCCTGTTTCAGAACTGCTAGTATAAGTTGCCAATATAAATTGCATGGTACTCAGTTATTGTATATTTTATACTCTATTTAAATAACACATTGATAGTAATGACATACGAGGTCTGACAATTAAGTAATGCGACCGATTTTTTTTCTCGGCCTGTGGTAACACTGCGAATCTGTAACTCAGCTACCGTAATAGCAGATCCCTACTCTCTCGATTGAGACCTTGACGACTCTCGTACGATCATTTCTTCGCCAGCTGTTCAGTGTTTTGTAACAACACGCGAGTAGTGCATGTCACGAAAATGGAAGAGAGAAATTTAGAGCAACGGTGCGCAATAAAATTTTGTGCGAAACTCGGCGAAACCGCGACAGAAACTTATGAAAAAGTACTTAAAGTGTATGGTAGTGATGCCCTAAGTCGTAGTCAGGTGTTTCGGTGGCATGCCAATTTTAAAAATGGCCGTGAGAGCGTCAAAGACGAAGCGCGGAGCGGAAGGCCAATTCAAGTGCGAACCGACACGAATGCGCAGCGCGTGCGCACCCTTATTCGTCAAGACCGGCGACTAACCATTCGAATGTTGGCTGACGAGTTGAATATTAACCGGGAAACAGTTAGAAAGATTTTAACCGAAGATTTCGCCATGAAAAAGCTGTGTGCGAAGATGGTACCGAAGAACCTTTCAGATGAGCAAAAAGCCCACCGATTGAACATCGCTCAAGATCTTCTCGAGCAGGTTGAAAGTGATCCAACTCTTCTCGATAGAGTTATTACTGGTGATGAAAGTTGGTTTTTTCAATATGACCCCGAAACTAAACGACAAAGCCAACAGTGGCTATCCCCTGGGGCGCCAAGGCCAAAGAAGGCGAGAATGAGCAAGTCCAAGGTGAAAACCATGTTGATTTGCTTCTTCGACAGCAAAGGGGTGGTTCACAAAGAGTTCGTACCACCTGGACAGATCGTAAATCAAGTATTCTACCGCGATGTACTCGAAAGATTACGAAAAAGGGTGCTCAGAGTGCGTCCAGAGATCGCGAAGACTTTGGTTCTGCATCACGAGAATGCTCCCTGTCACACTGCGTTTAGTGTCTCAGTTTTTGGTGTCTAAAGGCATCGCAACGTTACCGCAACCGCCCTATTCACCGGACATGTCACCCTGCGACTTTTTCCTATTTCCCCACATGAAAACATTCGTCAAAGGTCGACATTTTGACTCCGTTGAAGATATCCAAAAATCTGTGACGAGGGTACTAGGAGAGGTGCCGCAAGAACTGTTCCAGAATTGTTACGAAAACTGGAAAACTCGCTGGAATAAGTGTATAGGTGCGGGAGGGGACTACTTTGAAGGGGATCGCATTGATGTACCTTAATTTTTAAATATACTTGATTTTTGAATATTGTCGCATTACTTGTCAGACCTCGTATCTATTTCTAATATGACTTGACAAACATGCAAACAATCTGTCGGGGAGCGCAGGCAGGCAGTAACGTATGCGGACTGTATTATTGATGGGGAGGTGGTTGATGACATCTAAACACAAACTCCCTGTCTCCGCTGACCACGAAAGGGTAAACTAACTACTACGATGTCAATTAAATAGCCAGTTTATTTTCAATTGATCTTCAATGAAAGTAACTTCAAAATATCTTAACAAAAACAAAGTAAACATGTGAAAACGTTATAACTTAAAATTGTTCATGCCAATGCTTGGCAACACTGTAAAGGTAGCGCTTCGCGCTTAATATAAAATAGTATTACATGAAAAAATGTAACAGAGAACTTAGTAAATGTAACTGCACTTTACAAGAGTAATTATATAAATAGATATCGAGTATCTTTCAATAGAGACAATTAATAACTTGTAATTAATTGTAATTAGATGTGGCGAGAGAGAGAGAGAGATATATACCGGTTTCTTGGGCAAAGGACACGGCAATCAAACGTGTTAGAGCGAGAACGAACTACCGGCTTTCTTACGAAAGATCGCGGCGGATAAAAACGGGTTAGAGATAGAAATAACTACCGGCTTTCTTACGAAAGACCACGGCGATTAAAACGAGTTAGAGATAGAAAGAACTACCGGCTTTCTTACGAAAGGCCACGGCGGATAACAATCGTGTTAGGTTGGATAGTACATAACTAAACACACAAATTATCCATCAACGCACTAAATTCACAAGATCGCTCTAACTTCTGACATGGGGTTAGTTTTTGTATACAGCGTGTAGATACACACACAGTATGTGTGCTTCAGGCGAAGGTTACTTCAGTACTCTTGGAATAATGGGTTCGCGCGCGCAGATAGGTTGCTGGTAGGTACACTGCGCCGACTTGTGCGGAGGTTCCAGCACATATGTACAGGGTGTCTCGAAATAGATAATTCACACGGTTGGAATTACGTCGCGTAAATTCAAACATTCTGCTCGCGCGACAGAGTGAAAAGACTCTCTAAGAGAGCAAACCAAACTTCAAGGTCATTACTCAACCTAAGAAAAGAGACTAATATTCATTTATTAACACAAGTTGAAACAGCAAGAAAAGAAAAAAGGTGATATCTAAAAAAAATAGTATGTTTACCCGCGTGAAAAGTCTGTGGATTCCACCAGTGTGAGTATGATCTACCCACTAGAAGCGCCGAAGGGGTTATTTTGACACTTTAAAAAATTAATTGTTCTGGATCTTCTGAACCACTATGAGGCTAAGAATTCTTGACTTTTAATATGTTTATGTAATAAACACGTATAAGTAAGCTCAATCTTGTTTTGCATATCATTCCTATTTTATTACGGCTTTTACCAATTAGCGCCGCATGGGGTCATATTGATCCCTGTCTTTAGAATATAGGAAAAATATTGCAATGCTTGTCTGAATTGATATCATACATTAATATTACCTATGTGTATCTGAACAAATAAAAGTTTTTTGTAGTGGTCAATATTCAAATCAGGCCCCCCACGCAGTCGTCGAATGCATCATTTGTTCATACGAAGTGGGGCGCGCCTATATCAGCCTACAGTCGTTCCGTTAGATTGATTGATTCAGATGTTATTTACAAGTGAGTGCGTGCACACACGTGTTGTAAAAACGTGGCGTAATAAATATCTCAGTGCTTCTGAACTTGAACAAATAGCCAACGAAATGGCAATGGATGACTGGTGGAGAAGATGACAGTAACGTCGAAGACGACGAATCAGTATATTCTCCAAGAGGAATGAGTTCCAGCGAATCATACGATTCTGATGAAGTGAGCAAAGAATGCAAAACTGCAGCAACCGAAGGTTTGTACCCAATTATCTTAGATGCTTATTTTTTATACATACAGCATTGAAAAGCTCGTAATGTCGGAGAAAACAATTATGTGTTTTATTTACTCGTCTCTGAAATAAAGGTATTATTTCCAGTTGCAGAATGTTCTTTGGCGGGTAGTCAAGCAACTAGTATTGTTTTTTTTATATGTCTGTATGAACTATTAATTTCCGTTGCTGCAGCTGGTGTTTCGGTTAGTCATCAAGATACTGGATTACAAAATGAAGAAAACTGTGCTAAAACAACCGATAGTGAAAGTAAGCGAGGTAGAGGGCGGGGACTTGGGCGTGGACGTCCGCCAAAGGTTCTTCAGACATCAGCAGCGAATGCTAGTTCCAATATCTGCCACTGGATTCAATTTCCTTGGCAGTGACAAGGAAACAGCGTGGAAGGTAATTGACATTGAAGGTAAAACTCCAGGAAGGGCCTCCTCTCCGAATATTGTTAGAGAAACCACCATATGCTAAACAGTACATAATTCATGGAGATGTGTTGAGTTCATAGCGATTGATCGTGTCTGAACCAATTTTACGACACATAAAAATGTGCACAGGAGCTGAAGCTTGTCGTCAGGGAGAAAATGGCTGGTCGATAACACTAGAAGAACTTGATGCATTTATTGCTTTGCTGTATGTTCGTGGGTCTTATAAATGCGGAGGAATGGATTATGATCTCTTATGATCTAAAGATTGGGGAATAGGATTTTTTGTAAAAACAATGAGCCGGAACCGTTTTCGTAACATAATGCGATATCTGAGATTTGACGAACGACAATCTCGATCTGAGCGCCTCAAAACGGACAAATTTGGCATCAGTTAATTGAAAATTGCATAACTTGTTACATACCCGGCTAATTTGTGACAGTTGACGAACAGTCAGTTCCCACAAAAGCACGTTGCCCATTCACCCAATATATGACTAATAAACCGGATAAGTTAGGCATCAAATACTGGATGCTCGGTGATGCCAAATCCAAATATATGTGCAATGCATTTCCCTATCTAGGAAACTTGGCGACTTATGAAACCATTTTTGAATAAAGGCAGAAATGTTACTACAGACAATTCATTTACGTCTGTAAAATTGGCTAAGAGCCTGCAACAAGCTAAAACTACAATAGTTGGTACAGTAAATAGGATTCTAAAAGAAATACCAGTTGAAATAAAATTGCTAAGCACCACTTTAAGGGAGGTGTATCTTCACCTTTCATTAATATCACTTGATCGACTTCTAGGTTGGCTGAGAGACGTGACCATGTGGAGGTAGTCTACCGTCCACCGTTTCCAAAAACCTTGCTGCATTTTGGAGCAGAGTTTCCAAAATGAGAGTTTGTTATCTGGGGTTTGAGTTAAATCTTTTTCGGGGAATGCGGTTAAAGGGGCTCCTATCAAAAAATGCCCTGGGCACACAGGGGCTTGGAGTTTAAAATTGCCTCCACTTGAGCAAGAATCGTGGAAAACTCTTCGTAAGTGACCCGAGAGTCGCCCAAAATTCGTACGAGGTGATATCTGGTGCCTTTGTCCGCAGTCTCCCACAATCCCCCCAATAGGGTGAGCGAGGTGGTATGAAACTCCATTCAGTTTCATTTTGGGACAAAAACTCACGAATCGTGTCGTAGTTACTTTGAGAGTGAAAGAAATCATAAAGCTCTTTTAAACTGTTGCGTGCGCCGAGAAAATTCGTGCCATTATCACTGAAAATTCGAGTGGAGTTTCCACGTCTAAAAATAAATCATTTTAGGATAGCCAAAAAGGGTTCCGAGTATAAACCGGTTACAAATTCGATCTGCACCGCCTTGGTGACCATACAAATGAAAAGAGCCACATAACCTTTAATAAGTGGGGATTTGCGCAACCTAGAGGATTTTATCAGGAAGGGACCAGCAAAATCCACGCCCACTTTTTGGAAGGGACGAGCAGCGCAGATGCGTTCCTTAGGGAGATCCGCCATGATTTGTTCAGCTACTATTGCGTTGAAGCAATGACAAGTTACACAAGAGTGTATTATACATTTAACTTCTCAGAGTCCATTTAACGGCCAAAACCGTAGCCTAACCTAATATGTTCTTGGCGAAGCATGAGTTAAGCCACATTAGTCTGAGAGGGGAGTAAAATGGGGTATTTGTGTAATTCGGGAATGTCTGCATATGTGAGCCTCCCTCCTACACGAAGAAAACGGCACTTATCAACAAAGGGTTTAAAAGAAAGAATTTTACTATTATTCAGGGGACGATCCGTCAAGAGGGCATTTATTTCAGTGTAGAAAGGCTTTGAAAATTCAAAGGGGGTACACAGGGGCATGTCTACCTGATAAGTATCGTTTTTTAAAATCTTGGTGTTAGATGAAGAGAGATTTTCGACGTAATCATCTTCGGGTGAGCGGGAAGAGTGCTCTGAATCAGAAATTTCCTCCTGATTCCAAAATTTGTTTAAAAGCGAGTCTAGAGTCGGTGGTTTATCTAGTCATAAACCGTTAGTAGATCCACGACAGGACTCTGTTGAACAAAAACACTGTGATTACGAAAGAGTTTGCTTTTCATTTTCTTGAGCATAAGACGGTATTTTCCCTGCAATTACTCATCCTAAGTGACTATTAAAGAGAACAGAGAGACCTTTACCTAGATGTAAAGAACCCTGCGAAAGTAACGCGTAAAAAAAATCTGACCCCATTAAAATTTCCGGTAGAGAGGGAGTGGAAAAGGACGGATCTGCAAGGTGATTCAAAATTTCTTGGGGTATCTTTAACTTACGGGGATTAATAGGAATCTGAGGAATTCTTTTTGTTATATTTTCCAATACAGAGCATGAGAGGGAAAAATATTTGTAAGGGTTTACTTTCAAGTGAATAATCAAATTGGTATATTCCTTTGAAACTATGGAATCTTGCGCTGATATACCCGAAATGTACAAATTTTGTTTCCTGGTAGCCAAATTTAAACGCTGAACACTGATTACAACTTGAGCAGTTGCTAATAATATATGCGAGCTATTGTGTGAAAGGGCGTTCAAGCTTTTAGTGTGTTATTGGTGCTTGCGCAGTGGGAGGATCATAATTTGAGGAGTGAGGACGAGAAGTACTAGGGGTCGGCTCATCGTGTCGAGGGTTAGGAGCGTTCCTAGTTCTAGAGAAATTCAAATACCGATCTTGTTGACGAGTATCCCTATTGAATTGAGTAACGACTCTATTAGAATTTGCATTGGGTTGCGAAACCGGCCGATTATTGTTAGGACGCGAATCTGAATGGAATAAACTATGATATGCACACCTTGATATGCACACCTTGACATGCGCTACAACGATGCGCAGAAGGGCAATCGATTTCCGCGTGATTTTTTCCTAAACAATTAAAGCAAAGGGGTTTGCTTTTTACAAATCTGTGCCTCTCTTGCGGAGAGAGTGTACCGAATGCCGAACAAGAATATATTATATGTGATTGTTGACAATAAGCACAACTACTCAGGTTGGTGAACCTGGAGGAGAACCCAGTCGGTTAGAATCGTTAGTCGCGTGCAAATTGACTCGAGAGTGGGGGAAAATAGTATTTTTCCTATCTTGAAAAGCAGGTTTACGATCCTGCAGCGCATCAAACTAGATAAGTTTTCCAAAATAATGCTCCTCCGCTCGACGAAGGTAATAAAAGCTTTAAAAGTAGGGATATCGATATTAATTCTCTCTTCCTCAAATATTTTACGAGACAGGGGGTCCAATTTTCTTCCGAACATAAAAACTATAACTGCTTCCCAAAATTGGGTATTTTAATTTCTGGCATCTAACATTAGATTTGTCACCAGGAAAAGGGCCTGAACCATTGCCAGCGCTGGAAGAAGTAGGGGTACCGGTGATATTTTGAATACAATCTTTGTAATCTGCAAGAGTGTCGTAAAATTTTCCTTCAAACGCTGCTCGGTCTTCAGTGTCAATAAGAGTACGGTTAGATGAAATTAAATCTTCAATTTGATCCTGTGCATTAGTATAATTAGCAAAACTTTCATGAAGGGTGTCTACCCTTGTTTCGAGCTCAGAAATTCGCTTAACCGGGGCAAAATGAGCTGTAATCCAATCTGATATTCTGTTCAATTGACCCACGCACGAAACACGTTTTTTAATTAGATCAGCAAATTGTTTTGCTGCCATTATTATAAACAATATAATATTAATTAAAAAATAAACAAGTGATAATCTAAAGGGAAAACAATAATAAAATGAAATTAACTGTCTCGACCCTTACTTCGTGGAATCTACTCATTTTAAATGAAACTTACTGTTTCTAGTTAATTCCACAATATATTTAAAATATTTTAATAATTGACAATTGTGTCGATATTAAATATTAGAAACAGTAAGTTTCATTTAAAACAGTAAAATGAATACGATACGCCACTAACCTATTTATAAATATCGGTAAAAACAGAATAGCAAAAAACATTCGACGAAAAATCAATAATTTTTAAAGTTGAAATAGTAAACAGCACTTTTATGAGTTTTGTTGTCAATAAAACCGTGAAATCATAAAAAACCTAACCGAATATCCATGGAACTCGAACAGTTGTTGTTAGGAGAAATTCGAGAGAGCTATATGCATGAACCAGCGCTGTAGAGAAAGACGATAAAAGCTTACGTCTTTTAAACATACGAGGACGAGCTGGTCTCTCTGCGCCGTTGCCACGTCGCTGCAACTTCTTGTAGATAGGGAAATGTGTTGGTTTTTCGTGAAAACCAAATCATCTTCTTGAAAGTATTACGATGATTATACGAAAGTTCTGTTTCGCGCACTTAACGGGTTTTAACGGTACGGCACAAGTCAACGGCCAAAAAACGAGAAACCGATCACGTGATCGCCGGAAAGTTCGAGAAAGCACTAGAAAAAGGAAATTTCATATCCGTAGGATCATATCCTTGGCCCGAAGGACCACGGCGGGAAGCGCAGACATGCAGTAACGTAAGCGGACTGTATATAAGTGATGGGGAGGTGGTTGATGACATCTGAGACAAACTACCCTGTCTCCGCTGACCACGAAAGGGTAAACTAACTAATACGATGTCAATAAAATTGCCAGTTTATTTTCAATTGATCTTTAATGAAAGTAACTTCAAAAGATCTTAACAAAAACAAAATAAACATGTGAAAACGTTATAACTTAAAATTGTTCAAGCAAATACCTGGCATCACTGTAATGTTAGCGCTTCGCGCTTATATAGGTATATATATATGTATATATATATATATATATATATATATATATATATATATATATATATATATACTATTACATGAAAAAATGTAACTGCACTTTACAGGAGTAATTACATAAATAGATATTGAGTATCTTTCAATAGAGACAATTAATAACTTGTTTTGTAATTAATTGTAATTCGATGTAGAGAGAGAGAGAGATACCGGCTTCTTAAGCAAAGGACACGGCAATCAAACGTGTTAGAGCGAGAACGAACTACCGGCTTTCTTACGAAAGGCCACGGCGGATAAAAACGTGTTAGAGATTGAAATAGCTACCGGTTTTCTTACGAAAGACCACGGTGGTTAAAACGAGTTAGAGATAGAAAGAACTACTGGCTTTCTCTTTCTTACGGAAGACCACGGCGGATAAAAACAGGTTGGAGAGAGAAAAAACTACCAGCTTTCTTACGAAAGGCCACGGCGGATAACAATCGCATTAGGTTGGAAAGTACATAATAAACACACACACACACACACACACACACAAATTATCCAACAATGCACTAAATTCACAAAATCGCTCTAACTTCTGACATGGGGTTAGTTTTTGTCTACAGAGTGTAGACACACACAGTATGTGTGCTTCAGGCGAAGGTTACTTCAGTATCAGTACTCTTCGAATATGGGTTCACGCGCGCAGATAGATTGCTGGTAGGTACACTGCACCGACTTGTGCGCAGGTTCCAGCACATATGTACAGGGTGTCTCGAAATAGATAATTCGCAACACAATCAAATAACATAAAATACTAAGTGACAAAAGTTTATATATATATATATATATATATATATATATATATATATATATATATATATAATAATTCATCGGGTTGTAATCATTCATAATTCAAGGGATCAGGTGGTTTTCGAATTCTTGAAGATCGTCGTAGTAAATAGTAAATACTGGTTTTCATCGAAGTGATTTGTAACATCTGTTTGATCATTAACAGGACTGGATGGAAAACCATAAAACGGTGTAGATGTGGATGCAGACCAATCAGATACACGTGATGGTGAACATCCATAAAATATAGAACTGGATGTCGCATCATTGTTTTCACGGTGAATTGACATTTTACTGGATGAATCTCTGTTTTGATTCTCATTTCCTATGTCTTGTGAAATTGTCATAGATCTAAAATTTCCAATCAATCTTCTTTGTGATTGATTCATTTTCTGTGTTGGGCGCATATATATTTTCTCCGATTCCTGTACTTGTTCATTTACAGTAGTTGCTGATCTTGGATTTCTAATATTGCAAGGTCTAAGTTGATCGAAATGTCTTTTAATTGTGTAACCATCATCTAGTTTTATCATATAATGAAATTTCCCCAAGCGCTGTAGAACGGTTCCATATTTCCATAAAACGTTTCCATGATAATTTCGTGATTGTACTCTTGTTCCGATCAGATAAAATTTATTAAATATTGGTTGTTTGGAATTATTTTTATCTGATTACTGAGGTCGAATGAAATCTAATTTTGTTAGAATATTTTGACCAAAAAGTAACTCTATTGGTGTCATCCCATTCGAAAGAGGCGTTGATGTAAGCTTAAGCAAAAATCCGTGTAATTTTTCATGTAAAGGTCCTGGTTCTTCCAATATTTTTTTACATTTTATCTTTAAAAGTCTGTATATATCTATCTGCTAGTCCATTTGTTGCAGGATGGCCTGGAGCGATGAATCTTTGTCTCATTCCATTTCTGTTACAAAATTCTACGAAATCTATTGATATGAAAATAGACGCATTGTCGCTCATAAGTATTTTGGACAATCCGTAGCAGCTGAAAATTTCTCGTAAATAATGTATTGTTCCTGAAGTTGTTGGTGCGTTTCTGGACATCCTAATTTCTGGCCATTTACTTTTTGCATCGACAACTATGAAGAAGTGATTATTCAAAAAGGGACCTGCATAATCTATATGAACCCGTTGCCAATTTTTTGCTGGTTCTTCCCATTAGTGTTGTGGTGCTTTGTCTTCTAATATTATGTCTTGAAAACTTCGTGGTATAACTACTCGATTGCTTTTGAAAACTATGCCTTCTTGTAAGGTGAACTCTGGATCAAACATATCATTTCCTTTAACTTTTTTTAATTCTGGATATTGCTCTGTCTCTTGTGCAATGTTTGAATCTAGTGTCGAAATTTGTTTAACAGTATACATATTCTGAAAAAATTCGTCATCCATAGAATGTTTTTCTTTTTCTTCTAGAGATAGTAGATTCCTTGATAAATAATCTGCGTTTGTATGATCGGAAGATTTTTTATATTCTATAATATAATGAAATCCGGATAAAAACTGCATATCTCATCATTTTTGTGGCTGAAAGTACGGGAAGTTGTTTTGTTGGGTTAAAAATGGACATTATAGGTTTATTGTAGACAACAATGGCGGTTGCTTCCATATCTAATTGGCTATATAGGTTATCTCGGCTTTTGTGAGATCTTAAATGAACGCCACTGGGTTTTCTAGACTATTTGAAAGTTTCTGTGAAAGAACACCAGAGATACCATGTGGACTCAGTAGCTAAAATTATCGGAAATTCTGGTGAAAAGGGCATCAAAACTCTATTGCTGGCTAAAATTCTTGTTTCGCTTTGATGAAAGCAGTTTCACATTCCCCTGCCCAAGCAAATTTTTCATTTTTTTGTAATAAATTGTTTAGTGGCTGTAAAAATGTTGAAGCGTGTGGTCTAAATTTATCATAATATCGGACCATTCCAAGAAATTGTAGTACTTGTTCCATATTTTCTGGTTTTTGTGTTTTTTGTATAGCTTTAATTTTTTTATCTGACTTTTTAGACCGTCTTTAGTTATGATATGTCCAAGACATTGAATTTCGTCTTTGAAAAACTTGCATTTTTCCTTATTTAATGTAAGTTGTATTTTCTTAGCTTTTCTAAAATATGGATCAATCGTGTTTTGCATTCTTCAAGTGAGGACACTTGGATCAAAATGTCATCGAAGTATGCAGTAGTTCCATCTAAATCATTAGTAATTTGATCAGTAATGTTATGAAATTCATTTGGTGTAGTTTTAATTCCGTAATTTAATCGTTTGGCAAGATATGTCCCTCTGTGTGTTGATATTGCCTGAACTCTGGCACTTTCATCATCTACTGGTACATATGTAAGTATGCTTTGTATATATCAAGGGTACAGCAATATTGTCCATTTTTCATTTTATTAAAAATATCTTCTATTCTTGGAATTGGATAACGATGATCTTGAAGTTGTTGATTGACGGTAGCCTTATAGTCTGCACATAATCGAATTTGTCCATTACTTTTCGGTACAATAACTAATAGTGTTCCCCATTCTGAATAATCCATTTTTTCAATTATTTCTTCACTTTCTAAATATATCTCTTTATTAATATTTTCTTGTAAAAAACTGGTTTTGCATCTGGTTTACGTTTCAGAGAATAATGGATGTCTGGGATCTTTCCTACAGTTGGTGTGAAAACATCTTTCAATATGTCCCCCAAACTTGGTATAATATTTCAATTCGGCATTTTTATTTTACTTACATGTTGAATGTCTATTTTAAGATTTCGAATCCATCTTCTTCTAAGAATTGCATTTTCATTTCCACGTACAACAAACAAATCTCCAATTATCTTGTTATTATTGAAATATACAGGAATTTGTACGATTCCCAATGGATTAAATACATGGTTCGTATAAGGGGGAAATTTAATATTTGTACTTTGTAAAGGTAAATTTAAATTAAGTATATTAAAGTCTTTTTCTGAAATAAGTGTAACTGGACTTCCTGTGAGAAATATATCAGATACTCGAAATTGCTTTTTTAAAAACTTTATTTACACAACTAACTAATTTGATTAGATAATTTTGGAGTTTACAAGTGAAAGATTGACAAAAAACTGAGTTACAAAAATATAATTCTAATAAAGTAAAAAATGCAGAAATAACAAGTTTGCATGAATATGATGATATGAGAATCTGCGGACGTTGGAGGTTCCATGGAAAACGGCGATATAATTCGCGTCACACTCAAAAATGAAGGGTTTATATCCAATTTGAAGTTCAAACATTTTAGGTTTGTAGCTTGATGTTATTGTTTCGGTAAAAATATCTACTATTTGATTGATATTAGTATCGCTTTCCACATCATTTTCATTGTCATATTCGTTAAGATTATTGACGTTATTTGATATTTTTTGTAACGTAATAATGCAAACCTTGTGAACGTGTCCTCGTTTTTTGCAACATTGGCATATGAATTTGTAGGAAACTTTACATTCGGAAGTTTTGTGGTTATTTCGTCCACAATGGAGATAGAGTCCTGAAATTACTAATTTATTGTAATCCACTTTAGTTCGGTAGTGTCGATATGGTTCTTGTTGTCTATTATTCTCATATTTAACATTGTTCCTAGAATTATATATTATCGGAAATTCCGTTTGCGAAAGAGGTGGAAGGAGTATAATAAATATCTTTATTTTGAATTTTTGAAGCTTCAATTGCTAAAGAGATCTGTACTTCTCGATCAAAAGAGGTTTTTAATTCTTACAAAATTTTTTCACGAATATTTTCATCAGATAAACCACAGATGAATTGTGATCTAAGAAACAATGCTATAGCAGATTTATTGCAACCAGTAAAATCAATATGATCTATACATTCAATTTTTATATCACAATTTTTTATTTGTTCTTTGAGAGAAGCAACAAATGTAGAAATTGATTCGTTGGATGTTTGAAGTTTCGATAAAAATTTACGTTGTTTGGTGAGAATATTCATTTTTGGAGATAAATGATTTCGCAATACCTAAATCAATAAGGTGATTGTAGCTTTTTATACTTTGTAAATCAGGAGATGTAAGAGTTGATAATGTTCTGTAATGTTAACTTCCTAAACATTTAATTAAAACTATAACTTTTGCATCATTTGTGGCATCGTCATTTGTATCTAATCCTTTGAGTTTGAAATAGTTTTCTAGGCGTTCATAATAATTAATAAATAATTCGACTTGTTCGTCAAATGGTTCAAAATTCAGAGCTTGGTGTTGAGTGTTTCTTTAATATCATTTGGATCACTTACTTTTTGTTGTATCGTTTGGATAAGTTTCATTAATGTTTCGACAAGAGGTTGTTAATTCAGTCATTTCGGATTGACATATTGTGTTTTGTAACTTGCTTGCATGTTCTTTGTTGTTTCTTTTTCATCAATCGTCGCCAAATTATTGTATATCTTATACTTTATTTAAATAACACATTGATATTAATGATTTTATCTATTTCTAATGTGACAGTGGTAATTCTAACTTGAAAACAATCAAATAACATAAAATACTAAGTGACAAAAGTGTATAGATAATATCAGTAAAAGCCCAAATCTAGTAAACTTGATATCTCCCATCAAGGAGTTGGCCAATTAGTAAAAATGTTCTATGAAGTGTCTATATTATTGCATAATAAATATTCAATTATTTCAAATGTATCTATTTTGTGTGTGTGTGTGTGTGAGGTTACAATGGCTTCGGAAGAGATTCCATTCGCCAGATTCAATTTGTATTGCAAAAAATGATTGATTGTCATCACTCTGCCTTCACATTATATTTAATACCTAATATCTTTAACTAGTTTAATCGTTTTTTTTCCTCATTTATTTTTTGTTCGTTTTATTTTTCAATTTTTTTTTCTTCTGTTTATATATATATATATATATATATATTTATTTTTTATATATATTTTTTAATTCATTTGGGGAATGCAAAGGGACACTTAAATTTTCTCTGGGGTATGTCAGAGCTGGAAAACACAGCGGGTGTACCGCGTATAAATTAGGGGTGCTACATAGGTTGGACACAAAGGATCTTAGATATTAATTTCTAGTCTAACAATATGTGTATATAAAATTCTATAAATATGTACATTATTTAAACTAATCAGTTGATTTAAATTAAGTGGGTGCTGGATCAATACAGGAAAATTCTCTAGATCTTGATACAATAAATCAATTTTGTTTTGAATATTTTTACAATTTAAAATTACATGTTCCAGGTTTCCTACTTCGCCACATGCACAATACGGTGATTCGTTTAATTTGATTTCATATAAAAATGCCGGGACAAGTGCGTGGTTAAATCTCATCCTACATATGGTTGAGACAAATCTTTTGGTATTAGCTGTTGCTGTAAACCAAGGTTTAGATGGAATATCAGTTTGTATATTTTTATATGCTTGACCAGTTTCTTTTCTTTTAAATTGTTCTTTCCAGATTTGTTTTGTTTCGATTTCCAGTAAGGATGATATATCAGTGTGAATGCACTTATATGGAGCAACATCCTCTTTATAGATTCCTTGTTTGGCTGCTTCATCTATCTATTTTGTACTAACGCAATGTTGATAATTCCTATAAGCAAATAAATGTGACCTCTTTTTGAGCATTTTTAATACCTGGCAAGTGGAGTGGTAATGGATCATGTTGTACTTAGGTGTCCCATTTTGTGTACTGTAAAAAAGCTGTGAATTATACATTTACCTACAGTTTCAATAGTTACTCATCAACGAATCCTTACTGTAATAAAAATATGGTAAAAGTGAAAAAAGAAAAAAAATGTAATCCATAAAGTTTAATATCTAAAAAACAAAAACAATATTCTCAGAAATGGCACCAAAAGAAAAGGAAGTCAAACATAGCACTCTAAATAGGGTAAAATATATCTTTCTGTAAGAGTATAGAATCTAAATTACGAATTTGACCTTATTAAATAAATTTATAAAGTAACCTCTTGTAAATATATTCAACTTATACTAATATTTTCTAATATTTGGTTTAATTTCATAAACAGTCTCTATGTTTTGTAAGTTTTAACATGTTTGTACAACCAGAGGTTATTTTATATGCACATAAAATGAACTGAACTAGCACTAAGACATACATTATCATACTTAGAAATTTGGATACTATTTAAATTAGTATATTTGTTCGAAGAAAAACAGAAGAATTTGTACATAGATGCAAAATTATTGAACAAGATCTGGTCATTTTTAGCATCCCATTTAATGTGGTCTGTGAATCAGTCAAACTAGAATTGCAGCTTGAGCTGAATGAGTTACAATGTAACACTGAATTGAAGCAACTACTTCCGAATGTTCCTAACATTGAGTTCTACTAGGCCCTGTCAAAATCTCAAACCTAAAATCTTCTATGAGATAAATGAGTCTCCCATTCACTTATAGAAAATTGTTTTTCCAATTTTCTTTTGTAATTTTTCTATCCCCTTAAAAAGTTTTCCCATGCCTGATGTCTGTCATAAACAGTTTCAAGAGAAAATTAAGTTGCTTATCTTAGATCTTATCCAGACGATTCAAAAACAGTACTAAACCCATTCTTACCTTGTTATAAGTAAATACAGGGACACATACATTATACCATATACAATATGATCACATTGGAATGGAATTTGAATACAGCGGTCCAGCTGTAGGCAATTCACAATTTGCAAAATTGCCACTATCTACAGTTTTGTAGTCGAATTAATGTGAAGGAAATTGTCAAAACCATGAGTACCAGACCTCAATAAATAACATTAACTCTTATTTGTTTTTATTAGATGGACTTTTAATTTTGAAACACTCAATTCTGTATCTGTAATTAAAATGTGTCCAAAATTCGTAGTATGATAATAATTGGACTTATTACAGATAATTATCTATTTCTAAACACTTATAACCAGTGGCGCATCCAAAGTCCCTGTATGCACGTTAAAAACCGAATTTTCAAAGAATTTGTTGAAATTAATATCCAATGTAATGGTTAAAAATGTTTCATAGAATATATTTCAAATTTTGACATACCTACTTTAGATGAGAAGGTTGTTATTTTCATTATGGATAGCTGGAAAAATATATGTGAATCACCTGCCCAATATCTGATGCTCATACTTCAAATAGCTCATAGATAATGTACACATAACAGTGTCAATATCGAGAAAAAAAGGTGAAGGAGCTATTAAATATTCTAGAAAGGTAGTGAATTCCAGACAAAGTAAAATGTCTCAGTTTGTATATGCATGTAATGATAAAAACAGAAATTTGATATGTACAAACTAAAACAAGTTCATCAACCCAAAAAGTTTTCAAAAGATTCGTTTAAGAGTCAATTTAACTGGCAGAGTTGATATAGAAATACGAGGTGAATACACACATATTTTATGAGAGCTTAAAAACATTATCCGGGAAGAAAATATTGTGGATAACTATGAAGTTGATATGGAATTTATAAATTACTCATTTGGGAATTCATTTAGAAGTCTCGTGAAATATCTGATGTCCCTGTATTGTGCAAAAGTAAGATGATGCTTTCGTTAGTTATCAATTTAAAAATAATACTGTGACACCTTTAGTTATATCCATGATCATAAAAAAAAGATTAGACGGGTATAATATTCTCTTTAGTGTACCAATCTTTGGTAAATATTTTATTTGTTTTGAAACTAGAAATTGTAGTTACATATTTTTATTTCGGTTTTATGATTAGATGATAAGTTTCTAGATATATCTTCACTGATTTACTGTATTAAATACACAAATACTTAGAATGTGTGCTACTTAAAACAGTAGGTATGATTCGATTTTATTAATATGCAAAATTAAAGCAAAATTAATTGTAAAACATCTTAAATATATACACTCTTACACAAATACCATTTTCGTACTGTTCATTTTATTTTCATAAAATTTTCAGCATATTTAAAATGTATGTTTATTTTGGTAAGGTCAACAGATTTACAGTAGTGCGTTGACGCCAGGGACGGACTACCCGTAGTGGTTAGAAATCCAAAAACTTTGCATACACACAACGTGTATGAAAATTTAGAAAATGACTTCCCCTCACTCTAATCTGACGAAAAGGTATTACAGTTGGAATTTTACAAAATGAGCCGTTTGGTTTCAGTCGAAATTGTGATTTCTGACATTTTATAGTACCTCATCAAGGCAGTGCAAACGGGCACGTGACGCGCATATTAGGTTTACAACATTTTTCCTGTTAGCATACGAAAACTACTCACTTTACAAAAAGAAGAAGGATTTTTTTAAAACGTCCGATGAACAGACACTTTCTACCCTCTCCATAACTTTCCAGGCCCTTTTTCACTACGATTTGCCATGATTTTGGCAAATTTCCAATGTTTTTGGCTTAGGGGAAGGCATATACTTTTTATATTTGGAGGAAGCGAAGATTTTGTTTTTGTTGGTGGTGAATTTGATAGAATCAGTACTATTGTTGACAGTTGCCACCTGTCTTACGAAAAATTTAGAAAAATTGGGATGACGAAATAAGTCAGCAGTCAAAGAACACTCAAACCTCACATTCGGTATTCCCAAATTGTCGACCCATCTGCATTTGCAACTGAGCTGTGTTAGTCAGGATGTAAAATTGCTTTCATTGAAATACTAAGTAATGTTTGTATCGTCAACAATTGACTAACCTGTCACATCAGTCAACCATCAACTCAAAACTATAATTTGGGAATCAATCTCCTCGTTTCCAGAATCGACATTATTAAAGTGTAATATATGTATAAATATTACTAAGTGACTCAATGTCAGACTTTCTATTCATTGGTTCTGATAATGCACATTTTCGCTTTTATAATCTTGCATCGCTTTTGTGTTGTGTTCAACGTGATTTCAGGTTTTGAGATGTGCCCGCATTGAATTATGCTAGGGTAGTGATTCCGAGGCGGGAGTAACGGCGAGACAGAGGTGGGTTTGGTTGGTAGGCATCCTCTTGGGGATGAGTCCAACACTGTTTGGGTCCTGGGTAGGACCCATTCGAACATGAGTTTCCCATCTCAGTCCCAAAAAAAAAGTTTTGAGATGTCATACTTACATACCTTTTGTTACACTTTTTACAAGGGATACTATATATTACATTCGTTTTCATCATGGAGTCCTCTGGTTGTTTTAACTTAGTAAAAAGAGACTGCAAGGTACGGAAAGGGACACTAATCAATATGTTATATCTTCGAACAGTAAAAGCTCGATAGAATCCATCAAAAACATCTATTATTCAAAAAAATCAAACTATATCCTGACTAATACCTTACTAGAATATCAAAAAATGGAAGAACTACGTCAAAATACAATGTATATGGATTAAAACCCACAACGGGATTAAGGAAAATGAAGCAGATAAAGCAGCCAAACAAGAATTTACGGCTAATACCAAAAGATTTGTCTCAACCATGTGTAGGATGAGATTCAACCACGCACTTGTCTCGGCATATTTATATAAAATCAAATTAAACGATTCACCGTACTGTGAATGTGGCGAAATAGGAAACCTAGAACATGTAATTTTAAATTGTAAAAATATTCAAAACAAAATGGATTTATTGTATCAAGATCTAGAGAAATTATTGTATTGATCCAGCACCCATTTAATTTAAATCAACTGATTAGTTTAAATAATGTACATATTTATAGAATTTTATATACACAGATTGTTAGACTAAAAATTAGTAGGTATCTAAGATCCTTTGTGTCTAACCTATGTTGCACCCCCAATCTATACATGGTACACCCACTGTGTTATCCAGCTCTGACATACCCCAGAGCAAATTTAAGTGTCCCTGTGCATTCCCCAAAAAAATAAAAAAAAATAAAATAGAAATCCTAAGAAAAAGGGAAAACTTAAAGGAAAAAAAACAAATAAAAGGAAAAAAATTAAAACAAAAAATGAAAAAAAGAACAAAAAAATAAATGAAGAAAAAAACTATTAAACTAGGTAAAGATATTATGTCTTAAATATAATGTGAAGGCAGAGTGATGACTATCAATCATTTTTTACAACAAAAATTAAATTTGGTGATGGAAGTACTGGAAACAAAGTCTATCAATTCCAAAAATTGGTCAATATTTAATCTACATGAATTTTAAATGGAATTCCAATGTTTGGTGATGCTATTTTTTACTAAATTGATCGGTATATAGTGAAAAGCGACACATCTAATGATTACGTTACCAATTGGTGGGTAACTGATAATTTTGAATGAAATTGGCAAATTCAGAAGAGTCTCTGACTATAACCTGTTATTACTATGATAAGATATTGTAAGTTTATCAGTTATGAATTGTGCAATTTCCTCATTAGGTGATTCTATGGATAAGATAATTGGACGTAAACTTAAGGTTTATTTATGAATCTTTGGTAGTCCATAAAACTTTAGAATAGCATGGAATGGCAGAAAAGCTCATTTTCAATCGTTTTTTATCTTCGTCATCGAGAAATTCAGAAAATTTCCTAACCAATGTTTGTGATTTCTTTAATATTGTTGAATTAGGATTGTTATTTATTTTTTTATAATTAGTATCAGTGGTTAACACTGTATTTGCAGTTCTATATATTGATTTTTGTATCAAATTACTGTAAAATTGCCTTTATCAGCTTTGGTGACCATCAAGTCTGGATGGTTTTTTAGAAAAGTTTTACATTTTTTCTATAATGAATTTAAATATTAAGTGTTCTTTTTATTCTGATGCAAGAAATTGGTAATTTTTGCCCTGACCATGTCGTCGCAATTTGTTATTGATTCCATTTAAAAGATTTGCAACGTCTGCTAAAATGTTTTTAATTTCTGTTTGATTAACGTCAGGAGGTATACCAAATTTATGACCCAATGAAGGGAAATGTATGACTTCCATGGATAAATCAACGTCTGTCAAATTTCTTAACCAATTATAATGTACTGGAATTGTCTCAACTGTATTTCATTCATTCCAAGCTACTAAAGGGATATTAAGAATCAACTATAAAAAGTAATATCCCTTCAGGAGTTTGGAATGAATTTTATCATAGGTAACAAATAAAACCCAATAGAGAATTCAATAAAATTAAATTCAGAAATATTAATAAACTTAAAAATCTAGAGAAATATACTGTTGAGACAATTCCAGTACAGGATAATTGGTTAAGAAATTTGACAGACGTTGATTTAACCATGAAAGTCAGAAATTTCCTTTCATTGGATCATAAATTTGGTATACCTCCTGACGTTAATCAAACAGAAATTAAAAACATTTTAGCAGACGTTGAAAATCTTTTAAATGGAATCAATAACAAATTACGAAGACATGTAAGGGCAAAATAACTAACAATATAACCAATTTCTTGCATCAGAACAAAAAGAACACTTAATATTTAAATTCATTATAGAAAAAATGTAAGTTTTCTAAAAAACCATCCAGAATTGACAGTCACCAAAGCTGATAAAGGCAATGTTACAGTCATTTTATACAAAAATCAAAATATAGAACTCGCAAATACATTGTTAACCAATGATACTTATAATAAAAAAATAAATAACAATCCTAATTCAACAATATTATAGAAATCAGAAACATTGGTTAGGAAATTTTCTGAATTTTTCGTTGACGAAGATAGAAAACGATTGAAAATTAGCTCTTCTGTTATTCCAAAGTTATATGGCTACCAATGATTCATAAAGAAACCTTAAGTTTACGTCCAATTATCTCATCCACATAATCACCTAATGAGACAATTGCACAATTCATAACTGATAAACTTACAATATCTTATCATAGTAATAACAGGTTTTTCGTCAGAGACTCTTCTGAATTTGCCAATTTCATTCAAAATTATCAGTTACCCAACAATTACGTAATCATTAGATGTGTCGCTTTTCATTATGTACCGATCAATTTAGTAAAAAATAGCATCCCCAAACTTTGGAATTCCATTCAAAATTCATGTAGATTAAATATTGACCAATTTTTGGAATTGGTAGACTGTTTATAATACTGTTGTTTTTGCTCTTAATAATGAATATTATAAACCAATTTTTGGAACACCAATGAATATTTCTGTATCATCCATTTTGCACAATATGTCATGGACGATTTGATCGCCGAGTGTGTTGGAAAGTTACCGTTTGATATTCCTTTTCTAAAAAAATATGTAGATGATATCATCACAACCATTCCTGAAGATGGCGTCGAAACCATTTTGAATATTTTTAACAGTTACAATAAATACATACAATTCACAGTTGAAAATGAACTTATCAAAGGTGTACCATTCTTGGACACAAAGTTAATAAGGACCAATGAAGGCAAGGTGATCTTGGACTGGTCCGTGAAACCTACTAGCTCAGGTAGATACCTCAACTTCAAGCCCAATCACCCCTACAAAACGAGGTTAAGTTGGTGTTAGGGATGAAGAGCACAATAATGAAAATATCACAACCAGCATTTCTTAATAAAAAACTTAAAATATTGATTGATACCCTTCAAAAAAATAGTTATCCTATCAAACTACTAAAAAGGTTGATGTACAACACTCTCGGCGAGCATACAGTCGATGCTATAAGAAGCAATCAAAATGAACAAGATGCTAATTTCAGCAACACAGAGGGTAATTATTGGATCCAATCCTTATATTAAAACTCTATCAGAAAAAATCATTGAATAATTCAAAGGGACTAATATAAAAATTGTTCAAAGAACAGCCAAACCCTTGCAGTCTCTTTTTACTAAGTTAACCAACCAGAGGACTCCATGATGAAAACGAAAGTAATATATAGTATCACTTGTAAAAACTGTAACAAAAGGAATATAGGAATGACATCTCAAAACCTGAAATCACGTTTCGCACAACACAAAAGCGATGCAAGAATAAAAAAAACGAAAATGCGCATTATGAGAACATGTTATAGATTAGTTTCGCCATGTGGACTTTAATAAAGTAGAAATTCTTGATGTGGAGAGAAACTACAACAAAAGAAAATTTTTAGAAATGTATTATATTAATAACATTGAGGAACCAATGAATAGAAAGTCTGACATTGAGTCACTTAGTAAGATTTATACATATTTATTACACTTTAATAATGTACATTTTGGAAACGAGGAGATTGATTCTCAAATTAGTGTTTTGAGTTGATGGTTGACTGATGTGACAGGTGAGTCAATTGTTGACAATACAAACATTACTTATTATTTCAATGAAAACAATTTTACATCCTGGCTAACACAGCTCAATTGCAATGCAGATGATTTCCAAACAGTCAGGCCTCAACGTGAGAGGTTAGGTCCTATCTATGTTTTACACATTACAGCTCTTAGTTTATTTATCATCACCAACATTATTACTGTTATTGTTAAATAATTATTATTCCTTTTCATGGAAATGGACATCAGACGAAAGTGGAGATCGTCAGTATTTGCTGGTGGGTTTTGTCTGGCGTTTTTCTGTAACAATAGTTAGTACTGGAATGGGTTGACAGTTTGGAAATACCGAATGTGAGAGGTTTGAGTGTTCCTTGACTGTTGACTTATTTTCTCATCCCAATTATTTTACATTTTGCATAAGACAATAGTACTGATATATTAAAAATTGTTTTTCTTCAATCGCATCGTGATCGTGAGAATGGACATTTTCTATTACTGTTTTTCTTTAAAATATTCACCAAGCACCAAAAAAACAGAACGAAATGTCTTAGAAGTTTGGATTTTTACTTAACAATTTATTGCAACCTTCAGTCGTTTTCACGGTTGAAATAGACATTCAATAAAATCATTTTGTTTCTTGTATACGTCTTTCGATTTTAAAAAAAGGGAAAAAAACCTGACTCTCATTACAATGTGTAGGTCTCATTACAATGTGTAGGTAAAGAACTCTAGTAAGTCAACTGTATTGTCCTTAGTGGATGAAAGTTTTCCAGAAATTTGTGAAATGTCAGTTTAATTTGAAATTAGAAATACAAGTAAGTCATAATGATTTCAAAAAATATTTTCATTATTAACCGATTTTTTCTTTTTGATTTATTAGCTTTTGAAAATGGAGCCAATTTATCATGAAATATATCAATATCAGCGTGGTTACAAAAAATATTTTCATTATTAACTTAAACGGTTTTTTCTTTTTGATTTATTAGCTTTTGAAAATGGAGCAAATTTTCTTCGAAAGCTTAGGTAACGTAAGATTTGATTCACTTTATCTCTAACCTGCAAAGTTTTTTTGGCTCCTACCCCCACGAGTTTGAGTTTTTTAAAAAAAAACTTCTGAAGTTTTATATATATATATATATATATATATATATATATGAGTATGTGCTAAAAATTGTATAAAGATCAAATGAACAATACGAGAATTCAAACTTTGGAGGCCTATAATTCGAATTCGAAAACGAGGGCCTGCATTTAAAAAGTTTATATGAAGTACTAACATTATTTTGGTCCATACTATACGCTCCCGATTTTTTTCCCATTAGTAAATATTATAGTAAATCAGTTTATTTGTTACTCTGAAATGTAGTCCAAATTTAAAGCAAGTTCTGTTGAATAAGCATTCTTAACAAAGCAAAAAATGGAGACATGTTCTTTGTCACATTATCCATGAATAGAAAAATATTAATTTAACATTGTATTAGAAAAAATACTGCATAATATTCGATCATTCAGAGAAAGTTACTTGAATAAGCAAAATATAGTCCAATTAACTATGTCTGTCCCTGCAACCTTCGGTTTACTTCTACCAATACTCGATTTTCCATGTAGCAAATCCTGTATCAAGAAAAAGAGCACCATGTGTTGGTGATTGACCGAACCTGGTAGTTGTCAAATGTCAAGTATATTATGCAGGGAAGAGAATACAGACTCTAACAAATATGTATATGAGAAACTTTTAATAATAATAATAGTAAACTGGTGGGATTTCAGGAAATAGTCAACTGGACATCATTCTCTGCAGATGTCTAGTACTAGTAGCTGTATACAAAATTGATTGCAAAAAATACAAAAAGATTGCCAACTATCCCTCAATAGAATTTTAAAATACATATCATCTTACAATCAAGTAAATATTAAAGTACTTTGGTACATTCAATGGCTATGTATATATTTATATTATACGTTATATGTAATTAGCTTAACAAAGTTTTGTAATTTAGGTAACTGTAAAGCATTGTTGATCTTTAGGAAATTTCATATCACAATAAAAATATATTTAAATGGCAAGAAGTTGTAGTTAATAACTGTGCTTAACTTTACGTCACAATTAAAGCAAAATTTGGTAGTAGAGTGTCCCAAAATCGAATAAATTCCTGTTCAATTGTATTATACCATGTTGAAAAAAAATTACAAGGTATTGGAGCCAAATTGGAAACAAGTTAATACATATAATAGGATAAGAAAATTATGATTTCAGTATTTTCCTAAGAATCAACAACAAAAAATCTGCGTATAAAGAAAACAATATTCTGTTATAAATGGCGACGTAGTTTAAGCTTTTTCATAAAGTAAATAAAAAGCAATGCAGAATAACGGGTGTATATGAACAAAGACGGAAAACCTTTCAAATTATCCTCATGATGTTGAAAAATTTAAATGTTACAAAAACACTTAAAGCCTCAACATATTGAGTCCGGTGAGTTTAATTTGTACTGACTTTATGGAAGTTCGTTATAAAGATCACATAGGTACAACTGACAGGTTTCACGAATTATTTTCCGTTTTTGTAAATAAAAACATACAGTGAATTTTAATTCACATTTTGTATAAATAAAAAATAAATCAACAGTTTTTTCACTCCAAAAATAGGTACAATCAGGCATATACCACTTAAAACTAAAATAATTATATGGCAAGATAGTTTATGTTGAAAAAAAATACAAGTTTTCAAATATAATTGAAAAATGTAAGTATTTAAAAGGTGCAAAGCCATGTTATTTTTGGAATAGGAATAAATTTATTTAAAACATACCATGGTGTTCATTACAAAGAAAAATGTATATAGAATTAAAGCTATTCTACTAAGTATCCCTATTTATGATTGACTGGTAACTATGAATTTGAAAAAAATGGTAATATTCTACTTATGAACATATCCTACCAATTTCAAAAAATTTCCTCCAAATCTCAATTTCTTCTTTATTTAAAAAAATTTGTACATCATTTGTACAGTTGTATATCAGGAAATGTTAAGAAATTGTATTGAGGATACATTGAAGTAAAAATTATACAAAATATTTTATTAGAAGAAAAACCTTTTTTCATAAATATTAGACATAAAGGCAAAAATATAATTACATATAAACAAAAATTTTCTCAGACTCGGGAACAACTACTCATACATATTGTGTATACATTTGGTATTTTTAAGGTAAAGGGTTGCAAAGAAATTAATTTTTTTCCAAATTTTGGGATCTACTTTGAGGCCCTATAACTCCTCAGTAAATAACCTTAGTGTAATATATGTATATCTTTTATATTTAGAAAAACAATACGCCATTCAAAACAACCCTTAATTTAAAAACAAAAAAATCAAAATTATAGTAGTTCAAGATCAAATAGTTTGATGTTATATTGTTTTTTGAGTTTTTCATTGAATTATGTTTAAAATAATTTATGATAGAAATTTACATCTAAACCAAAATTCTCGATAGAATTAATTCAAGTAGTTAACATTTTATTTTATTTCCAATATTGATAACATTGACCATTAATTTTCAGTCCTTGAAAATGAATAATAATTTATTCGAAAGCTCGGAAATATTTAAGAGTCCAATCTGGTATTCTATTGCCACATCCCCACAAAAATATTCTTTATATATATTATATAACATAATCATTATATTTTAGACTTTATGTCTATACATTTATAATTATTTTATTGATTAGAAAGTATCCTTTTCTACCTATACTACATACACTACATGATAAAATAATTGACTACAGTTATTAAATATATAAATATATATAAAATTCTTTGGTATTTTAAAAGGAAATTATGCTATCTACAAAATAATACGTTCAATTCTGTAGAAACTTTTGGCAAGAAATTAAATTTGAAATGGCTGAATGTTCTTAGCATGTTTCTTCAGAGAAACTTTTTGTAATGTAGCTGCTTGTAATAAACAGAACCAAGATCTGGCCAGCAGAAGATTAATTGAGAGGTTTGGGTTTCGCCAAACAGCTTACGGGAGCTCCTTATCCTACGCAATATCATCAATAACTTATAAGCTTATATTGTTATGAACCATTAATTTTTAATTTTTGGCCAAGCTATCAAGGAGACCTAAGTTGACAAACTAAATTTCAAAACAGATGGGATTTGGAATGAAAGACATAATATTATGGTTTGGTCAAAATAGAGACTTCAAGCCTGCTTCTCTCTATGTTGTTTTAGGGTAACCCCGTTTAGAGACTTCCCTATCTCGATGTAGGTCATCTGTACTACCAACTGAGTTTAAGGTTGAGCATAGATTATAAAAATCTTTGAAATATGTACTGTAGATTTCTGTAAATGAGATATTTTGATTTTTTTTATATACCTATTGCAGAGATATTTCAGGTTCATATTTTCATAGTTTTCCATAGAGATGGAGACTTGGTGTATATTTGGTTACAACAGAATAATGTCTCTGGTGCAATATAGAAAATATGTGCATGTAAGCTTGAATATTTTCAATAGTAGGGAGTATATTATGCACCAAAGTGTTTTTCTTTTCGTTTGGCACATATACAGTCAATAAATCTATATTTTTGCTCATTTTACTTTTAGAAGAAAATAGACTAAATCGTTTTTGTCACATCGTCGTTGATACTGCAACCTATCTAAAAAATGCTATTTGGGATTAAGATGCCAAAGTATCCAATAAAAGGTAGACTATTACCCCATAAAACATCGTATGTAAATACCCAATAGAAATTCCAGTTTCTTTGACGTAGCAAGGTGGCCTATGTAATAAGGGTTTTACATTGGCTACCCCAAACAAACGTATGTGAACATATTTGATAGGTTGGTAACACGTAAGTCATATCATTATATAAGGATAGACCAATGGTCATATACTGGTTTCAATTAGCCGTATGTGAAGTGCGATGTTTTTATGCTGAAATTGGTTGGAAAATGTACCAATTTGTTTGTTATTATCTCGTAGAATTGGCAAGTTAAAAATAATTTAGTTATTAACGTAAAAAATGGTCAATATCATAACATTTACATGATTGACCTTCTCAAACATGTGTTTGTAAATTTTCGAACCTATAGTTTTATTTCCTTGAAAGACTTATTCTTACTGGCATTACGATGCAATTCTAGTAGGCATGGATAGAATTAGAACTGTAATGCTTCACTTAATGGTTTTTTTGTCAACAAAGTGGAACTGTCACCTCCTGTTTATTGAAATAACATTCACATGACATATTGCGGTTCTTATTAAATAAAATAATAACTACATATGACATACTGCAGCGTAGAGTTTAATTTTATGTTTCTTCTTTCAGCACAAAAAATGAGTAGCAAAGGTAGGAAGATGGTAGAGCTGGTACTTGACCAGGCTTCTTCAACATCAAATCATGTGAACGCCAGAGATAAAGATGTTCATGACAATGTGAAAAACAATGTTAATGGTATGGAGTGAGAAAATGGTATTCATGTGAAATATCAGTCGGTCGATGCTTTGGAGAACGTCAAACATGAATCAGTAGAAATGACTGAAAACGTATACGAAGATGACAAACCATTTCAGTATTCTGGTTCTGAATACATTCCATCTGAAGAAGAGAATAATAGTCGGAATAATATGTCAATAGTTGAAACTTCTGATGAAGAAGGTCGTAATCAGCAACTATTAGATGAAGAGCACAGACTTGTTGAGGGAAAAAAATATCTACAAAGAGCAAAAGGCAGGGATATACTGCTAATTGGAAGCAATCCAAAAATTCTAGTGTCCGACTAAAGAGTGATGCTTACATTGGATTCAAGAGAGATGCATCTGGAAAATACAAACAAATAGTGATGGTCACCCAATAATTGCTTCAAGAGGATCAAGACAAAAATTTGAATGCACGGACGAAGAATGGAAATCAATTTTTAATCACTTTTGGTCCTTGAATTCATGCACCAAATCAAAATGTAGACTTTACCTGAAGAATCATGTAAGTAGATATGTTTGCAACATCATCTCATTACAGTGGGCGAAACGGAAAATCTTAAGCAACTGGTCTGCCAATAAATGTTTTTGGCAACTTTAGGAATTAAAGAGAAAACCGTTATGCTTTAGAGGCTTGAGAATAGTAGCTCCAGTACAAAAGAGCAGAATAAAGAAGCTCCAATGCAAGAATGCTCAAATAATGTTTGTGAGTTTCTAGATAGTTTACCATGAATTGAGTCACATTATTGCCGAGCTTCTTCCAAGTAACTTTATTTGGAACCAATATGGAACAGCTACAGACACCTATATCGAGAGTTTCTTCATAACTGTGAAGTCAACCAAAAAGGATCGTGTCCTTGGTGAACATTTTTAAAAACATTTAGGTCTATGAACTTGGAAATACATACACCTAAAAAGGATCAGTGTAATTCTTGTTTAATGTACAAAAATGGAAATCTACCAACGTCAGTATACGAAAAATACATCAAGAGAAAAGGCGGAGCTCGTAAACAAAAAACTAAATACAAAGAAAGTGAAGCTGAAGAGAACACATGCGTTTACACTGTTGATCTTCAAGCTGTCCACACTTATTGGCATCGGCTATTTATTACAAAACGAAACTGCACAATCTAACTTTCTATAACATGAAGAATAAAGACGTTACTTGCTATCTATGGCACGAATCTAGTGGTGGCTTAGAAAGCGATGTATTTACATCTATTGTGAGGTTTCTCAAAAATGAAATACAATTCCACCAGCCTTCCCGTGTTGTTTTATTGAGTGATGGTTGCTGCTATGAAAATAGAAATACTAAGTTATCTAATGGTTTTCTGGAATTAGCTACAGCAGAAAATTTTACTATAGAGCAAAAATATTTAGAAGTTCGCCACATGCAGATGGAAGTTAACTGCATTCACAATGCCATAGAGTGGAAACTACGCAAAGAGCGATACATTTTTTACCCATCTGACTAGTGACTACATTAACATTATAAAATCGGCCCTCTCCTTATAAAGTGATTCAGCTTACATACCGTGATTTTTATAAACGTCCAGAAGGACTTTATACAAGTTTTCGCCCAGTATATAAGAAAGATGATCCGCGTATTACAGACATTTGTGCTTTACAACATAAACCTGAGGGTATAACAAATTATAAATTGAATTTCGATTAAAACTGGCAAGAAATACCTAGGCGGCCAAAAAGAAACTCATCAAAGTCTGTACCATCTTATTCTCCTTTATATAAGGCACTGTGTCCTATTGAGTTGACAAAATTTATTCACCTCCAAAAGTCAAAATCATTAATTTCAGATGACTACCATGAATTTTACAACAAGCTCATAATTGTGGATTTGATGAGTGCAATCATATTCTTGCTATAGCTAAGCCTTTACAAGGTCCCTTTGTCATAGGGAATAAATCTGAAGATAGCGAAAAATAAACTCATTTTTTATCACATAAAAACATTAAAATTTGTTTTGTTTCGGCTTCTCAGATGTTCTCTATAATGTCAAAAGAGTCTTTAATAAGAATACAATGTATATATGAATATATAAATAAATGTTGCAGAAAAAACCAAATAAGACATTGGTTCACAATGAAAATATACAATTTAAAAACTAATGAAAAAAATTATTAAACTTAAAGGTGGGACTTTGTGTCATCTTGTTCATATAAGGGAACATATGCTTCTCCACTGACTAAAGATTTCCACAATATTAATAGCACCCTTGAATCGTTATATTCGTGCCACTGTCCCGTGTAGGGATGTCGGCAATATGCTGTGTAGTGACCATTATAAGTGGTTCCACAGTGATTTGATATAGCGTAGAGGTTGTACATACATATAATTATTTTGTCTTTTATAATTTCAAAGTCTAAGTTCCGTTAACTTCTAATGAGTAATTTTATATCAATGCTCTAGTTTAAATAATTTTAAGAATTTAGGTCAAGTTTAAGTTCTTTTAAGTAGCACTTATCTATTTTACACTGTCTCGGCTAAAGGTTCTATGTGTCATAAGTAACCAATTTTGAATTGTAAAATGTCTTATGTGAATTTTTTTCGAAAAAGGTAATATATACTGGGTGAATCACGATCAACGGGATGGAGGTTTATAGCGAAACACTAGGAGTTTTATAATGTTTGTCACCTCTAGCAAATTTCCTCTTACATCCAAATAGCTGGACATTCGTTGAATGTATTCCACGATTGAGTACTAAAAATCTCTTTACAGGTTGTTCATAATTTTCAGTCACATTATTAGGTCATTCAATGTGTAATATCGGGCTTATTTTAAATGGAACACCCTGTATTTTAATAATTCACCATGTTCAAAAAATATCCTCTTTCGAATGGTATAAGGGTGTCCTATACCTAGGTATTATACTTTTCGTGCAATTTACAATTTTCTTAAATTGTATGGTAAATCGATTTTAACACAAAAAATGTATACATAATCTAGTCGGTACCTAACTTAAAGTCATTTTATGACATTTCTCTATTAATTCTCTGAACAATCTTGTGTTAGTTTCAAATTTTATTGCTACTAAAAATGAAGCAGTACCCGTTAAGAAAAAGAGTCGACATGATACTTTGGGAATGTTTAGAAAATTGTCTTCTAGCATCTAGAATTCACCCAAAGAGGGATGTTTTCGAAAGACTGCTCAATAGATTTCGTGATACTGGTAGCGTTGCATACGAGAAGGTGAATAAAACTAAACCAGTTACTGGCGACAACGCCAACGAATTTGATGTATTGCTGTCGGTTACGGAAAATCCTAATACCAGGTCTAGAAAATTTTCAAGTGAATTAGGAATAAGTCCAATGGGTGTGTGTAGAATACTCAAGAAAAATCACTACCATCCGTATCATATTCAACTACACTAGTAGTTGACACAACAGGATTATGATAAACGTTTACAATTTTTGTTTATGGACTTTCGATAAAGCAAACAAACATTTATTCCATACTGTTGATCGCCAACACCGATGGAGTGTAAACATTAGGGGAGGGATTGTGGGCGAGTATGTTATCGGCCCGTATTTTTTTGACGGACACCTGGATGGAAGAATATTTTAAAGTTTTTTGAAAAAAGTCTTCTGGATCCTTCTCGAAAACCCATAACTTAGTATCCGAAGGAAAATGTGCTGTTAGGAACTACCTCAAGAGAAAATTTAAAAATAAATGGATAGATAGAGGCGGTTCTTATAATTGGCCAGCTAGGTTACCAGAATTGATCAAGATGGATTTCTTCATATGGGGTTATATTAAAAATATTGTGAATGCTACATCCCCTACTACTCCAGACGATATGAAATTAAGAATTTCGAACACTTTCGCGTCTATAACACTCGATATGTTGAATAATGTAAGTAAATTGTAGGAAGCTAGAATCGTGTGTTGCATTGCACAAGATAGCAAGCATTTTGAGCATCTATTATAGTAATTTTTCATTTTTTGCTTTTAATAATTTGTTGTTCGTTTTGTAGTATTTATGTATTTGCTTTATTAAAAATGTGTTTTTATTTTTTATTATGTACTCAAATACTTATCGGTAAAAAAAGAGCTTGTGTACCTCAGCAGCTACAAGTGTGAATATTTATTAGCAACTCCACTGATTTGTTTAAGAACAACTCTGCCAAGATCATTAGTTTAACATTTAGAGAGAATTGCGGATATTTTAAAATCGATTTACCATACAATTTAAGAAAATTGTAAATTACACGAAAAGTATAATACCTAAGTATAGGACACCCTTATATCATTCGAAAGAGGACATTTTTTTGAACCCGATGAATTATTAAAATACAGGGTGTTCCATATAAAATAAGCCCGATATTACACATTGAATGATGTAATAATGGAACTGAACATTCTGAACACCTTGTAAAGAGATGTTTAGTACTCAATCGTGGAATGCATTCAACGAATGTCCAACTATTTAGATGTAAGGGGAGATTTGCTAGCATTTGTTATATCAATGAGTTAATATTTTTTTTTAAATGTTCACATTTTAAAAAAAGTCAGCATAACTCGGAACCCTCGGTATTTAGGTATAGGGAACCATTATGAAGGAGTATTTTATTTTTTAGGAGCAATCAGTAAATGCAATAAAATATAGGGTGTCCCATAAGAAAAAATCTAACTTTAATACACCACACATTACTGGAACATCCTGTATATTTCAAAATAATTTTAAAATGTAGCCTATATGAACGTACAAACTACTAAAGTGACAAACATTCTAAAACTTCTAGCGTTTCGCTATAAACATCCATCCCGTTGGTCGTGATTCACCCTGTAGATTGAATCACAGTACCTCATTGTAAACTAAACCTAATCCATCAATTTTTAACAAAATTTTGAATCATTAACATCAATATTGCTCCCACACAGTGGTTTTTTCCCTTTCCTGAAAATTCAACATTTTTGACATTGCAGTATCAATGACGACATGCTTTGACAACATGGTCTCATTTCTTAACATGTAAATGCTTTCGGCATTATAGTGACACCATCAGTGCAAGATAGATATCATCCTCCATCCAGCATGTCTATGCTAGAGACATCCCGGCCATCAGCATATAAGGTATATATCATAAGCAGCAAATACAAGTGAGAAACTATCAGCTTGTAATGAAAAATCACTGGTTTTGATTGTTTCCACAGAATTAAAAGTGTCTGGAAATTATAAAATATTGATCATTATTGTCAAAAATGCTAACATAGTCTTTATAAGCAACTATACTTAAAACTTTTGCTTTCATAAAAATATTTTATACAAAATTATTATAATAAACAAAACATAAAAGATTTTCTTTAAAAGTAATTTTAGCTTCACTGCATATCAACTGTTTGTTTTAAAAGGGATAAAATAAAAAAGAATATGTTGTTATAATTAGGTACTCGGCCGATTGGAATTATCAGATACATTGTCATCTTAAATATGGAAAATGTAGAAAATCTGATATGCAAAACGACATTGAGATACATTTGTGATCCTCACTGATGGAAGAAAATCCTTTCAAAAAGAAATTTGTGAGACTTAGCAACATTGGAATCACTATTATAAGTGTGGTTCATATAGATTCTTTACCACCAATCTTCTAGTGAAAAATTGCAAACATTAAAGAAATGGATATGGATGGACACACTAAGAAAGTAAATTAGAGAAACCAAACATGATGTGAAGAGGTGTTAATTATAGCAAACAGGAACCCAACTGAACTATATGGTACAATAGAAAGAGAGTTTAAAAGATAATTATCAACAACAGACTAGCAAAAGTATCAATCTTGATAGTAACTCTACTCTCCAGATTTCCCTTTTTTACCATGGTAACACGGGAGTAATAGGTTTACATGTTATGGAATACACGAATGATATTGATTTCCACAGAAAGGCGTTGCAATGAGTGAGCATTTAAATAAAGGGTACATAAGAAATTGATGCAACATATCAGATACAATAAGTTTAGTAAATATGGCTATGCAATAACAAGACAGACAGTATGTGGGAAAGTGAACAGGGAATTTAAAGGATATATCATCTAGAGATATTTAATATAGGAAGAGTTTAACTAATAACTGTTTTGTGGAATATGGTTGTGATTACATTGAGAGAATAGATTTAGTGTCGACATAAAATCCATATTTTATCCGCTTTAAAACACACTTTTGACTACTATGAAGTCAATTTTTTTAAAAGTTCTTCTGTAGAAAGACGATCCTGTTTAAATTTGTCCATAAACGCTTTGGGAACAGTCCAGTCTAATAAGATTTGTACATTTTGTTTTAACTTTTCAGCGGGAGATAACGACATGTCTTTGCAAGGTTCTCGACCCGAATTTTCGATTGAATCTATAACAATCTCGTCTATTAATCTTTTATTAAAGCCTAACGCCTTCAAACGATCCGTTGAAGATATTTTTTTCAGTAAAATGGCAACTAAATATCTCATTTTTTCGAGGGGCATAATGGAATCGACGCTAATTTTTGCGGTTTTTGATTCTTGTAATTTTGGATTGTTTATTAATATCATGCATTTTAGATAGTGACTTTCTAAATCGATTTTAGATTTGTGAAACGTTTTACAATGACTGCAACCGTATGGTTTGTTAGTTTTATGAATAGTTGACATATGTTTCTTTAAATGAGGCAATTGACTGAAGGACGCGTTGCACAAGATGCAACTAAAAGGTTTTTCCCCGGTATGCCGTCGTGTATGTAAACGTAGAGCCGTAGAATGTGCAAAAGCCTTCCAACAAATTTGACATCTGTAAGGTCTCTCACCGCTATGGGTTCTTTGATGTACTGTTAGTTGGGATTTTTGAGTAAACCGAGCTCCACAATGGGCGCAACCGTGAGGTTTATCTTGTCGATGAATCCTCATATGTTGTGGCAAGTGTCCTTTAAGATTCTTCTTACAGATGTGGCAATGGAAAGCTTTAACGTTATTATGGTAGCAATTCACGTGTTTCTTCAAAGCGTCTCTTCTGAAAAAACACTTTCCACAAATGTCACATACAAAATTTCTAATTTCCATATGTCTATTCATATGGAATTTAAGATTAGCTGAACATGTAAATGATGATTGACATATCAGGCATGTATAAGGTTTATACCCTGTATGTGTTAACATGTGTTGACTAAGTTGACTTCCCCTCGCGAACCGCTTCTTGCATTTATCACATTCATAAGGTTTGTCACCAGTATGTGTCCTAAGGTGTAATTTTAATCTATCTTTTAAAGGAAAAACTTTCTTACAGAAATGACAGATGAATATCGTCTCGCTTTGCAATCCCGGCGAATGTTTACAAGCAATATGGTTTTTTAAGGAACCGGCTTGCCGAAATGCTTGTCCACATTCGTTGCAAGAATATGGTCGTTCATCAGTATGGATTCTGATGTGTTTTCGCAAATCATTACAACTACAAAATTTCTTATTGCAAATTTCGCATTCGAATCTGCGTGTCTGTTTTTGGGCATTGGTCATTTTATGAAAGCTTAGTGACTAGAGTGGTTACAAACATGCAATACCTTAACCATGTGCTAGAAAAATTATTTGTTTAAATTTTAAATTAGCCCAACCACCATAGAAAGGTGTCAATTAGTTCATTAAAGTGATAAGTGAAGATCCATCGTAGTATGTGTATGACTAGTAGCAGATATCTTTACCATCACCTCTCACCTGAAAAAATGAATACCTCAACCTCTAAACTACAGTTTACCAAATTATGGAAGAGGAAAATTAATAGCATAATAATAGCTGCTGTTAAAATTTCGAGAAAATGCAACATTGCAACATTTGCTATTATATAGAAAATAATTCTTGTTCAATAAATTGCATGGGAAAACCTGTTTAAAAGGTATATTACTCTTTAATTTAATACTCTAATCATATTTTTCGTTAAACCCCAAATAACTCAACTCTAAACTAATCTACAGGAATATGAATATGAATCGGGCCACCAAACAAATTAAGTCGTAAGAATAACAATTTTGCGTTTGTCCTTGGTTATTCTACAGAGTTTACTCATAAACAACAAAACATTTACCCAGAAAGGGATCACAACAAAATCTGCAGGTTGTGATGTATTAAATATAAATTTAATCAAACTGTGATGTCTATTTATTATCCCTTATATTATGCATATCATAAACTTCTGTATCAATCAGGATGTCATTCCTGATATGTGGAAAAGAGCAGTAGTAAAAGTTTTGCCTAAAAAAGAATGAACTGTCTGTGGGTATGGTGTACACACTAGATGTAAATTGAGTGAATTCAAACGACGAGTACTCAGTGTGTATGTGTTTATTAATCTGCAGCTAAGCGCTTTCGGCTATTAAGCCATTATCAAAGCTGTCGTCATTAAAAAAGAGATCCAAAACAGGTGTCAAAAACATCCAGTTAACAATGTTTTTGACACCTGTTTTGGATCTCTTTTTTAATGACGACAGCTTTGATAATGCCTTAATAGTCGAAAGCGCTTAGCTGCAGATTAATAAACACATACACACTGAGTACTCGTCGTTTGCATTCACTCAATAAAAAAGAATGCCCATCTGAATATAAGAGCCTACAGGGAATAAGTATATTATCAACGATGTCTAAAAGATTGGAAAGAGCATTAGAAACGCAAATTAAATATTACCATAGTGTTTTTAAATGAAACTCACGGTCTCTAGTTAATTCCACAATATAATACAAGTTATTGATAAATCAATATCATCGTCAGAATGACAGATATAGTTTTCCTGGTTTTCTATATCATTGCATAGTTATACTGATCTTAATTGGAAAAATGATATCCAGGTTATCACCATAGGGCTGATAATATCTAAGCTTTAATATTTGTAATATCACATCTTCTTTTTTCTATAAACATATATTAAGCCAATCACAAGTTAGGTTACTTCTTGGTCTAGCCAAAAATAACTACTAAACATCAGGTAGGCATAAAATGAAATGTAACTTCTGTCATTCTGACGATGATATTGATTTATCGAAACAATTGTCAATTTTTTAGAATTTTCAATAACTTGTATTATATTGTGGAATTAACTAGAAACCGTGAGTTTCATTTAAAACACTAATATGAGCATATTCCACGAAGTAAGGGTCGAGACAGTCAATTTCATTAAATATTACCTACATATTCACTCACCTCTTCCTCCTATTCAGTCGAGCTTTCGCCTTACTACATATTACGGATGACATCCTTACTGCAACTGATCAGGATGAAGTCTTATTGGACTTTAGCCGAGCCTTTGATACTACTCACCATGATTTAGTGGTTGTTTTATTACAGTATATGGGCTTTTCTAACTCTGCTAGCTCATTAATCCAAAATTATCTCAAACAAAGGCAGCAAAAAGAGGTCCGTAAAGTTAGCCCCCAAAGTTTTCATGATTTAACTAAATTTAGTGTGGTCGGTTAGTGCATCGTTAGTGCCTTAGTGCTTCTATACATTTCGTTAGTGCTTCCGTGGTTTGGTAGATATTGAATATTCATTTATTTCAAGGTCAGCTCCCAAAGTGTTTAGGATTAATTCCAAATTAGTGACATTCGTTAATGCACTTTGGTAATTCAATTATTTTCGTTAGTGCTTTATTGGTTTCCGAGATAATTGACTTTATATTTTCAAGATTAGCCCCCAAAGTGTTTATGATTAATTCCAATTTAGTGTCAATCGTTAGTGCTTCAATATTTTTCGCTAGTACTTTATTGGTTTTCGAGATATTTCATATGTTCTTTTTTTGAGGTCAGCCCCCAAAGTATTCACGATTCGATTAAATTTAGTATCATTTTTTAGTGCTTCAACTATTTTCGTTAGTGCTTTATTGGGTTTCGAGATATTTGACTTTATATTTTCAAGGTCAGCCCCCAAAGTATTTACGATTAATTCCAAATTAGTGTCATTCGTTAGTGCTTCAATACTTTTCTCCAGTACTTTATTAGTTTTCCAGATATTTCATGTTCTTTTTTTGAGGTCAGCCCCCAAAGTATTCACGATTCGATTAAATTTAGTGTCATTCGTTAGTGCTCTTTAGTGCTTCAATAATTTTCTCTAGTACTTTATTGATTTTCCAGATATTTCATGTTCTTCTTTTCAGGTCAGCCCTCAAAGTATTTACGATTCGATTAAATTTAGAGTCATTCGTTAGTTACAGTTAGTGTTATTCGTTAGTGCTTCCATAAATTTCGTTAGTACTTTCTAGGTTTTCTAGTTATTTGCTATTATTTATTATTAATATCAGCTTCTAAAATTGTTTACGGTTGATTCCCATAGCCCTCTCAGTTTCTGACTTACGGGGCAATTTTGAAAATTTGTCATTAGCGACGCCATCCTGTATTTCCGAATAATTCTACCAAAACAAAGCATCAATATCGTATACAGGGTATTTCTTACATCGGTAGAAATGTAGCAGGCTTTAAATAAATATTACACTTTTTTTTCAAATAGACCTCCCTGTATATTATTATGTTAGTTGAAATATAATTTAACCTCTTTAAATATGCAATTTTACAGGGTTGACATTATATTAATGACATAAAATATCGATCATTTGTTGGAAAAACTTCACCAGTAAATATCAATAAAATTGTAATAAAACATATCGATGTCATCCAAGGAATGATGATCCTAGCTAAGACTTAAATTTCCACAGATTAATTAGTTGGCGATATAGAAGTAGAGGCAGAAGTACAAAACTGGAAGGGCCTCGCTAAAATTAAGAAAAGACCAGAACTGTCTTATTATGGCCAGCTTTGTCCAGAATCCTTCATAAAACCGAAAATCAAAAAGTTAAAATTGCTCTACTATACATTGCCAACAAACTACTAAAATTATATACATCAGAGAAAAAGCAATACATAATAAAAAAATAGTTGTCCATTCGATGCATTAGCACAAATTATTACTTCAGCATATTGTGACTGTCCTCAGTTTCAATCTTCTACAGAATTTCTAAATCACAGTTTGGTATTAGTGTGTTAAAGAACTAGCTAAAATAGGTACTTTGAGAAATAAAATTTATGTAAAAAGATTCGAAACATTAATAAACTTTTTTTATGTTTATGTATTAGTAGATGGAACTTTAGAAATAATCTGCGCTGCTAATGTATGTTCTTTTCTCGAAAAAATCATTGATAAATGCGATACACTACCTAGTGTGTGAAATTAAAGTTTTTTCATATTGTAATAATCGTCAAAAACATACCCAGTTTAATTTACCTGTAAAGTTTGACATAATTTCTAACTCTCCCCACTTGAAGATTCCATTGAAAGTTCCGTTTTAATAAATATTAAATATATAAAATGTAGCAATGAGTATAATATAAATCGTATTATAAATAATCATATATTTATAGAGCTTTTGGATATAAGTCTGTATGGGATAATCCTTTGATAATTAATGCCAACAAAAAGAAGCTTGCGTTTAGAGGAGAGGTTATACATATATTATAAACCAGCTTCTAATGACCTTATTGGCCATTATGTAGCAGTGAGTTGAAGAAATGATGGATGTATTGAACTTTATGACGATCTGTCTGAAAAAGTAAAAAATGTGGACAAAGAAAGATCCTTCCCATTTCAACTCATATTTTATGCTGTGTAGGTAAAATGTATTATAGTTTCCTGAAGTTATCAAACAAATATTTTCTGCGTAATGACAAAATCACAGTTTTATGTCACTTATATACCTAGAGAGAACAATGCCATTATATAGATAACATATTATTATTGGTTTCAGAGAAATAGTTAAATAAAGTTATAGCATTTTCAGAGAACCTCTCGAAAATGAAATGAACAAAAACATCGAGTATCGGAAGGGACAGTTTTTTGACAAGTAACAGTTTTTTAAATGGAACATTTGTAAATTGTATTCGTTCTATTCGACTTAACCCGTTCACTGGAAATAACTGGAACTGAAATAATCTCCAAATATTTTTTTTAATAAATATTGATTATTTTCTCTACATTTTTATTTGGATGTGTGTTCCTGTGACTATAAAATAAACATTGGGCCTTATCAATATCCTTGATAATTGGTTGTTGTTTGGTAAATTGTTGATAGGTATAAAAGGAAAATGGCGGTTTCATATTCAAGTCATACCAAACTTGAGTGATACTGGGAGCCAAAAAAGTCAAAATTTCTTAATCAAAAGAGCATAATAATCCATTATTTTCATTTTCTTCCATTGTTATAAATCGTTTTATCAAAAATACCTCGTATATTGAAATATTTTAGTATCCGCCACTATAGAACTTGACAAATAATAAAAGTAGGTAACTAGAAGGACAGTTACTCCGTTGAGCCACTTGATTTATGAGTCGGTCCTTTCCTGTTCTTCTAGACACACCAAAAATAATGGCTAATTGTTAATGGTAAAATGTATCTACTTATAAATTGAAATATTGATATATGCATTAAATTAAGATATGTGTTATTTTTCTCTTTTTGCATAATTGCAATGTAAATAATTTAAATTAATGAAAAAAGTTGGGAGTACGAACGAAATTAATAGAACTAAAGATATTCGATCCTGGAAAACTCAGGGATTTAGTAAAAAAACAAATATTTTTAAACCAACAAACAACGTAGGAATATAATTATTGAAGTACGAAATAGCACTAACGAATGCACAACCTAATTTAAAATCAACCATAAACAATTTTAGAAGTTGATATTAAAATAAATAATAGCACATAACTAGAAAGCCAAAAACGTACTAACGAAATTTATGGAAGCACTAACTAATGATACTAACTTTAACTAAATCGTGAACATTTTGGGGGCTAACTTCACGGAAGTGCCAATAAATTAATATCAAATATATCGAAAACGAAGATAGCACTAATGAAAATTATTAAAGCGCTAAAGAGCACTAACGAATGACACTAAATTTAATAGAATCGTGGGCTGACAACAAAAAAGAACATGAAATATCTCGAAAACCAACAAAGCACTAACAAAAATAATTGAACCACTAAAGTACACTAACGAAGCACTAATAAATAACACCAATTTGGAATTAGCCGTAAAAACTTTGGGGACTGACCTTGAAAATATAAAGTCAAATTTCTCGATACAGTACTAGCGAAAATTATTGAAGCACTAAAGTGCCCTAACGAATTACACTAAATTGGAATTAATCGTAAACACTTTGGGGACTGACTTTGAAAATGTAAAGTCAAATATCTCGAAAACCAATAAAGCACTAACGAAAATAATTGAAGCACTAAAGTGCACTAACGAATGACACCAATTTGGAATTAATCCTAAACACTTTAGGAGCTGACCTTGAAATAAATTAATATTCAATATCTACCAAACCACGGAAGTACTAACGAAAATTATACAAGCACTAAGAGGCACTAACCAATGACACTAAATTTACTTAAATTGTGAAAACTTTGGGGGCTAACTTCACAGATCTAAACGACTCAAGTTCAAGTTATCTGTTTTTATTCTTCCTATGTTGTAAGTAGAATACAGGACTGTAAGATTCATTTATATGTTATAATTTTAAAACTAATCAAGTAGAGCATTCTTCTCTTGTTAATAGCAACTTGACAACTTTTATTGATTGAGCCACTGATTATTGCTTACTTATTAATTCTTCAAAATCAAAAGTAATACTATTTGGAAGTAAGCTATGCAGACAAAATATTTTGAACTCTGTTCAAGTTGTAATTCTGTGTAATATCAAACAACATGTGTGTGAATAATTAGTTTTATCCATTTTTAATTACTGTGATGTAATCTATGGATCCAATTTAACTCTTAGACATAAGAAAAAAATACAAAAGGTTCAAAACTCTTCCCTGTGGATGATTTTCAGTATATGTAGGCAGCACAGAATTTCGCATAAATTAAATGAAGTTGGGTGGTTGAACATGGAAAATAGGCAGAAACTCCATTTCCTGTCATTGTGTCATAAGATAATATTAAATAAAAAGCCTTCAAACTTACATTGTAAAATTACGTACCATTCGGATATCCATAATATACTAAATATAAGAAATAGGGGATTGCTTACTGTTCCCATATTTACAACTAAAATTTTCAGGTGATCATTCAAATACAAATTATATTCTCTTTATAATCCGATCCAATCTAAATATAAGGAGTACTGTAGCTCAAAGATCAGAACACACCTTATTGAGCATCAAAATCAAAGCTAGTATTTTGCCAAATTTTAATAGTTAGTATTTTGGTGAACATAGTCAAGTTGAAGGATACGGATTCACTTATTATATATTTATATGTCAATATGAGTGGGTGGAATGTTAATTTTATCTTTGGCTTAAGTGGAGGAATATTTATCGTTGTTCCTTGTGTGCAATAAAAAATGAACTTCGCCCTTTATTTTCAATGCACTCTATTATAATTTGTTGTACTGTTAAATTTCATTTGAAAATAAACACGATTATTTATTATTATTAAATACACATAACTTGCATGAATGTAGATATAAAAACCCTTATTTAATATGTAAAAGGTGTCATCAAAGACGATGGTCAGTAAACATTATTACGGACTATTACATAATAATGTAATCAGTCCAAACATTTGCCCTTACTGACTTAATTCGGCATATTTACTTTCCCTGACTGTTGGATTGGAAGAATCGTCCAAATGTTTCCATTGAAGTAGGAGGCAATTTGTTTGAAGATAGTTTATAAATGTTTAGTAACAATTATTTGTTGTTAATAAAGATTACCGATTGAATTTTAGAACTTTGTTTTTTATCAATAACTCTGTAACCAAGGACAAAACGCAAATATTTTATTCTAACAATTTAATTAGTTTTCATTCATGTTCGGAAAGGTTGGAACATACAATACTTAAGGCAGCTGACACAGTGATACAACGCAACTCACACAACTGACTCAAGCAACTAGTTGCATGAGATTGATGTTTTCACATTGTTGTACAATCGATGCGACTATAATCTAGTCTAAATAGGTCGTCAGAAGATGAGGATATTGTTATTTTCGTAGAAGAAAAAGACGTTTCTGGGGCCCGCTATTTTGTAGAAAAATTTTAACAAAGAATGTTTATAGCAGCAAGGGAACTCCATGACCCAGTTAAATTTAAATATATGTATTGGATTTGTCCAACAACCTTCTTACAACTACTTGTACAATACTGGATATTTATCTACTTCTTGCACTAATTTAACGCTGAATGCTTTATCGTTGATTTTGCTTTAAATTAATGACGTTACATACAAAAACCAATGCAACTGATCGAGATGCAACCAGCATGTCCAGTCACATACAACCAGTTGGATTGCATGCTTCTATGAAATCCTTACGGGCAGATTGATGCAACTAGTTTCTTGAGTCGGTCGTGTGAGTTACGTTGCATCAGTGTGGAAGCTGTTTTTCTTCAACATTGTTGTCACTTCAATTTTATTCTTTAAACAGTAAATTATTATGTGGTTACATGAATAATACACTGTGCTCTTTCTAGTTTACTTGTATCTTACGAAGATACTAGGAACTAATAATGAACTGTGGTTATTAGTATTGGACGAAGAAGTATCTGTAGATTTTTTGAGGTAATTTTACCCAGATTGCAATTACCAATATAACAGAATCATATTTCTAGGTGGAATAATTTGTCTCATTCACAAAAAGGACACTGCAAAAATGGAGAAAATTTGATAAATGATCTGATACAATTTTGACAGTTTTCAAATGACATTTCTATAGAAAAGACAATAATCTTGAAAAATGAATAGTTATTAGTCTTCCTTTTAATTTATGTGGTAAATATTTCAAGCAAAATATTCTCAAAAATTGTTGAAATAATGTAAATGACATATGGTCTTACACAAGCAGCAAGGATAGCAAAAGTTTGTAATTCATTCATTAATGAATAAATATAAATTTTGGACCCAACAGTGCACTGAACAAATGACATATCGTCACCTCAGAGTTATACTGTTGTATGTCGCATTTTTGTCATTTTTCAGTTTTTAGCACTACAAAGTTGTATGACCACTGAACTTTTTTTTCTGTAGAGTTACAAAGTTCTATCTCAATAGTTTCGATGTAGGCAACCACGAATACAAAGGTGTATGCAACCATAAAAACGTGTTTACGGTTGCATAGTGGTATGTGGTACATACACCATCTTAACTTCCAAAATATTATTCCCATTCGGTAACAAAACTGTGTGTGTCACATACAACTTTGTTACCGTGAAATTTTTATAATTTATTATATGATAGTGCACATACAATTATGTTACTTGGAAAAAGGTTAAGTATGAGAATATTACCAGTGAGTAATAAGTGTTGATGTCACAATAATTAAGTGTTTTTTACTCAGACTGAGACTATATACAAAGTGTTTCGAAGTGTTTTTACAATAACTGTGTGTGTTAGAAAAAAGGTGTGTGTCTTGAATTTAATTGGAAATTGGAAAATCAAAAAGAAAGGTTAGTTGGGATTCAATATTTTATTTGAATTTCTTTCAAATTGCGTTTTAAAATTTACAGTTTTATTGAAAAATGGAAACTGAATCTGACTCGGATAATGAATCGCTCGAAAATCGAAGCTGAGTTAAGTAAATAACAAATTATTCAAATTTTAAATAAGTTTTATTATTAGAAATAACTTTTTTTGCCGAAAAAATGACAGTGCTTCTTCAAGCGGGATGTTTGTAGGGTAAGACATTTTTTATTTACTATTATAATAATCTAATTTCATTTTGGTAATCAGGAATGCAGTGGCAGAATTTTTGAATCATGATGACTATGATTCTGACAAAGATGGGTCCTATAAACCATCTAGTTCCAGTAGTGATGAGTCGAGTGAAAGTGTGATTTCTGAAGAAGTTGAACACATTTCTGGGGAAAATGACTGTGCCTCTAGCCTACCTTGAATCGACAGTCAAGACCATCAAGAAAAAGGCACCGAAATCCATCTTCCTGGAAGTGTAATGTCAGAAAGGCAGCTCATGAAGCTAGAAAGAAGTACAAATCAGTAGGAAACAAAATTATATCTGTGAAAAGGATTAAAACCACAAATGATTGCCAGGCTAAATGTGTTTTTAACTGCCAAAAGTTGATTACGGAAACTGAAAGAGATAACATTTTCGAACGATACTATACTCTGAATGAACATGGAAAGAAAATGTTTTTATTGGCTACTACAAAAAAATTAAATGTTGAACGCCATAGGAAGAATAAAACCACCGAAAATAGTACAAGGAAACAAACATTCACTTATTCTTTTGAAATTCATAGACAACAAATCGCAGTCTGTAAAAAGTATTACCTTGGAACATTATCAATAAGTCAAACCCCCGTATATACAGCCCATAAGAAAAAAACGCCATAAACATTCCAGATGCTCCTGTACAAGGCAAACACCCAAAATTCAAAATACCTGAAGAAGATGTCAGTTTTGTGAGAGCGCATATCGAATCATTTCCGCAAGTTGAATCGCATTACTGTCGAGCAAACACAACATGCAAATACTTAGATTCCTCAGTCAACATTAAAAAAATGTATGACCTTTACACAGAAGAGTGTAAGGTTTCAAGAAAAAACCTGTGAAGGAATCATTCTACCGAAATATCTTTTGTAAAGAGTATAATTAATATTTTCACGTTTCTAAAAAAGACCGTTGCGATCTCTGCGAGGAAGTGAAAATGCTGTCAGAAAAAAAATACATACGAAAAACATCTTCAAGATAAAGTCGCATGTCGAGAAAAAAAAGTATAGAGAAAGTGGCACCACATTTTTAGTCTTCGACTTACAGAATGTACTGATCTGTCCACATGCGGAAGTAAGCAATTTCTTTTATAAGAGCAAACTGAATGTGTATAACTTGACAGCTCTTTTATCGTCTACCAGACAAGTATACTGCTTCCTGTGGCATGAAGGACTGATGAGAAGAACCGGAAATTACCTAGCAAGTGCTTTAATAAAAATTCTGAAGGCAGTGTTCTCAGATAACCCAACTTTAACGACTCATAGTTGCATGCCTCAAAATAGGAATTCTTTTATGTCAGCTGCAATTTCCATTTTTATCAATGAGCACCCAAAGTATACATTCCATAACCATGAAATTCTCTACTCCTGGACACTCATGCAACCAAGAAATAGATTCTGTCCATAGCTGTGTTGAGAGAGTTTTAAATAAAACGGAGTACTATTCACCCTTATCACTTTTACGAGTTCTTTTGAAAGTGAATACTAAAAAGCCGTATAAAATTATCCAATTAAAGGAAAATGATTTCAAGGACTATAAAGCATGCGCTTCTATGTATAATTACAAATATGTTCCTTTTAGCCAGGTCGTTGCCTTGAAATTTACGAAATCCCAGTTTGAAGTGGAATATAAAATTAATCATGCCATGGAAAATTGGAAAAACTTTGTATTCGCGATAGCCAACCTAGAAGATCTGAAGCTATAAACTCCAGTAATATTATGAAACACCCATCACGTTTATTTTATACAAGATCAATACCTGAAAACAAAATACAAGCCTTTAAGAGTATGTTTAATTGGATGCCTGAAGTTGACCAAGCAAATTATAGGACGATATTGCCAAAATAGATTTCCTTTCCGCATAACTTGGTCCATTGTACTACTGGTAAAAGTATTTTCATTTTTTTAGTTCAAATGAATGTTAAGTTTACATTTTTTAGATCTTAATAAAATGTATAATGCTGTATGTTTTGACAATAAATTTTTTATTGAGATTACATAGTTGTATGTATTTTTTCAAAATCTAAAATTTAGTGCAATTTTTTTTTCTAAATATTTTGACATGAATCTTATCACTTTTTATTGAAATACAGCTAACCTATCTGTTTTGGAAATATATCTTTAGCGCAGCCAGATCTACAAAATACCAAAATTTTGTTTCTCTTTTTTTTCTCAAAACTAGTTTCAGTGCACATACAATAGTATAATCCTGAGGTGACGATATGGGTCATCTGGCTGTCAGTAGTGGTCTTTCTCTTGCAGTGCCTCTGTGATATTAATCTCTAAAGTTGTTCAACAATTTAGAAAATATCATTATTACCATGTTTCTATTAAGTATGAAACTTACTGTTCAAAACATTGCTAATGTTCTCTTAATTATTTGTGGGCAAAGGGCAAATGACTTGTCAATTTACTTGTGCCTATGGATTATGGATCTTATTTACTCTTCACTCCCTATAAAACCCACAACCATCAAGCTACCCCCTCCTTTATCATTCAATCCATAATAAATACAGTTACTGCTAATAACTAGAACCTAGGTAATTTTAAGTAGTACAGAGTAAAGTGTTTTATTTTTACAAAAATAATTCCAACCTAAAGCCTATTATCATACACAAATTCATTTTCAGAATGAATGTAATCTTAACATAGTAAATTAAAAAGATTTTAGTAATTTATATTTTTTAATAACAAAATTAAATTATTGGGGCAAAACAAAATATTAATTTAAGAGACATTACAGTTGGCAGAAAAATATTAGTCAAAATTTATGGGATTAGTTATGTTATAAATGTAAAACATTTAAAGAATTAATCAGTGTTAAAATATTTAAAAAACATTAAGAGTTACTTTTCTTAAATTACTTGTTTCAGAAACAAATGATAATGCAAAAATTATAAACTGTAGGAGTATGAAAATTTTAGTAGTGAATAGAAATAGATGTACAGTGATGTGTAGTACCTTAATTCTACATCAAGTGGTTAAATAAAGAATGTATATTAAAGTATGATAATCCATAGCTTCAAATGACACCTACTAATGCAATACAATATATTCTAATTTTAAAGTATACCTGTTGATATATTCAGAATACTACTAAAAATATAATATTCTCAAGGATGAATATGATGACTACTTGAATAAACTAAATTAACAAATTAAACATACATTTCTGCTTCTAATAAATGAAGTCATGTTCATGTTTGTTCTATGCATATGCCATGCATTAAAATGTACTAAATACTAATCAATGTTATATGGTTTATACTTACCTTTTTAAAAACGCAGTGATTTTAATTGGAAATGCATATTATTTAGGTAGCTGTAACTATTTTTAAGGAAATGTTCATATCTATTTTCAGCTCTCTCAGATTGTTTCAGTATGTATCTTGCCTCATAAGAAAATCAAACTATAATATATTCTCATAATCACATATTAATTTTCATTATTTATATATTACATCTCAGAGCTTAACATGACAATTGACAAATTGCCACAGATCATATAACCAAAGAATATACCATTGGTGTATTCTTTGATATAACTACTATTAAAAATTGCGTGAATTTTTTTCAGATACAATCCACGGACTTGTCCGTGATACAATCTTATGTCGGCGTTGACAATTCATTACTAAAATACAAGTAATTATTCATTTGTATGAATCAATTATTGTTAATTTTTGTAACTACAACGCATATAGTACCCATTAAAGTAGTTCTTAACTATTGCCAAAGATTATTTATCAATTATGCAAAACAATTAATGTACCAAACAGCGTTGCCGGTGTGGCAATTTTTTTGGTATCAGCATAGATTAAGGGTATCAGATGGCGTGACTAAAACGTACTAGATTCACTGACAACTGTGTTTGTAAGGCCAATTGAGTTTGTTTACGCTATTTTGTGATATATATTATTTCTCTCCATCGCTCTCTAAAGAGTTTTGCATACATGGAGGAAAGAGAGAAATGTGAGGTAAAAAATAAAATATTGGTATTTTCGTTTACATCAATTCAAATGCAGCTGATATTTCAAAACGTATTAGATTTGAGAGCGGCGTATTATCGTATCAGAATGACGGACCACTAACAATGTGATCAGAATCTACAAAAACGTACATACTAGATCTAATAAGAACGTACCAGCACCGGCAACGCTGGAACCAATCAATCGTACACTAGCGGATGCGGAGAGCTTTCGAAAACTATTCCCAGGTGTGAGAAATTCCGAATTGGACACGACAGCATTAGCGCGAACTATGAAATATATTATTATGGCTCATTGAATAAAAAGTTCAATGTTATGGCTCATGTTTGTGTATAATTTTTTCAGTAGACACGTTTAGCTTGTCATAAGTTTTTACACGTATCCGTATCTGTATTGGAGTTAAGTTGACGTAAAGAAGTTCCCAAGAAAACCTTTTTAGCAGATAACGTATCGTTACGTGCTAAAACCAGGATGGTCAAAGCACTATTCTTTGGTGAAAGTAAAAAAATAATGAAAAAAGTAAAAATGAACTTTGTGGTTATAATCAAACCAAATATCAAAGAAGACGTGTAAAATAGCACAGAATATTGATTTTGGTCGGGATACACGAATACGTTTACGTATACGGAGAAGGGACGTAACAATCCGTTCAACACATCGTATCGGCTGAGCACTCTGAGCAGTTCGTTACGTATACGGATACGTGAGAAATTTAAGACAAGCTAAAAGTTCCTAATGACTGTTGACAGTGTTGACCGTGACGTCACATTTTCATTGTGTAAAAAAACAAACTTTATTTATTCAAATTTTTAATATATAATTTGTTCCAATTTACTTTTAAGACCAATAATTAATCTATTAATTTGCTAGTTAGAACCATGCTAGACCACTTTATAATTTGCTTTAAGTTAAGATTAAAGTCAACTGCCAAATAAAAATACATACAATAACCTACTGTATGACAATAAAAAAGTGATCAAAGAGATTTCATTGTAACACTGTAAATAATATTATAATTAAGTCTCTTACACATTCTCATTGTGTAAAAAAAAACTTTATTTATTCAAATTTTTAATATATAATTTGTTCCAATTTACCTTTAAGACCAATAATTAATCTATTAATTTGCTAGTTAGAACCATGCTAGACCACCAGAGATGGGTAAAATGGATGATGAAATCTATTTGAAATGAAAATACAAAATGGATTTCAATAAATTCATTTAAGATACAAGATACAAAATAGCTTTGAAAAAGTTATTCAATATAGAAAATGAAGATAGGTATTTCAAATAGATTGATAAAATGAAATGCTTTTTAAATTGATAAGGTTTTATTTATAATATTGTAAATATTCCATTATTTTTTTCGTTTGCTCTTAAAAGAAGCAATTTTTGAAAATTTTAATCGCTTAAATTTCTCCTTTTCGGCCTCAGGATCATTCCACCTAACGAAAATAATTGTTCAACAGCTGCCACAAGCTTGACAAAAGCTTCATGTTCCACTAAAACCAAAGGACTCATGGTTTGGCAGATGAAATTCGTGATAAGATTATCAGCAACTATTTGCTCAGAATATTGGGACATCTTACTTAGTAATGTTTGCTTCAGTTAATCTATTAATTTGCTAGTTAGAACCATGCTAGACCACCAGAGATGGGTAAAATGGATGATGAAATCTATTTGAAATGAAAATACAAAATGGATTTCAATAAATTCATTTAAGATACAAGATACAAAATAGCTTTGAAAAAGTTATTCAATATAGAAAATGAAGATAGGTATTTCAAATAGATTGATAAAATGAAAATGCTTTTTAAATTGATAAGGTTTTATTTATAATATTGTAAATATTTCATTATTTTTTTCGTTTGCTCTTAAAAGAAGCAATTTTTGAAAATTTTAATCGCTTAAATTTCTCCTTTTCGGCCTCAGGATCATTCCACCTAACGAAAATAATTGTTCAACAGCTGCCACAAGCTTGACAAAAGCTTCATGTTCCACTAAAACCAAAGGACTCATGGTTTGGCAGATGAAATTCGTGATAAGATTATCAGCAACTATTTGCTCAGAATATTGGGACATCTTACTTAGTAATGTTTGCTTCAGTTTTTTAGGTTTTGAGCCATCTTTATGAGTGTAGGAAATTGGCAATCTTTTCTTGGGGTGGACAAATTTTGTTTTAATATATTTTTCATATTCTTGGATTAAATGAGGATCTTCCTTTACCTTAAAACATTATAATGTATATCTAAAGAACATGATAACTATAAGAAAATACTAACCTTTAGATGATTTCTGAAATTAGTAGTCGCATTCAACCTGCCCTTTATATGCTTTTTACAATTTACGCATTCAGCTTGTACACTTGAGTCAGGATTACCGTTATCAATTTTTATAATTTTGAAAACATTGCCGTTTAGAAGTAAAGGTAATGTTTTAGACATTTCATTGTCGCAATTTTCGTTTATCTCGTTTTCGGATTGCTCAAACATTTAGTTTGCCAGAAAAAAGTATCCCAGAGACAAAAAAACAATAATTTTACTATAGAAAATATAAAAAACTCTCAACTCAATGAAATGAATATAAAAAATATATGATCAAAGATTATATACACGTAGACAAATTCCGTGATTTTAGTCGATGAACGATCGGCTTTGCTGTCTGACGTCAGGTCTTGTCAAATGTTCCAAGTCTAGCAACCTGAAGTTCGTTCCCAAAGCATTTTATATTTTACTTTCACATGCAAAATGGAAATGGAAAATATAAGCTATTTAAAATACAAAATGCAAAATGGTTTTTTCAGATGTATTTAAAATGAAAAATATAAAATGCCATTTAGTATTTTAAATATGTATTTTGAATGATTTTATTCTAAATAGTTCCCAACTCTGTAGACCACTATATAATTTGCTTTAAGTTAAGATTAACGTCAACTGCCAAATAAAAATACATACAATAACCTACTGTATGACACTAAAAAAGTATTCAAAGAGATTTCATTGTAACACTGTAAATAATGTTATAATTAAGTCTCTTATATAGGCGAATTATGAAAAGATAAATTTCAAGATTATAGACGCAACCATATTATTATTTGTCTCTACAGAAAAGGATAGTGCATATCAATTGTTTGCAATAAGAAGGACGGAAGAAATAAGTACGTCACTGATATCCTGGCGCAGATTATTTGAACCATATGTTTATATGCATATTATGTCAATATACATGCTGAATGCTGACGCTCGACGCCAGTGATTTCCATTTTTTACAACCTATGACATTTGATACCTTCCAATATTCGCAGCCGGTTTTACGCAAATAGGATGACGTTAGCGTCTATTTCTAATACTTGTTCATTTTTTTTAATACCACTGTACAATGCTTCAAATCGAAGTTGGAATTCATAGAGAAAGTAATTTATTTTTTATTGTTGGTATTTCTGATTCCAATATTAATCATCTAATATACAACGGTTGTAGAAAAATGTAAGGCAAAGACGATTAGATATATAATTGAATCGTTACCAACAGAAATACAGAAAAAATAGAAATGTCAATTGTCAAAGTTCCACATGCTTCGCATTACCAAAATCAAGTCATTTATCGAGCAGCCGAATAAATTATTATATTAGTGAAGTAAGTCATTAAAAATGTGGTTTTACTATTAAAGATTTTATGTTATTTATAAAAACTCAAATGTCTAATGTACAAACAGAACAATTGAAAAAGTTTGTGTTTTCTTCTAAGTGTATTGTTAATGGTGAACCCTTTGAAGAAAAATTAGAAGTTATCATTCCAGAGGTATATTTTGTAAATTTGATATTGCTAAAAATTCCATCGATAATATCTCTGAAATGAAAATTTGCTTGGTTACTAATTTTTTAAATTTTGTTTCAGTTACTACAAGGAACTTATTCGTTCTATACTTGGCCCTCAGCACCAGTGCTTGCTTGGTTTATTTGGGAAAATCGTCAAGAGTTTTACGGTAAAAAAGTAGTGGAATTGGGGTCTGGTACTGCTCTACCAGGAATAGTTGCTGCAAAGTGTGGTGCCAACGTAATATTGACTGAATCCGCTTCTTTGACTAAATCATTGTCACATACTAGAAGAAGCTGTCAAGTGAACAATCTAGTTATCAATAAACATATTAGAGTTATCGGGTTAACTTGGGGGTTGTTTTTGAGCAATTTGGACTATCTTGGACCCCTTGATTATATATTAGGATCTGATTGTTTCTTTGAACCTTCTACATTTGAAGATATATTAGTAACAGTTTCTTATTTGCTTGATATCAATACAAACGCAAAGTTTTTCTGTACTTATCAAGAAAGAAGTTCTGATTGGTCCATTGAGCATTTATTGTCAAAGTGGGAATTGGAGTGCATAGTACACAATACCAATAACTTGGGCAACAGTATAGGACTAAACATACACGATCTAATTGGTGATCACAGCATTCATTTGCTTGAAATTTTCAGAAAAGCTTAAGTTATGGCTGCAAATGCTGCTCGGCAACTTTATAAGATATATGTCAGCAACATACCTTGGACTGTAAGTCACAAAGAATTACGAACATATTTTAGTAAATTTGGGCACATACAACAAGCCTCAGTAGTATTTGATAAAAAAACAGGCTTATCAAAGAACTATGGGTTTATAACTTTTAGTACACGTGAAGGATTAGAAACAGCAACTAAAAATAATTCACATAAGTTAGAGGGAAATACAATAAAATTGCAACCCCTAAATAGTTCTAACTAATAAAATGGCAGAATCAGTAGATAACTTTAGTGATTTGCAAGAATTAGGAATAGATATAAGTAATGTTGATACTGTAACTCTTTTATTTAATAAGGCTGCCCATCAAGTGCAAAAATTAGTAAGTACTCTAGATAATCAAAAGTTGCTCACTCTTTATGGCTATTACAAACAAGGAACTGAAGGTACTTGCAATGTGCCGAAACCTAGTTGGTATGATCTTCGTGCAAAGTCAAAATGGGAAGCTTGGAATAAATTAGGAAATCTCTCTCAAGAAGAAGCTAAAAAAAAGTATATAGAAACCGTCAAAACTGTAGATCCCACTTTTGATGAAAATATTCAAGAAACAGCATCTGAACAGTGGGTTAAAGTTTCGTCAATGATTGTTGAAAACGATGTTCCACAATTAGACTTAACAATAATTGATCACATCAGAAAAAATAATATAAAAGAAGTAAAAACTTATCTCAAAGCAAACAGACCTGATCTTATCAGTGAGGGATTATACTTAATCCACTGGGCAGCTGATGCAGGAAGTATTGAAATTCTGAAAGCCATTATTGATGCTGGAGCAGATATTAATGTCAAAGATACTGATGGACAAACTGCTCTCCATTATGCTGCAAGCTGTGGTCATATCGAATGTGTAAAATTTTTGTTACAGAATGGAGCTAATAAAGAAGCAAAAGATTACGATGACAGTACTCCATCAGATGTTGCTTTCAATATTGCAATTAAGGAATTGTTGAGTTAAACATTAACAATATTGTTGGTAATTTGTTTATAAATTGTAGTGAGTAGTAGGTACTGTGGTTTCATTTTTGTATCCTTCATGTAATTTCATTATATTAATCAAATGGTAAAGAAATAATTAACAGGATAAGTTGACTTGATTTAAAATAGATTGTTTAAATGAGACTCTATTGTGGGCATTTTATTGAAGATACATCAAAAGCTTTGTTTTGAGATATCATTCATTAATGGTTCTAAGGTGCTCAAAAAATCAATTGAAGTCAATTTTGAACCGCATTTTTCTGCTTTTCTGATGGGATGATGGTAGTGAGGGTTAGCACTGCTTGTGTTTGTTATTGTTGGTCTTTTGCAATGTTCTAAACTCTCAATTTCACGGTGCTGTACATCCCTTTTTTACAAACATTCTGATTAGAGTAATATCAATTATTCACTTTGTTTAATTGTGTGATTTATATCCGGTTTTATTTTCTCATCTTCTGATGTACATTGTTATTCATTATAAATTACCCACCCCCTTATTATCGTTATTATTTCCCGTAGAAAAAAGTTCTGTAGTTATGACTGGGTTTTGTTAATGTTATTTCGTTAAAGTTCAGTAGCATGCAAATTTTAGGGAATACTAGAAAATAAGTTTATTTTTAATGGGATAACCTGAATATTTTAAAAATTTTGAAAATTTTTCTATTTCAAAAATACATAATGTTTTCCCTACTTGATGAGATGATTTGGATGTAGGATGGAACACCTCCACATGGTGTAATACCTGTTATTTTGGAACTATTAACTGACCACTTTATAGTTCGGATTTAACCCCTATGGATTCATTTTTTGGTATAAAAGACATTGTTAATAATAGTAGTATTCAAGTTATTAAAGACAAAGACTTTATATCAACAATCTAAATGAAGCAATTTGCAATATATGAGAAGATGTTATCAACGATGCATTGACAATAATGGTGGACAAATCGAAAAAATTTTATGATTTATTTATTTATATACAGCGTGGAAACCACTTTCGGAATAAATTTGATTGTGCCCTTATTTTAGAAAATTATAAAAAACGCTTGGACACATCAACGTTTAAATTCAAATGTGCGCTTTATAAAGATGAATTTAAATGTACAGAGTGATTCACGCAAGTCTAACATATTCCATACTGTTCATTTTTAATTAAACGCCCTGTATATTTTTGATAGCTCCTCAAAAATCCGATTTCAATTAAATATATTTGTTCTATTATGAATATTATTTTTTTAAATTAGCTAAATACAGACGTCAAATTTCTAAAGTATCAGTACATTAGGGAAAATTTCCCTGATACGCTCATGGATCTTGGTTTTAACATTTTTTGTCATGAATGGATAAAATCTGTTTACGTATGCCAAAAAGTAAACAAAACCGGTTAATAATGTCAATCGATATCTGTAAGTTGTTAATGTGTTAACATTTTACATTGAAATAGTAAATTCTAAATTGAAACCTAATTTCTTGCAGAAGTACATAATAATGAAATATTTAACTGAAACTCATCAAATTGAAGTTGAAGTGACAAACTTATTTCATCAGAGGTATCCTCAGTTTTCTAATATTTTGTGTCTGAAATGCATACACAATTCAGAGAACTTGGACATGTCAAACCATTGAAAAGAAAATCGCACGACGTTGAAAATGATGTGAAAAAGGATATTTTATTAAGTGTTGAAGAGACTCCAATGTAAAGTACACATCAAATTTCCCGTCAAAATAATGTCAGTCATACTACAACTGTCTTAAGGTGTCTACAATTATTTTTTCTGATGAATCAACATTCACATTGAAAGGGGAGGTGGTAAACCTACAAAACTGTAGATGTTGATCAGCAGAGAATCCTTATTGGATGCGTGAGACATTAAGTATCCTCAAAAGGTGAACGTTTGGGCAGGTATCGTGGGGATCATATTATTGGTCCTATATTTATAATTTAATATTTATATATCTATAAATGGATTGGACAAAGAGGTACTATTGAGTGGCCATCTAGATCGCCAGACCTTAAGTCGTTGCATTTTTTTCTGTGGGGTTATCTCAAGAACAAAGTAGGTATATGCAACACAACCAATCAGCATTGCAGACCTCAAAGAAAGGATAACTACAGAATATTTCACCTCAAACATTAAACAAAGTTCGGAACGAGTTTTATACGAGACTGTGTTATTGCCAACAACAAGGTGGAGAACATTTAATGAATTGAATTCAATTACCTACATCAGATATTTTAATTTCATGAAGAAAAATTATAAATAATTTCAAAATTTCACCCGGTATTCATAACAGACCATACATGATATAGTTTGCTGAAATCAGGTTCTTGAGGAGCTGTAAAAAATACAGGGTGTTTCATTAAAAATAAAGAATATGGACTATGCTATACTTGCATGAGTCTATGTTTAAAAAGTGCACATTTAAATGTAAAAGTTGACGTGTCCCAGATTTTTTTATAATTTTCTACAATAAGAAAAACAATTTTGTTCCATAAGTGGTTTCCACACTGAATATTTTTAAAATAAATCTTTGTTTTCTAATAAAATAAACGGTTTTAAAAGATCAAAACTAACTTTTCCGCATCTTTGAAACATCCTGAACAATATCCTATCATAAAATTGTCACTTGTATACATTTCGAAGGCTGTATCGTGCTAACAAACTGAAATTTCTCCAAGAATAACCAAAAATGTAGTATATCTGGATTTATAGGACCCGTTGTACTCGCACTAGTGAGCTGCAAATTAATACGGTTAATCTGTGACACTCCTGAAAGTCTGCAAAAATGACCAAATATGTGGCACTTCCAGTGCCATAGCACCCGTTGTACTAGTTCCAGTGAGCTGAAAATCAATAAGGTTCATCTATATGACGTCCTGAACAATATCCAATCATAAAATTTGTCACTTGTAGACACTCCAGAGGATGTATTGTGCTAACAAACTGAAATTTTTCCAAAAATCACAAAAATTTGGTACTGCTAGTACCATAGCACCTGTTGTGCTGACTCGAGTGAGCTAAAAATATAGGTTTCATCTGTGAGACGCTCTTAACAATATCCAATCATAAAATTGGTCACTTGTATACACTCCAGAGGCTCTATCGTGCTAACAGAAATTTCACAAAAAATGACAAAAATATCGTACTTCTAGTAACATAACACCAGTGGTACTAGATCTGATGAACTGAAAGTCAATAGGGTTCATCTGTGAAATGTCCTGAACAATATTCAATCATAAAATTGGTGTCTTGTTGCACTCTGGAAGCTGTATTGTGCTAACAAACTTAAATTTCTCCAAAAATGTATTTTTAGTACCATAGCACCCGTTGTACTGGATCTGGTGAGCTGAAAATGAATAGGGTGCATCTGTGAGATGTCCTGAACAATATGCAATCATAAAATTGGTGACTTGTTGCACTCCGGAGGCTGTATCGTGCTAACAAGATGTTACGAATAGTGGCCGACGACATACACACAGGATTTTTTTTGTAAAAACCGTTTTTTCGTGTTCTTGGTGGAAAACGTAAAAATAACTCAAAAAAAATCCAAAATTCCAACTTTTTGGGGGTAAACCAATGCTTTTCTCGCATATTAGATATGTTCGGCGGAAGAGTAAAAGTTCAATTATAAAATGACTGAGAATTTTCGTGACTCTGAACGTAAACCTGAATAAAATATAATGGTTACCATTATTTGTTGGGAAATCAGAAAATTAGAAAGAGAAGAATATTTTTTATTTGGATGAAACACGGATAAATGAAGGGCATTTTGTAAAAAAAGTTTGGCAAGATAAACTGGTTACAAATGGTCGTCAGGCATTTATAGATTTGTCTACGGCCTTAAAATTTCCAAATGGTAAAAGTCTCCAATAAAGGACTTGTTGATAGAATTCGTATCAAATTTTACGAAAGACTACCATGACGAAATGATTGCTAATGTTTTTGAGGAATATTTCAGTCAAATGATATTATATGTATTACTGACCAATTCTGTAATTGTTATGGACAATGCCAGTACCATTCAAGGTTAAAGGAACTGTTACCTAACACTAAAGGGAAAAAGCAAAAACCCTCAGATTGGCTAATAACCAAAATAGTGATCGAAAAGTGATTACTCAAAAAATAGCTATTGTAATTATGTAAATAACATTTACCAAAATTTAAGAAGTATAGTGTAGATGAGACATCAAAAGAACACGGAGTTAAAGTGTTGCGGTTACCACCTTATCACAGTGAACTTAACTCCATTGAACTAATCTGGGCTCAAATGAAGAGATATACCATGAGAAACATTACAAAATTTAAGCTTCATGATTTCGTCACCTATTATATGTGTCTCCATATCAAAGATATCACCAGACAATTGGCAAAACGCTATAAGAACTGTAATAGCAGAAGAGGAATTCTGGAAACTTGATGTGTTAATAGAGGAAAAAATAGAACCAATTATTATCTCTGTAGGAAGTGAGGAAACTTATGACTCCTTATGGGGAGAAAATGACTCCTTATGGGGAGAAAATGACATTTATTTAGGTATGTAACTCTATATTTAATATTAATTATAAGTTTATATGACGCTAGTACCCAAAATACAAATTTATATGGAATCACCCCCTATTTCTAAAAAAGAAATATGCGTGTTTTATGAGAATAGATTTTTTTAGTAATAGGGCATTCCATAGAAGTTTGGTTGTGCGCATATTTATTATTAAAATTTAAGGAAATGTCCTAACCTGATACACCTACCTATACTAGTTTTATAAAAATAAATGTGGGTACTAATATTGAGAGTTTACTATTTTTTATATTAAAGTAACTTCGTGTTCCTGTCGCTGAGGTAAAGAATTCCCCTAGGGTTTGTTCATTTAAATTTTATGATGTATTCGAAGTGGTCATACTAAAATCTAGTGGAAATTCAGATTTACTTTTTTCTGCTTTAGACAATCCTGTATAAAGACCTTTGCCGTAATAACTGTTTCAAATAAACTATAGTTGTCATTTTTATAGTTTATTTTAACCCATTAGCGCCGTGCGTTGCCGCATGGCAACGCTGGTCAGTTGGAGATTCAAGTAACTTCCAAGCACGCAGATTTGTTGCTATAAGAGTGGGGGACATGTCACCCAATGCGCAAAAGAACCCTTACATCAGTCGCAAGAGCTTTGTCGTGAGTTGACCTGTTCGACTACGTGAATTTGTGAAATATTGAGTAACTTTTAACTTGTATAAAACATGGACCCTAAGTTCGAGTATCATCCTTCTTATACGCCTTGGAATTTGGGCAATTTTTTTCAAAAAAAGTGTTGCACATATTATGCTTCTAGTTATATATGTGACATATTTGAAAGAATGACAAAAAAGTTTTTTGTGTGATGCCATATGGCAACGCTAGGCGCTTATACTCAGTGATAATGCAGTTTTGTGTTTTTGGTTCTTAGGAGAGGTGTCTCTCTCGCCGAAGTGTTGGATATGATATGTAACGACGAAATAGATGGAGATATTTATATTGAGCCCCTGAACCAAATGTAGACAGAGATGAGGATTCAGGAAGAAGAAGATGACGGAGGGTAATTTCATTTTAGATGATTTTTTTCGCGTCTTTTCAATTATTTCTAATCTCTAGGCTAGTTGACAACCTCACATCTCGATAGTTACGAGCCAAGGCTACCTAATAATGAAAGAGGTGGGGTTGAATGAAGCGACAGCGACGATGGCATAGATGGTGACTCTCCGGCCGAACCAATGGAAGTTGAACCGGTCGCCAGCCAATCTTCTTTTCGAGATTCTCCTAATACGCCCATTCCAATATGTGATGAGTCAAAGAAGTGGATGACTGAGCGGGAAAAAGGAAGACCTAAGCTGCGGTGGCATAAAGCAGCAGATTTTTATGTAGAAACGCCCAAAGCATTTCCGGCACCTGATTATTCGAGGTACCAAAATATCTCCATAATCGATATTTCCGAACAGTCAATAGACGAGAAGTTAGTCAGCAATGGGTACAATAACTTGCCGTCCAAGCGTCATTATTGGTGACATGAAAAATATCACGGTAACACAATCTATGCGTAGAGGTAGATTTCTACAAATTTGTAGTATCTTACACTGCGCAGACAATACCAACATTGATAATAACGACAATGCTTGGAAAATACGTCCTTTGATCAAAATGATGAAGAGGTGTATTTGCAATTTTGTTCCCGAAACCCATCTAGCATATGATGAAAGTATAGTCAAATATTTCGGACGTCATAGCTGCAAGCAGTTTATACAAGGTAAACCTATAAAAGATTTGGGTATAAAATATGGAGCCTCAACACAAAAGACGGCTATTTAGCAAATGTTGAACTCTATCAGGGCAAATAAGGCCAAACGTCAATATGGATTACGAAAAATTATTTGGAAAAGCTGCTAGTCCTTTGCTAGTACTTCTAGATGAAATGACCAAGAAAAAATGCAGTTGCCGTATAATTTTTTCGTGGACAATTTGTTTTCTAGTGCAGCATTATTTTCATATTTAAAATTCCGCGGTCGTCACTATGATTTCCACATCGTGCGGTACCGAGGAAACCAGCTACGTGAAAAGGTTTTCCCAGCAGCAAAAAAAACCTGATTCCGAGGCCAAAGGTAATCGAGCAGTACAATTTATATATGGGCGGAAATGATCAGATGGATCAAAATATTAGTTGCTACCGGATAGGAATTCGTGGAAAAAAATGGTCAATGTCTATTTGCGCAAGTACCGTGTAATACCGAAAGGAGCAGGTAGGCCATCATCGTCATGTGCTTCTTCCTCTGATAGTCGAACTTTTGACGAATCGATCGATCATTTTGTAATGTACACATATAAGGAAAGAATAATAAGAACAATTTGTTCAAAATGTAATGTTGGTCTATGTGTTAATTTTGTTTCATTCCTTTCCATTCTCAGTAAAGTTCTTATGTTGTAATTAATTTGTGGAAAAAATAAACTAACAAAAAACAGTTTTACAATAATTATATACTTCCAAAGGTTCGGATATGCGGATGACTCTGGGTCCTGGCAACACAACATAAGACGTTCCATCTCTGCAACAAATCCGCAAATAGAAGACTAAACGTCTATTTTGAGGGAATCCACCTTCGAAACACTCAGCCTAAATATTTGGGAGTTACTTTAAACAGAACGCTCACCAACAAACATCATTTGGAAAACACTGCAGCTAAATTAAACACGAGGAATAATATTTTCCACAAGTTGTGCGGTACCAAATGGGGTTCTTCTGCTAACACGTTACGCACTACGGCACTTGGACTGGTCTACTCTACAGCGGAATACTGCGTCCCGGTATTGTTGAATAATGTTCACACAAAGAAAATCGATGTGCAGCTCAACAACACTAATCGAATTCGCTCAACTCCAACACACTGGCTGCCTGCTTTGAGCCACATACCACTCGCGGATCTCCGGCGAAGGAATGATCTTCTTCGGGAATACAAGAAACTGATTGACAACCCAGTTACCCATACATCGCGACATACCTGATCTGGAGAACGGCAGACTTCGGTCCAGACACCCAGCAAATAGTAACAGCCAAGCAAATGCAACGAACAGGGTTTAACATCATAGAATCTTGGGGAGAACAATGGCAGTTAGTGGGCCCCGGGCATTGTCAAACCCTCCCTGCATCACGGAGAAACCACCTGGGTATGAACTGCTTCGCTCCATAAATGGGGTAAAATACCGAATACCGGCTGTGACTGCGGAGCAGAACGTCAAACCGTTCACCACATAGTGTCCGAACGCGTAACGAGGGCTTATGCTGGAAACTTCTCGGATTTTCTGATGACAACCGACGCCGCAAAATACTATATGTAATGTTAATGTTCGTTTTTGATTTTATTTGATTTGTTCGCTCTTTGTCATGTTACGAAACAGCACACTGGTATAGACCCTAAATCCGACTCTGTCTAAGCCAGGTATAAAAGTTAAAATTATGGCGGATACGCAGATATAAAAAACTGTCTACGAGTTTACGACTATCTTATGTAAACATTGTTTTTGTGACCAGAGTTATCTAGAAAAGGCCCGAAAAATTATTTGTGACTGTGTACGCCGCAGCCCAGAATGTACTAGTAAAAACGGCTTTAATATATAAGGGACTGATCAGGAAGAGTTAGTTTATTATTGGACATCGTGAGTTAAACAGTAAATAAGTGAATATAAAGTGTTTATATAAATTAGTTTGAGTTAACAGCTAATATAAATTAATAATTAAGTGATTAGTTAAGTATATATAAATTAAGTGTTAGTGAGTTAGTGTTTCAATAAATTAGTAAGTAGACATACCGAGTGTTTAAAATTTATCCCACCCGTTTATTGTCTAAATAAATAAGAAAAACATTACATTGGTGTCAGAAGTGGGATAATATAAATAAATTGCAAGGTAAAAATGGCCAAGAGACTATGTGATCTGAAAGTGGCGGAATTAAGAGCAGAATTGGAAGATCGTGAGTTGGAAACGTCCGGTATAAGAAAAGTGAATTAGTAGAAAGACTTAAAGTGGCCCTGGAAAATGACACGGCTTTGATCCAGAATCATTTTTATTCAATGACGAGGCTTCCACCTTAATCTCGTCAATTTCTGATAATATTTCAGCTGATATGGACGAGAAGATTACCACAATGAAAAGCGATATTTCTGCTATGAAGAATGATATTTCTGCAGATATCTTATCATTGAAAAATGACATTGCTGCTGAAGTCGAGAATAACATTTCGTCTCTAAAATCAGACATGGAGAATAAGATGACAACGATGGAAATCAGATGGACGAGATAATTAAGGAGTTAGAGACAAAGATTGCCGATTTAAGAACACAAGACACTTCAGCAGAAGAAAAGCAGATAGAGATCTGAAAGCCAGAAACACAACCCAAGACAGATATTTGCAGTTTTACCAGAGTAAAGGCCCCAACGTTCGATGGAAAGATGTCGTGGACCAATTATGTAAAACAGTTTCAAGCAGCCGCTAGAGTGAATAATTGGTCCGACAAGGAGAAAGCAGTGAACTTAACTATCGCGCTTCGGGGAGATGCCTTAGATGTACTTCAGACGATACCTCTAGAAGAAACGGACGATTTCGAGCAGCCGAAGAAGAGGTTGGACATGCGGTACGGTCACGAACATCTAGAACATTTGTACCAGTCCCAGCTGAAGAACCGAAGGCAAAAACGTGACGAAGCCCTTCAAGAGTATGAAGTGGATATTGCCCAACTCGTTCGATTTGGTTATCCGTCAGCACCAGAGAACATGGTGGAATGTCTGGGCATCCAGGCCTTAATTGATGGCTTACGTGACCCCGATATGCAGAGGACGCTTCGTTTAGCCCATCCCAAAACATTAGTTGACGCATTGACAGCTGCTCTTGAATATGAAGCAGCAACGAAGGCTTCAGGATATAACAAAATTAGGTCCATCCAAGAAGAAGGTGACGAAGACAGATTTGACCAGTTCGTCAGTTAAATAAAAAGTATGATTGACAAGAAGCCGAGAAAGATCAGATGCTGGAATTGTGGCGAGCTAGGGCACGTACGCAGTCCGTCTAAACTCCCCAAGAACTCCAGACACAGGGGAAATCAGACAGTGGTGAACATCAAGCTAATGTGAATCACCAAAAAGCCAACTCCTTGCCTAGACCGCCATGCCCTGTAGACTATTCGCAATGCAACAAGTTGGAATCTAGGGAAGCTGCAGTTTCAAGAACTACTGTAGTCAACGAGGAATGGTCACCCACCAGGATCAGAGAAGATCAGGAGAATGATCCCCACCTGAAGATGGTCCGGCAATGGAAGAAATAAAACCGGCGACCTACCTGGCAAGAAGTGTCAAGATTTTGACCGAAACTCAAGGCGTATTGGGCTTAGTGGGACTCCCTTGTCCTGGAAGAAGGGCTGTTGAAAAGAGTCCTTGAAAACGATGATGTTTCCGAGATGAGGAGACAGCTAGTTATCCCGAGAACAAGAGTAGCCGAGGTACTGAAGAAGTTACACAACAGTCCATCGGGAGGTCATCTGGGAGTGAAGAAAACCCTTCAGCGAGTCCGTGAAAGGTTTTATTGGATGAACAGCTCCGACGATGTGAAGGACTGGTGTAAGAAGTGTACGACTTGTGCTACGAGTAATGGACCACATCGCAAGAGAAAGGCACCCATGAAACAGTACAATGTTGGAAGCCCTTTCGAAAGGATTGCTTTAGACATCGCTGGACCATTTCCAACAACAGAAAATGGTAGCAAATACATACTGGTTATAATGGATTATTTCACAAAGTGGGTGGAAATTTACGCTATCCCGAACCAAGAGGCCACAACTGTCGCGGATGTATTGGTGAAGGAATTTATCAGCCGATATGGAGTACCCTTAGAAGTCCACAGTGACCAGGGGAGAAATTTTGAAAGTCATCTATTCCAGGAGATTTGCGACAAGCTGGGAATGAAGAAGACCAGGACAACAGCTTTACATCCACAGTCAGATGGAATGGTCGAGAGAATGAACAGAATGGAAAATACCTGTCCAAAGTAGTATCCAGCCATCAGAGAGAGTGGGACCAGTATCTTTCCCTATTCGCATTGGCTTATCGATCTGCCGTCAATGAGTCCACGGGTGAAACACCGGCGAAAATCCTGTTGGGACGTGAAATGAGGCTTCCTTGTGACCTGGAATTTGGCTGCCGGCCTGGAGAAGATCTAGCAGGCGAAGACTACGCAATCCAATTGAGAAGAAGGCTGGACGATATTCATGAATTAGTTCGAACAAGTTGCCAGCGACAGAATGAAAAGTCGGTACGACACGCAGGCCACAGAAGGCGGTTTTAAAGAAGGGGACAAAGTATGGCTACACAACCCGGCGAGGAGAAAAGGATTTTCTCCAAAACTACAAAAATTCTGGGAAGGTCCATACTTAATCGAGAAAAGGATCAATGATGTTATATATCGCATAAGCAATATCCCCAACGGAAAACCAAAAGTAGTTCACCAAAACCGACTAGCGCCATTCGAACGAGACCATGACCTGGAGGACGGAGTAAACCAGCCCCTGCCAAGACACTGAAACATAATTCGCGGTACGTTTTCTACGTGGTAACCAGTTGGATTGGCGAGTTATCAGGAACATGGTAGAGGTTATCTTTAGAGATACCGGTGTCCAGATATTCATTTGCAGCTACAACCCCCGTTATTAGTATCCGATGATGACGGTGCCCTGCTATTTCCATAAGATCGGAAAGTGTAGAAATGGGGCCAGTTGCCGATTCAAACATCCAGTCTCGGCTACACAAAAGTTCCAGGAGGAACTTCCATTTAAGGAGGGGGTAATGTTATGAAACAGCACACTGGTATAGACCCTAAATCCGACTCTGTCTAAGCCAGGTACAAAAGTTAAAATTATGGCGGATACGCAGATATCAAAAACTGTTTACGAGTTTACGACTATCTTATGTAAACATTGTTTTTGTGACCAGAGTTATCTAGAAAAGGCCCGAAAGATTATTTGTGACTGTATAAACCGCAGCCCAGAATTTACTATAAAAACGGCTTTAATATATAAGGGACTGATCAGGAAGAGTTTATAATTGGACATCATGAGTTAAACAGTAAATAAGTGAATATAAAGTGTTTATATAAATTAGTTTGAGTGAATATACAGTTAATATAAATTAATAATTAAGTGATTAGTTAAGTATATATAAATTAAGTGTTAGTGAGTTAGTGTTTCAATAAATTAGTAAGTAGCCATACCGAGTGTTTAAAATTTATCCCACCCGTTTATTGTCTAAATAAATAAGAAAAACATTACAGTCATATATACTCCTGTTTGTGTTTTTGTATATACCTTAATTTTTAATTATAATTTCTTCTTTTTGACTGGCCCTGTTGCATGTTGTGTAATGCCATACGCTGAATATAATAGAACAATAATTATCATCACGTACGAGTGTGCCCCTTTTTCGTAAAATCATTTTTACTTTGAAAATGAACATATCCCTGACCATGTAACACAAACGCCTAGTGTTGCCACATGGCAACAGCAAATTTTAAAAAAAACCTGAATTCCAATTATGTTTTTAAATATTTTTTCTTTCTTTTAAAAGGGTTTAAAACTAGTTCAAAGCCAAAAAATTCTCAAAAATAAAAAAAATTCGGCGCTAATGGGTTAATAATGTTAACTTTTTCATATTTACATCAGTAACTAGTTAATAACTCAAAAACGGTATAACATAAGGGTAACATATATTTTTGAGACCATTTCAAAAATTTTAAAAATACAAGTTATCAAATTAAAAAAAAATTATTTTCTTGAATCCCCTAAAATTTGCAGGCTATTGTACTTTTACGATGATAAGGGGTGGGGTGGGTAATTTATAATAAATATCCCTGTACTTTGTAGATATTCACATGTTAATACTCTATTCCATATTTTTATTTATAATATTGTTTTTTTTGTTGCTATCTTTTCTATTTATCATTTTGCTCTTTTTGTATGAACTTTCATTTTTCTCTTTTTTATCTCTTCTACTTTTGACAAGAAGGAAAAAAATGTTTGAAAATATACAATAAATATCTAGTTTGAAACATGCTTTTAATGACATTCAATCATATTAAAATACATTTAAAAAAATCAATATAAAAAGATAAAGGACAGATTTCTTGATAAAAACAGGCAGGTATAAAAGAATACTGAAAAAAATGACACTTAATATTAAATACTCCTCCGTTTCGCCCGACGTCCTTTCCTATAACCCTTACCAAACCATCCTGCTTGCGCCCTATTTTTAACTGTATCTTTCTCACTTGAGATATTATCTACTTCTTCCTCATCAGTGGAATAGTCACAGCACAAACAAATATTGGGTTTCTTCTTTTTCTCATGCTTGCTAAATCTGTTGATTAAATTTAAAAATATTGGTTCCGCCTTGATGTAAAATAAGCAGGTAGTAGATGTGAAATATTTAAAACAATAATTACAAGCAGGTTCAATTCTACTTCCTACGTCCACATCTGTTGAATAAAAGTCTTCTTCAAATGTAGGAAGGGGATTTATAATGCTATGTAATCCTGAATATAGGAAACTCGTTTCATATGGATAAAGGAATAAATCTGAATAGTTATTCAAATCTTTAAAAAAATTACTATTAAGAAAAGAGTCATCTGAACTAAAAAAATATTTTGTATCTGTTTGTGGCAAAGAAACAGTTTGAATATTTTTAGATTTTATTATGCTACAAATAGGAAATTTAACTGAAGAATCATCTTCCTGCTTAGGAAGAATGTCTGATGATATCTTATTGCTACTATCACAGGTTACTGAAATTGTCTTTTCACTGAGATCAGGCATTTTATTGGCTACACAGTCTTTTTTATTAAACATATCTTTTTGTACTGATTCGTCTAATTTTAAAATAGTTTGAGTTGTTGTATGCAGTTCTAAGGCATGCATGTCAGTTGCATGACTATACATAGGATCCCTTACTTTTTCATATTTGGGCACTAAAATTCCTAATAAATTCATGATTTTCTTCATAATGATGTCACATTTTCCATTCACTTTTACATTAGCGAATTCATCCTTAGGTGTCCATTGTAAGTTTATAATGTACAAATTTGCCCTTTTTTTCACTGGTTTTTCCATCTGCCACAACCATGGATACTTTTTTAAAACCTTCAAACTGGAACCTAAACAAATTACAGTTGTTGCCTTGCTAGCATTTTTACAAGCTCCTGACCAGTTGAGGGGCCATTGCAAATTTCCACGCTCTCCAAAATGTACTATGGTATCTATTAGAGGACCATTGCAAACATAGCATCTTCTATATGTTTTATGGGAGAATCTGGCAGTGTTTTCTGTAACATCAAAATACCGCCAATATTCTCTAACTGGTTTGCATTGTTTACAAACTTCAATGTACATATTACCATGTAATTCAGATAGAGCAGTCCTAGGCAGACCTGATCGCAAATGAAGCCCGTCACAATTTTGAGATACAACATATTTCAAAATATTTTTGCGGTAAAGCTCTGCTAATGCCATATGTGTATAGGTAGGCTCTGCTACAGAGAGATCGTAATTCCTGAAAAATAAATAACTAGTACTTTATTCAAACTCAGTGTCTAAGTGTATTTATTTGATGTAAATAGACTAAGTGAGTGGCAATGTGGCATTGATAACTTGAAGTTTAATTAAGTTTTCGTCTATAAATTATTCGAATTTTCGGAGTTTGTAACGAAAAATAATTAATAGTGAGCTTAGTAGAATGAAATATAAGTGTTAACTCAGCGAATTATTAAAAACAATCCAAGTAATAATTTGTAAATAGCAAAAGTAAATAAACTAAAGTGTGAAGCAAAAAAGTAGCAAAGTGATAAACCTGATATAAACTTGGAGTGTAAACGATTTGCAGTCTATATTAAATACAAAGTTGCCAGATTGTGTAAAATAAAATACATTCAAGGTAGGCTAAACATTTTTCTATAAAAATAAATTAAAATATAAAACACGGATAAAAGTGAGTATTTCCGACGGGTTGACTGGGATCTTCATTTTTTGCGCTGTGTAATAGAATAATAGCAAAGTTGACATTTTATTTGTTATTTGATCTCTTTACTGAACAATGACAAGTTACGAGGACAAATACACTAAAAGAAAAAGCGAGTGGAAGTCGAAGATACCGAGGAGGAAGTAACAAAAAAAAGTAAAAAGATGGAAAGATAAAATGTTAAAAGCCATAAGAAAATATGGAAATACTGACAGATGATGAGCAAAATGGGGGAGACGATGAACATAATAACAACAGATCTAACGGAGATGAGGAATGAACAGAAGGAATATAGAAAAGAGATTAATGAGTTAAGACTGAAAAATAGAGAATTACGGTACGCAAATATAAATTTGAATAAAACCGTAGAAAATAGGGATGAAAGGCTGGAAAGAATTGAAAATGAAAAAAGAAGAAATAATGTATTGCAAGGCTTAAGAATAGATAGCGAAGACAGGATAGAACTAAAACAAGTCATAGAAAACTTTATGAAGTGTGAACTGAAAATTGATACAGAAGCGGTAAGCACAACGAAATTAGGAGATAAAACCTGCCTAATACAGTTGAAGAATCAGAATCAAAAGAAAGAAGTTATGAAAAATAAAAGTAAATTGAGAACAAAAATGGGTAACAAGATATTCATACAGGATAATTTGTCAAAGAAAGATAGAGAAATAATGAAACAAATAAGATATGGAGCTAATGAAGAAAGAAAAACAGAAACAAACGTTAAAATCGGCTACAGGAAATTGTACATTGAAGCTGATGAATGGATGTGAAAAACAGATGCGAATAACCTGATTAAGATACAAAAGAATGAGCAACAGCAATTAACAGATAAAGCAATGATTGCAAAAAACTAATAGTAACCCATAAGGGCCCGAAAATGGAAAATGATATGGACCGACAATAAAATGCATATGAAAATGTAAAGCAATTGAAAGGAATCATGAATCAAAAAGCAAATGGAGTACAACACAAAATAAAAATGGATAGAGAAGAACATGAAGGTAAAAGTAGTATATGGGAAATAGGGACATGGAATATAAGGGGCTTGACAGGAAAACTGGAAGATGAATTTGTACAAATGGGAGCGGACATGCTAGGAATAACTGAAACAAAAAAGAAAGGAAGAGGCATGATAACAATGGCAGAAGGAAATATATTGATATGTAGCGGAGTAAAACGAGACAAAAGGGCATCTTCAGGAGTGGGTTGTATAATAAATAAAAAATTGGAGAAACTAATAAATGGAGGGAATGCAATATCGGACAGAATTTTAAAAATAGATATAGAAACAGATCGAAACAACCAAAAAACAGTTATATAGTAGTTTATGGACCCAATGAGGACGATACAGCAGCAAATAAGGTCCAATTTTGGGAAGAATTACAAGTAGCTACAGAAGAAGCCAAAGGACCACTGTATATATTGGGGGACTTCAATAGTAGGGTTGGCATAGAAGATCAAAGGCATAGAAATATATTAGGAAAACATGGAGAGCAAGTAAGAAATAATAATGGAAAGAGAATGCTAGATTTTTGTATGATCAATTAGTAATAACAAATACATTCTTTCAGCATAAAAATATACACAAATACGCCAGAGAAGTAAAAAGTAGAGGAGAAAAATCAATAATAGACTATATACTGGTAGAAAAGATTAATAGAAGAGTAGTACAGGATACAAAAGTGAAAAGAGGACCAGAGATAGGTAATGATCATTATGTAGTACTGAGCATAATAAAAGAATGCGTAATGGAAAACAAAGAAAAAAGAGAAACTCAGCCCAAAAAAGAAAAATGGGAAACAATAAAAACGTATAAACTGAGAAACGAGAAATAACGAAAAAGTACTAAATATGCCTGAGCAATAAATTAAAGAATGTGGAGAAACAGATAGACAATGACATTGAAATAGTTTGGAATTCAATGAAAAATGCAATCATAGAAACGGCAAAAGAAGTATGTGGAATAAACAGAAAAATAAATCATAGATAACAAACTGCATGGTGGACTGATGAAATAAGAAACCAAATTAAAATAAAGAAAAAGCTGTGGAGAAATTACCTAGGGTCTAGGAAAACTGAGGATTATGAAAAATACAAAACTGAGAGAAAAAAAACAAAGAATTATATAAAATTCCAAAGGAAGATCAATGGAAACATTTTGGAGAAAAAATGGAGCAGGATAGTAAAAGTAACCAAAAACCATTCTACAGAGTGCTAAAATCATGGAGGACTGAAAAAAACATAAATAATGGAAAGATAGAAGGAATATTTTCTAGAACTATTAGATATAGGAGAAACCACAACTAAATTGAATGAAAATAAAGTACAAACAATACAGGACGATAATGACGAAGTAATATTCAGAGATGAATTAACGGAAATCATTAAAAAGTTAAAAATGGTAAAGCGACAGGATGTGACAAAATAAGCGGAGAAATGATAAAAAACATAGGTGAAAGTGATGGAAAGAAGAAAAGATATTGAAAGAATGGCAAATTGCTTCAATTGTTCGTATATATAAAAAAGGAGACAGATGGGAATGTAGCAACTACAGGGGACTGACATTTCTCTGTACAAGCATGAAAATATTAGAACAGATGTTAGACCGAAAAATTAGAAAAGTTGTGGAAAACACACTAGACGATGCGCAAAATGGGTTCAGAGGTGGAAGGAGCATACAAGACATGTATTTACGATAAAACAGATGACAGAGAAATGGATACAAGAGAAATATATATTACACATTCATAGACTTAGAAAAGGCATTTGATATGGTATCAAGAGAAAGAATGTGGAGAATATTAGAAAAAAGAGGGGTACATAACAAAACAATAAGAATGGTACAAAAAATATATGATAATAATCTAAATACTGTTACAAGACATAATAGAAGATTAAATAATAAAGAAATCAAATAATAAATGCAGGAAATATACAGGTTGACATAGAAACTTGCAAAAAGTCGAAATATCAAATGAAGCCTATGCAGACAACATTGTTATATTTGCACAAAGTGAAAGGGAGCTACAACAAAACCTAGACATATGGAATGGAACATTAAAGGATTATGGAATGAAAATAAATACTAATAAGACTAAAGCTATGGTGATTGGTCATAAAACAGAAAAAATAAAAATATATATTGAAGATCAAAGTATAGAACAGGTGGAATCATTTCAATCTATATTATTCTATGAATAAAAAGTAAATTAATAATAAAGAAAACTCAAAAACAACTAAATTAAAGGTATTTAAATCGGTTTACAGACCAGTGTTAACAGATGGATGTGAATCTTGGATACTTAATAGGACACAAATGAACAAAATACAAGCGGCTGAAATGAAGTATCTAAGGAGAATAAGAGGAGTAACAAAAAAAATAAGATAAGAAACACGATAATAAGAGAAGAACTTGAAATACAGTCAATTTTGGAGTATATTGAGGAAAGACAACTGGGCTGGTGGGGACATTTGCAGCATATGGAAGAGACTAGACTGACTAAAAGAATATGGGGAACGAAAATCCAAAAGAATAAAAAGAGAGGTAGATCCATGAAGACTTGGGATGAGGCGATAGGAGAAATATTACATTGGAAAGGAAAAGCTTGGATGGAAGCTACAAAATTGGCCACTGTCAGAAAGAAGTGGAAAAAAATTTTAAAAGAATAAAATTATCACTACACCACAATGTGGTAGAAGAGTTATTTGATTATATATATATATATATATATATATATATATAAATTCAAGTCATGATCATGTAGGGTGTTTCATTAACAATTGGAAATATTGTAATTGTTGAATCTTGAACACAAAATATTAAATTTAACCTTAATCCTGTAGTTTGTGAAGTGTGTTTTATTTAAAACATTTAAAACTATTTCGTGTATCCTTTTCATACTTGGTGGAAAGTGTATGTACTGTACATGCTACTAAATTATACAGTGTTGGAAAATCAAAAAATTGTGCTAAAAGGGCAATTCTGCCAATGACGTAGAATTTGGAGGAAGGGTCAACCAGTCGCTTGCCCCTATCGTACCCCTCTGGCTGTGGCCAGAAACGTTCATTTAACATAATTTAGTAGGGTATAGAGTACCTAGACTTCCCGCCAAGTATGACAAGGATACATCAAATAGTTTTAAAGTATTAGGCACAAATAGTAAAGAGCCACATTTTATCTAAGTGATTTGACCTAAATTTTAATATTTTGACCTGAAGATTCAACAGTTAAAATATTTCCAATTATGAATTAAACACCCTGTATATTAGCTGGTGAACAATAAAGCCTCTATTCGTCAGAGAAGAAACTAGTGATGTCGGCTGTTGTATATTGCATTATATTTACGTATGTGACTAATTTTCTTAATATCGACATTATTATTATTGAGTAAAAGTATCTATCATTGTTATAGTCGAGTTGTATTGCCTCTACTGTTTAAAAAAAATTCCAAGCCAGACACTGCATAGTATGCAGTTGCAAAATGAAGCCTCCGTAGACATGGTTGAAAAAAGTACGTTTTAGTGTGGAAATGAGAGAAATAAATTTGAGAGTGTGCAAAAAAGCAAAGATAATCAGGCATTAAAGGCAACAAGTAAAGAAGAAATTTGTCATATCTTAGTTTTTAATGTATTAGTATAAGATGTGTGATAGCTTATGGTGCATTAAATCCAAGCAGACATTTTAAAACTGACAAGAGCAAAAATATCATATTTGAAAAAGTTATGTTAAAAGAAATTAACTGTCTCGACCCTTACTTCGTGGAATCTGCTCACATTAGTGTTTTAAATGAAACTCTCGGTTTCTAGTTAATTCCACAATATAATAAAAGTTATTGTCATTTTTTTAGAATTTTCAATAACTTTTATTATATTGTGGAATTAACTAGAAACCGTGAGGTTCATTTAAAACACTATTATGTTAAAACCTAAACTTTTAGCTATTGTCAAACTGCATAAAGACAAATAACAAAAATAAACACATAAAAAAAGTCTAAGTAACATGTCTATTATTCCACTTTTTTCAAAAAAAACTACAAATCTACAAATCAAGATAGGCCATGAAAATTAATTAGTCAATTGCACTGTTTTGTTAAGGAAAAAGTGACAGCACCTCAAAATTCATATGGTTAATTGCTTCAAATTTTAAAGATAGTCTCTATTAAACTTTAAAATTGTACTAAAACCAGATTGTTAAGAGCAACAGTGGTCATGGAACGTCGGTATTTAACACGTGTTCAAATGGAAACTGCTGTAAATATGATTAAAGGTGGTCTTTCACAAGCTGATGTCGCACATAATTTTGACGTGTCTCGGAGCGTGATTGTAGCATCAATATGAACAATTTGGGGACGTCGCTAAAAAACAATGTGCAACTACGCCTTGACAGGATCGATTTGTGGTAGAATAAGTCTGTCGAAATGTGCATACAACTGCACGCAAACTCTCTGGAGCCATATGCATTGGGGCTTACAAGAATGGAGTTCTGTTACTCACAGATGAATCTAGGTTTTGTCTCTACCCTGATTCAAGATGAGTGAGAGTCTGGAGAGGACCTGATCAACAAGAGAGACTTACACATGTACAGGGTGTTATTATGTTAATAATTTCAATTAAATTAGTGGAAGTAACTTTTGTTTGATTAAATGAAATCATATTACACTGAAATTAAGATAAATTCATTGCTGACTAATCATGCATCATAAGGGTAAGTCAGTTTTTAAAAAAGAATTAAAATTGATTCCTTAGACATTTTTTATGTGTATATTGATGGTGAAATGTACTTGAAATGAAATAATTATGTACATTGCTTACTTCTCTGCCTCTGTGAGCTTAATTTGATTGAGTGAATATGGGCAGAAGCTAAAACTTTTGTGGTTCAAAGTAACACCACCTTCAAGTTTGCAGAAGTCAAATTAATGAATGGTTAAAATTACAGATGAAAGTGGGATAAGATAGCAGTATGTTTGGCCACTTTAATGAAGACTAGTTATTAAAATCGTTTTTCATTTATAATTCACAAAACATGCCACACACTCTTGAAATAATAATTTTTTTTAATAGTGAAAACTGCCTTTAACATACAAACAAATAATTCTTAATTAATAAAAACCCTGACATTTCTGTCCATCTTAATATAGCATTACTATAAATGAAACTTTGTTAAATGTTTTAGTTTGAGATTATCATGAATATGAAGGGTGATTATGGTCACTTGTAGTCTATTTGCAAGAAAATACACTCTACTCAAATTCAGATGTTCATTTATATTTTTTTTAATAATTGAATGCATCATGATAATTATAGCATAGTGGTAATAGATGAAGCAATTAAAGAAGTAAAAAAAAAGTTAGCCATAGGAAGTAGGATACTGGAAAATGAAATAGGTGCTAATATTAGAGCTTTGCTATGCAGATGACATGGTCATTTTAGGCAAAAAGAACAAACATTTGGAGATATTACAGAAGGCACTACAAAAAATTAAAACAAACAAAATACAAAGACCATGACAATAGGGAAGAAACAGCAGGAGCATACAATACATACAGAAAAGGAAAATATAGAATATATTAGAAGATGTGTAATTATAGAAGGAAATACAAAAAAGAAGAACAGCGGGAGGAAGACTGATTAATAGTCTAAAAAATACATTCCTTGGGAAAAAGGGGTACCGAAAGAAATTAAAACACAAGTTTATAAAAAAGTAGTAATACCGATACTTACATATGCCGCAGAACCATGGACAATGACAGATAAACTAAATACGACGGAGATGAGATTTGTAATGAAAATAAGACCAGTAGAGATAAAATTAGGAATGTACCACATAAACAAAACCTGAAGTTAAGACCAAAAGAATACAAAATTAAAGAAATACAACTGAGATGGTTTGGCCACCTACAAAGAATGGCAGAGGAAAGAATAGTAAAACAGGTATTTGAAGCTAGACTAGACACTTAAAATGGGGAGAGATCAAAAGGCTACTGCGGGACAGAAATTAGTGAAGAGAGAGAGCTAGAGAAGAATACCAACTTTAACAACCCACACCTATAAGGGTACAGGGTATATGCATTAAGTAAGTATGTTAACTATATTTGTGATGCATTTAATACAAAAACAATTCTAAATATTTAGACATTATAATGCAGAGCTTACATTGTATTAATTGATAAAACTCATTTACCCAATATCTTTCCCTTGTTGTAACCTTGTCCATATCCCATTTGTTCCTCTGTAGTCTGGTATTTCGGCAGCAGTGCTTATACCTGCCCCTGTGTAAGCTACTAAATATTGGGACTGGGCAATGGCTTGAGCAAGAATATGACATTTATTATTTAAAATATCTTCTGGGTCTTCTAGTTCTTCTAATCTTCTTTTTGCCTCAATTCTTTTTTTCCATTTTATGTGAATTTCTTCCACTATGTCTTGGCTTTCAGCTAAAAGTTCCTTATCTTTAAGTGTTCTATCACTTTCAATTTTTTGCAGTATATAAGAAACCTAAAAAATGCCTATTTTAATTGAAGCTTAACCAACCTAAACAAAAACAGAGAATCTATCAAATGCCAGTTTATATTAACTAGTAATAAGATTTAATTTTATAACTATTTACATTTACCACTACTAATGAATGGGAAATTGATTTTTATTATAAACATTACTCAGAGGATATTAATAACACGCAAATTTGTTATGCAACTGGTGTTTGATTACATTAATTATTTTATCTGCTTAAATTTTTAGAATGTAACACTTTATATCTGATCAACTTTCTAATATCATTACAAATGGACATACTTTTTTAACGGTTGCAATTCTTTCTTCTTTGGCACACTGTTTTTTTGTGGATGCAATCGTAGATTTCCTTGGTAATCTAAATCTTTTTGGGCACGATTCTCTTGCTTCAATTTCCGACTCTGAAATTGCATTTTCAGTTATGTCTTCATCCATAGTTTGAAAATATTGCTTCCTATTATCATTGTCATTATTTAATTAAAAAGAAAATATACATCTTCATACTATATCTTCAATAGTCTGATTTTTTATTAATAATACTTCAATTTAACAATAACACCCATCTTCCAACCCAAACAAAAATATAAGACACACAACACCACACGCCGATAACAGCTGCACCGCGAGTTCCATGACCGCTCCGCCATAGAAAAATAAACATTGATTTGTCTATGGCTCCGGAGTTTTCCGTGTATGTTTATCGCCAAATTACCTGTCACATGTCGCTCAAAATCGCAATGTTGCCAGTGCCTCATATGTCGCCCAAAATTAGAGATGTTATGAAACAGGTGAAATTTGAGAACAAGTTTTTATTGTTCCGTTCTTTTTTTGGAACTGTTCTTTATTCCTATACTCCCGTTCACCGGGATATTTGGTATTGGTGAGCTGAATATACGTCCAAGTCGTTTAATTTCACCATACAAAATTCTCAGCCCATAAAATAATACAACTAAATATTTTATGATTCGTTTAATAAAGGACCTATCTTTTTTTAGTTTTAAGTGTTACAATTTCTAATTTACAAAAGTAAAAGTTTTCAATTATTATGAATCTGAATTTAATTTTATAAATACCTATCCAAGTACCCAATTATTATATTAACTATTAATTTAAAATCTGCTGATATAAGATCACACGTGTTTACCTTTTTCTTACTTCAAATTAAAATAAGTAATTAGTTATGTACGTTTAATAATAACTAATCTCACTTGTTCTGTGACTAATCTCAGGTCAGCAGAACCGCGCATGTCGTGTCGATCTCTGATGGAACTGTTCAGTTCTTCAGAGCCACCTGTAAGACGAGCGTCTCGCGACAGTAAAAATTTGGCTTTCACGCACTTGCGCACTTTGAGATCTTTAAATTCACATGCTCCTATCGTGCGACGTTGCCGGTTCCATTGTAGACAGGAAACCTTGGGGAGGGTACCCTTTCAAGATTTTTGTTATTGATTGGATAGGTAACTAAAATATCGTTTATGACGATCTCGTACATAAATACTCACCTTCAGATAATTAGATGATACGAGGGATTTGCAAAGTATAATTTTTTCTGAGCTTCAAAGTTGATTGAAAATATCCTTAACGTTTCTCGACTCATCAATTAATGCATATTTAAAATGTACCTATTCTTAAGGCCTTAGCAATCATGTATTTTTAGTTTCCACAATATCAGGTCAGTTTAAATGTTCCTAACATAAGTTAAGAGTTTTACCATTTAAAATACTAGTCTTCGTTACAAAAAACACATTGTATAATACTTACCTACTTCAAAACTGGGGTCAGTTTACAATAACAAATTTTTATTTAAGTAAGATTTTCAATTATGTTTGTTGAAATATTGAAATAACACAAATTGTATAATGCAATATTTTATTAATAATATTATGTTACATTCAGATTCATCTTCAGCATATAACTAGTTATACCTATAGTTCTATTCGAGATGGGCAAACCTTTCCTATTTTATTTGATCAAGTTGATTTTAGAGAACGCCTGTTTTTTCCTTTGGGTTTATATGTATATGAACGGTGGCAATTATAATATTGTTTTATTATGTCTGATGCCAATACTTTTGCTCCAGTATCAAGGCTATAACAGGAATAGCTGTCTTCTTGAATAAGATTTTTCCATTTTTGGAATTCTGAAAATAATAGAAATAATAATATAGAGAATATTATTTTTAAAAAAAACCTCGGTAAAAGCATTGTTGTGACATGACAATCAAACTGTAGTACTTATGTCTAATAGTTTCTATAAAATTCACCTTGTAAGATATTTACTAATTGAATGTTTACTTTTTATCCTTACATATGCAAAGTTTACTCATATATCACTAGAATAAAAAAAAACATATATGTACCTTCCATGGAATGAAATGTAATATCCTGCTCTTCAATTGTAATGGAATGATCAGTTTGCATATGCATATGCAGTCTTCGGTAACTAGGAGTAAGATCAAAGCAGTTTTCAAATGGACATCGTAATCTTGATATTCTAGATGTAGATGAATAATTATGTAATTTTACATCGACCTTCTCCTTTTTTGCACTGAACTCCGGTTTCCCTTGATTCTCTACATAATGAATTCTTTTAATATGCGCATAAAGGTTCTTTTTACAGGAAAAAAATTCAGCGCGGCACTCATTGCCCCTTACTCGATTAGTAGAATCTATCACAACAACAAAACTCAAACAGAAAACCACAACTCAAACTAATAAACGAAATACAAAACCACCAACTTGGACAAGTGACAACGTCGCACGATAGGAACATGTGAATGTAAAAATCTAAAAATCCGCAAGTGCGTGAAAGCCACATTCAACTGTCGTGAGACGTTCGTCCTGTAAGTATAGGTGGCTCTGCATTAACCCATTCCGAGAAACATGTTCCGTTCTTCCTGTAACAACTCTACCCTAAATCGCCAACTCAAAAAAAGTATAAGGGTGTCAGAAAAGCGTTTAATAAAAAATATGAAGCTTTAATCACTTAAAGAAAGGTGATATTGTAAAGTAGTTAACTTGCTTGAGTTGTTTTTACTCACACATATTTTTAATTCACCTGTGAAAAAAAATGTTGGTTTAGTTTTTTTATTTGGAACAAAAAGAAACAGCATCTTCATAATCTCGTGGTTTTTATTTTATTAAAATAATTCCTCAAACATTTCAAAAACATCATTGTCTGATTCTGTAACATCAGTCTCTAAATTTTTATACATGTCAGCGTTAAATCTTAACAACATATCTTTACTGGGTTCAAAAATTTTACAACATACATTGTTTACTGAGAAATGGAGCTATTGTATTTTATCCTTGTTCCCCTCATTAAAAGGTAAAAAGATGAAAGATGTTCCGTCGCCGGACCACGGAAACGGACGATACCGTAGCCGTAATACCCGGTTTTATAAAGTAATCTCGAGTTACCCTGAGGGTTAACTCTCGGGTTAGAATACAAAGATCATATCAAATAGATAATATCTTCCTCGTCATCTGTTAGGAAGTTATCAAATATATTTATCACTTCATCCATATATCTAATTAGTTTTGGATAATATATGCTTTATTCATTTTTAAATGAATCAATAAAAAACAGTGCTTCAAGCCAGCAGAGTGTTAGTGTTTTAAATGGTAAACAATTTTTATTTTATTATTTCCTTTTTCGGTGAAATTCCGAGTAGGCAGATTGAGGTCTTGGAACTAATCGAAGGAGGTGATTCGTTGCGTAGAGTAGGCAGATTGAGACTACGAAATCGGATCACTTCCATTAATGAACGAATAACCTAACCTTCCCCCCTCTTGATAAACGATTCAAAGTGAAAGCCGAAACGTCGAGAAATCACAAATTTCCACGCAGTTCTACCCGTGAACCTAGTTCATTTTTCCCCATATATATATATATATATATATATATATATATATATATATATATATAACAACAACAACAAAGAGGGTAATTCACGCAAAAATATATATATATATATATATATATATATATATATACAATTATTTTTTCTGTTTTTGACATAACCATTCATCGCTTCACAATTTTAGCATTTTGCGCATTACAAGGGTTAACTAGACAACTAGACCCGAATGCCGGGGCAAGGTTAAAGGTCTATTTAGAAACTTCGCCGTTCCCGTTGCTGTTTGACGTTGGAGTTGTCGTTGATAGTGTCAATTTATAAACCTGACGCTTGATGTTCGCCGCCATTGTGTTCAGGGTAGATAATCTTTATTTTCTACTTCTACAATTATTTCTTGAGAGTCATTGTCATGAAGAACATCATTGTCATCTATATCGAAATCCATTCTTCACAAAGCGCTAATCATCAAATCAACAAAAATAAATCTTAATCAACGTGACTCAGCTACTCAGCTTTTAATAACATATTTAAGGTTATGTTAAACCCACTAAACCCGATTCTTGTCAAACGATCAGGCCTTTAAATATCAGGGAACGCCACACTCAACGGCGAACGGTAACAGCAACGGAGACTATAAATGCGCAAATGTGAAAGTAGATTTTAGCGGGAACGGCAACTGCGAGCGGAAACGGCAACCGCAAGTATATAAATTGGCCTTTACTCATACCCTGGTTTATAAAACGCTGTGTCGCTCACAAGTCACTGATATAACTCTCGGGGCACTGGTAACCCAAGCTTATAAAACCTGTCGGTTGTTGTCCGTTGTCCCAGAGTTGGGCAAACCACTGAAATGAATAACCTAAACTGGAACAACTACGACACATTCTAAACATGAAGCCATGTAGAAAGACAAGAACAACTGCTAAGGGAGGGAAGGCTATCTTTGTTACACTCGTGCAGTTAAATTGCAGAAATGTGATAATTATTTTTAAATTAAAAAAATATTTAATGATACTAGATACATTAGAATCCATTTTTATTAGGTAGGTATATGTACGAAAATGTAAGACAAGGTAACTAACAATTTTTTAAAACGTTCAATATGCTTTGATATTTAGAACAAATTAAAAACGAGTAATAAGGTGAGCACTCTTAGTTTTATTATACATGTTTTTCCTTACTATTTATTTGTTTTCATTCAGTGTAATTATTTTAATCGATTTGGAGCTGTTAAATACAATTTTGTACCATTAGAAAGTTTCCAATGGCGTGCAATGAATCAATTTAAATGAACTTATAACTGAAATTATTTAAAATACCTAGACTGTCAGGAAGGAATTATTGTCATCATGTATGTTTGTAATCAACAATAAGCCAAATACCTAAGCATAACTTAAGAAGAATTTCTCAAAACGCAATTAATAAAAACATATTAGAAAGAGAAAACATTCCCTCCCACGGCTCTAAAAGTAGCTTCAAATTTTAAAGACATTCGACCTTTACGTGAACGTTCCAGTATATTTATTCATTTCAATGGGGCAAACTGCAGTGACCACGACCAATGCTATATCGATTGATTTAAAAAACAGTCGCAAAGATTTCTAAAAAGTAGCCCAAATTGCCATAAAACGCCCAATCTGGCACTATTGCTTATTTTCTTATTAGTTATTGGCGTCGTTACTACATGATATAGGTAAAAAATAAGAGTTGGCTTAATGTTAATATCAATTTTTATTTTTTAATAGTTACGTCTCAATCTCTCAATTAATGCTACCTAATAATTAAAATCTATAATATTTTTCAAGTAGTTTGGATTACCTATAATACTGAATTTATTAATATTTATAAGTAAAATAATAAAATTCTGACACATAAAATTTTATTTTGGTAATATTAATATTGGTAAGTTGGTAGCAATCAGTGTCATGATGACAATTTGGAATTTTGAAAAGTAAATATCATTATTAACAAAACATCCGAATAAAACACTGATTTTAATTTGGTAGTGATGGCCAATATAATTTTAGGAATATGGTATACTCCAAATTCTCCTCAACGAATCAAAATAAATAATGTGGATTTAGAAAACAAAGTACAAGTATTCAAAAATCAAGCTATTAACGCATGGAATAATGCTCCAAACAATTTAGGTAATTTTTGTATATTGTAAGTAAAACAAAGAAAATTATTTTCTATTATTTTTAGAATTATCTTATTGTGGTTTGATATTGGAAGATGAGAACACATTATCTTCATATGGAATTACAGACGGAGTTACAATCCATGCCTTAGAAAAACCAACAGTAAAACCTTCAATAACCATACATACAAAAATGGTACCTAAAGATCTAATCAACGCATTTAGTACTCTTGTTATTTTTCCAAATTATAGATTAGCACTTCAGGTAACAAAATATTCAATTATCTCAAACAATTTTTAATAAACTCTATTTTTAGAGATTAACAAGAACTGATGTTATAAATAAAATCATAGAAGCTTGTCCTACACTTTTGGAAGATCCGGCAGCTATAGCACTTATTCAAGATCCAGAACTAATATTTTATTTATCTAATCCTGAGAATGGAGTAGAGATGATAGAGAAACATCCAGTTTTGTTAGATGCTGGGAGTCATATTTTGGCCCATGTACATGAAGAACAGGCTTCTCTAAATCCCAACCAACCCAGTACTAGCACAGGATATTCTTATTCTTTAGAAGCTTTATCTGATGATGATGAAGAAATGGATTCCAGTTCTGAAACCAGTTTTAGTCAGAACCCTCTAAGTAGAAATACATCTTTCAATGCCATTACAGCTGCACAACTTGCAGCCGCCATTGCAAATGCAACAAATACACAATTCAATACAAACAGTGCTGGTATACCTTCCCAAAATTCAGGTACATCAAATATTATTACTAACGAGATGTTTTCTAATGCCATCCAACAAGCTATCAATTTTGGAGGTTCAAATAGAAGCCCTGGTACAACAAATAATACTAATCAAGAACAAGAACAAGAAAGTTTTGAAAACTTGAACAGACAGTGGGAAGCGCAGCTGAAGCAAATGCATGAGATGGGTTTGCTTGATGATACAGTCAATATTCGAGCTTTGAAAGCAGTAAATGGAGATGTAAATGCTGCTATTGAGTTAGTTCTTAGTTTAAATGAAATGGAATAATCTCTATTCTTGAAGCTGTGATGAAGTTTTTTGTATTATATTTATAAATAATTATACTTATAGTCTTAACACTCTGTAGTTTATCACCCCCTGTCAGGCCTGGATTAGCAGCTATTTACACCCTAGGCCAAAGTACTAAATTACTCCCCCTTCCAGGAGGTCTGGAGAGAGGAATTTTTTTTGGCATATTTAACTATGAACCTCGTTTTAGAGTTTCTTTGGAGTTATTTGCGCTATTAACACATTTTTATTTTTAGTCCTTTTGATTAGATTTTTACTATTTTGCAAGATAATAATTTGTATTAATCACACAATAACACACTGATTAAAATTCCAAAATACATGAAAAAAAATATTCGCAGTTTAAGTTAGCAGATATTGACGACTGACTAAAAAAACATGTTGAAAAATAAAACAACACTGTATATATTTACTAATGAAAATCAAATTTATTTTCAAAAACAATTCTAAAATATCTTCTTTCTGGCTTTGCTCCAAGCAAACGATTGAATTGTACTGGTGAAATCCAATGTATTGGTTGTTATTTTTAATGCTGAGAAGAGCGAGAGAGTTGAGTTTCGTTTGGGTCATGTTTGATCTGTGGTACTGCTTTCATCCTTTTTAAACAGGAAAATGACCTTAACAATAGAGTTGAGTTAAACAGTTATAAACATCATGTATACAAAAAACAGTAATACAAAATTAGACTATTAAAGTATATAGTAGTTATTAAATACTAATAGAGAATGAAGGTGTTAATAAGTTAGAGTAACTGGTGGAAACTCACTTGCCCAAAAAAATCTGCGATCCCTACAAGTTGACAAAGTTGGCTTTGGTTAATATTTGTTTACGTTATATTAGTGTAAAATAATATCCAAGGCATTGTACAGAATAAGGAGTCTGCTATTTTTTACTATTATTTCCTGTGAGCCACTTGTATAGAGACGACGGCTTTTTATTTTGTTTGCTGCTAAGTGTGATTTAAGATGAACAAGTTCATCAAAAATCGACGGCTCCAAATCATTTTCAAAAACAGTAAGAAGGTTCTTAACCTCATCTTCAAGTTCTTCTGTTGTGGGATCCGAAAGTTTAATTACGGCACGAAACTTTCTAATGAACTGCTCATAGGCATCCATTCTCATTGTAAGTTGTTTTTGAACTTTGTCAATTATCGGCAGAAATGTATTTACTCTAAAATTGTCTCTTCAAGAAAGGAAAACTTCGCCATCTCGAGACTCATCATCTTGAAGTTTTCTTGTTGTCCTACGTCTCTTGTCATACTCATACACTTTGTATTCACAAACATCAAGTGCTTTGTTTTCATACAGATCAAACTGAGTTCTGAGCTCTTCAAAGAATGATATGAGTGACTTGAAAACTTCTACTACAGCCATTGCATCAGTGTTTTCATTTTGAACATATTTGTTAACCTTATGCAACCCAAAAAGAAATAACTTTGCCATTATAGCTGTTTCTAAGCGATTCAATCTGCTTAGTAGGCCTTTAGCTTCTGCTCGAGTGTTAGACTTCTGATCTGTGTCACTTTCCAATGTTTCTAGAGCTCTGATTATTGCAGGCCATTCTTCTTGTAAGGCTCTCAAAGCGTCATGCCTAGCAGACCATCTTGTAGTGGAAAGGCTTTTTGTCGTTAGTGTTGTGTTTTTGTATTTATTTAACCTTCGTCATACGGTGCCAAAAAAATACACAGAATACAGTGCGGGGTACATTTGTACCCCAAGCTTGAATGCTGTTTCCTGCTTTCCTAATTTTATTTTATTTTAAAAAGACAAAAATCAATGAAAATTATAATATATTTATTTATAAGCATATTTACCAGAATATCTCATAAAATATTGGTTATAATACGAAAACAAAACAAAACGTGAAAATATAAAAACAAATCATTTATATTATTTTGTATTTTGACATTTTTCACATACAACTTGTTTTTTGGAGTGAACAGCACACACAAAACGATTACACTGAGTGCACATTTGTCTGCATTTTCTATCTTTCTTCCGATCACATAAGCGTCCGGGAGTACACCGCTCTACTTCTTGATGTTCTACTACATTTGTATTTGCCAACTCAGGAAATACATCAATAATATGGTTTCTAATAGTTGTATGCATATTTTTTTCTGTCTGAAATCTTCTGATAGCAATTTTCTACGGCAATCTTTAGTAGCTGATTCATTTAGAAGTTTTAAACTCCATATAATAAATGCATTTATTCCAGAAATATCCAATAGTTGTCCAAATATTGCCATTGGCCATCTATTAGTGATTCTACGTGCTGAATACCCTTTAACCATTTTATCAGTGGTATCTACAGCACCCTTTGTTTTATTATAATGAAGTATTATATCTGGTTTGAATTTACTATCTTCTCCAGAAACTACATCATCATGGTGTTCTCTAGACAGTAGTAGGACCGCCTTGGATTTACTGGGAACATAAGATACCAAGGTATGGTCTTCTCTGAAAGCAAACATGAAAGAGAACTCAGGTTTGTAGGACTTTGGTAGTAATTATTCGGGAACATATGGCTTATTTTTACGTAATGTACCGCAAAGGGCAAGCAACTTATCAGCTAATGGTAAACTGGTAAAAAAATTGTCGGTAGTAATACCATATCCAGGTCGTAATGAGCCAACAAGGTCTAGAACAACCCTTTCTCCTTGATTTTTCTCTGCAACATTATTAATTTTCACTGTCCGCAGCAGCCCAAATTTTCAAGCCATAGTTATCTGTTTGCTCTTCATATACACTCTAAAGGAACAACGACCTCTAAACGATACAAGTTGTTCATCCACTGAGACATGACTGCCAGAATTGTAGCACTTTTTAAAGTTTTCTGTAAAAAGATCAAAGCTTCTCTAATAGGGGCAAACTTATCAGTTGCTTTTCTAGCCTCTGTCGAATTTAGATCATCAAACCGAATAAATGCGGTTAATTATGGCCTGAAAACGTTCACGAGATATTGACGCAGAAATAATTGGGCGTGCGTATCCTTTTTTAGTACCCCATAGCATTATTGTTGGTTCTTTTCGAGCTTGCAAGGCACCTAAAATGATGAGAATACCAATATAAGCCTTAATTTTAACTACATCTGTTGGTTTCCATGTTTTTGCTTTTGCATTTGGATTTTTTTTATTCCAAATTGTAAATATCTAAAAAAAACATAAAAATGCATAAATACAAAAAATAAATGGGATAAAAATTGTTTTTTACCTGATCTGCTTTACTGTTGGTATGGAAAACAATAAGATCTAGTATTTCGTCAGTCAAAAACAGTTGAAATGCTTCAACTTCTGAGGAAATGTTGCAGCTATACTGATTTAGTCCAGGTTTTGTTTTGATAATATTCCGATTTCTATGACGAGTGGCTCTAAAGGGTAGTTTATTCCAAGTTATATTAGCTTTGGTTTGATAACACAAATTATATCTATACAAATTTGCATCATGTGTTTGCCCCCCACTACTGCTTGTTTTCACACTGTCCGTCGTGATAATGCCGTCTGCGTAGTTTATCCCTTCTGGCTCACAATCACTGTCTTCACTCTCAAGTTCAAATTCAACGTCATCTAGACCAAGATTTAAAAACTGCTCTAATTCTTCATCAATCAGTTTTTTTCAAGATTTCGCACTTTTATATAATTTGCTGCCATAGCGTATACGTAGAACACAAGTAAAACGAATTCTCTCTACAGCGCACTAGCAAATACTAACAAGACAAACATAAACCGGCACGATTTAGCCGATCACGCCACCAGCGATTGCATCGCGCATGCGAAAAGTGTATAAGAATAATTCGAAATACGGTGCGGGGTACGAACGTACCCCACGTCGGACTTTATTTTTTATCATAAAAAGTATAAGATACATTCTAGTAAATGACTAAAAAATATATTAAGAAGGTTCTTAATGACAATAAATTAAATCGGCAAAGCAGAAAACTAAAAATTTACGAAAATATCCTTAAAGTTGTGACTGGGGTACATTTGTACCCCGCAGCGTATGACGAAGGTTAATACCGCTCATCTATGTGTAGAGCAAGAAAAAAATTGTACAGCTCTTGAAGTAAAGTAAATAATGACACAGCCTCAATGCAAGAGTCTACTGCGCGACTGCCAACTAGATTTAGGGAGTGTCCTGCACACAGGATATATGATGCAAGTGGACTGACATCAAGGAACCTAGCCTGTAGCCCTGGATAGATCCGAGACATGTTGAAGCATTGTCATAAGATTGCCCGCGGCACTTTTGTATGTCCAAACCAAAAAAGTTGCAGTTTCAGAGTTTCAGTTACTACATTAAACATATCAAGGGCCTTATGTCCAATATGCGGCAAAAACTTCAGAAATCGTTCAACAGCCTCTCCATTTTGTTTTACATAGCATATTATAAAAGATAATTGATCTACGTGAGAAATGTCCGGTGTTGAATCGACAATCAATGAAAAGTACTGAGAGCTTATTTTAGCCTCCTCTAAAATGTAGTTTGTAACTTGTTTACCAAGGAGTTCAATAATTCATCGCATATAGTGGATGAAAGATAGGAAATATGTCCTTTTCCAGGGTTTGCATACTTTCTAATGTGTTCAGCCAAAAATGGGTCAAACTCAGCAATGACTTCTAGTAACATCATGTAGTTTCCATTTGAGTTAGAACCAAATACCTTTGTTGTTCCTCGAAATGGTAATCCTCGAGATGCTAGAGCTTTTATGACCACAACAACTCTTTGCAATGATATTTGCGAGTAGATAATTTCTCGATCTATCATTTCAGTTAGTTGGGAATTAATCTTGCCCCGTTTCTCCCCTCTCTCTTTTAAAGTGACGGTGTTGTTTTTATGTGAAAGGGAGTTTTCATGCTTGAGCCTTGATGTAACATTTTGCAGTCACTAAAACCGTTTTTCACAAAAGATGATTCCGATTATGTTTCCGAATGGAAAAGACGGCAAGGACCACAAAAAACTGTACATTTAGTTTCAGAGTACACAAGCAATACTCTTTCTCGTTTACCCCATTCGCTAAATGTCCCCGAAAAACTCCAAAAACGGTTACCATACTCCTTCTTTGCCTTTGAAAAAGCAGCTTCTTTATTTTGAATTAACCCATGTTTCAGGTTCACGTTATAAATTCTGTTGAATTGGTGTTGGATTTTCAACGCTATTTGAGGGGCTCTCATCAGCGTCTTTCTGTGGTTCAGATTCAAATTTTGTGTCTAGTTCCGATTCTATTCCAGATGTAAAAGACTGCATATGAACAGAGGTGCTACTAGTACTAGGAGTACCACAGTCTAAAAATAAGCAGTTATCTGTTTTGGTTTGGTTATTTTCATCTTCTTTTGACAGCCAATTCTTTGTTGTCCCAGAGTGTTTCTTGTTCTCCTCTAATTTTAATTTAGCTCTTTTCCTGAACTCAGCCCCAGGTGGGCGTTCTTTTGGTTGGCTCATTTGAATATCTAAATAAAAACGAAACGATCAGTGCCAGATAGAAAAAAAAATGTGATTTCTACATTGCGTTCCGCCGAACAGCTGTGTATAAATCATTTATATTTTAGTTGATAAAATTATATTAATAATATAAGTGAAATCGAATAAGTTGGTTTGCAAATGGCAACCTGTTGAAATTTTTTCCGATATTTCTTCCTGTTATCTAAATATTAGCAGGGCCGTTCGCTCACTCGTATAACAGAAACGACCCGTTGTCTATTAATTAACGCCCTGTAACCTTATTATTATAACGTAATGTCTTATAACTTACCGTAGCTCATTACAAAGAAGAATAAAACACTCCATAAAATTCACAACATAAACTAAGAGAATGATTAACTTAACACGAACTTTTTTCAAAACAACCTCTTACTGAACATACAAGCAGCGTTGCCACAGCTGACAAAAAAATCGTAGTAGATTTGAGAAAAAAATCGGAGTAGAATTATAGCGGCCAAAAAGAGAAGAAGAGTACATTTTTTTCGTAGATTTGACATTTGACAGGTAACTGACCGAACAGCTGGCTTAAATTTGGCGGTAAAACAAAAACCGAGAGGTTTTTGAAGTCAAGTAGTTATATATTTCATATATTTTTCTACAAAATTTAGAGTAGAACAAAATTGATATATATATATATATATATATATATATATATATATATATATATATATATATATACAAACACTTCACACTTTCAGTTCTTCAGTTCACAAAACATAACAGACCTAAAAGAGAACGAATTCATATAAAAACTTTATACAATGTAAAAGTAAAATATTGTTTTATCTAACCTTTTAATTACGATTCTCTTCATTCAAATATCATAAAAATTATTATTAAAATAATGAAGACTACGAACAAATGAACAGGAAAAACCAGTGTATTATACATTAACAACTTTCGAAAGAAAAAAGAAAACTTCATAATAAAATAAATAAAAAACAATATACAGTGTGACCCATTTTTAAATGGAAACACCCCCCTAAAATTTGAAGTTGTAAACCGGTTTCAATAATTTTTTTTTGAAATGTCGAGTACTAAAAGGTCTACCTTGGGATAAAATTTGAAATGTTTATCCGATATTTTTTCTTAGTCGAAAATCGGGATTTTTTATTAGCGATTTTTTTTATTGAAAAAATCACAACGCCACTGGATTCAGAGTGGGACCAAAATTTCATGAAAAAATATTCATTAATAACAAAGTTATGGCAATTCAAAAATTCGAAAACTCTCACAGCTAACAGTCACAAAAACACCCTATATCAACAGGTATAGCCATGAGAATATTTTTTTTATGATTTCAACAGTGCCACCAGATGAAAAAAAAATTGATGGCGTAAATTTTTTTGATGAAAATTACGGGATTAAATTCACACAATTCAACTAATAATGAAGCAAAAAATTTTTTCTACGCCCTATCTTTAAAGTACCTTGTATTTCATCGGTTTACAGCGCTTAAAGTGGTTGTTTATGCCATAACGTTAACTTTATTTCACGCTTCCCATAAGCTAACACAATGAATCTTGGCTGGGCATCGAGGATGGACTTTCATGAAACTTGGAATACGTATAATTGTAATTTACCGAAGGAACTTAATTAAAATATCCCAAATTACTATTTGAATTTTTTTTTATAGGGCTGTAGAAAAAATAATGTATGCAACATGTGCATAAAGTGTCTTTTTTTCACTCATGGAATTGCCGCACTCGCCTGTTCCATTCGTGAAAAAAAGTACCACTTTATGCATCTGTTGCATAAATTACTATTAATAAATGTAACTATGATAACTAATCATTGAAATGTTTCGAGTCAGTGCAACAATTAATTCTAACTCATATTCTAGTAGCCTCTACTAATCCACCATGTATTTCGATACATTTGTCGTAGCGCTTACGAATGTTTCTGATTACGTTCCTTAGTTCTTGAGGGGTAATATCTGCACATACCTGTCGAATTCTTGCACAAAGTCCATTTCCATCTCTTGAGCGGTTTTTGTAAACCTTTTATGTGATAAGTCCCCAGAGAAAAAAGTTCAAAACTGTGAGGTCTGGAGATCTGGGTGGCCAATCTAGAAACGGACTACCACGGCCTATCCATCGGTTTGGAAAATGTTCGTTAAGCCATTGCCTCACAGCTCAGGCATAATGAACTGAACACCCATCTAACTGGACAATTAAATTTGCTCGTTCATTGATTGGCAGCTCGTGAATAGCATCCCAAAACTCTGTGTTTAAAAATTGTAGCAACTTCAGCGCATTAATGTTTTCCTCAAAAAAGGAAGGACCAATAATGCGTTCGTTCAATATCCCACATCAGACGTTGATTTTTTGGGAATACTGGCTTTTACAATTTATTACCCAGTTAGGATTATCCGCTGCCCAATAGCGACAATTCTGTGATGACACTAGTCCATTTGTAGTGAAAGTGCCTTCGTCGGTATATAAAATATTTTGTAGGAAATTTCTATTGTTTAAATATTCCCCTTGGGCCCATAAACAATATTCAATACGTCTTGCTTCGTCGCCTTCTTGCAGTGTGTGTAAAAATTAAATTTTGGCTTGAAAGGTTTAATATTCTTCGCCTTGAGACATCTCCGAATAGTTTCTCGAGGAATATTCAAATCTAAAGTGGCATTCCTTATACTGGCATTAGGATTATTTCCGAAATAATCTAAAATGATTTGATCATACCTGTTTCGTCTTTGTACAGGATTACTTTTTAACATCATTTTTGATACTGCACCAGTTTCATTGAATATTTTTATTTATTTTATTTACCGTACCGCAGCTAATACGAGGACGATCTAGATGTCTCTTATTAAATACTCTACAAACCTCTCTAGCACTTCTAACGTCATCTCCCGAAAGGCGTACAATTTCAATTTTCTCTGTTACGCGCAATCTTGTAGCCATGAGACAAAATAATCCGAAGAACTGTAAGGTGAATATTGTTGACAATAGTACACTTAAATCTTTCACAAGTGTCAAACTGTAATATAATTTCCATGGTAACTAAGATTTAAATTGAAAAATCTATTAGGTCTTATTTTTACTTAATTTGCGTGAAAACTTGAATGTAATTCCGTTATTTTCATTAAAAATATTTACGCTATTTGTTTTTTTTCATCTGGTGGAACTTTATTGTTGAAATCATAAATAAAAATATTTTCATGGCTATATCTGTTGATATAGGGTGTTTTTGTGACCGTTGGCTGTGTGAGTTTTCGAATTTTTTAGTTGCCATAACTTTGTTATGAATGAATATTTTTTCATGAAATTTTGGTCACACCTGTTTAGAGGCACTCTGAATTCAGTGGCGTAGTTATTTTTTCAATAAAAAAATCGCTAATTAAAAATCCCGATTTTCGACTAAGAAAAACTATCATAGTATGCCCTGAAAATTGGAATAAACATTTCAAATTTTGTCCTAAGGTAGACCTTTTAGTACTTGACATTTCAAAAAAAATTATTAAAATCGGTTTACAACTTCAAATTTTAGGGGGGTCATTAAAAATGGGTCACACTGTATAATTGAGTATTATATAAATACACTCTTAGCTCTTTGTGGTATAAAACCACGTTTTTATTCACAAAATAAAAATATATACATATAATATCAACACTAATAATATGCAAAAGCCCCAGTGGCTGGTACTTATAACCCCGCTACCTATCAAATAATCTGAGATCAAAAAATAAATAGAACTCTTTCAAAATAAATAAAACTATTCAACAAAACAAATCAGAATATAAAAAATAAAAGCTCTAGGTTAATTTTCTTTGAACAAATCCATTTCAAATGAAATACGTTTCATTGTTTCAACTGTATAAATAAAATGTTTGCATGGCACAATTTGTTAGGGATAACCACTCATCATAACTATAAACTATCGTTTGAAAGTAGACATAGTTTTTATTAAGCTCGTAGATGGCTCAAACTTATAATATAAGTCACCCTACAATCCCAAAAGTGATTTTGTGTGCATTATTGACTCACACGTATCAACCTCCAAACGATTCCTTTGCCTTGATTTAATCAATGTAAGTTGTGAAAATATTCTTTCTGTAGATGCTGAAGAATGAGGAATGGTCATTATTGTCTTAATAACCCGCGACAAATTAGGGAACATAGTTTCATCAAAACCATTTTTCATTTCCATCGCTTGATTCCAAAATTCTTTGAAGTTCTTCTACACACTACTCTGAAGATCAGTAATGGATCTTACCAAACGAATACTCCAAATTCAAACTTTCAACATCCACATATGGAATCAACTGCAAAAAAAAACCAAAATTTTTGTTATGGAAAGGTGCTTACCAGAAAGAAATTCTGTGGGTGAAAATTTTTGAATAGATAACAATAGTGGATCATTGAAATCAACTCGTTTTATAATTTGTTTGCATAATTCTATGTAAAATGCAAGAGCATTGCTCCTGAACTTAGATAGTTCGTTTTTATCTATAATCTCCTTTTCAATAATTTGCTCCACCTTGGCACCAAAATATATGTTCTCGATTTTGACAAAATTATGAGGATTTTCCAGCTCAATCTGATAAGTATAAGTTTGGTCTAATTATTTCTTACTTAAGAAATTACGCAAAAAAGTTTTGTACAGTTCTGTCAGTCTCAAAATCAGCAAAACAACTTTACAAGTTTCACTCTGAAATTCCTTGTTTATTGTATTCACAAACCCAAGAGCATAGTTTAGAAAAGAGAAGTAAATTTTATAAACGGGGTTTTTCAAATTTTCCAATATCTGTGAAGTTACTCTCAAATCTTCAGTATAAATAACAATTGTAAAATAAAGCACAAGTGCATCCCACGACTGAAGAACTAATTCAACAGCTGCCTGTAAAAACATCAGACATTACTCACATTATTGATTATACTTATTATTAACTATATATTTCTGTTATTTCAAAGTTGTAAATAATTTTACCTGTAATGACGACCACCTCGTTTGGCTTGTTTTCAGGAGTTTTGGGGGTTTTATATTAACAAATTCTTGGTGCTCTTTGAAGCTTTCAATTCTCTTTGAACTATTCGAAAAATGATTAATCACATTCCTCAAAAACTCTTTGGGTAGTTTCAGAGCAGCTGCTGATGCACACAGGTGTAGTGAATGGCAAATGCAACCCATAACTAGAATTGAAGGATTTATCTCTCTAAATTTAGATTGTACTCCTGTTTTATTTCCCATCATAACAGATGATGCATTATCAGCACCAAAACCAGTCATGTTTTCGATTGGAATATTTTTATCACTTAACAGTTTCATCACAGCATCAAACAAACCCTTTTAGCAGTTCCATCCTCAACACTTGTCAATCCTAGAAACCTATCTTTTATTGATACATTATCATGAAATCTAATAATCACAGCCAGAGACTTTTTTGTAGAGATATCAGTGGTTTCGTCAATTATTAAACTATAAAGCTTATTAATATTCAACTTCTTCCTCAACTATGTCAGGGCTTCTTCGACAAACTGATCTTGGTCAAGTTTGTTGCTTTTGTTCGACCAATTTATAACTGCTTTGCAATAGTGGAATCAGGGCATGCAGATGCTATTAGCTTGGGAAAATTATCCATCAACATAAACGATAAATTGTGTTCATGCAAAAATGCTACGAGTTTAAGTTCAGCAGCTTTCATCAAATTATCAGTATGTGCTTTTTTGGTATCTGCAAACTGGGTGATTTGTGGTGTTGTCCTGCAAGAATTTTCACTCAATTGATGAGTTTACTATTAAAGTGTCTTGATATATGGTTATAATTACAGGATAATTTTTTATTGCATATCTTTCATATAGCAACTTGGCACATTTTAGGCCGGAAATTTTTTCGGTCCATACATTTCTAAAACGTTGAGTATACTTTTTTTTCTTTCTTGGTGGTAGTCCAGGAATATCATTATCCGAATTGCTCGATTCTTGGCTAGAATGAACTCGACTGCTACCTTCATATACATCGTGAAGTCTTGCCTTCTCTACCACAACAGGTTGAAATTCGATTCCCTAACAGAATCTTTTGACTAAGAAGTGGAGGCCACAGGTTCCTGTATATTTTCTGGTACCGGCACATCATGCAAAAGTTTCGGTTTTCTGATGACAAATCTGTAGGAATATAAATGAATACTGATTCTAGATGACATAATATGATATAATATACATACTTGTCCATAATTATATTTTCGTCGAAAAAACCTGCAGTTGTGACCAGAACATGTACCCCAAAACGACGATTAGAGTTAGAATTATAGTATAGTGATGGCGACAGTCACGTGATCGTCTTCGTCGGGTGAGTCGCCCGCTTGACTCCCCTCTCTCTGTCCGAACGCTCGCTATTCATAAGTACAAAGTTTGTCGGATTTCTGCGCCCACAGCAAGCGTGCGCCATAGAGGCCATGACCTAGGTTAGCCTTATGGGTAATTCGGGCCTGCCTCTTGTGTTAAATGGTAATTGGACATTATATGTATGTTTTAATATTTACAGCATTTGCCACAGTTAGGTTTTGATTAAATAAAAATATAGTATTCCCCTCAGACAAAAAATATGTTTCTAAACAACAAGATTTTTTGAAAAGTTGTTGAAATTGATTCTAAATTTTGATTTATTTACATTTTACTGCTACTGACATACATCTTTAATGCTATACTTAGTCTTGCTCAAAATGTGTGATCTATACTGGGTGAACATCAAAAAAATATATTCTATTTACACCTGAACATGTTTGAAATAGTAGGAGATCCGGACCTAAACCTGCACCCCTCATCCCTCATCCTTGTTCGTGATGAAATACTTTTTCAATAAAATATAAACAAAACCTGGCGTGATTGGCACCCCATATATTGGCAAAGACATTTTTTCCCAGCAAATTACTAATACTAATTAACTGCCAGGAAAAAGGTAGTCAACCTCACTGTGGTATTTTCTATATTATATTTATTGCTTTTAAGTGCTTCCAAATTTATTAAGAAAAATAATGACAGTTACTGTGAAAAAATTTAATTAAAAATATCGTGAAGATATTATTATGAACTTTGTTTATTGTAATTCTTACAAAGGCCTATCGGCTGTAAAACAGGAAAATATACAATAGCAACACATCCAAACTATAATTAATATAGCTTTTAAATTTACTAATGGAGACATCAAAAAGTGGAAGGTCTTCGAGTCAGTGGCGGCGCTAGCCGCCGCGGGGCCCAGTGCGAGGTGATATTAGGGAGGGGGGGGGGCTTCCCCGGAAAATTTTGAAAATTTAGGTGCTAAATTATACATTTTAAGCCTCTCTAGAGTACTTTTTGTCAGTGTTATATCTCTATATTTCCTAGAAAAAATTGTCTAGAATAAGAACCTATATGCTTTACTTATGGTCATCCCCAACACTAAATAAAAATGTATTTAATTAATTGGATAAACACTAGTGAAAGGCTGAAATCTAAATACATTTTGTTTTTAAACGGCGATCATCTGTAGGTCTAATTAAAGCGACGCCCATCCTTGTCCTTCAACATGATTTTTCAGAGCGTAGCTGTGGTTATTATTTATGGATTTCACTTTACTCATCTAATTAGTTTTCTACTTATTGTACTGGAAGATTGTTAATTTTTTTATATCCTTGGCTACTTAGTGAACGACTCGTTACGTTAGGCCGTGAAGACACCTCAATTTAAATGAGTTAATATTAACATAATATGCACATATTGCTTTTGAACTGAAGATCTGTTTTTATAGTTAGTATTTATGATAGTTAAAACAGAGTGTTGCATATTTTAAAATATTTATTTTATTTTACGAGTATTTACATATTTTTATATTACATATTACAATACCTATTTTGAAATAAGTAACGAGGGATGGGTAGTGTACAAATAAGACAGCAAATAATCAGATGTCAGAAATTATAATATCATAAAAAAACTAACAGATGTTAATATTATATTTACAGTTGAAAAGTAAAACTTATGTTTACATTTTAAAACTTAAAACTACGGCAAAAAGTAGCGAAATTTATGAAAACATATTACATACACATATAAACATATTACTTTATACTTTATTTTTAAAACTGTACTCTCTTTTTATGAGCAAAATCATCAATCTAAACTATGTGATACTTCATTTTCAATTGACAATATTGCTATTGAAGAAAGACGGTGTTGTGTCATGGTGTAGCGGAGGTAAGTTTTGATAAGCTTCAATCTTGAAAAACTCCTTTCCGCAGCCGCAACAGTGAGCGGAATGGTCAACACAATTCTTAGGGCGATGAATAGATTGGGATATATATCACTCAGGTTGTTAATCGTGATGAACTTCAATGCCCTATGTATTCCGCTTTGGTTGAGTTGGCCTTTTTCCTTGCTTTTCTTGTCTGCTTCCTCCACAACATTTGGAAATATTTTTAGTTCCTCAAACAATTCCAGTCCGTCTATGTCACGTTATTGGTTCCCGTCAGTAAGAGCAGTTTGAAGGTATTTGCAATGATTTAAAAGTTGTTTGTCTGGCATTGACGACACATTCAATACGTTGTACATAAACCCAAAAATGTTTTCGTGTTGCTTCAAGGCTTCAAATCGTGGCTCACAGCTGACACGTATTGTGTCCACGACTACATTAAAGTAGCTTACTCTGAATGCCTCTTTCGGCGCTAGTTCATGAGCCTCGTCAGTTGCTTCATAGTCAAACATTTTCTTCTTTCGTCTAATTCTTGGAGACTTAAAAGTCGTTTCTGTAAGTCCAGTTTCTTCTGCCACTGAACGATCTTAATCAAGATTATACCCTGTATATTGCCTTTTTGGTATTATCTCCATTACGGATATAACCGGGTCCACATCAGTAGATATGTACGTATTTCGTCGCTGTTCGTCGGGATATTTATTGATGTGAAGGGGGTGAAGCACGGCGCGTCTCCAGGTGGCGGATAGGAGAAGAGCCTCTGAGATGATTTTATATGAGGAGGTCTGCGGGGAAATACCTGGGGGCTAGTTGTGTTTAAAAACTCAACTGGCAGCCCTCGAATACCCTGCCGCGTACCAACTTTACCTGTCCCAGTTGTAGTATCGTGGCTAAGGGATTGCACACAGGGTTACGATGCCGGGTGAAATTTCGAGCTTACCTCGAAATCACCTGTTATACCAATGTCTCCTGGCTGTCTGTGGTCAAGTCTAGCGGGCCAGTGATATGGTGTCTTGGCTTTAATGGAAGAGGAGACAACCTCATTAAAAACCTAAAGTCAAGATGGGAAACCAGGTGGAAGAATCCGTGGCTATATAGAAGAAAAGTCCTACTGGTTTAGACCTTGGAGCACCGGGGAGAACTTCATTGTATTGAACTCCTTACCTCTGCATGCGGGGCTCTGCAGAGGTGGACCGTAATGACCCTAGCTTCTCGTGGGACCATTTATGGCCAGAGAATGTAACACTTCCACCGGAAAAGTAGTGGAGAAAACCTCCACCTCTTCATCCGAGCACATCACAGAGGGAAAAAGGGTCAAACGGCACGGTCGTATGCCGTTCGACCTCCCAAAGCTGGGAGAACCGGGCGGCATAGACGACCCACTGAGAAAAGGCCTCAGTGGAGCAGGGGTGCGAAAATACCTGCAACTCCCCAATCAGGGAGTATCCCCTGAAGAGGCCAGGAAGCAAGCTATTCAGCGCCCAACCCCCCCGAAGGAACCACCAACGGGGAAGACAAAACTTAAAAGAAGCCCGGAGAATATTACTCCTCCGCAACGACCTCTAAGCAAGAAACCAAAAACAGCTGCAACGGTAACCGAGCAAGCCACTGGTTACGCAGCAGCTGTCAAAACAGATAAGGCTTTTAGGATGGGAATTATGCCCAAGGATTATCCTGAAAGCAGAGCAGCTCTCCACACTGGAAGACACTCTGGTGGAAGAGCTGTGCCAGAGCAAAGAGAAGGGAATCCACTTCTCAGGTATCCATTTCCGTTGTGGAATGATACTGTTGGACTGTGGGTCACAAGAATCGGCAGACTGGCTCATGAGGTCAGCGCCAAAATTGAACTCTTGGGATGGACCCGAATTGGTGGCTCGAAGTGGAGACGACATCCCAAAGGCGGTAACCATAACGGTGTTCTTCCCAAGAAGCCACGACATGAAATTGGAGAAGATCCTCCAACTTGTCGAGGTTCAGAACTCCACTACTGGGGTTTGGAAGATCCTAATCTCTAAAAAAGAGGGATAGGGAACTATCCTCACGATTGGGATCGATCACCAATCTGGGGAGGCTCTGAAGGCAGGAGGTTACGCGCTAAACTTCCGTTTTGGGTGTATCCCTGTCTCGGGGCTGGGAAAGAACCCCGCGGAGGATCCAAAGGACATGGAGATACCCTCTACATCCGGAACCTCTGGAAAAGGGGAAAAAGGCGAAAGCTTGACTTGGGTCAGCCCGAGATCCCCTCCGGCTCTGCTGGGGTGACTGGGGATGCGGAGATCGCCTCTGCATCCCGGGAAACTGGGCGGAACAGCCTGGGGGTCGAGAGTCTGACTCGAGATCAAGAAACCTGCTCGAACTCCGAGGAAGATACTGCCATGGTGGTCGAGAAGGGTCAGGGAGAGACAAAGGAGGGTCAGAGAGAGACAAAGGAGGGGGATGAATAGAGGCTGAGTAACTCGGCCTCTTTCATCCATAATAATTCACGTTCACGAATGTAGCTCAGATTAACCTACATCACGCGACGGGAGCTTCCGCCATGATTGCAATTTTCACTCAATTGATGAGTTTACTATTAAAGTGTCTTGATATATGGTTATAATTACAGGATAATTTTTTATTGCATATCTTTCATATAGCAACTTGGCACATTTTAGGCCGGAAATTTTTTCGGTCCATACATTTCTAAAACGTTGAGTATACTTTTTTTTCTTTCTTGGTGGTAGTCCAGGAATATCATTATCCGAATTGCTCGATTCTTGGCTAGAATGAACTCGACTGCTACCTTCATATACATCGTGAAGTCTTGCCTTCTCTACCACAACAGGTTGAAATTCGATTCCCTAACAGAATCTTTTGACTAAGAAGTGGAGGCCACAGGTTCCTGTATATTTTGTTTTGATAAGCTTCAATCTTGAAAAACTCCTTTCCGCAGCCGCAACAGTGAGCGGAATGGTCAACACAATTCTTAGGGCGATGAATAGATTGGGATATATATCACTCAGGTTGTTAATCGTGATGAACTTCAATGCCCTAAGTATTCCGCTTTGGTTGAGTTGGCCTTTTTCCTTGCTTTTCTTGTCTGCTTCCTCCACAACATTTGGAAATATTTTTAGTTCCTCAAACAATTCCAGTCCGTCTATGTCACGTTATTGGTTCCCGTCAGTAAGAGCAGTTTGAAGGTCTTTGCAATGATTTAAAAGTTGTTTGTCTGGCATTGACGACACATTCAATACGTTGTACATAAACCCAAAAATGTTTTCGTGTTGCTTCAAGGCTTCAAATCGTGGCTCACAGCTGACACGTATTGTGTCCACGACTACATTAAAGTAGCTTACTCTGAATGCCTCTTTCGGCGCTAGTTCATGAGCCTCGTCAGTTGCTTCATAGTCAAACATTTTCTTCTTTCGTCTAATTCTTGGAGACTTAAAAGTCGTTTCTGTAAGTCCAGTTTCTTCTGCCACTGAACGATCTTAATCAAGATTATACCCTGTATATTGCCTTTTTGGTATTATCTCCATTACGGATATAACCGGGTCCACATCAGTAGATATGTACGTATTTCGTCGCTGTTCGTCGGGATATTTATTGATGTGAAGGGGGTGAAGCACGGCGCGTCTCCAGGTGGCGGATAGGAGACCCCCTCACCTTTGTCACGAGAGCAAGAGAAGAGGTCCTGGACGTAACAATTGTTAATGTTGCTTCTAGGAAAAATGTAAAAGATTGGAGGGTGATGAGCGAGCCATCACTTTCCGAGCATAGAATCATCAAATTTAGGATAGAGGGAAATACCACCCCGATTCCTACAATCCGAAATACTGATTGGTCTCTTTACAAGACCAATCTGAAGGACAATTTGGAACAAGTAGAAGTGAATAGGGTAAATCACCCGCACTACGACCTGGAACAAAGAGTCGACAGATCAGTGAGGCAATAATGGAAGCTTCTCATTTCAGTTGCTCACTGTCAAAAGCTCGTTCAGAAAAGGACGCTCCTTGGTGGACTGAGAACCTGTCAAACCTCAGAAAAGAGGTCCGTCGGCTCTTTAATTGAGCCAAACGTGACGGTAATGGGCAGAGGTACACTGAGAAGCTTACTCAGTACAATAAAGAGATTATGAAGGCCAAAAGGCTTAATTTTCAAGCCTTTTGCGAAAATATCACTTCCACTCACACAGCCGCCAGACTATAAAAGGTCATGGCAAATGGGAGAACTAACCCCACAATGTCGCTGAAAAAGCCAGACGGATCATACACGGAAGGTTAGGATAGAACGATCGATTCTTCTTCTTAGAACCCACTTTCCAGGTAGTGAACCAGCAACAAACACTGAAATAGCAATGAATTACACCAAAAAATCCCGCAAGGAAGATTGGGATATCGCTAAGAAAATATTTACTAGACAACGGTTGGAATGGGCAATAAGTACCTTTCAACCATATAAATCACCAGGAGTGGATGGAATATTTCCAGCACTCCTACAGCAAGGGGTAGAGGAGATTCTTCCTCACCTGCTCAAGATTACAAGAAGCAGTCTAGCAGTGGGTCTAATACCTAGAAAATTGAGAAGTCATCTAGAGAACTCTGAACAACAAAGAAATCGCAATGTGCGCATTCCTGGATATATCTGGCCTTTGACAACACACCTCATGTGTTTGTCAAAGAAGCACGAAGAAGGCAAGGAGTAAATAAAGCCATTGTAAAATGGATGTATGCGTTGTTGACGACGAGGATAGCCGAGACACAGGTGGGGAATCAAACCACCTCAGTTAAAGCCACTCGGGGGACACCTCAAGGGGGAGTGATATCTCTCCTTCTATGGAGCCTCGTAGTAGATGAGTTGCTCTACAGGCTAACGGAGCTTGGCTTCGTATGTATGGACTATGCTGATGACATAGTACTAATAGTCAGAGGCAAGTTCGAGAGCACCTTGTGTGATTTATTACAAAAGGGCCTCATAATCATTGAGCAATGGTGCTTGTCAGTGGGGCTAAACATTAACCCAAACAAGACCATAGTAATTTCATTTACCCGGAAAAGAACAATTTCAGCCATGAAACCCATATCCTTAAACGGGGAAATCAGAAGTTAAATATCTAGGGATAACCCTAGACAGTAAGCTTCTGTGGAATAAGCATGTTGAAATAACTGCTAGTAAAGCAATAAGAGCTTTGATGGCGTGCAGAAATCTAGCTGGTAAGAGGTGGGGCTGTAAACCAAAAATACTGCGATGGATGTACGACATGATTGTGAGTCAGCAATTACGTATGGGACAATAGTTTGGCATACAAAAGCAAGTCAGTACAGCACGAGGAAGACCCTCAACAAAGTTCAAAGGCTTGCCTGTGTGTGCATCACTAGAACGTGTCCAACTAGGGCACTCGAGATCATTACAGATCTCACACCTCTACATCTGGTGATAGAAAGATCTGCCCAAGAGGCAATTCTTAGAATATATAAGGAAGGTTCAGGCAATGAGAGTATTAAAAATCAGAGAGCCTGGTCCTTTCTAACAAAATACATCTCATCAGCGATTCTTCCCAGTGACGAAATGATCAAGAAAGTAAGTATCGAAAAGAATTTCACTACGATGCTAAATGCGAGGAGAGACTGGAAAAGGGAATACACCACCCAAACCCTCAAAGAAAATACCATTATATGCTATACGGATGGTTCAAAAACCACCACTGGAGCAGGCGCTGGAGTATTTGGGCCTGGCACTAGATACTCATTATCGTTAGGCTCCTTCCCGAGCGTCTTTCAGGCAGAAATACTTGCGATTGAAAGTGCGTGGAAATGAACCTAGAAAGAAACTATCAGAAATGTGACATATCGATCCATTCTGATAGTCAAGCAGCTATCAAAACACTGAGCTCCCACGTCATTGACTCAAAGTTGGCATGGGAGTGCCGAAGAAAACTTGATGAATTAGGCAAGAATAACAGGTTCTCTTTAGTCTGGGTTTCTGGCCACTCGGGAATCACAGGAAATGAAGAGGCACACTTGCCAGGAAAGGAGCACAAACGTCCTTTATTGGCCCGGAGCCTTTATGTGGTGTAGGAAAATGCTCCTATAAGAAAGAGTTTCGGAAGAAGGAGGAAACCGAAAGAGAAGCACTCTGACGGTGCCTTCCCGAGTTGGAACATTCCAAAAAGTTCCTTCGGAAGTTTGACAAAAGTTCCCGCGGAACTTTGACACTGCCAGATCCAAAAAATATTTGGACCTCAGTAAAAATAAGCTACATCTCCTCACGGGCTTTCTTACAGGACACTGCCGTCTTAGGAAGCACCTAATGTAATGTGACGTGAATTTCGTTCTCCACTCGTAATATTTCTCGTCGATGAAAGAGTAACGTAAATTTCGTTTACCCCTCGTAACATCGAATAATACTTCTTGTCGATGGTTGTAGAGTTTTAAGTGTTCGGAAGAGTTCGTTTTCATTTGGATATTTAAGCCAATGCGCGGCCCTTAATTCATCAACGAAATATAACTTATTTCAATTTACTTTCAGTTTCTAGTTTTTTTTAAATAATAAATCAAGTTGTAAACTTTAATAACATTTTTATCTTCAATTTTCATTCAACATATAATTTTTATTTAATAAACTACTTGTAACTAAATCTTCAATTTTCATTCAACACATAATTTTTATTTAATAAACTACTTGTAAATAAATTTTCAATTTTCATCCAACATATAATTTTTAATCAATAAAACTACTTGTAAATATTAAATAACGTTGTTAATTTTTTATTACCTTCCAACTTCTTGTTTTGTTGACTGGGATTAGTTGATGTGAGGTAACTTATAGACTAGTAGGACTCAGGATGGCGCCACTTATCTTTGTCTCGTAACGTAAGAATAAGTAGGATTACCCGAGAACCAGTAAGACCTACTCCTTGGGTTTCTACTAGTATATAACCCACGCCTGAGAAGCTCTTCGACGAAGTAGCCGTTGCAATTTGGCGCCTCAACGCTTAAGTTACACATCTTCTTGATCAATAATTCTTGAAACTTGGAAGGTTGGAAATTATCTTATTACTTATATCTGAACTTTAAACATTTATCATTATCGTACCTTTTGGCTAATATCTGAACTTTAAAAAATTTATCGTATAAATTATCTTATCTTTTTATTTTATTATAAAATTCTGAACATATTAACGTATAAATTATCATATAAACTTTTTTCTTCTGGAATTGGTAATATCTTGATATTTTCATAAATTTGTCTCATACACATATCATTACATAGTATCGTAGTCGATTTTTGGATCTTCTCTCTTTTCTTTTACATCAAAGGTTTTCTATTTTCGTCAATTAGTGTTGATAAAATGGCAAAAATGTTTAAGCTAAATGTTGAGTATCTATTATCTCATGAGCTACATTATGAAATTTCTTATCGTGGTTTAGAAATACCTTCATTGGTCTCAGAAAAGAGAAAATTGTTGCGTGGGATTTTAACTCAAGAGATATCTATGCGAAGTTCAATTTCTTACATCAATCTTCCGTTTTCTCCCGAAATTACAGGAATTAAACTTTCTTTTGGTGACTTAAAGAAGAAGGTTCAAGATTTCGTTGGAACTTCTGACGTAGAGTACAAAAGATTGACTTGTCGTCTAACCCACCTTACACAACGTATTTATTGTTTGATTTGCGAGGAAGACGAGCATGAAAAGGTTAAAAGACAGCTAACTTCAGAAATATTGCTTTTGGAAGGTGAATTGGATAGCAAGCTCAATGTTATTGAAACAGATAGGCAGTCTACTCCGGTAAATGCAAATCAAAGTTTCTCATTCTCTAAACCTGTACCCGTTCATAAATGGGGAATAAGATTTTCTGGTATGGATTCGAAAGAATCAGTACTTGGGTTTCTTAAACGTGTTGATTGTCTTAAAATCCCTAGAGGTATCACGGATGCTGAATTGTTTTCTAGTCCAGTTGATTTGTTTAGTGATCAGGCATTTAATTGGTATCTGATTAACAGATGCAAGTTTCAAAATTGGGAACAATTAGTGACCAAATTGAAATCAGATTTCTTACCTTATAACTATCAGGATGATTTACTGGAGGAAATCAAGGCGAGAAAACAAGGCCAACATGAAAGAGTTACCTTATACATTAATGCCATGTGTGGACTATTCAATCGTCTTGATGACAAACCTAGTGAGAAAATCATGATTCGTATTATTCGTAAAAATCTGTTACCTAATTATGCACAACCTTTGGCTTTAATTGATATTGATATTTTGACGGAAAAATGTAAACGATTAGAGGAAACATTAACTTGGGACCAACAATTTACAACCAATCATAAAAATGGTCAATATTTACTTGAACCAGATTTGAGAATACCTGGTACTTCTTTTAAAGATAATTCTTGTTTTAAGTCATCTCGTAAAAATATATCTGAGTGTCTTCAACTTGGTCTTGTTGGAATTGTCAACAAACAGGTCATAAGTATATTAATTGTCGAATTCCTAGAAAGGTGTTTTGTTTTGGTTGTGGAACCCCCGATATGGTAAAAACTAAATGTCCTAAATGTACAAAGCGGTGGTACAGCTTCCCACTCTACCACAGTCGCTCAGAAACCGGGAACATCAGGAAATTTTAACAGCAAACCAAAAACAAAGTCTCAGGGAAAACCAGACGAATCCAAAAATTAAGGTCGTCTCAGAAAGATACTATAAATTTCCGTTCAATTGCAAATTTTCGTAAGAATAAGTAGGATTACCCGAGAACCGGTAAGACCTACTACTTGGGCCTCTACTAGTATATAACCCACGCCTGAGTAGCTCTTCGACAAAGTGGCCGTTGCAATATGTCTAGCAGAAACTGACGAGTGTAGATTCTGTGGGGAGGAGGATGAAACTCCGGATCACCTAGTTCTGGAATGGATCACCTAGTTCTGGAATGCCTCGCCATCGCAAGCCAACGCAAGAATTGCCTCGGACAAGAAACTTGTAAGAGTGAGGATATAACCTCGTTGAAGCCGTTCCAAATACTAAAGAGAGAGAGAATACATGTTTATTGACAAACACTTTGTAAAATAAGTTAATAAGTTAAAAATTAATTTACCAACAAATCATTAAACATTACTAGATAAAAGATATAAAAAAATACATTCATACACAAATCTTACATATTATATATACATACAACATAACTTATATGTATTGTCAATAAATAACTAAATTATAATACAATAATTAAAAGCACTCTAAAATATTTTAATTTCATTTTCTTTACTTGTTTATATACACTGTTGACAAGAATAATATTATAGAGGATGCATATGAGAAAAGCATTCATTTAAATTATAGTACGCCTCGTCTATCAACTTTTCTTTCATTACTTGCCGAAATTTATTTAAATGCTCTATATTCTTTATATATGCTGGCAACAAATTATATAATTTGACTCCATTGTAAATAAATGAGGCTTTCACCAAGGAAGTTTTAGGTATAAGTAGCGACAGATTGCCACTTTGTCTTGTATTATAATGACTCTCTGTAATATACTGCTCTTTGTTCTTATGAATGAGGGATGTTACTTCTAGTACATAGAGTGATGTAAGAATCAGTATTTTATGTTTCACGAAATATGTTTTACATGAAGTTCTTTTATTTATTTTACATAAGAATCGTATAGCTCGTTTCTGCAATAAAAAAATACTTTCGAATAGTTCCCCATTACAAGAGCCCCAAAATTGTAAGGAATACCTTAAGTGCGATTCCACTAAAGCGTAATATACATCATTAGCTACCGAGAATCCCAATTCACATGAAGATGATCTAACAGCGTAACAGCATGAGGATATTTTCTTTTTTAAGATATTAATGTGTCCTTTAAACGTCAGGTTACTATCAATGTTGAGTCCTAAAAATGTTGCTTCTTCAACACTCTCCACAGTGTCATTTCCAAGTTGAACATGTGGTAATCTGCATTGAAATGTCATTAGAACCCTGGAACTGGAAGGCGAGCTGTAGTAGTAGCGGGAACAGCTCTGATAGCGGGGGGCACAATAGACTTAGGTTTTAGTGCATTCCCAGGCAGCACACAATATCCACTAGATATCCAGTGGATAGCCCAATATCCACTGAATATCCAGTTCATGTAAGATATCTAATGTATATCCACTGAATGTATTTCATAGATATGGAAAAAAATATTTTCTATTTTACTGATAATATATTGAATAATCACATAAAAAATGATTGAGAAGGAAGTTCTAATACATAATACCTTCAATGCATAAATGTCTTAATCTCCTGATATTATATCAATTGTATATCCATGGATATCTATTATTATTGTCTGTTGCATTTTTTGCCTGTGTTCAAAGTATGCTACCAACTATACACTGTTCTCTCATTGGTCGATGCCGCGTTTGACCGTTTAATGTAGCCTCGTCCCCTCGTCATTTTGGTTGTTAGGTTATCATAGTTTTAGAAACGTGCAAAGGTGGTTGGCTATTTTTTATCGGTAGTTTGGATTTGGAAAAAATAAGGTATGTATATGTTTCTTACCTTAATTCTGAATATTGTTACGTCTCCTATATTTTGTTTATATTTATGGTTGATTACCTACATTAAAAGCGTTTTGTACACTTATACAATGTAAAATAGCATGGTGTAGAAATGTAAAATAAGTTTTACCTCGGCTTTGTTTCATGATAAACTGAGCTGGTGGCTCGGCTGATTTGAGTAAAAATTCTTTTGAGCTTAATAATAATGATGGTTCAGGTGATAAGAAATGTTCTTATTACAGGTATGTGTTCGAATACAAGACGCGGGCCAATTTTCAAAATGTTATTTCACAAAAAAAGGTGTATCTTATATTCGGGCGTATATGGTATATAGTTGACCTTGAAAATCGACATTCTTTCTTTTCTTGTTCTTACAGAAATAACCGTGCAGAGTAGATGAGCTGGGCGATGAAGAAGAAGAATTATTGATGTATATGCAAATATGTATATTATATAAAATAAAGTATTTTCTATCATTCTATTCCGTAGTATATCATTTCATTATATGTCAAATAATACTACTATTATGAAGAATTTAATTCCATTTGTACCTTGTTACTCACAGATGAATATCTGACTAAGTACCTGCTAGTGGAAATACTAGATGGCCAACAAAAACAATGCTTACCAAAAGTTGTATATATCCACAGATCTGGAATAAAATTAACTGGAAATAATAGTTCTGGTCAATCAGTACAAAATATAACAGACATACGCGATGAGTATTTGAATCTTTTTCACTGGACCACAATATTCTACAGTCGTCCACTTAAATACTAGACTATCCACCCGGTGTATCTATTATATTTTGTACTGGTTGACTGGATAAACTATTTTCTCTTAATTTTATTCCAGATCTGTAGAAATAAAAACTTTTGATTTACATTTTTTTGTTGGACTACCTTGTATTTCCATCAGTAGATACTAGTCATATATTCTCAGATTTTCATGTTTGAGGAGGAAGGATATACCAAATGTGAACATAGGATATCCATGGGATATTAACGAGATATCCAGTGGATATCTCCAAAGACATCCATAAGATATTACATATATCCTAGATATAGGCGGACATATGGATATCCATTGTATGTCTATAGGCTATCCATCTATATCCAGTGGATATACTGGATATCCATGAAGGATATCTTGTGGATGTCTAATGGATATTGTGTGCTGTCTGGGTTGTAACCCCATTAAAATCTAATCTAATCTAAAGTCAAGGTTCCAAAGCTGAACCAGTACCGGTATGACTTCAATACTTTATATAGCAGATCTCAGCTAGTGTCTCCAAAACTGAGACTGGAACACCACGATTTAAAGTTGCTGTTTCAAATATGGAACTCTATGGTTGACAGTACCTACTTATTGTGAAAAATGAACCTGGCAGTCCCTACAGGAAGTTCAAGATCAACAAATTCCTTTTATCAAACGCACCACTGGCGAATAATTCCTTCATCTCAACAGCAATGAGATTGGCGAATGGCACCTCAGACTCCTTCTATTTCTTTATTCCCTTTAAAAAATGTATTAACATGTTGTAGACAATTCTTCTGACTTTGATGTTAATTTTTCATTTATGATTAACTGTGGTTATGTCCATATTTATGTATACATATTTCTATAATCGTAAAATTTCAACTATTTTAATTTTGTCACGTATTTATTGCATTTTGATGTAATGTTTATTTTTGCATAATATTGTGTGAATATGATGGGTTAAGCCCGTAAATAAATAAATAATAATTCTGATTATGTATTCCGATAGTAGTTTGTATATCAAACCATAATGCTAGACACTATCGAATGCTTTTCGTATGTTTAGGAATAATGCCGCCGTTTTTCCTCCATTTAGCGCCGCTGCTTGAATGTTATTAGTAAGGATGGCCAGAAGATGTACAGTAGAGTTTTTTTTGTCTGAAGCCGATCTGGTAACCAGGTATTTCATTTTTTGTCAAGATACTGAACAAAAATATATAATTTTTCAAGAAAAAGGATGAGGGTTATAGGTTTAGGTCCAGATCTTAGACCAAAAGTAACTACTTTTCAATCCAGATTGGACTGTTTTCCAAAGGATAAAACAACTACTACATATAGCAGGCATATATTTACTAAAACAAATATCCAACAATAAAATTGTTTATTAAAAAAAAAGGAGCAATAAAAATGTAAATTAAATGTTTCGTAATGTAATGTTTACAAAATGTAATGTCAATCTTCATTAGCAACGCAGGCCTCAAGCAATCCTAAAAAATATACAATGTACAGTGTAACTGCTGAAATTTAAAATATTCCACTTGATATTAAAAAGCAATATTGACTGCACCTTATTTGAAGCAATTATTAAACTGTTATTTTGACAGTCAACAAGACTTCTCTATGGATACCAAAAGAAAACTTACTTTTAACTATTTCATGAGAGGCTTTTAAAGCAGGTGAATCTGCTAACTCTGTAACAAAATCTTTACCCTCATCACAACACCTTGCTATTCTAGGATCTAAAGGCAAACTTCCAAGAAAAGGAACTTTCAATTCTTCGCACATTCTCTTGGCACCTCCTGTTGAGGCAGGAAATATATCTGATGATTTCTATAAAAAAATATATGTGAATCATTATTATAAAGACAAAGTGAAGATGAAACTTTACCTCACACTTTGGACATACAAAACTAGACATATTTTCTATAACACCCAAAATTTTAACGTTCACTTTAAAACAAAAATCAATCTCTTTTCTAACGTCTAATAACGCTACTTCCTGAGGTGTTGTAACTATAACCGCTCCAGATAAATTAGCTTTCGATAAATACGTTACTGCAGATAAGTGTTCATCGGAGGTACCTAAAATGTTATTCAATCACAGAACAGCCTATTAAAAACAAGCTTACAATCACAATTTTGACTGTTCAACAAAATTATATAATACAACAGTTCAATTACAATATCTTCAGTAATTCATGTGAATGAATATAAAATGCAGTTACCTGGGGGTGTATCTATGAGTAAATAATCCAGATTCCCCCAATCGACTTCGCTTAAAAACTGCCTAATCATACCATTTTTCTTTGGTCCTCTCCAAATAACTGCATCATCAGGGGATCCCAATAGAAAACCGATTGACATAACGGACAAGTTATCTTCAACATACTAAAAACGTGACTGCAATAAATGAAGGTATAAGGTTATTGTTGATTAACTTACAACAGGAGACCATCCTGAACCTGACTGATGAACTTGTTCATCTTGGACTCCTAACACCCTGGGTTGAGAAGGTCCACATATATCTATGTCCAAAACAGCAACCTGAATTCAAACATTACCATAAAATGTAGGTACATAAACATGTATATCTTTAATTTTACTTCTAAATTTATTAGAGTGGATGCTATATACTTGAAAGTTAAGGCCACTGGAGTATTATTAGACTTCTAAACACGAGGCGATGAAAAAATCGAAGTCTTATATTCTGGCTTCCGGTATCCATAAGTTTTAAGCTTTATAACGAGAAAACGATAACCCTCAATGCTCGCTATAGATGTGCGGGTTGTCTCACGTAGTACAACCCGTGCTCGCCAGTCGACTAGCTTCGAGTCGAAGAAGGGGTGGATTCTTCAAAAATTTAACAAGTTTACAGAAAAGGCGCCAGAGAAGTTTTGGCAAGCACCCAAGACTTCTTAAGTTAGCCCACAACTCCTGAGTGGGTTAACAACACTAACTACACACTCCAAAAGGTTAAACTGATAGGGAAGTTATCGTTAAAAATAAAAGTCAGCAAGTATCCCCTGATTGAAGTTTAATAATCACTTTGGACCATATGTCTCTTTTCAAAATATGATTGTTAGAAAATTTACAACAACAAAAATGACACTATTGACACCTGAACCCAGCTGAAGGCTGTAGATTCAGTATGCAGTTAGTCTGAAGGCCGAAATCTATAAAAAACTTATATCGCAACTAAATTATCAGTTACAAGCAAAAACTCGAAGTTACAATTTAAATAACTGACAAGCAGGTTCTATAATATAAGGCTACTAACTCAGGATGCAGAAGAACTGAGGGCCCCAATCTACACTGTTGTTTCAGATTACAATTACAGGAAAACGAACAAATGGTGCATGTACAATTTCTCAATTACAGTGAAAATCTATCACCTAAACTATTGTAATAAGCACAAAATATGGCAAGGAAATTTAGGAACACCCTATATAGAATATAATTTTCTTTAAATCAAATATAATTTAAATTTAATATAAAAAATAAATAAAGCGACCTAGTTTTACTAACAGGGCTAGCAAAAATTAATCAAACAATTTACACAAACCACAAGGTCGACACGAAAATAATTTGAATCAAAAACACACCGATGTTTTGATTATCAAAAAAATGCAGACGAATTTTGCAACTTAGCATAGAGAAATTAATTAAAATTAACCTTCAATCATGAAAACAAAAAATAAAAAAGCAAGGGCAAAATGAATTGGATGTTTTAAATAACAAAACTCGTCCCAAATTATTTCAAATTTGAACGATGGGAGTCAGAGAGTTGACAGGCACCGACCGAGTGGCCCGGAACTCCTCTTTTACGACGGCCCGTGTGTGAACAGTGATTTTTTAGTGATTACCGCGACGTATAGAAAACAGATATAGCCTATCAGAGCTAATCCTTTTTTTCTGTGACGTTCGACGAAGCTATTTCAAACCGTAAGTTTTTGTCCTGACAATTTTTTTCTTTTTAACAAAAATCATATTGGTATTAAGTTAATTGTATGTGTCCGACGATTCATCCTGGTCATATACGTGCACTACTGAAACTTGAACCCTATACTACCATATTCAGTAAGAGTATGTTTCATAAATTGTTCTTTCTAGGCTTTATTGAAGGGATTTTTTTGTTGTTCTCCAATGTTTTATTCAGAGATATTTATTTACGCAAATCGTCTGTTTATGCTATAATCAGGGGAAAATATTTTCAGTCCATGAAATGTGTTTAATTCTAAACTTGTTGCTCTCTAATGTTTTATTCAGAGATATTTATTCACGCAAATCGTCTCTTTATGCTATAATCAGGGGAAAATATTTTTAGTCCATGACAATATGTTTAATTCTACCCTTGTTGCTCTCAAATCGTTTTGTTTATGCTACAATCAGGGAAAGATATTTTCAGTCCATAAAAATAAGTTTAATTGTACCTAAATTTACATTCGCTAACCAATAGGATTTCATTTATTTATCCGAACCTTATCGGGCAACGGAGTTTTTCACTCGGTCAGCAGAGAGGCCGGTATGAAAAGTCAGCTAATTGTTATATTACGAAATTTCAAAGGTTATGGATGGCCACCGAAGTAACCGTTTGATAGGTCAAGGTTATATCGTTTTTCTTGCTAATAAAATCCGGACCACTTTCTCTGACGAACGAACTCCGTTGTTCTTACCTAACGTTAACTGTAAAAGAGGGCGATTGAATTTCAGGAACCCCTCTTGAGTTCTATTTGAGTACTGGACAAATAACACTATTAATATATTGTACCATATACCGTAGGCATCAGGGTTAAGTTATTGTTTTGTTTATTTAGTTTGATTGTAATATATATATATATATATATATATATATATATATATATATATATATATACATATTTATCTACCCAGACTGTTTCCGTTACCAACAAACCCCTCCTCCCGACCTAGTTGAATTGAACCTTGGAAACTGGACGACACGACATACTTTAGAACTCAGGCTTGGCACATCGTATAAGCCCAAGAGGCCCCACGAATACCCTTCCGTTCGAGCCAGGAAACCACCTTACCAGAGGTTTACCCACAGGGAATCCTTGGCTCTATTGTGTCCTACGGCACTGGTGACAGCACGCTGCAAATCAAAACAATACGGGACAAGCTTGTTACGCAGGTGACAAAAACAAAAGGTCCCAGATTATTACACTATCGTCTGTGTCAGTTACATGGGTTCACACCTCCGCAATCTATACGAATATAAAAATATATAAATACATATGCATATAATTAAATAAGCAAACGAGCTTAGCGATGCGCAAAAAAATAAATTGAAATTATGTACGGTACAAAATTAGTTACATAAAATCGTCAAAATATCTAAATAGCGCAGCACTCCGGTACGTACCGTCGTCTACCTAGCGTTCAGAGCCAACAACTCAATATTTTAAATAAGAAATCTAAGTTTACAATTTTATATACATAAGTGAGAATGAATTTATATTAATTGCCGCATTAAAGAGAAAATAAAAACCATACGTAAAAATTTTGTGAAATTTGACTGATAATGTGATTGGACGAAATTTAAATGCATAAAAAAATAATAGGAAAATGACTGTTACGAGTGATTTTTCCTTCTTCAGAACAGCAGTTGAAGTCACTTCAAAATATTCCAGCGCTCCTGGTTACTGGCCTGGCTGACTTCGTAGGCTTCAATCAGTGAATAAAATCCAAAATTTAAAACCCCCCTTGATAACAAGTCCTTCTCACGAGGCCGTCAACTGAAATCTCCACGTGATTTTTAATTCCAACACATTTACTGCTACTCACTGGCCATCGGTACACGCCGGCTCAGCAAATAATCGGGTCAGACCTTCCAGATACCGTATTAGGCGGTATTTTCTTTTCCCTACGCAGAATTATTGTATTTTTCCAACGTTATGGCTCCAAAGCACGTCCGAGTTTTGTTAAAAGACTTCCCAGTGTTCACAATGACGACCTAAGGAGAACTGAACCGCTTCTCGATGGCACCGTCTGTCATCTGTCCGCGTAGGCAGGCATACCAATATTAAATTATCGACGGCCGGGCGCTTATTCGCGTTACAGCTTCAGCAGATGAACGGTAAGTGCTAGAGATTAGGCCGGGCGCTTATTCGCGTTACAGCTTCAGCAGATGAACGGTAAGTGCTATAGATTAAATATAAATGGATTCTGAATCAGCATGGTCTGAAACCTCTCCAATGAAGAGTTTTTGATACAGGGTCATTCTCTAGGGGGCGTCCATTAAATACGTGAGGGGATCGGGGGTCAAACCTAATCTCACGTGGGGAAGAGAGGGGGTGTCTGCAAATAACACGTAATTTTTTTCGGGCAAAAAATAGTCTAAGAATGTGAAAAATCAGATAAATTTAAAGTAAAACATGAGCAAGTAGCAAAGGTTTAGAGTGGCTAAATCAGAACGATGTTCAAGGAGCAGATGATTTTACGGAAAATCACATAGATATATTAGTACCAGTTGTCACTCTTGAGACTGTACACCAGTCTCCATGGATTGAATGTTCCCTATTAATTTTAGTAGTTTCCATTTAAATATTATTTAATATTATCACTGTGATTTTAGATTACATTATAAACAACCTGAAATACCAGTCTTAATAATTAAATAAATTCAACACATTTACACTAAAATATAAAATTTGAAAGTTCTCACATGAGATTAGGGGAGAGGGTCGAGACAAATATGACGGCATCTCACCAGGGGAAGGAGGGGTAAAAAATCCTCAAAACGCCTCACCTAATTGCAGGAAGCGGATTATTCCGCTAAAACAAAATGTGTTAGTATTGCGGGATACGGATATTTCCACAGCATTGTTTGGAGGTTCGTTATGGAATTAGAATATCTCCCAGATGTGATATAGACAACAGAATACACAAATATGTATGATTGGTTGCCACTACCTAAATTTTTATATTTTTGAACAGATATCCTTCCCTGCACTGTTTGACAGTAATATTAACATAACATTGGATTCGATCTTTCAAAAACAGCTGGTAACATTTTTTGAGAAATATAAAAAAAGTAAACCCCGACAAACTAATCATAAACTAGAGCTAACAAATAATCCATTATGTCTTATAGAAAGGCATTATCCACAACTCCACAGTATCCAGCAAAAAAGAAACGATCATCAAAAAAATGTGTCGTGTGCCCTAAGCTTAAAAATAGAAGAGATACTGTATACTGTGCGCCATGCAATGTTCCTTATTCCGAATGATATTACACAATTAAAATATTTTAATAATTCTATTAGACGATCACATAAATGTTGATTTTGTACCTCAGAATTGTAAATATAAGTTTGTTATTTATTATTTAACAGTGTTCGTTGATTTTTGTACCATTGAAATTTTATCATTATAAATGAAACTGTTTCTAAATAATTCCACTATATATTTTCTCATTATATAGTGGAATTATTTAGAAACAGTTTCATTTATAACGATAACATGTGTAGATTCCACAAAGTAAGGGTAGGGTTGATACTGTAAATTTCATAGAAATTTTAATTATAAGTTTTTTTTATTAAAGTGGGGAATTTGTTGTTAACTTTATAAAATACTAAAATAAAACAGTACAAAAAACATAAAATTATTGTTTGTTGGTGGTTAACTGTTGGAAGCGGATATTTTTAACAACGGGTAACTGTGGTAAGCGGATATTTCTGACCACGGCTGCACTGAAAGGGTTAAACTGGAATTACTGTTTAAGGCCTGCCGCATATTGAGCCTAGCACACGCACAACCCACACACAACACACACGCAACCCACGTCCACGTTTCTCGTATCTACCGGATATTCAACCCACGCCATACCCAGCCCAGACACAATTCCACAATGACTGCGAAAGAACAACATACACTTAATGACTTGGATTCTGAATCCGAAGAAGAAACATTTATTTTATTTTATTAAGTCGAAAAAGAATGAAAAGCAAAAAAATGCTTATTTAAAAAAAGAAAAACTCACGGAGAGTTTTGTTTTTATTAAGTGAAGTGTCTGAAAACATTTTTAAAGAATCATATAGATTGAATAGAACACAATTTAACGAAGTGCATAAACTAATCAAAGATGATATCACTGGTAAAGAGTGCAATGCGCAAGAGCCTATTTTCAGTGTAGAAAAACTAGCCGTATGTCAGGTAAATAGTATATTGTGCAACAAGTGGGAAAAGTTCCACTTTTCTCACGAGTGTGGAAGTATGTGGCACGAGCCAAGGGCGAGTGCCGCAAACACACGAGTGAGAAAAGTACTTTTCCCACATGTTGCACACTATACTTTTTCTACAACTGCACAAATTTAAAGAATACAAGTAAATAGTTTTGTAGAAAAAGTCTAAGCATCGAGGACCACCCACCTAAAACGGCTGGGCATCGAATATAAGTTTCTGAAATTGGCTGGGCATCGAGGATCCCCTACTGGATTCTCCATATAAATGTATGTAGTGTGGGCAAAGTGCCGTGAGAAATAATATTTCTCACAGTGTGATCAATATATGGTTTTGAAATTAAGTATGCCATGAGAAATATGGTACTTTCCATAGCAGTTGTAGAAAAATATATTTAACACATTTTTGGATCAGTCTTAAACTAAAAACAATACTAAACTAAAAACTGCAGGGTTATCCAAATAAAGTGTTGGCCATGGAATAATTTAATGCGCCCATATCCCAAAGCAAGGGTCACTGGTAATTATGAAAACAAGGTTTTCAATTGAAGAGTGGAAGTAACAAAGGTGACAAGTTCCACAATTTATATTTTGAGATAATTAAGAAAATTATAATAAAACAACAAATAAATGATTCATTTTTAATTTGTTAAAAATTTAGCTTAAGAGCAACACGGAAAACTAGTTTACAACAAAAAAAAACAGTTATATAAGAACATTTTGAACAAATAGTGCCTTTTTCCAAAAAAAAAATAGAAACGTGATAAGTGCCAATACAAAATAACATACGAAAATACTAAGAAAGCGTCTTATTTACTTATTTGCTACTTCCAGCACCATTTTGAGCCACTTCTATTACTCCCAGTTTTTGTGCAATGGATTTGTTAAATAAGGTATCACATTATATACATAAGACTTTTTCTTTTGTTTTCTGGCGAAATTACATGTAGCTCGGCTTTTCTAGTGTCATTCAGAGTTTTTCCTTTTTTTAAAACATTGACTTCGTTCCATGGAAGAAAATCTGCAAAGGAGGTCTTTGTTTTCACAATCGCCGGGTTTGTTTTATCAATGCGTATTGCTGTTGTTTGGCTGATTTGCAGTTTAGTAGTATTAATATAAAAATCAGCTGCTTCCTTAATATTCTAAAAACAAAATTGGGTCATATCTATTACCTCGAATGGTGGGTTGTACCTTGCTGAATGAATAACTTCAACCAGATCTTCTGGTATGTATGCTTTCATTAATCTTTTTCTCTTCTCGAGTAAGGCAAAATCCCTATCGCAAGGCATAAAGCTATGGCCACTCACAAGGAATCGCTGTTCTATTGAGTCAAACAAGCCAATGGAAACCAAAAATATTAATGTAAACAGAACAAATTTATTTTTATTTTGGCCGCCACAGTTGTCGCACCAAAGAATTAACGACTTTTTGTTTGTGAAACCGCTATTTAAAAAACGAAGAAGGCAAGAAGCGATCTCGTTTGCCCCTCTTCCAGAAAATCCTTCGTGCCAGAGAAACATGCTGGCATGATTTGTATCCCCGACGTGAATCCCAAAGTTAAAACAGGAAAGTTGGGATAGATAGAACATCTCAGAATGTACCAGTGTTGGCACAAATAATATCACCTGCTCAAGATCCATAGATAAGCAACACACATCACTACCTGGTTGTTGAGAGCGAATGGTATTTTCTTTCAAAATAGCTCTATCACTCTCAGCTTTAGTATGGTGGACATCTAATTTAATTTGAGCTTCTTTACTCGTCGTAGTATTAGCACGAACTTCACATTGAAGCCTATCGCAGGTATAACATGTGTACATTCCGGGCCTTTGAAATGAAAGTTTAGGAGTCTTTCTTGAAAACTGATGAATAAAACTTATAGGTTACCTCACTTTCTGGATAGCGTGTTTTAAATGCTTTGAAAAGTCTGTTTATATTTAGGTCGGGGCTCAGATATCTCGAGGTATTAAGTTAATGTGAGCTCTTATAGCTTTGCGATCATTTTCAGAAAATTTATATTTTTTATGGCATGTTCTCTTATCAATAAAAAAAGTATAACCAGCTTTCTTTTTAGAAATTAAGCCATCGATTTTTTTTCTTGATACAGCAAAAGTGTCCATAATAGTTTTTTTGCACACTTGAACGAAATTTCCTCTTTCGTCTGGAATGGTGTAGCTCACTATTGTTTGACGCTTGCTGTCTTGAGGATTTTCATAACTACCATGTCGACGTCTTTTGACAGTTGTTAGATGTATAAGATTTAATAGATACGTACCCTGAACTTTTGAAGTTTCTTTATAAAATTTTTCGTATAAGGACTTCCGCCAGAAGAGACTGAGGCTTTTACAGGAAAATTGGCATTTACAACAAACCTAATAACAAACATTTTATTTAATAAAGATTTTAATAAACAGTTTATTCTAACCTAACCTGTTGACTTGGCGCCACTTTCTCCTGAATTTGCTTAAGTTTCCTTGATTTGTAGGCTTTGCCAGATTCTTTCAGTACCCTCTGTTCTTCACCAAAACGTCCACTACCTCTACTTCTTCGAGTTTTTACATTAAGGTCGCTCATTATTATATTTAAAAAAACAACAAACAACAATAATAACACTAAAGTGCGAATTATTGTGAACTGACAGCAGAAAGGCGAATGGCACTTGTCTCCTTTGTTAGGAAATAGATCATGTACTTAACGGTGGCTCCATCTTTGAATCAATATATAAAGTGTATTATGAAAATTGGCACCTATCACCTTTGTGAGGACATAACCAGTGGCATATAACACCGTTCTATGGGTCTAACGCAAAATGAAAATTTTTGGCACTTACCCCCTTTGTTACTTCCACTCTTCAATTATAGATTATCCAGAGGTAGGCAAAACGTAGAATGTGCCTTTGGAATATTAGTAGCTAGATTCAGAGTATATAAAAGACCTTTTGAGTGCAAATTGGATACCATTGATAAAATAGTGTTAGCCACGATTGTACTTCATAATTATTTAAGAACTCAAGCTCTTTCCAATAGCAGTATCCAGGAAGAAGATGGTGAAAGTCTAACCGATTTAAGTGAAACTATATTTGCTCCTCTAGCTCCAAATCGGAATGGAAGTTCTACTGAAGCCTTCTCTATTAGGCAAAAATTCACTGTTTTGATTCGGCTGAAGGATCAGTTGAGTGGCAACGAAGAGCAGTGGCAAGAGGAAAATTTTAAAGATATTTAATAATTATTATTTGAACATTGATTATGGGGATTAAAAAAAGCCTCTTATTTACAAGGTGTTCCATTTGAGAAGGTTCTGTACCTTTTCTCATTTCGTACAAGGTGTGCCAAAATAGATACCAACATAATTCAAAACTGTTTACACTTTTTACCTTGGATAGAGCGTTTAAAGTCAACTTTGTTTGGTAAAATAGCCTTTATCATTCTTATCAGCAATCAATTTTACTTGAAAAAACATAAAACTTTTGTTTGAAACATTTTTTTGTCAATACAAATGTGATCGACGTAACCAGTTTTTAAAATTAAAAAAATTTCAATTGCGAATTGAACACTAGAATGATGGCTTATTAAAAAATCTGCAAGAGATAAAAAGCCCTCATATTTTCATAAGAAATGGACATACATTTTTTCACATTTCTGCAATCATTTAAAAAAAGATTATTGTGCAATTTAAAAAAATTTGTGACTATTCCTTACGAAAATATGAGCAATTTTTGTCTATTGCAGATTTTTTTGATAAGCCACCATTGTTGAGCTAAATTAATAATTGCATAAAACCAAAGTTTCATGTATTTTTACGTACAATCGATTGCCGATATAAAAATGAGTGGTTTTATTTAAGAAACAAATTGACCTTAAATCTTCTACTTAAGGTTAAAAGTATTGGTGGCATCGGATGTTTGCCCTTAATTTCTATAACTGTTTTCTGAAAATGTAATGTTCTTATGCTATTTCACCGGTCAGATTAAAATGGGACACCTTATATAATACTTTACCTTGAAACAAAGAAGTTTTATACTTAACATAAAATAACTCAAATGGTCCACATTATTTATACCTACTTAAAATATACGATGTAGACCTACCATCTTTATAAGGTATCTCCTTAGCAATCTGCTCCCACACCTCATCCTTAAATTTGGTTCTCATATAATCTTCATGACTGGTGTCATAAAGAACTGGAAAACTACGAACTAACTCAATTAACTTCTCCATAATAATAAATAAATAGTAAATCGAGCTGTACACATGACCTACGAAAACAGTGTGACACACTCAAACCGACCCAAAGCGAACGTGGGTTGGGCGTGTGCTGTGCGTGGGTTGGGCTCAATATGCGGTAAAAATGTACTTTATTCCGTAAAACTACTTTTTAAAAAACTACAAACTAACTATACCGACAATATTCGTTCGGTTCTAACTGCTGACTGCCTAATTCCTGAAAGAAAATGAATTTATATATAAATCTAAAAATACAACGTAAGCAAATTACAATATCATATTATTATAACTGATCTACGGGTGAGGGTGATATAATTCCTCCCCCTGAAGATTCGGCTTCTGAGGGCTGAAGGTCAAGGAAGTCGAACATTTTCAGTGTCTCCATCACAATGGTTGTCCTCGGTTTCTTGGGTTTTTTTCTTGCACTTGATTGTTCTGTACACTAAATACACAATGAACACTATTGAAAGTATGTAAACTAGTGTTTTGGTGATTAGAGGGTGATCGATGGCAACTGTCTCTAAATTGGGTTGGTTCTTGATGATTCTGGATCTGAGTGTATGAAGTTTGTCTAAATCTAAAGGAGGTAAACTGATGTTGAAATCTTGAATTGTCTTAGATCGATTAAGATTGACTACTATTGTGAGAAATAGAATCGGCTGGCTTCCTGTTTCTATTTCTTCTTTGTTGGTTATGTGTACTGCGTCCGCGTTAACTTGGCACGAAGCAGGAATGTTGATTAAGTGTGTGCCAATTAAGTTGACGACTTCTTCTTGTTGGTGGCATTTCAGATGTAGGTTGGTTTTTTGTGGTAAAAACGCTATCCATTGATTAGATACATCAAGTCTCTTGAATAATGGTTGTGAGGCAAATATCGCCACTTGATGACAGGTGGGTGCCGCTTTTAGGTCCAATATTTGAATTTCACATGGACTTTCATCATTGACCCCTACTAGATCGGTTTCACCGCAAATGTATTCTTGCATAGTCATTTTCGTGCATGAGTCGCTCGGATATGCGAAGTACAATTTATTTTTTAAAACGAATTTATTTTGAGGTACAATTATTTTTGGTTGATTCTCTTTCAAAATAGGTATCGGATATAAATGAAATAAATTTAATTTTATTGGATACATTACGGGAACATGTAATATGTATATGATTTTATTATTCAGAATGAAACTAGATACTTTAATAAGGTTTTCGTAAATCGGAATTGAATTTAAATTTAATTTGACAGGCATTTGATCTTCATCAGAATCTTGATAAACGGTTTTTAGAAGTACCAACAAATGTTGTGTTTTTATTATACTAGGGTGCATAATACCAATCTTTGCAAAGGAAATTGAATTTTCTATATCTTGCAATACTGAGTTTAATATTTCATACATGTTTAATATTTGATTAAATACGTCTTTGATGAAAATAGTATTGTTATTATATTGGTTTAGAATGAATTTACTTATGGTATTAATTTTGTATTCTAATAATCTCTCATTTTTATTTATTTGTTGAATGGTTGAGTTGAAATCATCAATTAAAGAAACAGCTAATGTATTTTGTGTTTTGATTGTTTGTGCTAGAGAATTTTGATTTTGTTGAAGTTCCTTAATAAGTCTCTCGTAACGTTCGCCATCGTTAGCGTCCAAATTTCCGCTAATAGCTTTAAAAACTGAACCGAGCCCATTGATTAGGCCACGTTTTGTCCTCCGTTGATGAGGTAATAATTCACTTAATTTTGTTTCTATTTGTGTTTCGATAAAGTTAATAGTATTTAAGTTGGTTGGTAGTTCTTCGAATTTTATGTTATTAATTTTAATCAAGTCGATTGTTTTTGAAGTTTTGGTCTTTAATTTTTAAATTCGATGTTAATGGAATTTAAATCATAATAATATAATATTGAATTATTTTTGCGTTGCCGAGTTTAACTGGAAGAAGGCCAGGGTTATCTTGGAGATTCCGGAGAGTTATAGTTTCTTGGAATCCGAGAATTCCCGGTAATCTGAAATAATAACATGTAATTAAGAGTCAAAGGAATATAATCTTTTTAGTGGGCGTTTAACATTGTCCATATGTACCTTACCACGTTTTGCAGTTGTTATGGTTTTACGTTTCGTGTTTATTGTTTTAAGAGTAACTGGCTTATCAAATTTATTAGAATTTTTCTGTCTTTTCTTTCTTTTGATAAATATGGTTTGATTTGGTGCGAATATTTTTGGATCTTCGCGGGTTTTGTTGATTTTCTCTAAATGTTTGGTTTTTTGTTCGATTAGATCTGAATTAATTTTCGCGTACAATAGTTTTGATCGATCTTTATGTTGATTGATGTAATCGTTTATTAGTAATTTGTCAATTTCTAAATTGAATGGATCGTTGTCTGAGATATGTCCGTTGACAATATCAATTGGTTTTAATTTTACTGCGGAGTGAATAGAATTATTATATGCCAGAATAGCATTCACTATTTTATTTTTTATTGGGGTATTAGAGAATCCTTGTGAATTTAGTAACCTTAAATGTTCTATTATTGTCGAGTGGAAACGTTCGACAATACCGTTCGATTGTGGGTGATCCGGTGAACAAAAATGTAGTTTAACTTTATGGAGGCTTAGAAGTTCGGTTACAACAGTATTTTTAAATTCGGTGCCGTTGTCACAAATTATTTGGTTGGGTATACCGTGATGGGAGAAAAATTTGATGAGATTATTAGCTATTTCTGTTCCTGATAATGCTTCTAAATAGTAGGCTTGAGCATACTTTGAAAAACTATCTACAATCGTTAAAAATTTTGAATTTTCGAATGTGAATGAGTCGATGTGCACTATTTCGAAGGGTTTAGTCGCTGTTGGTGTTAAATTCATTTGGATCTTGACTGGATGTCGGTCATATTTGCATTGCTGACATATTTCACATTCATTGATGTAAGTTTGGATTGATTTTTTCATATCGGGCCAGTAATATTTTTCTTTGATTTTTTGAAGCGTTTCGTTGATGCCGCGGTGATTAGATTTGCTTTCATGGTAGTTTTTGATCGTCTCCAATATATCTTGTTTGTCTATTACATCGATTAGTTTACTTGTACATTTTTTCAGTTTTATAGAAGAAGATTTAAAATATTGCTGTAAACAAACCGAAAGTGGTTCATACAGAGTTGGATCTTCGAAATATAAATAATAAGAGACATCTGGGACAATATATTCTTTAATGAAGTTTATCGCATCGTTATTAAAGTCGTTTTTAGATAACTGAATGTAATAACGTTGCTTATTTCCAAAAAGAAATTTTATTTTAGGTTTTGCCGGAGAATACATTACTGAATCTATGAAAATTTGGTTTTTGCCATAGTTAACTGCACATTCGGTAATTGGTATACCTACTACAGGGCTTTCGTCGAAATTTGAATGTACAGTGTTATTTTCGTCAGGGTCGTCTTCAGTTTGTTGTTCGTGATTGTCATGAAATGTATCGTCAATATTTACGATCATAGACAAGTTATCGTAGTCTTGTCTTACACTAATAACACTAGGTTCTGCAGGTTGATTGCGCGTCGAAGGTTGAGGTGTATTGAGACTACTGTCAGTTTGACGGTCTGGGTTGGGTTGACTATAGTAATTGCTGGATTCGCCTAAGATTTCGTCCACGTTTTTCCAAAAAGAATCGTCGTTCCAAAATGGTTGTGATTCTTTAGTATGGATCTCAATTCGTGAGAGGCAATCTGCGTTACTGTTCGATTTCCCAGATCGATAAATTATCTGATAATCAAACTCTTCGAGTTTTATTTTCCAACGTAAGAGTTTAGCATTTGGTTCTTTTAGTGAATTTAACCAGACTAATGGTTTGTGGTCTGTTATAATATTAAATCTTCTACCATATAGGTAAGGTCTGAAGTACTTGGTTGCCCATACTATAGCTAAAAGCTCCTTCTCTATTGTTGAGTATGATTGTTCAGAATCATTCAAAGTACGTGATGCGTATGCTACGGGGAGATCCTGACCTATAGGGCCTTGAGATAGGATTGCTCCTAAAGCTACATTTGATGCATCTGTTGTAAGATTAAATGGTTTCGAGAAATCGGGATATTGTAGAATAGGCTCGTTTATCAGTAAATTTTTACAAGTCTCGAAGCAGGTGATGTACTCGTCATTTAAATCAATTTTCGCCCCCTTTTTAAGGCACTTTGTTAAGGGTTTTGTAATTTTGGCAAAGTTCTTAATGAACCGTCGATAATATCCGAGTAGACCAAGGAAGGCTTTGATTTGTTTTGGTGTTTTTGGTATTGGGAAGTTGCGTATGGCGTATATTTTGTCTGGGTTTGGTTTAACACCGTCAGGTGTTACTATGTGGCCCAAGTAAGCAACTTCCTTCCTCAAAAATTCTGATTTGTCCAGCTGGACCTTGAAATTTGCTTCTCTAAGTCGTTGAAATACTGTTCGCAGGCGTTCCAAGTGTTCCTGAAGGGAAGTCGAAAATATTATGATATCATCGAGGTAAACCAAACACATTTCGTTTTGAATACCTCGTAGTATGTTATCTGCGACTCTTTGAAAGGTGGCAGGTGCCGATTTGAGACCATAAGGCATACGAAGAAATTCGTAATGTCCGTTTTCTGTATTAAATGCTGTTTTTTCGATATCTTTTTCTTCCATCTCGATCTGATGGAAGCCGCTAGCTAGATCTATAGTCGAAAAGTATTGACAATTTCCTAATTTCGCTAAAACATCGTGTATATTGGGCAGAGGATAACGATCGTCTATTGTTTTTTCATTAAGTTTTCTGTAGTCGATAACTACTCTCCATTTTTGTTTGCCGCTGGCATCTTTCTTCTTACTTACCACCCAGATTGGCGATGACCATGGCGAGTTCGATTGGCGAATTATATTAGAGTCCAGCATGTTTTGTATCTGATTAGCGACCTCTTGTCTATGTATAAAAGGATATCTGTAAGTTTTCGTGTAGACCGGTATTTCATCAGTCGTTCGTATTTGATGTCGAATTTTACTAGTAAATGTCAATGGTTCGTTTTCTTTATAAAAAATGTCGATATATTCATTACAAAGCTCGAGGATTTTTCGTTTTTCCTCTTCGTTCATGTGTTCGGTTCGAATTTTTGGCATTACTAAATTTTTATCAGAATATTCAAAGTTGTTAATTTCAAAATTGTTGTTTTCTAAGTAATTTTCATGAAAACTTTCAACTGAAACCGGTTCTGAAAAATCTAAAATTAAAGACTTCGTAGATTTGTTTAAAATTGTAGTTAAAGCATAACCGTCTTTTGCTGTACTAAGACTTTGTGGAATTTCACAGTCGTCAATTTTTTTATAAGGAATAATTATATCTCCCTGAGAAACACTAGTTTTTATTTTTATTACTTGTTGTGTTCTAGGAGCTACTGTAACGAGATTTAAATCATAGTATAAGGTGTAATAAGATACCCTGTTTTGAAGTCAACACTAGCTTGAAGTAACTTAAGATTATCTAGACCTATAAGGCAGTTAAAAACGTTGTAAAATTTAAAAAGGAAAAATTTCAAATTTGTTGGGTTTGGCAATTTGAATATTTTTGAGGCTTTTATGTCAGTGCAATATTTGTGGGAAGATTGCTGAAATACCGTTGTGACTACAAAAGGATCACTATTCATTGCATTTGCAAGAATTTTAGATTATGTTCAGGTAGAACTACATAGGGCAGTTCGCTAGATTTAACATTGTTAAGTGAAATAATTTCGGGGCTGAAACAACTGGGTTTATTTTGTGAGGTATGTTCCGAGGCACTTACTGAAAATTTACGCCATCGTCGAGTGGCTCTGTTGTATCACCATTATTTTTATCATCGGGGTATGGTAACTGATAGGAATGGTCATCATCGTCTTGTGATTCTACATTATAGAGTTCTTCAGATATAAAATTGGGACGATTATTTGGAGGTCTATTATTTGTAGTCGGGAATTGTCTGTTGAACTGATTGGGCTGATTTGTATTTCTAGTTGACATCGACATGGGCGATGGTTTAGGGAATCTATTATTATTTGGATTGGGTCTGAACACATTGGTATTCGAATTTGGTTGTCTAAAGACTTGAGAGTTCCTAGGAAAATTGTGTTGTATTGGTCGGGGTTGTATTGGTATAGGTTGAGAAGGAAAGTTATTCGTTTGTCTGGTAAACAAGTGATTCGGAGTATGCGAATTAAATGAAGATTGATTGGGTGTTTGCATTGATCGATGATTCGATCTGTTACTATTATTGGCAAATTGTCTAGGGGAATTTCTATTAGATGAATTTTGAAGATAATGGGCATTTTCTTCTTGAATAACGTATTGCATAGCCTCTGTTAAAGAAGCGGGCCTCATGCATCGGATGGTGGTTCCTAGGGGTTCTCTTAACCCGGAGAGAAATGTTTTGAGGGCTAAATTTTGATATAGGGTATTTTTGAGAAATCTAGCAGCCTCTGTATTTTCGTGGATATTAACATAGCTACAAATTAAATTTAGAATATGTAAGCATCTATCATAGAACGATTGAGAAGACTCATTCGAATTTTGTTTGAGCATTACGAGATCTCTATTCAAGCAAACTTCGTCTCTTTGGTCTGAGAAATTACTAGTCAGAACGTTTTTTAATTCGACCCATGTATTACAAGAGTGGATATTTATTATAGTTTTAGCGTTTCCTTTAATTTTTGATAATATAGAATTCAACAAATAAATATTCTGAAAGTTATTGTGGTTTTCCCTATCTTCGAAATGAGCAATAATGGATTCACTTACAGAAATAAATCTGTTTAAGTCGTTAGGGTTACCATCAAATTCTGGAATGCAGTTAATATATTCCCATTTAAATTGTGCTTGTGCCATTTCTGATTCTAATTGATCGTTATTTACGATTGGTTGCGTTATAAGGTTCGATGAATGACTACTACTTAGGTTATTTACTCTTAAAGTATTTGATTTTTTAGATTTATGCTTAAATTTTGTTTTATCTTTTGAATTTGATGCGGTAGAAAGAGAACCAACACTCAATTCACTAAAAGCAGTTTGAATTTCGTCCAAAAGATTATTTGAATTCATAAATTGTACTTACAAAATAATCAATGCGACTTTGATCATGTTTTTCTTAACTATAGGGGGTAGGTAATCCCTGCAGAATTCAGGCGATGTGGGTCCTAATTCTCGAAATACGGAATGGTCTGGAACAGGTCTCCAATAGACTGATGAATGATGCCAAAACTGGTACTTCACTGAACACAGGCCGGTTCTTTTTCACTTTAAACTTGTTTGCAAAGTTCGATTTGTCGGTAAATCGTTGAAACGAATATCGGACGTTCAATACGCACGACCCGAACAATCCTACTGACTGCGCCAAAAATGTACTTTATTCCGTAAAACTACTTTTTAAAAAACTACAAACTAACTATACCGACAATATTCGTTCGGTTCTAACTGCTGACTGCCTAATTCTTGAAAGAAAATGAATTTATATATAAATCTAAAAATACAACGTAAGCAAATTACAATATCATATTATTATAACTGATCTACGGGTGAGGGTGATATAATTCGGTACTCTACTTTAAACCATTGTTTACAGAATAACACACTCGTGGGTTGTCTGTGGGCTGTGCGTGTGCTGTTGTCAATATGCGGTGGCCCTAAAATTCTACGTATATGCCACAGTGTATCGCTTTTTTACTTGTTTTTTTGTATTGTAAATTATAAGACATAAACGGAAATTATTTGATTGAACTCCTTAAGGAGTGGACTATTTTAAAAAGTATATTGTGTCAATACATAGGTGGCAAAATTATTCATAGTGATTAGCAGATGCATAAAAAAACATAGATTCAATAATACTAGAAGATACAATGGAATATATTTAATATTTTACTTGCGGTAAAATGTTTCATTCCTTCTTAATTTGATTTTAACCTATCAATATTTTATATATTGACAAAGGATATTTATATAGGACAGCCTCCTCTCCAGCAATAGAAATTGGGTCATTGTAACTGGTACAGGCTGTTACAGATCAATTATATTAAAGAAATATGTTTTACTATGAATTCAAAGAGATCATTTGTTACTTTTAATATTAAAATAAGGTTCCAAATATAATCTAAATAATTTACAAATATAAATAGTTCAAATAATGATGATTTTTGGACAGGAAAAGGAGAGAAGAAGTCGTTACAATAGGGTAAGTGTAAATATAGTTTAAAACAATTAATAACAACAATATCTACTCAATAATATTAAATTCCCAGTACAAACATAATTTATAGTGATTAATGTAATAAGGGCGTAGTTCCTTTAGGTTAGATACTTACATTTTTTTCATTATCAACATTTGCTATAGTTCTGCTTAATAAAGCCGTGACAGTGCTTTTCCCAACACCACCTTTTCCAGAAAGAATCAAAATTTTGTTTTGTACTTGAGATAATCTCTCTTTTACTAATTGAATCCCTGGGTCGGGCTTTTTTGGATCTGAGCTAGCACAAATATTTTGATTTGGACAACCAGCACAGGCATCGACCTTTCCTGCATTTTCACTTTCAACACCTGGACAATCTATAATAAAATAAATAAGACCAAAATCGTTAGTTTACTTACTTCATTAATTACGTTCTGGCACGGTAGAAGACATGTTGTTTTAATGTAGATATGAAATCGAACTTTTAATTTAATTTACCAATACGATAAAAACAACTGAGTCTATTACTTAAGTTATCTGTAAGTTTTGGTTTACTGATATAATGAAATTTTAAATCTTATAATCTTAACCTAAAAATTAATAAATATCTTCTTCGTTTTCGTCTAACGTTGTGATGTTTTTAACGCAACTATTTACTCTGTATATCTTCTTCGTTTTTATTGAACGCCTTAGAATTAATCCAATTTATTTTGCACGTTTTTCAGTTATTTACAAAACAGTGGAACGACAAATTATATTTTTAGAGGCTTTTGATATCCCGAATTTAATAAATAAAATTATTTTTTATTACCCATTTATTACAATTTTACACATTCCTTGTAGGTATTCTGAATTAAACAGTGCAGCCTCTCATTTTATATCAATTGATTTCTTGGCCATACACTGATATAATTCATATACGTGCAGTTTCTGACCAATAAAAAAATTCGAATTAAGAAAGGGAAAGCACTTAATATACGACTTTATATTTGTCTATAACAAATTTGTTACGTTTGTTGAAATTTAAATTTGAATATTTCGAAATTGACATTTAGAATTTTTCAATATCAAAATGCCAGACAACGATACGGTTTTATATTCGGTACATTTCTACGAAGCAATAATATTATAGAAACATACTATAGATTAATATTTTTTCAGCAACTTCAACCATGGAGTACTGTGGCAGCAACACCATGCATGGAACAAGTAGCTGGTACTCCAATACCTACCAGAATAGGAAATTACTACCAGACGCCTCTACCTCATCCATGGAGACCCACCATCGGATACGAGCTTGTAGAAGCAATGCCCTTGTAAGATCTCAAACAAAACTTACTTTTAATAAAATTCAATTGCAAATAACATATTTAAATCTGAATCACATTTTTTTAAAACGGCAAATTTGTATATTATGAATTGGAATTTAAGATTAACATGCAAATTAATATTTCAACACAACCGAGTATCTCTACGCCAAATTAATTCAGCACTTTATCACATTTAATAATGACTTTTATGATGTAACAAATAAATATGAGTTTTAACCATTTCTCCTTTTTCTTTTAAACATCTTGGGGATTGGTTTCACTCTCCATCAAGGCCCCGCAGGTACAGTAACATTTTAATTTTTTACAATTCACCATAGCTGAATGTAAAGCTTTCTTATGATATAATTTGCTTTGATTTCTGCATCTTTTTTGGAATAATGTAAAAATAACATACATTCAAATATTTTTAGACCAAATCAACATGCAACTAACGCTATAGTCGATCCTTGTTACACTCCGTATGGTATGGCAACTGAACCATTAAAATTTCCAAATTTAGTCACTGGTTTCGAACGAAATCCAGCACACGCTGCCAGGGCAGCTCTGTATACTAGATATACTCCTCTAGAATGGACACAGGGTAACTTAAAACTATTTAATGAAGCAGATACAAACAGAAACTATTCCGAGAGATTAAGAGGTGATTTTATTAGAGTCATGAGGTAACTATACAATTTTTTAAATAATGATCAAGGTATACAAAATTACAAATAAAACCTTTCAGAGAAACAGATGAGAAAACAGCTCAGGGTCAAAGAGAATCCGGCAGACGTTTGGGAGAACGGATAACAGACACTACCTTTTGGAGGAATGAGGTTAGAACTGAATTAGAACGATTAATTTCAGAAGCAGATCAAATGCAAGGTGTAAAGAGAAAAGTTCAAAAAGCATTGGACGATATAGAGGGACCCTTACACATTGCACAGGAATGTTTATATCACAGAGAAACAAGAGAAGGTGCGTTTTTTTAAATAATATGTACCGGTTGTCCCCAATTGGAGGCGTATCATTGGGATCTCGAAAAAGAATATTTGTATTTTATTTATTGTTTAAACATTCAAAGATATATCAATAAACAGTTGGCACTTCTTCATTGTCTTGAATATCATGTCATCTACATATCCATCTGACATTTCGGATGCCCACATTCATCAACTTAATTTTTTTAAATATTTTTTTTAACTTTACCAAACGAATACTCAACTTGTTTCCTGTAGATGTTACGATGACCATAGCAACAAAAATCTTCCAAAAATTACAGGGCCGTATTGAAAACAATTATATTAGAAGCTTGATGATGACTGTTTGGGTACAAAACAAATATTTCAACCTAGCTTAGTAAATGTTATGGTAACCACAACGAAATGAGTGATTAGTATAGTTAAAAAAATGGATATGTAGATGACATGATATTAAAGACAATAAAAAATGACTATAAAGAAGTGTCAACAAGAAAATAAAAACAAAAACCTTTTTCGAGATCTCAATGATATGTCTCGAAATGGGACACACAGTATACACATTTGTTTACATTGCGTTGAGATGTTTTCCCTCGTTTTTGTATTACCCACTGTATGTTACAAGAATAATTAAACTGGTTCTAGAAGTTAATGTAAATATGTATATATTCACAGTCTTAAAAGTTTTATTCAAATCAATATAAAAGTTTAAACAATATCTCTAAAAATCGAATTTTTGTTGGAACCTCACTTACATAGGTACTTAATAAGAATATGCCAAAAAACTTTATAAAATTTGTTTATTTCGGTAATTATGAATTTTTATAGTTAACAAAAAATGAAATTATTGTTGTGAACAAATTTTTTTGGTATATTTTATAATATTTCCGGTTTCATTTCTGATAACAGCAAAAATTAATTTAAGGCAAAAAATTTTCAACCATTTGTTTAAAAAAATTATAAACAAATGGAGTAATGGAATGGTTTTGAAAAAAATTCTTTCGGAATAGTATTCGTTTTAGTAAATAATGATTTTTAAAGAAAATATTTTTCTTGAATTTTTTTCATATGTTTATAATCTATTTTTTCCATTACCAACTTTTTAAACAATTATTTAAGGTATACTTTTTTTCTTAAAAATCATAATTGATAATGTACTATAAAAACATTTTTATATGAATAATTTAATCGTATACTAACTTATAAATTTGTTATAAACAAATTCGGAATCTCGATATAATTTTTTAGTAAATAATAAATGCGGAAACAACTATATATAACAACAAAAGTAATTTTTTTTTATTTATTGCGTAATGTTGAAAAATTCAATAAAAAATAGAGATTTTTTTTACCTTTGGTTATATATGGTTATTTTTGTAATTTTTTTACTTCAATACAAAATTTGGTTTAATTTCGATAATTAAATTATTAATAACAATTTTTTTTGATTTTATAGTAAATTATCAATTATGATTTTAAGGAAATACTAAATAATTAAATGATTGTTTAAAATGTTGATAATTGAAAAAAATGATTATAAACAATTAAAAAAAAATTGGAAGAACGTTTTTTTAACAAACATAATTTACTGAAACGAATAATATTCCAAAAATTTTTTTAGATAATATTGTTTATAAATTTTGTTAGACAAATGGATGAAATAATTTTCCACGTTCCACTCACGTGACTGTGACTCAATGCACTGCGCAATGTCAACTCATAGACCCTAAATAGTGTTACGAACTCGCACACCGAAGTAGATACTAAGTACGGTCCTGTAACCTTATGTAACAGTGTTAAAAAATGGCGAGCGCGCCGAATTGTCAGAAGGTCTATTGGAATTTTTAGTGACCGTTTTTATAGACATGTTCTCCGAAGATCTTTTAAGGATTGAGCCGGCATTTGAAAAAAATTCCGAAAAGAAAAGAATATTCCAGAGAGCCAATTGTTTTTGTGTAAGCCGCAATCTAGAATTATCTGGTAAAAAAGGCACTAATATATAAAGGACCGACCAGCGGGAGAAGTTTAGTTTATAAAGTGGTCTCGTGATATAAACAGCGAACAAGTAAATAGTCTAAGTAGTGAAGTGTTTTATATAAATTAATGTAAGTGAATATACTATGTATATAATATAAATTAGTGAATAGTGTAGTGAATAAATAAATTAAGTTAGTAGACATAACGTGTGTTTATAAATTTATCCCACCCGTAATAAAAACGTTTAAATTAATAAGAAGTGGGATAATCTAAATAAATAGCTACATCAAAATGACCAAGAGACTAAGTGACCTAAAAGTGACAGAGTAAAAAAAGTGAATTAGTAGAAAGACTTCAAGTGGCACTTGAAAATGACGGCTTTCATCCAGAAACATTTTTATTCAATGACGAGGCTTCCACCTTAATCTCGTCAATTTCTGCCATGGGAGAGAAAATTTCTGCTAATATGGACGAGAAGATTTTAACAATGAAGAACGATATTTCTGCTATGGAAGAGAAGATTTCAACTAATGTGAAGAACGATATTTCTGTTAACATGGACAAACTTTCTGCTGATATCTTATTAATCAAAAATGACATTGCCGCTGACGTAGAAAATAAAATTTCATCTTTTAAATCGGATATTGAGGATAAAATCACAACGATGGACGAGCAAATGGAGAATAAAACGACAACGATGAACGAAAAAATCACGGAGAGTAAGGTGACAGATTTAAGAACACAAGACACGCCTGCAGTACAAAAGAAAATCATGATCTGCAAGCCAGAAACACAACCCAAGACAGAAGATATTAGCAGTTTTGCCCGAGTCAAGGCTTCAACGTTCGACGGAAAGACATCGTGGACCAATTCTGTGAAACGATTTAAAGCAGCCGCTAGAGTGAATAATTGGTCTGATAGGGAGAAGGCAGTAAACTTAACTATCGCGCTTCGGGGAGATGCCTTGGATGTACTTCAGACGATATATCTGGAAGGAACGGATGACTTCGAGCAGCTGAAGAAGAGGTTGGACATGCGATATGGTCATGAACATCTAGAACATTTGTACCAATCCCAGCTGAAGAACCGAAGGCGGAAACGTGACGAAACGCTTCAAGAGTATGAACTGGATATTGCCCGACTAGCATGATTTGCTTACCCATCAGCACCAGATAACATGATGGAATGTTTAGGCATCCAGGCCTTTATTGGCGACTTATGTGACCACGATGTGGAGAAGACGCTTCGATTAGCCCATCCTAAAACATTGGTCGATGCATTGACTGCTGCTCTTGAATATGAAGCGACCACGATGGCTTCGGGATACAACAAAAGTAGGACCATACAGGAAGAAGGTGACGATGACAGACTTGACCAGATCGTCAACTTGTTGATAGGTATGGTAGACAAGAAACCGAAGAAAATCAGGTGCTGTAATTGTGGCGAGCTAGAACATGCACGCAGTTCGTGAAGCGTCCTACGACTCCTTCAAACCAAGAACCTCTTAAATGCAAAGCAGCCACGAAGGGCTCGCGGTACAACAAAGGTAGGACCATGCAGTAAGGAGATGACGATGACAGACTTGACCAGATCGTCAACTTGTTGAAAGGTATGACAGACAAGAAGCCGAAGAAGATTAAATGCCGGAAGTGTGGCGAGCTAGAGCACGTGCGTAGTCCGTCTAAGCGCCCCAAGACTCCTGCAACCCAAGAACTCCTTTAAGCTGTTGTGAATTACCGAAAAGCCGACTCTCTGCCTAGACGGTCATGCTCTGTAGACTGCTCCCACTGCAACTAGGCGGAATCTAGGGAAGCTGCAGTTTCAAGAACTACTGTAGCCAACGAAGAATGGTCACCCACCAGGATCAGAGAAGATCAGAAGAATGATCCTCATCTAAAGAAGATTCGGCAATGGAAGGAAGAAAATCGGCGACCTACTTGGCAAGAAGTGTCAAAATTTTCACCGACACTTAAGGCGTATTGGACTCAGTGGGACTCCCTTGTCCTGGAAGAGTCCTCGAAAACGATGATGGTTCCGAGATGAGGGGACAGCTAGTTATCCTGAGAACAAGAGTAGCTGAGGTACTAAAGAAGTTACACGACAGTCCATCGGGAGGTCATCTGGGAGTGAAGAAAACACTCCAGCGAATCCGTGAGAGGTTTTATTGGATGAACAGCTCCGATGATGTGAAAGACTGGTATAAAAATGTACGACTTGTGGTACGAGTAATGGACCACATCGCAAGAGAAAGGCACCCATGAAACAGTACAATATTGGACGCCCTTTCGAGAGGATTGCTTTAGATATCGCTGGACGATTTCCGACGACAAAAAATGGTGGCAAATACATACTGGTTGTAATGGATTATTTCACAAAGTGGGTGGAAATTTACGCTATCCCGAACCAAGAGGCCACAACTGTCGCGGATGTATTGGTGATAGAATTTATCAGCCGATACGGAATGCCCTTGGAAGTCTACAGCGACCAAGGAAGAAATTTCGAAAGCCATCTATTCCAGGAGATTTGCGACAAGCTGGGAATTAAGAAGACCAGGAACAGCATTACATCCACAGTCAGACGGAATGGTCGAGAGAATGAACAGGACTATTGGAAAATACCTGTCCAAAGTAGTTTCCAGCCATCAGAGAGATTGGGACCAATATCTTTCTCTATTTGCATTGGCTTATCGATCTGCCGTCCACGGGTGAAACACCTGCGAAAATCCTGTTTGGACGTGAAATGAGGTTTCCTTGTGACTTAGAATTTGGCTGTAGGCCTGGAGAAGATCTAGCAGGAGAAGACTACGTGATCCAATTGAGAAGAAGACTGGACGATATTCATGAATTAGTTCAACCAAATCTTCAAGTTGCCAGCAACAGAATGAAAAGTCGGTACGATACGCAGGCCACAGTAGGCGGATTTAAAGAATGGGACAAAGTATGGTTACACAACCCGACGAAGAGAAAAGGATTTTCTCCAAAGTTACAAAAATCCTGGAAAGGCCCATACTTAATCAAGAAAAGTATCAATGATGTTATATATCGCATAAACAAGATCCCCAACGGAAAACCAAAAGTAGTTCACCCAAAATCGACTAGCGCCATTCAAAGGAGACCATGACCTAGAGGAAGAAGTAAACCATATTCGAGATGTGTCTGACTCTACCTTCGATGAATTTATGGGCGCGTATGGAGGCACCGGGAATGCTAGATATGAAGTCACTTCAGAACAACGATAAGATTTGTTCACTGGCATACAACATCCCCGCCCGTATCAAGACCGCACGAGGGTTGACAACCGTCTTTCGAAAGAAGTTCGAGCAATTTAAAAAACTTGAAGACCAGATTCCAGCCCCTGGCAAGACACTGAGACTGAAACACAATTCGCGGTACGTCTTCTACGTGGTAACTAAAAATGAATTTCAAGATCGATCTACCTACCGCGATGTGTGGGAAGCACTTCGAAACCTCCGAGACCATGTGTTGGAATCCAGCGTGAAAAAACTGGCTATGCCTAAGATAGCGAGTAACCAGTTGGATTGGCGAATCATCAGGAACATGGTAGAGATTATCTTTCAAGATACCGGTGTCCAGATATTAATTTGCAGCTACAACCCCCGTTATCAGTATCCGATGAAGACAGTGCCCTAATATTTCCATAAGATCGAAAAGTGTAGAAATGGGGCCAGTATCGGCTACACAAAAGTTCCAGGAGGAACTTCCATTTAAGGAGGGGGTAACGAACTCGCACACCGAAGTAGATACTAAGTACGGTCCTGTAACCTTATGTTAACAGTGTTAAAAATGGCAAGCGCGCCGATTTCTGAGAAGGTTTATTGGGATTTGTTGTGAGCGTTTTTATAGACATGTTCTCCGAAGATCGTTTAAGGATTGAGCCGGCATTTGAGAAATATCTCGAAAAGAAAGTTCCAGAGAGCCAAAGCCAATTGTTTTAGTGTAATCCGCAATCTAGAATTATTTAGCAAAAAGGCACTAATATATATAAAGGACCGACCAGCGGGAGAAGTTTAGTTTATAAAGTGATCGCGTGATATAAACAGCGAACAAGTAAATAGTCTAAGCAGTGAAGTGTTTATATAAATTAATGTAAGTGAATATACTGTGTATATAATACAAATTAGTGAATAGTGTAGTGAATAAATGAATTAAGTTAGTAGACATAACGTGTGTGTATAAATTTATCCCACCCGTAATAAAAACGTTTAAATAAATAAGAAAAACATTACAATAGTGTACAGTAGATCAGTGATTAGCGTGGTTGATTTTTGTTCGTTTATTTAAGTTTTGTTCTGACAGTGTTGGGTTAGTTTACCAAGTGCGTTTCTCATTTACTTGTGTATTCCTTGACATCAATTCTTGAACATTAAACATGGCTACTTAACGAAGTCGTTCCTCGTATACATTAAAAGAAAAACTAGACGTGTTAAAAAGACTGGACAAGGGAGAAAGTGCTACTAAATTGTCCCTCGAACATGGTATCGGAAAAGCAGCAGTCAGTGATTGGAAAAAGAATCGCGTTAAAATTGAGCAGTTTTGCGCTACTTCAAGTAACAAAACTCTTGAAAAAAGGCAAAAAACTACCGTGTCATCATATGATAAACTTGACGAGGATTCATTTTTGTGGTTCACTAAGAAACGACACAAATATATTCCCATTAGTGGCCCTTTGATTAAAGAAAAGTCGTTTCAACTAAACTCAACATGGACCGACATGGAATTATACAGCTCACTATTACTGGATAGAAATAGTCAGCTAACAACGAAGCAGCTGCCAATTACGTTGATGAATTTCAAGCCCTAGTTTCTTCCGAAAACTACTCACCTCAGCAGATCTATAATGCGGATGAAACTGGTTTGAATTTTAAGGATTTTTCCACCAAGAAGAAAAATCTACCCCAGGGTTTAAAATGGACAAGCAACGCTTAACTATCTTGGCTTGCAGCAATGCTTCCGGAATAAACAAACTTCCGCTTATGATTATAGGAATATCTGCTAAACCACGAGCTTTAAAAAATATGAAAATGAATTCACTCCCTGTGTCTTACAGGAATAAGAAAAAGCTTGGATGGACCAAAAACTGTTTCAGGAATGGTTCGAGCTTCAATTTGTACCAAAAGTCACAGCTTTTAACAAAAATAATGAACTGCCTAACCGTGCTCTGTTGTTGATAGACAATACTCCGTCCCATCCAGAAGAAATTCAACTTGTTTACGGTGACATAAAAGCAGTTTTTCTGCCACCAAATGTAACATCAATTCTTCAGCCCATTAAATAAAATTACAGGAAAATGCTCCTCCGGACCTTGCCAGAAGAAGATGAAGAAGACCTAATAATCCTGCAAAAAGTTAAGAAAATTAGAAATTACAATAAAAGATGTAATCTACTGGACAGCTGAATCACGACATAACACTACTAAAGGTGCATTGCAAAAGTCTTGGAAATTTGTAGAGACTTATACACCAGTGAAAGACATCGATGACCTTCTTCCACTTTATAAGAAAATTCCTGGGTGTGAAGATGCGGAAGAAAGCTATATCGAGGAGTGGACTGCGGTTGACGACAGCGGCAGTCAAGAGTACGGCGATGAAGACATCGTAGCAATGGTTCAGGGCTCATCGGCTGAAATCGACTCGGACGAAGGCGAGGAAGAGGTGACCGAAACCGATCTCATATCACACGCAGACTCAGCAAATGCTGTGGACCTTGCTTTACGTTACGTGGAACAATATTTGTCATCAACTCCAAATGATGTTATGTTCATGCGGCGATGGCGGACATTGTATCATCAAGTAGATTTAGTGCTCTTCGCCAGAAAAAAATCACTGACTTTATGTCTTAGTTCTTTGTACTGTATTACAGTGATATGTTATTCTACAGTGTGTAAAATGGAGCTGACATATGCTGTAAGTTACTACTTTCATTTTTAAAGATGTCTTAGACGTTTGTATTAGGCAGCTATATGTTTTATTTTTATTTTGTATAATAAAAAGTTAACTGTATTCAGAGTTGATCTGTATTTTCATATATCATTAACCTATTTGTACAACAATAAATGTCAGTTTTGCTTAAAAAACGAATGCTGTTCTTATTTTTCCGTATGTATTTCGTAAAAAAAATAGTATTTTTCCAAACGCTGACCGGAAGAGGCGGATTTTCGGAATAGCGGGACTCTATTATAGTTAATCAACAATAGCTTATCTTTTTGAAAAATGTATGGAATTTTTTTTCCAAGTGTCTATATAGATTATACGATAATTTTAAAAAAAATTAAATCAGTATTTTATATTAAAAAAAAATAATTTTTTCCGACGACCACTATGAAATATGGCACATTTCATACAGTTTTCTCTTAGTAAAAATTTAAAATTGCAAACGAAAGGTGTACCCGTGTGCAATGAAAAAATTGTGAAATCTAATTGGCCGACAGCTGTGTGTAATTATTTTGCACACGGGTCGATGATTATCGATGTCTACCTGACATTTTGAGTTTGACTTTTGAATTGTTAGCAAGTGAAAGAGTGAATTGGAGAGAATTATTGAATTTTCTGTAATTGTCTGATATGCATAAAATTCAAAACTTTGTATCAACTAAAGAACATAAAATGGTCAACAACGGTCTTGAAGCACCAGTTTATTGTAGTAACCTTACCATATACTTTAATTAATGAAATAAATACTAACTCTGCTTTATTTGTGGTCCTCGGAAAAATATCGTGTACAACATGTGTTGAAAATTCGATTTCACACTCGTTTGCTTAAGCCACCCGCCTACGGCTTGCGGCTTAATTCTGCAAACTCGTGTGAAATCTTTCATTTTCAACACTTGTTATTCAATATACTGCATTTTAAACACTAGTGCGTAAAGAGTTTTTCTTTCCGCACTTAATGCGTAAATAAATAATTTCTAATTTAAATGTATTTATAATTCTTATCAAACTACATAATGATGGATATTAAATCTTTATTTTTTTTGTTTATTCATACATTAAAACTTATTTGAATTCAATATAAATAACTGCATATTGGTGAATATAAAATTAAATAATAATAAAATTGTAAATTAAAAATTTCTATAGATGTAGCTGCGTTGGCTATGTTTGAGTGACAGTTACACAAAACACATAGGTAGATATATTCTAGACATTTAGTTACGTGTTGTCTGGGACGTTTCTTCATTTAATGTGACATTGAAACTGAGAAAGGGTAATATATATCTATTCAATATTTAGGTAATTATGATATTATTGGAGATATTTTCTGTAAGAAACGAAACAGGCATCTATATAAACTTCAGTTTAACAATGGATTCGTCTAATTCTGATGATTTCGAGCATACTGTAAGGTTTTTCTTATTTATTTAAACAGTAAACGGGTGGGATTAACTTTAAACACTCGGTGGGTTCACCTACTTAATTTATTTAAACACTAAACTACTCACTAACACTTAATTTATATGCACATAAACTTAATTATTAATTTATATCAACACTTTACTGTTCGCTATTTCGGTGTATTCTTGTTTATTTGTCGTGATCACTTTTTAAATTAAACCGACTCTCCCGGGTCGGTCCTTTATATATTAGTGCCTTTTTTACTAGATAATTCTAGGTTACAAAAACAATTGGCTTTCTGGCATTTTCTAGATAAGACTGGTCACAAAAACAATGTCTAGATAAGATAGTCACAATGGTAAACAATTCTAAGAAATCCCTGCGCGTCTGCCATAATTTTAACTTTCATACCTGGCTTAGACAGAGTCGAATTCAGGGACTATACCAGTGTGCTGTTTCGTAACATTTCCCCCTCCTTAAATGGCAGTTCCTCCTGGAACTTTTGTGTAGCCGAGACTGGATGTTTGAATCGGCAACTGACCCCATTTCTACACTTTCCGATCTTATGGAAATAGCAGGGCACCGTCTTCATCGGATACTGCTAACGGGGGTTGTAGCTGCAAATTAATATCTGGACACCGGTATCTCGAAAGATAATCTCTACCATGTTCCTAATAACTCGCCAATCCAACTGGTTACTCGCTATCTTAGGCATAGCCAGTTTCTTTACGCTTGATTCTAACACATGGTCTCGGAGGTTTCGAAGTGCTTCCCACTCATCGCGGTAGGTAGATCGATCTTGAAATTCATTTTTAGTTACCACGAAGAAGACGTACCGCGAATTATGTTTCAGTTTCAGTGTCTTGCCAGGGGCTGGAATCTGGTCTTCAAGGTTTTCTAATTGCCCGAACTTCCTTCGAAAGACGGTTGCCAACCTTCGTGCGTTCTTGATACGGGCGGGGATGTTGTATGCCAGTGAATAATCTTTTGGGAGAGTGAAAAAATCTTGTCGTTGTTCTGAAGTGACTCCATATCTAGCTTTCCCGGTACCTCCATACGCGCCCATAAATTCATCGAAGGTAGGGTCAGACACATCTCGAATATGGTTTACTCCTTTCTCTAAGTCATGGTCTCCTTCGAATGGTGCTAGTTGGTTTTGGTGAACTACTTTTGGTTTTCCGTTGGGGATCTTGCTTATACGATATATAACATCATTGATCCTTTTCTTCATTAAGTATGGACCTTCCCAGGATTTTTGTAATTTTGGAGAAAATCCTTTTCTCCTCGTCGGGTTGTGTAACCATACTTTGTCCCGTTTTTTAAAACTGCCTACTGTGGCCTGCGTGTCGTACCGACTTTTCATTCTGCTGCTGGCAACTTGAAGATTCGTTCGAACTAATTCATGAATATCGTCCAGCCTTTTTCTCAATTGGATCACGTAGTCTTCGCCTGCTAAATCTTCTCCAAGCCGACAGCCAAATTCCAGGTTACAAGGAAGCCTCATTTCACGTCCAAACAGGATTTTCGCAGGTGTTTCACCCGTTGTCTCTTTGACGGCAGATCGATAAGCCAATGCGAATAGGGAAAGATACTGGTCCCAATCTCTGTGATGGCTGGAAACTACTTTGGACAGGTATTTTCCAATAGTTCTGTTCATTCTCTTGACCATTCCATCTGACTGTGGATGTAATGCTGTTGTCCTGGTCTTCTTCATTCCCAGCTTCTCGCAAATCTCCTGGAATAGATGGCTTTCGAAATTTCTTCCCTGGTCACTGTGGACTTCCAATGGCACTCCATATCGGCTAATAAATTCTTTCACCAATACATCCGCGACAGTTGTGGCCTCTTAGTTCGGGATAGCGTAAATTTCCACCCACTTTGTGAAATAATCCATTACAACCAGTATGTATTTGCTACCATTTTCTGTCGTCGGAAATGGTCCAGCGAAATCTAAAGCAATCCTTTCGAAAGGGCTTCCAATATTGTACTGTTTCATGGGTGCCGTTCTCTTGCGATGTGGTCCATTACTCGTAGTACAAGTCGTACATTTCTCACACCAGTCCTTCACATAATCGGAGCTGTTCATCCAATAAAACCTCTCACGGATTCGCTGGAGTGTTTTCTTCACTCCCAGATGACCTCCCGATGGACTGTCGTGTAACTTCTTCAGTACCTCAGCTACTCTCGTTCTAAGGATAACTAGCTGTCTCCTCATCTCGGAACCATCATCGTTTTCAAGGACTCTTATCAACAGCCCTTCTTCCAGGACAACGGAGTCCCACTGAGCTCAATACGCCTTGAGTTTCGGTGAAAATATTGACACTTCTTGCCAGGTAGGTCACCGATTTTCTTCCTTAGGCAAGGATCATTCTCCTGATTTTCTCTGATCCTGCTGGGTGACCATTCTTCATTGACTACTGTAGTTCTTGAAACTGCAACTTCCTTAGATTTCGACTTGTTGCATTGTGAATAGTCTACAGGGCATGACCGTCTAGGCAAAGAGTTGGCTTTTCGGTGATTCACATCAGCTGGATGTTCACCCCTGTCTGATTTCCCATGTGGTTGGAGTTCTTGGGTTACAGGAGTCTTGGGGCGCTTAGACGGACTGCGTATGTGCTGTAGCTCGCCACACTTCCGGCATTTGATCTTCTTCGGCTTCTTGTCTGCCATACCTTTCAACAAGTTGACCATCTGGTCAAGTTTGTCGTCGTCATCTTCTTCCTGCATGGTCCTACCTTTGTTCTATCGCGAGCCCTTCGTGGCTGCTTTGCATTTAAGAGGTTCTTGGTTTGCAGGAGTCGTAGGACGCTTACACGAACTGCGTGCATGCTCTAGCTCGCCACAATTACAGCACCTGATCTTCTTCGGCTTCACGTCTACCATACCTTTCAACAGGTTGACGATCTGGTCAAGTCTGTCATCGTCACCTTTTTCCTGCATGGTCCTACCTTTGCTGTATCCCGAAGCCATAGTGGCTGCTTCGTATTCAAGAGCAGCAGTCAATGCATCGACCAATGTTTTAGGATGGGCTAATCGAAGCGTCTTCTCCATATCGTGGTCACATAAGCCGTCAATAAAGGCCTGGTTGCCTAAACATTCCATCATGTTCTCTGGTGCTGATGGATAAGCAAATCGAACTAGTCGGGCAATATCCATTTCATACTCTTGAAGGGTTTCGTCACGTTTCCGCCTTCGGTTCTTCAGCTGGAATCTGTACAAATGTTCCAAATGTTCGTGGCCGTATCGCATGTCCAGCTTCTTTTTCAGCTGCTCAAAGTTATCCGTTTCTTCAAGAGGTATCGTCTGAAATACATCTAAGGCATCTCCCCGAAGCGCGATGGTTAAGTTTACTGCCTTCTCCCTATCGGACCAATTATTCACTCTAGCGACTGCTTCAAATTGTTTCACATAATTGGTCCACGATGTCTTTCCGTCGAACGTTGGAGCCTTGACTCGGGCAAAACTGCTAATATCTTATGTCTTGGGTTGTGTTGCTGGCTTGCATATATCGATCTTCTTTTGTTCTACTGGCGTGTCTTGTGTTCTTAAATCTGTTATCTAACTCTCAAACTCCTTGATTTTTTTGTCCATAGTTGTCATTTTATTCTCCATTTTCTCGTCCATCGTTGTGAGTTTATGCTCAATATCCGATTTAAGAGACGAAATTTTATTTTCCACGTCAACGGAAATGCCATTTTTCATTAATAAGATATCAGCAGAAAGTTTGTCCATGTTAGCAGAGATATCGTTCTTCATGGTTGTCGTCCATGGCAGAAATTGACGAGATTACGTTGGAAGCCTCGTCATTGAATAAAAATAATTCTGGATCAAAGCCGTCATTTTCCAGTGCCACTTTAAGTCTTTCTACTAATTCACTTACCGGACGTTTCTAACTCACGATCTTCCAATTCTGGTCTTAATTCCGTCACTTTCAGATCACATAGTCTCTTGGCCATTTTTACGTAGCAATTTATTTATAGTATTCCACTTCTGACACCAATGTAATGTTTTTCTTATTTATTTAAACAGTAAACGGGTGGGATAAACTTTAAACACACGGTATGGCTACTTACGAATTTATTTAAACACTAAACTACTCACTAACACTTAATTTATATGCACACAAACATAATTATTAACTTATATCAACACTTTACTGTTCGCTATTTCGGTGTATTCTTGTTTATTTGTCGAGATCACTTTTTAAATTAAACTGACTCTCCCCGGTCGGTCCTTTATATATTAGTGCCTTTTTTACTAGATAATTCTAGGTTACAAAAACAATTGGCTTTCTGGCATTTTCTAGATAAGACTGGTCACAAAAACAATGCCTAGATAAGATAGTCACAATCGTAAACAATTCCAAGAAATCCCTGCGCGTCCGCCATAATTTTAACTTTCATACCTGGCTTAGACAGAGTCGGATTCAGGGACTATACCGGTGTGCTGTTTCGTAACAATACACCACCAAATATATATGATACAGCAGAGAATGCTCGAAAGATTTATTTCCCCAAAAATCAGTAACATTTATGAATCAAAATATAATTTATTTATGAAATGGTGTAAAAAAAATAAAATTACAAAATACTCTGAGAATGTCCTGATCGCATATTTTTTAAGTGACCTGAAACACTACAAACCATCCACGACATGGTCAATGCTAAAAACTACTTTAACAATCAAAAATAATATTGACATTTCAAAATATTATAAATTAGTTTCTTTTGTAGAAAACAAAATCAGGGGACACAAGGCTAAGAAGTCAAAGATTTTCGAAAAGATCACCTACCTAATTACATTTCTCAACTTTTCTTATGATTAATGTAAACATAATTTAGAATAAGTATTATAAGTACCGTCAATCGGGACGATTTTTAGATATTATTATTAATATTTTCTTGTAAAACTATCGAAGAAAATTAAAATCGAGGGGATAGTGACCGTAGTCAATATGGCTGCTGAAATATGTATTGGATAATTATCTGATTTGAATAAGTTCATTAAAAATATATCGGGTGTCCTGTTTGACCCCGTGTTGGGGCGAATCGGGACACGCTATTTCATGCCATGCAATGTGTATATCGCATCGAGTATGGGGTTAATCGGAACAAAAAGAAATTAAAATATTATTTTTCTATTATTTTTTTAATATAAAACCGAAAAAAAAACATGGAAATTTGGAAATAGCCTTTATTCTAAAGTTTTAAAGTGCATAGGATTTTAGCTTCATTTTCAAAGGAAATTCGTAGCCTTCAGATGGTTTAGGCAGTTTTTTCACAATTTGTTCCAAGCTAATCATGTATATGTCATCAACATTGGGAAGGAGAAAGCAATTTTTTATCTTTCTGTTTGGTCTAAGAAATTTAACTTTAAGTTTCATCGAAGGGTCCCTTAATTTGCCCGATGAAATATATGTTCACTTTGTTTGTTTTAAATTCGACCACTATAAAGTCGTCAGTGACAATGTTTTCCATATATACTAGGCTGCACATCTTCAAAGCACTCTTCATGTTCCATTACTTCTAATTCCGGTTCTGACTCAAGTTCCGAAGTTTCATTCTGTTGAGGCACTACAGTAATGCTTTTGTTGATGGTTGCGGTTCTAAAAAATCTGTCGTTGAAACGCTCTTGCCTGGCTCCACTTGAATTTTCTTTTTCCTTACAACTGTTGGTTTACACGCATTCCTGCTTTCGTTAAGCAATTCTACAACAGAGATTTCTTTCTTGTTGCAATCGTTTTAAAACCCGAGTCCTATCAAGTGGAATAATTCCCGTCCCACGAAATCCGCTTTGAATATTTTGACCATCCTAATTTGTCTGTAGCACGTTTTAGTAAACTCGGAAAATACTTCTTCGGTAAAGAGCCCTTGTATTCTTTTTTCCAATCTTGTAGTTGACCTCCAAACCTTTTTCATCGGGCCAAAAACAGAGACATCAAGTGGCTGTGTTAAATGGGTTGAATTCAGCGGTAAAAAAGAAAACATAATATCATTTACTTCGCACAATTCAACTCTAAGCGAGAGATTACTACATAAGTTATCGACAATGATTACCCTTGAAGCAGAACGCCTTTTCAAGAACGGTAGAGCATTACAAATGAACCATTCTTCAAATAATGGCTAGTCGAACCAGCCACTTTTATTTCGTCCATAGCGCGCATCTTTTGGTCCGTTTATCAACCAGGTATCGTAAAGATGCTCGCTCTTAGACAATAAATGGGGGTAATAACTGGCCATCACCAACGGCAAACATTACTGATGTTGATGTTTTTGTTGAATCGATTATGCGTTATGGATGTCTTCTGAGAAGCTTACTCAGTACAATAAAGAGATTAGGAAGGCCAAAAGGCTTAATTTTCAAGCCTTTTGCGAAAATATCACTTCCACTCACACTGCGGCCAGACTACAAAAGGTCATGGCAAATGGGGGAACTAACCCCACAATGTCGCTGAAAAAGCCAGACGGATCATACACGGAAGGTGAAGAGGAACGATCAATTCTTCTTCTTAAAACCCACTTCCCAGGTAGTGAACCAGCAACAAAAATCGAAATAGCAATGAACTACACCAAAAAATCCCGCAAGGAAGATTGGGACATTGCTAAGAAAATATTTACCAGACAACGGTTGGAATGGGCAATAAGTACCTTTCAACCATATAAATCACCAGGAGTGGATGGAATATTTCCAGCACTCCTACAGCAAGGGATAGAGGAGATTCTTCCTCACCTGCTGAAGATTACAAGAAGCAGTCTAGCAGTGGGTCTAATACCTAGAAAATGGAGAAGGGCAAGCGTAACCTTCATACCAAAAATAGGGAAAAAAGATGGGACTGATCCCCGATCTTTTAGACCCATCTGTCTAACATCGTTTCTACTCAAATCGATGGAGAAAGTAGTGGATAACTACATAAGAACAGAGAATCTGGAGAATATACCACTTCATAAATGTCAGCATGCCTACAGAGCGGGTCGATCAACTGAGACGGCTCTGTATCAGCTGACATAAGTCATCCAGAGAACTCTGAACAACAAAGAAATCGCAATGTGTGCATTCCTGGATATATCAGGGGCCTTTGACAACACAACTCATGTGTCTGTCAAAGAAGCACTAAAAAGGCGAGGAGTGAATGAAACCATTGTAAAATGGATGTATGAGTTGTTGACAACGAGGATAGCTGAGACACAGGTGGGGAATCAAACCACCTCAGTTAAAGCCACTCGGGGGACACCTCAAGGGGGAGTGATATCTCCCCTTCTATGGAGCCTCGTAGTAGATAAGTTGCTCTACAGGCTAACGGAGCTTGGCTTCGAATGTATGGGCTACGCCGATAACATTGTATTAATAGTCAGAGGCAAGTTCGAGAGCACCTTGTGTGATTTATTACAAAAGGGCCTCAGAATCATTGAGCAATGGTGCTTGTCAGTGGGGCTAAACATTAACCCAAGCAAGGCCATAGTAATTCCATTTAGCCGGAAAAGAACACTTCCAGCCATAAAACCCATATCCTTAAATGGAGAAATCATAGAATGGAAATCGGAGGTTAAATATCTAGGGATAACCCTAGACAGTAAGCTTCTGTGGAATAAGCATGTTGAAATAACTGCTAGTAAAGCAATAAGAGCTTTGATGGCGTGCAAAAATCTAGCTGGTAAGAGGTGGGGCTGTAACCCAAAAATACTGCGATGGATGTACGCCATGATTGAGAGACCAGCAATTACGTATGGGGCAATAGTTTGGCACACAAAAGCAAGTCAGTACAGCACGAGGAAAACCCTCGATAAAGTTCAAAGGCTTGCCTGTGTGTGCATCACTGGAGCTATGAGAACGTGTCCAACTAGGGCACTTGAGATCATTACAGATCTCACACCTCTACATCTGGTGATAGAAAGATCTGCCCAAGAGGCAATTCTTAGAATATTCAAGGAAGGTTCAGGCAATGAGAGTATTAAAAATCAGGGAACTTGGTCCTCTCTGACAAGATACACCTCATTAGCGAATCTTCCCAGAGACGAAATGATCAGGAAAGTAAGCATCGAAAAGAATTTCACTACGATGCTAAATACGAGAAGAGACTGGGAAAGGGAATACACCACCCAAACTCTCAAAGAAAACACCATTAGATGGTATACAGATGGTTCAAAAACCACCATCGGAGCAGGCGCTGGAGTATTTGGGCCTGGCACCAGATACTCATTATCGTTAGGCTCCTTCCCGAGCGTCTTTCAGGCAGAAATACTTGCGATTGAAAGATGCGTGGAAATGAACCTAGAAAGAAACTACCAGAGATGTGACATATCGATCCATTCTGATAGTCAAGCAGCTATCAAAGCATTGAGCTCCCATGTCATTGATTCAAAGTTGGCATGGGAGTGCCGAAGAAAACTTGATGAATTAGGCAAGAATAACAAGGTCTCTTTAGTCTGGGTTCCTGGTCACTCGGGAATCACGGGAAATGAAGAGGCCAATACACTTGCCAGGAAAGGAGCACAAATGCCCTTTATTGGCCCGGAGCCTTTCTGTGGTGTATCAATATGCTCCTACAAGAAAGAGTTTCGGAAGAAAGAGGAAACCGAAAGAGAAGCACTCTGGCGGTGCCTTCCCGGGTTGGAACATTCCAAAAAGTTCCTGGGGAACTTTGACACTGCTAGGTCCAAAAAATATTTGGACCTTAGTAAAGATAAGCTACATCTCCTCACGGACTTTCTTACAGGACACTGCCGCCTTATGAAGCACTTAATGAGAATAGGTCTAGCAGAGATTGACGAGTGTAGATTCTGTGGGGAGGAGGATGAAACTCCTGATCACCTAGTTCTGGAATGCCTCGCCATTGCAAGCCAACGCAAGAAATGCTTTGGACAAGAAACTTGTAAGAGTGAGGACCTAACCTCGCTGAAGCCGTCCCAAATACTAGAGTTCATTAGAACCTTGGAACTGGAAGGCGAGCTGTAGTAGTAGCGACAACAGCTCTGATAGGGGGGGGCACAATAAACCTTTGGTTTCAGTGCACAGTAACCCCGTTAAAATCTAATCTATGGATGTCTTGTTTTACCTATTTACGATGACTTTTTTTCCGTCCGGGATCATCTACGAAGCAAGTTTCATTATAGTTGATGGATTTAGGTTCAACGTTTTGTAAGTTTTCTTGAAGGTGATCAAAATATTTATCTATTATTTCCCGGGACACTGCCGCCCGAGCCCGTTTAATATTTTCACACAGTCTTTTAGGGAGTGATTATTTATGACCCAAACAAAACAAATTCGCCCAATCAACACCGCGAATATTATTATTAAATGTTGCCACTCTTATCTCTTTTCTATCAAGATAGGCCTTAACGATGTATCGAATATCTATTTTTTCCAACAGGTATTCCCACTCTCCCGCCAATACTATCAAATGCACTAGCCTACTTTCCTCATCTTCTGACAAAATAGTTTGTCCACCATGTTTCTTTGGCTTCTGTTTAGCATGTCGTAGCGTCGATCTTGGTATATTATATAACTCCTCTGCTTCTCGAAGGATTGCTTGGCGTCTTCTAAACTGCCTCAAAGCCATTTCAAGCTGTTCTTTACTATAATTTTGATAAACCCTAGTCGCAGGCGTTCTTTTGTATTTTCCGACCATCGTCCCGATTCACCCCTAGAAGAGATTTCTTTTTTCTTTAATTAATAATAAAAAAACTTTACAAAATAATTTAATCAAAGACTACTTAACATCTATAAAATACCCACAGGTACATCAGTTGGCCTAACAGATATAGTGCGAACTGAAAGCAGTCGGCTTTTCGTTTGACTTGAATAAAAGGATATCGTCATAGTCTAGTCAGTATTATAATATAAAATGCTTAGTTGACGATAAATTCATTTAATATTATAATTTCAACTAATAATCGTTAAAATGTATTTAATAATTTTAAAACTATTAATAGCTATTTGTGTATTAAGAGCGGAAAGTAATACTTTGCCGCTTGAGGCAGAGTTGCCCGGGCAATCTGCCGAAAGCGGCAACGCACTTTTTGCTCGAATTGCACACAATATTTATTCTACGATTACCTATTTATAGACAAATAATTAAAAAAAAAACATGAAAAAGCCTTTTACTGCGTCCCAAAGCTCTTCGTGTTCTAAATAAATCTGTACCGCGAATTTCCACGTAAGATAGTTCTCATGCCCTTTTAGATGCTCGATCATCGGAAGCTGGCTCATGATATCACTTATTCACACAAAAATTCAACAAATTACAAACTCCAGAAGCTTCAATGGTGTCTCACGCGTGTCCATAATCTCTTCCAATTTGATGTTTTGAGTCAAGGTTTCGAGAAGAAAAATAACTTAATCTATCAAAAACGGCGTAAAAGCAACTAATGGCAATTTAAAACTTACAAAAGCCGTAAACGACATTAAGATGACATTTACAAGGTTAAACTAATTGAGATTCGAAAAATATAGGGAGTAATTAGTTACACACTTTAAATATTTTAAAATATTAACTACAACTATAACATAGGTGTTTTGGATGGGTTTATAAGATAGAAAATAATAATGAAAATGACGTCTGAATCGGTCTAATCTGTAAAATCTTATAACACTGCGCCGTCGTGCTCGAAAAATCGCGCGTGTTTGAAAGACCAGTTATCCACGAATACTTTACGCTATTTTTTTATTGGCGCACTTTGACTTACTATAAAAAAATGGAAGTCCGTCCTCGATGCCCAGCAAAATTTCATTTCATAAACGTCCGTCCTCGATGCCCAGACAAGTTTCATTTCATAAAAGTGCATCCTCGATGCCCAGCCAAGTTTCGTAAAAGTCCATCCTAAGTACTATTTATTCTTATTAAAAATGTATATCGATTGATTCCCTCGGGGATTAAATGGGTCCCACCCACCGGATTAAATGTGTCACTTTATTCGCTTGGTGTATTACTATTAATATACCTATTATTTACTAACTTTCTTTAGTTTATTTAGTGATTGTAGGAAAATACATTTTTCTACGCCCTATCTTTAAAGTACCTTGTATTCCATCGGTTTGCAGCGCTTAAAGTGGTTGTTTATGGTTAGAGTGAAAAAAAGTAAAAAAGCGTTAAAAAAAGTGCCATAACGTTAACTTTATTTCACGCTTCCCATAAGCTAACAAAATGAATCTTGGCTGGGCATCTAGGATGGACTTTCATGAATCTTGGAATACGTATAACTAACACAATGAATCTGGGCTGGGTATCGAGGATGTACTTTCATGAAACTTGGAATACGTATAAATGTAATTTACCGAAGGAGCTTAATTAAAATATCCCAAATTTCTATTTGAATTTTATTTTTTTGTATAGGGCTGTAGAAAAAATAATGTATGCAACATGTGCATAAAGTGTCTTTTTTTCACTCATGAAATTGCCGTACTCGCCTGACGGCTCGTGCGGTCAACTTTTTCCATTCGTGAAAAAAAGTACCACTTTATGCACTTGTTGCATAAATTACTATTATCGACTGTCTAACGATTATTTTTAACCCTCAATTATGGAGTGCCCTCTCCTACTTTTTAAGATACTTAGCGTTAATGTATAAAACAGAATACATTGTTTAAAAAAAATTAACCTATTTATATTTTAAAACATCTTAAACATAACACCAGACAATTAACACTCTACTTTATATCTCTTAAGAATAATTGGAAATATAAATTTCAAATAACTTATCATTTTTCACATCTTTGACTGAACTTTAACTATCTTTTTGAGTGTGCGTTTTTTATACGAGTACAGATTTTCACTTTGTAGTTGGTAGTCTGACATCAAAAAAGAGTGTAGTGTTTTTCTGAGGAATTTGGGTAAATATACGATTCTATTTTTAGTTAAAAATTAAATATTTACAATGTGGCGGCGTCCTTGGAAAATATCGAGTTCGGTCCAACATATTGTGTGTAACAACAACGAAAATTTTAATATTGGTGATGAAAGTGAAAACAGAATTCGACGACATTTAAAATTGGAAGCACGGAAAATATTTTTCAATGTATATAAGAATCTACGAAAAAAGTTTGGTTGCGATGAAGAAACAGAATTAATGCAAGCAGTATCTGATTTAACAGAAGTCAAGTATACGTAAAATAGCCAAGAATGGGCCTTATGAACGCAAGAAGCGATGTGATAAGGGATTGGTCAAACCTGTAGATGTGTCTGTAATAAAATTATTACAAACCACCATATATGACTGTTAACAAAAGTAATGAGTTACCAACGATTGAAATAATTAGAAATAAATTGACAAATGCCGGCCGTAATGTAAATGGCTGTAAGAAAACTATTGAAAACTGGGATTCAAATTCAAAACGGTGAATCAAACAGTCATGGAAAGCAGAAGAATAATGGATATATGTGGTATACATACTTGGAACAAGTAACTAAGTATAGAGAAGAAAACCGGCCAATTGTCTATTTGGACGAAACTTGGTATGATACACACGACACGGTTAACACTCCATCGGACGGGCTAAGCCTATCAGTGTATAAGGTTTTGAAAATTAGCAATAACTTTTTAATTTATAGCGTTGGGATATTTATATCCTACATACCTTTTTACTATTTAAAATGAAGTTTACAGGATAAATTGTGTTAAAAAAGGAATCCAATGTTTTGCGTTATAGCGGTGTTTGCACTCACAGGCTTAACCCGTTCAAACGTGTATTCAATTACGTAGCATACTCTAGGCACCATCTATGGTAGAGATATTGAATTATTGTACTTTAGAATCTATATACGAGATGCGATAGTGCTTGGGGGATTCCCTCAATTATAATTCATGTCCCGTTTCTGTTAGTTTGTGTATACAGATACATGGTATACTGTGATTTGTGCGCAATAATACTGAACATTTCTTCTTGTTACATGGTAAGTGATTGTTATATTGTTATATCTATAATATTTTTAGAACATAAATGTTTTATTATAGTGCTCAATTAAAATGGATACCTATGAAAAGCAAATTGAACGTTTGATGAAACTTTATGAAGATGTTCCAACTAACGAGGAAGGGGCTGCAGATTCAGACAGTTCAATAGTGGACTCAGATCATGTAGAATTTAGTGCACATGACACTGACTCTGAGACTGAAAATAATGAGAGGGAACAAAATGAAATAGAAGCAACAAATGCAGACACTGATGAGCCAACAGAGGATCGGCGTTTGTATTATCATACAAAGGATGGGCGAAAATGGAGAAAATTTGGCGGTGCACGCAATGTTCGCACAAGAAGAGTCACGCATTTACCTGGGCCTTTTCGGGAAGCAAAAAATGTTAAAAAACTTATTGATATTTGGCATCTCTTTTTTGATGACATCTTGGATATTGTTGTGAGGTATACAAATTTATATATTCAAAAAATAGCATGCAAGTACCAGGATCCAAATGATGCAGCTCTGACGTCAAAAGAAGAGATGAAGTGCTTTTTTGGCTTGCTTTATCTTGCCGGCACTGAACGAGCAGCTAGACAAATTTTGGAGGAGTATTGGAGTAATGATGGAATGGGATCGGAAATATTCGTAGCAGCAATGCCACAAAGGAGATTCCGATTTCTTTTGAGAGTCATCATATTTGATGATACGACAACGAGAGCAGAGAGGCAATCTATAGATAAATTGGCGCCCATAAGGGAAATATTTGAAATATTCAATAACAATTGCCAGCGTTGTTATATATATAGGGGAGTACGCCACATTAGACGAAATGATGTTGCCTTTTCGCGGTCGATGTGCCTTCCGCATGTTTATGCCTAAGAAACCCAGTAAGTACGGCATAAAAGTTTTTTCACTAGTTGATGCTCGAACTTATTATACATCAAAATTGGAAATTTATGCTGGAGTGCAACCAGAAGGGCCATTTCAGATAGACAATTCAACTAAAGCAGTGTCTCTTAGAATGTTTGAACATATTTCGAATACGGGACGAAATATCACTATGGATAGGTGGTTCAACAGTTTTGCCCTGACTGAAGAAGCTTTTACACAACATAGACTAACAATTGTCGGAACACTAAATTCCCGAGCAAAAGGTATACCATAGGAATTTAGAGAGAAAAATAAGCGACCTATTCCTTCGACTGTTTTTGGATTTGGAACATATATGACTTTAGCATCTCATGTTCCAAAAAAAATAAAAATATTCTAATGATATCTTCTTTCCATCGAGAAGGTGTAATAGATGAAAGCACGGGTGATGCACAAAAACCTGAAATCATTACATTCTACAACACCACCAAATGCGGGGTCAATGTAGTTGATAAAATAATTTCGTCATATAGTGTGGCGAGAAATACAAGAAGATGGCCGTTAGTGATATTTTATGGCATGCTGAATCTAGCGGGTATCAACGCATTTATCATTCATAGAAGTAATAATGAACCTGAATTCCAAATAAATCGAAGATTATTTTTAAAACAGTTAGGGTTAGAGTTGGTGAAAGTAAACATAGCAAAAAGAGCAACTATGTTAAATTTGCCAAGAAATATTCGACAGATGGCCGCTAAATTTGCAGGAGTGAATATGGTACCACCACAGGATCCACCTCCAAACAAACGAGGATACTGTAAATATTGTAAAAAACGGCAAACAAGATACTTTTGTAAGTTTTGCAAATCTTGGCTTTGCATGGAGCACATTACTGCCTGCTGTGGTGAATGCGCCGAACGGAATCAACTTTGAATTTCAGGCATCAAATTTTTTGTGTCGATTTATTTTTTTGTCTTTTATTTTATATACTTATTTATACCTTTTTTATTCATGTGTACCCGTTGAATACAGCTGATTTTAGGTTTTTCATGTGAAACAATGTCATAAATAAAATGATGTGTTATAACTGTGTTTTTCTTTATAATCCGCATTTTTTTTTTGTGAAATCGCCTACAGTAAATATAATGAAAATGAGAATGAGTATCAATTCAACCAATCTGAAAAGATTTCGTTGAAAAAAAAAATCAAAAAATGAACTTTTTGATATTTGAAATTTGTTTCTGATAGGCTTAACCCGTCCGCTAATGTAACTACCTATCCGCCCGTCCGATGGAGTGTCAAGAAACGATGGACTAATGGGTTAAAAACTTGTATGCCTAGAGTGGCTGCAAACAAAGGATCCAGACTAATTATTGTGCATTGCGGTGGAAATGAAGGATGAGTTTCATATGCCTTAAAAATATGTGGAAAAAAATGGAAGATTGCAACGTTGAATGTCATAAGAACATGGGCGATAATATTTTTAAAGAATGGTTTGAATTCACATTGATCCCAAACTTAGAGCCAAATAGTGTTGTAGTTCTTGACAACGATTCTTATCATTCACGACAATTTAATAAAATACCAAATAAAAGCTACAAAAAGACCGAACTACAAAATTTTTTAATGGATAATAATTTGTACTTGAAGATTCTTATACAAAACCACTGATTGAAGTTTTACAGACAAAGAAATTGAAGAAATTGTACGACCTAGAGAGTATTGCTGAAAAACACGGACACTCTATATCGAGACTTCCTCCTTATTTTTGTATTTTAAATCCCATCGAGTTAATTTGGGCACAATTAAAACAGAGTATTCGGCGTAACAATACCTTTCCTAAATTTGATACGAAAGTCGTCGACCTGATTAAAAGAGAAGTAGCTAATAGAAGACCAGCAGAAAAGGATTAAAAAAGTAATCAAAATTGAAGATGAGTATAAGAATATTGAGCAAGTCCATATTAATGGGGGAAATAAATTTATTATTGATTTACAAGACGATAGTGATAGTGAAGCAGATGGTATGGGAGAAGGATTAATAGAATTTTTCGAAGAAGTAATTAAGTTTAATATATTTTTCATGTTACTTATATAGTAGTGACGAACAGGAGTTAGACATAATATTTACAATTAGATTGCTACACTATATCTTTTACGCCAACTATATATTATATTAACAATGCAATACTCAAATCCTACAATAAATACCTTTTCCGATCGAAGTTTTCAGCCGGTTTTAAAAACGTAAAATTATACTGCAATATTTGGACACTTGTATAGTTGGCGTAAAACATATAGTGTAGCAATGTAATCGTATATCCACTTTGAGATATGTAGCGGAGCTAGACTCTGAAAGGTATTAATATTTTGTTTACTTTTACCAATACCTATATTGTATTTGATGTTATGTAATTGTTGTAAGGGCGTTCGGTTTAATCGTGATACTAGACGTGAACTGAACCCTTCTTGTATCCCATTAGATTTTTTATGGACCTAACAAAATTCTATGAAAAAATAACAAAAACAAGAAATTTCATAACAATGAATAAAACAATTCTTTAAAAATAAATATTATGTGTAACTCCTACTATATAAGTAACATGAAAAATATATGAAACTTAATTTTATTTCCTATTCCAAAAATTATTTTAATCCTTCTCCCATATCATCTGCTTCACTATCACTATCGTCTTGTAAATCAATAATAAATTTATTTCCTCAATTAATATGGACTTGCCCAATATTCTTATACTCATCTTCAATTTTGATTACTTTTTTAATATCTGTTTTAATTGTGCCCAAATTGACTCGATGGGATTGAAAATATAAAAATAAGGAGGAAGTCTCACTACAGAGTGTCCATATTGTTCAGCAATACTCTTTAGGGCGTATAATTTCTTAACTTTCTTTGTCTGTAAAACTTCAATCATTTGTTGTTTTGTATAATAATCTTCAAAGTACAAATTATTATCCATTAAAAAATGTTGTAGTTCGGTCTTCTTGTAACTTTTATTTGGTATTTTATTGAGCTGTCGTGAATGATAAGAAGCGTTGCCAAGAACTACAACACTAATTGACTCTAAGTTTGGAATCAATCTCAATTCAAACCATGTTCTTATGATAGTCAACGTTGCAAACTTCCATTTTTTTTAACATATTTTTAATGCATTTGGAACCCATCCTTCATTTCCACCGCAATGCACAATAATAAGTCTGGATACTTTGTTTGCAGGCATTGTTGGCATACATATTTTTGACCCATCAGTCCATCCTTTCTTAACCGTGTCGTGTGTATCATACCAAGTTTCGTCCAAATAGACAATTGGCCGGTTTTCTTCTCTATACTTAGTTAATTATTCCAAGTATGTATACCACATATCCACTATTCTTCTGCCTTCCATGACTGTTTGACGTTTATTAATCGTTTTGAATTTGAATTCCAATTTTTTAATCCAGTTTTCAATAGTTTTCTTAAAACATTTACATTACGGCCGGCATTTGTCAATTTATTTCTTATTATTTCAATCGTTGGTAACTCATTACTTTTGTAACAGTCTCATATGTTATGGTGGTTTTTAATAATTTTATTACATATACATCTAAATGTTTGATCAATCCCTTATCACATCGCTTCTTGCGTTCGTAAGGCCCATTCTTGGCTCTTTTACGTATAGTTGACAGGGGACTTTCCGTTAAATCAGATATTGCTTGCATTAATTCTGTTTCTTCATCGAAACCAATATTTTCCCGCAGATTCTTATACACATTGAAACATATATTCTGTGTTTCCAAATTTAAATGATCACAATTATTTAAATTTTTGTTGTTGTTACAAACAATATTTTGGACCGAACTCGATATTTCCCAATGACGCCACTTGTAAATATTTAACTTTTAACTAAAAATATAATTGCTATATAATAAATATGTATCTGCCTCAGAAAAACACTACACTCTTTCTTGATGTCAGCCTACCAACTAAATAGTGAATGTGGCTTATCTGTGGTGAACACCTGTTGTGTTCGAAAAAATTGCTATTTCAAAATATACTTATAGTTCAGTAAAATATGGGAAAAATAATAAGTTATTTTAAATTTATATTCCTAATTCTTCTTAATAAGACGAGATATAAGATAGTGTTAATTGTCTGGTGTTATGTTTAAGATGTTTTTAAATATAAATAAGTAATATTGTTTAATGGAATGGATTTTGTTCTATACATTAACGCTAAGTATCTTAAAAAGTAGGATGGCGCTCCATAATTGCGGGTTAAAAATAATCGTTAGACAGTCGATAAATGTATTTAATAAAAATGAAATTATTAAATACATTTTAACGAATATTAGTTGAAATTATAATATTAAATGAATATATCGTCAAATAAGCAGTTGAAATTATAATATTGACTGGACGATAAGCCGAAACCTCAAAGTTCGCACTATATCTCTTACGTCGACTATACCAATGAAGCGTTGCGAACTGATTGACGGCGACATACGAAGGTAAAACGCTTGTGGTGTCTGCAATAGGATTTTCATATGACCTATCCTAAAAACGTTGGCAACAAGCATGCAAATCACGTGTTTGTAAATAAACGTCACACTGTCCCGATTGACCCCTTAGTCCTGATTCACCCCGTTTGATGGTATATTTGTAATATTACAAAACGCTTCTTCAGAGTTATAGTGGTGTAAGGTTTTGTCTCCGGTGGTGAAGGTCCCGGGTTCCAATCCTCGCCAAGGAAGATGTCTTTCTTTTCTGATGTAAGTAATTAGACATTACATCAATAATGTTAATTTCCAGGTGACATTTATTATAGGCATTTCCGGCGCATGCGGATGAAAATAATTAACAAACATGGGCGCCGGCAAAATCATACTTGAAAATGATTAGAGCTATATTTCAATATACTTTGAGCTGGCTTCATAAAAAAATACTGTGGATAAAAATCATAATAATAATATCAAGTTTAAAACAATATTTTTTTTTTCTGATTTCTAGTAATAAAACATTGTGGATTTACTCGAGCATCGTGGAATCCTATTAGGTTTGGTAGATTAGATAGGAAGAATAAATGGTTCTATAATGTTTCCGCTTTCAGCGGTGGGAGAAGCGTCTACCGATTTTCAAAATTGTAAAAAAAGCAATGCCATAAAAATACTCAAGCGTGTCAGATGTTGATATTTTTCATACTCCAACACTGATATGAAATATAAAATAATCTGCCGATTTGCGTGGTGGGGAGGGGGGTGGCCATGAGGGAGAGAACAAAAAAATTACTCCATCGCGTCAGATACTCCCATTTCTCAGTCTGACAATTTGAAAATGACGCAAGCTTACAGCGAATTCCTGAAAATGTAAAAAATAGCAATTTTGAAATACCTCGCGTCAGATTAGCGTACTGAAGGTTTATCATGATGTCCCAACCATAGTGACAAAAAATCTGACGATTATTTTGTGAGGTATTGAATTTTTTTTTGAAATTGACCAATAAAATACGAAAAATTACCAATATATTTAGAAATATTATTTAATTAGAACTTCATATAAAAAATTATAATTTAATAATTAGGTATAATGATTTAAATAATTATTTTTAATCTTCATCTTCATCCAAAGAATTGTCATAATCCAAATGTAGAAATTCCGTGGGCTTCGGTGGAAATTCAAAATTATCATACGTAGTGCGAGATTTTCTTTGATGCGGCTTACTGTGACAGTACTCCAATACCGTTTTACATTTTTTTAATGTTTCGAATGTGGGCTTCACTGTTTTAGAAGATATATCACAGAAAACACAATTCATAACATTATAACCCATATTATCATATATATGAAAATCACCAAAGTTTATATACAAAACCAACTTTTCATCACAAACGAAGCCAAGTCAATGAATGAGTCGGTTCAAGACAGAAACAAGACATATGCAGACAAAAACAGGTGCAACGCCCCATCTTTCAAGGTAGGAGACCTGGTATGAGTTGATACTCACACCCATAGTAATGCAACTAAGGGCGTCACAACCGAATTTCGTCCTAAAAGAGATGGACCTTACCGAATTTCCAAAATAATTTCACCAGTAAGCTACCAAGTCTCAGATCCCAACGACACACAAGCACGGTTAGGAACATATCTTGTGTCAGCCTTGACTATAGCCAATACAGAAGACGAAGATACTCCTGTAGTCCCGCTAAGAAGAAGAGGAAGACCAAAGAAGTTTACTGGCCCTTCCTCGAGAATAGTTCAGGACCAGTGGTGGAGACTGTAACAAATATACACTACGGCCACCCCTGGTAATACTATACTTACATGTACACCAACAAGAGGTCGCAAGCGATACACCCCGCTACTACGACGACCTGTGCAGTCAGTCTCATAACCGACATCGTAGCATTAACTAAGTTTTGATATTTCTGTGTTTTCACATTAATATATTTACTATTTAACTTAAACATATTTTCTTACTCTGCAAACCCAATAATCCCAAGACGTACATGCTACAATAAGCAAAAAACTGAAAAAAAAATTTTTTTGCATAAAATTGTTAATAAGAGTTATGAATAATTAAGTCGAGTGAAAACTATCTCACTACATCAGATAAAAATATTCTCCATTCAATGGCGCAGCTGGTTTTCTTCTAACACTTTTTACATGAAAAAATCTCTGTAGCTTGGCCTATTATCATAATCTTGAAACTTATCACCGCCTCCGTCTTTAACACTAATTGCCTTCACCTTAGTAAGGTTTATTTTAGTAGAAACAGGGTTAACACCTTTAATCAAATCATTTTTTGTTGCAACGGAGTTTTGTATATTTTTGGGTCTTTTTGTGTAATAATGTTGTTTTTGGATAAAATGAGAAAATAGTGGAGCGGAACCAGACTTCAACTGACGGTTGGTAAAAGCAGCATCTGATCGAATTATTGGCAGTATCTCATCTCATGATTCAATTCATTTAGGGTATCTAGAATTTCGTCCTTTGCCGCAAGTAGATCACCAATCTTGTTTTGAATTCCATTCCGCATGAATTCCTTAACAAATTTAATAGTCCAGTCTCCAGACCAAAAATGGGAAATCAGAGGAACTAAAAATACTAGTTCCAATTTTTTCAGTGATGTGTAGGGGGTCCAACGAACAATAAAAAATACAGTAAAGGAGGAGGGGGGCTTTAAATGTTTCATATTTCAGTTTTTCGCTTATAAATCAAAACGGTGCGTTGCAGTGACAAAGTACTTCAGTACAAAATGAAAGCTTATTAAATTTGCTACAAGTTTGTTTATATACATTTTCACGAAAAACTGGATCGTTTTCATGCTACCAACTCCGGAAATGTCGTAATTTTCAAAAAAAAATTGTTTTTCACTCATGTTGTTCGTATATTTTTGTCTTCTAGATCCTCACTCATTCATATTAGGAGAAAATCGTTACAATAAAACTTGTACAGCATTACAGTCTGAAAAAAAACAATACAAAATAACGGCATGTCGAAAAAATTATAATGTTATTGATATCATAATTTATCGAAGTTTCACTAAATAACTGTCACCAACTATAGTATGTACAAAAAGTACGAGGAGTAATAAACCCTAATTAAGTATGCAAAACCTTTACAGGGAACACCATGAAATTTTTGATAAATCTCTTACTTTAAATTACATTTCTTCCGTAAATCTAAAAACCAGGTAGATCGACCCCGTATTTGTTTCAGTTGTAGCAAAGTTTAGGGTTTATTCATTGTTAAAGGATTAGCAGATAAGCAATAACGCAATGCAGTGGTGTGTATTTTGGGAAAAAAAAACGTTTTAAATTATAATATAATAAAAAATGAAAAGAAATAATTATTGGAATACATTTATTACTTACATTTTATTCTATATCCGACTCGGAAGAGGAAGAATCGTTGTTGACATTAATAATAATAGGGTCGATTAAATCATCACAAATATTGTCAATTTTCCACATATTTGCCTCTACTTTGATAACATGCTCGATACTTCTTCTTCTTATGGTGCCGTCTCTTTATGGAGGTTGGCTATCATTACAGCTATTTTTACTTTGGATACCGCGGCTCTGAAGAGTTGGAGGGATGTGCATCCAAACCATTCTCTGAGGTTTCTTAGCCAGGACATACGTCTTCTGCCTATCGATCTCTTTCCTGCGATCTTTCCCTCCATTATCAGTCGTAGTATACCGTATCTCTCTCCACGCATAATATGACCGAGATATTCTAATTTTCGGGCTTTAATCACGTTCACTAGTTCTCTTTCTCTTTTTACTCGGCGTAGAACTTCCTCATTGGCAATCTTTTTTGTCCATGATATTCTTAGTGCCCGCCGGAAGATCCACATTTCAAAAGACTGGAGCTTTTTCATTGCGATTTTGTTGATTGTCCATGATTCCAGTCCATACAGAAGCACTGGGATTACGTAGCATTTAATCATTCTCAGTCTGAGTTGGAGATTTAAGTGGGGATTAGTGAATAGTTGTTTCATTTTGAAGAAAACATTTCTCGCCTTTTCGATTCTAACTTTAATCTCCATAGTCTGATCATGTTTGTCGTTGATCCACATGCCAAGATACTGATACTGCTTAACTCTTTCGATCAACAATGAATTGACTTTGATGTTGGTATTAGGATGGCATGATGGATTTTTACTTATGACCATGTATTTCGTTTTCTTATAGTTCATTTTTAAACCGTACTCCCTGCTGACCCGATCGATTTCTTGAAGTATTATTTGAAGGTCATGTGTGCTGTCAGTTATGATTAGGGTGTCGTCAGCGTAGCGCACGTTGTTAATGATCTTTCCATTTATAATTATGCCTTCTTTTCTGTTCCCAAGAGCCTCTTTGAAAATGGCCTCTGAATAGTAGTTAAACAGAAGTGGCGATAAAACACATCCTTGTCTCACTCCTCGTTGTATTTTGATGTCTTCTGATGTCGTTCCTTCGGAGCTGATCACAGCAACTTGATTCCAATAGAGATTCTTTATTATTCTAACATCTTGCTCATCAAGTTGGCTTTCTCGTAAAAGACTAATTAGCCTCTCGTGTCTCACCCTGTCGAACGCTTTCTCGTAGTCGATAAATCCCATATATATTTCCTTATTCATATCCAAACATTTTTGTATTATTACATTCACTGCGAATAAGGCTTCACGTGTGCCCATTCCATTTCGAAATCCAAACTGATTTTCACTAATATCGATTTCTAGCTTTTTATATATTCGACTATGTATGATCTTGAGGAAGGTCTTTAAAGTGTGGGACATTAGGCTAATTGTGCGGTGGTCAGAGCATTCCTTTGCATTTACTTTCTTTGGCAACATTACGAAGGTTGATCTCAACCAATCTGTAGGGATGATCCCTGTATGATAGATAGTGTTATATAGATCTACTAGTATTTGCAGCTGGTCATATTCTATAAGTTTTAGCAGTTCTGTCGGAATACCATCAGGGCCAGGTGCTTTTCCTGTTTTGGTGCATTGAATAGCATATTCTACCTCCCTCCTGCTAATAGGTGGGCCTTTTCTGATTTCTTGGACTTGCAATTCTTCTCGTTGGTCTTCAAACAGTTCCCTAATGTATTCTTCCCATCTTCGCAGTTTTTGGGCAACATCCATAATTAAATTCCCTTGCTTATCTTTGATGAGACTGTAGCTCTTCTTTTTACCTGTGCCTGTGATTTCTTTGATCTTTTTGTGAATCCCAAAACTGTCATATTTTTTCTCCAGCTCTTCTATTTCATGCTCGATACAGTTTGTCCAATTTTCCTTACTCACATGACTTACAGCACTCTCAAACAATTTCACAACATCGTTTAAAAGTAGTATTTTTTTTCCAACTTCCCCCTTTACCTGAGCCCATATTAATTCTATGGGATTAAGTTCACAATGATAAGGGGGAAGTCGAAGAACTGATATACCACGAGAAGAAGCCATTTCTTCTACAATGTAGGTTTTGTATTTATTCTTGTTCATTTTTGCAATTCTGTAAAGTTCTTTCCTTAGTGGATCTTTTGGAAACTTAATATTTTTCGAAATAAGCCACTCCAAAAGCTCTGCTTTACGCCAACGACTTGTGGGCAATGCTTCTCGTAACCGTGAATGGTAACTTGCGTTGTCCATAACAATAACAGCCCCTTTTGGAATCAGATCCAACATTTGAACAAACCATTCCTCGAAGACATCCCCATTCATATAGTGATAGTCCCCCGTGCGTTTTGAAATAAAAGTTAATAATCCACCATCAACAAAACCTTCAGAACTTCCAACATGGACAATGATAAGTCTTTTTCCTTTTCCAGATGGTGGCTGCAAACCTAACGACAAACCTTCCACGAATGCCTGCCTTCCGCTTTTAATGTTTTCATCTTGCCAAGATTTGGAAACTGTATATCCAGCATTTATCCATGTTTCGTCTAAGTAGAAGATTTTCAAATTTTGTTCTCTGGCATGTAGAATGCTTCTTAAATAGTCTCTTCTCCAAAAAACTATTTCCGGTTTATCTATCAAGAGAGATTTTCTATTATGTTTTGTATATCTGAAACCCACATCTTTCAAAAGTTTGCATAATGTCATTCTGGAGAATTTTGGATAGTCCGTATCTTCTTGCACTGATGTCATAATTTTGTCAAGTGTTGGAATTTCCTTTCGTAAGTAAAATCCATGGACTTTACGCCTTAGTCTTTGTTTTAATGACTCATTGATCTCAATTGGTTTTCGGCCTGAAGGAGTTTTAGGGGGTTGAAGAGTTCCATTCTTGCTTTCTTTTAGTAATCTATAAATTGTTGATTTAGCAACACACAACATAGCAGCCGTTAATTCCACAATATCATCAACAGTTGCACTTGGATCTTCGTTTTTCAATGATATATAACAATTCAATATCAGAGTTTTTTCATTTAAAGATAATGGACCTGTTTTTGGTCGTTTAGATGGTCCTTGGCTTATCGACATTTTTTGGTACTTGCACAATTAACATTCAACAAATGTTTTAAATATATTCCAACTGTTTACAATATTATGACAACCATACAACTACTCAAAGAACTAATACTAAGTACTGATTTAATGTACCTACTTTCTTTTAAAATAATATTCCCGATAATGTTTCTAAGAAAACTGGGTTGTTTGGAAAATCCCTCTCAATAATCGAATAATCTGTAAATAGGTGTAATCGTATTAAGCCGATTACAGTAGGCCACTTGCCATTTAAAATTTCTGAGAAAAACTCCCCAAACACTACACATAGGAGTAATACAAATAAAAAATATTATGAATAAACGGGCATATCCGAACTCTGCCACAAAATAAAATTTTACCTGACTTGTATCAATTTGAGGATTACTGAAATGTTCGAACTGTGCCGCAACCATTTAGTTTAATCCTATTAGAGTCATTAGGGTTTATAATAGATAAAATCGGAGGCCCATAGAATTATGTATATTTCTGAAAGGTTTCAAAGATTTCTTGAATTAAATATTTTGAAGAAATCTTGATTGTTTTGATCGATATTTAGGGGATTAGGGGAAGGATGTTGATGCACTTACACTATTGCCTAAAAATCAGGAAGAAGTATTTAATAGTGTTCGTGAATTACAATTACGAACGAACCGAGAAGAGGAATTTCTATTAACAGCAGACCAGGTATTTAAAATTATTGTGTTCTCCTGTTTATCCGACCTTAATTTTTTATGTAATTCGGATTGTATTTTGATGGATGGGACTTTTAAATACTGTTCAACTTTTTTTTACCAAATGTTTACCATTCATGGTTTTAAAAACGGCTATTACGTACCTCTTGTTTTTTGTTTGCTGCCGGACAAATCAAGTCAAACATATTCAAATTTGTTTTTAATTTTAAGACAAAAATGTAAAGAAGTAGGCTTAAATTTTCAACCTAAAGAAGTCGTAGTAGATTTTGAACTAAGCATTCATAACGCTATATATGAATGTTTTGGCAGAGATCAAATTCTTTTTGGTTATAAATTTCATCTCTGTCAAGCTTGGTTTCGTAAGATTCAGGAGTTTCATTTGGTACAAGAGTACAGACAGAAAGGTTCTGTAATTGGCGAATACTTAAAAGTACATTTCGGTATTATGTATCTTAGTCCTGAGGAAGTTGTAGAATTTTTTTATAATGAACTACATTTTTTGCTTCCGAATGACGAAAGAGTTATAGAATTCCGAAATTATGTCAATAAAACATATATAACGCAAAATTCGATATTTCCACCACTTATTTGGGCAAATAATGCATCCTTTTTTAAGAGAACAACGAATTCTTGTGAGAGTTTTCATTCGCATTTCGGTGCTTCTTTTTTTTCGGTGCTTCTTTTTACAAAGTACATCCAAACATTGTTCAATTTACTAGTGTGTTATTGGATTTACAAACGGAGGTATACGCGAAAATTCGTTCGGCAAACCAAAGCCAGAAAAAAACCAAAAAAACTATTAATGTTAAAATTAATTTCAATAATGATCATTTGGATCAATATAGGAAAAATGTTATTTCTCGCTTTATGTTTGTGAAAACGGTTGCATGTAAAAATCTTCCACACGTTTAATTTTTTGTTATTTTTATATGTTTATGTATATTGAATATATTTTATTGTAATGTAGATGTAATTTTTTAGAAGTGGCAAATATACGTTATATATGTATGTTATTAATATTTTCTTATATTGAATTTGAGTACCTAAAGTTCAAGGTAAATTGTTAAATCGGATTAGGCTATTAGACCCCTACTGGTTTGGTAGTTAATCTCCAAAATTTTAAACACTGGCAGAGTTCGAACAACCCGTAATGACTACCTACATTTTGTGGCAGAGTTCGGATACTCCGGAATAAACTGTGTTGCCTTTCTTTATCAAACTTACTAAAATTGATGTACCTCTATCACTTTTTTTTATTAAAATTAGTACATCCCGTTACCTCTGACCTAAATCGTATATTCTTTAGCATAGCTGCAACTTATTCGTTCAATACAAAATGTACCTTACGGTATACCCTCTTAAAATATATTTTGGTACGTCTATGAAATCTACTTAAATGAATGATTTATTACTCCTTGTCCTTTCTATATAGACTATATCAAATTTAACAGTTACAAATGTTAATTTACGGGCGGTCGGACAGAATTTTAAATTAATTCTTTTAGATTTTTGATGTGTTCTTGTAAGCTGGTACTGAACACAACTATATCATCAAGGTACGCTAAACATTTCTCGTTCTGTATACCTCTTAGGATATTGTCCAAGACCCTTTGAATGGTTGCAGGAGCCCCTTTCAGGCCCATGGGCATGCGCACATATTCATAGTACCCATTTTCTATATTAAAGGCTGTTTTCCGAATATCCTCCTCAGCCATAACCAATTGTGATCTCATTTAGTTTTCGATAGTCACCAACGAGTCGAAACTTCGGCTTTTGAGAAGCATCTAGCATCTTTGATTTGGATTAGGTTTAAAAATGTTATCACCATTATTAGAAAAACTTGTATTATTCCTATTAGGAGGATTATAAGATTTTGTGGGTTTGATGCGGGATTTCGATTAGTGTGTTGATAATTCTGCATAGAATTTGGCTTAGGAGGTGTCTGCCTATGTGCCACATTATTTTGGAAATTGGTTTTATTTTTATGTGAATAATTTTGCGTATTCAAAGATGAAAAAACATTTTTCGGATGATTATTCTGGCTCATATAAACTTGAAAATCATTTGTAAGAACATTTAAAGCAATATTTAAATCTTCTGGATTTTTCGTACGCATTAATGTACCTAAAGGTTCTTTTAAACCACAAAGCAATACTCTGAGTGCCAAATTTTTAAAGTAATTTCCTAAAATTAAATGTTCATTCACATTAGAATGTGTGATGAGATAAGAAATTTGAAGATTTAATAAATGTTGAGTTCTATTATAAAATTCGAAAGGCGTTGCATTACATTGTTTTACTTCTGAAAGTTCTATATTTAATGTGTAAATATCTCTTTTATCAGCGTAAGTATTAAGGAGTGCATCTTTTAAATTTTCCCAAGTTCTTATAGTACAGGAAGAAATGTTTATAGTTGCACCTTTTATTTTTGTCAAGATGCTGCATTTTGAAAACCCCTCCATCTACAGTATTATAAAACTTACTCACTAATATATCTGAAATTTCAATAAACCTAGGACGTAATGCATTGTTTCAGAATCGTCAGATGTATCAGAAAAATAATTAATATTTCCTCTATATGACATAAAAACACTTACAGTAATAGAAGAAAGATCCTTTCCATTGACTCGGACTGCACAGGAACAACCATATCCTCTTAATCCTTCCGGTTTTTGGCACAACACAGATCTTCTAGTTGAGTTACTCACTTCACTTGTTCGAATAGTCAATAAATCGTAGAAACGAACCAAATGTTATATGCTTTAACTTTCGATTGACTATCCTATACTGAGTGCGCCACTTAACTTTTAATTGACTGAAACCGTGTTTTTAAAAACTAACCTTATTTCACAAAACACAAAACTCTAGCAACAATTTCAAAAACAAGACTAATATTTTTATTACAAACAATAACCTTTTAATAAACACAAACTAAGCAATTATACAATAAAATAAGTCCTTAATCAGCACAATATACTGTCCACCTAAGGGCAATGGCATAGGAGACATATATCTATAATATATAAGGTCTTATATATTTGTATAAACCCGATATATGAACATATGTAGAAAAATACAGCCATCAAGTGGATCAAAACAATTATTTCTTTTAGGTTATCAAGATTTTTCGTTGAAATCTTAAAAATGCACAAAGTTGCGACGTGTTCAATATAAATTAACATATTATGATATATATTCTTGTACTGAATTTAATACTGATGTACAAGTTTCATTGTGACGATTTTCCCCTAAAACGAACGAGTACGGATCTAGAAGAAAAAAAATATACGAAAAACATGAGCGAAAAACAATTTTTTTTAAAAATTACCACCTTTCTGGAGCCGTTAGCACGAAAACAGTTCAGTTTTTCATAATGAAACTTGTAGCAAATTTAATAATATTTCATTTTGTACAGAAGAAATGAAAAACTGAAAAATTAAATATTTAAAGCCCCCTCCCCCCAGCGGCACCGGAATTTGGAGGGACTTTATTTTTCTTGTTCATGGGACCCCCCACACATTCCTGAAAAAATTGGAACTAGTATTGTTAGTTCCTCTGATTTTCATATTTTGACTGTATTATAAATGGATTCATTAATTATTGTTAATTGATGCTCATAATATTTTCTTTATCTCCAATATCGCATACCTACTTCTTTTTACACTGGTTGCAGAAAAAAAATAGATTTTTACTTTTAACGTTTATCATAACTAACAAAACAAATCGAATTATTACTCACGTGTGCATCACACTTTAAAGTAGACTAGTGCAGATTTCCAATAACTTTTTTAGTTTTAGTACAGAGTGATCAACTACACGTCAACACCATTAAATACACACTTAATATATTTGTTTCTTGCTTTCATCTGAGCGAAAGTATTAATGACATATTTTGAACTAATTGTGCTTCAATGCAATTTTGGCACCCTAGGCCCGGGCCTCGCGGGCCTAAGCTATCCCTGCTTAAAATAACAAAAGTTGGTGTCTTTAAACCAAAATTACTTCATTCAATTGACATGGCAACAAATTAATAAGGTTTGTAACAAATTATTGAGGGATTGCTCTGCATAAAAATACAAATTCAAGGTTCTATTTTCAACAAAAAAATTAAAAACTTTATTATTCAGAAATATCAGTTGACAACTACTATATTTACACAACTTACTACGTACTATAGCTTGTTACAAAAGGAAAAACATCTCACTCTTACAAATGCATTTTCTTTTTATTTGTAAGTTTTTCTATGTTTAAAAATTTGACATTTATTTATTAACCATGGTGACCAAATCACTTCATTTTGTTGACTCATCTACAAGCAGTGTACATTTATTTTTCAACTTTACTTTGTAGGTATCGATTTAGTCCACGACGTAGCAGAACAAGCCCTTCTTAAAGAAATCGAAACCTACAGAAATAAACAAGAACAATTGAGAACATTGTTTTCTAAAGTGAGTGATCAGATGCGAAATAACAGAGCAGCTCAAGCAGAGTTAGAGAAAGACGTTCAAAGCAAAGACTCTGCATTAGGAATTGATAATATGTGTCATCAACTAAATAATTTTTCAAAGGGAATTAATTACTATGGTGGAATCGAGAAATTTGATCCTACGTATGTTTGTGTAATCTTAGAATAGTTTTGAGTGTTGAAGAATATTTGTTTTTAGTACAAGCAATACAGTTACTTGGGCAGAAAACAGTAACCGAATTGTACAAAGATCTCAATCCGAGAGAGGCAAATCAGCGCAGATGAGATCGGATATTGATAATCTTATAAATTCATGTGCTCAAGAAGTTTGGGATGCGTGGAGTAATACTAATAATGCTCTTGCTCGCAGAGCAGCGGAAACATTGGAAGTTAAGAGCAAGTTACAAACGCAATTGCACAAGGTCAGTCACGAGTTAATAATTCCAACAATCCAGGTTTCTTCATGAATTATTTTTAGGTTCAACAAGAGCTTTTTGATTTGGAAAAAAATATCGAATTGTTAAAAAAAGCGATAGTGGACAAAAGTAATCCTATGAAAGTAGCACATACCAGATTAGAGGCAAGAACTCACAGAAAAGAGATAGAATTATGTCGAGATACTGCTCAGGATAGGTAAAATATTTTTGATTACTATTAAAATTATAATAATTGTATACCACTTAAATTTATACTGTAACGAAGTCAATTTTCCGCGACGGTTTTTATTTGGGACAACCGGTAAATTTTAAATTCATTTATTTGTTTGTAGTTTTAATCGGTATCGCGAACATACTTATTTAATTTCTTTTAAGTAGATTTTCACAAATTACTCGTACAAAAATTAGTTTTGGAAAATATATAACGACTCAGGCACGAGTGGAATGGGGCTCTCTCTCTCACTCTCTTTTTGACCGTCCTGATTTTTCGTGTTTGCTACCGATATCTCCGTTGTAAGTGCGATATTGAAGTAAGTTGTGTTTGAACCGTTTAGATACCAGTTATACAGAAGTTTGCTTTCACCGTATAATTTGAATGTATTTAAACATTACTAGGAGTTGAGATTGATTCGATAGGAGTAATTCCCACTGTGACGATCCGAAAAGTCACTATTAGATTTAGTTACTTTAATGTTGTATTGTCAGCGGCCAGTGAACTTGAAGGTCGTTAGCAAGTTGTAGGAAGGTTGTTAGTGTTCTAATCGGAATCACGACTATTTGTAAATATAATAATAAACGCGGTTCAACGATAAATAATTTAAGTGCAGTAAGGTCGACGAAGATCATCGACTGTTTATGTTTCTGTTTAGTTTTTAATAATATATATATATATATATATATATATATATATATATAGGAATTTCTTTACGTTGAAAGCAGAGTTCATTGTTAACTAGTGTCATGTTAGTAATGCATTTTGTATAAGTTATCTGTGGTCAGTAACTTTGTTAAAAATAGTATTCAATATATTATTCCAGTGATTTTTGATAAACTATGGTATTATTTCTTCCCACCAATTAAGGGTAAGTGTTTCGCATTGATAATGGACGGAGGACAACGAGAAACACTTGCCGGCTTAATCACCACACAACGAATAGATCCCAATTTCTGGTAATATCCATGTAAATAAATTCATAGTTAGACCGCGTTTGTTTTGAAAGAATTATTTTCAAAAGTTCCATATTACTAGGGGTTGAGATTGATTCGGTAGGCGTAAATCCCACAAATACATACCAATTTCTGGTAATATCCGCAAGTCAAATCGTTTATTTTGTATAACCAGTATATTTTCGTTTGTCCAAGTTTCGTGATTGTAGGGGTTACCGCGGGTGGGCTTTGAGGTACCATTTTATGTTATTGTTAATTTGGCTTATAATTGCGGTTATTTAACCGTGTATTTCTCCGAGTTACGTCTATTTTCTAGCAGTTCTTTTTCTACCAATATTGATTAAAGCCCGGTATTGCTACCCACTTTATCTGTAGTTAGTAACATCTGACCCCTGGAATTTCCGTAACCTCCATCTGAGGCTATCTAAGGTCGTGGAGTAAACTACGTCAAAACTGACGACCGTTTGAAGAAAGGCGCCATAGTAACCCCGAGTTCGGTTAGTTAAGAAAAGAGGGTTACAATTAGACAATCCAAACCACGTAACTTTTTAGCTGTCAATATGGCGGCGACGGTCAAACATTGGATTCAGTACATTCATTTATGTTTAGAAAACTGCAGAGTTTTAGAGCTATAAAACAGTTTACTTTGTATTTTGTGGGGTTTTAAGGTGTTTTGTAGTGTTTGAGAAAGACAATTTTCCTATTTTAAGATGAAGAGTGCTTATTTTAAATCGTTATTAGTGTAAAATCCAGATGTTGGAGAAATATAAATAGTTTAGCTAATAGATGTATTATGTGTAACCTTCAGCTATTAAATCAGTGTTGTATTTTATTTTTTGTAAATAAATGTAGAACTAAGTTAGCCTTTCATTAATTATAAGGAATTATATATGTATTTGGAGTTATGTAATGAGCTTATAAATGATTGTTTTTTGTCGATGTTGTCTTGTGAAATTGTTTCTATGACCTTAGGGGTTTTATTTTCTAGCTTTTTTTGTTTTTGGAACAAATAAACTGTTATATAAGGGTTTTATTTTATATTGTCCCCAAAGTGTGTGACATTTAATGCATTAGAAAAACAATTATTTTACACTGCAAAATATAAATTTTATTTCATTTTGACATGTGTACATTACAATACATATTTCTAATATTAACATGAGTAAAATCAATAAACTTCAGCCTCATTGTTCAAAGATTTTGATCTTATTGACAAAGCTATGTAAAAATATATTACTATAATAACATTTAGTACATAAACATTATATGTATTATGAAGAGACAAGAATTATTACTAATTCAAGTACAAATCAAAATAAAACATTCATTAAATGATGAGAAATAATAAAAGTTGCAAAGTAATATTTACTAAATGTTTAGCTTCAAAACTAAAACATAAATACTTAAGCATCATAGACACCACAGTCTCCATAAATTCAATTTGATCATGCTGGGACTGTTGATGCATTTCATCAATATCCAAAGTAATTAATTATAATAATTTTCAACTATTAACAATATATAACTTAACATTGCTATTACTAAAAATCAACATTGTTTTTATGAAAATAAAGTGTGCAAAACATGCTCATCGAGTATCTTTTCTTGAACAGGACGATCAGTTAAACATATCCTAATCAATTGTCATTAAGCTGTTGAGACAATTTACATAAAAAAGGACTACTATTAATTATTTTTTACCTTAGTGTCAGTCAGTTTTGTCTTTTTATCTCTGCGATTCTTTCGGTCAACATCTGCAGCCGTTTTTTTACTTTCTGAGACACATGTCCCATATGTTGAGATGGTACCCAGTCAGGGTATTCTTTATCTTCGAGGACAGCAGGTTTGCCTAAAATGGGTTAATACCTACTTGAGTACAAACTACGTAAACTAGGAGCTAGTATAGTTGATATAATATTTGATAGGAAGCCTACCAGTTATAAAGTGTCTACAGCAAACTTTCCGATGTTTCAATATAGATTCGGTCAGATCGTCTCTCTTTATTGCTGCAATCCATGCAGCCCTGCGAAGTTTGGTGAAATCGTTTTTCTTCGTTATAGAAACCTGTGTTTTGTCTCTGCACGATTAGAACGGTTTCCACAACCACAACTACAATACATATCGAAGACAAACAATACACTATTTAAATACCACAATTTACAGCCAAAAAACAGAAATAAAATCAATTTAACGTGGGTTAAACAATCACACTCTACAGTAACTTTGTTATTTATTTGACCGTCGCCGCCATATTGAATTTATTTTGACAGGTCGTTGGATTGCCTAATACTTAAATTAATTGTGCAAAAAATGATCTTAAATGTCACATGGTATATTTTAGATTAGTGTATGAAGTCAAAGAACTCCAAGACAACATTGAAGTAATACATAGAAAACTGCAAGAAGCTGAAGCTCAACATCAACAGTTACTTAAAACTAGATCAAATTTAGAAACTGATTTACACAACAAAGTGAATTCTCTATTCATTGATCGTGAAAAGTGCATGGGTTTAAGAAGATCATTTCCAATTACAGCAACTATTAAATATTAAAACTGGTAGCGGTAGAAATAACAAATGGAACTACACAATATTTGGACAGCTCTTGAATTCAAAATTGTTAATTAGATTAAATAAAGGAATTATTAAAATTACAATTATCTTTATCATCTTCCTGGTTTTTATTAGTTAAATCTACAGTGAAATAATCTTTATTTTTATAACTATTTTATATTGTGTTTGATAAAATTGTCAAACTGAATATTTAACAAAAGGAAGTAAGTCATAGAATACTTTTGAAATCTGCACTGACAATCAGGTAATTAAATTCAAAAGAATAAAGAAATTTTTGAGATATTTAACCTACATATAAAACCAAATTTCAATTTATAAAATAAGAATGAATTTTCTCGTAAAATGGTTCTCGCAATATTTGAAATATAATTATACTCACATTGTAAACATGTGTACGAGCCTACTGTAATGAAAATGTTACTATCCAACGATCTTCCTTAAAGATATTTCCAAGACTTCAAGCAATAAAAAATGAGCCATAATTCAACAATTTTTTTATTGACTATAAAATTATTTAACAAAGGTTGGAAGTGGTAGTTGGAGGCCTTCCTTAGCTTCAAAGAATGTGTATGATAGAGTTATTTCGTTCACAAATTCCATATATGGATCTTCAGTTATTTCTGGATCTATATAAAAGAATACTGGCATATCCACCTGCAAAAGATGATAGTATTGATTTTATTTTTTTTCTCTCTCAGTTATCGGTCATATCCCAATTATCAGCCACTTAATTAGATTTTTGCAAATAATAAGATTTTTAAAAGTCTTCAATAAAATACTAGAACTCTACTGAAAATTGCACATTTTGGAAACATCTCTAGTGCCACTTGCACAATTTATGCCTACAACACTATTACCTTCAAATTGCTGGTCATTAGTCAAGTGGCAGCAGTCGTGTAGTGAACAAGAACATGCACTAACAAAGTAAGGAACGACTTTACCATTAAATGTGTTTAAAAATGTTTTATTCGCATGTACGTGTATCAATTTTTGTGTGGCATATTTACGCTTAGTAACACCATAATATGCTGAAATATTTAGTTGCTTTAAAGTAAATAATGGTCCAATATGGAAGGCAACGTGCCGAGGGCTGGATGATTACAGGAATATATACGATCTTGAACGTTACCCCGGTGGCACCAGGCGGAACCCCCTGTATCTCATGCCGTACCCAGCCATGCGGGGCTCTGGATAGGGGGACTATTTACTTACCTGGCTTCTCGTGGGATTTAGATGAGTACAGAACTAAAAGCAAATCAAAATCCAAATAAAACGGGCGAGGGCAAAGGCAAACCTAAGGCCGGCCCCAGCTACAGGACAAACTCCTTGGAGCAGGTTGACAACCTGACAGAGGAAGAGGTCCAGAAGGCCACTATGTCTGGGGCATCCAGGTTTCGGATGAACACACTGATCTAGGAGGTCTAAAGCTACACTGAAGCTCTGTGAGCAGATAAAACTTTATTAACCTACAGAGGGCAGGGGTAAGAACACAGGACTCAACTAAGAACGTAGAAGCCAGTAAACCCAAAAAAAGAACAAGGTGGGAGCACAGCATACCTCAGAAAAGGCAAGCAACCCCAAAAACCGATTACTACGACTAGTATGTCGTACAAAGACGCGGCGAGTAGCGGTCGTCAGTGAAGACTACCCTGAAGCCCATTTAACAACCCAGAGGATCGAAGAAATCCAAGCTGCAATCTCGAGAGCTCACGAGAACATCCCCGAAAATAGCCCACAGGTGTGCTTAAAAAATGGAACCCGCTTCCGGGATACTTTGAGGACACATACGCTGATAAAACCAGCGTTAAGTGGCTAAGAAATACGGTGCCAACACTCTCAAGCCCTGGGAGGGCGCAGTGTTAAATATTATGAATTAGCATGTCTCCAACGAACCAACATGTTCGGACCATCGCCACATAACTTTCGACATGGCAACTTCGAAACTGGAAATCAGAAAATTCCGCAACCCAAGGAGGACATACTGGCAAGTCTATGAAACAGCCCTTGAGGAGTCTCTCAGAGGGGATACGGTAACCATTTCCACAACGGAGAGCCTTGACCTGGCAGTAGAACAACTGAGTGAGGCAAAACAAATAGTTTATCAGAACAACTGTCCGGAACAAACAAGGCAACAAAGAAATAAGACGGTCTGGTGGAACAATAACCTGGAGGGTCTCAGATCAGGGGTAAGAAGGATATTCAACAAAGCCAAAATCAACCAGGGCTGGCATACATATAGGGCAAAACTTACGCAGTACAACAAGGATATCCGTAAGGCTAAGAGGAAATCGTGGAATAGTTTCTGTGAGGGGATTATAGAAACGCCAGAGTGCACAGAGTCACTGCAAGGGAAGGTACTGCGGGCGCTCTCGCCCCCTAAAAAGATCGGACGGGGCATATACGAGCACAAATAAGGAAAGCTTAGGACTGCTAATTAGTACCCACTTTCAAGGATCATCCATAATTGATCAATCTAGGCCGATAGAACAAGTCCAGAGGCCCAGAAGACAGCTAAAGGTGGACTGGAACATGGCAAATGAATTGGTAATGTACGAGAGAATCAAATGGGCCATAGGCGTGTTCCATCCCTTCAAATCGCCAGGTCCTGATGGAATTTGCCCTGCACTGCTCCATAAAGGCCAGGACATATTACTGCCACACCTATACAAAATTTTCAGAGCATGTATCTCCTGTGATCATATATGGCAAAGATCGCAGGATTTCGGGCCAAACGCGCAAGTCATATAGACCCATATGCCTGTCCTCATTCCTGCATAAAGGCTCCGCCCCACCTGCGATATATCGCATTTTTTGCGATATACCGTAAAATTTAAATCATTGTATTTTGGCGTGTAAATGTGAACTTGTGCGAATATTTGCAAGTTTGATGACTTTTTGTAGAGACATAACTGACTGACATAAGACCCAAAGACAAATACTACTTTCTCTATGATAAGACTAGTATATAGAAGAATAAGAGACAAAGGAACCTCATATTACAAGGTAAGGAACCACAAAAAACACTGAAAATTCACAACAATAAATAAAAAAACCTTCAAACAAATATAACATGAATTATTTTTATGTTATTTCTTTTGACTTCGCAAAGATTAATATATAAAACTTAAGGCAGAGATTCACCCATTAGTTTAATGATAAATGCATAGAGAAAGAAATATATTATTGGATTTGTCTATGGATAAATGAAAATTAACTAACTTTCTCGCCAAATTTTGACGCAGATGGGCATTGATCAATTTTGGAGTTTACGATCTCGCGATATATCGCAAAAAAATTGTGATATATCGCAGGTGGGGCCGACAAACTGGAAAAAATTGTGGATAGACATATCAGGTACCACATTGTCACTCTATCCGCTGAGCGCACGCCAATACGCCTATCAACCAGGAAAGTCTATAGACTCCGCACTGGATGATCTTAACAGACTCCTGACAAAGACGTGGCACTAGGCGCGTCCCTGGACATAGAGGGGGCGTTCAACAACGTTCCAACTTCACTAATTAATGCACGGATATGTAGGAACATGCCGCACACCATATGCAACTGTATAGAGGCCATCCTAACAGATAGGATCATCATTATCCACCCTGGGCGAGGACACAGTAGAAGTAAAAGTGGGAAGGGGCTGCCCAGGGGGAGGCGTTCTATCGCCACTATACTGGGTGGTCCAGGTCGACGATCTCCTGGCAAAAATGGCCAAGGAAAGATTTTACTGCCTTGGCTAGTAATAAGAGGCAGAAACCTAGAATATATTTCAGAAAGAGCGCAAAACGCACTGAACATATTAAACAAATGGTGCGAGAAATAGAGGCTATTAATAGTAGTGAATGGTTTCAAACTCTCAAAAGAGTCATTCGCACATGTTTGAGAGCGAGAACTTAATCAAATTAAAGATTGTGTTCCATCCACCATACAATTGTGGCCTTCTTAGTTGAACCCTAACATTATCAAATTTGAAAGAATTTTTAAAACTTCTAATGCTAAAGATAATGATGAAACGATTTCAAAATGGTTTTTTTCGAAAAGTATCACATAAATAAAATGGTGGCATTCAAATCTTCAGAGGACACTTGGAACAGAGCCTCGAAGATACAAATCTATTTTACTTTTAGCAATATTTAAATAAGAACAAAAGCAGAATGATAAGGAGGAGAAGAGAGAGGATTTTATGGATACAGATTTAGAGACAACATTAGATTAAGAGCAAATTCATGAGTTTGAGTCAAACGATCAAGAAAGACAAATATATTAAGAAAATAAGCAAAATACACAGCTAAAATAAGTCGGCCATCAATATCTGATAGAAATAAGACCAGCAGAAAATGGAGAAGTATAAATAGATTTATTGAGCGAGATATCTAAAAGCAAAGGAGTTCTGGATTTGACAGATGAAAATTCATCACTTTTAATCCTGATCGATGAGGATGATATGAATCTGACCACTGATCACTTATATTTATATGTATTTTCAAGCACTTCCTTATTAGAAAATAAATCGTCTTCAACAGCAAGTTCTAACCGATGTAATGAAATGGAAAATAATCCAATCCAGAAGCCGAGCCAATAAAATATATTAACACCCCTACATGTTCAATTCCAGAAAATCAGGCGAGGGGAAAGAGAACCTAATTACATAGCAACGGCATCTAACTTTGAAAAATTACCAGAACTGAATAAAGAAAACTTCCCAAATGTTCTTACCCCATTCAAGAAAGTACTATTCTGGAAAACTCCTCCCGATGAAAAGAAAAAGTCAACTAAAAAACCCAAAGAAAAAATACTAGCAGTTGTGTCACAGAATTGGCAAGAATATTAAAGAAAAAAATTAGAAAACATAAATCTTTGGAAGAGAAAGAAAAGAGGAAACAGGGACGATTAGAAAAAGTAGAACAAAAAAATCTTGAAAGAACGAAATGAAAAAGAAAATGGAAAAATAAAAGGAAAAACAACTAAAATTTAAGAAATAGACTCCAATGAAACAGAGAAAATGCCTAGATCAAAATCAAATTCAGCAAATTTGGTATAGATATGGGAAATTATGTTGTGGTAATATACAATAAGTCTCATTTTCCTGGATGTGTTATCAACATAGTATGGAAAAAACAGAGCAAGGAGTATACAAGTGGCTGAAACTGGAAATGATACTAAAAATAGAATGTAGTACCTGAATTAAAAGATTTTTGACCCATTATTAAATGTATATTTTAGTACATAGTTAATAAATTTGTTTTTAGTTTGTATTGTTTATGTTTTCTTTATGAGTAACTTTTGTTTTGCTAAAAAGAATCAAGTTTAATTTTTGTTTCTTACTTATTAAAGGTATTTTTTTGTTTAATATAAAAGCACAAAAAAAACATCAAAAATTGTCTTATTACCCATGACCGATGATTGGGACATATTTAGGCCAATAATCGGGACATTATATTTTTTGGGTGGCTGATAATGGGCACATTTGGGGTTTAAGTCATAACTACTTTTTTTCATAAAAACTGTAAAAATTTTGTCTACATTCAATTAATTGCACTAACAAATAAATATGTAAGGCAACCTAAAATGTAATGTGTTTCAAAATTAACCCTTTCAGTATGGCTGACCTATACATCGGTCGGGTAATGAATTGGCAGACAGACTGCTCACCAATATATTTGACACGACATACAGACGGCTGTTAGTTATATTGGACAAACATTATTTTTTTCATTGCCATAGGGATGACTGACAGATATATCGTGGCTGGTCTTCAGGGCATATAGCTGATTGACTGGTATATCTAACGCGAATTACGAAGTTTTGTGACATATAGACGAGTGACCGTTATATCTGACACTTGCGGAAATATTCGAAGATTGCCGAGCCCATACCGATACCGGATCGAGTTTATTACGATGTCGTCCAAAGAGAGTAATGGTCTGCCAGAAAAAAGATCTAGAACGGAGACAATAGTGATAGTAACTTCTGTGGATTAAATTTACGCGAAGTGTTGCATCTTAGGGCTTTGATAGGCAATACTGACTCGTCTTTCAGTAGTGGTGAGGAAGAGTAACCGTTCGAAGGCAGTGGAAGTGAGTACTTAGGTACTGAGTGAACATGGCAATGTATACAGTACTACTGAAGAATAACAGGACGAAATAGATGAGAGACGTTCTGAAAATAACGACGAAACTCTAGAACCTCCTGAAAATGACTATAGTGACAAATTATATCAGTTTCATCAAACTGATAGTGGAGTGAAAAATGACACATTTTCCAAGGATTCGCCAGAGATATATTATTTTTTGAATCTTTTCGCAGAAGATACTGTTCGTTATATTATTGCCGAGACCAACAGGTATGCTGTGCAGTAGAAAGAAAAAAATTGGGTACAACTAGATTTTAATTATTTCTTCACTTTTGTTGCCTTAACGAAAAAGCTTGAAATAAATGAATATTGGTCCGTAAATCCTTTGCTGCATATGCCAATTTTTTGTCAGAAAATGTCAAGGGATAGATATCTGCAAAAAAATTCCATTTTGTGAACAATGAAGAGGAACAAAATAATACTACCCGTTTATATCCAGGTCCAGAATGTTTTAGAACAGATCAAAATAAGATTTGGTTCACAATTCTACCCTTTCCAAAATCTCGTCATCGACGAGATCATGGTATTATTTAAAGGACGGCTAACTTTCAAGCAGTACATATTGACGAAGAGACACTATTTCGGCACAACACTTTATGTATACAGTGAGCACGTAAAGGTTGGAACAAATTCGTTAAAAGATTGATTTGGCCATTGGGGAAAAAGCTCAGACACATCGATTCTATTTTTCAGTTGCGCATTTTTTGGCTTACTCATATTTTCTATGACATCATCACTGTTCGAGTTAAAATGTCACCATCATTTTTTTTAAACGGGAATACCCTATTTTGATAGTACCATCAAAGAGAACGCATTTTTCTGTGTATGGTTGTCATCTTTTTTTATGTTACATAACCATATGTTATTATTTATATTAATGTAATTTATAAAAATGTAAACAGGACTAAATAAACCTAGGTAAGTATTAAATTAAATACTCAAATGGCAAACCATTTGCTTCTTGACGATATGCAAGGTGATGTTGAAACTCTTGCAACCATTAATTAGGGTATCAGCGTTAATTGAATTAATTTCGGTCCTAACTCTCTTTTTTAGTTAATCAATATTAGGTCTGTTAACGTAAACTTTTCACTTAAGGTATCCCCACAAAAAAATATAATTAGGATAGATCCGGAGATCTAGCTGGCCACTCTAAAAATCCTCGTCTACCAATCGATCTATGCTACCGGACAATTCACTATGGTACCAGCAAGATGGACAGCAACGGTATTACGCAGAACGTGTAAGTGAATACCTAAATAATATTTTTCTCAATAGATGGATTGCCAGGCGAGGAATTTTAGAGTAGCCAGCAAGATCTACTGATCTATCCCCATTAGATTTTTTGTGTGGAAACCTTAATTAAGTTCTAATAATATTAATGATCTAAAAGAGAAAATTAGGAACAAAATTAATTTAATTAAGGCTGATATCCTTAATAATGTTTTGCAAGAACAAAATCGTCTTGCATATTGTTAAAAGGCAAATAGTTTGCAATTTGAGTAATTAATTTAATATTATGAATGAAATATTTTATTTCTTTAATATATGGTTATGTAACATAAAAAATATGACATTCGTACACAGAAAAATGCATCCTTTTTGATGATACTATCAAAATAGGATAATCCCATTTAAAAAAAATTATAATGACGTCATAACTCGAACAGTGATGACGTCGTCAAAAATATGTATACACCAAAAAGCGCAACTGAAAAATAAAATCGACGTGCCTGAGCTTTTTTCCCAATGGCCAAATCAAGCTTTTAACGAAAGTGTTCCAACCTTTGAGTGCTCATTGTATATCTGCAAAGATACATACAATCCAGATGAAAATATAGCAGGTTTGGGAGCTTCAGGAAATATTGTGGCTGCACTTATGAATACTTACCAAGATAAGGGTCATTTATGGATAACTTTTATAGCAATCCAATACTGTCAAACTTTATCCATGAACATAACACTAACTCATGTGGTACTGTTAGAATCAATCGACAGCACATGCCTCCATTGGATGAAAAATTAAAGAAAGGTGAAGTTACCTGGAGAAGCTCGGACAAGTTTCTGGTGTTCAAGTGGAAAGTTAGACATGATGTATCAATGTTAACAAGTATACACGAAAACCAAATGATCACTTTTTACAAAATTGGCACCTCCACTAATGAAAATGTCAAAAAGCCACCATATGTAATTGACTATAATGCAAGAATGGGAGCTGTAGATTGGTCTGATATGATGATAACTAGCATCAATTGTATTCGTAAGGCTATAAAATGTTATAAAAAGTTATTCATGCATACCCTGGATATGTGTGTGCTAAATTCTAATGCCACATTCACTATGAGACAAACCACGAAATGTCCTTTGGCAAAGTTTCAACTGATTCTTTTACATCAAATTCTAGAAAGGTAATTTCCTAAAATTGTTGGTCATTTAGGATCATAATAAAAAATATGTGTTTCATTTTTAGATACAGTAGTATGAAGAAGCCTTCTGCTATAGTAACTGCAAAGACTTCTAGATTGAGTGAAAGGCATTTCCCATCATTAGTCCCAGCAACTGAAAAATCAAAAATAGCTTCAAGACGTTGTGTTGTATGTTCGTTATCATACCAAACAAGGACAAAAGAATCATATTAAGATACATGTGCAAAAAATGTGACCTAGGCTTGTGTTTTGAAATTTTCCATTTAACGGAATTATTGACTATTATTATTTAAAATAAAGAATGTTTACCTTTTCGTTAAAATTTAATAAATATTAAAGTACTAAACCAAATACAAACATCCATTAAGCCTTGTCAACACAGCAGAATCAAATCTGAAATAGGAAGGAATTTGATGCTTTTTCGTTGTGGTAAGACGATTTTTATTGCTCAAACTATTTTGGAAAAAATTAGGACAATGCCAGCTTAAAATCAGGCTGGCATTGTCATATTGTTTATCAGGAGAAAGCGGGAGAAAAAATAATCTGGCTTTGTTACTAATTAGTTGCTAACATTTAAAGCAGGTAATAATAGAATGAAGTCAAAAATAATAAATTTTTGGAATTGGTGGGAATTAAAAATAAACATTCTGAATTGAATGCTGCAAATACTTTGAACTCTTATATATTTTGAATGGAGGAATAATTGTAAAAATAGCTGTCAGAAATGACAAATATTCTGGCACTATCAACTGAAGTGTGATGCTTAGTTAGCACACTTAATATCTTCTATATTCGTAGCTGATTTTTTACTGATAATTAGTTCTCGGTAATTATTTCTTTATTTGTATTTTCATATCAACAGACTAACACCAATTACCAACTCTTGGAAGTGGCAAAAAATATTGATACAATTTTTTTAATCAAGCAGTTTTTTATTCAAACGCTTTTTTATATTTGGTTTTTATGTAATAACATCTAAGATTAAAATTGCCAATTTAATAATTATTACTTCATTATCTACAATATTTGAGTGTGCATTATGGTATTGACTTATGACTTTGGGGATATGTGCACCTTTAGATAAAAAATCGATGTCACCAAAAAAATTCTAATAAAAGTTTAATAGATTTCGCGTAAATAATTTTTCAAAGTTCAAACATTAAAAGGAGAATGTAGCTGGGCAACTGTCAACTGTACATCGACAACAACAAAAATGTCAACAAGTTCTTGCTCCTGTTACTTTTTTCTAAATTTCATGTTTCTAATAGTGATAAAATACCGAAATTATTCTTCAAAATTAATGTAATAAAATTTTACTCATATTAAAGACACATTACGTTGCTCAGATTAATCTTGCTTTAAGTTTATTTTAAAGTAAAAACAATTATCGAAATGCTCATTTATTAAAGTAAAAATGCAGTAAATGAAAACACTGTTTTATATTTTATATACATATATCCATAATGGTCAATTGATATCCTACCAGCATTGACGGCCCTGTCTATGCAAATATTTGTTGTTTCCTATCAACAGCAAATACATTTTTAAATTTTGACAGTTGCTTTTATAGTTATATACAATTTAAACCATGACAATGCTCAGTACATATACTATTGTCATCAGTGCTGTACTTGCAAATAGTTGCTGTTTGTTGTCAGCAACAAACTAATTTGTAATAAATAAGCTAATTAGTAAAAAAGAGGAAAAAGTGGCATTACAAATATATCCTAAACAAGTTGATGAAATTAAAACTTATAAAACCATCACATATGCAGGAAATATTTCTAATAATATTTCAAAGATAATATCTTCAGCAACGAATATAACAATTTCTTTTAAAACAGAAAGTAACGTTAGTACAAAATTGTTAAATGTAAAAACAAAAATACCACTATTAAAGAAGTCAGGTATATATAAACTCACATGTCCAGAATGTAATGCTGTCTATTTGGGTCAGACCCTTAGGAATTTTGAAATACGATACAGTGAGCACTTACGAGCATACAGATTAAAACAACCAGATAAATCCCACTACGCAAAACATCTACTTGACACCAATCATTCATTGACACCTAACACAAAACTAGAAGTACTTCATATTTGTGAAAAGAAACAAGAACTGGATTTCCTTGAAGAACTGGAAATTAGAAGACATTTAAGAAACCCACAATATGAAGTTGTCAATGAACAGTTAAATCTAGGGAATTCTCCACTAATAAACTGTCTCCTTAAGTGATAATTGTAAAGATCAGCAGATATAGTTTTCCTGGTTTTCTATATCATTGCACAGTTATACTGATCTTAATTGGAAAAATGATATCCAGGATATCACCATAGGGCTAATAATATCTAAGCTTCAATATTTGTAATATCACATCTTCTTCTTTTTTCTGTAAACATATATTAAGCCAATCACAAGTTAGGTTACTTCTTGGTCTAGCCAAATATAACTACTAAACATCAGGTAGGCATAAAATGAAATGTAACTTCTGTCCTTCTGACGATGATATTGATTTATCGAAACAATTGTCAATTTTTTAGAATTTTCAATAACTTGTATTATATTGTGGAATTAACTAGAGACCTTGAGTTTCATTTAAAAACACAGATATCAATCACTTTCCAACGAAAACCCTCAAGGAAAAAATGAAACAGTAAAAGTAAACCCTGAAAATTCATATAATACCCCTAAAGAACTAAAACCTCCTCCAATATATATTTACTCAGTCAGCAACTATAAAGCAATGCTGATGGAGCTGACAACTGTAACTGATCAAAATATGTTCACAACTAAAGCTGTATTAAGTGGCACAATAAAAATTATCCCATTAACTATTGACGTTATGAAAAACACTTACATCGCAATTTTTTGTTAATAGGTTCCTAATTAAGTGTCCTTTGAAATAGTTATTAAAAATTTGAAAAAAATTTGGGGCCTCGGGTTCAAGAGGAAGATGGGCGTCAGCGCACAATCGTAATCTTTATGAATTTTTTTGACATTATAAAGAATTTTTAACACTTTTTCGTTAATTAACAAAAAATTGCGATGTTTGTGTTTTTCATAACGTCAAAAAAAATCATGCCAATTACCAGAGTAGTAAGCGTAGTAACCAAGGGTTATTATCTATGGGAATAAAAAAGAAAATAATAATAATAACGATTATTATACATCAGGAAAAGTTTATAAAGGGTCAGTGTTCGCCAAAATAACGATCTACCACCCTTTTCATGCGACTATGGTACAGTGTACAGATGGAAAAATCCAAATCTACGTAGGAATCACAATGTGACTAGAAAAACTAGTATTATACTAATAATTAAATTACAATCGAGCAATGAACCTATATAAACAAATAACAACTTATTAAACTATAACAAAATTATATGTTCCTACGAGCGTGCGTAAAGTGCTTTTTCGCACCCATTTTTGGGCGCAGTTACACTTTTTCGCGCGGAACTTAATATTTATTTACCTTGTACAATGGTAAATGATTATAATATACTTACATCACAATTTTTTGTTAATAGGTTCCTATTTAAGTGTCCTTTGAAATAGTTTAAGAAAATTTAAAAAAAATTTGGGGCTTCGAGTTCAAAACGAACGATGCGCGTCGGCGCTCAATCGTAATCTTTGTGAATTTTTTTGACGTTATGAAAAATACTTACATCACATTTTTTTGCTAATAGGTTCCTAATTAAGTGTCCTTTGAAATAGTTATTAAATATTTGAAAAAAATTTGAGGCCTCGGGTTCAAAAGGAAGATGGGCGTCGGCGCACAATCGTAATCTTTATGAATTTTTTTGACATTATAAAGAATTTTTAACACTTTTTCGTTAATAGGTTCCTAATTAAGTGTTCTTTGAAATAGTTAAAGCAAATTTTGAAAAAATTTGGGGCTTCGAGTTCAAATCGAACGATGCGCGTCGGCGCTCAATCGTAACTTTTATGAATTTTTTTGACGTTATAAAAAAAACTTACAACACAATTTTTCGTTAATCGGTTCCTAATTAAGTGTCCTTTGAAATAGTAAAAGAAAATTTTGAAAAAATTTGGGGCTTCGACTTCAAAACGAACAATGGGCGTCGGCGCTCAATCGTAATCTTTATGAATTTTTTTTGACGTTATAAAAAATACTTACATCACAATTTTTTGTCAATCGGTTCTTTGTAATTGTTGAGTAATTTTTTTTTATTTTTGGGTCTTCAATTCAGAATCACGAAATATGTACAGGGTTATTGGTTATAATGTGACCACCCCTTTATTTCTCTTATGCATACAGATACAAAAAAAAAGTTTTATATAAAAGTTGTAGGTATATAAATAAATTTTAATATAATGTACTTTGCACACCAATAGCGTTTTTGAATTACGGGGTATAATATAAATTTTTTTTTTAAATAGTACGCCATGTATGTTATAACATATTCGAACAGGGCCTTTTTTTCTCATAACAAAAATATATACTTTTATAGGTCGAGCTTTTATACTTTCCAAAATAATGGACAGTAAACTCCTAAAGTATTTAAGTTATTTAGCTAAAAAAAGTAGTTGGCTATGCATGGCTTACTGCAATTGTTGATATTATCTGTCAAAACCAGGTAACTTCTAAAGTAATAGACAATAAATGTTTAAAAAATAAGCGACGGGGTGTGACATTAACAAAGAACATAAAAAACAATACAGTGTTTATTACGAAATACAATACAATAGCAAACAACATAAAAAGCAATACAGTGTTCATTACAAAATAAAAACCGATTTGATATTTTCATTTTCAATACAAAGTTCATACCTTCTTAAATTTTATATATAGTTTAAAATTTTATTACTATTTCGATGGTTAAGAAGTTCAATTTCAGCTTCAATTTTCTCTCTACTTATTGCAATACTGTTACTGGTATCGGAATAAACTTTTTCTTTTAAATAGCCCCATACAAAGCCATCTAAAGGCGTTAAACCAGGAGTATTTGGCGGCCATTGAATCGTGCCACCATTACCTATCCAAGTCGCGAACTCATTATTTAAGTGTTCTCGCACTTCTCTTACATTATGCGGAGGTGCTCCGTCTTGTTGCCATATTATGACATTAAGCGCATCTTCTGGAAATTCCTGAAGTAAATCGTCAACTTGTGGCAGAATGTCATCGAACTATAATTGACCTGTTAAAGTGAAATTATAGAATATTGGCCCAACTACTTTACCCCGAAAAATTCCACACCAGACATGAATAGATTTTCGATCTGATTTTTTAATTTGTTTAATTTTGTATTTCCTAAAACTTTTTCGTTCCCACGAACATCCATTTTTTCTGTTAAACAGACCTGATGTAGAGAAACTTGATTCATCTGTCCAAATAATTTGTGTGAAGTAATTTTCGTTGTCATCTAAATTTCTTATCATTTGTGGACAGAATTCCAATCGTTTTCATTTATGTTCTTCACATAGTTCCTGTACTGGTAAAATTTTGTAAGGACGATAGTTATTATTTTTTAGTGTTTTTTTAACTTTATAGTAACTTGTCTGTAATTCGCCGGAAGCTTTTTTTATACCACTCTCTGCATTCTCTAAAATAAAAATAATTGATGTTTTGATGTGTCTTATTCTAAGAATATATTTTTAGGTAATTTAATATTAATTGAATAAAAGTATTATTTTACCTTTAAAGTTTAACAGTATATTCAACTGTTCTTCTTCATTTACTATGGCAATACGTTTCTTTATCAAAAAGTTATGATAGACATTGACGTGATGGTAAATATTTACAAATGTGTTTAGCCTAGGACATCCTCGATTTGGATACAACTGTATATATTCTCGTCTTGCAGCACGTTTATTATTGTTATTTTTGACATATACAGAAAATATTTATACTTTTTCAGAAGCCGTATAATCCATTTTTGAAAAATTTAGCTATCAATTAGTTGTATAGGGACCGAGAAAGATGACGTTTATGCCATCTGCCGTGAAAAAAGACAAACAATGTGATGTAAACACTATTAGTAGTTTTGTATAATCAGCGTTTTTAAATGTTCATTTTTTAAAACTGATATTAAATGTTTGTGATGTCGTCATCAAAAGTATATTTCTGTATTCATGGCTGTTCAAATATGCTGTATAAAAATACGCTTTTGAAATTTTAGTTTCTCCGAAAATTCATTGAACACTGCGTGGATAACCTTGAAACGTCAAAATTGAATAAATGCAGTAAAAACCCATATGTAATTAAAATGTTCTAATTAAAACATTTTGCTAACTATTATTTTGTGTATAATCAGTATGATACTACAATTGGCAGCTATTAGAAAAGTTCTAAACTTTCTTTTTACATAAATAAAAGATTATTATCGAGAGAATAAAATGTTGTTTTCTGTACGATTTCATTGATTATATAAAATAAAAAAATAGTTATGTGTTTGCTGAGTTTAATATTATATAATAAGTTCAAATAATTAAATACTATTAAGGGGAAGAAAGTAAACATTTGTACAAAACGAATGACTTCAAGTTTTTTAATTACCTTTCAGAAAACATCGGGAGGATTGGGAACCAAATAAAAATACTAGAATTTGCAGTGCTCATTTTGTAAATAATAAAAAATCAGATAATCCCCTACACCCATCTTACATACCAACAATTTTTCCTGGCAAAGAAAATAAACAGATCTATTCATTTTTTGCATTTTGTAGGTTGTTTATTATACTGTTTACATCACAATGTTTTTCTTATTTAACACCAGGGCGCTCTACTTTCGGCATAAGTACTGCCTCTATAGTTCCGTCTCGATCCCTATTTGTAACGTTAGTTTATAATTTTGACAGATAACATCAACAATATTGCAGTAAGACATGCATAGCCAACTACTTTTTTTAGCTAGATACTAACTTAAATACTTTAGTAATTTACTATCCTTTATTTTGGAAAGTATAAAAGCTAGACCTATAAAAGTATATATTTTTGTCATGAGAGAAAAAAAGCCCTCTCCGAATATGTCATAACATACAGGGTGTTCTATTTAAAAATATATATTCTTATTTCATACCCCCTAATGCAAAAAAGGTACTGGTGTACAAATTATATATTATTAAAATTCATTTATACTCCTATAACTTTTATTTGAAACTTTTTTTTGTATCTGTATGCATAAGAGAAATAAAGGGGGGGGTCAAATTATAACCAATAACCCTGTACAGGAACAATTATTTGAAATCTATTTATTCACTTAATCTTTAATTTTTGGTAGTAAAATTATGTCACCTATTAAAGTGTCATTATATGTTCCCAATATTAACATTTTTTTTTTGCAAAATGACAGTTTATTTTGTAAACAAAATATTCATGGATGGTAAAAAAAATCCGTGGTTAACTTCACACAGGTTACAAAACCATCTAAACCTTCTGCAGCCCTGGCTAAAAAAGTGGAAAACACAAATAAATGCAAATAAATCCTGCCAGATTACTTTAATCACAAAAAGAAGTATCTCTCCTCAAGTTAAGATTAACAATGCTCCCATACCTATAAAGAATGAAGTCAAATACCTTGGTCTCCACCTGTATCATAAATTGACGTGGTGCACCCACATTAAAACCAAAAGAAAACAATTGGATTTAAAAGTCAAAAATATGTATTGGCTAATTAATAAAAAAATCGCAGCTGTCACTAGAAAATAAAATTTTAATTTATAAAACTATAACACCAATTTGGACATTTGGCATTGAACTGTGGGGGTGTAGTAAGCCATCAAATACTAAAATTTTACAATCCTTCCAATCCAAAACTCTTTGAATGATTCTAAATGCACCATGGTATGTATCAAATCAAACTATCCATAATGATCTAAGAATTCCATATATTGGCGATATCATCAGAACCCATTCAAATATAGAAATAGATGTACAGATCACATCAAAGAACTAATCAATGTCCTATTCAACCAACCATTGGAGGACATAAGTTTGAAAGGAATCTGGCCAGAAGACTTATAAACCCAGAGAACCGTCACTGGGCGGTACCTGACTCATGCCTTCTATCTATGACAAATAATTTACTTATTACTCTATTTGTTGTAGTAGATTGTAAATTCGCAGGAGATAATTAAAAAAAAATTATATATGATTCAGGCTATTTTTTCCAGTCGTTTTCTCCTGATAAACAATATGACAATAGCAGCTTGATGTTATACTGACATTGTCCTTATTTTTTCCAAAACGGCTTGAGGAACAAAATTCGTTTTACCGCAACAAATTCCTACCTATTTTAGATTTGATTCCGCTGTGTTGACAAGACTAGCTTAATGGATGTCAAATACAATTTATTTTAAATTATGACGTTTAGACGTATACTGACTGATATAATATATATGTCACACGACCATCAGGCTGGCTAGAATCTACCGTCTGTCCAGCAAATTATACAGAGACTGGTGCCGTCTTGAAAGGGTTAATTTTAAAATGAAATTTCTACAATCCTCTATAATTGTGCTCTGCCATTAAGTGGCCAATAACTGCAACATTTACCTTATCTTTTAACTAAAAAATAAATACCTGTTCGTGCGGATTAAGCATTTGTTCTTCAAAACAAAAACACTGAATCTTATTAAAATACTGTCCTGCTTCAAATGGCACTACGTTATATGTGCTTATACCTATAACTGGTTTATCTGTAGGATTCATTGCAGTATAAAATGCTAAAGCTGTTTCCCCTGGAAATACCTACGAAATTAATTTTGCATGTTGAGTATAATAATAATGTATTATATTCACGTACCATGATTTCCGTTTGTTGTGGTTTAAAGTTCCATCTCATACTTGCAGCAGTATCAGCATTAAACTTGATTTTTATAAGTTTGTTTTTCACTACAGACATATTTTCAACTTTATCAGCATCATGTCCTGAGGCAACAGTTCCTCCATAACTGTAGGCTTGACAAAACAATCTGTATAAAGGTACAGCAGCATAGCTTAATCCTACTGTTACAATACCAGCAGCTGTCACGTAATACAATGTGGACCGAATACTTCGTTTTCTACTTTCATTGCTCGTATTATTACTATAAAGTCTATTGATACAATTATTATTGATGGTACTTTTAGATATTGATGTAGTTCTACAAGTTAAGTTTCTTACTAAATTTGATAAAAACTTCATAGTTCATTAAAGGCTTGTATTATAATTTAAAGTATTGACCATTATCATTGGGTCTTTTAAAACGGTAGTAATAGTAAAAAATATTAATTTTGCTTATTTGCTTTTACATGAAACAAGCTTACAATTTCTTTATGTTTAATTATGTAACCTCATTTTTTTAATATAGTTCTGTTCTTCTTCTTTTTTGGTTTAAATTCGTATGGATTATTTGCCCAGATAAAATATTGTATTCTACTACCTGCTTTGTGATTTGGAGTAATTTTGTTGAGTTACAGCCGATGCTTGTTATATTTAGGGATTGTAGCAGAGACAAATCCCTGATTGTAGTTATATGATCTGTGATTAGGATTCACTAAATACACAAAATACGGACAGGTCTGTTTTCTGTGACTAAATAAAAAAGAAGAGTTGAGGTTATGTATATTAATATTCATGATTTCAAAACTTCCAGCAGAAATTATTAAAAATGTTTAACACACCCATAAGAGTATGTTGTTCTCGTTTGGTATTAAGCAGAACCGTCTCTACACAACATAAAATTGTGGTTACAGATAATGGCAGTACTTTAGTAGCATGGCATCCCAAAGAAGACTTTCCTTACGAATGTACAAGACCGTTGCCAGAAGACAAAACTTTTGAATCTTCCACCGTATTGAAAACAACAATGACTCCTGAATTATTAAGTGTATTTAATAAAAAAACTCCTGAACAAGCTAGACAAGAACTTATGAATATAACTTTTACAACAAAGCATAGATGGTTTCCTAGAAGTAGAGATAAACGAGCTAAGAAAACTCCTATGGACCGGGAGTATTTGTAATAAATTAGTTCCATATCTAATTGTAAGTGTATAGTCACAGTTCTTAAATAAAGATGTTCAATATTTAAAATATTTCATTTTCAATCTAAAATGTTCAAACAATTAAGAATGCAAGTTAGTAGTACATATAAATCAATTTTACTACATATATCAATACTTTTTCCCAGTGATGGAACATAGCCACAGATCTGTGTGCAAAAATTTTACCGGGTCCCCCATTATGTTCAGATTAAAAAATAAAAATTATGATATAATGGAGTATTGATAGCTATATTAATTTAGAAATTTTGGGTACACAGGAAAGCAATTATTGTACTGATAAGTATTCATTTTCCTTTATCCAAGTTCAATAATTCTGGCAACTACATCGTCCTTTAAACTAAATGCAGGTATTGGGAATTGTGATTTAGTAAAAAAAAATAAATGGCGTTTAATGCAATTATTTCGGTCACTACCTATAATAGTATTGAGTAGTTTTGTCGGTCCATTTTCGGAGTTTTTTCTATGAGAATATTGTTTTGCATTTGTGGCTCCGCTCCTAGGCTCATGTGCTTCGCGCACCGGTAGTTCCGCCACTACTTTTTTCTAACATCATCCATTTGAATTTTTATATGGAATTATTTGGAGAATCAGCTACAATTTAATAATTTATTTAACAATCAAGGAATGTATAGAAGCACAGTGCTGAATATTTAAGTCACGTAGCTCCTTCCATTGCTGAAATTCTAGGAGTATATTAATTTATTAAGAACGGTTTAATCTCAAACAAATTCAGATTGCTTTCCCCCTTTAAACCTCACATATACAAATATACAGTTTCTCATTTCCCTATTGATAAAAATTTCGGTAAAATATTATTTATAAATGTTTCATAAACCTGAATCTTATTAGAATACTAACATCATCCACTTTTATTATGCCAAACAACTTCAGTTCTAATATTGTCTACACAAAACTGAAAATTTTCTGTCAAATCAGTCTAATAAATAGGTATAAAAACCAGTATTATCAAAATACAGTGAATTTAATCAATGACTAGTTTGTATAATAAAATAAAAATCGGATTTAAAATTAAAACCATTAAGTATTACCCAAGAACCCATAAAAATTTAAAAAAGAAAAAAACAAATATTACTAACTCCTAAATTTATTTGTATACATTATCATATAATTTAACAAGGTACTTGTCTAAATGTATTGATAGCATGAAATTTGGATAGAATCCTATTAGGATTGTTCTTTATAATAACACAAAAATTTATATATGACAAAAGCATGTCCTTATAAATACATCTATTTAGTAACTAATGCTTCAATACTGGAATAATCTAAATATTTCCTGCGAAAGTTCCCTCTTCCCTTTGATCATTCCATTTTTCTATCCAGCTGTTAGGACATATGGAATGGAAAACTTTAGAAAAATATTCACATGGTTCATAGTCGGTTCCTCGGACTTTCTGACATCGGTGATAATCAAGATAGCTTTGGTAACAGTAACGGGTTTGATTGGTGTTTGGGAACCGAGGGTCGAATGGAGCGGTTTTCATAATTTCTTCTTCGGCAATCTGAGCAGGCATGATTACTGAAATGAAAATATTAGAATTAGCTTAAACTCAACATTCATCAAATTCATTTATTTGTGAAATGAAAAGAAGATTAATTGCTTTACAGAAGGAACTTTTAAGATGTTACATTTAATTTTGATATATTTCTACATCCAAAAATTCCGTTCTTCAAGAAAAACAATCAGTGTGTACTCTCTTAGAAAATAAATGATGTAAGTATATACTGAATATGAACATTATCACTCAAAAATAAGTGGGTGAACTGCCTACATAAAAAATTGATACATCAGTATACATATAATGTGCTTGGAGTATAAAAAAGTCACTGCTTTATCCAGAATTTCGAAGCAACTTCAATATCTTATTACATATAATTATTTATTCCATAGTGATTTGCAAGATTCTTGAAATTTATGAAAAAAACCTATGTTACATTTATAAAAATAACCATAAGTTCCTAAAAACGCATCTAATGGGTATAATTCTTGTGAAGTGATACAATTGTCAGGTGTACTTCTAGAGAGTGTTTTGGGCCATTTATGTATGTATTATTTTATCTAATAAATAATACTAACAGAAATATTTGCTGAGGATACAGCAATCGAGCCTATAAAAAAACACCACAAGAGCTATAGAAAATCTTCAAAATCACTTATTCCTTCTAAGAACTGACTTAACAAACAGAAAATCTAAGTTAATAACAATGAATCAAAACAATTGACATAAAAATTAAATACGAGTATCACCTAATTATCCAAAAGTCATAGTTGACTATATAAAATAAAATATCAATTTAGAAAATTGTAATAACTATTGGGAACAGTAAATCAATTCTAGGAGTTCATGGAATGTCTCAGATTAAACAATTATCTATGAGACCCTGTACCAACAATGACATATGAACCAATTCAGATAAGGAGAACACTATGCAAATAACAAAAATCATTATTAATAACCTGTTCAATCCCCACAATATAAAGAATCTGTCAGTCGAATAAACTCCAGAATACTGTTACTGAATGGAAACTGTCACGAGCCACCAAATGACATTAACTTATTAATCAATTGCACTAGAGTATAACTTGAAAATGTAAATATTGTGAAAAAGTGGATTTGGTTATAAGCAACTGCTTTTATGCAAAAGGTTGTAATTTTAGCCAAATTCAAATTGTGACAAAATAATTTTTTCACAAATTTAAAAATAACTCATGTTTTCGTTAGAATAATGTATGGTTAACTTTATAGGAGTGGTAATATATTGATAGAGAGATTCAATTATGTTGTTCATTTATATTTAATACCCTCTGCAAAGTATTTCTTATAAATTATAATTATTATAGAGTATAAGAAATTTACATTTTTGTAGTGATAAACATATTTTTATTTAGTTTATGAGATAAATATTCTTAAATTATAAGTATATGTTTCAAATAATTCTCAGGTTTAAAAATGTATTAACTTTTTAGCAAATAACTCTCACAAAAAAATTTATGCTACCCAGCATATAGTTTCCTTAAAAAACGCACTGAAATAATTATAATGTAAAAAAATAAACAGATAAATCAAATGGATTTAGCTGAGTTTAACAAATAAACTGAGGTAGTTAATATTATATCTACAGTTATAAATTTCATGTTGTGACAATTATCTCAAAAGTTATTACAGCTTAATCTATTTTTGCAATTCTCCACACTTAATTATTATTATTTGTGGAGGGTAATGAGTCCAAAAAGAAATAGTACTTAAAAATTTCAACATTCATTACCTTTGGATCATCTTTTCAGTTATGTTATTTTTAAGTTTATTATTTTTAATGACCTTGGACTAAAAAACAGATATTTTCTTAATACTAAGGACTTACCTTCATTCCTCTTTTCAAAAGAATCCTTCATGTAATTTATATTTTTAAACTTGGGTAGTTTTGATTCACACTTCCAATAGCTTCTACACTGTTGGAAATTATCCAATCAACTGATATGTGCTATAATATGAACAGACTTTACCTGCTTATTTAGTTACTTATAGTCTACAGTAAATGTAATTATTAATGCAAGCTGAAAATACATTAATTTATGCCAAAACAGTAACAAATTAATTTAATTACATTTATCAAATCCTTTAGATGACATTGTCAAGAAATTAATATGTTTGTTGAAAGTTTGCCACTTTTCCAGAATTTAAAATCAATTCAAATGGATCAGTGGCCTGTATAGAGACTTTCATTAATAATAAAATTATTCTGAGTTTTACATTTTTGCTTCAGTTAATTTCATCTACACATGGTACAGATCGGACATGTATTATGTTTATAATAATGCACTTACCTTTAACACAATGTTGATAAAATAATGTTACCCGAAAATATGCCTAAGATAAATTTACCACTGGTGATGTTAAACAATGTGGGGGATTACCTACCGAGTATGCCCAGCTTTGTAATTCTTTTTGGAAAACATATTGATTGGTCTATACTACTGACAAATAACAAATATTCTGATATCCATTGCAGATATAGGAGTATAGTACAATGCTTCGTCAAGTGTAGGTGTATCATTCACGTGCTCTATTTAAAAGCAAGTTAATGGAAAAAATCTGACTTGGTGTGGTGTGGTGATATGTTGCAAACAGACTGTTGATTAAATTAAGTGGAATAATAGAAATTGACTGTCTCGACCCTTACTTCGTGGAATATTCCACGAAGTAAGGGTAAAAACACTGGAATAATAGAGATTACATTTTTCTGTGTTATATCTGATAGGGTGTAAATATGGGCACACGATCCAAGAAAGGTGAAGATGAATTGTACGAGTCAATAAAATTAATTGTGATTAAGTATATACTTCTCAAGAGTTCATATCTCAGCTTAGTGACGCTATAAGTACAATTATTACTGAAAATCTTGAAAATAAACTAGGGCCACTAAAGGAAAAGATAAAACAGTTGGAACAAATGGTGGATAAACAGGAAAATGCTATACATTTTCTCGAAGATAAGAATGAGTTATAAGCAACTTCCCCAAAGAAATTTAGTTTTACTAGTACCAAAGAAAAATGTAAAGGGTTATACCACACCCGATGTTATAAAGATTTTTAGTGAAAAAATGAAATTGTCGATCCGGGAATCTGATATTGAAGGTTGTTTCAAACTAAGAAATGATGGCTGCCCTGCAGTGATGCTGTCCTAGGTAAATTTTGTAATACATACTGTCGCAATTTAGTATTTTCCACCAAGAAAATACACAAAAATACCAAAATAATTATAAGAGAAGATTTTACAGCTAAGCATAAAAAAATATTAAAAGCAGCAAACACGAAAATTGGGAGAATGTCAAGTATGGAGTAATTATGGTCAAATTTACTCAAAATTAAATAAAGAAGACAAAATTCGAAAAATTACTTCTTTAGGGGAACTGAACGAAATATCATATTTTCTTATTGGTATCCTTAATATACATATCCTTTCAATAGTTAGGTTTTGTTTGCTCCGTCTTATATTATTCTAATTAATGCTAATTGGTTGATTTTTGTTTCAACTTTTCAAGTATTTATATTATTTTCGACAGTCGCGTGAACTGATGTATCTCTAACTGTGACTTCTTTTTGTTAATATTTTGTTTTTAGATTAAACAGATAACATCAGCAGTGTCACTTTTTGATTTTGTTTTGGATATCTTTTTAAATTGATTCGAAAGATATATTTAAAAATTGCTTGTTTAAATGAGTTGCATATTAGCGGTTTTGATTTATACAAGTTAGATCGTAATGTTAATGGAAAGTGCCTTTCTATGTATATTAGAAAGACAATTAAATGGGAAATAATTGATATTTATAATATAATTTCGGAACAATGTTGGATAAAAGTTATCATAAACAAGAAAACTTTTGCGGTAGGAGTGATATATAAACCACACGAACAAAATACAAGTATTTTTTTAGATGAATTTGAAGATAGTCTAGCATCAATTTTTCCTACAGTTGACAAAATTGTTTGTATGGGAGATTTTAATTTACACTCACTTGATCTTGACAATAATAATATAAATAAGTTCTACTCTTTAATAGAATCGTTAAATTTATCTCAATTAATAGATGTTCCAACTCGAGTAACAGCTAATTCAGCCACTCTATTAGACTATTTAATAATTCGGGAGGAGGCTGTAGTTGATGAGAGCATTATACAGCATGATAGTTCAGATCATGCCATCGTTTACTGTAAGGTACAGTCCAAAAATGCATACATATAGAAACTTCAATAATTTCGATGATGAACTATTTCAAGCATATTTATTTAATACATAATTTTTCAAAATCTATGATCAGGAAACTATCAATGAAAAGGTTTCATATTTTACTAACTGTATACAGAAACTATTCGATAGACATGCTCCTGTAGTTACAGCCAGAATGACCAAACCCAAAGCTCCATGGTTAATATATTCCATAAAACAAATGATGCGGGAGAGGGATAGTGTTCTGGAGAAATTTAGAAGAACTAAATCAAATATCCACCTTACGTCATACAGAGAATTACGTTAATAAAGCAGTTATTCGTGAAAAAAAGGCGTACTTTGCACATCATATTAATAAATGTAATAAAAAAGAAATGTGGGAAACATTAAGAACACATAAGGTTTTAACAGATAAGAAATCAGAACTACTGGATAATTTAAAAAATGCTATTATTCGAAATTTTATTGATTCTGTTCCTAGATCTAATACGAGTAGTGAGATGCTGAATTTTTGATAGAAATAGTTGATTAGTTGCCTCGGATTTTCGTTTTACAGAAGTTAATGACTTTTTTGTATACCAAACAATTTGCAGAATTAAAACAAAAGCAGTAGATTCGGACCAACTAACTATCAATATGATAAAACTTTGTTGTCCACATGTAGTACCCTACATCACACATATTGTAAACTTCTGTCTTATTGAAAGTGTTTTTCCTTCAGTTTGAAAAAGGTCCGTTGTGCATGTGCTACTTAGAGTTAACAATCCTAAAGAATTTCAAGATTTTCAACCAATAAGTATATTACAGACTCTATCTAAAGTAATCGAAGGAGTTATAGAAACACAAATTAGGCAACATTTGGAAAAAATTTCATTGTTACCGATGATAGAATCTGACTTTAGAAAGGGACACAGCTGTACAACGGCTCTTCTTCACATTGTTGATGATATTGTCAAAGCTATTGGTGATGGTAAATGTACTATGCTTGTTCTTCTGGATTTTAACAGAGCATTTGATACTATTGTTTACAGTTTGCTTGATAATATTTTACACTATATAGGTTTTTCAGGAAGTGCTAGTTTATTAGTGAATAATTACTTAAGAGATAGAGAACAGGGTGTCTTTCTTGACAGGTCAATTTCACAGTTGCTTCCGCTTCTGCCAGGAGTACCACAGGGATCAATATTGAGTCCCACTCTATTCACAATTTACACATCTTAATTATCGACCTATGTTCATAATTGCAGTAAACATTTATATGCTGACGATACGCAACTCTATTATAGTTTTCCGCCTAATTAAGTGGCAAATGCTCGTACTGTAATTAATAATGACCTAGACGCCTTTGTGGCTGCAGCTGAAGACCACTCACTCAATATTAACTCTAATAAGTCAAGAATCCTTTTATTTGGGTCTAAATCTAATCATCAGAAAATTCGCTATAATATTAATGTGAAAATGAATAATGATAATTTAATAATGGTCAAGGATGCTAAAAACTTGGGAGTAATAATTGACGACGATCTTTAATTTGAAAAGCACATTAATAGTATACTCCAGAAAGCATACATAGCATTAAAAACTATTTACGGTGTCCGACATTTTTTATCATTTCAAGTAAAAAAGACATTGTGTGACTCATTAATTTTGTCATTATTTAATTTTGCTGACATTCTATATGGTCCATACTTAAGTGTGCAATATAAAAAGAAAATTCAAAGAATGCAAAACTGTTGTAGGTTAATATTTGGCATACGTAAACGACGTACTATTTCTAACAAGTTAAAAGTAGTACAGTGGTTGAATACGGATAATATAAGAATGTTACATTCTGCATGTCTTTATAATAAACTAATTATGACATAGAAATATCTCTTTCAGGACAGATGTTCAAATATTAATATTCAAAATAAAGGGGTAAATACTATACCTTCCTTTAAATTGGAAATGTCTCGACGGTCTTTTAGATATCAATTGGCTTTCTTTATAACGGACTTCCAATGGAAATCAAATATCAGCATGGTAAAAAATTGAAAGTGTCTCTTCGGAAATACTTGTTTGATCATCAGAATTATGGGAGGAATTGATAGCCTTACGTATCAAAGTACTAATGTAATATAATACAACTTGTGTTGCTGTACATATTATGTATGTGTAGTATGTATACAAGGTTAAGTGGAAGAGCAAATTTTTTTCAGATATAATTTGTAATTTTTTTATGTACATTAATATTGACGATTATATTCAAGAACATTTGTAGTAAAGTAATGATTTGTTCGCGTGGAATACTCTGCAGGAGATGGGAGGTCCAGAAAAATTAAATGTCAAATTTTAATTTTTAAACTACTCTCAAGAATGAAAGTTAGTTTGCAACAAATTATTCTTCTTTCTTCTGTGGGATAGAGAAAAGTACAATATTAATGTATTTCAAAATATATATCTTTGTATTCCTATTTGAAAAATTCTCTACTTAAAGAAACATCTACTATAACTTTCAACAAATCTAATGAAATAATTCTAGATTCTTATCGAATTTCGTAGTAATATTGAAAATATAATTTTTTTCTAAAGTTGTTCACATCCAAAAAATATAAATCTAAAGTAAATAATCATTGAATCTTAAGCCTTTTAATAGTTTTTCTGGAGTTCCTTTATATCCCTGTTCTCTATCTATGAATTTTGGAGTCTTAATATTTTTTTCTTATTTCAACATATGTTTATTAAGTAAAATATCTGGCAACAAAAATCTAATCCACCTTCTCTTGCTTGTCTGGTCAGACAGCGACAGGTATTTCAGTACAAGTAGCAAAAAAGTTCAAACTTTATAAATCTAATTTATATTCAATTGATAAAATTTACGTATTTATCGGAAAAATTAATAATGAAAATTTAGGAAATTTACATCCCATGTCAGTTGGACACTTATTACATAAAAAACTAAAGGATCAAAACATTACTAAAATACAAAAGCTAGGTAGAAATAGAGTAAGAGTAGAGGTTAAAACTACTAAAGACGCTAATATGTTAATAGAAAACGAAAACTTGAAAGAGGAACAATTAAAAGCATTCATACCCAATAATTTGATAGAAAGGAAAGGGGTAATCAAAGAAGTAGATACCACATTCAGTGACGAGTATTTGTTGGAAAATATTGAGTCTCCAAACGCAGTCACCAGTATTCGTAGATTTAAACGAAAAATTGATATTGATGGGGAAGAAGTATATATACCAAGGCAAACAGTTTTAGTGTCATTCGAGGGTAACGTGTTACCCCCATTTGTTATAATTAATATCGTTGTATGTCCTGTAGAAAAATACATTCAAAAGGTAGTACAGTGTTACAACTGCTTGAGGTATGGCCATGTGGCCAAGCAGTGTAAAAGCACTAACACACTATGCATAAATTGTAGCAAGAAAAAGGAAGAAAATCATTCATGCAAAGATCCTGAAGACACATTTTGTTTTTATTGTAAATCAAACGATCATAAAACGATACATAAAAAATGTCCCGTATTTGAAAAACAGAAGCAAATAAAACAATTCATGTCAAATAATAATGTAACCTATATAGAAGCAAAAAACTGGTCTGATAATTCATATATTAGTAAAATTAGCAATAACAGGTTCAATGTACTTGATAATACGTCTGAAAGCTTTCCATTACTTCCTAAGACAACAATCCACCAATACCAAACAAATAGGGAAAGTAATACATTTTAAAAAAATACACCATCAGAACCCTCAACATCACACAGTAAACACACAAACCAAAAAACGTAGGATACAATCACCCAAGCACCCATGTTTCCCAGATCCTTTGGTCCTAGTAAACCAGTATTTCAATTTAAAAATAATAGTACAAATGAAAATATGGAGATAGAATCCATGCAGTCAAATGAAGAAAATGATACAACATTTATTCAAACGTTCTTCCAAGTTTTCAAAAACATCTTGGAAGACATTAGCTCATTTGAAGAATTACAATAAGTTGACATTCAATTTGTAACAGATAGGTTATATAAAATGAATCATAATCTGCCAAAAAATACCAATGCTTAATAAAATTAAAATATTACAATGGAACGCGCGCTCGGCGATTGCAAATAAATATAGTTTGATGAAGTGTCTGTCAGAACACGATATTGATATTTGCGTTATATCTGAAACGTGGTTTAAAAAAAACAACATCATCAATTTTCCAGGTTATAATCTAATTAGAACTGATAGGGATGACGGATATGGAGGTACAGCAATACTAATAAAGGTAAAAATAAATTTTAAAAAAGTAGATATTAACATTAAATTAAATACTGACATCAACATATGTGTTGCCGAAATTAATGTTAATAAATATTTACAGTTTAAAATATTATCTGTGTATTGCCCCCCAAAAATTAGCATCAATAACAGCGACTGGAAAAGCATATTTAATACCATATCTAAAGAGAACGGCATAATATGTGGAGATTTTAACGCACACAACAGAACATGGGGTTCGTACAAAAATGATCAGAGGGGTATACAACTTCTAGACGTCTTAGAAAATCATGACTTAATATTGGCAAACGATGGAACACCTACTAGATTAAACCGCAACGGGGAAAATTCCGCAGTGGACCTGACACTTAGTACACCCTATCTCATAAACAACATAGATTGGAACGTAATAAAGGACACAATGTGCCTAAAAATAAGTGTCTACAAACAAAGGAATTAATATGTCCTTCCAATAAATGGAATATAAATAGAGCAGACTGGGCAATATTCAAAAACGAAACAGAACTGTATTTCTCACAAACACCACCTATTTTTAATGACATTAATGCAAAATATGAATATCTAATACAAGGAATAAACACAGCTGCCCAAGTATCCATACCAACAAACAAACCATTCAAGATAAAGTCAAGAACACTACCACCTTGGTGGGACAGAGAATGTGACATAGCTGTAACAGATAGAAAAAATGCGGTAATTGCCTACAAAATTAACAGCACGTTGAAAAACTTCAGTGCAAAAAATAGCAGCAAGCACAAAAAAATTTTTGAAAGAAAAGGCAAGATCCTCATGGAGAGCATACTGCACCAATCTGAATAAAAACACATCAATGTCAGACATTTGGAAACAGGCCAAGAAAATGAAAAGAACTTTTATACAGACAGAGAACATTCATTTCTCCAGTGAGGATTGGAAACAAAAGCTACTAGAGAGAATAGCACCGCCATCTACCTTCTACCAAAATAATTTAGAAAATGAGCAGGTACATGAGGAAACAATACCACAAATATTCGAAAATCTGATAAATATCCAAGAACTAGAAAACACAATAAAACAAAGAAAAAACACCGCACCAGGCTTAGACAATATCAGATATCCGATGTTATGCAACCTACCAAATAATGCCAAATCTTTTTTATTGGAAATATATAACAACATACTAAAAATGGGCAAATGCACAATACAAGATTGGAAAAACGTAATTGCAGTTCCAATATTAAAACATCAAAAAGATCCAAATGACCCTGACTCCTACAGAGTCATATCATTATTAGCATGCCTATTGAAAACATTCGAAAAGATATTAAAAAACAGAATAGAATGGTGGTTAGAAGAACACAAAATATTACCAATTCATCAGTACGGATTCAGGAAAGGATATGGCACAATGGATGCGGTGAGTCAACTTGTCACTGATATACAAATTAATTTTGAAGAAAATGGGTATATTGCAGCTACATTCCTGGATGTAAAAGGCGCATACGACTCTGTAGAAATTCCAATACTGAACGGAATGCTGAAACAAATCGGTATGCCTACCAAAATACGAAATATTCTGTGCGATATTATGACAGACAGAAAAATATTTATAAGACAAAAAGACACATTATTAAGACCAAGACATACATCTAGAGGTTTACCACAGGGCTCCGTTTTAGCACCACTGTTATTCAACATATATACCATCAAAATGCATCAAGCATGCAGGAATTACACACTTATACAATATGCTGATGACTTTGTAATATATGTCAAGGACAAAAAATATGAAAATTGTATAAATACTCTAAACAAGGCCACCTCAAACATCATACAAGCTATTGAAGATGTAGGGTTCGATCTATCAACGTCTAAATCAAATGTCACCATATTTTCAAGGCACCGTATCCCAGAAACTCAGAACATCCAGTTGGGGGACCACATGATACCATATAAAAAAGAAATTAAGTACTTAGGAGTAACACTAGATAATAAATTAAATTGGAAACCATATATCGAAGCAATCAAAATAAAATGTAATAAAGCCATTAATTTCCTCAAAATGATCACCAAAACATGGCGCAAGTACTGAAATATGCCTGTTATTCTATAAAGCATATATAAGGTCCATTTTAGACTATGGTTCCGTCCTATATGGATCAGCATCAAAACAATCACTGAAACAGCTAGAAATAATACAGAATAAAGCGGTAAGAATATGCTTAGGAGCGACGTCAACAACACCTGTGGAACCACTAAGGGTGGAAGCACTCGAACCACCATTGGAATTGAGAACATTTCTCGCTGAAAAAATGGTACTTAAGAATAAAGCAAAAAATTCTACACTGATGGCCAAAATATGTGAGTTAAATACATTGGACCTGACGAATAAATATTGGGAAAAAAAGAACTCGCCACCGAATGCACCGCATTTCGTAACACCAATAAAGAAGAAATTTCAAAGTATGAAAGTTGCAATTACTTTGAGAACATAGAACACTCTGCAAAAATAATAATTCCTGTGTACTCAGAAATACCAGAATTAAACAAAGAAAAAATTATCAGACATCAACAGTACAATAACAATATATACAGATGCATCAAAGACAACAAAAGGTACAGGCACAGCGTTCTATGTCCAAGAAACGAAAGAAGGAAAAACCTTCAAGTTAAGCAACGATTATTCTATATTTTCAGCAGAAGCTGCAGGCATAATGAAGGCGCTAGAACACACAATCCACCAAAAAAAGAAAAATGTATCTATCCTAACGGATACGCTGTCTGTTATCCAATGTTTGAATAATAATGCAGTAGATACCATCACTCACCCGCACATTAAGAAAATTCAATCCCTACTACACCAACTTACTAAAGAGAGTGACATTCAAATAATATGGGTAAAAGCACATTATGGAATTTACGGCAACGAAAAAGCGGATCAGTTAGCCAAAAAAAGTGCTGAAAAAGATGAATGTCAACCGAACGAAGTAGCACTACAAGATTGCTTAAATAAATACAAAAGAAAATTTCAAGCACCATGGAAAGAGAAATGGGACCACTATGTAAAAACAAAGCCTACTAGATACACACTACTGCATAGGGAAATACCAAAACAACAGTGGTATAAAGGAATCAATTATTCACGTAGGGAAATTAGCAGTATAATTCGAATGAAATTTGGACACGCGTCTTACCCAGAGCACTTGAGCAAAATAGGCGTAATCGAATCAAACTTATGCACAGCTTGCAATGTCATAGGAGACCTGGATCATATATTTTTTGAACACTCGGAATATCGTAATGCCACGAAAGAACTTTATAATAACATAATACATGAAAAAATATTCCCCCCAATCAACATGTTACACTTACTGGCGCTGAATAACATCAAAATATTAGACTGCCTAGTAAAATTTCTAAGGATGACTAACATATCGATATAGTTAAGTTATATAGAGCTTGTAACCTTTGTTACCCTTTCCCAAATGTTTATACCTTCCATCCGTGGTCTACCTTTGTATGTGTTCAAATAAAGCCCTGAGCGACCCCTGGGCGAGAAAACTTGTAACCCTGTGCCAATCCTTTGATCGAAAACCGGTAATAACTTGAATCGCAGACGACGATAGTTTGATAGGTTAAATTAGGGCTCGCTTAAGTAATAAGATACATATCCACAACATGAAAATCAATAACAAATTCAGTATCGATTCTGATTGGCACTTAATTGAAATTGGATTCAAATATAAACTTCAAATACATCACTATATATACTGTATATATAACCTAACACAAAGTATTTGGCTGCATGGATACCTCCAAATGCCATGAAACCAAAAAAAAAAACATTCACTTGTTATCAAAATATAGATGTTATTGGTTAAAATACAAATAAAATACAGTTTGTTACGATTCACTTTTACCACAGAATATTCAGAAAATATTTCATATAGATCTATGAAAAACCAAGTTACTAAACTTAATACTTTAATCCAAAATAGAATAATAGCACTTTACAAACATATAAACTTAGTCAGGTGCTTTAAAGAAATCTACACAAATATTTATACCTATAAATTTAATTCTTTTTATTAAAATAAACTTAACCCAAATTATTTATTATATTATAGTTTAAAGCTAGGTAAAAACAACAATATTGAAATGAATAGTTATTCATTTAACAAGAGGCCTAGTTTTTGAATCGTCATCACAACAGGCTTCTTTATATTTTCTAACCTCTTTCATATAAACTGACCAAGCATCTTGGGAAGTCGTTTCTTCTTCATTTTGAGGTTTCAATTTTTGAACTAAACCAGTTTTTAATACTTTACCACCACGTCTCTTACCAAAGACCGGCAGTACTTTCTTGGAAGTTTCTGGAGCAGGAGCAGTTTCCTCTACTTTCTTTTGCTGTTCTTGCATTTTTTTAAACATTTCTAGAAAAGTTCCGTCATTTTTGAAAACATTATCTTTGGTCACCTCTTCTTCTTCATCAATTTTCATATCGACTTCAGTCGTATCTGCGTCTAGAACAGGCTTCTCTTCTTCACTAAATGATTTTCTCAAGGGAGATTTTTTATCCTTATAACTTCTAGATCTGCGAGACTTTGGTGGTGATTTTGACACACTCTTTGATCTACTTCGGCTTCCAGATCTTGACCTTCTTCTTCTACTATATTTAGGACGACGATATGATGGAGAAGGTGATCGGCTTCTGGATGAACTATGTCTCCTCCTCCTTCGTCGAGAACGGGACCTGGATCGACGATATCTTTCCCTTGATCTTGACCTCGAGAACCTTCTTCTACGATACCTTTCTCTTGAGTTGCTTCTGGACCTATTTCTATGTCTTCGCTCTAAATGTTTCTTTTCATATTCTACATATTCAGGATTTTTTAAATATGGATTAATTTTGTCTATCGGACGTTCCCCCGGCTTTAAAATGTCTATGTCTTTCTTAGTATCTTTGTCTTTTTCAATAACTTCTAATTTTTCCTCAACTTTCTGTACCTCTGGCAGTTTGACAGGCTTGTCCAAAGGCCCTAACTCGATGTCTTCCGTTCCTGGAGGAGGAGGAAGATCCAATATTCTCGAAGTGGAATTCATCTGTGAGCTGGGAAGTGTGATGTCTGACCTACAAGAGAACTTGCAGGTATAGTTAAATGCTAAATTAAAAAAATACTTCGTTCTTTCTGTCAATGTTTGTAAAGTGCTATTTTTTTAGAAAATTATTTTTCGTAAATTGTTAAAATTAATATCTAAACTTTGCAGAGATGTATTAGATAATCAATGAACATACTCCTTGTTGACATGCTTAGTTAAAAATCTATTTCTGTTGAAAAGTGTGGGTATGGAAATTCATATAAAATAATGAAAAAAGGTTTTCTGATAACTTTACCCTAAAAATAGCAGTACCTGAATTAAATCTTGCTTAGTTTTTTCCTCAAATTTGTTTCCAGAAGATGTCTGCCACAAGTCGAACAAGACACTACGAGTTGCTACGATCAAAAACGAAATGATCACGACCAAGTTGACAGCTTTTATTATGAATAGCGATCACGTTCCGAATTTACTGATTTTTGTCTATACACTCTATACGTTTAATGATTGATAGATCACAATTTTATTAGATTCATAAATATAGGTACGTATATGCTCATGAATGATAAATACAGCAATAATGGATTTATTCTATAAATAGATATGCCACTGAAGTCTACTATTGGTGATTTAGAACATACTCGAAAGCTGTCAATCTTAAGTCATTTGTCATTGTGATCGTGAAAATTCGATAATTCATGGTACAACTCAAAATTTTTACTTAATCTAAAGAATAATGGCTGACGAGCAATCAGTAAATGGGAATGCGGAAGAATTACCTGAAAAAAACCAAAAGAAAGTTGCCAAATATGACAGTGGCGCAGCTGATTTGGAAAAAGTTACAGATTATGCTGAAGAAAAAGAAATATCTACACAAGATGTAGCTAATGCAATTTCTGCTATAGGGGATCGAAGAAATAAAGACGCTTTAGAAAAACAAGAAAGAGAAAAAGAATTGTTGAAAGTATCTGTGAAAAAGGAAGATGTGGATTTGATTGTTCGCGAAATGGAAATATCTCGAATCATAGCAGAAAAAACACTTAGAGAATATCATGGAAATGTTGTAAATGCACTTATAGCTCTTACTAATTGAGTTATGCTTGTTGCATTGTCTGATAAGTTAGTGAAAACCTGTGTATGTTGAATATGCCACATAACTGATAGAACATCTGTGTAAATTTATTTAATATGTAAAAAATCAATATAACAATTACATAAATACATCTTTAATTATCCTGGGGGCCAAGCCAATTGCCGTCCTCCTAAAATATGAATGTGTAAATGGTATACAGATTGACAACCATCTTTTCCATTATTTATAACTAGTCTATAGCCATTGGGCAGTTTCTTCTGAGCAAGTGTTTTTGCTATGTGTATAATGTGACCTAGAATCTAAAAAACTCATTTTTATAACAAGGCATTTCAATGAAGAGAAATTCAATAGAATATCTCTTACTTCTTTATCATCTTCAGTAGAATCATCTAATTTTGATATTCGTTTTTTGGGTATAACAAGGAAATGAACAGGAGCTTGTGGATTGATGTCATTAAATGCCAAACAATTCTCGTCTTCAAAAATAATGTCTGCCGGGATTTTTTTGGATATTATTTTATCAAATATTGTTCCTTTTGATTTATCATATTTTGCATTTAATGAGCGTTCGACCTCTGAACACATCTGTAAACAAGACGTCGTAGTTAATAAAATATACAAAAATATTTGATTGATTTTATACCTACTTCTCTGATACCAAAAATGTGATGACGAGTTGCTAACTCTTTGTAAATTGTTATGTTTCCTAGTAATTTTTTGAATATTAATGTCATTGTTAATGTTTAGTAAATACATAGAAAACTTTGGTTTTATATTTAATTAACGCGAATTCACATAGTGTGGTGAGATATTTTATTGGTTGTTATAGTAGACGTTATGAATAACCTAGCCAATGAAATATCAGACGGTAAATTATAGGTTCAGTGTGCCAAATTACTGAGACATAGCTTTAAATAAAACGGAAAAGGAAGATTGAAAACCTAACGACTGTCACTTGTCGTTTTAAAAGTAGTCGTACCATACCGTAAACGTACGAGAACAAATAAATCGATTAGGTTTTGGTTGGCGTAAAATTCTCAAACTTGGCAGCATTTGTTAGCAGCCCTGTTTCTAGACGAAAATAAAGTGTTTCCCTAAACTATCTACAAAATTTGAAAGGTAAAATCTAAAATAGCTAGCAGTACAACATATTTAGTAATTTTAAAATGAAATATATAAATTGGGTGGTTGACATGAGAGCATTAGGTAGGACTATTTAATTACGTCAACGGTTTAAGCCTCTACAAATTATAATATTTATATTTTCAGTTACAACTCCCGGATGATATATTTACTTTAATATATTCTGCAATGTCTTCAAACAACGAAGCTTGTGTAATATGTAATGTAGGATGGGTTCCAAATACAGATTATATCGAAATATTCAGTGCTGAAGTATGTAATTCCAGCTTTGAATTATTTTATATATATATTTTTTAAATTTTAGTCTAATAGAGAATCAGATCTTCACGTAGCATCGCTAGTTTACAAATTACTAGACAAAGAAATAAAAGAGGATCCAAATGGTCCACAGCTTATTTGTAAAAAATGTTTTTCACTTATAACTGAACTTGATGAATTGCACACAAGGGTAACAGAAATTAAAAGTGAAATATTTGATGCTAACACAATAAAACAAGAAAATGAACTGGAAACTCAGTCTGAACCAGGGACCGAGAATTTTCCCAAAAAAATGCTATTTATACCTTCATCAGATGAAGATTCCACACAGGTAATTTGATTTTAAGTAAAATATAAATGTCAACTCTTATAGGATACGATTTATTGACCAGCTTAAATACAAAAGCATTTGTGTCGTCCCAATACTAAGTCGTTATAGAAATGCATACATCAGATAATAAAATAGAAATTTTAAATAAACTTAAACCAATAAGGTAAACCCCCCAATAGATGACACTATTAAGGAAATAAAATGAAAATAACTGAAATTTTCAATATTTTTAATAAAATTTGAAAAGTGAATACATCATGAGATACTCTAAGGTTTTCTAGAACTGGTCATCATTATCATATGAATATTTTATTAAAAACTGAACGAGAAAAAATATTTTACTTGCACCCATCATTACTACCTAAAGATGAGACATCTGAATTGAAATAGTCCAATAGATGACATGTCTCTGACCAATAGATGACTTGATTATTTTCAAACTTCTTTAACCGGCAATGATCTTGGAAAAGCATAACTGATTCTTTCCCCTCTTCTCAAGAATTCTGGTTGAGATACTTTGCCAATTACTTGGTCCATGGATATAAAAGAGATGTCCTCTTGATGTGGAACAAACTCTTTTTTCATTCTGTCTGTGGATTTTAATCCCATAACTTGAATGTCTGATTTTTTATCTTGTACCACACATAGATAAACAAATTTAGTTTGATTACGTTTACCACCTTAGACTTCACACAAGACAAAATCTCCCTCCTTGAGAAGTTCGAAATTAACTGGTTCGTATGATAAATCGTCTTCTTCATTGTTGATGTCTTCGAAATCTTCATCCCATGGAGAAGAGTCGGCACTTTCAATTGATAATGATTCTGAACTCGTTGAATCACTATCAACCTGTCCTTTAAGTGTGCCGTTTCTTTTTTTGCTTTTGTTTTTTTCTTCTGTTCTTCAGCAGATTCTTTCTTTTCTTGTAACTATTTTCGTTTTTGTTCTCTTTCTTCCTCTTAGCTTGAATTTCAGCTTTCTGTTGCTTATCTTCTTCCTTCTTCGGGTAATACATAATCGTATGGGGCGATGTGAGTACACAAGGAATTTTTTCCTTTTTCATCTTTTTAGATGTTTGTGGTTTTGTATCAGGCCAAAATAGCACTCGCTTGAATGGAGATGGAATTGTAGGGTCTGCGGTGTTTGTTGACTTCATGCTGCAATATGTATTATTTTTTTTGTTTGGTGTTAACTCATGAATTACTTCTTTCAACTGTATTCCAGATGGCCCTGGTTCTGCTATGAGACTCTCAGGTATCTGTTCTTGCGTGGGGCCGCTGCGTTACTGCCAGATGCTAGTGGCTCGGCAACAACATTTTCAGAAGCTGAAATATCATTATTTTCCTGTTGATTATTGTTTGAAGTTTCCGGAACTTCTTGCAGCGGCATCTGAAAAATAGAACATACATTAGTGGTTCTAATCGTAAAATATAATGTTGATTTACCCGTTCAATTTTAGATTTACTTTGTCTCCAAATGTTGTAGAGAGACCAATCTTCTTTGGGTCCTTTCCAGTCACCCTCATTACTTTTAAACTGCGACATTTTCTCTTCACCAATTTCTTTCTCCAAATGTAGCAGATATGTATTTATTACATTCATATCCATTTTTGCTCTTGGTGTTGGGTTATTTAGTGGCAAATTTATAGTTTGGGGGTTCCAAGGTACCAGTCCACATTTCTTAAACCCGTTTTGTAGAATGGAAGGATCAATTTTTTCTATAACTTCTTTGAGAAGTGGAGGAAAATCTTTTTTCTTCAGCTCTTCTCCTGTGTGAGACATTCTCCAGTCTTGAACATGTTTTCTCCAGTGCGTTTTCAAGCTATGAAAGACCGCAACGTCCATGGGTTGTATAAGGTGGGTTGCATTAGGATATAATGCAATTAGCTCAATACCATTCTTCACACAAAATTCTGATACATGTAGAGAAATGTGGGAAGAATGTCTGTCAAGGAAGAAAACAACGGGAAGTTCAATGTTCTCTTTCTGGAGCCACGGATGAAAAATGTTCGCCATATATTCATAGAAAATTTCCTGGGTCATCCACCCGTTTTCGGATCTTCCTATTGCCCAGTCCTCAGGGACTGCCTCAGCAATTTGTAGCGGTATTCTCTTGTAACAAAAAACAATCATTGGAGGAGCTATCTGGCCAGAGGCATTGGCAGTTAATAAGACAGTAATGTTTTCTTTTTCATCATTAGCTCCTGCTAAGTATACCGATTTGCTACCTTTCTCAGCCAATACTCTACCACTTTTGGGGTTCATGTAGAACGCAGTTTCATCCGCATTGAACACTCTAGACGGATTCTGCATTGCATTGACGAGCTCTCTTTCTGAAATATAGGACCATACTTCTTTGAACCATTGCGCTAAATTTTCGCTGGTGACATTTGCTCTGGAACGAGTTAAGGTTTGATAGATCCTGTCTCTTATTCTATCATTGCGGGCGCGAAACAATTTATACCACTTTTCTCCTGGTACTCTCTCTAATCGTAACTCTCTGGCTAGCCTCACGACAGTTATCATGAAAGTATTTTTTGTTACTGGAAAACCGGCCCTGGACATGGAAAGTATCCACTCTACCAAAATTTTCTCTTGTTCAATGGTAAAAATTCCCTTAGGGCCCATTATTTTCCCTATTGGCAACTTCCCATTAACTTTGTACAAAAGTGTAATTCTAGGTATTCCATATTCTTTAGCCGTTGCCTTAACGGAATTTCCTCTTCGCACTTCATCTAAGACATCTAGCATATTCTGCTAGGAGTATTTCATAATTTTTCTTTGTTGATTCGGCATCTACAAACAAAACCGAAGAATTTTCACTCCAGAGTGAGACTGATACAATGACATAAAACCCAATAGCTGACACCTATACGACCAATTGTTGACACCCCTGTCATCTTTTGGTTCCCAACATCTCTTTATATTCAGATTTATTTGTGTATTCATGAAGAAGCAAAACATTAATTTCGTCTAACCAGCTGAAGAAATTGCGAAATCTAATGCCTGACATCAGATGTCAACTATTAGCCTCAAGAGGTTCAGTTAGACCAAAAGCTGCCACTACACTAACACATCTGTTATTTATTAAATATAAATCTAATGAAGGGAAAACATAACCAAAGCAGTAATATTCATTTTCTAGCTTCAAAGATTCAGCATATTTCAATCCATAAGTAAAACAAATGAAAAAATGTAAACTTACCTCCCTAATATTCTCATTAGACGTGTACAAAAACCAGACTACAATTTGACACTCTTTGAACGAAAATGTGTTCACGGGAGTAGGTCTCATTACAGAATGAGAAAACGGTTACAGATAATCAAGCGTGATCTAAGCAATGTTACCAACTGTCGAACTTCAGTAGGAAATGTTCGTATGTTTTAATATAGGTAGTTTTTGAAAGGGTGTCATGCATTGGCATGGAATTTGGGGGTGTTATCTATTAGTGGCTTTACCTTACATATTAACATCAAATTAGATTACTGAAGTAACATATATGTAAGAATGACTTAGTAAGGATAAAAATTGAAAGACATGTAGTCCCCAGCTGCATAAAAACAATTCAGTACTGAAAATTGATTTGAAAATTAAGTATCATGCAAATATAGAACCTTTTTGTAATAAAATATTGATACCAGGATCTAGTATGATGCCCAACAATTTCACAGATTCCCCTCTGGTACCTCGTTTTACAGAGCTGAATGATATTACCAACCACATTACATAGTAAAAGCGGGGTCGTGCATTGACCTCAAAATTTACCCCTCACTTTTTTGCGGAAATATGTGCTTTGAAGCATCAGGACTCCAAATCAAGCGTTATCTCGATGATGTCAGTCTGTCTGTCTGTGCGCTCATTTCCGGCCAAACTGCTCAACAGATTGGCCTAACCAAGTTTGGTAAATATTTGCTTAAAAAGGCATAAAAGGAAGAGTTGAAAAGCTTTTGGTAAAAATTGATGAACCCCTCTCCATGGGGTGAGTGAACGAAAATTGAAAATGAGAATATCTGTCGGGGGTTGTTTTTCGGATAAAAAGTACATAAATAAAATTATTCACCGGCCAACATGCATAACTATTGTTTCCAACTTTTTTCCATACAATGCGTTTATGTTTTCACTTTAGGGGTGGGTTAAATGTGAATATGCGAAATATTTTGGTTGGGGGTCAATTTTTGGCAGAAATTTATATAAATTTAATTACTCAGCAGGCCAAATTACTCAAATTCTGTTTCAAATATTTTTCTCTAAAACAACGAGTTTCAAATTTAATTTTAGGTGGAGTAATTTTTCGAAAATTTTCTCCCGCACGTTCGCTATATGGGGAGTAGAAATGATTCAATATGCTAATATCTTGACTCCAAAACTTATTGGTTTGTACTGGTTGTTTTCCGTTCATGTTTGTGTTGCTAGTTACTACTGCTCACATGGTTCGAACATAAAACTGTCCCTATTCAGTGTTTCGATTTGAAATTATTTTGCATGGATGTACTAAATTGCGGATGGTCTCTGTGGTGGCCACAGCAAATTTTTTTGCGTTGTTTAATTTCAAATTTTTTGAATGAAACCAAGATTTAGCTACATTTAGATTCTTGATGCTGATATTTTCCTCTCCAACGTTTACTGACACCCGACTAGATTCACAGCGGTTGTAGCATACGTACTGCTGTCGATTTTCCAAATAATTAAACAATTCAAACTCTACTTCGAAATCCATTGCGTTCCATCACACAGTCAAAGGCCTTAGGTCACACATAATGGCATAATATGGTTTTTACCCTCATCAAGACTGTAAACTATGCTCTCAATAACGTACATTATTGCCGGAATGGTTGACTTATGTTTGTGAAACCCAAATTGACATTCAGATACTAAGTTCTTGTATTTTAAATAGGAGCTAAGTTTATTTTTTATCAGTATGTCAAATATATTAGATATTGCACATATAATAGCTAGGGACCTACAGTTATTAACAAGATAGAAGTCGCCAGTTTTAAACATCAGAATTATTTTTGGTACGTTCAGTAGCGCATTTGTCAATTTGTTATATATGATTGTCGATGGTCCAACTAGTGAAGTCGAAGTAACTTTAATCATTTTTACATTTAAATTATAACAATCCAAACTTGACTTGCCTCGTCTCCAAAACTGTCATGAAGGACCTTTGATACTTTTCAAAATAGTTTCTGATATGCTTGCGAAAAAAGTGTTAAATACATCAGAATCTGTGCTGCTCTGTTCTGATGTTTAGTATTTCTTTCCTGATTTACAATATTCCAAATAACTTTACTCTTGTTATCTGATTCACTAATATTTTGTTGTTGTTTGTTCATATGCATTCTTTTTTGAAATTTTAAGCAACTTTCAGTAGTCTTTCCGCAATTGACATTACTTATACCAATACAAGAGTGATTTTTCAGACCTAAACTTTTCTCTCAAAAGATTAGACTTCTTTACACTTTACCTGTCTTTCCATGAATAATTAATTTTAAAGGAAAACATGTATCAGCGTGTGTAGACAGTATGTCAGTAATGAGATTTGCGTGCTGATTTGAATTTTAGACGTCCAGAATCGGGCCATAGAACTTCCTGAATTTGGTTTACAATACTTATTAAATTATTGTTATTGACAATTCTTCTAACACATTTTCCTAATGGTTGTTTTATTACAACGATCAATTTTAAAAAACATATAATTACCACTATGATCCGACAGTAATAGTTCATATGCCCCTGCATAAAGTTTATTGTCATCTAAGTTTGTGATTATATTATCAAGACATGAGCTAGTAGTGGAAGTTATTCTAGTGGGCATACGAATCAGGTACCTAAGACCATACACACAAAAATGTCTGTTCACTTTTTTTATTACTTACTATCATCAAGTCTTTATTTAAATCCTCCATGATAATAATAGATTTGTACCTTTTGTATAACTTATTAACACTCTGTAGCTGGTCCACAAATATCTCCAACTCAACAACTGTCATATAATTCCGTTAAATATACAATTTGCTCCAAATTCCGTAGGTTTCCACAGAAAAAAATAGTTTCGAAAATATCCAATTGGAATTTGTTAAAATGCATGGTATTAATTTAGAAACAGATATAGAAGAACAAACAAGGGAAAATGATGATATGGAAATGGACACAAATATAGAATATCAACAGTTTTCAGCAGACGAATGCGAGATTTTAGATGCAGGGGCAATGGAGAATTCTTCAGATTCTGATTACGATCCTTCAAATCTACCTTCCTCACTTGTACAGTCATCTCTAATCGGAGTTGATAAAGGTATCATTAATATTTCATAAATAAGAATTCAGTTCATGTTTCCAAACATTAGCTGAATATTTAATTTTACTGTTTTCATCAAATGAGAAATGTTTAAAAAAATTAGCATATGTCTACAATCCACTCCATGAAATCGACCTTTACTCTGATGTCATACTAATCAATAACGCAAAATTAATCAAGATGAAGTGGCTACTGTTACTTTGTTGTGTGCGTAAATACACTCCACAAAAAAAGTAGATAAAGTAACTATTATTATTATTTATATGAATATTTTTAGATAGTTTTAAATGTTTTCTATATTTAAATCACTAACAGACAGAAATGCATATCAAAGTAATGTTTTTTATTGAAATTTAGTAAATGAAATCATATATGGAAGAATAATATCAATGCAAAATAGTTTTTTATAAATAAATAAATCGAATTTAGTAACGTGTGTTGCTTCTTCAAGCTCTAATCGCATCACGACAACGCCGATCAATTCCTCTAAGTCATTTTGTTCCAAATTTTCCCCGTTGAAGGTTAGCTGGCATTAAACCTCTGGATCTGACCCTTCCCTAAAGATTGTCCCACACATGTTCAATAGAGTTTAAGCCCAGGCTACATGCAGGCTAGTCTAAAACTTGAAGATTTACCTCTTGAATTGAACAAAATATCAAAACAAAGTAATGCGTGTGTGTGAGTTAATGACACTGGTTAATAACGAACAGGCCAGTCGAGTATAATGAATATTTTAAAACATATTAATTATAATTTTTTTTTGATTTATAGATAAGGCTTTTTACATAATTATTTTATACATTTGGAAGTTAGATAGTTGTTTTTTTTTACATTTTTATTTGGTTATTTTAGAGATTATAATTTAAAGTACTTTTTTATACATTTTTTTAATATAAATATTTTAAAATTTTCTTTCTCAATATTCATCTTTTCATACTTTTTTTTTAATTTTAATTTTCTTTTTCTTCTACAATTTTACAATTTCATGTTAGTACTTTTAGTTAAGTTGTAAAGGAGTCCTTTCACTTCTATCTCTTCTGATTCTAATATTAGCTGGTAATGATATAAATTTGGAAAGTTTACTGTAAAGTTGTTTTGATGCTGCTTCATTTAATTTACACTCTAAAAGACTCCAATGATCCGATCTCTGCAGTTCTCTTTTTCTGTTAATTTGAACGCCTTCATATTTTGTCGTGTGAGACAGTGCCCTGACCTTATTCTAGTGAGAGTTCTTATAAATGATCTATCGCTTTCCTTGTGGAACCTGTGTTTGTGTTTAATTTTCGTTTCAATAATTTTATATGTTTGTCCCCCAGGCTATTCTGAGTAATGCTTTTGCCAATCCTCTTTATTTTATTTGGATTTGATTGATTATATCTGATATGGGTAATTTGAAATTTATAATAGTTTCTTCTTGGCTGGTAGCAGTTTTTGCTAATTTATCTACGATTTCATTTTGTAGTATACCACTACGTCCTCTGATCCATACCATTTTAACCTCCTTATTTAGGTTTGCTAAAATATCAAAAACCTCCCAAATTTTTGTTACAATATCATGTAAATCTGCATTAGTTATTTTCAATTTTTATTACTGCACTTCCGCTGTCAATGAAGATCACAAATTTGTTGTTGTATTCGTACTCTATGCAGTATTCTAGAGCTTGTTTAATTCCCATAAGTTCTGCTGTGTATATTGATGCTAGAGGAGGTAATTAGTATATTTTTGATTATTTTCATGATAAAAGGCAAACCCTACTTTGTTATTTAAACATGAACCGTCCGTAAAAATAAGTCATTCCATTTTCCTGCGACGGCTTTCAGAAATAGCGCCTTATTTGCAGCATGTTCTTTTATATAATTTGTGTACGTAACTTTCGGTCGATTTAAATAACATTCATAAGGAATTATGTAGCAAGGGGAGATTTTATGTTCAAAAAATTGGTTTTCATAGATGTTCACACAGTCTAAAGTTAGGTAACTTCTTCTTTTCCCAGTACTTAGTAGTTAGGCAAGATATGAGTTGTTTAGACTTTTCTAGCTATCGGTTTTCTTTGCACTTGCAATAGAAGTAGAGGTAAAAAAGAAAATTCACAATACTATAACAATGCCAACAATAACACAAGCTAGCGAAAATTGGACACTAAACAAGAAACAGGAAGCAAAAATAAACGCAATGGAAATGAAACATATTAGGAAAATAGCAGACAAGACTAAATATGACAGAATGAAAAGTGAAGAAATACGAAAGAGCATTGGTCTAGAACCAATACTAGCAAAGGTGAAAAAGAAACTAATGAATTGGTTTAGTCATGTGGTGAGAATGGACAAATCCCGACTGGTAAAAAGAATAATGGATATGGAAAGTCGACAAAAAGAAGAAGGAGAAGACCAAAAAGGAAGTGGCTGGATCAAGTTGAGTAATATGGAAGGAAAAAAGGAAAATTCATAAGGGGCATGAAAGAAATAGCAGGGAATAAAAGAGAGTGGAAAAAATGGATAAATGATAAACCAGAATCACACTCCGACACCTGAAAGGGTAAGGGGAACAGAGTAGAAGAATGTTTTTAACATTAGTTGTTTCGGTAACATTTCTCTTCTAATGTGTAATGGTGGTTTTGAACATTCCTGCTTCCAATACATTTATAAGTGTAAGTACTCTGCAGAGACCCTTTACATAGTCTTAAGCAGCGATTTTTAATATTTTCTATTTTTTGTGTGTGACATTTGGCTGCAGATCCATAATTGAGAATTGATCTTAAAACGATTTGTAAAATAATAAACCCCTTATTTGGGTATGCACCCCATTTATGGTGACTGAAAACTTTAATAATATTGATTTCCTTCTCATATTTATTGATTGTCTGCGATATTTGATCTTTCCAGTTCAGTTTTTTGTCTAAAATAATAGCAAGATAAGTTACTGATGATTTGTATGGAAATTCGAGGTTTGCTAATTTGGTGGTGTTGTCATTTTGATATCTCTTTCTAGTAAATGTACATACTGAGGACTTGAATAGGTTTATAGTTGTTCCGTTTTCTTCGAACCATCTTTTTGCTATTTCTATTGCTTTGTTGCGTTTATTATGACAATTTTGTATTTTTTTATGTTGGGAACTGATAACAAAATGGTAGGTGTAAATTATGTAGAGAAAGGGGCTCAAGATTCCTCCTTGTGGTAATCCTATAGAAGTTTGTCTATGGCCTACTAATTTATCATTTGTTCGTATATGTGTATGTTTCTGTTACTGTAGAGTTTGGCGATGTGTTCACATATCCAGTTTGGAATTCCTAGTCTCTTCATCTTTAATTTCAATAATAATAATAATAATAATAATACTGTTTATTTTAAAAAATGTTACTATTATTTGTACAGAAACAATTACAAGATGTAATAAAATGACGTCAAACACAATGATATTTCAAAACTGATGTTTTTAAAAATCCTCAACACAATAGCGTTCTAGATCTACAAGTATCTTTTTGATGTTTTTTTTTAATTGATTGCTACTAGCAGAACATCTTACAAGTACTGGTAACTTGCTGTAAAATTTCATTGCCACATAATACGGATATTTTTCAGTAAGTCTCAATGTATGATATGGATAAATGAGGTCATGCCTCCTAGTGTTATATTTGTGTGTTCTGTGGCATTTAGATTAAAAAAGTTCTCTATTTTTAAACAAATACATCAAACATTCAAAAATGTACAGAGCATAAACAGTCATGATGTTATTATTCTTAAAAACTGTTCGACAATACTCCTTATAATGTTTGCAATTGATTATTCTCATTACTCTTTTTTGAATAACAAATATTCTATTTGTGTTCTTATTGGATTCCCAAAAAAATGATTCTGTATCTCATGACCGATTCAAAATTTGCAAAATAAAGCTGCTTGCTTGTCTAGATATTTACAGATTATTCTTAGTCCATATGACACTTTTCCAAGCTTCGAAGAGATTTCCTTTATATGTTGTGACCAGTTCATCCATTCATCAATGTAAACACCCAAAAACTTGGTGTCATGCGATAACTGAAAAGTGATATTGGTAAATGATATATCATTTGGTTTTTCATCCGCTGTTAGATAGTTTGCAAACATTATCACTTTAGTTTTAGACTCGTTCAATACTAACTTATTTTTTTAAACTAATTTTTTGTTTTCTGAAAAATGTTATAGCAGTTCACCATCATCTCCGGATATGTGTCTCCCCCTGCCAGAAGGCTTGTATTATCAGCATAAATAGTTATAAATTGATTCTCTGCTAATTTAGATTTGCATAGATGTTGTTATAACATCAGATTTGAAGTTTTTCGAGTATTTAGTAATACTGACTCTGTCGTCTGCCTGCTAAATATGAATGAAACCATTTCAGAGCATTTCCTCTTATTCCATATTTCTCTAATTTAATTAACAGGATATTATGATCTAGACAGTCGTATGCTTTTACAGATCAAGAAACATACCCAGAGCTAGCTGCCGTTTCTCCATCAGACCAATTATGCTCTGTGTATATTGAAAGATTGCCGTTTGTGTTGATTTTTTTGTAAGTAACCATGTTGATTATCACTGAAGCTATTACATTCATAGAAAAACTGTATAACGTTATTACACATTGCAGTTTCAAATAATTTGGAGAAACTTGGAAGTAAGCTTATGGGTCTGTAGTTTTCAATACAATCTGTATCTCCTTTTTTTATAATGGTTGTATAACTGAAAGCTTGAGTTGGGAGGGAAAATGCCAAAATTCAAGGAATTTTTAATTATGTATGTTAAAACTTCTTTAATTACTACTGTGCATTTTCTTATCAAACAGGTTGGAATTTGATCTTCTTCGCTTGAATATTTATTCTTCAATTTATTTGACAATGCAACCACATCATTTGACGTTAGTGGTTGTATACACATAGATTGATGGTTTTCCTCTATTTCACAAGTGAACTGTTCATTATTACTCTGAACTAATTTTGAAGATATTTCGCTGAAATATGTATTGAATTTATTTGATATATCTATTGGATCACCCTGTATGTCACAGCTTTGTCTCTTTATTTTGCCGGTAATTTCGTTGCAGAGAAATTTTAGAATTTGAGTAATAATTTTTGTTTTTACGAAAATGTATGTATTTGATTGGAAAACATTCGTTGAAAATATTCATAAAGTTATTGATGAACATCACCCGTTGTTTGTCTACTTGTTTATGTTGTATTTCATAGACCTCTGCCCAATCCTGATTGTTTAGTTTTTCAACAAATTTTTGTATGGCTTCCTCAGTGAAACATCTTTTGTGGGTACCTTTCATTGGGTTTTGCAGATTGAGTTTACACGTAATCATTTGGGCTGTATGATCTGAAGCATGAGTCTCGATTACTTTTGTAATATAGGTACCCCTATAATTTGTAAAGGTATTGTCAATGCAACTTTTGAAATTATTTGTTATGCATGTATATTCATCAATAACTCTATACATATCAAAGGAATTAGCTAGAGCTAGTAGTTTTGATCTGTCATTAATATTTTCTTTCAATTTGATGTTGTAATCACCTGCTATAAAAGCTAATTTATTGTCACTTGTGACTTTCGTTAACAAATTTTCAAATTTATCAAAAAATATACTCATTTAACCTCCACAAGGTCTATATGTCCATCCAAATATGTGTAGGTCTACATTATCATATGCCCCTACTATATCCAAGAAAAGTGTTCTTGTGTATCAATTGGTTGTGAAACTTTGATAAATATTTGCTGTTCACATAGTAGTTCTTGTGTATATTTTCCTATTCTGAAAAAATATTGTGATCTTGGTAATAATTTTTTTTTTCGTGTAGTGCTCTAATCTGCATTTTATTATTCATTCATATGTTTTCAGGATACAAGAGGCTAATGCCATTAGTCGATACGAATTGTGGTTAGATTCTGGTTTTCCAGGTTTCAAAAGTGGAATTATGATGTAATCCATCCAGTCTGTCAGTATTTCTAGTTCATTGAAGTAAATTTTATTAAATACTTCTATTCGTTGTTTTTTGACAACTGTTGGTAATTGTTGTATCATTGTGTAGTGTACATTGTCTTTACCTGGGGTGGTGGTGTTCTTATTATGGAGAGCAGTATTTAATTCATTTAGAGTAGTTTTTTTCCAAAAATCTGATTGCCTTTCATTTGTTTCCTCTAAGTTTTTTTTTGGCATTAGGAGTGTATCCATGCAGCCAGGAACACTGTTGATAAAATCGCAATAAGTATTGTATGGGTTTGTGTACATGCTTAAGGGTTATATTGACTATGAGGAAAGACAAGGTCACACGCTTCTCGCTTAGGGGTCAATCAAGGCATTATTCTAACAACACAGGTGGGCCACGGATATGAAGATATATACATAAGGGAACAAAACATAGGTATTGGCATCTAACAATGGACTTTCTAGATAAATATATTTGTCTTATTGATGAATTTGATTATTACGTCAAGGACCTTTTTGTTATTGGTGCCCAAGAGGAATGGCATGTTGATTGGGAATTCAATTCCAAGTTCTCTAAGATCTCCTATTAGGATGTTGTTGTGAGTTTTGAATTTCTTGCATTTTAAGAAGATGTGGTCTAAGTCGGCCCTTTCATTACACTCTTTGCATAGATCAGATGTTATTACTTTGATTTTGTTGAGATGAGCGGGGTAAGATGCATGTCCATATAGCATTCTTATTAAGGAGACCGTCTGGCTTCGGCTGTAAGGAGTGTTCCTGTGCCAGCGTTTTTTTGGTATGTATTTTTGTAACAGAATATACTGTGAATTTTTGTTATTGCAATAGTTTTCCCAATGTATGGTTCATTTTTTATACAAATTGTTTTCACATATGTTAATGCAATCCGATAGGCAATTATTCTCAAAATATGCTTCTTCTCCTGTGTCGATACTTTCTTTTGCTAAAATATCTACGTGCTCATTTTGTTTTATGCCTATGTGAGCTTTAACCGAAGCCATTTGTATGTCGAATTTCCTTGAAGTGAGTTGTCCTAGGATGACTTGAATTTTGTAAATATACGGATGAGATACAAGGGAGCTTGGATTGTTTGGTTTATTTATACTCTGTAGGATGGATAGTGAGTCCGAAAATAACGTAATGTTTTTATGTTGGTTTTGAGATGCTAAGTATTCTAAGGCTTTCAATATTCTGTATGCCTCTGTGGTGTAAATCGAACTATAGGAATTGATTTTGAACTTCTTTTCTATTTTTCCTTAGAGGATATAAAATGCACACCCAGTACCTAACTCATTCTTTGATGCATCAGTGTATACTGCCATGTTACTTTCGTTATTATCTGTAATTCTTTCGAGTAAATTTTGATTATAAGAAGCACTTTCAAAGTATTTAGGTATTATAATTTTTGGTTTGTTTTGATATAATTCAAAGTATTTATCTCTCGTGTGTTGCATCAATGTCGTGTTGCTCGTATTACGAAAACCTATGCAAAGTGGAGGAGAATTTTTTTTTATCCAGTATGTTTTTGTCAAATCGTTGCAGTTTGAAACAAATACTTTATGGATTAGTGGCGACTGTTTTAATTTGCATTTTAAAATCATTGTTTCGGCCAAGTATTCTCTTCTCAATTTTAGTGGCGGATCTTTTGCTTCCACTCTAATAGCTTCGACAGGTGTAGACTTCATTGCTCCAATGCAAATTCTAAGAGCTTTATTCTGAATAAGATCTAGTTGTTTTAGGTTTGTGTCATTTGTTGATCCGTACTTCCTGCTTCCATAGTCCATTATAGATCGGATGTACGCTCTGTAGAACAAAAGTGCGATGTCTAGACTAGCTCCCCACCACGTCCTCATAATCATTTTCAGGAAGTTTATTGCTTTTGTGCACTTTGTTCGTATGCGTTCTATGAATGGTTTCCATGTTAGCTTGCTATCCAGTACTATTCCTAAATATTTGACTTCATCTTTGTATGGTAGTAGAGCATTACCTAATTGGATATTTTCAGGTTTTTGTAAAATATGTCTAGAAAATACGTTGATGCTTGACTTATGAAACGCGATCTGAAGTCCTAGGTTCTGGATGGTGGTAATCAAAGGAATGAATGAGTTCTCTAGTTTCTGTAATCCACGATCGTATTTCTTTTCCTGTGAGTATAAAACAATATCATCTGCATATTGTATTATAGTTGCTTCCTCTGTTATTGAGTGTAAACAAGCGGTAAATATATTAAATAATAGAGGAGATAATGTTGATCCCTGAGGTAGTCCCAGCGAGGTATGTTGTGGTCCGATTAGGGAATTATTGTGTCTAATATATACTTTCCTATTTGATAGCATTTGACATAATAGGTTACAGGTTCGTTCTGGGAAGTTCAATTCTTTCATTTTATCTTTTAGTATTAGGATGTTGACTGTATCGTAAGCACTTTGAAGGTCTAAGAATGTTGCAATTAAGTATCCATTTTCTGAGAATGTGTGCTGTATATATGTGGTAATGTGTGATGCCGCGTCAATTGTGCCGAATCCTTTTTTAAATCCATATTGGGTTATGGGTAATATTTGGTTCTGGTTTATCCACCACTCTAGTCGATTTTTGATTATTCTCTCAAAGGTCTTTAGAACACATGTGGTATTCCTCTGTAAGATTCAGGATCTTCGGGATCTTTCCCAGGTTTTAGAATTGGAATGATTATCACCTTTTTCCAATCTTTTATGTTGCAATTCCCGGTTGACCATATTTCGTTGAATATTTCCAATAAAAATATTTTGGCGTTTTTAGGTAAATGTGGCAGCTTTGCATATTTAATGTCACCTTCTCCAGGTGCCTTATTTTTTGAAATATTGAGAGCATTTTCTAATTCCCCAAATTCCAGGCTCCTCTGGAAAATTTCTGGTGTATCTTCTGCTTGCTTTGCTGTTGTAATTTCCTTGGGATTTAATAATACCATTGGGGGTGTAATTTAGTCTAAAAACGGTTCTACCCAGTTGTCATCTGTGGACTTGGTTCAGTTAGTTAGATTTCCTTTCATTTTTTTTGCTTGATTCCATATTTGAGTCATGGGCGTATTTTTGTTGAGGTTATTGCAATATGTAATCCAGGATTGTCTTGCCACTTTTCTTAGAATTATTTTAGTTTTGGCAGCTTCATTTTTTGCAGACATAAAGTTTTCCAGTGTGCTGGTATTTTTAAATTTTATCATTGATTTTTTCCTTGCCCGAGTTGCTTCATCGCCCTCGTCATTCCACCACGGTGTTATTTTTCCACCTCTTGGTTTAAATGGTTTATTTATTGGGATGAAATTATTTGCTGAACTATTTATTCCTTCCATAAAGTATGAGTATTTCTCATTGATGTTGCTGAAAATGGGATTGTCTTGTGCAAAGAAGTTGTCAATGTTCTGTTTATGAGAATTCCAATCGGCCTTTTTTATATTCCATCTGCTGGAGGGGTATTTGGTACATTCTTTATCTTCAGTTTTATTTTTGACAGCTAGTTCCATTATGATTGGGTAGTGGTCTGATCCTGATCCGCGTGTGTATTCCAGGTTATTTTATTGGATATATTAGGTGAAGTAAAAGTTAGGTCTACTGCAGATTTGTGTTCGTTGTGTGTTAAGTCTAGTCGGTGATCCATCATTTAGAAGTATTAGTTCTTGGTTGTCTAATATTAGCTAGCTGTCTCCTTCTTTGGTCATTTTTGTGCGATCCCAGACTTCATGGTGGGCATTAAAATCGCCTGCAAGAATAGCGGGAGAATTTATAATAGTAAATATGTTTTCCCAATCGTTGCTGTTTATATTCATACCTGGCGGGCAGTACAAGGATAGTATTGAGATTTTTGATGATTTACATATTTCTTTTCGAGCGGCACACACTGAGATATGTTCGTGGACATTCAGATTTAAATTTATTTTTTCGCCTTTCATGTGGTTTTTAAATAGGATTGCTGTTCCTCCATAACGCGAGTTCCACTGCAAAATGTTTATTGTATTGTTTTTATTGGCCATTTCGGAATTTGCTAAGTTTATTTTTTACGTAACATATCAATTTTTCCCAAGTCTTCAAAACTTATATCATCTAATATATCCTTTAAGATATTAAAAAGAGTGACTAATTGATCATCTTTATCACTGCATAACTTCCATACTTGTTGTTTTTTGGCCTATTTGAATCCGATGTTTCTAGGAAACATTGGAGGGTGCATTTCCTCTCCGCGTATATTCACCTTTCGTTTTTTAGGAGTATTGCTGAGAGGTGTTGGTGGAGTTGGGGGGTCGTGTATAGTAGGAGGGTTATTTATTTCATTCCTGGGATTTGTTGTTTGGGATAATGGAATGTTAGGTCGGCGGCTATTATAATTATTTTTATTGTGGTTCATATTTTTGTTTGGAAGGGCGGGAAAATTTTCTGGAGTATTGATTAAGGTTTCAAAACTATTTAATAGTGTGACATTAGCATAAGAGTTACAAATATTTGCTTTTGCCTCAAGAAAGGTAGTATTATTTTGTGCCATGTGTTCTTTTATTTTTTTTGTTGTTCAAATGTCGGGCATGTTCTAGAAATCGATTTGTGATTGTTAACCTTACAATATATACAGAAAGTGTTTTCCGGATCGTTGCATGTGTGATCGTCTTCTTTTATTTCACCACAATTTAAGCACCTACTATTTGTTGACCGACATTGTTTGGCCACGTGTCCATATCTTAAACAATTATAGCATTGTGTTACTTTTTGTACATAATTTTCTACTGGACATATTACACTATTTATTTTTATGTGTGTTGGCAAGGCATTACCCTCGAAAGTTACTAGGATTGTTTGTTTTGGTATATAAATAGTCTCTCCGTCTATGTCTATTTTAAACCTCCTAACTTCCGTGGCTGTAATGATATTTTTGAATAAGTACTTTTCGTTAAAAATTGTATCGACTTCTTTTATTACTCCTTTACGCTCCAATAAATTATTTGGAATAAATGCTGTTAAATTTCCATTATTAAGTTCTTTGTTATTAATTAAATTATTAGCATCTTTTAAAGTTTCTAATTGCACTCGTACTCCATTTTTCCCTACCTTTTGTATTCGTTTAATATTAGATATTTTTAATTTTTGGTGTAAAATATGCCCTACGGCCATGGAATGTAAACGACCTATGTTATCAGTATTCAACTTTTCAATAAAAACATAAATGTTATCTGAATATAAATACGATTTGTCGATGTTGAATGTTTTGGGTTTTTGTGGATTGTCACCTGTTGCCGTCTGAAGAGAGCGGCGTTCGTTCTCTATGCTGCTAGTATGGTTATTAACTGGCATTAAAATAGGATTTTCGATCACTTGTGGTCCCATCTCGCTGTTATTTTGATCGGGTTCGCTGTTGATATTCGAAAGATTATTTATGTTCCCCCCGCCGTCGGGGGGAAGATTTTCAGTCATTTTCTATTACTTTCCACGCACTCTTGTTTTACACTAATTTAAGTTTATTTCACGTAAAATTTACCAGTGATATTTGGTTTAAACGGATTGCTGTGTCGCACGTCTTTCACCTACAATTACCGGTACTCGAATGTTTCCTCTAAGTTGTTGGGTGGGTAATTCATGTAATCAGGTGTTAATTTACAAAGAAAATCTGAAATCCAATCTGCGGAAGAATCTATTAATTGTTTTCCTGTTTTTAAATGTATTTACTTGTTCCCAAACCTTTTTCATTAAAACATTTTTATTTAGTGATGAACAATATGCATGCCAATTTTCGTTCTTTGTTTTACTTTTCCGCCCAACCTATCTAATATGCGAGAAAAGTATTGGTTTACCCCAAAAAAAGTTGGAATTTTGAAATTTTTTTTGAGTTATTTTCACGTTTTCCATCAATAACAACACGAAAAAACGGTTTTTAGAAAAAAAATCCTGTGTGTATGTCGTCGGCCACTTTTTCTTACATGTCTTGTTAGCACGATACAGCCTCCGGAGTGCAATAAGTCACAAATTTTATGATTGAATATTGTTAAGAACATGTCACAGATGAACCCTATTGATTTTCAGCTCACCAGAGCCAGTACAACGGGTGCTATGGTACTCGAAGTACATTTTGTCATTTTTTGAGAAATTTCATTTTGTTAGCACGATAAAGCCTCCGGAGTTCAACAAGTCACCAATTTTATGATTGAATATTATTCAAGACATCTCACAGATGAACCCTATTGATTTTCAGCTCACCAGAGCGAATACAACAGGCGCTACAGTACTTTAAATACGATATTTTTGTCATTTTTGGAGAAGTTTCAGTTTGTTAGCACGATACAGCCTCCAGAGAGTATACGATTGATCAATTTTATGATTGAATATTGTTCAAGGTGTCTCACAGATGTACCCTAATGATTTTCAGTTGACTAGAGCGAGTACAGCGGGTCCTATAAATCCAGATATACTACATTTTTGGTTATTTTTGGAGAAATTTTGGTTTGTTAGCACGATACATCCCCCGAAGTGTTACAAGTGACAATTTTATCATAGAATATTGTTCAGGGCCACAGATGCGGAAAAGTTAGTTTTAAGCTTTAAAACCGTTTATTTTTTTGATAATTTTTTTTGAACACTGTATTACTTAGCGTTTTTATAATTGATTGAATTTTCAAGATTTGGATTCTGTTTATATCTCAGATTAACAAATAAAATAGATATTGTTTTGATATTTTCTTGTCCCAAAAATCGAGTCACATTCTAAGCTCACTTGCGGACACTTCCACTGCTTTGCCATATTTACAAAGTATCTTTAGTTGCAGGAAAAATGCAATTAGAAGTTTAATTGAAAATGTGTTAAAAAGTTATGCAAATAAAAAACGTCATACTAATTTATGCATTTGAGTCTCTGCTTTTAAAATTAATTAATAATATTTGAATTTTATTTAATAAAGGCATATTCTTAAATAAATTTTAAACAAGTATTTGTTGTATCCTTAGTGGCAACATTGCTGAAAATTTCACTACATTTAATATGTCAATGGTAATCTATTTAGTAGTTTTGTCCTTGTTTAATTACCATATAAAGAGAGATGCAAATATCGTGAGAGTATGATCGAGGATAATTTCGAATTTGCTGTAGTGTAGTAAATATTGTCAAACGTGGTTTGTTTATAGGAGCGCCATTACAACTAGAGAATGTACGTTTAGTTCTTTTGTTTTGATGTGTTTTGCAAGACTTTTAGTGACAAAATAAATTTTTAAGTTAATTAATTTAATGCTTTTGGATTATCATAGTTCGTCGGTGCCAAGTTTGTCAGAAAAACAGCCGAAATTACCAAGGCCATTTACCTACAGTACCATCTCCACTTTTTGTAATTCATTCATTATTTCACTACTGGCGTTTAGAATTGTTGGCCGCAAAAATAAACGTGTTTATGAATGAATAGCCCTCTCTATGTTTATTATTACTCTAAGGTTTATATTTAGTAAATGCTTCTTAACGTAATGAAACTACTAGATCACCTTGATCATTCCACCAAACTTTACCTTTCGTTTTGGTTTTTATATTACTTTTATATTTTGGGATAGATTCTTCAGCAGCTAGGTTAATAACATTTTTAATTTCATCATATAAATTATTAGTGTTTAGTGTATTAATAGGTTTGTTCCAACCAACACGAAAACTGTACAATGTACGATACAAATTCAGGTGTCCTGCTGATTACTGAATATAAAAATAAAAGTCTGACATCAAATTCACTAATCAGCAGGTCAACTGAATTTGCATCGTACATTGTACGGTTTTCGTGTCGGTTGGAACCTATTGTTGTTATTATGGTTATTTAATATATTCAAGCATTCTACATAATATTTGTTCCAGTCAGCCTTACCGATATGCCATTTTTTAAAATTTGTCTGTAATACCGACTTTATGTTTACTTGTCCAGTTATTCTGATACATATGTGATTGAATCCGTATGTGTCTATCATGGTTTGCTTATTGAATAAATGATGTATGTTGGGGCTACATATCGTTAAATCAAGAGCACCACTATTATTTTGATTGAAATTGATATGCAAGTTATACTACCATCGTTTAAAAAAATAAGTTATTTGCTTCTAAGCTGTCTAGCAGTGTTTTTCCTAAACTGTCAGTTTTTATACAACCACATGCGAATTCTAATCACCCCCCCCCCCCCCCCCCATATGGTTTTGGTATGTTTTCAAAAAATATATTCCATTCATTTATAGTAATATTAGTTGCGGGTTTTATGTATACTGATACTAAAGTTAAACTTACATTGTTAGATAGAGTTGTAGTAATACTGATTTTTTCTATTTTATTGGTGCAATTAAATTGGGTTATTTTATAATTTATGTTATTTTTTAGCAGTATTGCTACTCCTCCTGTTCCGTCGGGCCCGTCTTTTCGTATATTATTATATCCAGAGAAGTTTCTATATGTGTTTGGTTTAATCCATGTTTCTGATAATAAAGCAATATTGATAACAATAAATATTCCAAGTTACTTTTATTTGAGATAGCTGATCACAGTTCCATTGTAATAAACTGAATGTTTCTCTCTATTATTCATGATATTGGATGCATTTTTTCCATCAGTTTTTGTTAATGTTTGTTCTAGATTTATGTTTTTTTGGACAAGTTTTATTATGTGTTCTTCTTGAAATTCTTTTCATTATAATTATTAAGTGTTTTCATTATTTCTACTACATACCCATTATTGTACTAGCATATATTCTTTAATTTCTTCATTTATTTTCAAATTTTTATTAATATTTTTAAAGTAAAAAGGAGAATTTAATACTCCTCCTACATTTTCAGGTAATGTTATTGGGAAAACTATTGCTTTGTGAGCTTCAATTGTGGAGTTATTTTGTCCGATTACTTGTGTTTTTTTTTCGGTAATTCTGTAATTCGTTGTGGCGAATGTGGTTTTTTGTGTGTGTATCTTGTTTGTGTAGGTGTAGTGTATACTTGTACTTCTTGATGATCTAAATGCTGAGTTTGGAATGAATAATGGGTTGGATATGTGAGGTTAGTATTTATGTTGTAGGCTGTTTGTCGAGTGTGGTACGAAGAGGCCACACTGGCATACGACTTCCTTGAGATTGCCTTATTGGCATCGTTATAAAATCAGTTACTATTCGCCATATAAGTTTTAATTTCTTTCTGTCTAATATATTCCGGACACAGTTTAATAGTATATTGTAAAACAAGTGTCCCAATGACTCATTTTGTAGTAGGAGTGCAAAGCACGAGTACTACAAAATGTCATTGTGATACGAGTTTTACATACTATTTTTTATAATGAATGTGCAAAAATGTTTCTTATGAAAATATAATTGCAATACTAGGAATTTTTGTGCTTCTTTCTTTATGTTGGTGACCCCATATACAAGTGACAGTTGACAGAAATTTTAAATTTGAATGTTCATTAAATTACTAATACATAGTTCGGAATTTATGAATATGGAACTAAATAGCAAATTATCATGCACCCAACCAGAATTTCGCAATATTACTGATAATGAATATAGTATTTATGTTTTGAATTGCTTCCATTTACTTTCATAATTCTGTCATTTGTTCTGCACATGACAAAACATCAATGCTGAAAAATTAGAAATTGAAATACATACGATTGACATTACAAATCATGACTTAGCTTATTATTATATATTGTTTATATTTAATATTGTTTTTATTTAAATTATTGAGATTCTTCAACAAAATTTATAGAAAATTTATCAAGTGTCCACCGTCCAATGCCAGTTATAAATGTCAGTTTGTCGGCCGTAAGTTAAACAGTGCCTCCAACTGTATAAAAAGTTACCAAAAACGATGAGGAAATGGTTATTTTGTGACACTGTTTTCGATGTCACAAAGTAAATTTTGTGTACGTGAATTATAAAAAATTATTTACATAATCTCCTTTACAGATTAAACATTTTTTTACATTCGTCTGTTTTATGATTTTCCCCGCATTTCATACACCTTTCTTTATTTCTGCATTGGCGTCCTAAATGTCCATACCGGAAGCAATTATAACATAATAAGACTTTTTGTGTGTACGTTTCTACCTCGTATAAAACTTTATTAATTTCAATATATTTTGGTAGAGTCTGACATCTGAATGATACTATAATTGGGGTGGTAGGCTCTATCTCAATAATATTTTCTTTTTAAATTTTTCTGTTTATACGTTTTACGAAATCTACTTCGAATTTGTTGTGAAAATCGTATGCCACAATGCGATCTTTTAGAAATGATTCTGATAAGTCAGTCTCTGTATGTTTTATTACTCCTAATCTAAATTTCAAAAATTTTGGTATGTAGGCAGTTGAAATATTTTGTTTTAAAAATTCTGAATTTAGTACTATATTTTCACTTCTTTTTGTCTTTAAGTATAATATGGATTCTGTTTATACCAATTGAATGTATTTGTTTTATCTTATTGTTTATTTCTAAATGATTTTGAAGAATAATTTCACTAACCTTATCGGATTTAATTTACCTTTAAAATTATCGTTATTATTTTCTATATAGACATGGAACGGGCCCATATCATTAGATTGATAGGTTAATGAGGGTCTAGTTTTTTGCTGTTTAATGTTTACATTATTTTCAACTGTACTATTGGATTCGTATGTATTTGTATTATTTTGTAAATGTAATGTAATACATCCCTGATCATTATGTTGGCGAGCATTCGTGTTTCTTAGGATTGTGTCGATGTCCATAATAAGTCCTAAAGGATTGGGATTCCAAGGTTACATTTTTATCGATGTTATCGGGGGGTTCTCTCCCGCTATTACTACTCATATTACTTTGTTAACACGATTTCACTGATAATGTACTTAGTTTTTATAACTTTTTGTTTCTTGAAAAAACTAGTTTTAATATTCACTTTTAATTTATCGGCGTTTAATTGTTTCCGTTGCTAACTATTCTCTACGAAAGCATAAACGGAACTGAGAAAACAAAGTAATCATTTTGTAAAAAAAAGTTAACAACATTAGCTATAGTTGCATTGAACAAAATAATTTTCCAATCTAGTTAATATTAAGTGAGTGTAAATATCATAACTCTACTTTTGTTTTACAGAATCTTTTACTTCAGTCAAATTATAAAATTATTAACATCAAATTTATTATAATGAACACTCATGATAATAATTATCAAGTTCAGGAAATGTTTGTTCAGTCTCAAATTTTATCACAATACTGGTAATCTTAGTTCAATCTTGATTCACCTAGGTAATTTGCTGCACAAATTCATAGATTTTCATAAAAAAACCTTTATAAAAGCATGGTTTGGCATTTTTATTAATCAAGCATGGGAGACTAACCTTCTTCTTTAGGGATATCCCAGGTTTTGAATTGAACGCTGGGATTAACATAATATTGTCTGAATCTTTCTTATTCCGTTTTGTTATTATTGCTGCTTCTTTAAGTCATCAGAATACAAGTATTTATAGAAAACTGATTTTGGAGAATCTCTTACCACTTTCAGTACCTTAGCCTCAGATAATTTAAATTAAGTCACGTTCATTATGCTTCCGGCCAGAGATTTGAAATCATTGTAGGACAATTCTCTGCCATGAAAAGTTTCTCCATTTTCTTTTCGCAGATCATATAGCAGAGATGAAGGAATCTGGAGTAAACATTGGTCCACTTCTGATAATATGTTTAACCATCCTCTGAATTAACAGAACCGCCCTCATTCTGAGTGACCTTCAATTAAAAATGTATGTGTAATTGATTTCAGGCCTAAATAACGTATGTCATATAACTACAGAGCAAGATAAATTTATTCTTCTGCTACCATGCACAGTTGTCTGAATAGAATATAACACCTGCATTTTGTTTTGTGGCAGCAATTTTTTCAGATAATGAAGAACGCACGTACTCAATTCATTTACACCATGGTGGTCATTTACTCCCAAACGAAGGAATGGCGTGTAATACTTTTCATGTCATACATCGTGAAATTTAAAAGATTTAATTTAGATACATAATAAAATAGAGAAATATCCCCTTTAGGAACTTGCACTACTGCCTGTAAATCATAAACAACCACCACAGCATTTGAATTTTCTTTGTCTGTTTTTTTCCCTCTCTTGACAATTGTTTTTCCACCATCATTCTAAATACATTACCTCGATTGTAAAGTGATAAGTCGTAAATCTGAGACATACATTTTTTGAAAACCATTGGTAATTTTTGACATTTGCCATTTTTAGCTTTAGTTTACTCTATATTTTGTATGTAGACCACTATAAAATTTAATTTCTCTCACATACCTAAAAGACGAGAAATTTCGCCACCACGTGCGATACTGCCTAATCACCAATATCTAGCAGGTTCTCTATGAAGTTACTAATAGTAAAATAAAAATAACAGATTAGAGCTCAGTTAAGTGGACCCCCCTCCCTCCCCCCAATAGATATTTTCAACAAAAACATATATGGTCGTAATGCACTCCTAAATCATGCACAATGGGCCAATTGTGGCCTAAGTACTGTGGGGTCTACCCACCCTTCCAACTTTTACATATACAGATACTCCTAATTCACCAATATGCTCAACGAATGATTTTTTTTGCACCATATTCCCATAGAGACTACAGCCTTTTGTTTAGGTGGGGGGGGGGGGGAGGAGCAAATAAACGCCAGCCCTCCCCCATCGGAGTTTTTCAAATTTTGTACTTTGCACCACTCCCCTCAGTAACTAGTATCGCATTATTCAGAGTAAAGTTGCCCCACACCCAATGACAATTTGCAAAAAAGATATGCTGCAGCCAAATCCACTTCGCACTCATATGCACCACTATAACAAAATCCCCCCTCCTTCTACTTAGTTAAACCTCAATATATAAAGTTAAGTTGCCACCCCCCCAAATGATAATTTAAAAAAATGGCATCGAAATCCACTTTAAATGCACTCTTATGCACCACCAACAAATGCAAAATCTCTACTCCCCCTAACTAGTTAAACCCTATTATACATAGTAAAATTGCCCCCCCCCACGACAGTTTCCGAAAAAGTCTAGGGCAGTGGGTCCACTCCTAATGCACTCATAAGCACCACCAACAAAAACAAAACCCCTCCTTCCGTTACTTAGTTAAACCTCATAATTTAAAGTTGACCCCCCCCCCAATGACAAATTCGGAAAAAATAGATGGCAGCAGCATCCACTTCTTATGCACTATTATGCACCACCAACAGAAACAATCATCCCTCCACCTAATTATATAAACCTCATTATATAAAGTTGACCCCCTTAATGACAATTTCCGAAAAAGGTGTAGGTTAGTGGAGTCCACTCCTAATGCATTCTTATGCACCACCAGCAAAAACAAAATATTCTTGGTATATAAAAGAAATATTGATTACTTTTATTGAAATAAATTCTCCTAAAATAAGTCACAAAAACAAAATCCCTTCTTCCCCTAGTTAGTTAAAGCTCATTATTTAAAGTAAAGTTGATCCCCCCCCAATGAAAATTTCAGAAAAAAACACATGAAGCAAAATCAGGTTGAAATTTTGAAAAATATGGCGTCTAAAAAGAGAAAAAGAACAAGCTACTTGGAACCAGTAGCAGAGATTTATTGGCGGGCTTTTCGAACAAAAAAGTGCTAGTGGGTTGGACTAATGCGAAATGGCAACCTAGAAGGCCTCAAAGCTATAAAACCCAAGAGAAGCTATGTTACACTATCCAACACTTCTGGATTTTATTGGGTAGTTGAAATACTGGCCACCGTGTGATGTGGAGAATGTACCCTGAAATGCTGACACCAATTCCCCACAAGATTAGGTTTGTGTCACTACCATTGAGTCTCGTAGCAGGAACGGAATCAATAGAGTGTCTTCATACAAAATCATTGGTTGGTTTATTATGACTAAAACTGGTACTTACATAGAGCGGTATACGTTACACTTACTAACACTTAACTATATAACTATTCGGTTCATTAAATTCTACATACGAGCAAAACTAACGTACATCTACTATTTTAGTTACTACATTCCTATATAAAGGTATGTCACTATATCTATATACAGTCAGCTGGTCAACGGCTTATATTCTATAACGATCAAGGTGCCACGATTTCAGTCAAGGTGAATTTCATGGTTAAACACTGTGTTTACATAAACCATTATTTCATTTGTGTATACTTGTTGTCGCGCGCTGTTTATAATATACTTGCAATAACTTTTAATTTAAAATATTAATTGTTTTACGACCTTCATGTTTCAAATTCTATAATGCCTAAAATTAATTATATAGGGATTCACTACAAACGGTTTCTGTGATAGTCAATCTTTTAAAGATTTGTTAACCTCATTTGACATAAATAAAAGCGAGCTGGCAGCAATAATATGTAGGTACTATTGTAAACGAGGGTGTAAATCCAAAATTTACAGACTTCGAGTTGAGTGGTGTTATACAGTTTTTGGATATAATAAAAACCAAAAAGATATCTCAGTTGTGTACATATTCAGATGTCAAATCTTTTGATTAAAATAGTGGTTATTAAGGACTAAAACGTAGCTACCGTTAAGAATTTGCATATGAAAAGATTGAACCTGCTCCAGTTTTGGACGTGGAATTGCAAAAGATTTATAATTTAGAGGTGCGGATCAAATAATAAATTTTAAGCCGAACTATTTTTCCAATGTCGCAATAATGATAGGTGCAGAGGGTACTTACGAAAAAGGTTCTATTTAAATCCAAATGTAAAATTTTAAAAATCCCATTTTTCAAATGTATGCAGTTCAATCGGCAAAAAGTAAAGTTTCGCAGAAAGTTCTAAAATAACATGTAGAGTCTAAATAGTTGCTATATTCTGTGCTTTAGTTTATGAGAACAAAGTCGTGCCCATTATTATGTGTAGAAAATTTAGGGTTAATTAGCTAACGTGTAAAATTTCTAAAACAAAATTTCCCCGGGGTTATTATCTTCTTAATACTTTTTACTGCTTCTAGTTATTTCGTTTATACTTATTTAGTTTTAGAGATATTCAATTTTTTCTTCTTTCATGGTCAGCAGCCACACTTTATTGTAGCACATTTTTTCTTAGGTGTTAATGCTTTGTTAGTGCCTCCCAATGATATAAAAAATGTTGTAAATGCTTTCAAGGCTTCAAAGAGAATTTGTCGTCAAGATCTTTAGTATTTCGGTAGTGTTTTTACTGTTTCTCATTGCTTTTTTTTAATTATGGAACCTCTCTAAAATTAAGAAATTTTACATATCAACCGCTGACTTCGCGAACCGCAAAATTTAATCTGATATTTTTTCAAAATGTTACTTATTTTTGGAGAATGTATTACAATAAAAAGGTCATTTCTTTTATATTCTAAGTTGTTTGTTTATTCCTCTTATTGGCAACTTCAAGGTACGGCGTCATTGGAAACTGCGAGAACAATATACATATACAAGCACACACAACATGAGATCCTCCCCACCATACGATTTAAAATATTTTTGGATATTTGTAGAGAGCTCAACTGAATAACTTTAAGACAGCTTAAACCCCTAGACACCGGCATGATTTGCAAGATATACTTAGGCGTTGTTTACCTATCAGTCATAATTCTGACTTCTGACATTTTGTAGTACTTCACCGAAGCAGTGCGAAAGGTCACGTTACGCGCATATTAGGTTTACAACATATTTCCTGCTAGCATAAGATAATTACTCACTTTATATATAAATCCTTCTACCACTTAGCGGTGTAGGATATTGATGTTTATGTTTGCACTAATTTCCTCCATTCATTCCCATTCTGAGCTAGGTCCTTTGCCTCTTTCCAGATTTTGCCTGGTTCATTCAATATTCCGGCTATAATCCTATTCCACGATTTTCTTGGTCTGCTCCTCTTTTTTTTCAATTTTCGATTTCCATACTCTCTTAACAGGTCATTCTTCCTTCATGTGTTGTAAGTGTTCCCACCGTTCCTCTATGAAATCTAATGTAGGTTGTATGTTTAGGTCTTTTCTTCTATCTATATTTTTTATTTTATCTTTTTTTGTCACACCCCTTACTCTTCTCAAATATTTCATCTCTGTCTCCTGAATTTTACTTTTTTGTCGTTCTGTCAATACCCATAAATCACATCCAAAGGTTAAAATTGGTCTATATATTATTTTGAATATTTTTAGTTTGGTGTATCTGGATATTCCTTTTTTATTTATTAACTTAGTATTCATGGCATAATATAGTTTGTTTGTTTTTGCAATTCTGTTATTTATATCTGCATCTTGTATTCCGTTTTCGTCTATTACTGTTCCTAGGTATTGGTAGTGTTTAACTTGTTCCAGTGCTTCTGTATCTATTCTTATATTTATCTTGGTCTCTTCTTCTCCAATCACCATTACTTTTGTTTCGTTCTTGTTTATTTTCATTCCCATGTATGTTACTGCTATATTCCACACCTCAATGTTCTTTTGCAACTCTTTTTCGTTCTTTGCTATTAGTATAACATCGTCTGCAAATGCTCCCTCACTGATGTTAACTCTTTGTAGTTGCAGATGTCCCACATATATCTTTTTACTTAAAACAGTGCATCTTTTTATAATCTCGTCCATGAAGATGATGAATAGTAGTTGGAGTTCGGTCCTGGCAAGAAGGCTGAAACGTGTTTTAATTTGTGCTCCATATTAAAACTCAATTTTTGGAGATAATACGAATAATTAAAAACAAAGAAGTCATCAAAGTGATGTGTAATAAAACCAAAAGTACAATTGAAGAGTTATAACCACAAAAATGGCAGAACAAATAAGAAAAACTACCATTTATTCAAAAATACATAATTCAAAATATCACTTAAATTAGTCAAGGCCGACAGGTTAGTCAAATATTAATTGATAACAAAAACGAAAATACAAAAATATAATTAACATACAATTACTAAAATAAATCACATAGAATAGACAGGAGCGGATTTATATACAATCAAAGAAAGACGAAGAATTATTTAAGAAAAGGAAAAGTTATTGGGAAGAAGATGAGAAAAAAATGGAATATGAAGTTTTTAAGAAAAGTAAACTTGATAAGAGATCACCTACTAATATCCAAAGAAAAGTGCAAGAGAACATAGGGTTGATGATGGAAATGATGGTAAAAATGGGAGAATCGGTGGAGGACTTATCTGAAGAGATTAAGCAAATGAGGATAGAGCGACAAGAATACAAAGAAGAAATATTAAAGCTGAAAACCGAGAACGAAATACTAAGTAAAAAGCAAAAGCAAATGCAAGAAATAATAATAAATAAGGAAGACAGACTCGAACGTGTAGAAAACCAGAAAAAGAAGGAATAATATAGTAGTACAAACACTACAGATTAATACGAAAAACCAAGAAGAATTAGCAGTTGAAATGGAAATTTTTTTGAAACAAGAAGTAGAAGTAAATACAAAGATTTATGAGGCTGTTAAACTAGGCGAGAAGACATGTTTAATCAAATGTACCAGCTCAAATGACAAAAAAAGGGTTATGCAGAACAAGGTTAGCTTAAAAAATAAAGCGGACCGAAAAATATTCATACAAAACGATATGTCACCAAAAGATAGAGAAATACAAAATATAATCAGAATAAGAGCATATGAAGAAAAGAAAAAAGGAATGTCGACAAAGATTGGCTACAGAAAAATATCGATTGGAGGAGAAGAATGAAAATGGGAAAACAAGAAAAATAAATAAGTAAAAGTTGTCTCAAAAAACTGAACGAAGAAAAAGATGAAGAAGAACATGAAAGAGACAATAACAGTGTATTAAGGTTTAGTTTAGATAATGAATTTAGGTTTAGGCATTGTAATAATAGTAGTAAGTTTAGCTGTAAATTTAAGGAAGACAAGCAAAGAAATACTAAAAATAACAACACTATCAATAACAATAATGATGATATCAATTATGAAGGTAACAATGATTATGTTAATAAAAGTAGTAATGACTATAGTAATAATAACAACATTAACAAAGATGATATCAATAACAGAAATAAAAATAATGAAAAAATAGACAATAGGGTTTGCTATAAAATAAACATGAGAAACAAGAATACCTCAACATGGAAACTTGCGACATGGAATATCAAAAGCATTACAGGAAAAGAAATAGAATTGGAAGAAGAGTTTGAAAAATTGGAAGTTGATATATTGGGAATAAGAGAAACAAAGAAATAAGGAAAAGGTATGCTAATGATGGCCAAAAACAATATACTAATATACAGCGGTGTACCACAAGAAAAAAGTGCGACCAGGGGAGTAGGGTGCATAATACACAAGAAATTAGAAGATCAAATACAAAGTTGGAAATCATAGTTGGAAAGGATACTTACAATCGAAATGGAAACGAGGCAAAACCAAAAGAAAACCATCATAGTAGTATATGGTCCAAACGAAGATGATAAAGCTGACAATAAAGAAATATTCTGGGACGAACTAACAAAAGCAATAGAAAAATCAAAGGGGAAATTGTATATAATAGGAGATTTTAACAGCCGGGTAGGCCTAAAAGATAAAGAATATAAAACAGTTATCGGAAATTATGGAGAGAACGTCAGTAATAATAACGGGAGATGAAATGTTGGATTTCTGCCTAATAAACAACTTGATAATAACAAATACATTTTTCCAACATAAAGATATCCACAAATACACTCGAGAAGTAATAAGATTACGTAGTAATAGAATGACAACATAGAAATACAATGAAAGATACAAGAGTAAAACGAGGACCAGAAATTGTAGCGACGACTACGTAGTAGAATCCAAATTTAAAGATATTGAAAGAAGAAACTATATATGTAATGCCACAAAAAAAAGGAAAAATACAATATGAATCTATAAAAACTAAGAAATAAAACCGTCGCACAGAAATATCAAACAGAGGGAAATAAGAAACAATTATACAGAAATAGTAAATAAAAATGTAGAAAAAGCATGGAATTACTTTAAAAATATTATATTAAATATTGCAAGAGAAATATGTGGAACAAATAGAACAAACATCGTGGTAGTCGAGAGAAATAAAATACTAAGTAAAACAAAAAAATGGCATGGAAAAATTATCGATCCAGTGGAACAGTAATATATACAAGAAAGAAAGAAAAAAACAAAGAACTAATTAAAGCATCAAGGAATGAGCATTATGATGCATTACAAGCGCTTCTTGGTGCTGAGCTACAGATTAGGGGATTTGAAAAACCCAATTTTATAGAATATATCTAAATGCAAATGATAAAACACGTTGATAACTACTGGATGGCTGAAAATAACAGCTGTCAGAAGAGATCAAAATAAAATCTTATAAATAGAATCTAATGTTGTTTGTAACTATGTCTCTTCAACATGATGAGGTCATAATAAAGTATCCAAAAGAACATTATGTCGTTAAAGACAAGTGTACATATTGTAAGTATTTGTTTCTATTCACTGTTAGTGACAGCAGGGTAAAGGTCAATTTGATGACTTTAATAGTATTTGCTCATCATATTCAGAACTAATATGTGGTCAAACTTGTATCTACAATTAATTTATTTTTCCTATGGAATATCAGTTTTTACAATTTTGATTATTTTTTGTACTCACAATCTATTTTTGATTTTACAAATTTTTAATTTTCACTTCAATAAAAAAGACAAAATTTCATAAATTATTGGTATGAGACATAATTTTTAGAAAAATTTTCTCTATTTTAAATGTTATATAAAAGTCTGTTATATTCACTAAGTCATTTCTTTATCATTAAAATGAAATTAAACTACAACAATATCATTTCAGAAATAACATTGAAATTAGAGGACGGAATAATGAAAACATCAGGCAATTTAGAAAAAAAACCAATCATATTAAGAAAGAAAATATCAAATATGCCTTTAGAAATACAGCTCGAAGAAAAAAAGTCGGAAACAACTATTGCGTTACCGGTAGTTTCTAAGGAGGGTAATTTGTATACTTGTCTTTTATGTCAAGGAGAACAAACTGTAGCTGGAGAATCAAAAGCTATTGTAGTACATGTCAAAGAGGCACATGGTGTTCGTTTGTACATATGTGATGTTTGTGGACAAGATTTCTGTAAGAGAAACGAACTGTCTGCTCATTTTGATGAACATGTTGCATCAGAAGAAGGAGATTTCCAGTGTGAAATTTGTAATAGAATTTTCAGTAATTTAAGATTGTTCCGCATCCATAAAAGAATGCACTATCCACAAACAAAAGCTTGGGTGTGTGATACTTGCGGGAAAAAATATAGCAGCAAAAATCTCCTAGAAGAACATGTCAATACACATTTAGGTATATTTTTATTGCATATAAAAAATGTATCTATACTCTGTTTCCGAATTAAGAGAGTTGCCTGGTGCATTTTTATTATTCTAATATTAAGCAGTATTATATAGAAGTAGGGATAATAAATGAAATTGGTGGTGAACTGTTAGTTTTTCATGATATCAAGTTAAGAAGTGCGAAAGCAACTAGGTTTTACAGTTGTATAACAATTTATTACAGTCTCACGTTAAGAAACGGAGTATAGAACTCAAGAGTAGCAATTTTTTAAAGATATAATAATAAAAACAATATCAATATTATTAAATGTGCCTTTTTAGGTGTCCGTCCTTACATATGCGAAGTGTGTGGCAAAGATTTTGCAAGTAAATACACTTACAAAGCTCATGAAAAAACCCACGAATTTAGACCACGACCATACAAATGTTCTCAGTGTGATAAATCCTTTCTTAGTCAACAAAATCTCACTCAACATGAACGCACTCATCTAGGTATGAAGGAATATGCTTGTCAGTTATGTGGTAAACAATTTGGTTCATCCCATAACCTTGAAGTACATTCGATAGTTCATACAGGATATAAGCCATTTGTTTGTGGTTTGTGTGGAAAGGCTTTTGCAAGGAAAGCAGAGATAAGAGATCATGAAAGGACTCATACGGGTAAGTACTAGGATATTTGAAAATTGTTATAATAATTTATAATCTTCGATATTTGTTTTTCACATATTTATATACACTATTGTCTTCAAGGTAGTCTTCTTCCTTTTCTTGGCTTATCCTTAGGTCTTTTCAGGCGTCGGAATGTGAATCTGTGTCCCTTTGCATCCATTTTCCATGCCTTTCTGTCCCTGGCAAGTATTTTCATATGCTCCTGAGTTTATCGCCTCATTTTATTTCGTTTCCTCCTTATTTTCTTGTTTCAGTTTCTGTATTTCTTCCTTAAACTGTTTTAGTTCAGTGCTCATTTGTCTTATTTCATTCTTTTATTTCTTTCATCATTTTTATTATAAGATCCACTTTATCTTCCTCATATCTTTGTTGTTGAGTGGGAGATCTTAGTGTTTTCTTACTTCCAGCAAAACACTTACTTATTTCAGTCTCCAACTTGTACAACAGCTGACTGAATTGTTTACCTTTCATCACTTGATTTTAATACCTGGATCTTATATTTTAATTTGTCCTCGTTCTGTCTCTGTTTCTTTATGTTAAGCTTAATTCATATAAATTTTAATTATTGTATACAGTATTGGGAACATTACGAGGGAACATATGTTTTACCGTCAATGTGTTACAGAAAGAGACAAAATACATACATAAACTCAGTGTATTATTCTTCTTCGCTAACAGGATAACATAACATGCGAAATAAGTCGTATTTTAATTTGTATTATTAATAATATGTGTTTCCAAATATCTCAATTCTTATTTTTCTGTAACAGGATCTCATAAAGTGGAAAATGCATGCCCAAACCCACAACGCCAGCCTAACTAACAGTGTCGCTAATTTTCATTGTATATTTATATTAATTGTAAAATGCATTGTTCTAACATGAGAACAAGTTATAAGAAGCTTTTAATTATAATTCAAGAGGTTGTAACAGATCAAGATATAACTAATTCCATCTATTCGTTGAACATTTTATTGTAATGCTGGAAATTGTTCTAGTTTTCAGTTTGAAAGCGGTTAAACCTTTACTTTTTTTTTCAGATTTGGCAACGTGAAATTGGTCTCTGAACATCTGCTGTGGTTCGAATATGTTATTACAAAATTTTTTCGTATCTTTATCGTTTGTATGCAAATGAGAACGAATTCTCAGTGTAAACACACAGTACAAATTAAAAAACGTTTTTTGAAAATAAACATAATATCGAATTCTAATGAAAATGCCTACACTTTTTAAATAAAAGTAATATTCTGATATGTAATAAATTAAAAAATAAAACTTCTTAATTCTTCAATGAGCTTAAATCAAATGTTCGAATAAACCCCCGTTTTGAGCTAAACAGTAACCGAGACAGTTATAAAATTCTTGACGAACACGTATGAGCATTTCAGGTGTTATTTGCATACAAATTTGTAAAATTTGTTCCCTTAGTTCATTTAGAGAAGTGGCTCTGCTTTCTTGGAATCCATAAAGACTCGATTTTACATAACCCCAGAAAAAGAAATCGTTGGGAGCCAGATCTGGAGATCTCGCAGGCCATCTAATGTTACCATTCGTGGAGATTATCCGATTGGGAAATTGTGTATTTAAAAAATTTATTGCTAGTCGATAATTATGTGATGCACAACCGTCATGTTGGTACCAGATATCATTGAAGTTGACACCAAGGGCAGGAGTAATTTGCTTTTCCAGCATGTCCAAATATTTTTGTCCGGTTAAGTTGCCGTCAATAAAAAAATGGTCCAATTAAATGTTCACCTAATATTCCAGCCCAAACATTCAACTTTTGGGGATATTGAGTTCTACTATTGTAATGTTTGTGTAGATTTGTCCTTGACCAATATCGAATAACGGATGAATTATGTGCACCGTGTATGGGAAAAGTCGATTCATCTGTGAACAAAATATTTTTCGAAAAGTTTGCATCCAATTGTATTTTTTCCATAACTATTTCACAAAATTCCATTCTACGAAATTGATCGTCTGGAAAAATTTCATGGCTCTTTTTCAGTTTGAAACTACGATAACCATTTTTTTTAATACAGTCGGAATCGTTTTCGGATCAACATCAAAATCCTTTGCTAAATAAGTGGACGATTGTAGAGGATTATTTTCCACACTGGCACAAATTCAAATATCTTTCTTCTTTTTCGGGTTGGGTTTGACGATTTTGTATACGCGGTGTATGTTCAGTAGGATTGACACATCCATGCTGTTCAAAAATTTTTATAACCGTTCTCACTTGTTTTTTGCTATTGGTTGGGCATTTTCGAATGCCACAATAAACAAATTTTCTGCTATTTCTCGATATGAATGACCCTGGTAGTAACATTTTACAATTTGCACTTTATGGTGTTCTTGGATACTCATTTTATAAGATTTGCAAAAGATCGTTACTCATTCGCAAACAAACGTTTCGTGAAGTACCCAGATTGTACAGTTAAATATCGTCAAGAGGCGCACGCGCGATTCGTATTCGTCTGGTCTAATAATCTACGCTGGCTTTTGATTATCTGTCTCACGATTGTCTTTCTCTAACACACTGGTAACGCCATGTGACCGTTATAATTTCCCGTTGGCTGAGTGGATTATCGTTTTACGTTGAAATTAAATGTAACTGATTTCTCTCACAAATAAAAAGGAAAATTTTAAGGGTACTTACAATTCTAACACGTGGATTGAAAATGAAGAGAGGGGATAGATAAAAATAGAATAATTAGAGCTGTAAACGAAATCGTTTTATCAGGAGCGTAGGAAACATGCGGTTTATATTGAGATATTTTTGTAACTAGAAGACAGTTATAAACAAATATTAGCATACGACTTATTTCTCATGTTATGATACCCTGTTAAAGAAAACGGTGATACACTGAATACATTTGTTTTCTTACAACATATTGTCGCTATTGGACTCTGTATTTGGTGCCATAGAATATTCCTTATGATGTTAATGACAATTATTATGCTTACATTCATTATTGTATCCTCAATATCGACGAAAGTAATTTTTTTAGCTTTTCGCCGTTGATTGATATGCCATCAATCGTTGATTGATATGTCATCAATCAACGCTATCCTCCAGTGATTTTTAGTGGCACTTATTTCAAATCCTTACTAAGTAGGTTTTAAGTTATTGTTCAAATCATATTAGTGTATACTAACTGAACTAATATAGTGAATTAGATTATTACTACTGAATTAATTCTTTGTAAATTAATCATGAAGGGATAAACGAAAGTAATTTTGATTTTTTTTAATGTTCATTGCATTAAGCTATCAGTTTAGTACAATCTTATTATTTCTCAATTAATAAACTAAACTGTCCACATTACACATCTGTATTTGCACGCTTCTCGAAGGCGGTGCCTACCAGACATACCTTTACATGTGGTGGGAGTATACTCCCATCACGCCTTTACACATACAGTTGTTGCACGTTTTCGACTTTATGATATCCTGTTAGCGAAACAGAATAATACACTGAATTTATGTGTATTTGTATCTTTATAACACATTGACGGTAAAACGTATGTTCCCTCGTAATGTTCCCAACACTGTATATATATATATATATATATATATATATATATATAATATATCTTCGTTTTATAATTAATATCCCTAACTATTCTAGGTTTTCTTTGTATAATGATTTGTTAGTACTTTGGACTTGTTTTTATTTTCATATTAATTAACAGTATAAATTATATTTATGACTCTCCTAGTACTAATGTTACTTGTTTTCTGTTGTCTTTTCTCTTGAACCTTCTTGACACTTATGTAATCCACTATCCAAACTAATTTATTTAATTTTTATACTTTTGTTTTTCTCTGAAATTCGATTTAATTACTGAGCAAGTCTCGAAGCACATTTATTCACTCCATCCAGGATCGGAGTCTGGAAGATCAAAATTATTAAATAAACTGTAGAATTTTCAAAATCTAGGTCTTCAAGAAAGAGAGAGAGACAATTGATTTTGTTTGATGTTCTTTGGGAGTTTTGATGGTTGCTAGTGTTTGGCCCTGATATAGACGTCAGCCATCTGGCTAACGAACTGAAAAAATAAATTCTTCCATGATAGAGATGGAATTCCACTCATGTTTGAAAATAGTAAATATTTTTTTGAATCGAGATTTTAACTGTTTTTTTGGAGGGAAAACAGCTACTTTCTTAGCTATATGCCATGACGAAGGCTATATGATTAAAGGTCATGTTCAAACTTCTTATTTTCTGATGTTACTGCTCTTGTGCTTCATGGACGTAGAATTTAATTGCCTACAGCTGTACAAAAACGTGTGTATATATGTAAATATATATGATTTTTTTCAATGTTTTATAGGTGAAAGACCTTATCAGTGTGAATTTTGTGGCGCTACATTCAGTCAAAGATCTAATTTACAATCTCATAAAAGAGCAACTCATTACGATGATAAAAGATATCAATGTACAATTTGTAGTAAAGGATTTAAAAGGAGGCGTCTTTTAGATTACCATATCAAAGCAGCCCACACAGGTAAATTATTTCCACATTGAAGAAATCAATCGTCACCTTACATTTATTCCTGTATTATAATTGGGTTTTAAGATTTCAAAAGAGCTTCTTGTGTATATTTTATGTTATTGCAGGAGAAAGGCCATTTAAATGCGAAATTTGTGAAGCGACATTTGTTTACCCAGAACATTTCAAAAAACATCGTAGAATTCATACTGGGGAAAAACCATTCCTTTGTGAAGTCTGTGGGAAAGCATTCAATAGCAGAGACAATCGTAATGCTCATAGGTTCATCCATTCAGATAAAAAGCCATATGAATGTTTGGTATGTGGGGCAGGATTTATGCGGAAACCATTACTCTATCAGGTATTTTTAGACCATATTCGATAAAATATTATATATTTAGCTTCATATCACATATGTGTATTTTTTTTTATTCAGCATATGCAAAATCAAGGACACTTGAATGATACAATCGTAGTTAATCAACCTAGACTTACAACTGAAGATGATCAATTAGTAACTGTGAATTCAGCAGGAGAAATGGAAATTTTGGATGGCGGTACTGATGGAAAATTGTACATCCAAGACCAAGATGGCACTGAGCATATAATAATAGATGGACAGCAAATTAGTTTTGCTGAAGTTGGTAGTGAAGGGGATAACGAAGAAACCATTGAGCAAATTGAACATGTAAGCCAATTACATTTTTTATATGGGAATTAATTTTTCATTAAAATCATTCTATAATAACCAATTTAAAAATTTTATAATTATTTTGTAGGTAATTACTGATCAAACTGATGATGATTGTGAAGAAATAATCTCAAGTGATGCACTAGCTAGTGGGGAAACCCAAATCATTGAGACACCTGATGGTCCTATCCAATTAGTTAAAGTTCGAATTCCTAATGAAAATGGAGAAGAAGAAGAGGCATGGATTAAAATAATTCCTGAATAGACAGTAGGCATTCTAGTTATCAAATTCTAATTATATCTTTATAATTCTTATCTTAAGTTGAGCAATGTTGTGAATAAATTTTTCTTGAATTGATGTTGAAAAATTTGTTGATTGACAAAAATGTTTAAAAAATTTATTTGTACAGTAAATAAATTGATTTATTAAAAACCTACGTATAATTATTTACATATCTTCAGTACTCCACATCAATGCTTCATCTTGCATTGCTTTTTTTGAATTTTGTGTTTGGAACCACTTTGTTTCGTAACCATTAGAACGATCTACTCCATCCCATCTGTAACCAGGCGGAATTCCATATCGATTTGGCATAAAATCTCCCATATACATTGGTTTTTCTAAAAAATATTGAAAAACTTGAGTTTTATCCTACAATTATTGTAATAATAATGTACCTGAAACACCCTTTTCAACAGCAACTTTCTTTTTCTTCTTTCTTATATACGCCAACATTGGATCACCTTCCCTTTCCTGCTCCTTCAAATACCTCTCTAAATCTTCATCGTCCGCATATCGAGCCATTGGTTTGTTCATTTCTTTTAATTGATCCTCGTACTTTGCAGTTTCATCTTGAACTTGCTTCAATCCTTTACCCCACACCGAATATTTCTCTTTTAATTCCTTTTCTCTTGCTTCTTTTGCAGGATCTATTACCTCTTCTTGTTTCTTCTTTCTTATGACTGTGGCTGCGTTAACTCCAGAAACATCAGCAGACATCGTTTTAAACATTTCCTCTTCTTGTTTTTGTAATCGGGCTATCTCTTCTATTAAATTTTGCGCCCTTTGCAATCCTGATTTTTTGCCACTCATAGTAGTTTCGGGTTTAGAAAGATCATCTTTTTCCCATCTAGACGCCTTTTTTCTGGGAGGATTAGGTGGATCATCTTTTCTCCTAAAGTAAAGAAAAACTGTATTAGAAAGTCACAGGAGTTAATATCACATATATATATAAAATATTTTTTCTTAAAACGTTAAGTACAGTATAGTAACAATAGTTGAATTAATCATACAGTGTTAGAACATGAGAACGCAGTTATGGAGCGATTGTTTAACTAAATAAAAATATATATACCCACAGCCAGGGGCGATTTCTACACATATGCAGCAGAGCTGTATAGGCGAATCAAAATAAGCGATACGCACTCATACATAGAAACCTTTTCACTTGCATTCAGATTCAGTTCAACTTCGTGTTGTGCGTTTGTCGAGTAAGCATTTGTTGATTTGTGTGTTAAATTGAATCATTGTGCGTGTTTTTCATTTAATGAAATGAATAATTCTTACTGTTCAGTACCTCAGTGTTCGTCTTGGGTGAAAACAAATCCAGATCTGAGTTTTCATTTGATCTCAATTGCCGGAAAATAGGGTCTGCTTTAGGTCGTCCTACTTGGATGTGCAGACGAAAAGCGTGGATTTGAAAATTGGAAAACCAGTAATCAAATAAAAAAGTGTTAACCTTCTAACTCCATTTCAACGTTTTTTACAGGAGAGCCAAAAAACTTATTAATACCAAAATTAATAATCCTATAACTCCAAAATCTAGCATGGATCTTAAATAGTATATCAGGCAATGTTTTTTACAACCCTTTACGAGTTAGTGTTGCCTATACTGACACAAAAATCAAAAAAGCCGCAAAAAGGAGTTACAAGTATTACACACTGATAATATAAGCTGCAACTGCAAACCGTTTAAGGAGTTAGAAGCTATTCGATGTTGATAAAACATACACAAAAAAACAAGTTTCATTCATTTTATTTACTGAAAATAACATTGTAACAAAGAAAAAATAAACTAACAAAAACTGAAAATTTATAAATGTGGTAAATTATTATATAATAATCATGAAAATCGTGCGGTAAAACTTTTTTCAGATTTCGTAAATCTACATATTTCCGTGCTGTGATAGGTAGTTTACTAAAATGTAATTGCGGCAAGTCAACGGTTCTTCTGTTTTCAAGTCTGAGTTTCCTTTGTGGTAATGTAGTCTAATCGTGGAAAAATCGAAGTTTAAAAAACATTTCACCTTCAGAAGTGTACTTGAGGGCCCGAATATCCAAAACCTTAGGGTCTCCTTTTCCACGCCCGGGACGAATACTCTTCTATGCCATAACATCGTTAAAATCTTTAAAGTAAGCATGACTGAGGTATGTCACTTCGTATTGTTTTAGCCGTTTTCGAGCTGATCTACAAATTTGGAAGTACTCTGCAGGTACGTGTACTACCTCATTACGCATACAACGCTCAATCGTGGAATGCATACTGTCGGCCGCCATTTGGGTATGCCCTACCTCTAAATATTTTTGTTGTATTGTAATCTTATTAATGACAGCTAAAAGAGCATTAGAAAGTACATCATTTCTTGTTTGATAGGTACAACCATCCGAATAGAGTATAATGTTTGTACCGTTGTCTTGAAGTTGATTGTTTAGAATAACATTCTCTAGAAAGTGGGACCACAATAACGCAAATTCTTCATCATTAAGTCCTCCCTCGGTTTCGTTCCAGATGAAACAGTACCCGTCGTTCTTTTATCATCAGGAAAACACAGGTTGTGCACTCCAAGCTTGGTGTGGTAGTACATCGTACTTACATTTGATTTAGGCGCCAATAAAACAGCCTGCATGTCAACTGAAAAAACGTATGTTTCTTTGCTTTTATCATTTGTGTGTTCTTGGCGTGCTTCTTTCTTCATTTTATTGTGCAACTTGTATTCATCTTCAGCTAATGCTCCTACCTTGTTTAATGCACATCGTTCACACTGATCCTTTTTAGGGGCGAATAGAGAAATATTTTGTTTTCCAAGTTCATCATTAAAATGTGTTCTAGAAAGTGGTGTTACGTTTTTAGATGTACACCAGTCTGTTACATAGAAATTGTACAAAGCTGCTTTGGATGACCACTCTGACAGAAGATATGATTTAGATGTGGAAGCCCTGCAGTAATGAGACTCCATTTGTGGTAAAGAATCTAAAAATGCAAGCATTGACTGTTGCCTTTCTCTATAAGGATATTTATGATATTGAGATAACTCCTGCCTCAACTGACTTGGTTCATGCCCATCGCACACTTAAGTACTGTCCACTGGCCTATACTTAATGTATACAAATATATTATTTTACATACTCTTATATTACAATCGTTCACTTTTAAATAGTATTGAAAAGACTGAGACCTTTTTGACTTGTTGTTTTCTTTCCTAGCTCTAGTTCTCTTTGCTGTACATAATGTAACATTATCATTAACATAAATCTTTTTCTCACCCCATGTCAGCTTTTTCCAAAAATGATTAAATATTACTTTACAGTCATCTTCTTTAATGTCATGGCACTTCATCATTCGGCTTCCTTTCTTACACAGACATCTATTGTTTAATTTTGTTTGATATTGTTGTATTCCCATTTTCCTTCTTCCGTTTTTTTCCTTCCTAAATACTTTTCTCCTCGTTCCCTCTTCTTCTTATTTTTCACAGCTACCCAATTATTTCTATCAATTAGTGGACGCTTTTTGCTCTTTTCAGGCAGGTTCGAATCTGTTTCTGATTCAGAACTATTGGCATAATGTGCCAAGGGACGAAAAGGAATGTCTTCTTCAGAGTCGGAAATTAAATTGGCAGATTCTCTCATCATGTTTTTATTATGTTCTGCCTCTACATTCTTTTTAATTTTATAGGCCTCCTCGTTCTTATTAACTGTATATTCCATAACTGTGTCGGATAGACTATCTGCATCAGTTTCTTGTTCTACTGTATATGTACAGGGTCTGCAGTACCATGCTGTCTACTCATACGCAAGAAGCTGTAGTGATGGCAGTGTTACACTCTCCATTAATCACTATTTCAATATTTTCAACAGGAACCATCTCTAATAATTGCCGTTCTTGATCGGAGTCGGCGATGTTAACTATTGGAAACGTGTCGCTGGACTCGTTCGTAGATATAACAAAAGGTTGCTGGAACGCTAAATTCAGCAACAGTTGACCACGTGACATCTGAAATAAATAACCTACTTAAAAAGAAAATCATTGTAGAAAAATGATAGCACTAAAGTTCTTGAAAACTGAGTTACATTAAATGTTTTTCGACGTTTACTGCTGCGTGCGTCACTGCCGTCCCTACTAACGGCAACAGACATTACTTTGTTATGTAAATAAAATTATCATTTTTCATCACGTTATAAAACGTTTAGGTACATTAAAAGTCCCAAGAAAACAAGTAGTAATGTTTCTAAAACACTAAAAGTTTAGACTAAAATCGAAAATAATATACAAAAACAACTATCCCCCATTAAACGTCAAAACAATTTTGTAAAATCGCCAATGTAAAACACGTAACTCCATCAAAATCTTTGGTTATAATTTGACAACAAGTGATTATTATATACAACATATTTGTATGATTTCATCAAATGATATGCTTTAAATACAATAGTAATTCATACCTTTTCAATATAACAATACACTGTATTAATATATTTAGTTCTTATCAAATATGTTGTTGATATTTTAGGCACTGACAGTTTTCGCGAGATTTTCTACATTCACGAGCGGATTTAGAAGGATTTATTGAGATCTTATAAAACATTTACATGCATTTGGTAGGTTTTCGTACAGGAAGAGATTTTTTTCTCTTTCTGTTGATACCATAACCGCAATTTCGGTGAAATGTGGAGTTAGAAGGTTAACAGTTTTAACCGACGATATGCTAGTTTGTTCTAAACATTTTACGGATAACGATTTTTTCCGAAGGTAAATACTGTTCGAACAATACTTTTTATTCAGAATGACAGACCGCCAAGTGTTTTCTTTTTGAAAGTTAATTTTAATTTTGACGTTTAATGTCAACTGAATGAAATTCGTTAATGTCATGTTGTACCACTAAAATAGTTTTTGTAATTCAATTAATGAGTAAAACTATATTTTTCATGTTGATGTGAATACTTATTTCATCGTGGATGTTACGATGTACATAATTTTGGTCCTACGAAGCCGATATGAACTAGTAAAGTGTAAAAGTGTCTACACTTAAATATATGCAGCTAGCACCTGGCCGGTTCCGAAAGAATTTCTTTGTAGACGATAACTACAACGAAGTAAGACTGCGAACGAAATAGGAGATAATTGGGTGAGCGGACTCCATTTTATATCCTATCATTTATTCATATTTTCGTGTTATTGAGAATACTTTGTACTTGGCATTGACATTATTTGGCTGATGAAACAGCTTGAATACCTGCTGTCCACATATAATATTCTGAATAGTTATACTGTTCTGTAGATTTTTATAGGTACCGTCGCGATTTTTTATATTATCTAAACAGTCACCTTGATTCTGTAATTTGTTCTCAGATTCCAAAAAAACGTCTTAATACTATTAATTGTCACAATGAAGGCACAGTTAAACATTTTGACCAAAAAAAGAGGCCAAATTAAAACATCATTAACTAGATTTGAGACTTTTCTAAACAGTATAGATGTAAATAATTTAAATGAAAATATAGTCAAGGAATTAAGTAACAGACTAGACATAATAAAAGGGTGTTTCGATACGTTCAATGAAATTCAAAACGAAATAGACATACTTAATCCTGATTGCGACACAAGTGAAAATGAAAGATCATTTTTTGAAAATTTGTTCTTTTCCACAACTTCAAAAGCGGATGTTGTAATTGATAATTTTCATAAAAAATTATGTGAAAGAAAAAATAATAACCCTTCTGAAAATGGCTCTGTGATCAGCTCAGGGAGTGTTCACCGTAATATCAAACTTCCAACTATTAAACTGCCAATTTTCAACGGAAAATATGACAGATGGTTGGAATTTAGAGATTTGTTCCACGCACTTGTAGACGGCAATCACTCATTGAGTAATATTGAGAAATTCTATCATTTAAAAACATCTCTAGGGGACGAACCGCGCAAAATTATTGCTAAATTAGACATGACTTCCGAAAACTACCAAGTGGCGTGGCAGTTATTAAAGGGTCGATATGAAAATAAAAACCTCATGATACATAACCATATTAAAAGTATTTTTGAAAGACCTAAAATACAAATAGAGTCACATAGCGAACTTCGCAACCTAACAGACGCGATTAATGATCATTTACTCTCATTAAAATCACTAGGCGAAAATATAGAAGCGTGGGATCGTTTAATCATTTATATCATTACTCAAAAAATCGATGCAATTACACGACGTGAATGGGAATCCTACAAAATACAAAATGAATTACCAACGATGGTAGACATGCAAAATTTTCTGAATGAACGCTGTCAAATACTAGAAAAATTAAGTTCCGACAATCCAAATAAAAACAAAAATACCGGGATCATGAAATACGATAAATTCAAAAAACAAAATGCAAGTTACTCTTTGTACAGCGATGAGGTTAAATGTTATTTTTGTAATAATAATCATACGATGTATGTATGCGAAGCATTTTTAAAATACTCAATACCTGATAGAATCGCTGAAGCTAAAAAACGAAACCTGTGTTTGAATTGTTTTAGCCCGAAACATAAGACAGAAAAATGTCAATTTAGAAAGTGCATTAAATGTCGGCAAAAACATAATGTCCTCATACATTTGGATAATAATAATCAAGCATCCAGTCAGACAAACGCCATAACAGAAGAGTCGCACGTCAGTGATTCAAATTCAGAGTCTGTAACTCACTATACATCCTACGACGCCTGCTTTATTGTTCGACCAGTGGCGTTCCAAGTACTTTTATCAACGGCTATAGTTAATGTAAAAGCTAATAACAATACATTTAAAGCTCGAGTTCTCTTAGATAGCGGATCCCAGAGTAACTTTGTGACTGAATCCTTTTGTAATAAAGCGGGAGTGGCTATGCAACCTGTTATACATACTGTGAAAGGAGTGGGTGAAGGTTTGATTAACATCAAAAATCAAACACAGTTCGAAATTATGTCTTTGCATAACAGTTTTAATGTAGATATAAATTGTTTAGTTATTAACCAGATAACAGGTAAATTGCCAAAAGCATCGTTTGATAATAAATGTTTAAATATTCCCAATAATCTAAATTTAGCTGATCCAACATTTAATGAAACCAGTGAGATTGATATACTTATAGGTGCACATATATTTTGGCAAGTTCTAACTGTAGGTCAAAGAACTTTAGGAACAAATCTGCCTATGCTACACAATTCTAAGTTTGGATGGATAATAGCTGGGAATATTGGATGTAAGTCTGACACTTCTGTAACATATTTAGCCACTGACAGTGATAAGGAAATAAATAACTTGGTATCAAAATTCTGGACTTTAGAAAACGTAAATAATAACCATAATAAATCAATAACGTCGAAAGATAATCGATACTGTGAAGAATATTTTGAAAGAACAACAACCAAAGATGAAACAGGTAGATTCGTTGTAAGAATTCCCTTCAAAGATAACCTCTCAGAACTAGGCAGGTCAAAAGATATTGCAAAGAGTAGATTTTTTAATTTAGAAAAACGATTAATAAAAAACCGTGAGTTACGCGAACATTATATCCACTTCATGGAAGAATATAAAAATCTAGGGCATATGTCGTAACTCTCAGAAGACGAATCTGAGAAAGATGACGGGTATTTCATACCACATCATGCCGTTCTAAAATCTTCGAGTCTTACAACAAAATGTCGTGTTGTTTTTAACGCGAGTTGTCCTACTGACAGTGGACTGTCACTTAACGATGTCCAATACGTAGGACCAGCACTGCAAAATGACATTTTTGACATCCTTGCGAGATTTAGAACTCATAAATTTGTAATAGCCGGTGATATATCTAAAATGTATCGTCAGATTTTGGTAAATCCTTCAGATCAGTGTTATCAAAAAGTATTTTGGAGATCAGATATAAACAAACCACTAAAAACTTATTTACTCAGAACAGTCAGCTACGGTACAGCTGCTGCTCCTTATCTAGCTGTAAGAACGCTATTACAGATAGCTAATGAAAACGAGAAAAATGCTCCTGTAGTGAGTTCTATTATAAAAAACGACTTTTATATAGATGATCTTTTAACGGGAGCTAACACCCAAAACGAAATAGTACAAATTCAAAAAGACATTTCAGAATTACTTAAGAAGTCAGGTTTCGAACTCAGAAAATGGTTGTGTAACGACAATTCAATCTTACATAAATTTTCTGTTAATACTACTTTAGAAACAAACTTTATTACTATCGGAGACAACGAAAATAATAAAACCCTTGGCATATACTGGAATGCCAGCAACGATTTTTTACAATACTCAGTTTCCACGGCCCATGATCATACTGTTACCAAGCGGAATATATTGTCCGTAATCTGTCAGATATATGATCCATTAGGACTGATAAACCCTATTATCGTTTTCGGAAAACTGTTTATCCAAGAGCTCTGGAAGTTGAAACAATCTTGGGACGCAGAAGTTCCTGAGCCATTGAAACAAAATTGGTTAAAATTCCAAGAAAATCTAATTCAAATAAACAATTTCAAAATTCCTCGAAATTGTGTCTGCTCTGAATACTCCGTTATAGAAATCCATGGGTTTTCCGATGCGAGTGAGAAAGCCTATGGAGGAGTTCTTTATATAAGATGTTTAATAGCCAATCGTGGATATTTTGTTAGTCTTCTATGTTCAAAGTCGCGAGTAGCTCCTCTAAAGCAAATAAGCCTTCCCCGGTTGGAATTATGTGGTGCTGTCCTATTAGCTAATTTAATGGATAAAGCTTGTAATACACTGAAAATTGATTTTCATAATACGTTTTATTGGACAGACTCAACAATCACTCTATCATGGATCAAAGCCGAACCCACCGTATGGAAAACATTCGTTGCTAATAGAGTCAGCGAAATTCAAAACTTGTCTGATGTTAACAATTGGTATCATGTCAGAGGGACAGAGAACCCCGCAGATCTTCTATCCAGAGCTGTTCTTCCTCAAAATCTAGAGTTTTGCACACTATGGTGGCATGGCCCACCATTCTTATTAACCGACAACACTTCTTGGAATGGTACCAGCAAAATCAATTACGATATAGATATTCCTGAAAGAAAAACAGTATCTTCAGCCCTGATAACAGTTTCTAATTTCGATTGCATTCTAGCTTTAATTAACCATATCTCAAATTTCTCCAAATTACTGCGAATAACTGCATTTGTGCAAAGATTTATCTATAACATTAAATCACAAAATGTCGCACGGCATCTAGGCTCGTTAAAAATTTCTGAGCTAGACAATGCACTTCTTCTTCTAATCAAAACTGTTCAGCTGAACTGCTTTCGTAAAGAATATCTATGCTTACGCAACGGAAAAGATCTTCCCAAAGATAGTAAAATCTTGAACTTAAAACCATTTCTTTGTAATGAAATTATTCGAGTCGGCGGGAGACTTGTTAATTCTGAAGGTTCGTTTGATAAGAAACATCAAATCCTTCTACCAAAAAATAATCATTTAACGGAAATTCTAATAAGAAATTACCATATAAACTTGTTGCATTGCGGTTCGCAAATGTTATTATGTTCAGTTCGCGACAGGTTCTGGCCCATTGACGGCAGAAATATTTGCAAAAAAATCATACGCACTTGTGTGAAATGTTTTCGCGTAAAACCCATTCCAACTAATTATATAATGGGTAATCTACCTCCTAATCGTGTTAATCCATCCTTCCCGTTTCTCAATGTCGGCATAGACTATGGAGGTCCGTTTCTAATTAAAGACCGAAGAGGCCGCGGATGCAAAACTTCGAAATGCTACATTTCCTTGTTTGTATGCATGTCTAGTAAAGCAATCCACCTTGAGTTGGTTACAGGCCTTACTACCGAAGCCTTCATAGCTTGCTTCAAACGTTTTATGTCACGAAGAGGTAAACCACAGAATATATATTCAGACAATGGTTCGAACTTTGTTGGAGCCAAAAACACAATAAATGACTTGTATACCTTTTTAAGCCAGGAATCTGAAACAATTAGTAGTATATTATCTACAGATCGAGTAAAATGGCATTTTATCCCAGCCAACTCACCCTCTTTCGGTGGACTGTGGGAAGCAGGTATCAAAAGCTGTAAGTTTCATCTTAAAAGAGTAATTGGTGACTCCACCTTTACTTATGAGGATTTTTCTACTGTTCTTTGCCAAGTGGAAAGCATTCTCAATTCTCGTCCATTATGCCCGCTTTCCAATGATCCTCAAGACTTAGTCCCACTTACTCCCGCTCATCTCCTGATTGGTCGCTCACTAATCGCTATCCCCGAGGAAGATCTAACGTCAGTCCCGTCAAACCGATTAGACCAGTACCAACACATACAAGTCGCAGTGCAGTCTTTCTGGAAACGATGGAGTAAAGAATATCTATCCGAACTCCAAGTAAGAGCGAAGTGGAAATCTTCCACCAACGTCCAGATAAAACCTGATCTGCTAGTGCTGCTTAAAGACGACAAGCTACCACCCCTCAGATGGTCTCTGGGGCGGATCGTCAACACATACCCTGGAGACGATGGAGTTGTTCGAGTTGTAGACGTCCAAACTGCTAATGGACTTTATCGTCGTGCCGTAAATCGGCTGTGTATTCTTCCTCATGAACTTTAGTTGAAAACAGTGTTTCAAGGTGGCCGGGATGTTCGAACAATACTTTTTATTCAGAATGACAGACCGCCAAGTGTTTTCTTTTTGAAAGTTAATTTTAATTTTGACGTTTAATGTCAACTGAATGAAATTCGTTAATGTCATGTTGTACCACTAAAATAGTTTTTGTAATTCAATTAATGAGTAAAACTATATTTTTCATGTTGATGTGAATACTTATTTCATCGTGGATGTTACGATGTACAAATACGATGTTATCATTTTAAGGTTATGTTTACGAATCAGTTTTTTTTAGATGCTAATGCTCCAGGTAGAAGGAGATTGAAGTGGACAGATATTCCTTCACAGAATTTACCACTTTTCTCTGTTCAAACTGCAGTAAACCCAGAATCAGAAGTTTAACAAAGAACTGTAAGGCTAAATTTGAGAAATGATAAGGAAATTTCAGAGTTAATTGATTGTCAGTGTATTGAACAAGAACCACCAGGGCCTGAACATTCACATGACTTAGCTTAGAAGCTGCAGAAGGTTTGCTGGCACTTTTAAATGAACAGCCAAATTATGACGGACCCACTACATTTCGAGACATGGAGGTCAGAAGATCTCAACATTGTGTGATCTGCTGACCACAGACAGTGATCTCAATAGTTTCACTGGAATTTATAGTTTTCAATTGTTGAATACAATCGTCGAAGGTGTAAAAATGAATTACACTGATCAGAGATCACATATATTAAATATAAGAGTTATAACAAAATTAAAATGTGACCTTTCTTATATAACTCTTTCAATTTTATTTGCAGTATCTCAAGAACTTTGTAAAAATATATTTTTGATATGCTTCCAATTTTAAGTATTGTTTTAAAATGTGCCATAAAGTTTCCAGATGGAAAAGAAGTTGCACAAAATATGCCAATTTGTTTTAAGGACTTTCAAAACGTTAGATTAGTTCTTGATTGTACAGAAATAACTATACAGAAACCAAAGTGCCTTTGTTGCAGGACAAAGTTTTATTCACAATATAAATCAAACACTACTGTGAAATTTATGACTGGTGTATCTCCTGGGGGTATTATTACTTATGTTAGTGACCCTTATGGAGGAAGAGCGCCTGACAAGACAAAGTTTGAGCAAAGTGACATTATACTCAAACTTGAGATGCAATTATGGTTGATGAGGGGTTTTTGATTGATGATATTTGTCAGACCTTCAAAATAAAATTAATCAGACCTCCATTTTTATAAAAAAAACAAAGTCAATTGACTGCAGAACAATCGATTTTAAATTCAAAAATAGGAGTGGCTCGTGTTACATTGAGAGGACAAATCAAAGAATAAAGATATTCAAAATTTTAAGCTCTAAACTACAGTGGTCTCTGGTTAAAAAAATTCATTATATATTTATTATAGTTTGCGGTTTAACAAACTTATCGAGTTCGATATTAGCTAATTGTCGATATCTTAAAGAGTAAAAAGCACTTTATATTTATATATTGTTACGTTCTTCTCGAATTAAACAAAAAACAATTTAAAACGTTTTATTGATTATCTCACACCCTAAAAGAAACCAAAAACAAACAATGGAAACATATAATATAATTCATTGACTAATAAATGTATTTGTTACTGCACAAAATATGCATCATTTTTTTAAAAAAAATATGTTTAACAATTGACAACATTTAGTTTGAAAATTCGTAACCAAAATCAATTTCAAAAATTTCTAAGGTTTTATCAAATGAAGCATATACTACAAAATCACATTTTGTTACATTTGATAGGACCATACCCAACTGTATTTGGCTGATGCCTTTTTTTCAGTTCATAAGAACCATTATTTTTTTTTCAAAAATGATGCCTTCGGAATGGCTTCATTGATTGTAGCTGAAACTGAAAAAATAGTTTTTTGACAATAAACAGCTATAAAAAAATTACCATTATACAAGAACTTTATTCCTAATAAAGCTACAGGTTTCTCTTCTTCCATTATTAATCCATCAGGAGAGTATCCAAGCCAAGGATTAAAATGTGAAATTAATAACCCACATTCTAATACCATGAAACCAGATTTCTCCTTAAATACATCTCTAGCTTCAGCCTCATATTTGATACCATGTTTTAAATTTATTGGTAAATTTTTTTGGATAGAAATACTGTATTGATTTATTTTCCTAATCTTTTCCAGAATACGTATACAAACCATAAACTCGGGACCCAGTAACACAAAATTTTCTTTGATCATGCCACGATTTTGACTGCTGCATTGATAAAATTAATCACTTCATTATTTCCAAAAAGTTCAACATACAATTGTTCACAACAGTCACTTGGAAAATGTACTTCTAAAGAATGCAATTCCATCATTAGTGGTGACTGAACAGCATTATTTAAAATATTTTGAATATAATGATCATGTACTTTAAAATCATTTGTCAAAAGAGTGAAATTATCAGTAACTGACCTTCGTCCAAGCCTAAAAATGAAAATATTAATTAGTTTTATTTATAAATTCCAAGGTGCAGATGACAATGTCAAACAGCTTTCTTGCTGTGTAACAATTTACTATACCTACCTATGTTTTGCAAGTGCAGAGGATGGTAGTTTGTGAACTAAAAAATCGTATATTTTATTTTCATCAACCACCAATTGCATTTCTTTATCATCTGACACAGCTTGGTATTTTTCTTCAGTCATACATTTTTGTTTTGACCAGGTACATTTTAGATCTGTTTGTGAAATGATATCAAATGTTTCCAAATCAACCCTAAAACAAAATGCAATATTATTTAAAATTACTCTAGCGCTATAACGCTTTTTTTTTAAATTGGAAACAAAATATACCTTGTACATTTAATTAGTGCAGACATATGCTTGCACTTTCCACTTTTTCCAGCTTTACATGAACAATTCATGTGTTTGACTTTCAATTATTCATTTATAATTTCGAGGTCCCCTTTTATTTCATGTGAATGAGATTTCAAGTCACTAGTTTATAAACATAAACCACATACAAACATATTGTTATCTTGCCTACTAAAGTCCAATTTACCACACAAAATTAGATGTCCAGCATTTAACACTTCGTCACCTTTAAACACACATCTAGATGTGTTTGTGCCTTCTAGATATTCCATATAGTCTATTATGCTCAACCTCATCTTGGCAAAATATTCCTTAAACATAAGAAAATATACATTGGCTTTCGAAATAAACATTAGCAAATCAACCATAACCTTAAAAATCCAATTCCCGAACAATTCTTGCAGGTAGGTATAGATACAAGCGAGGCCGCCCGAAGATCAGTTGGTTAGCGACTTAGTCAGTCATCTGCAACGACCCGCTGTGACTCGAGTAATTGTTTGTGTAATTCCCGAAACTCCCAGTGCCTCAACAAACACCCGCGCAAGAGCATTAGTTAGCAGTAAGCTTTCGTCAATTGCGTTTCTGTGTGTTGTTCTCCGTAGTAGGTAACGTCTAAAATGGATGTTAAAAAAGAAAAGTGGATTCAGAATGTCGAGTTTTTAAAGAAGAATGGACGTGGAAATATTTATTTACTTTATTTAAAGAAAAACCTGTGTGCTTACTTTGCAATACAACTGTGGTAGTTTTAAAAGAGTATAACATTCAACGCCATTTCAAGAGCAAACATGAAAACCACTCTTTCTCATCGTTAAGTGAAGAGGTGAAAAAAATTAAATCGGAAGATTTAATAAAAAATGTATCAAGTCAACAACAATTATTTCGGAGAGTTAATCATTTCAAAGATGCGCTACGAAAGCCAGTTATGTGTTGGCTTATAATATTATGATGGTGAATTTATGAAGCAGTGCATGATAGATGTGTGCGATATTATGTGCCCTGAGAATAAAAATGATTTTCAGTCACTGTCTCTCTCAAGAAGAACAATCACCGAGAGAATTGAAAATATTGATAAAAATCTAATTTCGCAACTGACTACAAAAACTCAAAAATTTATTCTTTATCCAATTACCATGGATGAAAGTACAGATATCAGCGATACTGCGCAGCTACTCATATTTGTAAGAGGAATCAACGCCCACTATTAAATTACAGAAGAACTTGCAGGGCTACAGTCAATAAAAGGAGCAACGACTGGTGCCGATATATTTTGTGAATTTGATAATTGCATCGATAAACTTGGTGCAGATGGTGCTCCTAATATGGTTGGAATCAATCAAGGATTTGTTGGGAAATTTAATTCTAAGTATCCGGAAAATGATGTTGTTTTTTTTCATTGCCTTATACATCAGGATACTCTGTGTAAATCGGCTTTAGATATTGACCATGTACTTAATATTGTTGTAAAACTAGTAAATATGATTCGTTCCAGAGAATTATTACATCGCCAGTTTCAACAGTTTTTGGAGTCCGTACATGCTGAGCATTCCGATATCCTGTATTATTCAAAAGTTTGTTGGTTAAGTGCTGTAAAAGTATTTGAAAGAATTTGGGATTTAAAAGACGATATTGTGAATTTTCTTCTTGATAAAGACATTTATAATCAATGTGACGTCTGAGAAAACAAAACGTGGCTTTCTGATTTCGCTTTTTTCACAGACCTCCATGTACACATGAATAAACTTAATCTCAAGTTGCAAGGGAAAAATCAGTTTCTTCACGATATTTGGCAATACCTGAAAAGTTTCAAATTACAGTTATTATTATTTGCTAATCAGATCTCTAAATCTGATTTTTCTCATTTTCCAAGAAAACAATCTTTAAAATTCACTATATCAAACAATAAGATTGAAAAATACGAAATTAATTTGAGAAAACTATCTTCAGAATTTGAAAGAAGATTTCAGGACTTTAGAAAAATGGAACCAGAGTTTAGTATTTTTGCGACCCCATTCGATGTTAATTACGAAGAAGTTGATGCAAAATTTCAACTTGAGTTAATAGAGTTGAAATGTAATACTCTCCTGAAACAAACTTTTCATACAGTGCCATTACTAGAATTTTATTAACCATTACTAGAATTTTATTAAAATTTAAGTCCAGATAATTTCCCAAATCTAATTACTCATGCAATGAAGATAATGACAATGTTCGGCTCATCTTATATATGCGAAAAAATCTTTCCAACAATGAAGCTTAGGAAAACTTCTTTAAGAAACAGAATTACAGATGAGCACCTTTCATCAGTTTTAAGAATTTCTGCTTCGCAAATGGAACCGGACTATGATGAAATTTTGATGAAACGGTCTCAATGTCATTTTTTTCATGCTCCATCAACCAGTAATGACACCAGAAAATAAAGTGATAATACTTCACATCAAGAACTACACTAAATTCATATTATATTTTGTGCTTATAATTTTCTTACCTTTTGCTTTTTTACTATTAAAATAATAAGTGTATGTAATAATATATGTATATGTTTATAGAACACATAATTTTTTAACGATTAAGCATTATTCTTTGGCCCGCTACGATTGTCTTGTTTATTACAAATGGCCCGTCTTGAAAAAAGTTTCCCCACCACTGACCTAGACTGTCAAAATAGTCACTTACCTATAAAATTAATGAACAATATTAACTTTATCACATAAAATATTCTCGTATAAAGGTATAAGATTGCAACAAAACACCAATGCCGTAGAAAATAGTTCCTGTTTCGTCGTTATTTTATTATCATTTTGTGTTGTTATTATATTTGAATTATGCGCGACATACTCCCTCCTTGATCATGGCCACTTAACTATCGCCAACCAATTACACGGCCGTCCTAGCGACGAGAAGTGCATGTTGCGCAGCAGGCATGCGTCAAAAACGGAACGAGATGTCATTGCTGTCAGTGTGTGTAAAGAGCAACTTATGTTAACCGGCTTTCCAAAATAACTAGGATAATACTTGTGGGTAAGTGGTTTATTTATATCTAGGTGGGAGTTTATTCGTTATAGAATTAATCTTTGTTTAAAAGACATTAAATTAAGAAACATTTTGGTCCTTTTTCGCCCGATTTAGTTGAAAACTCTGTGGAAAAACAGTACATTTTATTGTGTGTGTAGCGTGTGGCAATACATAATAGTTAATTTAAAATGTCTGAAAGCAAAGAGAACAATATGTTAACCAAATTTAAGGTGCAAAGGCGTAACATTGTTAAGAGGGTAGAAGCTATGCATGAACTGGGTACAGCAGCTCTTATGATGAAACTGCAAGAGAGGAGTTCGAAATACGATATTCGAACTTAAACGATTTAATAAATGCTTTCGACTCATTACATTTAGAAAGTATAGTGTGTGTTCCTGAATCTGACAATGAAATAACAGAACAGGATAATATTCAAAAAGAGTTTGATAAATTACAGTTCTCAGTTCAAGTATTGTACAATAGAATGTTTGAAAAAGCTAAAATGGTGAAAATAGAATAGATTCCCCAAAGTCGGAAGCTGGTAGTAGTAGTGTGAAAAATAATTGTAATTTAAAATTACCTAAAATTGAAGTTCCTAAATTTGACGGTACTTTAATTAAGTGGCCAAATTTTATAGATTTGTTCAACACTTTAGTGCATAATAATACAGACATATAAAAAATGCAATTTCTTATGCTGTCATTAAAAGATCAAGCGGCTAGTGTTATTAAAAATTTGCAAATTACAGCAGATAATTATGATATCGCTTATAATAAATTAATTAAGAAGTACCAAAACGATCGTTTGTTAATAACTAATTATATGCAGGCAATATTTAATTCCAAAAGGTGTAATAGTGATTCCTCTAGCGAATTAAGTCAGTTATTAGATAATTTTGAAGTTAATTTAGAGGCATTAAAAAAATTTGAAGTTGATTTGTGGGATTTTGCTAAATTTATTTTATTAATAGAAAAAAATCGATCCATCTGTAAAACGACGTTTTGAGAGAGAAGTAGCGGAAAATTAAATTCCAAAATTTGATGATTTGTTCAAATTTTTAGAAAAAGAATGTCTGAACAAAATTGTATTTTAACGGATAAAGTTGATAAATCAGTTAAACATTTTTCTAAAACTAAAGCTCGTATCAATTCATATGTTACTGGTACTGGCAGTACCTCCAATACTAAAACAAAATTAAACGTGTGTGTTATGTGTAAACAAAATCACCCTTTAACAAAATGTGATAAATTTCTTCAGTTAGAAGGAAGGTAAAGGAATGATTTTGCAAACAAAGAACATTTATGTTTTAGATGCTTGTCCAATGCTCATTATTTTTCTAAATGTAAGGTAAATACCTTTTGTAGTGTATGTGGCAGAAAACATCATGTTTTGCTACATTTTTCAAATAGTAGAAATAGTAATATTAATGAATCTGAGCAAGTGGAGCGGACAGGAGATGTTTCTGATCTAGGTCCAAGTAAGGTAAATACATTGGCTACTTCAGTGATGTGTCAAAACGTTGTGTTATTTTCTACTGCTTTAATCTGTATAAAAGATTCATTTGGAAATTTTCATAGGTGTCAAGCACTAATTGATAGTGCAAGTGAAGCTAGTTTTGTAACTGACAAGCTTTCAAGAAAACTAGGGTTGAAAAGATCTTCAGTCTCAACTTCAATCAATGGCTTGAATAGCATGTCTTCAAAAAATTGTGGTGTTGTGTCTACAATTGTCCGTCCATGTCAGCAAATTAATCCAAATTTTGAAATTGATTTCATTGTTGTGAATGAGATTTGTGGTGCGACTCCGAGTGATGTTGTGTCTTTTGAAGATTGGGATCACATTAAAGGATTACAGTTAGCGGATCCAGAATTTGGAAGTCCTAATAAAATTGATGTGTTGTTGGGAGCTGATATTTTTGGGATGATTATACAGGACGGAGCAAAGAGTGGTGGTCCTAAAGTACCTGCAGCGGTTAAAACGGTTTTTGGTTGGGTGTTGCTAGGCAATGTTGATCAGAAGAATAATTCTAAGGTGGTGAAGTCCTTTTGTACAAGTTTGGGAAGCTCTTTAGATGGTGTTTTGAAAAAATTTTGGGATTTAGAGAAAATCCCAACCTGTAGTGAATTTTCAAAGGAAGAAGTTGCATGTGAGGAACACTTCAAAAACACTCATACTAGAGATGAAAGTGGGAGATATGCGGTGAGTCTTCCATTCCGTCAGGAAAGAACAAGTTTAGGTAATTCTTATGATCAAGCTTTACGCAGATTTTTGAATTTAGAGACCAGGTTGCATAAAAATAGGGAATTATTTGTTCAGTATTCTGAGTTCATATGTGATTACATTGACCAGCGACACATGTCAAAAATAAAAGCTAATGAAATGGGAATAGGTAAATACTATATTCCACATCATTGTGTTTTGAAGCCTGAAAGTGTATCAACTAAGCTGAGAGTGGTCTTCAATGCTTCAGCGAAGGCAACATGTGGTTCGTCTTTGAATGATAATATTCTTGTAGGTCCTCCTTTGCAAACTGATATTGTAAATATTTTGTTGAAATTTAGGTTGTATAACGTCACATTTACAGCGGACATTCGTCAAATGTATAGGCAGATTTTGGTGTTACCTGCTGATAGAGACTATCAAAGAATACTGTGGAGGTTCAATATTGGCGATGAATTGTCAGAATATAGATTAAATACTGTGACGTATGGTGTAGGTTCAAGTCCGTATTTGGCAATTCGTACCTTAAAACAGTTGGTATTGGATGAAGGTCAACACTTTCCTTTAGCAGCAAAGATATTGGATTCCAGTATTTATGTCGATGACGTGGTTAGTGGGGCAGAAACCGTTGAAGAGGCAGTGTCTATAATCCAGCAGCTTATTCAGTTATTGAGCAAAGGTTGTTTTGAACTTAGGAAATGGAGTAGTAGACATCCAGAAGCATTAAGTGGTATTCCGGCTCAACATCATCAGTTCTATCATATTGATCGTGAAAATTCAAACTTAAAGGTGCTCGGTTTACAATGGGACCCATCCAGTGATTGTTTTAGTTATAGGGTGGATGAGCGGGAGAGACCAGCTACTAAAAGAAATGTGCTGTCAGAAATGGCAAGGATTTATGATCCTTTAGGCTTTTTATCCCCTCTAACGCTAGTTGCAAAATGTATTATGCAGGCTACTTGGAGTAGAGGTTTAGGTTGGGATGAGGCTTTACAACCAGACTTAAACAAAAAGTGGAACCAGTATAAGGAAGAATTAAGTATGTTGTCCTCTTTTAAATTTCCTAGAAGAATTGTGAGGGATAATGTAACCAAGTTTGAGTGGCATGTTTTTTGTGATGCTTCCGAAGCAGGTTATGGTACTGTGGTATACCTTCGCTAATTCACAGAAACTGGTATTCATGTGTGTCTTCTCTGTGGCAAATCAAAGGTATCTCCTTTAAAGGTTATTTCCATCCCAAGGTTAGAGTTGTGTGCAGCTGTGTTGGGTTCTAATTTGATAGAATATCTTCAGAAAACATTTCGAGATATTCTCCCATTTGATAAAACGTTTATGTTGTCTGATTCTAAAGTCGTATTAGCTTGGATAAAGTCTTCCCCTCAAAAATGGAAAACCTTTGTAGCCAACCGAGTGAGTCATATTCAAGAGCGTGTATCCCCTGAAAATTGGTATCATGTTAGTGGCAAAGATAAACCGGCTGATTGTGTTTCACGTGGCATGTTTCCTAAGGATTTGTTAGGTCATGACTTGTGGTGGTTAGGTCCTAAATGGTTAGCTACAACTTGTAATGGGAACATTGATGAAGTCTTTCAATTTTCAGAAGAATAATCTGTTGTCAATACCGAAAAGAGAACGGTTGTTTGTGTAACCAATCTTCTCCAATTTAATTGGATAAATGGGTTGTTAGTACAGTATTCTTCACTTAGGAAAATTCAAGGTATTCTTACATATTGTTTTCGATTCATCAAATGGAAGTTTCTAAAATTGACAATTGTCAAAGGGATACCTTCTGAATTTGAATTAAATCAGTCCTTACTATATTTGGTGAAAGTGATACAATATGAGGTGTTTTCTGTGGAAATTGCAAACCTAAAGGGAAGAAAACCCCTGTCTAAAGCAATTCGTAAACTTGCTCCTTTTATCGATGAAGAGGGTTTCCTTAGGGTGGGCGGTCGTTTGAAGTATGCTGATGTGCCTTATGAAGTGAAACATCCTTTATTGTTACCTACTAAGCACCGCCTCACAGATTTACTAATTTTGCATTTTCATAAAAAATATCTTCATCCCGGTGCCACTCAGTTGCAGTATTTAATTGGTCAACAATTTTGGATTGTCTCTTTCAAATCTTCAATTCGTCGTGTTCTATTCCAATGTAATAGATGCTTTCGTGCAAATCCTGTCTTCCATCCTCCTGTGATGTCAAACTTGCCCAAGTTTAGAGTGTGTGAAATTAAACCCTTCATGAAAAGTGGTGTGGATTTTGCAGGATCCTTTTCCACTGTTGTGTCTCGTTACCGTGGTGTCCGATCGGTAAAATCATATTGCTGTATTTTTGTTTGTGGTGGTACCAAGGCGGTACATTTAGAGTACGTGTCAGATTTGACAGCTGAAGCTTTTCTGGCAGCGCTTCGTCGATTCGTTGCTAGGCGAGGAATGTGTACAGATATCTATAGCGACAATGGCACAAATTTCGTGGGTGCTTACAATGTGCTTAAGGAGTATTGCAAAACTGCTGAGGAAGAATTGTCCTTGAAATGGCACTTTAATCCTTCTTCTGCTCCGCATTTTGGTGGTCTTTGGGAAGCTGGAGTCAAATCCTTAAAAACCCATCTCAAGCGAGTGGTAGGTGATCAAATTCTTACCGTGGAAGAGTTTAATACGCTGTTGGTTCAGATAGAAAGTGTTTTAAATTCAAGGCCGTTGTGTCCTCTGTCTAACGACCCGAACTACTTGACAGCTTTATCTCCAAACCATTTTTTGACTCTTGGCCTTAGTACTTCTATCCCGGACGTAGATGTGAGAGACGTCCCAATTAATCGTTTAACTAGATGGCAATTTATTCAACAGTGCATCCAACATTTTTGGTCTCGTTGGAATCTTGAATACTTGCATACCCTACAACAACGAAGTAAGTGGTGGGACTCTAGATCTTCACCTGCTGTCGGCACTCTTGTTCTTATTCGCGATGATAAGTTGCCGCCATTAAAATGGAGGTTGGGCAGAATTACAGCGCTGTACCCAGGGAAAGATCAAATTATTCGGGTAGTTCAGGTTAAAACACCTGATGGGTTATATAACCGACCAGTAGTTAAACTTTGTGTATTGCCATCACAATAAACTCACTATGATTAGTATTACTTGTAAATATTTTTATTTATCTTTTTAATTTTGTTGTGAAAATAAATGTTTATTTTGGTGGGCGGAATGTTTCGTCGTTATTTTATTATCATTTTGTGTTGTTATTATATTTGAATTATGCGCGACATACTCCCTCCTTGATCATGGCCACTTAACTATCGCCAACCAATTACACGGCCGTCCTAGCGACGAGAAGTGCATGTTGCGCAGCAGGCATGCGTCAAAAACGGAACGAGATGTCATTGCTGTCAGTGTGTGTAAAGAGCAACTTGTGTTAACCGGCTTTCCAAAATAACTAGGATAATACTTGTGGGAGAGTGGTTTATTTATATCTAGGTGGGAGTTTATTCGTTATAGAATTAATCTTTGTTTAAAAGACATTAAATTACGAAACACTTCCAATATTTGCCGCAATAGCGCTGAAATATTATTTTCAAATGCCTATAACCACAGTGGCGGTCTTACCCATTGCGAGGCTCCGGGCAGCAGGTCTTTGCGAGGCCTTTTGTCCTTCGTGAAAAGTATGTGATGCGAAAGTAGGTCAGGTTGTTTGGTTTAGGTATTTGTCATGTTTAAGGAGAAATGCTAAAATTATACAAATAAATCAAATTTGAGTTTTAAAATATTTTACATTGAAAGATTTACAAAATTAACAAATACAGAGATGATAAATTTTAAAATTGATGTTTGCGGCTTTTTCTTAAAACTAAAATCTTTAATTAAAGCACAATAATCTAACGAATGAGCTACGTCATTTTCGATTGAAATAATAGCAAGCGCTGAAAGCCGATCTTGTGTCATCGAATTCCTCAAATATGTTCGCCAATCCCATATTCCTCAAACTGTAACAGGTGTGGTAGCAATAATTCTCAAGACTATTTCGATAGTGGGGTAAACTTCAGTTAATTTTTTTTTATTATGTATTTTAGCACCGAAATAATGTCATCGTTTCCTTCATACACACGGATGAACATATTCAGTTCTTCGTACAATTCATGTCCATCAATATCACATGATTCTCCTACTGTCATAGATATTTGCAAGTCACTGCATTGCTTTAAAAGTTCACTATCACTAATTTCCTTTAATTTTTTTATATTATACATGAAACCAAATATGGCCTATTGATGTTTAAGAGCTTCAAACCTAGAATGACAGTTTGCGCGCACATTGTCGACAATGACATAAAAATAGTTTATTTATCTTCCCCTGCATAGTCAAAATGCCTTTTTTACGTCGTCTTCTGACTTCTTTGAACTGTCTGTCAATATCATTTTTCTCGGCTATTTCTCCTGCTGTTACAAGGGATGACTGAAAACCATTTTCTCGATAATTAGCGAGCCAATTTGTGAATGCGTCTAGGTGTTGTATAGCCACATCTAAGTGCATGTTTTCGCTTTGCCACTTTTTACTTATAACACTAATCTTTGTAAGAATGTCATACCATATGACAAGTGAAACTACAAATTAGTAGGTAGTTAGTTCCTTTTCTATAGAATGGCATTCACTGACCAACTGACTGTACTCCCATCTTGTTTCAGAAAGTGGTTTCAGGGACAACGATTTTACATGAGCATTTAAAATAGCCCACCTCTGACTTGAGCCGGCAAACAGATTGTACAACCAAAAAAAAGATTTTGCTTGGACACAAGATGATGCTGCATCTCCTAGGATGAGATTCCAGCTATGACTCCCACAAGGTAAAAAATAAGCAAGTGGATTAATTTCAAGAATACGTTTTTGGACACCACTTTTTTCACCACGCATATTGGCACCATTATCATATCCTTGGTCTCTGCAGTTTTGCAATGATATACCTAACTGTTCTAATTCTGTGATTATATAGTTAGTCAAACTCTCAGCTGTGGATTTTTCGATGGCTAAGAAACCTTTAAAATGTTCTTCAATTTCAGCTGTATTTGTATTAAAAAATCTTATAATAATTGAAAGTTGCTCAACACGAGAAACGTCACGAGTACAATCAAGAATAATCGAGTAATATTTATTATTTTTTCAACAATTTGAGTCTTCACGTGACTTGCCATTAATTGTATGAGCTCATTTTGAATACTTTATCCGATATACGAGTAGTGGTCATTAATCGTCTTATTCTTTACTTGTTTTAGGTGAAGTCTCAACACGGGATCAAATCGGGCTATTAACTTTACTAAATCTATAAAGTTGCCGCTTGTCTCACTCGAATCTGAGTCAGATATTAATTTCTCTCTATGACCCCTGGAGGCCAAATTGTGAGATGCTAAAAAATTTACAATTGCGAGCAATCGTTCTAAAATATCCCTCCAACGTTGCCTCTCTTGTTCAATTTGTGACTAGGCCAAGAGGTCAATAGTGGAACAATTTTTTAAACCATTCTCTAAATTAATCCATTTCAACATACAATATTCGTGCTGCCGGCTAGATTCGTGAGACTTTAGGTAATCACCCAAGTGTTTCCAATCACACACTCCTTCACTTGATCCAATCTCAGTATTTTCTAGCCCGAATATTCGACACGGAAAACAGTAAACGGCATCCTTTGTTTGTGAATAAATCATCCAGCGCCTGTGAAGCTTTTATTATAATGATATTCGTTGAATCGACGGCCATTATCATTTACGGGGAATAAATCAACTTTAACCCGGATTGGACCTTTTAATACAGTCTCAGTTCGGTCTACATCAGTAATTGTTATGGGCTACAAACCGGGGTCATTTGGAGGGTTCAGATTTTCCGTTCCAGCAGTCATGGATGTAGACATAGACTCGGGTTCAGATTCGTGTTCTTGAATGGATAGCGTTGACGGTGGCATCGGTGACTTAAGAGACAATGATGTAGATAATTCATCATCATCCTCGCTGTTTTTACTTAATGACGGCGACGGCACCCATGATGATGTGGAAGGAATGTTTTCAGCTGGAGCAGGATTAGAGTCACTTTCAATCAATAAATGTTTTGTAGAGGTTTCTTTATCATCACTTTTTATATATTTATATAAAGATCCACGTAAATTTTCGTTTACCTGCTTTCTTTTGATAGCTCGTTTCCTTTTTGAACTCCCTGACTCAAATTTTCTACCAGCATAACGATCACGCGAACTCATTTCGTAAATCTTGTTTTTTACACTTTTTTAGCTTACTCAATACTTCAAATACTATATTTTACACTTTTCCAGCTCACTCAATACTTTAAATACTATAAAAACGTAATATTTAATGGAATTGAAAGATATGTACGGTAACGATTTTGTAACTCATACTGCAAGCAAAATAATTCCAAGGTGACAAGAGTTAACAAACGAAATGAAACACGGGGATTCCCCGAGCGATAGAGGAGCAGAACATTATGCCCCGACTCACGAGTGTTACGCGATTAAAAAGCCGATCTTCAAGTATTTCGAGGCGCGATATTCAAGTACTACACTGAGAGATTTTTTTCGATAACCACAAGTACAAAACGTGACACACGCGATTCGAGGTTAACAAGTGAAAATGTACGTAGATCGTACTAAATTTTGGGTTATGATAAGTAAAGCTGTACTAAGATTAAGAAAAATATAGAATAAAGCACATCTTATGGTTACAATAACCGGAAGTTTATTTCTGTTTACACACATTTGTACTTATAAACTTCGAATCACGGACTTGTCATTTTTTGTACTTGCGGTTATCGAAAAAAATCTTTCAGTGTACATAATGAATTTTTCGATTATGTTTTGAATGAATGAATTAGTTATCTAACTTTATTTTAATTTACCATAATATTATAACCTTAATAAGTAATTAAGGATCAAAATCGAAAGTTTTAAGTAAAAAAATCGTTAAAAATTTTTATATTGATTAAAATTTGCTTAGGTTGTTGCGCGAAGCCCCGGGCGATTGCCCTGTTCGCCACCCTCTAAGGCCGCCACTGTATAACCACCAATTATTCTTAGCAATATAAGTTATTTTTCTGGGCAACAGTGAAAAATCAAACTGCGTCGATATTGTTAAACTATATTTTAAATTACCTGTAATGTGTGGACAACAAACTTTGGCACATCAGCTGGTCTGGTACACCAATATGTTTTTCAATATGATATATTGAACTGCAAAATGCTGAACAGAGTGTTTGAAACTATTGTCCATGTAATTCTGAATTTTATAAATACGTCTAACTACAGTTAAAATTCTGTAGATTCTAAAAGTCAGTACCATTATAGGCATTCAAAAAATAACCTATACCACCAAAGAAGAAGAACTCCGCCCAATAAATACTTTACATAAAATGGAGAAACTTCTAGAACCAACTAACAATTACTGCATCACAATTCAGAAAATTCAATATTAATGAATAATTAATGGGGGTTTCTAAAAAAGTATTCTTGTGAATCAGCATTGCATCTTACCTTATGCTATAGTACAACCCCATTAGACAACAATACACATGTTGTTGCAGTTTTCCTAGATCTATCTATGATAGTAAGCTTACAGTAACATTGCACTGACTACAAACACCCTCGCCGATCCCCGCTTCACCTGTTTGCCTAAAAGCTAAATATACTGTCAAATAACTCTTCTACCACACCGTGGTGTAGAGTGATATTTTTACTCTTTTAGAATTGTTTTCCACTTTTCTGTCAGTGGCCAGATTTTTAGCTTCCATCGAAGTTTTTCCTTTCCGCTGTAATACTTCTCCTATTGCTTCATCCCAAGTCTGACTGGACCTACCTATCTTTTTATTCTTTTGAATTTTCGCTCCCCATATTCTTTTAGTTAGTCTAGTCTCCTCCATACATTGCAAATGTCCCCACCAACCCAGTTGTCTTTCCTCAATATACTCCAAAGTTGACTGTATTTCCAGTTCTTCTCTTATTATTGTTTTTCTTATTTTATCTTTTTTTGTTACTCCTTTTATTCGCCTTAGATACTTCATTTCAGCCACTTGTATTTTGCTCTTTTGTGTCCAATTATATACCGTGACTTATGGGAAATTTAGGCTGAAAAATTTGCAGAGCGTGTCTTGTGTGTTTCATTTATTGTCTGTTTAACAGGTACATTTTGAACTTTTTAAAAATGAGTGTTTATGAAGACATAATTTATAATCTTATTAATGGTGAAAAAATTCACAGGTATTCTCACCAACACCACAACATATGGAGACTCAAAGATGCAAACTGGGAATTATACTCCTCTGTATTACAGTTGACAGAACCGAAAACAACATATGGTGGTGTCATCGAAAATATAAACAAAGTAGTAGAGGACGCTATCCCAAAATACTTTTCAAGAAACAAAAAACGTAATCACTGCTCAAAGCAATGGTGGAATGAAACTTGCAACATTGCAGCTCTATCAAGAAAAGAAGCATTTTCCCACTACACACGATCACCAAATCTTAACAACTTGATAGAATACAAAAGACTAGATGCAGTGGCAAAAAGGACTTTTAAAGAAACCAAAAGGAAGAGCTGGAGAAATTATTGTCAGAGTCTTAATCAAGGAACATCAATTAAAGAAGTCTGGGATAAAGTAAATCGATATAAAAATAGAAAACAATCAAATAAAACACCAATAGACCCTGAAGCAGACTGGGTAAATGAATTTCACACCAAAATCTCTCCCCTTGGGATTGACAACAAATCTATACACCGAATAACTACAGTACAACAAAACAATATATTTCTACTCTCAATATTCAATATGTGGGAACTAGAACAAAGCTTGAAACAAACCAAAAATACCGCCCCTGGTAAGGACAATATTTCATAAATAATGATTTATAAAATGCTGATAGAACATAAAAAACCATTCCTAGAACTGTTCAACTCTATCTGGACAAAAAAGATAAAAATGGAAAGACTACATCATTTTACCCATCAAAAAACCAGGTAAAAGAGACGATACTCCAGAATCATATAGACCTATATCACTTTCATCATGCGTCTTTAAACCTTTGGAAAGCATGATTAAGAACAGACTCGAACATTGGTTAGAGAGTGAAAAAAATTTGCCTGGCACACAATATGCATTTAGAAAAGGTAGGTCCACCCAAAAACCTCTAAAAATATTAGTAAACGATGTTTATCTGGGATATTCACAGAAACATCACACTTTAGCTACATTTATCGATATAGCATCAGCTTTCGATAATGTCCAACTGAATTTACTGGAGGAAAAACTCATCAACATATAATTACCAACTCATATGGCAAATGTCAATAGGAACGCATATTCAAATAGATCAGTCTCCTTAAAAATTGACAAACACATTTCAGATCCAAGAATTTCCAGAGACCCAAAAACCTCCAACAATATCAGTAAACCATGTTTATCTGGGATATTCACAGAAACACCACACTTTAGCTACATTTATCGATATAGCATCAGCTTTCGATAATGTCCAACTGAATTTACTGGAGGAAAAACTCATCAACATATGATTACCAACTCATATGGCAAATGTCAATAGGAACGCATATTCAAATAGATCAGTCTCCTTAAAAATTGACAAACACATTTCAGATCCAAGAATTTCCAGAGACGGTTTACCACAAGGCAGCATCCTCAGTCCAATCATATTCACCCTCTATACAATGGATATTGAAAAAATCATATCACCAAAATCTAAAATAGTACAATACGCCGATGATATTGTGTTAGAAAATTCAGTTGAAAGGTGTACAAGAATTATTAACGCGGAATTTAGTACAATCCGAAAATGGCTTGATAATATTGGGCTGTCCATATCAGAAACCAAGACCGAAGTATGTATCTTTTCCAGAACTAGAAGTTGTCCTCAAAATCTGATAACCCTAGGTAAATACACCTTTTCCATAAAAAATACCGTCAAATACCTTGGATTACTGTTAGACAAGAAACTTTTATGGAAATACTGTATACACCAAGTAATCAAAAGAACTGAAAATTCAATGAATATACTAAGAGCTTTCTGCAATACAAAGTGCGGAGCGGATCCAGATACGGCATTAATCTTTTATAAAACAATGGTAAGATCAATTATAGACTATGGAAGTCATCTATACGGAACAGCAGCTGAAACACACTTAAACAAAATTTAAGCCCAACAGAATAAATGTTTGTGATTATGCCTAGGATATAACAAATCCACCCCTATAAATATTATGCAAGCGGAAGCAATAATACGACCTCTTAAACTAAGAAGACAATTACTCAGTAATATGTTTATTACTAAACTAATAGCAAAGGAAGTATCATATCTCAACAAGTTACAATCATTAACAGTTCAGGTCCTCACCTGTAAATACTGGCACTCAAAAAAAACCAGTTATAGTGGAAAGTCTTATGGAAATATCTAGCTACCAACACAAATTACATACAAACGGGAAACTACCTAGCTTTACATACCTTCCTGAAAATCTCTACGCTTACAAAATACCAACATATTACTTCGAAACTCAAGACGAAATACCAAACCTGACTCAAACCAAATTCAATGAATTCAAAAACAAATACTAGCCAAATTATGAATATATATTTACAGATGGTTCAAAGGCAAATGAACAAACAGGCTGCACATTCTATCACATAAACAAAAAACATTATTCCAAATATACTTCACCAAAGGAGGCTTCTATATATACAGCAGAAATAACAGCAATTTTACAAGCAATGAAATACATATCGAATTCAGATAAAAATAGATATGTAATATTTACAGACAGTAAATGTTCAGTGGACAGATTAACAAATATGAACATAAAAAGAACATTAAATCATATTGAAGCAAACATTTTGCACTTATACCACGAAATTCACACAAATAACAAAATAGTCAGATATGTATGAATAAAAGCTCATGCTGGTATAACTGGTAACGAAACAGCTGATAACTTCGCAAAAGAAGCCAAAAAAACAGGAGAAAAACTCCAACTTAAATTACCACCTTCCAACATATTCAAATCACAAAAACAAGAAATTAAGGAAAACTGGTAAAAACTCTATAATGAATCTACAACTGGATTAAACTTTAAAAAACATCGGGATAGGATCCCTAAACAAAGTTGGTTCTACAACGAGGTGAACAGAAATTTTATAGTTACAATAAATCGAGTGTGTGCAATCATGTAATACATCGGCTAAACATGATTGATAACCCATATTGTTCCTGTGGGGATATAGGTACACTGACATACATTCTACTTGAGTGTCCGTTACATACTCAAAATATTAGGAAATTATATAATAAACTAATAACTGCCAATATAAGCCTTCCAATAGACCTAAATTGTATTATTTTTTCAGAAAGTATAAACACTCTTTATATACTGTACCAACACATAATAAACTGTAAACGTAAATTGTAAAATTTGTAAGCAATTATGCAAACATAACATTGTATATGTATTTACTAATAATTATTGACATAGAAAAAAAATAATAAAAAACAGATTATGACAAAAAAAATGATTATTAATATATATATATATATATATATATATATATATATATATATATATATATATATATATTATATAAAATGAATATAATTCCATAAAATACGAGGTGTCTATATGAAATATAAATTTCGATTTTCTACTACACATGTTTTAGTCGAAATTTCAATAATTTCGATGTATTAGCCTGACCGTTCCTCGAAGAGAAAAACAACTACATTCCTGGCTAATACCACTCTGAATATTGAATTACATCCCCATATATATACATATATATAAACAAGAAAATGAAAAACTTTTTGAGCTAGAATAAAAAATACCAACACAAATTAACATGTATACTGTGCTCAATCCTGCAGAAACAAATTTTGAAAAAATAATCAGTCACCTACATAGTCTGGCTAATTGGCCTTAGCCAAAGCCATTAACTTATTTAAAAAAAAAATTTAGTAAAAAAGTACATTAAAAAAGGTAGACCTCTTCTAGATATTAATTTAGAAACTACTGGCTTGAGTCTGGGAAAATCTTATAAAAGACAATTTAATTAGTAGATTTGTGGATGCAGCAAAAAGAACACGTTATATTGTTTTGCCAGTGTGCTTTTCAATAATGAAAAATTGTGGTCGCAGGCAGGTGTTACTGACTTAGTCCATTTGAGACACAAAATAAACCAAAAACATGGGAATTCAAAGACTAATATGCACAGCCAAATGGAATTTGTATTATTAAGAAATATCAATATTTCATAGTAACTTGCTTCATCATATTGGCTTAATATTCAGAAATATAATGAAAAAGTCGCACAAAATAGGTATACCCTTTCAAAAATTATATACTGTATTAAGTTTTGTGTTGCTTTAGAATTGACTCTTTTTGGCCTCTATGAAAGCATCTCATTTGAAAATCCTAGATTTTCTCATAGGATTGTTAATTTTTCTGCGGAACTTGATAAACAACAAATTTTTAGAAGTCACTTTCTCAATCATGAAGTTTATAAAAAAAACAGAAAAAACTGTCTTTTATAGTTTAAAAAGGTGGAAATGTTCCCCTGCAGCTACATATAATCTTTCTCTGTGAAACTCTATGTTATAGGTACTGACTCAGTACCTCCTGATTTGGATGCAGAATACCTAATTCTTTTACCCACGAGCCACCACTGTCCACAGATATGATAAAATCTAATTTATTAATGTTGACTTTTGGTATGAACCAGCTCATTTTAAAATTGGAAACTGAACAATTCTTTTCCAAATGTATGTTCAAGAACTAACCTTATCTAGTACCTAAAGAATAAATTTCAATACTTACTTTACTCCTGAAGTTTTTGTAGCTGGTGGTGAATCTTTCTTCCTTGAAGGAGAATAATCATCGTCATCAGGATTTAACGGCTTTCTTAAAAGAGAATCTTTGTTTTTTTTTCTTCCAGGGGAGTGGTCCTTTACTTTAGTTGGAGACGAATCGGTTTTATCTTTTCTTCTGGGTGGAGAATAATCCCTATCTTTTCTTCTGGGTGGAGAGTAATCTTCACCTTTTTTGGACACAGAGTTTTTATTTTTATCTTTTCTTCTGGGTGGGGAGTAATCTTCATCTTTTCTTCTGGGTGGAGAGTAATCTTCTCCTTTTCTTCTACTCGGAGAGTAATCTTTATCAGTTTTTCTGGGTGGAGAGTAATCTTCACCTTTTCTTCTGGGCACAGAGTCTTTATTTTTATCTTTTCTTCTGGGTGGGGAGTAATCCTCACCTTTTCTTCTCGGTGGAGAGTAATCTTCATCTTTTCTTCTGGGTTGAGAGTAAGCTTTATCAGTTTTTCTGGGTGGAGAGTAATCTTCACCTTTTCCACTGGGTGGAGAATAGTCTTTATCTTGTCTACTAGGTGAAGAGAAATCATTGTCCCTAGATGGAGATGCATTGTGTTTTCTTACAGGGGAATAATCATTTCTACTTTTTGGAGAAAAATCATCTATATTTTTAGATTTATTTTGTAATAGATGCAAATTATTATGTAATCTACTTTTACTTGACTTTGTTTGTTCATCATTTTTGTGCAAGTTTATTCTACCTATTTTAAAATTTTTAGATTCAGGCGTAGTAACATTCGATTCTCCTATTGGTTGCCACAATTTACTTTTAGTTTTTTCATCTACTCGCATAGAAGGAGGTCTATCATCTATTACTGCCACAATCTGAGGAGCATCTTCATTTGCTGCATCTATGTCGTCTTGTATTTCTTGTGACAAATTAGTGTATACATCATCGTCAATAATTTTTAATCTGAAAATAAGTTAAACAGTTTTATAACATAATTATTCTCTACCCTGACTTGTAAGAAGTGATATCAAATAATTTACCCTTTTCCAAGTGGTTTTTTAGATTGTTTCTTTTTTTTCTTCTCCCCTGTTTGTTTCCCAATTTTCAAGTATTTTTTTAGATAATCCTTTTGATTAATTACACTCATTTTTCTTCATATAAAACCTTATATTTTGTTTTCATTATATTTATAAAAATCAAAAATAGGATTATTTGTAAGTAACCTATTTGCATGGTTCTTCTTCTTTTTATACAACGAAGTATTGACACGGAACATGTATTGATGAGGCCTAAAGGCCCATCCCCAATCAATTTATGGCGTTTTCTGTTTATTGCGTGGAGCTCTTGATACTAGCTCCATGGTTTATTGCTATGGTGCGCACCAGTGCTGCACCGATTCGGTTCGACGTTTTCCGCTTACTACGTCTGAGCCTGTGCGAACTTTTTCAGTGTTGATGTCTGGCCGTTGGAAAAACTACCCGTTATTCCCGGCCTAGACGATTCAAATAATACACCTGCGGCACTTTTCTTGGCCTTCTTATCAAAAGAGTATCAGACCAATATCGAAAAAAACTTTTTATTTTTCACAATACGCGGTAGTAGTGGTGACGTCATAATCTTAGGTTATGTCAATTTTGTATACAAACAAACAAAACTAGCCATTTAAGGCGGGTTTATACAACATTTACATAGTCATAATCACAGTCACAATCATAAGAGTTAAACTAATGATTTCTTATAGCACCGTTTATACAATTGTCACAATCATAAGCATAATTTTACTGACCTTGAAGTTCCTAACTTTTAACTTTATGATTAAGACGAGAATTGAAATGCGCATATGTCGTAACCAACACGCGATGAGCAATGATGACAAAAAGGCGTCTTGGTTGAAGAATTAATTTTATTGGCCGTTTTTTGGAGGTATTTCTGTGCTCCGTCAATCATTGTTTATATTAACTTCATTGTTTTGACTTTTTGGCAAATTTCATTTATATGAATTTTATGCTTATGACTGTGACTATTAAAATTGTATAAACGCCTTTCAGAGTTATGATTATGATTCTGACTGTGATTATGATTATGTAAATGTTGTATAAACCCGACTTTAGATACCATTGGTGTGATTTTGAACCAGAGATTATTCCCTTATATTTTGAATATAACTTCTGATTTAGACATTTAGATATTCACAAAAGGCGGGTTTATACAACATTTACATAGTCATAATCATAATCACAGTCACAATCATGAGTTAAACTAATGATTTCTTATAGCATCGTTTATACAATTGTCACAATCACAATCATAATCATAAGCATAATTTTACTGACCTTGAAGTTCCTAACTTTTAACTTTATGATTATGATTAAGACGAGAATTGAAATGCGCATGTGTCGTAACCAACACGCGATGAGCAATGATGACAAAAAGGCGTCTTGGTTGAAGAATTAATTTTATTGGCCGTTTTTTGGAGGTATTTCTGTGCTCCGTCAATCATTGTTTATATTAACTTCATTGATTTGACTTTTTGGCAAATTTCATTTATATGAATTTTATGCTTATGACTGTGACTATTAAAATTGTATAAACGCCTTTCAGAGTTATGATTATGATTAAGTTTATGATTCTGACTGTGATTATGATTATGACTATGTAAATGTTGTATAAACCCGCCTTAATAAGACTTTTACAAAGAGATATATTCGATTCCAGCCAAAATAAGTATGTATAACAATATAATTTTAATAAGAGTATTCTAACCTAAACATGTTATTGTAAACTTATGAAATACAATTGTTTTAATTCTTTTTCTATCTGTATTGTATAATTTTAGGTTTCTGCACATAAAGAGTAATGGTACTGTGCTGGCCACCAGGCTGTAAGCATTATAATGCCATAAAGAACTGTAAGTTTTATAGATTTCCAAAGGATCCAAAAGTAAGAAGCAAATGGATGAAACTGACAAGGTATCTACATAATGATAAATATAACATTTTATTTTGAGTGTTTATACAATATTTGTAGAACAATAGAACCAGATCCCGGAACTTTTTGTGTAGCTGTCATTTTATGGATGGAGAAAAGAAAAATTAGCCCAATTTTTTATTGTACATGATTAATCTTTGCAAACAAGGTAGAAGCAAACTTGTACGTGTTCATTGTTGGTTTAGTACGTTTTTTGTGGGATGTAGAACAACAGAAATAAACTTTGACATTTATTACTTCTGGTAATAACAAAACAATCTACGTTCGTCTATATTCTCAAAACCTTCTAATTAAACAATTTTTTGTAACTGTCACCTGTCTATGTCAAAATCATAATATAATCTACTAAAGGTGGCTTCACAATAACTACCAAGTCGTAAAAATATTTTAAATATATTCCAACATCCCCTCTATTTAAAATAACTCAAACCCTGACTTCTGGCACACGATAAATGTTTCTTCTTTTCAACTGCTTTTGTGAGGGAATCTGCAACTTGCCTATCCGTGGAAACATATTTCAAATCCAATAATTTTTCAGCAATTTTTTCTTTCAAGAAATGATGCCTTACATCTATATGCTTTGTTCTAGCATGGTATGATCCATTTTGTGCTAGATGTTGAGCTCCCTGATTGTCCACATGTATAACAGTTGCATTTGTACATTGTTGGAACTCCTCGCTCAATCTTCTCAGCCAAAGAGCTTCTTGTGCTGCCATGCTCATAGCCATATATTCACTCTCGGTTGTAGAAAGAGCAACTGTTGCTTGTCTCTTAGTTGCCCACGATATGGCTGTGCCATTTTTCAGAAAAACATATCCAGTAACTGATCTACGGTCATCTGGATTGCTGGCCCAATCAGCATCTGCGTAGCCAACAATCTCACTGGTTTTGTTTTCTGAACAATCAAATTTTAATCTGTACTTCAATGTACCTTTCAGGTATCTAATGATGCGTTTCACCGCAGTCCAGTGTAGTGGACCTGGATTTTGAGTAAATCTACTCACATTGTTGACAGCGTAGGATATGTCAGGTCTTGATACTTGTGCTGCAAATAAAAGACTTCCTACTACTTCTTGGTAAGGTACATTTGCCATTTTTTCAATGTCGGCTTCTGTTTTTGGTGACATATCCTTAGATAATTTTTCACCAAGTAAAACTGGGGTATCAATTGGGTTGCAATCCCACATATTATATTTTTTTATAATATTTTCTATATACAACTCTTGGTCTAACCATATTTTCTTATTCTTTCTGTCACGTGTAATCTGCATCCCAAGTACAAATCTGGCTTCTCCTATGTCCTTCATCTTGAACTGAGACATCAACTGATTCTTGAGACTGACTTTAGACAGAATTATCATATCATCCACATATACTGCTAGTATGATAATTATTGAATCAGTAAACTTGTAATAGATACATGGGTCTGTTTTTGATTGGGATAGATCACATTTTGTCTTGAGACATTCATCGAGCTTCAATTCCAAACTCTGCTGGCTTGTTTGAGACCATACAGAGATTTTTTTAACCTGCACAGTTTGTTAGACTGTGAAAAACCTTCAGGTTGTATCATGAATATCTTTTCGGTAAGATCTCCCTGCAAAAATGCTGTAACTGCATCTAACTGATCAATATCCAAGTCGAATTCTGCAGCTAAGGCAAGTAAGTATCTTATAGATGTATATCTAACAACGGGAGAATAGGTCTCCTCATAGTCTATTCCTTTCTTTTGACTGCAGCCTTTTATCACTAACCTTGCCTTGTGTTTGACAACTGTACCATGAGCATCTTTTTTTGTTTTAAAAACCCATTTACATTTTAGTGGTTTTTCATCTCCTGTGTAGTCTACTAAGTCCCACGTTTTGTTTTCAATTAAGGCTGAATACTCTTCTTTCATCGCTGCTCGCCACTTGTCACTATCTGGTCTGCTAAGTGCTTCTTCAATTGTCTGAGGATCAGAAAAATCAACCATTGTTGCATAGCTAACTTCATAATCATCAAGACTTTTTGGTAATTTCCTGTCTCTTTCACTTCTTCTTGTTGTGTCAGCTGGAACCTGTGCAACTTGGTCTGGAACAAAATCTGGATCCGAATGATATTCAGAGTCATTTTCCTGCTGTTCTTCACTATCAGATGGAAGTGAAGAAAATATTGACTCATTTTCATTGCTCTCAGAAGCTAGGTCACCCTGATCAAAGTCATTAACCTCTGGAACTATACTTTGATCTTCGGACAGTGCAGATTCGTCAGGAAAAACAAAAAATTGTTTATCTTGCTTTTTCTGAACCTGTTCAAGCAATAAACTGCCTCTTTCTTCTTCAAAAAATACAACATCTCTAGCCACGAAAACTTTGCCTGTAGAGGGATTATATAACCTATATGCCTTACTTTCAGTACTATAGCCAACCATTATACTGGCAATAGTTTTTCTATCTAACTTTTTGCGTATTTCTTTGGCTATATGTGCATGAACTTTGCATCCAAAAATCCGAAGCCCTTCTAGATTTGGTTTTTTATTACTCCATGCTTCTTCTGGGGTTTTTCCTTCAAGGCATTTTGTAGGTAATTGATTCAAAAGATATACTGCTGTATGAGCAGCCTCAGCCCAGAAACTGTTGGGTAATTTGCAATCAATCAGCATACATCTAACTTTTTCCACAATTGTACGATTGAGCCGTTCTGCTTTGCCATTCTGCTCAGCTGTCCTTGGCACAGTCAGCTGATGTACAATACCAGAGTCTTTCAAAAATTGTTCAAACACAGTACTTAAGTATTCACCCCCGTTATCAGTGCGAAGTGTTTTTATTGTTTTACCAGTCTGGTTTTCCACTAAATTTTTGAAAGTCTTGAAACAGCTAAAAACTTCATCTTTTGCTTTCAGAAAGTACACAAATACTTTGTGTGTATAATCATCTAAGAAAGTGAGCATATAACGTGAACTTGCAATACTCTTGACCTCAATCGGTCCGCATAGGTCTGAATGCACTAACTGGAGAACTTCAGTTGTACATGTTTCGCTATCCTTAAACGGTAGTCTTTGACATTTGCCCATTACACAAATTTCACATTTACCATTTGTATCTGCATTGGGAAAATTTAGCCCTGATGCCATACCATTTTTAAGTTTATTCAAACTTCCAAAACTTATATGTCCGAGCCTACGGTGCCATAACATAGAATTTACTGATGCATGACATGCTACAAGCTGATTTTTCAGATCAAGTTTGAATAGGTCTTTATCAAATATCCCTGTGGCAATAACATTTTGTTGAGAATCATAAATTTCACAACCAGTGGTTTTAAAGACTACAGAATAATTCTTCTTCACTATCTGGCTCACTGACAACAGATTGACTTTCAAGTCTGGCACATACAGGATATTTTCGATATTTGCATTGAGCGAATCTGACAAAGGTAAGGTGATGCTACCTACTTTGTTTGCACACATTATTTGATCATTTGCAGTGGTAATGGAGCACTCGGTGGTATTTTTCACATTTTCAAGTAAGTCCAAATTATTTGTCATGTGAATTGTAGCAGCTGAGTCCAAATACCAATCACTTTTGTTATAATCACAATTTGGTGCTACTGATAATGCAGAATATAGTGCCACACTATTTTTGTCTTTGTCTTTGATTTTCTTTGGTTTATCACAGTTCTTAGCAAAATGTCCGTATTTGTTGCAATGAAAACATCTAACTGTTTTGTTTCTATTCACTGAGTTATAACCGTCACTCGTACCATTACAATTTCTGTTCCTATTTGGAAATTTTTTACTAAACATGGCAGTTTCTCCTTTATTCGACTTAATATCCTGCAGTAACTTTGTTTTAATGGAGTCTCCAGTTACTGATACTCCGGAACTTTCAATCCCCATAATCATAGGCTCATACTCAATGGGTAAACCAGCTAAAAGTATAGTACCGACCCATTCATCACTAACACTGAGACCAACACCAGACAACTTGTGGGCCGTGCTAACAATCTTGTTCACATAGTCTTCAACTGACTTGCTGTCCTCCAATCTGGTTGTGATCAATGTTCTTAGAAGCCCTACTCTTCGGGTGAGCCCCGTGTCCTCAAAAGCTTTGTTCAAAGCTTCCCATACACCTTTGGCGGTTTTCTGACTTTGTACATGTACATAGTTGATGGGATCTATCAGAAGAATGATTTTACTCCTAGCTTTTGTATCCTTTTGTTTGTCTTTATCAGTTCCTACAACGCAGTCCCACAATTCTTCTAGCTCCAGATACGTTTGAACTGCAAATTTCCAACTGTCGAAATTCTCACGTCCTAGCAACTTTTCAATTGGCGGCAACACAGTCGACATTCTGAATGGAAATTTGGCGACGAAAAAACTTTTACACTCAACGGGAACCTGGGCCCATAACCTGTTGGTTTAGTACGTTTTTTGTGGGATGTAGAAAAACAGAAATAAACTTTGACATTTATTACTTCTGTAATAACAAAACAATCTACGTTCGTCTATATTCTCAAAACCTTCTAATTAAACAATTTTTTGTAACTGTCACCTGACTATGTCAAAATCATAATATAATCTACTAAAGGTGGCTTCACAATAACTACCACATTAAGGTGAAGTCGTAAAAATATTTTAAATATATTCCAACATTCATTGTATGTTTGATTTTGTACTGTATATATCGATCTCCCTATAACATATACATTATTATTTGTCATTACAGATCTGTCGCTTTACATTTTTTACAAGTTGCTGTAAATTATTTTTTTGAACATTTGCTTTTTTAAATTGAAATTCCTTACTGTACCTTACTTTCCTCTTTCTATTAACTGTAAACAATTGTATTACAAGTAAATATTTCTCTGTGTAATAAAGAAATTTGGAAACATTTTTGTTTATATTATTTGTTTTTAGATAAAATTGAATATGTTTACACATGTAGTTGAAAAAAAGAGCCTACAGATCAAGTAAAATTTGAAAGCAACCAACAGAAACTCTGCACCTCATACAAATATGATTTGATTGAGGATTGAGGCAAAGCTGTGACATAATGTTCTGAGTTTTCAGACTAAATGGCATATTTCCAGTTATGTAAATTTGCAGCGTTTCCTCAATTTTATTTTCTTAGCATGAAGCAAACAAAAATTTATAATTATGAAAACATTTTATTATGTTAATATAAACAGTACTAATTTGTAAAGGTAGAATGTTATTAAAACATGTAAATTTTTCTTCCATTCTCGATGTCGAGTAATTCCCACAATAATGTCACTTGGTATCCATATAATATTAAATAGCGCATGTCCTCTCATGCAATATGTAATACACCTTGTATCTGGTGATAATAGTTATATTTTTCAATTATTACGAAATTATTTTCATCAAAATGAATTATGTAATTTCTGTCCTTTGTGAGCGGTTTTAATTTTTCTTCATTGGGATACTTCACTTCAATTAAGCATTCTTCACTAACAAACCCATATTATCATTAAAAAAGGTTTCAAGAGAATGTTGAAACATGTTTTGATGACACTAGAACAAACAATCACTATTATTTATCTTATATTTTCACATTAATCCAGTAAATATAAGCTCAAAAATAGCTTTAAAATCAAATATACGGATTGCAGGATAACTTACATTATCAAAACTATAATTTTTTATATTGAGTAGACACGATTACTTACTTTTTAACAATTTATTCTTTTCAAAAACACATATGAAACGCTTAAATAATCAAGAGGAGGAGGACAAGTTTGACCAGATCGTCAGCTTGATCAAAGGTATGATGGACAAGAAGCCGAGAAAGATCAGATGCTGGAATTGTGGCGAGCTAGGGAATTTCCGTAGTTCGTGAAAGCGCCCCAAGACTCCTGCAAACTAAGAACCCCAGTCACAGGAAAACTAGAACGGATCGGCTACGAGGGGGCAGCCGACCCATGATCGTTCCAAAGACCCTCTCATACTGATAGCTTCGCTCAGATGTCGCAACGACAGTGTACATGTGGATGGCGAAGTAAATGGCAAAAAATATGCTCTGCTGGTTGACACTGGAGCAACTAGAACCATTATACGACTAGAGATAATAAACCCCAAGAAGAAGCTTCTACCAACGAGACTGCGACTGCGGACCGCCACAGGCGAGAGTGCCAACGTTCACGGGGAAACACAAATCCAATTGGGAATTGACGCAGAAAAGTTCACGCATACGGTAATCGTAGCTGACATTGAAGAAGACGTGATTCTGTGAATGGACGTAATGAATGTACATGGTTTCCAATTAGACTTTAGAAACAGAACCATTAAAGTGGGCTCCGAGGAGGTATTCCTTCATCCACATGAAGGCAGCGCGGTGTTGGCAGCTGTACAGGAAGATGCCGTTCTACCTGCACGAAGCGAAACCATGACAGTAGCACGGCTACAGGGAATCATGGAGGAAGGTACACCGGTTATGATGGAACCAAGGAACCACGACGAGGAGGTTGGCAAAGGAGTACTGTAATATATAAAAAAACCTTCAACTTTTAGGCTTTAATCCACAAAACATACACATAAGTATCAACTTGACAGTATGTATAAATGTGACAATGTGACAATCCAGAAACAATAGTAAGGGCGAATATTATACACAATACGAGAATTTGAATAGTAAGGGAGACTCATATCAATTATAAGACATTCTCCCCAGGTTTATTAAAGTTCATAGCAACTTAAATACTCCGGAGGATGTCGCTCTCTAGCAGAACGACGGACTGTAGGTACTTCTGGTACTATAGTATTACTTGGAAGATTTTCAGTTATCTCAATTTCAGAAGATTCTTCTCGTGACTGAAAGTCTGCAGAAATCTTGTCTTCAGATGGGGGGTTAACTCTGTCGTTTGTAGTTCCTCTGAATCCATATTAACGTTAGCGTCTGATGATAAAGTTATATCTCCACGAGGTGCTAAGTGTTTTAGTGACACAGTTGATTATTTTCCATCTTGGTGACGAATTAGAGCATATTCTGGATTTGTTTCCAATAGTTCAACTTCTTCCACTAGGGGATCGTATTTGCTGTGACGAATGAACTTCTTCAAAAATACAGATGTGGACGGCTTCAACCAAGTTGGAACATACGTTCATGAGGTGTACAATTTGTTTCAGTGCACACAGAGATCGAATGGAATGGAGTGCATCTGGAAGAGCTTCTTCCCATTTTTGTGTTCCTAAGCCTTTACTTTTAAGAGCTAAACTTATGCTTCTCCATATAATTCCATTGTACCTTTCGATTTGTCCATTTCCTTCAGGGTTATATGGTGTTGTTCGACTGGTTACAACTCCTTTAGAATGAAGGAAATTAACTAAGTCATTGGATAAAAACTGTGATCCTCGATCCGAATGAATGTAAGCAGGCATTCCAAAAACTGAAAATAATTCCACGAGACAATTTATAACAGATGCAGTAGTGATATCCTTGCAAGGGTATGTAAATGGAAATCTAGAGTATTCATCAACAACTGTCAAGAGATATTTGTTTTTAGTGCAGCTGGGCAATGGTCCTTTGAAATCAATGTTTAGACGTTCTAAAAGTGAAGTTGCTTTAATCAAATGCGAATTGTTGAGTTTGAGAAATCTTGGCTTCAGTTCGGCACAAACGGGACAAGAAAAAATCATTTTCTAGACATCTTCGAAAGAAAATGGAAGATTTCGATGACGTACAAGATGGTACATTCTTGTGATGCCTGGATGACAGAGTGACTGGTGTAAATCGAATAATTTATTACTACTTGTGGTTCCACAAATTCGAGAGAAGGCATCAGCTGCTTCATTGGATCGTCCAGGACGGTAAATGATATCGTAGCTGAAACACGATTGTTCCAACTTCCATCTTTGAATCTTTTCATTTTTAATTTTACTAGAATGCTTTCTGTGAAACACGAACGAGACAGCCTCTTGATCTGTGACGATTTTGAAATGTCTTCCTATCAAAAAATGTTTCCATTTTCTTATGGACTCTATGATAGCATAAGCTTCTTTCTCTACAGAAGAATGTGCCTTTTCTGATCCTGAAAAAGTTCTTGAATGGAATGCTACAGGTCGCCCTCCTTGGTTCAGTGTAGCAGCTAAAGCAATGCCTGACGCATCTGTTTCAATGACCAATGGTTCATCACCAGAGACTGTCCACAAAAGAGCTTTTGCAATATCGTCTTTCAATTCATTGAACATTTTGGCAGCATCAGCTGGTACGGGAAATGACTTACAGTCAATAAGTCTTCTGATTTTATCAGAATATTTTGGGATCCACCTGGAGTAGTGGGCAAACATTCCAATTATTCGTCGTAGAGAAGAAATATCTTGTGGCACAGGTAACTTCAAGAGTGGTTCCAATCTACTAGGGTCAGGTTTCAAAGTACTATTTTCTATCACATACCCTAGAAGACATATAGATTTTTGTGAAAATTTAGACTTATTTTCATTAATTGTAAGCTGATATTTGTCGATGACGGACATAAACTTCCTGAGATTTACATCATGTGTTGACCGATCTTCGCCGCATACAGTTATGTCATCCAAATAGGTGAATACCCCTTTTAAATACTCATCTGATATTATTTTATCAAGGGTTCTTTGAAAACAGGCTACTCCATTAGTAACGCCGAACGGAATCCGACGAAATTGATACAGTCGACCACATGCTTCGAAAGCTTTGTAAAATTGTTCGCTGTCTGCAATAGGGATTTGGTGGTAAGCACTTTTCAGGTCAATAGAACTGAACACTCGATATTTGGCAATTTTAGCAACCTGGGGGTCTATTCTCAAACGGTGACATATTTTGTCGCATGCGAGATTTTTAAATTTTCGAACAAAAAACGTTATTCTTTATTCTCGAATGTCGAATTCGAAAATTTTCGATAGATAACTTGTTGACAATTGTAGAGTGGTTTGAAGCAGTCAACAATTTCATGTCGCACGCGTCATGAAATATCTGACAGTAATTGACAGGATTATATTCGGTCAGTCATAACCCTTGTTTATATATAACGCTTCGGTCGTAGATATAGAGTATATGATGGAAATTTAGGAGCGAAGCAATAAGGCGTAATTACTTGATAGTCATTGCAGTGTCACTTTACAAATGAAAAAACGAATAAACTTTTAAAATATTAGAATGGTCAAGACAAGACATAAGTTAAATAATTGATTTGTTTTCCCTCGGTAACTGTCAGCGGCCATGTTCTGACGTCACACTTTTTCGGTCTATGGAGATTACCACAATTTCAAGTTGTGCGACAATTTTAATCGACAAATGTCGAATTCGACATATTTTGTTCGACATTCGAGAATAGACCCCCAGATCCTCAATATTCGGAACAGGATACGCGTCCAACAAGGTGAACTTATTATGGTCTGCGAATAATCTATGACCATTCTCTTTCTGTGACGTTCATTCTTCGTTACCAAAACTTGTGCTCTCCAAGGTGACATACTTTCTTCAATTATACCCTCTTTCAGCAGATTTTTGATTTCGTTCGTGATAAATTTTTCATCTTCTTCCGAATGTCGTCGAGGTTTACAAGCTATGGGTCTACAATTTTTGGTTAGATTGCCGAAAAGAAGGGTAGGAGCGACTTTCGCTTCAGTGAGGCAGCATATAGAGAGAGGAGGTTTGCTTCCACCAAAACTGATGTCAAGTTTGGAGTGCTGTTTCATAATATCGTGACCAATTATTAAATCAATGCACAATTTTGGTAGAAGAGATACTTTGAAATTTGTATAAACATTCCCAAGAATTTCCAAGTCTATATAGCAGTAACCATTTATTAATGAAGACAGAGAAACTGAAGCCATTGAAACTTTTCCAGTGCTGGGATGTATGTTGAATTTACGCTCCTTAGCTAAAGTATAGTTTAGATAACTATCAGAGCTGCCCGTGTCTATCAGGGAAGTAGCGTGCATGTTGTTTATTTTAACATTAACAAGACTTTTTGATAAACTGAGAGGATGGTTTGTAGAAGCAATAATGTGGTCCGAAGTTGTAGTTTCAGTTGAACAATGGGAATGGTTAGACGAGGTGGAAGCCATTAGGGTGGAAGCTGAAGTTGATTTATTTTCTTTTGCCAGTTTTAACTTCATACAAACCATAGAAAAATGTCCCAACCTCTTACAGTACTGACAGATCTTGGCCCGCGCAGGGCATACGGTGCGAGGATGCTTGTTTCCGCCACAGAAATAACATTTTTGTGTGGTAGCAGCATTAAAAGAAATATTTTCGACACGATTCATTACTTCGGAATGGTTCGGATGTTCTCCAGCAGTATTGGAAGAAGATGTTGCATTGACGCAAGACTGATATGATGGAAAATTGTAAGATTCTGAATATTTTTGTGCACTTTCCAACGATCTTGATTGAGAAGCTGCCTGGTCTAATGTGAGAGTACTATTCTCCAAAAGTCGTTGACGGATATGAGGTGTTACTAAACCTCTGATGAAGGTGTCTCTTATGAAGTCATTTCTGTTTTCTTCAGCAGTTACTGCTTTAAAATTGCATTCTTTACTCAGTATCTTAAGGGACTGTAAATACTGATCTATCGACTCACCATTTTCTTGTTTCCTCGTAGCAAGAATATGTCTAGCACAGGTTTGCTATACGCATTTTCTAGTGTTTTGATAGCATCTTCGTAGGTCGTACATTCACAGATGAGTTCGAAAACTGTTGGAGATATGTAGTTGATAAGAAATTTGAGTTTGTCATGATTTTCCGGCTTTGTACTCTCCAGAAAATTTTTGAAAGTCGTATACCAGTGTTTCCATTCCTTGGAAGCGTTAGTGTTATTGGCATTCACGTCGAATTTCTCGGGACGTAAAAACTTATCCATTTGTAATCCTTCAGTAGTTTTTGTGGATTAAATTGTAATATAAAAAAAACCTTCGGCTTTTAGGCTTTAATCCACAAAACATACACATAAGTATCAACTTGACAGTATGTATAAATGTGACAATGTGACAATCCAGAAAGGGCGAATATTATACACAATACGAGAATTTAAATAGTAACAGAGACTCATATCAATTATAAGACAAGTACTAATTGGAAAAGGATTGGTTACGTCGTCGAAGGAGATCCCTGTACGATTGATAAATGTGAACGATTGCCCAATTACCATCAAGAAGGAAACCAAGATTGGAGCCTGCGTACCAATGACGTCTATAGTTCGTCAAATAACGACCACTGACTATTCTAATGCCAGATTCGAACAAATGTTATCAGTAGCTGGTCAATCTTTGGATCGAGCTGAAAAAATACTTCCGCCAACCGCTCGCAGCTGTATACGGGAACGAACACTCTCTTAATATCTTCATTTCCCTATGGTGTTGCGCCTCGAGGGATTATTAAGAGAAGAGAGAGAAATTCAAAAAAAGGTTTGTGTTGAAGAGGATTTTGTTTAAAAGTCGAAAAACGTTCGTTTTGTTTGGTTGCCCTGGTGTAGGATTGGTTTCCTCTGCAGGACTGGATTGAGGGTTGTAGTGCACGGTCGTAGATTAAGTTTGGTGTAATTAGGTGGCTGGCTTAAAATCGGCCGGGTTGAAAAAGTATCTAGGAAATTTTAGAAAAGTGACTAGAAAGAATTTTTAAAAGGTGTATAGGATTGAGAGTGTTTGAGCGGGCTTTTCGCTAGAAGGTAGCTATCTCGGTCAGCAACGGGGATTGATGTTTGGAAGCAGCGACGTATGAGGGATTATTACGTATAGTTGGTCCGGTGAATATTTTCCCATGCGTTATTAATATTTGATAACATAACCGACAAATGTCAAATTATTTTGTTCTGTTCTTCACTATTAATAGAAAGAGATACGACTTAAAAATGATGTAGGTTATGTTATCAGATATTAATGACGCATGGGAAAAGATTCACCGGATCAACTGTATATGTTATATATACTCCCTCTATGGTGGCGGGCAATCGGTGAACGCTGCCGCTGCGTGGCAGGAAATCGTTGAACGCTGCCGCTGCTGCAACATGAGTAGAGCACGACCATAGAAAAAGTATATATGTGTATCTATATCGGAAATATCATATACGTAATAAATATGTGTATATGGGAAATTTATACTTTTTCTATGGCCATGACCAACCGCACGACTACAAATTGTCTCAGCAGATTGTGGTTGCGCTTGCAAAATAATTTAGGTGGCCTAACCCTATTTTATTTTATTATTTTTCTAAACAAAAATACATTATTTTCTTATTGCATTATTATATTAATGTGTTGTTTTTGATAAGTAGTTGGTAAGTATGCACCGGAATTATTTTTATCATACACTTTTTACTACTTTTATTTACAGGAATTGATAATGCATCTTTAAGTGTTTCAATACTTCTAGTTGAAGTTGAATCCATTATAAAAATTAAAAAATCTGCCGTAAAATAGGTAATATATGAAGGTTTTCAGAACAATCTTAATTTTCGTTGCAGTAATAAATGAACAAACAATAAAGTAGTTGGTAGTTGATGAGCTACAGTCTCTTAGGCCAACGTCTGTCATTGTCGAGTTGACATTGACAAAAAATACTATTGTTAGGAGATTTTTGTTAATAATCCAAAAGTATGAGTTGAAGTTTCTATTCTGAATATGTGTGAGATACAGTTTGATGTTCTGGCTGAATTTTCATTAAAAAATCAAGAGGATTCGTTTAATGTTACTTTCATTAGCAGCAGGACATTTATACGGTAAGTCAATTAAATCTGTCATTTGTCATTATTAATAACAGGAATACGTTATTTTTTAAGTTTTAAAAAACATTTCTAAAAGTTAGTTTGTAAAATTGTGTATTGCATATAATTGATAACATGAATACCAAAACGACCGAAGAAGAAGAACCGGCTCCCAATGTTAGTGAAGAAAATCAAGGTACTAAACCACCCGAAATACACGATTTCGTTATTATAAAACCAATAAGTCGTGGAGCATTTGGAAAGGTTTTCTTAGGATATAAGAAAAACAATATTGATTTTATGTATGCAATTAAAGTGATGAAGAAAACAGAAATGGTCAACAAAAACATGGTAACTCAAGTAGTAAATGAAAGAAATGCGTTGGCTCTCACCGAAAGCCCATTTTGTGTAAGACTTTTTTATTCTCTTCAAACAGCATCCTCAATATACTTAGTGATGGAATATATGGTTGGAGGAGATTTGAAGTCACTTCTTAGTGTTTATGGTTTTTTTGATGAATCAATGGCCATTTTTTATACAGCTGAAGTTTGCTTAGCGCTACAGTATTTACACAAACATAATATTATTCATAGGGATATTAAACCAGATAACATGCTGTTGTCTAAGGAAGGACATGTTAAGTTAACTGATTTTGGATTATCCAAAGTTCTTATTCACAGAGACTTAGAGATGTCAGATTTTGAGAATTTTACACCAAATATATGTAAAAGAACTCCTGGACAATTATTAAGTTTGACTTCTCACCTAAGTTTTGGCTCGGGAAATTCTAAATATATAAATATCAGTGCTACTGACTCTATTTCAGAAATACATTGTGAAAGTGCTGTTAGTAAATATGAATTGTCACACTTGAAAGTAAATATTTCAAATAATGCCATAAATAATTCTTCCGTTGTATCAGGCATTACTTATCTTTCTACAGATTACAATACTCCTTCCCAAACATCCGATACTTCCTACGACACTTGTAGAAGTAGTCAAGGAGAAGCTACAGAAAATTCATGTGACAGTTCTCCAATAAGTAGAAAAATATGTGGTTGTAGTAATTACAAGATGCAAGCAAGGGACAGAAAAAGGAAATATAGATCACCTTCACCAAAAACGACAAGGAAAACTTATGTCAAAACAGGGTTAACAGGAGAAATAGAAATTATGAGAATTGAATCTCCAAAAGGTGTTACTTTTTCAACACCTGTTTCTGCTCAGAAGAACAAACAAAAAACCACTAGATTTGAATTACCAAAAAAATCCATTGATGAAAATGTAAAACCTATTGATGGTAATAGTCATATAATGAGTCCCATATCAAGTGAGGCAACTACCCCAAAAACTCCCAGAACTCCTTTTCGTACACCTAAATCTGTGAGAAGAGGTCAATGGAATTCAGATCAGAGAATATTAGGAACTCCTGACTATCTTGCCCCAGAATTGCTTTTAAGGAAAGGCCATGATCATACTGTGGATTGGTGGGCCCTTGGATGTTGTTTATATGAATTTGTAACAGGCATTCCTCCATTCAGTGATGCTACACCTCAGCTCGTTTTTAAAAATATTCTTGAACATAATATAGAGTGGCCTGCTGATGATGAAGCTTTGTCGCCTGCAGTTGTTCAAGGAATAGAGGCCCTTTTAAATGACAATCCAGAAGCAAGGGCCAATGCAGATGATATCATGAAAATGGAAGCATTTAGTCAAATTGACTGGACTAATTTATTATCAACCATACCTCCATTTGTACCTGAGCCATATGATTTGACTGATACTGGATATTTTCAAGCAAGGAATGAGTTATTAAATTTTAATATATCGAATTTTGATTTATAGTATCTTATACTTTTATCAAATTAAATATCTAAGTGATTATTTCTAAAATTAATGTATGTGATGTTACTAAAGCGTATTTTTAAGACATTTTACAAATAACATTATGTGTAAAATATACCACTGCTCAAAAGTATTTAGCCACCTGGAAAAAGGTATTTTATAAGTTTGAATAAATTAATTTTAACAATAGTATTTTCAAATTTTACTCATATATGTGTCAGCCTTTGTTCTTATAGACAGTTTCACAAAACTGGCAACCTAACCACTAGTTTTTCCAATGTGTTATCTTGCAGGTTTTGAGTTGTTGGACAACATTTTCATAACTGTCTATCAAGCTGATCCCATAATTACTCTTTTGGGTTCAAATCCGGAGACTGTGGATGCCATGTCATGGTTTTCAACACCTCCTGTTGTTCATTTCTTTTGAGAAACTCTTGCAGCTATGATGCATGTTTGTATTAAATCTTATTAAATCAATTAAACAAGACCCAGTAGGCAATGCACTGTTCCCTAATATGTTTTCGTAACCTCCTTTTATAAAATTATTTTCATTCTCATCCAGATCCCAGAGGATCGAGTAGGGTCGGATTTAACATTTAAACCTCTCCCTACAAAAATAAAAATTCAGTTTGGAAAAACTATGTTGCCTGGATGCTACACTTATTGGAAGAGTTAGAACAATGCTTAAGTTTGGAGCAAAATACATTTTTCTACTATCCACTTTTCTGCACTCATTTTAGTGTTGAAAGAGTCACTTTTCCGTACTAGTCACTTAGTGTGGAAAAGTAATTTTGTTAAGTTTTTGGGCAGTATACTGACATTTGAATATTTAAAATATATATTTGTATGGTTCTAGTTTACAAAATAACTGAAAAATTAAGAAATTTATTAGAATTCTGCTGCAATTTTTAATAAAAAGAAACATATGTTTCAATAATTTTTTAATGGCCCTGGTATATGCCTCGTCAAATAATAATAAACATCTGACATTTTTTTTGTCACTTTGAATCACTGTAGCAACAAAGAAAAAATAAACATGTCAGTCAAAACACTACCTAGTCAAAACCAATTTTACTGTCGCATCTTTTTCTAGAAGATATTTTTTCATCGATTCTTGAGACGAAGAGTCGGTTTTGGAAGCGGCTAGAACTGCAAACTTGGATCTACTACCATCAAAATCCCGTTATAGGTATGAAAATGAATCTATTTTGTTTGAAAACTGGTGCCAGAATAAGGGGATTAAAACTTTTAAAGAAGACGTTTTTTGGGTTATTTCGCTGAAATTTCCAAAACATGCAAGCCAAACACTCTTTGGTCCATGTACAGGGTGTCCCAAATTGGTGTGTTTTGCAGGGTATCTCGTAAACTAGAAGAGATAGTAGAAAAGCAGTTAAGATTTTATGACTTCTTTTTTTTGTTAAAGTGATGATAGTCTAATTAAATCTTTAGTAACTCCCTGCAGTTGGAAGATACAGGGCGATTATTGAAAACTGTCGAAAACTACAAGGTACTAGAACTTCTTAATTAAGAAAAATATAAAAAAACGTTATAAAAACTTTTGATATATATATAATATTAAATAGTTTAGTGGCGCACAGATTTTTTTGTTAGGGGGCTCGCTAAGGAAATATAATGCAAACTTATGTTGTTTTAAATGGGACACCCTGTATATTTTGACGTTTTTCGTTTCCTTTTTTAATTCTCATTCACCTGATATAACATATATATCCATTTTCAATAGTTGGAGCTACAGTACAATTAAACCATTTATGGATGTTATCAGGTGAAACACTCTTAAAAAATTGAACACTCTGTAACGAAATTTAACATTTTATTGAAAGGATACTGATGGGTGACAATTTTATTTATCAAAATTATAACAAATAAAAGCAGATTAAAAAAATATAAACAATAAACTCATGAAACAACAAGATATATAGTAACAACTAATCTACCTATAACTAATTTTATTAGAATGTAAAAATTAGATTAAATGTTCAAAATGTCCTCCGTTTTGATTGATTAAAAAGTTTTTCGTTTAAATAATCTTCAACCAAAGTATGTAAATATAGGCGATTATTGATTTTAAGTACCTATCTTATTATTATTTGAAATTATTGAATCCGTTTTTTTGGTAAATAACATCACGAAATAAGACGTCTGTATTTTCTTACCGATTTCACTTTTATTTCTAATTATGTTTAACCCGATATGTTGTTATATTTTAGTTTGTTTACCTCAATTGATATGGTTGTTATTCTTATAAAGAATGTTCATTTCATCAAGTAGGCTTTGGCCCTCTTACTGTGGAAAATAAAATAAAACCTGTGTTACCTGTCAGAATTAATTTTACGACGTGCAGTCTTGTCAACAACATGAATTTTGAAAATTATGAAAAATATGATATGCATGTGGCATATATTGAATGTCAAAAGAATGCTAGTGATGCGTCTGAGTTTTTAAAAAACTCCATTCAAATTAATTGAGTATGGATGTTTTGTGAAACTGCGTAAGTACGAAAAGAATCATGAAGAAAGAGAGGTAAATACGTTGGGATATATCCAAGCACATCATGAATCTTCTCTGCGTCAAATTGAAAATGAAATAGGTGTTCTAAAAACTACTGCAGGAAGGATTTTAAAGAAATATAAATTTAGGCCTTATTGGACATACCCAAACGATTTTTTGAGAAGAACACAATTTGCACAGTGGTATTTAGGAAAATGTAATGCGCAGCCAAATTTTTATTCAAAGGTAATATTTAGCGATGAGGCTCGCATAAGCAGTGCAGGAATATTTAACAGACATAATGAACTATATTGGAACGGCTCAAATCCACACTTAGTTCAGGGGATCAGGAGACAAGTCAGATTCGGCTTTAACGTTAGTTGTTTTGTCAAACATAATAAATTAGTTTATCATAATTTGATGATAAACTAACTGCTGCTGGATATATAGATATCTTGGAATTAAACTTACACCAACTTTTGCAGGAAGAAGTGTTGGCTGATAGGGACACATTTTGGTTCCATGGAGCACCTGCCCATAATGCTCTATTCATTGGAGATTATTTAAACGAAAAATTTCATAATCGGTGGATTGGTACTTATGGACCGGTTAGGTGGCCCCTTCGTTCTCCGGAAGTAAATCCTCCTGATTTTTTTATTTAGGGATTTTAAAAAAATAATATTTACAAGACTAACTTCGAGAGTAGGGAAGATTTATTACAAAATATTAATGCCGCATTTAGAAAAATAAAGCCAGTGCACATTCTCAATTGTGTAAGATCAGTAAGAAAAAGGTCTCAATTATTATTACAACAAAACGGAAGACATTTTGAACATTTAATGTAATTTTTACATTCTAATAAAATTAGTTATAGGTAGATTAGTTGTTACAATATTTCTTGTTGTTTCATAAGTTTATTGTTTTTATTTTTTAATCTGGTTTTATGTTTTATTAATTATAATTTTGATAAATAAAATTGTCACCCATCAGTATCCTTATAATAAAATGTTAAATTTCGTTACTGAGTACTCAATTTTTTAAGGGTGTTTCACCTGATAACATCCATAAATGGTTTATTTGCACTATAGCTCCAACCATTGAAAATTGATACATAATAAGCCATATCAGGTGAATGAGAATTAAAAACGGAAACGAAAAACGTCAAAATATACAGGGTGTCCCATTTAAAACAACATAAGTTTGCATTATATTTCCTTAGCGAGCCCCCTAACAAAAAAATCTGTGCGCCACTGAACTATTTAATATTATATATATATATATATATATATATTAAGCCAGTCCTCTAGTATAGATAAATATTCATATATTAGATTGAATTAAAAAGGAATTTTTTTTGTATATACGTATGGTGTATCATTAGACACTACCTAATTAAGAACAAAATTTAACATAAAACGAATGAATGACTTAAGCAAATGTATTATAAAATATTGAGTACATCAATTTAAGAAATGGATTAAGGATAAGGAATAGAATGGTAATGATAATATAGAAATTAATTCTTAAGAAAATGTTACCTTCACAAATAAATCCTAAGGTCAAGTCAATGTCAACAATTTTCATTAAAATCAATCTGAACGCTGCTATGTCCACACTTGAATCAGGAAAAGGATGTTAATTTGTTCAAAACCTAAAATAATAAGAATTAATAATCAAATCACTAATTTATTAACGATATGCAAATACAATAAAAAGTTGCAATTTGAAAAAAGTAATTTATAAAAATAAAACTGTATGAAATATGACATTCGGAATAAGAGCCATATTGTATGTCATAGAAATCTAGTTATCAAATCAAAATCAATGAAGGAAGTGATTGAATCTAGTTATAATATTGCCAACCTAAATTCAATGAGTTGGAAGTTAATATAAAACAGAGAATGTAAATTTGAAATTAAGTTAGAGTTTATATAAAGCGAAATTAGTGCTAATTAAAGAATTAAAAAATAAACAGTTCCATATATATAAATCATAAATTTAGATTGTAGAAATTGTATATTAATTGTAAACAAATTTACTAAAAAAAAAGGAATTACAAGGATTGAAACCATTGTAATACATGTGAAAGACTATTTATATATTCTATAAGATATTGTTAAACCATTTATACAAGTGATTTCACTCTCCAAGACTATTTTAATTGAAGAATTCAGTATTTCTATAAAAAAACATTATCATTGACAATTGTTGAATAAAATAACAGATTAGGAGGCTGTGTTTTAGAGATTGTAAAAATGTTGTTGATTTTTAAAAAAAAAGAGGGTCGAGAGTTAGTTGGGGAATGAGGAACTGGGATGTAATTTTCTAAGAAGGTTTTTGTAAAAACTTTAAAGTAAAAGTTATAATTTTAAATCTAAATCAATAAAAAATTCATGATATTAATGTCGATTAACCCCTGTGAAAAAGTGAAACGTGCCGAACGAGTATTTCTTGGGTAAGGAATACCTAAGAAAAGAGACGAGATGTTGCAGGTCCACCACGCCGAGAATGGAATATAAGGTCTGTGTTATTTGAGTTTTTTTAATTTGGAATTCCAAACAAACAAAGAAAAGTGAACTTTTGAAATTAATTTGAACATTTAAAATTGAATAATCTAAAATTGGCCAAAGAAACTTCAAAATAATCAATACCAAATTTTATCCATGGATAATTAAAGAACTCTAATTTTCTGCAACAATAATTTTAGATATTAAATATGTACTTACTTGTAAAAAGTTTTTCGTTTGTAAAATAATCAAAGTTCACACTACTCATAAATGCTTTTCCAATCTTAATTTCCGCTTTGCATGCTAACCTATTCTTATAACTATCAAACACACACTTAATTCACAACTTGAATTATATATGTAACTGTTTAATATAAGTTTTCAACCATATGATTCTAAATGCACTAAATTGATGCACATTGAACTGTGAAACGTTTGCATCCTCCATGTTAACTGCGTACTATAATTTTGTGACGACGAGAAACGTTGTACCGGAAGAGTTGCTCCGTTGCGCCGAAGCAGCTACTATAAGCGTTCAGTGCGCATGACGATCAAAGAATACAGAGGAGGTTCAGGAATATTTGTGTGTGTAAAATTTTTAAGATTTCATCAACAATTTATTAAAATATTTTTATTTAAGTGTTGGTATTTTTTTATTCCAGTCAATGTCCATAACACTTTTCACGAACATGGTTTAAATCATTCATTCGATTATCCTATCACAAAATCATAATAAGTAAATGTTCATATATGTAAAAATTTTTTCTAATAGGTGTCCAGGACTCAAAGAGAGAAGTCTCATGCTTCCGACTACAGTATAAAATTTAAACAATTAAAAATTTTCATATAATTATATAGGGCTGGCCGAAGGTAAAAACGGGTAAATAAAGTTAAATCATATAAGTATAAATATTAAAATAAAAAACATATCCACTATAATATATATATACATATATATATATATATATATATGAAAAGTTTTTATAACGTTTTTTTATATTTTTCTTAATTAAGAAGTTATAGTACCTTGTAGTTTTCGACAGTTTTCAATAATCGCCCTGTATCCTCCAACTGCAGGGAGTTACTAAAGATTTAATTAGGCTATCATTACTTTAACAAAAAAAAGTCATAACATCTTAACTGCTTTTCTTCTATCTCTTCTAGTTTACGAGATACCCTGCAAAACACACCAATTTGGGACACCCTGTACTCAATGTTAAAAAGTGTAATCAACTCAAAAAAGACGACGATTTAAGCAATTTTTTCAAGGTTACGGCATAAATAAAAAAACAAAACATTGGATTTAGACCAAAAAAGATAAAAGTTTTCATAAAAGAAGAAATTTTTAAATGTATAAATGAAGCGCCTGACGAAATGTATCTTCATATAAAAGTCGCTACGATTTTTGGTTTGGCGGGCGCATGTAGGCGAGAAGAATTAACAAAGATGTATTTAGACTTTAGATCGTATTGATGACAAAGGAAATATTTTATTGATAAATATCCCAAACACAAAAAACCACTCTTTCAGGAGCTTTACGATTTCTGAGGAAGCTGAAAATGGAAAATTGCTCAATTTGTTCGGAAAGTATGTGAGTTTAAGAAAGCCTGAAACCCCACATAAGCGGTTTTTCATGAGATGCACTGTATAATATATCGGAATAAACATCTTCGGAAAAAAGCCATCAGAGATTGCAACTTATCTGAAGCTTCCAAATCCTTAATTATATACGGGCCACAGTTTCCGACGTTCCGCCACCACAATGCTTGCTGATTCCGGAGAAGGAATAACAAATAATAAACGCCTCGGAGGTTGGAAATCTTCTAGCGTCGCAGAAGGTTATGTAGAAAACTCACCATGTTTTCAAAAGGGCCTATCGAATAAAATATTAAACTTCAGTGACGCTGTCGCTGACCCTTCCACTAGTCAGTAGCTGTCGCCAGTAAAGACTTCCAAAATGATCTCTTCCAACCAAGTTCCCATCGCCACTGTTGCAACAATTAGTGCTGACAAAGCAGTAGAAAACCGAAATCTGACTTCATTGGAAAACATTTTAGCCTCTGCAATTAATTTGCAGAATGCTACAAATTGCACATTCAATATTAATAATAATTAATTTGTTGATATGTATTTAATAATAAATGTTTCTTTTTTGCACTTGCTAGGTAAACTACTATTTTGTTATCAATTTCAAAACTTCCAAAGTTGGTATGTCTTTTTCCAATAGAGAACATACCACTGATATTTCATTACAAAGTTCCAGGCCGTTTATATCCCCTGATTCTTCATCTGTTAAAATAGTTTTGCAATTGCAATTAGCCAGAATATCAGAACTAACATCCTTTAGTTCATATATGTGTTATAAGAAACTGAAGTAACTGTTGTGTTGTTGGAGCTGAGCAAACCTTTGTGTCAAAGCATTGATTGCAGTGTCAACTAGGTGGTAAAAGAATTCAAATTTTGTATTTGTCCTGTGCATCAATTATTGGCTCATCCTGATTTTCATAATCAAATTGTCTTTGTCTCTGATGAACTCAATGTCTAGGTGTCGATTCAAAATTTCTATTTGCATCTATTTAGGATGCCAATTCGCCAGCATCAACAAGGATATCATTAAAGTGATTGTCTATTCTCAAATTCCTTAAAAAAATGTGAGGAATTTTCCAAAAGTTTTGTTGTCAATTCAATATAATTTTTTCCCTGCATGTGTTTACTAATGGGATTGACAAGATTTAATTTCTCATACCACAGAACAAAGAAATTTGAATTATTTTATTGGCGTAAATTGCCCAGATGCTTCATCTCTTATTGAACTATCTATATCTTTGTCCTCGTAAATGCTTATCAAAGCAACATATATTTCACTGCTTTGATACCTCAGCGACTTTATAGCATCAATTCGACTTTCCCATCTAATGTTACTAAGAGGTTTTAAAGTTACTTCTTCAACATGCTTCAAGAAAATGGCCCATCTCAAAGTTAATGAAGAAAAAAATAAGTACAATTTTTGGACAGTATTACAGAAGTTGATTCCTTCTAATGATGAATTGGCCATATAATTTACCGCCAGGTTAAAGGAGTGGCTAACACATGGAAAAAAAAGCACGAGGGATGATGTTTATAATCTTTGCTTGCATCCCCGAGTGCTCTTCTTTCATATTTGCCCCATTATTGTATCGTTGGCCAAAGACAATCACAGGTTTTCGAGCTCTTGAAGTATGATGTTGGCTTATCGGTAAAAAGATCAAAAAATGTCCATGAATATTGACGTCCTCTTGTTTAATCGTAACATACCTTATAACGAAGGTAATTTGTTCTGTTTAACTCCTGACAAGTGTGCAATCTAATATAATTGAGTGATATTTAGATTTTTTTCAATTTATCTAGTATGTGACTTTTGACATTATGTGTGATACCTCATTTTTTGGGTTTTACCATTAAATATTGTAATACCAAGAGGAACAATGCAGTTCAAAGAATTGAGCCACTTTCAGATGAAGTTCCTTCTCTGTTTCATGGAAGCGCAGTTGTGTTTCAGAGAACAGCATTTTTTTACCCTCGCATTTGGCGGTGGGTAATTGAACTATTAAGCGCTATTTGATAATGGGGCTGAACATATTTTTGTTATTATGAATATCATTCCATTTTTTTGGATTTATCCATTTTACACTAAAATAATATGATTAGTTTTAATTAAAAATTACATATTTTGCATAAAACCAAGCATAGTAGGTACCATATAGTACCGGAGTAGTAAATATTTCTACAGATTTCTGTAAGTGAATAGCTACCAAAATGGACCAGACTGTCCTGGCAGATTGTTACAACGACTATACACTACACAGGATAGCTTAGTTTGCCCAGTTTGTTTGTCTGGCAAGGTCAAACTCGCTGTGAAGTTACCGTTGGTACTGTGCAGAAGGCGGGCTTATGAATTGCATTTTTAAGATTTTTTTTTATATAAAATAAATTCTAAGCAAAATTTAGGTCTTATATATTTGAAAATATCATTTTTACATTGAAACTAATATTTTGTCCATTAGCCAGCTGAGAATAAAATATTATCTTGCGGCATTTCCATATACTCGCTTCGTGTTTTCAAAATTGATCTCATCCAAGCTTTGAACTAATGCAGATTTCAAAACCGCATCTATTAAGAGATCATTAATTTTCCAAGTAGCAGAATCTTTACAGAAATCTTTGATTTCAGCACTAAGATCCATAATTTCACAATCACCTCCATTATCATTATTATCACTAATTTTCTCGTCCAATTTTGGTTGAACATGCCGGTCCATCTGCTCCACACATGTGCCTGGATTTTCACTATTGACGATCAAATAAAATCCGGGATAATAATCAATCAATAATGATAATAAATACCACTGCCAATGGAATCGGTACTTCCACTCCGTATATAGACACAATAGCTATTTGTATAACAAGGGAGGAAAGTGCTACTTTTCCTCCCGAGGATGAAGTTTAGCGGAGGGCAGTAATAATTCAAATTCATTTATTCATCTTTCAAATCACAATAAAGTAATTTATAAGACTAGTCAAATATTTAAAGTTTACAAGAAAAAGAACAAAATATTAAAATTACAATTACAACAGAAGTTAAAACTAGATAATTACAATACAATTCAAATACAAATAAAACAAAATAAAATGCCAATTGGGATGATTTCTATTCACTACAATCCAAAAATTCCTGAACAGAATAAAATGCTTTTTCACATAGATATTTCTGTGTTTCTTTCTTAAACCGATGTGGGCTTGTTTTAATATTAACAACGCATTTTATTTTGTTGAAACACTTAATACCCATATAGAAAGGAGAATTCTGACCGACTCCCAGTCTAGAATACGGTAAGTGAAAATCATCAACCGCTCGAGTATCATGTGAGTGAATATCAAAATTATGCTGCAGTGAATTTCCATTAGTATATATAAAGTTTATTAGTTGGAATACATACAAGCAGGGTAAAGTAAGTATTTTAAAGGATTTAAAGATATTTCTACATGACTCAAGCGGAGATATCCCCGCCACATTCCTTATAGCTTTCTTTTGCATGATAAATGCTTTCTGAAAATGAGCAGATGAGCCCCAGAATAACAACCCATACTGTAGCGTTGATTGTACAAGCCCGTAATAAACAAGTTTAAGAATACCCTCAGACACAGTTTCTCTTAATCTCCGTATTAAAAAACACAAAGAACTAATTTTTCCACATACATAGTCAATATGCTTTTCCCAAGTAAGCTTACAATCAACAATCAAACCAAGAAACTTAATTTCGTTTGTACTTTTTATAGATTTTCCATTCACTTTTATCAATAAATCATAATCAACACTAACATTTTTAGGAAAAAATTGCATAAATAATGTCTTACTTGAATTAAGAATAAGACCATTACTATCACAGTAATTACTAAAATTTTGGGAGACGCAATTACATTCACTCACCAAATTTTCGAGATTTAAATGGCTTAACAATATATTAGTATCATCTGCGTACAGGACAGTACGTCCAAGACTAAGACAGCACTCATCGGCAACATTGTTCACAAATATAATAAAAAACAAAGGACCCAGAATAGAACCTTGAGGCACTCCAAGGCTATTCTCCCTTTTATAAGATTTAGTACCATTTATCTGGACCGTTTGCTCTCTGCCCTTAAGATAGGATGCTGCCCAATCCAAAGCAACCCCTCGTATTCCACTTGCAAACAATCTGTCTAATAGAAGTTTGTGGTTTATCGTATCGAAAGCTCGACTTAAATCATAGAACAAGCCCACAGAATGTTCCTTTCCATTGAGAGCAGAATAAACAAATTCAAGACAGTCCAGAATAGCTGTGTTCGTAGACTTGCCCGGACGAAATCCATTCTGACTCTTATTTAGTATCCCATTGCGTTCCAGGAATTCTATCAAACGTACCGAGTAACAAATCTCAAATATCTTCGACATTTGACTCTGAACACAAACTGACCTATAGTTCTCCATTTCACTCCTTGACCCCTTATTTTTAAATACTGGGATACACTTTGATATTTTAATAGAATCTGGAAATTGCCCACTTATGAAAGATTCATTGATAAGGTATGCAAGAGGATAACATACTATGTCCCTTACTCTCCCTAAGGCTCTACCATGAATTTCATCTAAACCTGCAGCTGGTTTTTGTGTTGTCTTATGCAACAAGTCCCTGACTTCATCAGGTGTGACACAACTAAGAAAGATACTAGAAGGTCCAAAATTCGTATGAGAGCCCTTATCAAGTTTAGGCAATGGGCATATATCTGAAGTATGTAAAAAGAAATCATTAAATTTATTACATTTTTCTGATGGATCAGTAATAACGTCTCCCATTGTTCCATTTATGCTAGTAGGCATTCCGACATTTTTCCCATTTCTACTCTCATTAACAATTTTCCAGCTTTCCTTGCATAAGTTTGCTGCATTCGCCAATCGATTGGAGTTTTGTTGCCTTTTAAATTTTGCAACTGAATTTTTATACTGTTTTAATAAATCATTATACTTTTAAGTGTATATTGGGCATTTGAGCCTTCTTTCAATAGGTTTCATCTCACATAAAAGACTATGCAAATCTTTCAGTTGAGGTGAATACCATCTTTTGCTATCCTCTTTGACTTTCCTTACTTTATAAGGAAAATTGCAATTGTAATGATAAAGGAAAGTTTCATAAAATGCAGCAAACTTACCCTGAAAACCCGAAACTGCATACACATCCTGCCACTGTTCTCTACATAAAGTGCTATAAAAATTATCCAAATTCACACTGCTGAGATTCCTTCTACAAATAAGTTCATCAGTATTCCCCCTCGTATCACTTCCAGAACTAAATTCACATAGTTGATACATGTGATCAGAATAGAACACTGATTTTACCCCTATAACCTCACACTGAGAGTGATTAGAAAATATATTATCAATACAGGTGGAACTCAATCGACTTACTCTAGTTGGTTGAGATATATGTGGATATATATCATATTCTGAAAGAAGATTCAACAAATCTGTTTTTGGAGTACTATTCTGGAGAAAATTAATATTTACATCACCACATATTATAAAATTATCACCATTACAATACAAATCAAAAAGAAAAACACCCATTTGTTTAATAAACTCTTTAACACAGCTTTCTGGAGTTCTATATACAGAAACTACGTACAAATTATATCTTTCTTTACAATTTTTATTATTTTTATTTTTTAATACAGCCACGCATGCCTCAAAAACCCTCTCAATACATTTCTTGTAGCATATTGTAGTCATATTCAATGCTGTTCGCGCAAACACACATACACCCCCACGATTTTTGATTCTACAAAACTGTGCACACAGTGTATAGCCCTTCAAATTTATCATGTTTAGTTCTTCTCTTCTGCACCAGTGTTCTACAATCGAAACAATGTCTACATTGTTTTCAACAAGTGTAAGGCTCAACGAGCCTGATATACCAGCAATATTCAGATTCATTACCCTCAGTTTATCATTATTCCTGTTTTGTGGACCAATGGGTGGATCACTAGGTATTCTTAAAGCCACTACTGAATTTGTGATGTTTTCATTATACAAGGATCCGCTATTTACTGTGTCTGCAGCGGCATCCTTTTTTTCATAAAAAACTTTGATACCAAAGCTCCTTGTGGCCAAATATTACGTCTCCATGCTTGTTTAAAACTATTTTGATTGATGGTCACTTTAAAAGAAGCGTACAGCTCTGGATGCTTCGATGTATGTTGCTCACAGACCACCTCTGGAAATTGCTTAATTAGCAGACTGTAAGGTTTCTGGTTTTGTATTTGGGTTCAAACGAGTTACGTGCAAGGATACCATCTTAGGAATAGTCTGAATCTGCTCAGCACATTCACTATTTCCACCCACTACGAAACGTTTGTTACGGCGGTTAGGTAACTGCCATTTATCTTCATTATCTCCAGTCTCTGGATCACCTAAATTCTGCAATTCAGCGAATTTATTTATAGTCTGTGCCCGATGAACAGCAAATGCCGCATGATGTTTTTCAATAGCTTGATTTTTTTCAGCTTTGTTGAATTCACTTCCAGGCTCGCTTCCTAAGTCATGGCGACCCTGAGCTTCACTGTTACCATTTACAGTGGCAACCACAGCAGAAGTCAAACGTTTTGGGACAACCATGTTTCCATCAGAAACACCTGTTGTCAGGGACTTTGATGCATGTGAACTATGATATAAACCTGATTTTTGTCTGGGTTTTGTTGACGAACCAGAAGAATTCTCAGGTTTTTTAATTTTTTCTTGATCTGTGATTTGCGTTGTTAAAAATACGATTTTTTCTTTTAGAAGTAAGCAATTCTCATTCAAAATTTCATTTTTTGCCTGCATTTCATTGACAAGGTCTCGTAATAATAAATTTTCAGCAATCAAAACATCGCTGTTTTTTGAGGTTATATCTAGGTTAGAATCATTATTTACCAATTCATGGCGACAAATTGCATTTTTTTGCTGTGCTGCTTGGGTCATACAAGCTGGGTGAAACACATTATTACACTTAAAACACTTCACTAACGAAATAACAACTTTTTTACAGTGGAAACACGAATTTTTTGTCTCCAAATCGGACGACGATGTGTGATGATTCGCCATCTTTATTTGTACTAATAATTCGTGGCAGGAAACGGCACTTTACACCCATGTTATACATATGATTTTTCCGCCTTCCTCAAATAACAAGACATTTTCAATAATTTATTTATGAAACTAACAAACAAAATTAATAAATACTACTTCTTTTACGAAACTTGGCTGGGCATCGAGGATTGACTTCTAAAATGCTTAGCTGAGCATCGAGGAGGGACTTTTATGAAACTTGGCTGGGCATAGAGGATGGACTTCTAAAATGCTTGGCTAGGCATGGGAGGTGTACGTTTTTATTTGTACTTCAAATCCCTTGGGATTTTAACTGTCCCTTTATATCCCTTGGGTCTAACATTAGTCTCGGAATTGCAAAAATTATTTCATTGATAACGTACTATGACGTCATTTTTACTTTTCATCCCTATGGAGTAAAAGTACGACTTTGCTCCCTACAATGAGGCCAGGAAATGTATACTTTGGGTAGAGGTAGGTGGAATAGCTATTTGTATTACTAGGGAGGAAAGTGCCACTTTTCCTCCCGCAGGATGTAGGAAAAGACACTTTACCCCCATGTGATACATATGATTTTTCCTCCTACCCACCTTTTTTTGAAAATTTATTTACGACACAAATAGGTAACAAATATAATTAAGAACACAAGAATTATTTATTAAACAAATTTATCAATATATGTTATACAATTAAGTACATAGTATTGTTTAACTATATTTTAGAATTATTTATGTTAATATTGAATGTGCAGTTTTGAGCAGCACTTATATGAACACCATTGGAAGCAGATAGGGTTTGAACAGGAGCTTTAGTATTTGAAATATTTTCGCTTAGCACATTGTAATGGTGGTAACTTCTAGAAGTGCTTGGCTGATTTTGATCAAGTTCAGGTTCTCCATTATTTCCCATAATTTGATCAGAAATTTTTCTTTTTCTTGTGTAAGATTGTTCTACATAACCTTCTGCGATATTGGTTGATTTCCAACCGCCATGCTGTTTTAGAGCTAAAAGATCCCCACCAGCGTTTACTAACAGAGTTGCTGAAGTTCTTCTGAAACTGTGCCCTGTGTAATGTAGGGCATTTGGAAGATTGAGATATTCTGCAATTGTTTGTGGTATTTTGGATATACTATTTTTGCCAACCACTTGATTTATACATTTGCCTGCTTTAAAGCATACCAACAATCGTTTATGCTCAGTTTTAGGACGTAGACAGATATACTTTTTAACGATTTGAACAAAATTTGGGCCGTTACCTGTTGTAGTATTGATAACGAAAGTTCGTTGTTTATACGTTTTTGAAGTGTGGATATTTATGACTAAAATATTGTCTTTCTCTTCAATATCATCCATAGTCATTTTAATAAGCTCATCACATCGACATGCTCCAGAAATTCCAATAACAAGGACTACCTATGAATATTTTATATCAAAAATTAAATTATTTGCATGGGATTTCATTTCTTACCTTCATTAATAAAAAAACATCATCGGGGGCTTCCATTAAGAATGTATTTATTTCTTCTCTTGTGAAAGTTTTAGCTTTATTTGGTTTGTATCCAACATTTTGACGTTTTAGAAATGCAATCAACTTTGGATATTTAAGATCGACATTGTCCTTCATTTGTATCATTGTGCGTAGCATTGAATATTTAGACCAAAGTGTTGAAGCTTTTAATGATTTTCCTTGTAGTGAAAAATATGCCAGTAAAACATTCTCTGAATATTTATGTATCTTGTTGCCTTCAGCCCATTGCTTATATTGTGCATATTGTTTTTCATACCCGTCTTTAGATTTTTGTGGTAGTAAGGTTAATGACGCTATGTTGGCTTGTTCCTTAATAGTAGGTGGTGTATTTGGAAATTCAAAATCACTTGAATCGCTCTCCATTTTTCAAAAATTCAACTAATGAATGTAGCGACTTTGCACCTCAAAAGTCAATCGCCGTGTTTACTGTCAGTGAGCCACAGAATACTTTTCTTATTCTGAACTCAAAAAATGTATATCTAAGATTCTTGAAGTTGAAATTTGTATTGAAGAACTACGTTGAAGTAACATTAATGTTTGATTTTTACCAAAAAACAGGATATACAGGATGTTCTAGAAATTATGGAAACAATATGAATATAATGAATTCACAAGTTTCATCGTTTACAACTTACTTGAAATGAGGGGGAGGAAAAATACTTTCCTCCCTAGGGTGGAAAGTACTTTTCCTCCCTAGGGAGAAAAAGTATGAGTTTCCTCCCTGATTTGAGGGAGGAAAGTGTGTACTTTTTATAGGGGTAGGAGGAAAAAACTATTTTTTGCTGAATAATATTTTTCTCGACTTTCCTGATCATTTTGAGTTATTTAAACAAAACAAAAAATACCATCACAACGAAAATTTCAAGTATTGCATATCGTAGAATAGTTGCTACATACCTGTGTTGACCAAGAACTCATCTTGAGAATTCGAGCAGCTAGGCTCATTCCTGTCAACGAAGAAATTATCCAATTTGGGTATTTCCTCTAGCAGTTTTTCAGACTTCTCTTGCTTTTGTTTCTGAACTTTACGCCTCTGTGCCCCACTTGGTTTTATATAACTCATTTTGAGTTTAATTTTAATTTTAAAAGCGTTTATTCCAACTTTTATCACAAATCACAATAGCAACAGTTCAGAGGAGTGGATTGGGAGAACTGATTCTAGAATTCCTTTTATATAGCAAATTGTAAGTGGAATAATTCTCTTTGAGTCCTACCGATTTTTTTAATGATGCCGTCGATAATGCTGACAATGTTCAGAGTCGAAAAAAGTTGGTTTTGCCTTTGAAGCCAGTAAAAGTCACCGAGCAGCCAAAACGCCTAAAAAAGACAAAGGACGCCGCGCCGCATTCGGCACTTCTTGGTATATAAACATGAAACAGCATTTTCCTATTCAGATTTAAGACTTTTACCACTTTAACGAGTATAATTTTAATAATCTTGACATTTTTTCGCCCCCTATTTGAATTTCGCCTCTGGGTAGTTGCCCATTGTGCCCTGTGGTTAATCCGGCGCTGAGCGTAGCGTATTTCTTTCTCGACTTTTGTGGCAAGAGGTTAAGTGTTGTAAGTTTGGCAGCCTCTTGCACGCCTGGCGGCGAACAATTCTCTATCATCCACAATTGCCATTTTTCTTGATATTTTGTAGATGTGGAACAAACACAGATTCGATGACAAATGTCAATGTCAATTAATTTTTGAAAAAATAATGAACCGTCCTATAATTATCATAGTAACGATAAAAATCTCGTCGTCACATTGGTCAGTAACCCGTGAAGAAAGTGTTCAGTTTTTTCCACAGTTGAAGCATGAACAACTAACAATTAAAAACGTAGGTATCAGAAATGTACAAAGTGTGTAAAGTAGCCTTTTTTCGACGAATGCGACAATCACATCAGTCGAAAAAAAAGGCCTTTACGAACGAACTGCATACACTATTTTTTCTACTACCGAAAATTTTATCAAAATACAGAAGTTTAATAGTAATTTTCTTTGCACACTAAAGTAGGTTTAATTTTTCTTTAGAAGTAACTATAACGCTTTGATTGATTCCTAATAAAATATATTATATATTGATTAATATGTTGAACATTTTAATCAAAATTACAATAAATTAACAAAACAACAGACGAATTCAATAATTAACAATACTAATAATAAAGGTGCATTTGTGCACTCGGACATTTTCGGAATATTTTGTTATTTTATTTTTCCTACACCATTCTTTATTTAAACAAATTGTATTTTGTTTCGTAAATATTCACAGCTTATTGGGGCAATAAATCATTAGAAGCATTATGTGCCACGTGTAATATGTTTGGTGGTGTATTTTCAACATAATCTCCTGAGAGATGAATCCATCTTTATAATTATATGTACCTACCTATTCCGTTTTCTAAAAAAAAGAATCTAAAATAACATCAATTTCCTAAAAATGTTTAATACTTAAATATAAATACTTTTGCTTACACTAGGTATAGTCGGAAGATCTCAATTTCAAATTTAAATGTCAGATTCAATGCACAAAGAAATGTCAGTCACTCACAGCCAACTTACAGGTACCTACCTATGCACCCTATTCTATTATTTTCCAGTACCCAATAATTATTACGTATGTACTTTACTGAATTCTATATGTTTCAATCTCTGATTTAAAGAAAACTCAGATTTAATATCCGTTTATTATACCTACCTATATTTTCATAAGACTAGATAAAACTACATACAACTTGGAACTTTTTCTTTGCGCACTAGTGCGTAAAGTACGTACTTTACGCACGGTAGTAGAAAAAAGTGTTTTTCTATAACCATTAAAAATCAACAACTTTCGTCACGTTTTATGTTTGCGCCGCTTATCTTTGTTTTTAAGCGCAACACTCACTCAGCGCCCTCTGGCAAAAGTAAGCAATTAAATAATTTTGTAGATCGTTTTTATAGTTCTATGACAGCTTTAAAACAGTTAGGTATTTCCGACTTAACAGACTTTATTTTCATGTATTTAGCTTTGAAAAGACTTGACTCGCATTTAGTAGAATATTTTGAATTGACGTTGATGGATAAAAACATTCCGTCATGTACCGATTTATTTGGTAGATTTCATTCGTCATCATACAAAAGTATTGGAATGGTCAATTAGCAGCAATAAACTACCCTCCGCACATTCGCAATCACATCCACAAGGAGCTTATTCTCAAAGTCGAACAAATGTAGCAAATAACTCTAACGACTCTCGTACTTTCGTCATTACTTCAGATCGTGACAATGTTTCCGTCTGTAAAATGTGTAAAAGTAAGCAACATTTAAATTTATACGAATGTTCCTCATTTAAAAAATTGTCACCTACAGGAAGATATAATTTCATTAAGTCTAATTATTTTTGTGTAAATTGTCTAAGCTCTCGACATTATTCAAAAAATTGTAGATCATCTACCCATTGTAAAACTTGTAATCGTAGACATCATTCGCTATTACATTTCGAAGGTGATAACAATGCTAATGTCATGCAACATGAGAATAACAACCCGAGTCGAGCGCTAGCGCAGGCCGTGCAACCAGTCGTGGTTCAGCCTGAATCGACTGACGCTATCGTCGCTCCCGCACCGCGCTCCGCATACCATCCTGCAATCGTTTCGAATTCTTCTACGTCTAAGGACGCCGCACTTACTTTGCATTTGCGTGAACCATCAAATGAGTGGAACAGTCTTCATTATTGTACAAAATCCACGATATTGTTATTTACCGTGCAAGTTTATGTTCCACTGAATGGAAAACGTTATACAGGGTTAGTATAAAGTATGGAACCCCCTAAGTATCTCCACAACGGTTTAATATTTTTAAATAAAATTGTTCATCCCCTTCTAAGAAGATCCAAGGAATTCAAAAATGCTGTCAAATTTTATGTACCATTTCCGGTTAAACCGGAAATGCATATCAACTTTGTTATTTTAAATAGAACACCCTGTATATTTTAACATTTTTGAATTCCTTGTGAAATTCTGCATACAGTGAAACTTTCCATTCATATTTTTATTGAATAATTCAGGCTTTAATCAATAATTTATCGTTTTTGACTTAGTGGATGAAATGTCAAACCTTTAATTGTCAAATAAATTAATTATTGAGTAATCTACCTATTAGTGTAGTACAACGTGTGTAATAACACTTCTCTGTGTTATTTGTTACTATTGTTTTTTCTATTATGGTGTATCTAAGTGAAGGAGAACGTATCGAAATTTTAATTATGCGAGGATATGGAGACCAACAGCGTTCTTATAAGGAAGTTTTAACCCTATTCAATGAAGTTAATCTAGGTCACCAAATCAGCAGTTGTGAAAACTGTAAGGCACTAACACATCACGTAGTAAATGAACCCAAGTTAGGAAGACCAAAATCCGCGTCAAATGACAATGTAAAGTTGGATATGTTACTATCACTTGATGAAAATCCACAAACATCAACTACCCAGTTAGCTCTTGACAGTGATATAAGCCAGACTTCCGTCATGAACATAATGAAATACGAGAAATTGAAACCATATAAATTTCACTTCTGTCACGAATTTACTGAAGATGATCCAGATCGCAGAACAGAATTTTGCGAAAACATTCAGAACATATGTATAGCAAACCCAAACTTTCTCAAAGAAATTATGTTCTCAGATGAAGCAAAATTTTGCTTGAGTGGTAAAGTGAATAGACATAACTATCGTATCTGGTCTAGAAATAATCCCCGTTGGATGAGGCAAGTACATAAGTATCCTCAAAAAATAAATGTATGGATAGGAATGATAGATGATAATATTATTGGACATTTCTTCATTGAAGGTAAGCTGACTGGACATCGGTATTTGGATTTATTAACAAATAATATTGTACCCGCTATTGCAAAACTCTATCCTCATCCAAATAACTCACTAATTTCTGCTGAAGACATATGTTTTCAGCAAGACTGTGCACCTGCATATTATTCTAGAATTATGCGCCACTATTTAGATCAAGTTTTCCAGGTCGGTGGATAGGGCGTAGGGGTCCTATTGAATGGCCACCTCGTAGTCCTGATCTAACTCCTCTCGATTTTTTTCTGTGGGGTTATCTAAAAAATAAAGTATACAGAAGTTGACTCACAAATTGAAATGACTTAGAGTTACGCATACGAAACTTATTGCTGCAAATGCCGAATGAATTTTGGCAAATTTCTTTACGAGTATTTAAAGACCGTTTAGGATATTGTCAAATAGCAGAAGGGCGTGATTTTAGTTTTTAGGATGTTTCCATAAGTTAAGTTTGCCTTAATCACCGTTTGGCATTTCATCCATGGATAACTAAGTCAAAAATGATAAATTATTGATTAAAGCCTCAATTATTCAATAAAAATATGAATGGAAAGTTTTACTGTATGCAGAATTTCACAAGGAATTCAAAAATGTAAAAATATACAGGGTGTTCTATTTAAAATAACAAAGTTGATGTGCATTTCCGGTTTAACCGGAAATAGTACATTAAATTTGATAGCGTTTTTGAATTCCTTGGATTTTCTTAGAAGGGGATGCGTAATTTCATTTAAAAATATTAAACCGTTGAGGAGATACTTAGGGGGTTCCATACTTTATACTAACCCTGTATAATGAGGTGTTTAGTAGATAGTGCGTCACAGGATAATATTGTAACAACCAGTTTTTGTAAACAATTAAATGTGAATATTACACCTGTAAATAATTTTAATATTAAACCAGTAGGCACTGTTAAGCTTTAACGATGCCAATTAAAGGTTGGGTCACACTCACAATTAAATCGCGTTTTTCAAACAAACAATATAATTTAAAATTCGTTGGTGCGGTTAAAAACAAAGATAAGCGGCGCACATTTTACTTCAACCGAAAACGTCAGTTTCTGACACTAGTGATAGAATATCCAATTACTTTCGTCTCGAGTGACCAAGATACGTGGTTGCAATTTCAGATATTCAATTGCTGATAGCCCAGTCATTTTAAATAGCTTTTCTAATAGTAGGTCAAGGTCACGAAAGGTCTTTGACCTTTGACCCACCAAATTTTGGGACTTGGCCCGGACCAAACCCCCAAAAATAGGTCAAGGTCACGAAAAGTAGGTCAAGGTCAGAGGGCGTGGTGATGTGACGTCACAAAAGTTCCCAGTCCAAAGTGCCCCATCCTCTACTAATTATGAATCAATATGTGAATCAAAAATAAATATTTAAAAATACTTGGTTGAGCCTCGTTTGATAAACTGTTCTCTTGTTTGCAGAAAATGCTACTTTCGTCACTCGTTAAACAACATACTATTCTAACACTGATATTTTTTTTCTTACATAATTTGTATGTTACTTTTCCGCCCAACCTATCTATATGCGAGGTTTACCCACAAAAAAGTTGAAATTTTGGAAAAAAAATTGAGTTATTTTTACGTTTTTCATCAAGAGCAACGTGAAAAAATGGTTTTTAGAAAAAAAATCCTGTGTGTATGTCGTCGTCGGCCACTTTTCGTTACATGTCTTGCATGCACAGCCTCCGGAGTGCAACAACTCACCAATTTTATGATTGAATATTGTTCACGACATCTCTCAGATGAACCCTATTGATTTTCAGCTCACAATAGCCAGTACAATGGATGCTATGGTACTTGAAGTACGACATTTTTGTCATTTTTTGAGAAATTTCAGTTTGTTAGCACGATACAGCCTCCGGAGTGCAAAAAGACACCAATTTTATGATTGTATATTATTCAGAACATCTCACAGATGAACCCTATTGATTTTCAGCTCACCACAGCCAGTACAGCAGGTGCTATAGTACTTTAAGTACGACATTTTTGTCATTTTTGGAGAAATTTCAGTTTGTTAGCATGATACAGCGTCCGGAGTATATACAAATGACCAATTTTATGATTGAATATTATTCAGGGCGTCTCAAAGATGAACCCTATTGAGATTCAGCTCACTGAAGCCAGTACAATGAGTGCTATGGTACTTGAGGTACCAAATTTTTGTCATTTTTGGAGAATTTTCAGTTTGTTTGCACGATACAGCCTCCAGCGTGTATACAAGTGACCCATTTTATGATTGAATATTGTTCAGGACGTCTTATAGATGAACCTTATTGATTTTTAGCTCACCAGAGCTAATACAACGGGTGCTATGGTACCTGAAGTGCCACATTTTTGTCCTTTTTGGAGAAATTTCGGGTTTAGTACGATACAGCGTCCGGAGTGTATACAAGTGGCCAATTTTATAATTGGATATTTTCAAGGTGTCTCACAGATGTACCCTATTGATTTTCAGCTGACTATAGCGAGTCCTATAAATCCAGATATACTGCATTTTTGGTTACTTTTGGAGAAATTTCGGTTTGTTAGCACGATACATCACCCGAAGTGTATACAAGTGACAATTTTATGATAGAATATTAATCAGGGCATCTCACGGAAAAGTTAGTTTTAATCTTTAAAACCGTTATTTTTGTATAGAATTGAAGTATAGGTACCAAAATTTTATTATGTACTTAATAACTCTTGCTGTAAATCTTTTTCGTAGTCATTAACAAAGACTTCTCACTAGACGAATAAATTGCGACCTTCAACATAGGGGCAATTGTTATTACCATCTCAAGAGAGAAACTGCACTGCGAGCGAGGGAGAGAGAGTAAGCATCGGGTGCTCACCGACATAGGCTTCGACTTTAAAGGGGACTTTTGAAATGACTATCTCAAACATCGAAAATTAATGCTAGTTATTGTTTGAATATAATATTAAAAAAGAAACTATATTGTATTATTTTAAACTAAACCAAATAAATACATCGGTCCCAAATCCACTAAGTTGATTTTTATACCATCAACTTCGCAATGTAGCATGGAGATGTTCATTACAAAGCGGGCTAATAGCCTGTATTCTGTAGTATTTGGTCATTCATTGTAAAATGGTCTAGCAAACTGGTGAAGTATATAATATATTAAATTTGTCTTTTCTTCTGCAGCGACGCACCCACTCCTTTCTTATTGCGGAAGACACTAAATCCTTGATTTTTTTAAAACTATGAAACATTTTGCTTAAGCCTTGCTTTTTCAGGGCTAATTCATTATTTTTGCACATAGCAACAGCCCATACTCTTCCAGACATAATGAACTAATGAAAAAAGTACCATTGGAATTATTCATTAATATAATTATATTAAACAAGAAGCCTATTTGCTCACAGAATCGTGGCCATTTTATGTAAACAAACGTTCTTTCTTGTCCTAAATCGAATTGTTACAAAAGGAATAAAATGTCTAATTCAAACTACACTTAAAAGACAAAAATTATCTAACAAATCGCAACAGACACTACTTTAAAACACACACTATCAAACAGGCAAATTAACGTAAACAAGCTATCCGGTACCAATGGTGACGTTACAAAGCCGTTCCCCGCAATGCACTAAAATTTCCAACACACGTAAAATGGAACTGACCAATCCTGTCTATCTATAATGGTTGACGTTTAACTACTATGTACTGCCACTTTACGGCCAATAATTTTGGCTTCATTTCGTTGACTGCGTTTTTCCTCTTCGTATTTCAATACTCAAATATGTAATTATTTTTGTTTAATCTCTCCTTGCATGCTCCTCCATATCGATCGAAACTACACTTTAGAAAACGGCGTTCCAATGCTGGGTTTCTGCATTCCAAAATCTTTGAGAAGTGGCAACTATTGTTGGCAAAGTTTTTAAACAAATACTCAATTTAAGCCAATACTCAATACTGGTTAGCGTCAAAATGTTTTTATGTTTCATGATCTTTGAGGGTTTGTGCTATATGCCACCAATCTCTATAGCCGTTTTTTGCCAAAGAAGATTATGTAGCCGTTGCAAAAGTTTGCAGTAGAAGCAGAAAATCCTTGGCCACAGAATAAACCAACCTATTTCTGTGAATTTTCTCTCCATTGTTGAGGTATCTTGAATAGTTGTTTGAGGTGAATCTACGTCCGCTTGTTTCAGTAGGGAATTCAACGTGGTATATCGGGGATGCTGGGCCTGATTTCGAGAGACAAATCCTTTCTGCTTCGGGAATAAATTCGGGCCATAATCCTGGATCAGAACTTAAAATAAAATAAACATGACGAAAACCATCTCCATCTGTCTCTATCTGCGAGCGCAATACATTTTCTTCCTGTTTGTCTTATTGTTGCTCAACACTATCAGTTACTTCTATACTAGAAGACGACTGAGAAACTGATGAAGACTGCTCTGTTGAAACGACGTTCTCATCAACGATCTCAACCTCAATGCTGTCCAAATAATCTTGATTTTTTCAATTGTACTTGGTCTAGATTTGTCTTTGAAAAACTTTTCTAAAACCAAGCCTTGTTTTTTTAAGAATGCTTCTTCGTTTCTTGAATTGGTAACCAGATAATTTCTATTTAATCGTAAAAGATTTGAAATCCCATACCGCATACCCCCGTGCAAAACAATAAAGAAAACATACTTCCCTAAACAATTTACAATTTATTTTCCACTCCAACTTTACGTTGATTTATGAACAAAACAATACTGTCTCTAAAATCATAAACGAATACTATCCTCACCCACACTGCCTGTCGAGGTGAACCGTTAATTTCCTGACCCTCTCCTCGACTTTTGCTCTATAAATTCTGCGAACCGGAATTTGGGTTCAGATTTAGTTCTGTCAAATGGAAATAACATTATTATAACAATTATATAAGTCAAAATAGCTTTAAACACTCCATGTTTTAAATAATATAATATTTGAATGTTTCTTTGGTGTCCTGTTTTTATATTTTCTTATTAATGTTTAAATATTTTTTTAAATATTTTTTCGTTTACCCTTTTTTTCTCATTTTGTTTTGTGCGCCCCTCGATTTTAGCAATTCGTGCCGTGACGGAGTGTTTGTACGCCCTTGGGTGGAGCTACCAAAGCAGCCCCCCATCACAGACTCCACTTTGGCTTTGGTTACCTTTTTAGTTTTTAGTATAAGCACATGTTTTTTGCATTATGATACAATCGACGAAACTGTTGCAAAAGATGTATCGTTTAACATATAAAAAATGCTGGTGGCGAAATACTTTTGAGCGGTAGTGTATATAATTTATAAACCTGGGAAACTAATAGAAAATACAAAATCCTATAGATCATTTCAGATTACGTGACATTGACAGATCGACCATCCTGCTTGAGGGGCAAATAAATCGATTATTTGCATTTGTTTCCTCTAAGTGTAAATAGTTTTTACTGTTTTTAAAACAAAAAACCGAGTTTTCTTTGTGAAAATGTGTTCAAAATGTCGAGTTTTGGGTATTATAATACTTTGAGAGGTGATATTAAGTCGCGATATGATAAAAAAAATCTTAAATTAACAACATAGATCAATATGAACTTGCTTCTGGTGACTGCAGGTTGAAAATATGTGATTTACCTAACATAGTCATTGTGGATTTAATGAATTATTTAGCCTTATCCCCTAGTTTTTATACTGGGCAACAATTTAATTCCATGAAAAGTCTACAAATTTGCTGAATCTGATACTATTTTAAGTATTTTAGCCGAAAAGAGGATTGTTGTTGTGTGCAAGGTAAGATACCTATATAAAGTGTTCATCTCTGTAATATATTTTGTTTAAGATTTATGATACAGTATATTGTGATAATTTGTTTACCGTTCTGGGAAATGCCCTCCTTTTTTAAATAAATATGTGTACGTAGGTACTCAGAGGCGGATCCAGGATGTATGTAGGGGGGGGCTCAGCTCAACATACATGAAAATACATAGAATGAGGTAAGTTTCTATAATGCATTACTTATTATTCCTTATTATAAAAGGTCTAAAGCAGAAGTAGTAGTTTTAGCTACTTTACTCTTATCCTGAATTTAAAGGGTAAGAGTTCAAATTGTTCAAAACAAAGAAATAAGATGCCTATTTCAAAGGACAGTAATAATGTAAAACAACGAATTAAAAAAGAAACTTTTATGTTACAACTTTTTTAATAGTTCAATGCTATGAATAAGGTAGTCGATGGTCCAATATTTGACAAACACATTCGTCTTGGTTTTGACTGACTGAAATGATGTAAGACTTTATCTACATCAATTTCCCTGTCCTTGTGAATATGATCCAGTGCAATCCAGTTCAATCGGTCTTCTGTCATGGTTGACCTGAGATAAGTTTTGATTCTTCTCGGTAAAGAAAAACTGCGCTCGGTCGAGGCAGTTCTGACCGGTAACGTAGAGAATATCTGTAATAAAATTGCTACATTTGGGAAAATATCTCTATTACACTTTGACAAAGCAATTTCACATCTTTGTGGAAGATCCTTGGGGATTGCCGATTTCCAATGTTCCCGCCAAAGTCCAATTTCTGCGGATAAATCTAATGATGAAGCATAAATGTCCTCACAGTACATATTGACAGCTTCTAACACTTCATCAACTGTGTGATTAAAAAAGTTAGATGGAACTAGTCTCTCCAGATGTGTAACCCCATTTACGGAACTAAATATGGTATTCAACTCAGAAATAAGGTGATCCAAAAATGGAATGTGCATTGCCACCTTGTAATACTGGTCTGCATCTTGAGCTGGTAATTGTACATTAGCTCTTTGTGCCTGTCGGCTGCATGTTCGGGGTAAGATTATTTCTTCTCCTAATTACAGTGCTGTGGCTTGTGAAAATGCAAGGTCCACTTCTGATCTCATTTGTTTGAGTTTGCTTAGTATTGACATTATATAAATGTTTGCAGTTGATATGTCTTGTTTGGGGTCTTGGAGTAACTCACTTAGTTTTACAGTAAAAACTAAGCAATGAACAGCTGTGTTTAAACTCACGATAAAGTCACTTCGTCTTAATGCGGCTTCAAAGGCAACTGTTTTAGATGCTGTTTCTGAGTTCCTATCTGATTCCATATGCTCCAGTAATTCAGAAACGGGACGAATAAGCTCATTAAATATAATAAGGCTGTCATTGCGTTCAACCCATCTCGTTGGGCATAAGGACTTCAATTTCCTTTTATGGAGTTGTTCAAGAGGAGAATTAAAAATTATATTCTCTAAGGAAAACATTCGTTTTGCTGATCCTTTGACGAAACTCGATACAGACGATACTATTCCCATCATATTTATTATAGATTGAACACTGCTACTTTTTGTTATACTTAAGTTCAACTGGTGGCTGAAACAATGCGTATAAAAAGCCAGAAGCTGTTCATTAAGCAACAATGCTTTAGCCCCAATAAATTTTCCAGGCATATTTGAGCCTCCGTCAAATCCTTGTCCCCTTAGGTTTGTCAAACTTAATCCCAGTGATTTCAATTAGTTAACAATAGCTGTTTTTATTTCAACCCCGGTTGTTCCCTGCAGTTCAACGAATCCTACAAAATCTTCTTTGAGGGATGAGGTCTTAAGATCTACGTAACAAAGGCACATGCTCATTTGTTCTTTAGTGCTGATATCTGTCGTCTCATCACACAAGATAGAGTAGAATTTAGAATTCTTAACATCATCAAGTATGACCTTACGAACTACCTCCGTACGGATTCAATTATTTCATTTTGAATCGTTTTACTTATCATAGTACAAGTTTCTCCAGCATTTTCCAAGTGATATTTTAAATCTACGTCGCATGAGTCTAGTCTAAACCCTAAAAGGCTTCGAAAAATTCCTTGATTGCCTGCCAGTAATTTTTCTCGTTGATATTCGTAGTTTATCAAACCATCGTCTCTATGTCCTCAGGGCGCAGGCGACGTTTGTTAGCATCAATGACGGCTTCCTTGCTCTTATCCAACAAAACAGCTACAGTTGTCTTATCCTCAGACTCCATCAGCTTCACAGATTCTGACGCCTTTTGAACTGCATATTTGTGATAATCTCTTTCTTGGTGGTTACGAATATTCTCTAAAGCCTTCTTGTATTTCATCAGTGTTTGCTTTACAAACTTGTTTAGATCCTAAAAAAATAGACCTAATTATTGATGGTATTTTTTTGCTTCCGTAACAATTTTATCATTTTAATCAAATAAAACATGTCTTTGTATTCACCTGTTTCCGACTCTATTTTTTTAAGGATTTAGATTTAATAACGTAAATAATATTATTTTATATTCAATATGTTTATAGCTAGCAGACTACTATAGTTTACCTGACTGCCCGATCCAGCACCAGTTGGGTCAAATAAAACACAGTATTTGCAGAAAGAACCACATCTTTTTTCGCTGTACGCAAGCCAGTTAAATGAGTTGAGCCACTCATATCTGAATCTCCTTGACTGTTTTCCCTCCAAATTTACAGGAAAACTGTAGTCAGACGATGGTTTCCAGGTTTCTTTTAAAAATTTGTAAGTTTCCCTTTCATTTAATACTTTTCCGACTGCATTTGCTATGTCGTAAATGGGATATTCATCAGAAGCGCTTGTTGACGGTTCATCCGTTTTTGCCTCAACACTAATCATAACATCTTTGTCACATTCTTCAATTTTTTGTCGTTTATTAACATGAGAAAAATAACTAGTCATCTTTTTCATCGTTTAAAACTCACACGACTGAATGATCACAGAAGCATTGTCACTAGAGGAGTGGGAGCTGAATGACCTTATAGTAGTGGCATGATCGGATCAGTGCCGTGGCGCACGGATTCCTCTCATGTTCGACAACCGAACAAAAGAAATTACCCAATTCATCTAGTGTAAATTGGATACCCAAGGGGGGGATCTAGCCCCCCTTAGCCCCTCTCTGGATCCGCCACTGTAGGTACTTACTTTATGGATATTTTTTTAAATATAAATAACATACTAGGTATAAGTATTTTTATTATTCATTAACCTATTTAGTTAGCCTTTGATCAGCTAGCAGCTATTTCCTGACGCTGGGTGGTAGAACCTAAAGTGAACTAGTGCCGGTTTCAAAGATCATCGACTGCTCATTTTCTTTTTCTACCTAAAAGTGAATAACTAATTACTACTAGAGAGTAGGAAATGTGAACTAATGAAACATATTTACTTATTTTTTGTTGTACCAGTAGTATATCTCATGTATTGGCTAGGAGCCCCATTTGGATTATATTGTCTAATAAATCTGCTGGGCACCTAGAAATATTACATTAAAAATTATTCAACAATGGGAGTTATTCCAGGGGTCAAGATTACAAAGATAAACAAGAATTTATTCTTGGTTTATTTAATATGTAGGTTCTTTCATTACAAAATAAAAATTACTTTATCTGTTATGAACTGGTTGGAACATATTCGAGCGTTTTTTAAGAATGTTTCTGATAAAGGCCATCGTTTTAAAGATCGAATCCACAATTCTCGACATTCCTTTCGCAAGGCGTTTAATATTACTCCCCGGTCTTTTAGGACAGTTGGTATTCTAAAAAACCTCACACTGTCCCTCTCAGCTCTCCTGGAACATTTTAAAACAGCAAAACGATGGCATTTTCGAAAAAAAAATAGCCGCTTTCACTAACAAACACTGACGATAACTCAATGCTTGCCCCTCAAGCAAAATGGCCGCCAGTCAAGTACGTCACTCTGAAATGGTCTTATTTACTTATTTTCCCATAAAAAAGAAGATTCTAACCTCCTTTTTATTGTAATAGCGCGAAAAAGTAAGTTATTCTTTGTTAATCATAACTATATTTCAAATCTAAAGAATTCTAATAATAATTATGGATATAAAAACAATTAGTGCAGTTAATTGGCGTGAAAATGAAGAAAACTGTTCGAACTTGTTAAAAGATCAATCGTTGAGAGACAAAGTTCCATTACTGAATGTGAATAAGTTGGAACAATTAGGCAATTCAAAACTGGTCAGATTCATTGGGATGATTCAAGATATGCATACTCCTGAGTATTATTTAGAAAAATTTGAAGTAGTCAATAAAGTTACAAATGAAAAACATTTGTTACACAGCAAATACGAAGAAAGCATAACAGTGAAAGATAATGAATACATAAATTTTGATAATTCCTCCAATGTTACTTCTGAGCGACAAACCTTTGTTGTTATATCAGTGCCGGCAGTGAATACATGGGTTAATATTTATGAAGAAAAGTGGAAGAGTGTTTCAGAAAGCTGTATACCTATTTTGTCAAATAAAAAAAGGGTTCTTGAGGAAACTATGGATGTAGAAGATACCAACACCTGCTGCCCTTCAAATAGTAATATGCAAAATAAGAAAATTTGTAATAATCATTTTAATCCAACTGAATCAAAATTTATACCTAACCATCCAAATGATATTTTTCCATTTCCTACAGACACTAATCAAGTATATCATGTTAAATTGTACGGCGATCATGATTTGCTCAAAATTAATGATGTGTGTGAATTTGTTGGTTTTTTGGATATCGACCCATCAGTAAGTGCTAACAAAGATGATAATGACATGGATACCGATGTAGCAACATGCTTTATACCTAAAATTCATTGTACGTGTTTTAAGAAGATATATCATGGCAATCCTTTGCTTATTAATGAAATTGAAAAATGGCATGAAGATAAACTCAGTTTGATTCGTAAGGATCTGATGATTGTGTTAACACAATTACTTTTAGGAGATACTTTAGCTGCCGAATATTTACTGCTTCATCTGATATCAAGAGTTTATTTACGTCATGAAGGCCTAGCGTTAGGCAAGTTATCGTTAAATATATCAAATATTCCAGAACTTGCTAATTATAATTATCCAAATGAGTTGTATAAATTTATAGAAAAGATTGTTCCAAAAAGTACTTATCTGCCAATGACCTTAGAGAATCTTAATGATTTAACATTTATTCCAAAAAAAGATTATGAATCAAATTATTTATCATCAGGTGTACTTCAATTAAGCGAAAACACTCACTTTGTCTTAGATGAAACTAAACTGACTCCTGGAAAATTAAACGCAGCTGGTATAAACAATATCAAAGCTATATCTGACGTAATCAAAAACCAATCGATAGCTTATGACTTTAAATACTACCCTCTGGAATTTAATTGTGACATACCTTTCTTAATATTGTCAGAGGGAAAATCAATGATCAACAGTGATATTCACGTTATTTTGGAACCTGATCTGATGTGTAAAAACACTTTTAAAGAAATAGTTGAAGCCGCAGAACATTTCTTAAAACCAGATTTATTAAACGATATTAGAAAATATTTAACAATCTCAAGAATGTCTGATTATTCAATCACTAAACAACATGAAGAATTTATCCAAAATGAATTTGTCAAGATGCGTCAAGTCAGAAGTAATGTTACTGCAGATGATTTACATAGTATGCTTATTATCTCCAGACTAGTATCCATCTCTGAAGGAAAAGCCTTTTTTGACAAGGAATCATGGGAAAAGGCTTTCAAAATGGAAGAACAGAGAAATATTAGGATTAAGAATTTTAGAAAGTAAAATTTAATAAATGTAATTATTCATATTTATGGGTTTTCATTTATTTACCATAGCCAAACTCAGAAATCATATATGCAGGGTGTTTTGAAAAATTTAAAAACTATTTGTACTCAGTACTTTATTTGAATATTTGACGTATCCTTGCCATACTTGTTGGGAAGTGTAGGTAATGTACACCTTATAAATGTTTCTGGCTACAACCAGAGGCATATGACAGGGTCAAGTGACTTGTCGACCCTTCCCAAATTCTGTGCCACTATCACTAGCCTCTGGTTGTAAACAGAACAATTTAGTAGGGTGTACAGTATGACAAATATATGTAAAATAGTTTTAAAGTACTGGGCACAACTAGTTTTTAAATTTTTAAAAAATGTGACTCAGTAAGGAGCCATATTTTATCTAAGTGATTTAGGTTAAATTTTAATATTTTAAGCTCAAGATTCACCAGTTAAAATATTTGCAATTAATGAAACATCCTGTATAATGTATTAGTTTTGAAAATAAGCGAGAAGATCTTAATCAAAACGTTCACACTGTACCACTTTTTATTTCTACATTCAAATGTGTTGAAAACTTCAGGAATCCGGATCAATATTCTATACACAAATTAGTGTCTTGAAAGTGATTAAACATTTTGACAACATTTTGTTACTACATAAAAGAGATGTAGATAGTGATCAAAAACAAGAGAGAAAGAGATTTCCTATTTTTAGAGTTCCTCACTTTTTCATACTCAAATTGTAGGTATTGTTTATCTCATGTTATCAATTTGAACTGAAGCAAAAAATAAATAAATCTTCTCAGAAACAAAATTTTTGTATCTGAGCATTACTGTGAATGTAAGGTACCACATGTTTGATGCTTGAATACAGCTTTTATGGAACGATTCAGAAATATGTTTTTTAATCTGAAGTATTTTTAACGCTCCTACATTTTTTTTTTAGATCAAAGGTGTCTAAACAAATTGTATCATCTGAACAGAGTGCTTCTGAAGAAGACAATCAACTAGATGAAAAGTTTTATAGGTTATATGAAAATTTGTCGATACAAAACGTACAAACGAAGTCAGAAGTAAGTAAAAATAACAAATAATTTAGCAAGTTGAAATATCTGGTATTCTATATATTAATTAAGATATGGTTAACCTCGATTATCCGGGACCGGACCTTTGCCGGATAATCGAAAACACGGATAATCCAAAAACTTCATTTTTATTTCTTTAATAATTTATTTACACAAATGCATATCAAAAGAAACGTGATACATACATGTAACAAAAAACAAAAGTTTCAATATTTAAAAATAATACAACGTATATGAACAGTAATAACTAAAAACGTTAATAAAATCACTTACAAAAAAAATCAGTAATTTTTGTTTGTTTTTGGGCTTCGTAAATTCTATCCCTTATAATTTCCTTCATTTTTCTAAGTTGAGGTAGATGAATGTCATCAGTTTCAGGTTGTTCTTCAAAGTAATGGATAAGTACATTTACTGCATCTCCTGCTTCTCTATGACTTGTTTTGATGATGACATTATTTTCTTCGTCATCACTACTTTTGTCAGAACGTTCTGCAGAGGTCTGGTTATTTAGATAATCTTCGTCAATAATATTCTGATACCCTTTTTCGACGTGATCACATTCTATCCATTCCTGTATTTTTGCGTTATTTAATTCTTCCAAGCCTTTGATTTGTGAGGCTATAGATGCGATGTCTTCGATTGATAACTCATTTTCATCTTCTTTACAATCTTCTTCATCTGATGTTAAGGTCATAATTTTATCAAATGCTCTTTTAATGTTAGTCTCTTTCACTTCACTCCAAGCGCGAGCTACATCATAAATTGCTTCTTTCAAATTCAGACGTTTCCAAAATCCCATAAAGTCACATTCTCCCAACAATTGGAGCATAAGGTATTTCCTATAAAGCCTCTTCATGGTCTCTATAACACCTTGGTTCATGGGCTGGGCAATAGATGTCACATTAGGAGGAAAATATGCTACGAATATGTTCCCATCTGCTGATTCTAGTTGCTTTACATCAGGATGCGATGGAGCATTATCCAGTAACAGTACAGCCTTGGGTGGAAGATTATTTTCTTGCAAATAAGTTTTAACTTGGGGTATAAATTTATCAAAAAACCACTCGATCCATCCAAGCAGCCTTTTGATTATAATAATCAACTGGCAGTGTTTTTACATTTTTAAAAGCCCTTGGATTTTTTGATTTTCCTATGACAGCTAGTCTAAGCTTATGGCTTCCTGATGCATTAGCACAGCATAACACTGTTAAACGGTCTTTGCTTACCTTGAAACCTAAATAAAAAAATAACTTTAAAAAAACAATCAGTACAGTACAAAAATAAAGCTAACCTGGTGCACTAGTTTCTGAGCCTGCAGCAAGTGTTTCTTCGGCATTGCTTTCCAATAAAGTCCAGTTTCGTCGCCATTATACACTTGCTCGGGTTTTAGGTCATGCTCCGTTATAAGATTTTCCAAATCATAGCAAAATTCAACCATAGCTACATCATCGGCACTTAATTTCTCCCCCTGAATAGCTAATTGTCGTATTCCATGACGTTTTTTAAATCTGTATAGCCAACCGGAAGAAGCAGAGAAGTTTCCTTTAATTTTCAATTGCTTGTGAAACTTTTGTGCTTGTCTAGCACACATCGATCGTGATATTGGAACCCCTTCCGATCTTTTTTGTAAGAACCACTTGGTCATAGTATCATCAAGTTTAGGAAAAGTAGATCCTTTTAGAGACTTCCTGTCGGAAATAGCTTTTGCACTATCAGCTTTAGCTGCAAAGCTCTGTAACTTGGCTTTATTCTTCACAATGTCGCGAACCGTTTGTTTTCCAATGTTATATGTTTTAGCCAATAGAGCAACATCTTTCTTTTTTTCAAATTGTTTTAAAATTTCCATTTTTTGTTCTAAAGATAAGACATTGCGTTTACACTTTCGTTAGCACCGGTACGCTGCATTTTGTGCGTGTTTAACGAGTCGGGTTGATACTGTTAATAGTTGACGAAAATAATAAGTAAACACATATGTAAATTCGGGATTCCCCGAAACGAACGTCTGTACAAGACGAGCGTCTGCGCGGTGCATTCAATGTTCACGCGCCAACCTCTGGCCAACAGACACGGATAATCCCCACACGGATGACCATATTTTAAAGTTGTGTTTGTAATCATGTAAATCGTATTATTTGTGTTAAATGTTCAATGTACATGCATAGATATTTTCCCTTCAGACCCAAATAAGTTTATTGTTACGAAACAGCACACTGAATCCGACTCTGTCAGGAGTCGCAAATATCAACAATTTTGTCGGAAAAATTAATTCCAATTGCCATCTGGTTTTTTAACTTGACATTATCTTGGAAATTAATATGTGCTAGTCTGTCATGCCATAATAAAGCATCTAAATTGGCAGAAGTTAAATAATTCAATTGAACCTGTGAAGGAATAAGATTCAACTGATGAATATTATCGACCAAATTTGCTTCGGCAACTATTTTTGCTTCCGAGTCGGAAATTGTGCATTTGTTGTTATAAAAATTAATCATAAAACCATTTTTAACAATTCTACTAACTGCTAAAAGATTTGTAAAAAGACCAGGTACTAGAAGAACATTTTCAACTTCTACCTACTGACTGAAGAGAATTATTACAGTAAACTTGAATATTGACTGTTCCCATTCCTGCTATTGGAAGTCTGGTGTTATTGGCTACTAGGATTTCTTTAATATCTGAAGAAACTCTATTTTCCAACCAATCTTCTCTCATAGTCATGTGCATTGAGGCTCCTGAATCAACATACCAGTTAGTGCTATCTTTTAATCCCGTTAAAAATATTGTACAGAATCCAGCTTGCGAATTTCTGGTGGATTGGGGTTCTGATTTTTCGTTTTTCTATAATGCTTTACACTGTGGAGCTTTGTGACCATCCTTGTTACAACGAAAGCAACGAGGGCATTTATTTGAAAATTTTATTTTATTATTTGATGAATTAGTGGTGTTAGTGTAAAAAGCTGAATCTGTTTTTTGTATTTTAACATCCTGCAGTAACTTAGTTTTAATAAAATATCATGTGATCTTCGAAGCAGAGCTTTCTATACCCATGATCATAGGCCTGTAATCATCTGGTAATCCAGCAAGTAATAAAGTTCCATTCCATTCTTCACTTACAGAAAAATTAATAACAAGTTTATGTGCAGTACCAATGATTTTATTAACGTATTCTTCCACTGGAGTCCGATTCTGGCGAGAAAGTGATTAGTTGTGTGTTGTATCGATCTGCAATTAAGTGCTTTATTTACAGAAATTAATAAACAATAATTAGAAAAACAAGTTTTACAGTGAAAAATACCGTAAGTATAAGTTGGGTAAGAGCATAATTATTTGAAAAACAATAAAATAAGATTAATAACAATAAATTGATATATCAGAACTCAATAAGCGGCCCTCAAAAAACTAGTATTGCTGATAAGAGGCTGACTTCCGACGGGTCGACTGGGGTCAGTCTTTTTGCGCGGCTTACAAGTTAATAAGGACAGGGCAGTATTTAATTATATTCGCAATAATAAATGAAATATTAGTGTAAGGAATTTGGAATAAAATGTACACAGACAGCGACGATTATGTGACAGATGAAAGTAAGAAAAGATCTGCAGAGGAAAACCTTGGAGGACGCGTTGAAAAAAGTAGAGAAACACTCAGAACCCCTACGAAACAACAAAGAATGGAGGAAGATAAACTGGACACATTGATTTCGATGATGAAAGACATGAAACAAGATCAAACGTTAATAAAAAATGAGCTGCAGCAACTAAGAATCGAACAAAAAAAGTTTAGTGATGAAATAATGTCAATAAAAAAAGAAAATGAGTTATTACGGGAAGAAAATAATATAATCAAACAGGAGAATATGATGATAAAACAAGATCTGAATGACTTGAAGAAAAATATGGAGTGGTTGGAAAAAGATAAGAAGAAAAATAATGTTGTGATGAGTGGACTGGATGTCGATAAAATTAACAATGAGACAATGAAAACCACATTAGAAAATTTTATTTCAAAAAACTTAAAAGTGGACATCAAAATCAAAAGTACCGCAAAGCTTTCCTCTAAAACATGTCTAATTGAAATGGCAAATGAAGAAGACAAGTACAAAGTTATGAAAAATAAATCGAAACTTAGGAATCTTTCTCACAGCAAATATTTATTAATAATGACCTAACGAAGCAAGAAAGGAACAAACGTAAACAAATGAAAGTAATAGCGGCACAAGAAAAAAATAAGGGAAAAAAATGTGAAGATAGGATACAATCGGCTCGTAATAGAAGGATAAGAGTGGAGATGGAACAAAAATAATGAAACACTGGAAAAACGGCAAGCAAAAAACTAATAGATTCACAGGAGATAATAATGGACAGGATAATGACTCGGAATGAAAAAGGACATACGATTATACAAAAGAACAACGAAAAAGAAAGGTAACCAAAATATAGGAGAAAAAACGAAATAAAAATTGGAACTTGGAATATAAGAACAATGTTGATACCTGGGAAAATGCAAGAAGTAGGAAATGAATTGATGAGACTCATAATTTTCGTACGCCATTTCATTATGATACTCTCCTGTTTTTGACTGGGAGTTCCACATAATACCAGCATTAGGTACACAACCATTTTCACTTCCTGCATGCACAATGATGAGCCTATTACCTTTTGAAACGGGTTTTCTTATTCCCTCGCTCCATCCTTTAAGATGCGTGTGATATGAATTAATGTATGTTTCATACATATAAATGATATGTTTGTTCTGTTCTCTGCACTTTTTATGTTTCTTAAATATAGTAGGCGAAAATGTCTGGTTTCGTGACGTTCCATTAACAAACTTCTGTTGTTTTTCATGTTGGTCCAACGAAAACCCAAAGATTGTGTTTGTTTCCGCAGAGATTCGCGACTTCCTGCGAAGCCATAACTATCCGCAAAGCTTTGGTGTACATCTCTTAACGTGGGTACATTTTCTCGGATTTGTGATAATTTATTATGAACCTTCTAAGCACAGTTTTGTCGAATTGATCCATACGTATACTGGATGCTTCTTTTTAATACGGGAAAGCGTTCTTTGGCTAACTTTCGTAGCAGCAGAAACTCGTTCAATGACCTGACAATAAAATAAGTCGATATAAATGTTTTATTAAAAGTTTTACTTATGTGTACTTTTATACAAATAAAATGAGGAAGTAGGTAGTTGTATTTGTTTTCAGTGACCGTTCTTTGAAATAAACATTTTTGTCGTGGTTTTCGGCCATTTAAAAGAAGTATTAAATTCAAAAATACTATATCACGTTTCAGTTCATTAGTTGTTTTAAACGATCTTTAGATAACTGGATGTCAAAATACAATTTATTTGGATTAAAGCCCACTGCCGGATTAAGGAAAATGAAAAAGCTGATGAAGCAGCCAAACAAGGAATCTACAAAGAGGATATTGCTCCATATAAGTGGATTCACACTGATATATCATCCTTACTGGAAATCGAAACAAAACAAATCTGGAAAGAACAATTTAAAAGAAAAGAAACTGGTCAAGCATATAAAAATATACAAACTGATATTCCATCTAAACCTTGGTTTACAGCAACAGCTAATACCAAAAGATTTGTCTCAACCATATGTAGGATGAGATTTAACCACGCACTTGTCCCGGCATATTTATATAAAATCAAATTAAACGAATCACCGTATTGTGCATGTGGCGAAGTAGGAAACCTTGAACATGTAATTTTAAATTGTAAAAATATTCAAAACAAAATTGGTTTATTGTATCAAGATCTAGATAATTCACCTGTATTGATCCAGCACCCACTTAATTTAAATCAACTAATTAGTTTAAATAATGTACATATTTATAGCATTTTATATACACAGACTAGAAATTAATATCTAAGATCCTTTGTGTCCAACCTATGTTACACCCCTAATTTATACGCGGTACACCCACTGTGTTGTCCAGCTCTGACATACCCCAGAGCAAATTTAAGTGTCCCTGTGCATTCCCCAAATGAATTAAAAAATATATAAAAAAAACAAAGAATAAAAAAAATATATATATATCTTATATCTTTAAATGAGCAATTCTTGTATATATATATATATATATATATATATATATATATATATATATATATATATATGTTATATTCACAAATTCACGTTAAACTTTTTAAAAACAATTTTTATTGAGTTACACAGTTTTATGTTATATAAAAAAGAAGTAATAGGTTGAAATTATAATTGTAACTAACTATTTTACATAAAGTCAAAGAATTTATAGAATTTGTTAAATCAACGTCAGCGTTTATTTTCATGGAGAATTCGATGTAGCGTCGCTCCCATGAAAGTGCAGAAATCATTATTTTTCTGTAACATAATATTTGTGTTACTTAATGTGTTTATTTTATAAAAACGCAACGTAGCATCGTTCTCATGAAAATACGGAAATCGTAATCTGATGTTTGACATTGCGTAATATTACTTAAACATAAGCGTTTTTTTCGTATATAACAACTCCCCCCTTAATTAAAATTGTTGTTTAATAAACAACAATTTTTGAGAATAAAAACCAAAATACGAGGGCAATTCAGAAACTAACCTCCGATTGGTCACAGTGCGGGTAGTGGGGGGAGTAGCGCGCCATCTGTGCATTCACACGCTCAGCAGGTCAGTCGGCATCAAGCCGTAGTCGAGTGAACATCGTACCTGCGCTAGTTTAGTTTTTGTGGCAGTTTGAAATGTGTGCTGCAATAGAAAATCCCGCCAAATGTGAAGTGCGTGCTGTTATAAGGTTTTTTACAGCCAAAGGATACTCTGCAGCAGCTATTCATCGTGAGCTTTGTGCCGTGTACGGACCAAAAGTTATGAGTGAAGGAGTGGTCCGTGAATGGGTACGTTTATTTAAAAGTGGACGAGAAAACGTTCATGATGAAGAGAGGAGTGGTAGACCATCCTTGGTGACTGACGAACTCGTTCAGACAGTTGATGCAAAAGTTCGTGAAAATCGACGTTTCACAATGGCGGAGTTGTCTACTGATTTTCCACAGATTTCTAAGACTCTTTTGTACGAGATAGTGACAGCAAGATTGGGTTACCGTAAGTTCTGTGCACGATGGGTGCCCAAAATTCTTACCGACCACCACAAAAGTCAAAGAATGGCCTCTGCATTAGACTTTCTGTCACGTTATGAGGACGAAGGAGAACCATTGTTAAACAGAATCGTGACCGGTGACGAAACCTGGATTGAGTACGTGAACCCTGAGACAAAAGAACAATCAAAGATGTGGGCACATTCAGATTCGCCTACCAAACCAAAAAAAGCCCGGCAAGATTTTTCTGCCAGAAAACTGATGGCAACGGTGTTTTGGGATGCCAAAGGGGTGTTGTTGGTTGAATTCATGGAACGTGGGACGACCATTAATCAAGACGTGTACTGTGAAACACTAAAAACATTACGACGAGCTATACAGAACAAACGCCGTGGTATGCTGACTTCCGGTATCGTTTTTTTGCACGATAACGCCCGTCCTCACTCTGCTCGCAGAACAACAGCCCTTTTTGAGTCCTTCAAGTGGGACGTTTTCAACCATCCACCTTACAGCCCAGATCTGGCGCCAAGCCATTATCACCTCTTCATGCATATGAAGAAATGGCTCGGGTCCCAGCGGTTTGATGACGACGAAGAGCTCAAAGATGCGGTCACAGGCTGGCTCAAGGCACAAGCGGGTGATTTTTATGCAGAAGGAATTTCAAAGCTTGTGAAGAGATACGATAAGTGCCTCAATCGTTATGGAGACTATGTCGAAAAATAGTGCAAAGATGTAGTTGTAAGATGTATATATTAAAATATTTTTACTTAACTTGGTGTATTTTTTTCAATCAACCGGAGGTTAGTTTCTGAATTGCCCTCGTACATAAAATAGACAATACAATATATACAGAGATTTCAAGATTAAAAGGAAAATACGCAAAATACAAAAAATAAAAATATAAAGGTATACATTAAACCATGAAATTGTCAATTTTCGATTTCCACTTCCTCAGAGGCTTCGGTGTCAAGTTTGGGTCTTCTTTTTGGCAGAATGTTATGGATTTTGATAAAAACATCATTTGGTTGGTCCGGGACAGGCTTTCCTGGCGATTTGTTGAATTTAATATTTCTACACTTATGACAGGTGTAGAGGACGATCAAAGCAACGATGAGTGAGATCGTAGTATATGTGAACCACGAAATATTTTTCTCAACAAACGGTTTGTTTATGAGTTCATCCAAACTTTTTGAGTATTGGTCCAGTTTGTGTTTTGTCACTTGCAGATCATTCAAGTTAATGTTATTAAGATCTAGTGGTTCTATTTTGGGTACTTCTACTTTGTTTGGAATGTCTAGACAACAGTTGTAATCAACCATTACGGGATGAAGTACATGAGGAATGTTTATAGTTTTTCTGGTACTAGCTTGTATTTTAGTAATGCCAACAAAAGCGGAACATCCTGAGTATAGCTGTAAAATAGAATTTTCATTTACGGTTAATGTTTTCGTTTTTGTGTCTGCAAGACTTATGGTCACGTGTACCGGTTCGGCAATCGACACTAGCCACACGTTTTCTTCGAGTTTTTGCACATTATAACCTTGTCCGTTGACTACCGCACTTTTACAATTCGCAGGAAATGTTTTATATTGTCTTAACAAACGGGCTTCACATATCGCGTTATCGTCTATAGGGTACGCGTAAACATCGCGACACAACTTTTGATGCGTAGATAACTGTTTACACTTTTGTAAATCGTGGATTGGAATGTAGGATAAAGAATCATCATCTCGCGCTAAATATTTTTGTGAAAATGATAAAATGTGGTGAAATCCAGTTCTATTATCATAAATTGGTATTGGGTATAGGTGGAATAAAGTAAATACTTGTGGTTCAATCAAAGGTATTTTAAGAACGAAAACAAGATCTGAATTTGTTTGATATGCTTCGAGATCGATTATTTCCAAATACTGTGAAATTTCAGAATATTTTATTGGTAGCGATAAACCTTTTCTTACTGTATTTTCTGATATTTTCTTAAGAGCAGTGATCAAATTTTCTGGTTCAATAATAGAAGTATGAATTATTTGAAGCTGTGCAAAAGTGATAGAGTTTAGAATATCATTAATAGTATTTTCAAGATACGAATAACTCTCCATTAGTTGTTCGCAAATTTCAAAAAAATTTAATTTGGCTTCGATAAGCGCAATTTCGTTTGTTGATTGTCGAATGGTGGTTTCAATTTTTTCTATATCTGAGTTAAATATTTTCTCATTTAATTTTAATTGTCCTATAGTACTGTTGAGATTTGTTATGACTGAGCTTGTGATTGACATTTGATTTTTTAATAAGTTTTCTATCTGGTTTTTATCAGTTTTTAATTTATTAATGCAGTCCATATAATATTCACCGTCAGACGCATCGAGATTTCCGGTTATTGATTTAAATATGGTGCCAATACCATTAATTAACCCTCGTTTTTGTCTTTTAACATCGAAAGATATTTCACTGAATTTATCGCCAATAGATTTTGTAATTTGTTGCAATAATGCCAAATGTGATTTTACTTCGGATCGGAAGGACTTCATACTGGAGTAGTTTGAAGTAAAGGTATTTTGAATTGTGTCAAGAATTCTATTATTTCTTTCAAAAGTTTGTTTAAAAGCTGATATATTTTTATGCACTAATAAAGTCCATTCGTCGTTCGAAACCATTATTTTGGTTTCGTCGTGGTAGTAGATTCCAACTGTATTGTTTATGGGTTCGATTTTATATTGACATGTTGCTGTTCCGATCAGCAGCAGAAACCTGAAAATAAGTTAATTTTCAACATAGGGTTTCATAAGATCGAAATTTATTTTTGATTTGTTATTTGTTTCTAAATTTAATACTGTTGCGGAATTTCTGTGTATCTCTAGTATTTCAAAAGGGCCATTAAACTTATTTTCTAACTTGTTTTTTATTTGAGTTTCTTTTACGTAAACTTTGTCACCTACTTCATAATTTGGTTTGTTTTCGGAGACATGTTTGTCAAATCGGTCTTTAGCTTTTTCTTTTTGCTTTATGGTTTTTTCTCTCGCTATTTTATAATAATAGGATATGCGGTTATTTAGATCTCTAATATATTTAGTAATTAATTCTTGTTCATTGTATAATTTTTCGGGAGGTCTACTGGACGTGTGTCCAAATACAAGTTCGTATGGTGTTAATCCGTGTGTTTTGTTTATAGAGTTATTATAAGCGATAATAGCAAATGGTAAAATACTGAAGGGGTGTTCATTGGGGTGGTCTGCTAAATGTAATCGAATCATTTCTAACAGAGTAGCATGTAATCTTCCTAGAGATCCGTTACTTTGCGGATGACCGACACTTGAATATGTTAACTTAATATCGAACATATTACAAAGGTCTTTCATTAACGCATTATTGAATTCGCGACCGGCATCGCAATGAATGCGAAGTGGTGCACCAAAATGCTGAAAATAAGCTAATAATGAAGTGACAACGGATTTGGCACTTTTATCTTCAAGCGGATATGCTTGAGAAAATTTTGTTAGTTCGTCTCTTATTGTAAGAGCGTAATTCTTTTGAGGTACCTCTAAAATATCAATATTAATACGTTCAAAAGGTGTTTTAGGCGTTTCAGTTATAACGAGGGGACTGTCCAAATTTTTGCGACATATTTTTGTCTCTTGGCATGCCCGGCATGACTTAATATAATTTTCGACATCTCGATTGAGCCCGGCCCAATTATATTTTTGTCGTATTCGCCTAATAGTTTCATTAATTCCGCGGTGAAGGTGGCTTTTGCCATTATGGAATTGATCTAAGATAATAGGTATTTGATTTTGTTCTGGCTCTTTAGTAATATTTTGACAAATAGTGAATTTTACGTCAACTTCCGAAAGTAGAAATGATAGTGTTTCTAGTATTGGTAGGTCAGGATTATTTTCGATAAAATATTTTTCTGAAGGTTTAAATAAATCTCGATTTCTGTAAATTGCAGCAAATAAGTATTCACTAATACTGTCCCATGGTATAGCAATAATAAGGTATTTTCTATTTTTGACAGTTTTACTGCTAAGTACATTAATTTTTGCATAAGAAAAGTCGGGGTTTTCCTCAAATATATCGTCAATTATTTTTTCATGAAAATCTTGTAAATTGTTTTGTTGAAAGAAGGTTAAAATGTTTTTATTTTGTTTGTCTAGTAGATGATTATTGGAATATTCTATTTTAGAATAGTCAATCAGTGATTTTGTTTTATAAAGTTCCTCAAAAGACAAAAATTCTTCTGCAGCGGCATCCCAGTCAATTTCAGGTTTATTTTCAGTTTGTTGGGATGGCCCTGCATCTTCAAGAGCGGGATAAATTGGGTAAGGTAAATATTTAAAGTTTCCTAATTTTGAGCGAAATGAATCAAAGTCATTTATGTGGTTAATTTTTATTCGAGAAAGGGCATCGGCATTTTTATTGGATTTGCCAGATTTGAATTCAATTTGATAGTCGTATTCCTCTAATTTGAGGCGCCATCGTGCTAGACGACTACCGGGGTCTTTTATAGAGAATAACCAAGTAAGTGGACGGTGGTCAGTTATAAGGGTAAATTTTCGGCCATATAAATAGGGTCTAAAGTGTTTAACTGCCCACACAATTGCCAAAAGTTCTCTCTCTCTATCGTAGAGTATTTGGTTTCTGCTTTGCACAATGTCCTAGACGCATAGGCTATCGGTAAATCCTTACCTATTGGGCCTTGTGACAAAACCGCACCGATTGCGAATGCGCTAGCATCGGTAGTTAAAAGAAATCGTTCTTCAAAGTTTGGGTATATCAATATCGGAGTAGAAATAAGAGCATTTTTTAATTCTTGGAATGACTTTTGACATTCGGAGTCAAAATTAAATGGGACATCTTTTTGTAAAAGTTTTGTCATTGGTTTGGAAATTTTAGCGAAGTTCGGTATAAATCTTCTGTAGTAACCAGCGAGTCCCAAAAAGGATTTTATTTCCTTTTGGTTCGTAGGTTGAGGAAATTTTTGGACGCATTCAATTTTTGCCGGAAATGGCTTAACGCCATCTTCCGTGATTAAATGTCCAAGGTAGGCGACTTCTTTTCTCAAGAATTCGCACTTGTCTGGCTGAAGTTTTAAGTTAGCTTTTTGAAGTCTCTTGAATACTTCTGTTAAGCGGGTAATATGTTCTTGAATTGTCGGTGAATAGACGATGATGTCGTCCATATAGACAAGACATCGCTCGTTTTGAATTCCAGCAAGGACATTGTCCATGACCCTCTGGAATGTTGAAGGTGCATTTTTTAGACCGTACGGCATTCTGAGGAATTCGAAATGTCCGTTTTCAACTGTGAAGGCGGTCTTTGGTATATCTTCAGGCATTATTTCAATTTGATGAAAGCCTGATGCAAGATCTAGTGTCGTGAAATATTGACACTTACCAAGCTGGTCCAATAAATCTCCAATGTTTGGTAACGGGTATTTGTCGTCTACAGTAACCTCGTTCAGTTTTCTGTAGTCTACGACAACACGCCATTTTTGTTTACCTGATGCGTCGAGCTTCTTGGGCACAATCCACACGGGCGACGACCATGGAGAATTGCTGGGTTGTATAATGTTTTGTGAAAGCATTTTATTGATCTGATCTTTCACCTCTTGTTTATGAATTTGGGGATAGCGATATGATTTTACATAAGTGGGCTTAGAATTTTGCGTATCTATGGAATGTTTTATTTCGTTGGTGAAAGTAAGTATGTCTCCTTCTAAATAAAAAATGTCAGAAAAATCATGACAAAGTTGGGAAATTAAGTCTCGTTCTTCTTCATTAAGATGATCAAGTCTTAGTTGATTTTTTAATTCCGATGTTCTATCGGTGCACATTTCTTGGGTGGTTAGTTGAATATTATTTACATTATTTATTTCATATGGTTCTAAGTTAAGTTTTGAAAATGTTACAGTTTTAGGTATACAATTAACATTTAATACTGAAACAAAAAATTCTCCTTTTTCATTTATTTTAACTAATGCGTTTGGTAGTTTAACTTTCTCTACTTCTTGACCTACCAGTATAGCATCAGTATTAACTAAATCGCATTTTAGTTTAAATATTTGTTCAGTCCTAGGTTCAATGGAAATTGTATTTTTGTAAATTTGTGGTAATTGGTTTTCGATTGAAATATTGGTAGTTTCATTATCTGTTACTTTAAATAATGGTACAATTTTGAAATCAGTAATAAGTTGTTTATTTTTTAGATCAACTATACAATTATAATGTTCTAAAAAATCCATGCCTAATAATCCATCAAAATCAATATCTAAATTACAAATGAATACTCTGTGTGGATCGTTAGGTTTAAATGGAATAAGGGTTGATTCGTTAACTCTTATTTTTGGTTCGTTATACCTTGAATAATTACATTTTCAGGGGATCGATTTCTATAATTTTCGCAAGTTTTGGGTTTGAAAATTGATAATCCAGCACCTGTATCAATTAGAATTTTATAAGTGTTTGTTCTGTCTTTAATATAGTATAAGTTTTTAGAATTTACCGGTAAGGTATTTTTTACATGAACATCTGTTCGAGGCAGTCCGATTCTGGACTGTTCAAACTCATGGTTTGAATTTGTGAACTGAGGTCTGGGATCGACAAATTTGAAGTTTGGTCGCTTCGCGGATCTGGGGGTTTCGTTTGTAAAGGGCCTTGTCGAAAATCCTGATAATAATCATAATTTGGATTTAGGAGGTTGTCAGAATCAAAGTTATAAACATTTTCATTATTATAATTAAAATTGTCTTGTTCGATATGGCTATAATCGAAAATTTCGTCTGCATTCGTATTGCAAACTGGTACACCATTATCAGAGTTAGGATCACTATCAGCAGTATAATAGTTTTCCTCTATTTCACTATTAACAGTATAATAGTCAGGAGTACTGGGGTTAATTTCTTGGTAATATTCTTGATAATCAAGTGAATTATCGGAGTATTGTTCTTGATTTTCATAATAATTTTGACTATCATCTGTATAATAGTCATAACTGTTATGAGAGTGTTTGTTAAAATCGCGATTTCGATTGAAATGAAAAGTTCTTTGTTGATTAAAATTTGTGTTGGGTCGATTTCCCGGTGGTCCTTGAGGTCTAAAACTTGGATTTGGTCTAATTACAGATGGGCGATTTTGATTTTGTTGGTTATTTTGAAATTGTGGCCTTTGTTGAAAATTTTGGCCTGTTTGGTTATGTGAATTAGGAGTTTGATTTGGTCTAAAGGAACCCTGAGCTAAATTTTGAGATTGTCTTTGACGTGTGAGACACTCATTTATAGTATGTCCTATTCTGTGACAAAAATTACATTGTTTTGGTGAATTTTGGCTAAATCTACGAGTAGGTATATTATTTGTATTACGATTAGTCTGAGGTTTGTGGTTTTCATAGTAAGTTAATTGAAGTTCTCTTCTGATTCGTGAAATAGCTGATAAAACACTTATTGGATTACTAGCTCTAACAATTTGACCGATTTTTGGATCTAGACCGGTTAATAAAGTATTTAAAGTTAATGATTCTATTAGACGTGTTTGTGCTACTTTTTGATCTGTTGTAAAATGCTGTTGTTTACTTATAGCTGAATACATTTTTGCTTCCAGAGTTTGTAATCTCGAAACAAAAATTAAAGGCGATTCGTTTGGTAGTTGTTTCATTCTTTGAAGGTCTTGAATCAATGAATTTAGGTCGCGAGAATCTCCAAAGTGAGTATTTAATAAAGTTTTAATTTCTTCCCAATTTGAAGGGTCGCGTGAATTAACTAATTCAGCGGCTCTTCCTTTAAGTTTGTTTTTAATATGAAGAGTTAAAAGTACTTTTTGGTCGTTGCCGGCCATTCTGTAAGCTGTTTTACAAGCATTTATAAAAGTATTTAAGAAAATTTGATTACCGTCATATTCCGGAATTATTGAAAATATTTCGGATAATCTGTAAGGCTCTAGATTCGACGCTTGATCGGTTTGAGCAACTGGAGTATTAGCATTGGCATTAGCGTTTGTTGCACTACGTGTTTCAGGCATTTTGCTTTATATTAAAATGATTGTATTCAAAATAAAAGTAAATTATGACAATAGAACTTGGTAAAAATAAAAAATAAATTGCAAAATATTAAATAAAAATAAAACGAGATGATTCTTACGTGAATATTTTCATTCCTTCATTGGCAGCTGAAATCCTTATCCGTGAGCTTTGCTACACCTGGTTAGCAGTTTGCGTGTTCCTGGTGCCGGAGAGACCGTCTGCTTCTTGAAGATCTGGAGCTGGTACTTGAAAATTCCTTAAAGGTTTAGGAACCACCACACTTAGTTAGGCAATCCTTGTTCTAAATGTGTTTAGGAATCCTACTGACTGCGCCACTGTTATATTCACAAATTCACGTTAAACTTTTTAAAAACAATTTTTATTGAGTTACACAGTTTTATGTTATATAAAAAAGAAGTAATAGGTTGAAATTATAATTGTAACTAACTATTTTACATAAAGTCAAAGAATTTATAGAATTTGTTAAATCAACGTCAGCGTTTATTTTCATGGAGAATTCGATGTAGCGTCGCTCCCATGAAAGTGCAGAAATCATTATTTTTCTGTAACATAATATTTGTGTTACTTAATGTGTTTATTTTATAAAAACGCAACGTAGCATCGTTCTCATGAAAATACGGAAATCGTAATCTGATGTTTGACATTGCGTAATATTACTTAAACATAAGCGTTTTTTCGTATATAACATATATATATATATATATATATATATATATATATATATATATATATATATATATATATATATATATATAATTGAAATCTCGGAATCGGCTCCAACGATTTTCATAAAATTTAGTATATAGGGGGTTTCGGGGGCGATAAATCGATCTAGCTAGGAATCATTTTTAGAAAATGTCATTTTATTCGTGTTTTATCGATAATCAACTTAAACATAAACTTGGAAGAAAAATAACAAAAAGGAGGCGTTTGAGTAGTCTCAACTGAAAAATATGACTCTTCCTGACATCTATTGGCGAATAATAATACTATTTTTTGTGAGCAACTAATTGCTTTAACGCAACGACAGCAGATGGCGTTGTTAAGTAACACGAAGTCAATGAGTGTTTGCTTTGAGGTTAGACTAAAATCAATTGTTTATTTATGTTATTTGTGTCTTCTTAATGCACGTGTTCACTTAAAAATGCCTAAACGATCTTGGAAAAAAACGCTTATAAACAATCTAACTTCACGAAGCCGCAACTCGTCTCAAGAACACCTAGAAGAGCATCGTCATCAAACTGATCAGGATTCTCAAACTTCTCACAGTGAAGACTCATTAAATACAGAACATAATCAGGTTTCTGCTCGTCCCACACGTGCTGCTAAAGTGAGATGCTTGCAAAATTTGACTGAAATTACACGGACAAGTATATCATAAAATGAATATGGCAGCACATCCGACCCAAAATGATGTTGGTGTCTTTGAACAGCCACAGTATGGACAACTATACTTTTTAGACCCTGATGAAGCCGTGAATGAAAGAGTTAACCATCCACTCAATTCAGGAATTACTACCTCAATGATGAAGTTATTGGAGTTTATCGTTCGAGCGCAAAATCGTTATGCACGGGGATATATAATGATGCGAGAAGTAGAGGATGAAATGAATCGGTTAACGAGCAAAGCTCGGTCATCCAGGTACTATATTATATATATATATATATATATATATATATATATATATATATATATATATGTATAAACAGAAAAAAAAAGAAGAGAAAAAACAATAATAAAAAAAAGAACAAAAAATAAATGAGGAAAAAAAACGATTAAACTAGTTAAAGATATTAGGTATTAAATATAATGTGAAGGCAGAGTGATGACAATCAATCAATTTTTGCAATACAAATTAAATTTGGCGAATGGAACCTCTTCCGAAGCCATTGTAACCTCACACACACACACACACACACACACACACGATCTTTAGATTTTAGTTCAAACATATTTTAATATGGCCAAACCGCAATTGCAACTGAAATCGGAAGATAGTTCAAAACAAATAATAAAACCGAAACGTAATAGAGATAGGTATGAAATGAGTATTATAATTATAAGCTAAAAAACCTATTACATTTAAATAGGTATCTTACACAAAATAAACATGTGCCCTTTTATATACTCCTGTAGATAGAAACAGAATAGTCGATTTATTGTTTGTCATGATGACATAACGGTGCATAAAATTGACACATGAGTGCATAAAATTGGCACATGAGAGCATAAAATTGACACATGAGAGCATAAAATACTTTTTCTACTTCCGTTACTAAAACCGCACTTTGAACACGGGTTTGACATGCAAAAAACGACTCTTTAAACACTAGTGTTTAAAATGCGAAAAGTAACATCTCGTTTATCTTTTGTTTTTTAAACGTCAAATCAAGTGTATCTTTTGTATGTTAAATTTCATGTTCCGTGATAATTTTTTTATTCTGCGTCATTTGATTTGTCAGTCAGCTGTCAGCCATCGTCCGTCATGTAATGATAATTCAAATATAATATAATTTTTTCCTTCCCGCGGGCGAAGAAAAAGTATAGTAAGCACCTCGTGTTAAAAACGTCTTTAGTCACTCGTTTCACAAGGAACTCGTTCCGCTTCGCTCCACTCGTGCCTAGTAAAACTCGTGACTAAAGTAACCTTTTTGACACTTGGTACTTAATATACTATTGTCTCACCCTAATGTCACTTTTTTAAATCGTTTAACAAATAAATATTTTATGTACGAAAATCGATTTAAAAAATTTACTATTTAGTGTAAATTTGTTAAATAATTATTATGGTTCAAACATTTTATTGCAATAATTAAAACTTACCTTTGTTAATGGAATTGTTGACTTGCCATTGTTTGCCTCTTCGGTCATGAAATTTAAAACGTTCATAATTATTTCACGACACTGCTCACTCAACTTTTTATGAACAACTTTACTTTCTGGAGTTAGTATTGCACAACCCCGGTAATCACACTTTTCTCCAAGCTGTACTGTCGAAACGAAGCATACGAATTCTGCCAGCGAAGTGAGCTCTTGCAATCCGCATACGTCTTTGCTACGGCGCATCAGACGTTGCCAAACTTCCGACTGCCAAAATTAATTTGCCAACGATAGATCTTTCTCCACTTGAGGATGACCGTACTGTCACAACTTCCATCGTTCATTGAAAGGAATTCACTAATAGATTCTTTAATGCCTTATTTACTAGCTTCGCACAACACTTTATTCGGCCGTTAATACTATCACAAATAGCACCAGAGTATTTTAATTGCACCAAATCACCATTTACTTGTTTACACTAAGTCTCAATAAATGTTAGGATATGTTAAAATTTGTCACATCACACAATCGAAGTAATACAAAAATTACGCGTCACTTGTACTTATCGACGATATAGACACTTCGATCCGAATTTTAGAAAAACTATATTGTGTATAATTAAGTATAACAGACATAAAAATATTTGTTTATTTGAATGAGTAAAAGACACAGGCGTCTATCGAGTCGCAGTTCAGGCAGACGTTGCCACTATTTGAAGAAAGCTCTTAAATATGATTAATAGAAATACGAAGTTTATTTCATAAAAATAACCTTTTTCTATGTGACTCATAAATCGTAGTATTACAAACATAACTGAATTTAAAAAAATCAAGAATACGTGTTAAAATTATTAGTTCTAGAGTTTTTAAAGTATTTCCGAATTATTCACAAAGACAGATATTTTAAAATTAAATATGACAACAACGCTTTCATCTTGATGTGTACGCTACGAGGTCATTACACTGTCAAAACATCTCGTGTTGAGTATAGCATTGGTTTTTGTTGCTAGATTTTAGCTGGTTTCTTGGTATTACCAGGATTTCTATTGTTAAGTCTTGAATTTTACATATTTCAGACCAAAAAAATAAACTTATATTTTATTATTCACCCTTTTGTGATTTTAGACCGAACAAGAGGTCGTCAGTTGTTACTGTAGCGCATCTCACACAGATAATCTATCAACTGATGAGCATGAAAGTCTAAGAGAGATACATTCTGTTCCAAAAACTATCCAACAAAGCGACAGTGGTACAGACCTTAACGAACATTTTATTCATGATATTGAATCAGATTGGAACAAATTTTGGTCCATGAATGGTGAAAAACTTATATGGGAATCTTGGATAGATAAATATAGTCAATATATCAACCCAGATTATATTCTATATTCACAGAAAAAAGGGGGAGAAGAATATAACATACTTAGTAAGCATAATTATATAGTATGGACCAATTTAAAATCAATATTTTTTTTGTATCTTAACGTATCTAAAAAATTGGTCGCAAATTCCATACAAATATTCTTTAAATTATAGCTGAAAGTTCAATAGAAGATAGTTCCTTATCATACAACCCTAAGAAGTTTACTTTTAATGAAAAAGACGTTCAGTCGTTCACTTCAGATCTACAACAGGCTTGTTTAAAACAAATTGATAAAAACCAAGGATTAAAAAAAGAAAGTTATTCAAGAAATCAAATTCTTTTGAGAACTTTATCAGGTAGCGACGAAAAAATATCTACAGAAATCTCAGAAGGTATATTCTTTAAAAACTTGTCTTTTACTTTACTTTATTAGAATGGTGTGTTTTAGGCTGGAATCCTTTGTCTCCTTCAAGCATAGACGAAGAAACTGAAGTGGAAAGATTACTAACTTCTAGGTGTTGCTCTCGCACAAGTAGTAGTTTGAAAACAATTGACTCCATTACTAACGTTACTCGAATGACAGTCTCTTCTATAGATTTAAGTAATTGTACACCTAGTTCTGAAAGTTTTTCTTCTGTCAGCTCCGTACATAGTTCAGTCAGTTCGGAGGATTCTGAAGAAGATTATCAGCATCAGTGGAATGATTTATGGAAGAAACATTACGAAGATCAATATTTAGAGAATTACAATATGTTCATTCAGTCTGTGAGTGGAGTCATGGCTTCAGGTGAAATTATAATAATGATAGAATAACTTTGTGTAACGAATATTTATTGAGTTTGCCTTGTACTTTCAGATAAAACTAAAGAAATGAGTATCAGTGATCAATCAATGAAAACAACTATCCTCGACAATGAAGAGTCTACATTATTAGAGACGGGATCTACACATTTTGAAACTGATGAACAAATACCTAGTATTTCTCATAGCAATAGCACAAGTGATGAGGAAAGCGAAGAAGAAAATACAATTTATAAAGAAATGATTGCAATGGGTTTACCTACTACATTTGGGTCCAATAAAATATATAAACCCCAAAATTATGAAGAAATTGAATGCAATAAAAGGTATTGGTCCTTTATATAAAAAGTTGTGGAATTAATATTTGAAATAAATATAATCAATATATTTAATAGGACAAATGACTGCATTATTCCATATTTCAGGCATATTCTCCTCTCTCCATTCTGTACAATAATTTTACATATATTCTTCACTTAGCTGCTTTTCACCAACTGTACTATTTCCGCTGGGATTCCATTCTCTTGATTTATTCTTTTTTTGATTGCATATTTCTTCTTTCACGGGTTCTCATATGTCTTATTCATAAAGTGGCCTTAATTCCATCTGTATCTCTTGCTTGCCTTCATTTAATAGTTCCTCGTAGTACCCCTAACATTAATATCAACTTCTCTTTATCTTAAAATACATTACAATCTGCTACTGATTGCTTAGATTTTTTCGTCTCTTGAAATATATTTTGACTTTATTTAGAAAGAGCTTTTCTATTCCTTCTACTCTGCTTTCGATATATTTTCTCTTCGTCCATCTACAAAATGTTTTGTCTTTTTCTTCCTCTCTGCATATATTTTCCTATTTCTTCCCATTTCTAGCATTTTTATTCTAGCTTGATTTCTTTTCATCAGGGTCAATTTAGAGTCTTTAATGAACCAGCTTTCTTATTCCCCCAACCAAGTCTTTTTTCGCTCCATTATTTAATACTGGTTAATATAAATTGAAAGTGAACACTTTTAACATCTTTGAATAAATTGTACATTTTTATTTTCTTCTTTTACCTCGTATTCGAGGCATGTCATTGGGATCTCGAAAATGGTAACTGTTAAATTATGGCAAAGTTGCGCATCTAACGGAATAATAATTAGCCACGATCAGATTTCAAATGTTTTCTTTTGTTTTTGAGATAATTGAAAACAAGTGGTTTCTCGGACTTTTGTTTTTTTTTATTTTCGAGCCATTTAAAGATATATCAAAAAGTAGTTGACATTTCTTCAGACATTTTTCATTGTCTTTAATTTCATGTCATCTACATATTTTTTATAAATACGGACCTGGATTTTTTCCAACTTTACAAATCACTTATTTCATTGTGGTTATCATAACATATACTAAGTTAGGTTGGAGTATCTGTTTCGTACCCAAAGAGTCATCATCAAGTTCCTAATATAATTATAATTGTTTTCAATGAGGTTCTGTAGTTTTTTAAAGAATTTTTGAAGATTTGTATTGTGATGATCATCAGAACATCTACTGGAAATAAGTTGAATATTCGTTTCATATAGAAAATGCAATAAGAACATAGGTATATGGAATAAAAACCAAGAAATACTACTGAACACTAAAGGATATAAGTAACATGTAAAAACCAGCCATCACGGTGATCGATGATATTAAAAAGATGCATATTATGTATCTTGTAATTTATAAAATCTATAGCCTGTTATTAGTGACATTATGACCTCAGATGTGATCATCCTCATAACCTGGTTGATACATGTTTTCCACTAAAATTGGTTAACAATAGAAGTAACGGTATCAACTGGTACAACAGATAGTAGAAAGAACTGAGAAGGAATGTGTTTACCATAAAGACACAGTTTAAAAAGTTTAATTTCTATGTTCATTGGCTCATGTATAAAGAGCTGAAGAAGACAAAAGTTTAAGAATTGAAAAACGCAACGCGTCTGCAGATATAATCCAAAAATTCTGACAATTGAAATAAAACAGTTCGGAGGGTTGTAAATTCTGAGAGGAAAATTAAAAATACTGTAAAAACAACCAACAGCATTACAGCAGATAATTTTATTGCGTTTTTCTGCTCTATCGCGGATAGTGTTGTAAATGGCATTGTTGATCCTAATATACATCCTATGTCATTTATTAATAAGTTGGATAAACCTACTTTTTCTTTCTTTATGTCCTCCATTCTGGAAACGGATATTCGTGAAGCTATTCTAGGATTAAATAAACGGTTTTATATATTAAAACTAACTTTTCCACATCTGTGGCCCTGAACAATATTCTATCATAAAATTGTTACTTGTATACACTTTGGGGGACGTATCGTGCTAACAAACCGAAATTTCTCCAAAAATAACCAAAAAATCAGTGTATCTGGATTTATAGGACCCGCTGTACTCGCTCTAGTCAACTGAAAATCAATAGGGTACATCTGTGAGACACCTTGAACAATATTCAATCATAAAATTGATCAATCGTATACTCTCTGGAGGCTGTATCGTGCTAACAAACTTCTACAAAAATTACAAAAATATCGTACTTGAAGTACTGTAGCATCTGTTATATTGGCTATGGTGAGCTGAAAATCAATAGGGTTTATCAGTGAGATGTCCTGAATAATATTCAATCATAAAATTAATGAACTCCGGAGGCTGTATCGTGCTAACAAACTGAAATTTCCCAAAAAATGACAAAATGTCGTACTTCAAGTACCATAGCACCCGTTGTGCTGGCTCTGGTGAGATGAAAACCAATAGGGTTCATCTGCGACATGTCCTTAACAATATTCCATCATAAAATTGGTGACTTATTGCACTCCGGAGGCAGTATCGTGCTAACAAGACAAGAAAAGTGGCCGACGACGACATACACACAGGATTTTTTTTCTAAAAACCGTTTTTTCGTGTTGTTGATTGAAAACGTAAAAATAACTCAAAAAAATTTCAAAATTTCAACTTTTTTTTGGGTAAACCAATACTTTTCTCGCATATTAGATAGGTTGGGCGGAAATGTAAAAATTCCAATTGCATCGATTAATATTGGCTTAATAGTAGAATGCTGAAAGCCGCCATAAACTCAGTAGTTGAGCCGCTCACCATATTTTATAATAAATGTATGTCTGAAGGAAACTGGCCAGACTCCATTAAGATATCAAAAGTTCTATCAACATAAAAAATGCGATAAAAACTTATTAGATAACTATAGACTGATTTCTATTATTCCTTTTGTTGGGAAAGTATTGGAGGTATTAATTAAGTTACTGTGTAAATAAATTTATTGTATCACTACCTCAATTTGGTTTTAGGAAAGATCATTCTACTTCTAAAGCAATAAGTGCACTGATTGATTACATAGTTGAGGAACTTGACAAGGGGGAAAATACTATCGCTAGTATGTGTGACCTTACCAAGACATTCGACTGTGTGAAGAAGCATGTACTAATTTAAAAACTAGAATTCTACGGCGTACGCAATAAAGAACTTTATCTATTCAATTCATTTCTGATAAACACGAAACAGTATGTAAGCTGCAAGGACTCCGACTCATAATCGAGTCTAATGACCACATTAAATGATGTACCACAGGGTTCTGTCTTGGGTCCAGTGTTTTTTCTGTTATATATTAATGACCTACCTACAATTTTCGGACAGACAGGGTGTTTTCTCTTTGCCGACGATACTATAATAGCAACAAAGAGTGGAGAAGCTTTGAATACAGAAAATCTGATGGAAACTGAAACTTGGTTTTCAGCTTTCAATTTCAACTTAAGATGAACCCTAGAATATTCAGGAGATATTTTTACTTCTAGTAGATTACTTAATAAATCAGTATTTAGGTATTGTACTTGATATATACCTTAACTGGTCATCTCACTTAGATGCCTTGTGTTCTAAGCGCTCATCACAAATATTTACGTTGCGCCAACTGAGAGTGTTTTGATTGCATAATCAATAGGGCCAAACTGAACATACATTGCAAATATGTATTTATAAAATGTAATATTCTTACTGTGCCGTGTGTGTATATTCTAGAGATAATAAACCTTGTTCATAGGAATTTATCAACTTATGTTACACATCCCGATGTACAGCTTATTGTACTTGATCTGCTAAAAACATTGTAAAACCTTTCTCTCGTTTACAAACAATTGCAAAAAATAAAATTGATGTAAGCTTATACAACAGAATGTTTGTTTGTTAGTTTTAATAATGAAATTCAAATTAGAGATCTATCTGTTAGATCTTTCCATAAATTGACTAAGAAATTTCTGCTAAATTACTGTTTTTACTCGTCCGATTTTTATCATTTTTGGCCTAACTAAACTATCTATGCCTCACATGTACTTTTGTATATTATGTAGTGAATACATGGTATGGTATTATAAAGTAAAACTTTTATAATCAGTTCTACCTGTAGAGGAGCAGATACGGACAGCGACCACTTTTTAGTAGTAGTGAAAATAATACAAAAGAGTAAACAAAGAAACGAAGTAAAAGAGCAGACCAATAAGAAGGCTACAAGTGGAAATGCTCATAGATAACAAAACAACAAAAAGGCAACAGGAAGGAGAATTGAAAAAAACTCTAGAACAATGTAAACGACGAATGGAAACATTTAGAGGAGAATATAAAGAAGGTGACAAGAAACATAATTCCACTGAAAACAAGAAAGGGAAGAAGAGAAGAATGATTCGATGCAAAATGTAGGGAAGACATTGAAAAGAGAAGCCAAGCCAAACAGAAAATGTTAGAAACTGCTACATCTAAAGACAAAAGGCAGTACGAACAACAAAGAAGACATGTAGGCCAAAAAACGAAATGGAATGGACGATAGAATAAAACGCATATAAAAAATTTTGTGAACAAAGAAGTGAAGAACTTTTATCGAGAAATAAAATGTAATAAAGGGAAAGTTGGGTAGACTCCATATATTTAAAAGCAAAAAAGGAGAAATAATGGATGAAAGTGAAATGATAGAAAGATGGGAAAAGTACTTCAAAGAAATATTAAATAAAGAAAATGGGAAAGAGCAATGGGAGGAGCTTACAACCCAAAATAGGCATAATGATGGAGAAATATCACCTCCATCGAAGGAGGAAATCTCATATTACAGAGACAAAAGGACCGCAAATCTTCTGGAGAAAACGAAATAGAACCAGAGCTGAAAAAATACGGCGGAGACGCACTAAAGACGAAGATGTACCATTTAATTTTGAATATATGGGAACAAGAGACAATTCCAGAAGAGTGGCAAACCGCAATAATTGTACCAATTTAAAAGAGAGGTAAAAATGACGAATGCAGAAACTATAGAGAGATCGCTCTACTGGACACAGTGTATAAAATAATGGCCAAGACTATAGAGAAAGGGTTAAAGGAATATGGCGAAAGCTTATTTGGACTATTTTTAAAATAAATCTAACTGTTTCCAAGTAAGAAAGAAAGAAAGAAAGAAATTTATTCATCATTGAAAATTCTACAACTGCATTACATACATTTATAAAATTTTATCAGACTAGTCAAGGATACTAACCTATGTACAGACACAAACAGTTGAAAATACAATATGTAAAATTTGATTATTGTTATTATTTTTTTTATATTTATTTAATTTTTCTATGGTATATACACTCAACAAATAGTAAAAACAGAACATATACGTGAGTACTTATACAGATACCACTAAGGATATGTACAAAATACAATTAAACAGATAAAGTATTCCAGGAGACACAATGCTTACACTGGAAAAGACTTATTTCAAATATATACATAATGAATATAAACTTTTTTTTGGAACCATCATTTATTTATGTAGATAAATCAGAAAGTCATTATGATAATAGAAATTCCTCAACAGAGTAAAAAGCATTTTGGATGAGAGGATTGTATAAAGCTGACTTGAAGCTTACTAAGCTACATGTGTGTCCAAATAATTTGAGTGCATGGTTGTAGCAGATGATACCTTGATAACTAGCAGAGTCTTGTCCCAGAGCCAGACGAGAGTAGGGTAGTCGTAGTCTTCTATTATTATAGTTGTGAATCAAATTATTTTTGGTGTAGTGTGTTTCATTTTTTTTACATTCATGGTTATTATGTAAATGTATAAGCTGGGTAAAGTCAATATGGTTAACTCAGTGAATGTGCTCTTACAAGATTCTTTATAATGTAGTCCTGCTAGACATCTTATCACTTTTTTTTGTTGCTTAAAAACCTTTATTGTATGGACTGAGTTCCCCCAGAAAGGTAGTCCATTAGATAGGATAGATTGTACAAGTCCAAAGTAGATCAGCTTAAGCACATGTAGTGAGACTGTTCCACGTATTTGCTTTATTACAAAACACATACAGCTCATTTTTGTAACGTGGTTTTCTATGTGTGCCTCCCATATTAATTTTTGATCTGTAGTCAGGCCTAGATAATTGAACATATTCACTTCCTCTATGGATTTATTTTTAACCCTTATTAGGGGGCAATAGTCATAAGGAAGACCATGAAGACTGTTTTACTGATGTTAATTGCTAAACCACTATTTTCACACCATCTGACGAATTCCTCTGCAGCTGAGTTTGCTGTTTTTATAGAGAGCGGAAGCTTATTCTGTGCCACTATTTTACTAGTATCATCTGCATAGATGATCGTTTTCTGCTGGACCACACTTGAGAGTTCTATGTCACTCATAAATATTATGAAGAAAAGTGGAGTAATTCCACAATATAATGAAAAAATGTTTCATAATATTATAGAATTATTTAGAAACAGTTTTATTTAAAAAGTATCATGAGTAGTGAGGGTTGAACAGTAAATGTCAACTTATTTGGAGATTATCAATGCGGTTCAGATCTGGAAGATCAGTCAACATGGATCATATTTTCACTCTGAAACAAACGCAAAGAATGAGGTGCGAATATGATCAGCCAATGTTTGCCATTTTTATAGACCTCCAAAATGCGTACGACACAGTCAACAGAAATTCTTTATACGGTATTATGAAACTTATCAGGCTCACCAAAATGACAAACACACAATATAATGAAGATCAAGGCTAACCAAGAAATATCAGAAAGCTTCGAGATTAATACAGGACTAAAACAAGGAGATCCGTTATCCACCACCCTGTTCAACATTTAATTAGAATGGATAGTACGCAAAACCAGTATGAACGGGACAGGGATACTAAAAACTAGGGCAACACAGTTACTGTCATAAGCGGATGATGTAGTACTAATTGCTATCAACATCAAAAAACGAACTGAAGAGAATATGCAGAGTTCTCATAGAAACAGCAGAGACAGCGAATCTGCGACTCATTGAAGACAAATCGAAGTTTATGAAAGTGACAATGCCACAAAGGAAAGGAACAGTGATCAATTTTCCAATAGAACTGAAGGGACAAAAAATAATGAATTTCGAATAAGTCCAAATATATGTATATCTTGGTATGATTATCAAGGACGGCGGTGACGAGGGATGGAATTTAGAAACTAGACTGACAAAAGGAAGTAAACAGGTAGGAGCATCGAACAAGGTAATAAGTTCAAAGAAGATCTACAGAAAGGCAAAGCTACATCTGTACAAAACAGTGATAAGACCAACAGTAATCTAGGGAAGCTGAACGTGGCTACTTAACAAAACAGAGGAAGAAAAATTAGATATATGGGAAAGGAAAATACTGAGGATATGAGTGCGAAAAAGACGGAGAATAGGAATGTTGACTATTTTTAGGAATTGTTTTAAATCGTATATTAGTGCCTAATATAGCCGTAAATACTTATTATTTTTGTAAATACTACTAAAGCCTTAAAAATCATGTATAACGTTTCAAGTTTCGCGCGAAAACGCCAATCCTTGTCACGGCACCGGTGTGACATCATTAGTTCCAAAACACCAGTGATATGTCAAAAGTTTTTTTATTATACCTAGTTATTGTTATAAAAGATGAATTCAAGCTGGATCAAAAAATGAAGTATTTAAATTTCGATCTGTTAATAATGTTGTAATTGCTCCTGCTAAAACTGGTAATGAAAGTAAAATTGCTTCACATTTATTTGGATTCAATTTTAAATGTACCTTTCTTAATCTTTGTAAAACTTTTACTAAATTTCTATTGTGAGTAGTTAAATTTTGACCGAATACAATTAAATCATCTAGATAAATAAAAGCACATTCATAATTCAAACTGCCATTGCTACTGTCATAGCACGAGAAAAAGAACTAGGACTGATTTTTAGTCCCATTGGTAGACGCTTCATTTGAAATTGACCTTTGTCGGTACTAAAAGCTGTAAATAGTCTACTAGAAGGGTCTAGTTCGATTTGGTAATACGCTTGTGACAAATCAAGGTGAGAAAAATAAATTGCGCCTGAAAGCGAATCTAAAATATCTGTTATACAAGGCAAGGGAAATTTATCATCTACTATTTGTTTATTTAATAACCTGTAATCTATGACTACTCGCCATTTTTTATTTCCTGAATTATCAACTTTTTTTTGGAACTAGAAGTAAGGGAGACGAAAACGCTGATCTCGCCTCTTCTATAATATCGTTCTGTAACATTTTTTTCAATTTCTTTGTCTAAAATTTCTTTTTGAGCATGTGGTATTCTGTAGGGTTTTATATATACTGGTTTAGCATTATTTTGTAAATTAATTTTTTTTTATATATATTGATTACCGTTAATTTATCATTTTGTTTGAATTGTGAACTTTTCTTCTTGATTTAAATGATCTAAGTGTAGTAAACTTATTAATTCATCAGCTCGTTCCACTAGTATATTGTTATTGTCTCCAAAGTTACATAGTTTAAAATCACTCAACAGCTCAACTTTGGGTTTGAAGTTTTTTATTTTTACCTCCTGGTCCCTAACATTTAATATTTTTACTGGTATTGTATTTAATTGGCCTAGCTAAAATTCCTCCTACAAAAACGCCTTCGCATATTTCTTCCTGTTTGACAACGCAATCTTGTGTTATATTATCAACTTTACAATTTAAAATAATTTCACACCTTGCAGGTATTGATGTGTACAATTCAAAATTTGAAACCATAGGCAAAATGACTTTGTTTTCGTTATAAGAAAAATAAAACATGTTTCGTAATTTATGATCGCTTGGTATCTGCAGAAAAAATCTGAACCTAAAATACAATTCATTTCCATATTAAATTCTTCAACTACCAGGAAATTATGGTAGAACTCTACCTTATCAGTACTTAGCGGTATATTTGCAGAACCTACTGAAAAAATTGATCCTGCAATTCCTTTTATTTTAATGCTATCTCGTGTATTTATAATAACATCCTTTCTTATGCAATTTTAAATATAATACTTGTTGAAGAATTGAATAAAATATTTTCAACTTTATTCTTAGATCTATTGAGAACGAAAAAATGTTGACTCCTCGTTAGTAGCACTTGTATGACTCATACTATTGGTATCAGACTGAGTCGGCATGGTGTTATACAATTGTGCATTATTTTGATATGCATCGCTACGTCTTCTATGAAAATTTGAACGTGAACCCGTTCGCATGTTTCTCTGACCTTTGTAATTGTGTTTATTAGCATCCTAATTCTGGTTATAGGCACCTCTGGCTGTACGGTTTACAAAATGATTATTTTTGTTATTATTTCTTTGAAATCTTGCGTTGAAGTTAGAACGATGACCCCTATAATGAAATGATTGAGGATCATTGGTGTGCAGTTCTGCGTCTTTTGCGCATTGAATTGCATCGTATAATTTTGAAAAAGTTCTAGCTTTAATTATTGTCCGCAATTCAGGATTTTGAAGTCCATTTGCGAATGCGTCAATAGCCGTTTTTTCATTTACTTCTCGTGAGATAGCGAGATTGTCAACTTTATTTTCAGATTGAGTGAAAGTAAGATTAACCAACAAATCTTCCACAAACCAGGCAAATTGATACACTGTTTTATTATTTTGCTTTGCATTAATAAGTTTAAAAGATAACATTGATGCTGATTTTTTCGCAATAAAATATGCTTTAAGATCGGAAATTAACTCAGCGTTAGTATCATATGCGGCTTTAATCGCATTTTGGCATTTTCTGACAATCTAGTTTTTAATACGTATGTCGTTAATAGCTTGTTCCCTTCATTATTTAATAGTTCATCTTATAGTTCAATGGCATCTATAAGCTGCTTTGTGTCATTTTCAGATCCGTCCATGACGGGTAACAGACCTGCTGCAGTTTTCAGATCAAATTTTCGGCCATTTCTGATTCGTTCTCGGATACGGTTAAATCAGAATTATCTTCAGTTTCCGAAACGTCTACGTCTTGTGCGTCTTTTAATCTATTTGTCAAAATGTCTCTGATTGCCCCAAATTGCTTATTTATATTTACTACAAGATTTTGTACCTCTGTTTATAGGTGTATGTCGGCATTGGATTTATTAAATTTTAATTTAGGCTCATTAAAATCTGCATCAAGTTGCCACAAAAAAGAGCACAGCAATATTTTTCATTGACCATTCCTTATTTTGTTCTAGACTGTTCGTTTGTCCTCCACCGTTTCCTGCTTGAGCAATTATAATCTCTTCCGTCTCTTTTGACTGCTGTCTACCCATTGCGGCTTTATCTCCCTTTTATTACGACAAAAATTAATTTTTCTTATATGTTCTTCTAACTTAGACGGTATCTATCATTATTTTTATAAAACTACTTTTTATTTTTCCATTATAACCCTCAACAGACCCAACACTGGCTAAGGATCGCCATATAATGATTGTAATGATTACATATTATAGGTTCTTCCGAGGTTAGGCCATTGAGGGAATATAATTAAAAAGCCAGTTAACTCTAACAACTTAACTTTATTAATAATTAAAATATCGATTCGATTTTTAGAATACCTCGCAATATGTATATTCTAATTTCATTTCGGCACATGGTGCTTACACTGCAACTTACTGCAAAAATACGATATTCAGCATAGACATATTCATACATACACATGACAAAACAATATACAAATAATATTTCCTAATATAAACATGAGCCACATGGTACTCAGGTCTCTTACCTCACAAATACAACATTTTATTGAAATATAAAATCTATCATTATAAATAAAATATAAATTTTTAATACTAAATCATCACAAGTAACTGCTCAAACAAATAAAGGTATTCGATCTAATGTTATACCTTTAGGTCGTATATTAATTACAGTAGTAATAAAATTAATTGCTCCGTTTTATAAATATTGTGCAGTGCCTCAGTGTACGAATTCTTCAATAAAAACACCTGAAAAGCTATTTATTCACGTCCCACATTCGGAAAATAAAAGGAAAATGTGGCTCCAAACTTGCTGGCACAGATCCGGCACTTGTTACTGTACACTTCAAAATCTATTTCTGTGAAGATCATTTCGATGTAAGTTTTAGTTATATTTATTTATTTTTCTTATATAAATTAATATTTATCAAGTTTTCAAAGAAAAAAACATTAAAATTTTTAATCTAAAAATTAGGATAATGAATGATTGTACTCCTTTTATTCTAGATGCCGAATGATATTATTGATGATTATTGACTACAGTAATAACAATTATTGGTATATAACTTACATAGAGGTCTTCACATTTCTGAATTCACCAGAAGAGAAATTAAGGTTTATTGCGATGTAATTTGCCACTGTAAAACAGTCGATTCTCGACAAATTCGCAAACTGTTTGCCTTAATAAATCCACTCTCCAAATCCAAAGCCAACCAAACAACAAAGACACGTAACTAGAGACTGATTTATTTACATTTAATTTATTAACTATTATTTAACTGGCTTAAAAATAAGAACTATTGTATGAAATTAACTGTCTCGACCCTTACTTCGTGGAATCTGCTCATATTAGTGTTTTAAATGAAACTCACGGTTTCTAGTTAATTCCACAATATAATAAAAGTTATTGAAAATTAAAATTGACAATTGTTTCGATAAATCAATATCATAGTCAGAATGACAGAAGTTACATTTTATTTGATATCTACCTGATGTTTAGTAGTTATTTTTGGCTAGACCAAGAAGTGACCTAACTTGTGATTGACTTAATATATGTTTATAGAAAAAAGAAGAAGATGTGATATTACAAATATTGAAGCTTAGATATTATTAGCCCTATGGTGATATCCTGGATATCATTTTTCCAATTAAGATCAGTATAACTGTGCAATGATATAGAAAACCAGGAAAACTATATCTGCTGATCTTTACAATTATCACTTAAGAAGACAGTTTATTAGTGGAGAACTCCCTAGATTTAACTATTCATTGACAACTTCATATTGTGGGTTTCTTAAATATCTTCTAATTTCCAATTCTTCAAGGAAATCCAGTTCTTGTTTCTTTTCACAAATATGCAGCACTTCTAGTTTTGTATTAGGTGTCAATGAATGATTGGTGTCAAGTAGATGTTTTGCATAGTGGGATTTATCTGGTTGTTTTAACCTGTATGCTCGTAAGTTTTCACTGTATCGGATTTCAATGTAAAAAACAAAAATACCACTATTAAAGAAGTCAGGTATATATAAACTCAAATGTCCAGAATGTAATGCTGTCTATTTGGGTCAGACCCTTAGGAATTTTGAAATCCGATACAGTGAACACTTACGAGCATACAGGTTAAAACAACCAGATAAATCCCACTACGCAAAACATCTACTTGACACCAATCATTCATTGACACCTAACACAAAACTAGAAGTGCTGCATATTTGTGAAAAGAAACAAGAACTGGATTTCCTTGAAGAATTGGAAATTAGAAGATATTTAAGAAACCCACAATATGAAGTTGTCAATGAACAGTTAAATCTAGGGAGTTCTCCACTAATAAACTGTCTTCTCAAGTGATAATTGTAAAGATCAGCTGATATAGTCTTCCTGGATTTCTATATCATTGGACAGTTATACTGATCTTAATTGGAAAAATGATATCCAAGATATCACCATAGGGCTAATAATATCTAAGCTTCAATATTTGTAATATCACATCTTCTTCTTTTTTCTATAAACATATATTAAGTCAATCACAAGTTAGGTCACTTCTTGGTCTAGCCAAAAATAACTACTAAACATCAGGTAGGTATCAAATAAAATGTAACTTCTGTCATTCTGACGATGATATTGATTTATCGGCACAATTGTCAATTTTTTAGAATTTTCAATAACTTTTATTATATTGTGGAATTAACTAGAAACCGTGAGTTTCATTTAAAACACTAAGAACTATTGTGTTTTTTAGTATTCCCTTGATAAAAACTACCACCTTGCATTAAAATAATGTTTTTATTTGGATACTGTCAACATTCCTATTATGGCGAAAAAGAACAAATAATGGAATAATTACAGAATTTATTTGGAGAAGCAGAACTGAGTAAAATAATAAGATCCAAAAGAATAGGATGTCTGTGGCACATACAGAGAATGCCAAACTTAAGATGGACAAAAAAAATGAAGGACCTAGAACAAGCACGATCAAGACAGAGCGGCAGACCAAAGAAAATATGGTACGCAGAAGTAATTGAAGACTTAAGGGGGAGAGGAATCCAGGACTCGAAAACGAAGGCAAAGGATAAGAAGGAAATCACTTCCAAGTTATGGAGCTAAAAGGCCTGAATTAAGCAATAATATGTAAATCTTACAGTCACTACAAACTTATTTCAGTATAGTTATGTAAAATTTTGGTTTCTTAATGACCTACGGGTTAATCGAATCAAATAAATAATTTCATTTTTTGAATATTTGCAATGTTCTTGTATTTTCTATACAAAACGAATATTCAACTTATTTCTAGTAGATGTTATGATGACTATCACAAAAAAATTACAAGGCCGTATTGAAAACAATTATAATTACATTAGGAGGACGAAAAAAATACTCCAACCTAAGTTAACACATCTCTTACTCTATCTCTTATATTTTTCGAGATGCCAATGATACACGTCGGTAACAGGTACACGTTCTATTTATTTGCCTGCTAATGACCATTTAAAGAAATTATCCATTGCTATTTTAGCCCAAAAGGAAAGTGCGACTTCAACTCTAATAGAAGTAGAATGAAGGCAGCATTTAATTTAATAGGAATAGAATTTCAAGAAACTTCAAAGGAATTATTGTCGGCGAAAGTAAATTACAAAATGAAACATATCAGACAGCAAAACAGGCATCTTAAACTACGACCCGAGGTGAAAAAACCGAAACATTTTATTTTCGACGACGAAGGAAACAAGTTTACAAAACAAGATGAGGAAGTAAGACGACCATAATCTACTTTACACCTATTATTAGTATTATTTTTTTATATTTGTAGACAATCGATCACAATATATTTTCTGAGAGTTCTGACAACGAGCTCAGTTCTTGTGAAGAAGAAGCAGTTGCTGGTGATGAATCTGTATCTCCGACAGTAGAGAAAAAAATTGAAGAGGTTCAAACATCAAAAAGAAAAAGGAGGAAAAGAAAACACCGTCAATATCCACCTGAAATTAAAAATAATGCTAAATTAAGAAAATACTGGCAAAAGAGGTTCAGTTTATTCAGTAAATTTGATTTGGGAATCAAATTGGATGAAGGTAAGACACTTATTTAAAATATAAAAGTAAATTTCTTATGAGACAAAGTGCAATTTTGAATAGTAAACTAGTTTGAAATATTGCTGAAGGTAAAGGGAGAATATTAGTCTTGGAGAAAGGGTTATTAAAGACATTAGTTCTCAACCAAAAAAACTGTTGGTAATGCTAAACGCTGGAGTGTTCTGACAATTGCACCATTGCAGTGGATATGTAAAGAAACCTTGTAAAGGTACAAGGATTGATCTAGATGATGTCTTACAATTTCTATGGTATAAGGTGTTTCTAAGGTTTAATTCCAAGCAGTTAAGAGACTTTGAATGCACAGTTTATTCATGTTTGTACTATTTTTCATGTACAATATTCTGTGACTCATTTGTTGAAGTATATTCAATTTGTTTTAGAAAGTTGGTATTCTGTGACACCAGAGCAAGTAGCAAGGCATACTGCAGAGCGGTGTCAGTGTGATATTATCATAGATGCTTTTTGTGGAGCTGGTGGAAATTCTATTCAGTTTGCTCTTAATTGCAAGAAAGGTAAGACATGGCTAAAATTGAATAATTACTAATAAATGTATATCCAGCAGATTTGATACCTTGTGCAACTCCTCCTTAACCATTTTTTTTTGTTCACATAGGTGTATCATCGTAAAAAAATGTTTAAAAATAATATAAAATTAAGAACAAAATGTCACCATTTAAATCTATTCATTGTTATATTGTATTTTTGACTGAAATTAAATTAATTTAATTTTACTAAAAGCGACCAAGCAATTAATACATATTTTTGTACAATACTTGAATTATTTATATAAGAATATTATGTTAGTATAACAACAGCCAATCACAATGTGGGTCTTAAATATCAAATTTGGTTTCATCTATAAATGAGATGTTTATTTTATTAAATACGTTTTCCTTAACTGAGACGGTTCATCCTTCATCAATAAAATAGTTAATAATTCTGGTAGTGATATATGATGTATTCCTAACTTTAAATATATTTATAAAATTATTTTTGCAACTCCCTGTATATTATTTTTATTTTAGTTATAGCAATTGATATAGATCCCAAGAAAATAGAGCTAGCACAAAATAATGCCAATGTTTATGGAGTGTCAGACAAAATTGAATTTATAATTGGGGATTTCATGCAATTGGCCGAAGGTCTAAAGGCTGATGTAGTATTCTTGAGTCCCCCTTGGGGTGGACCTTCGTATCTCTCTGAACCATTATATGATCTTGAAACGATGTTATTGCCAGTTCCATTTTCACAATTAATTGCAAGTGCAATGAAGGTGTCGTCAAATGTGGTGGCTTTCTTACCTAGAAACTCCAATACTTTTGTGGTAAGTGATAATTTTAAATATTTTGAAATTGCAGGGTTCCAGTACAGCAGTGACCGTGCACCTGAACAGTAGTTTATCTGAGTTTCCAGCTTTAATTCCGTAATGATAGTATTGCCCTTCTCAAATACATCACCACAATATGATGAACGAGTTATTATGTTTGAATGATTAATAATGATATTTTGTATGTGTAGATATGTTTTGTCTAATTTTATTACCCAACACTGTGTTCTACGTTAGTCTATGTTTTTCTTTTTTGCTTCATACTTGTCTATTATTGTCCATTCATTGAACCAACTTCATTGTGATTCTATAAAGTTCAATATTGGTTGCACCCTTAATTCTTCTCTTATTTTCGTATTTCTGATTTTGTCCTTTCTATTCACTCCCAAATATTTGTATTCTTTTACTCGTTCTATTTGAACGTTATTTATTTTAAATTCTGTATTGATATTTGGATTTCCTATTACCAGCATTTTGATTTTATATGTGTTAATTTTCATGCCTTCTTCCATTACAGTTTTCCATATATTTTTTTGTAATTGCTTTTCTCCCCTGCTATTAATACTACATCATCTGCAAATTTCCCTTTAGCTAATTAGACCCTTTCAATATTTTTATATCCAGCAAATAATTTCTTTATTTTCTGTTCACTTTTCTGGATAATGTCCATATGTACATTGTTGGGCTTAGTCCTCCTCCTTGTCTAAAATCATATAGTGATTTTGAATCCATCTGATTTTAGGTTATTTAATACCGATGTATACATACGAATGTTATTTGCTTGATACAATGATAAAATTGCAATTTGTATATTTCTAATATGTACTAAATTGGAAATGTTAATGTAAATTTTGTACTTTTTTTATTTCCCATAAATTAACATTACTTTTTAATTTTATAGTTGGCCAAGGAGGCAGGACCTGGTGGAAAAGTGGAAATAGAACAAAATTTCATCAATAAAAAATTAGTAGCAATAACTGCTTATTACAATGACTTAATTAAGGAAAAATAACGATAATTGTTTACAATTAGGTTTAAATAGTGTAATATTGACGTAATCGTGAATAGTATGGATAATGAAACTAAAGTGTATTGCTTAAGTTTTGGAATGTCGGGAATGACGGTAACTCATTTTTACAACCTCAAAAACGAAGTCTGAAAATGTTCTTTCTCTTCATTTTAAACTTATTAATTACTGTAATGTAGTTAATTTTCTTATTTGGCCTTTTATAAAACATGTATATATATATAATACACACATGTAGTATAAGCCTATCTTGAAGTATGAATAAATTAGGATAAAGTATAGTATGTTTCTCATTTAAATCACTATTGTCCTATAAAAATTTCGAATTCTTCCCGAGTCCATCCAGTTTCTTAAGGTTGCTACTAACACTATGTTAACTAATTTTTATTTGGACATTCAATACTCTGTGTAATTGTTTGTTTGTAAAGCCTAATTATATTTAATGAAATAAGACCTAGAATGAGACTGGTATGCAGACGATATGACTAAACCAATATTAACGTTTGGGAATGAATTATGGACATAGTCAGAGAAGCAGAAGTCAAATATAATGGAAATGAGGTTTCGAAGCAAAATCTAGGAGAAAACAAATAATATTGGGGACATAAGAATGAATAAAGATAAATCAGTTATGTCAATATACAAAGATAAAGATGTGTGAACATGGAAAAAAAATCTAATGGAAAAATGAAATTAACAAAACTGTTGAAAAAATGGGAATTAATTGGAAAAACAAACCGCAGCAGACGCAAAATAGAAGGGAATAAAGAAAGTTATAGAAGAAAACAACAAACTGAACTCCACCAAACTAGCACACAGAAAGAAGTCAAAAATTAATAAGCTTTTATTTAGCATTTTGTAACAAGTTTGATTTTATTTTGTCTCCGAGAGTATTTTAATTTTAATATATAACTCGTTACTTACTTTCCATCTTTAATTTCTGTTATCGTTTCAGTCCCGTAGCATTAATTTAAGTATTTATTTTATTAGTAATTCAAAAGCCATCAAGTGTCATCTAAGAAATTTAAAAAAAAAATTATTAAATTCTGTTTTTCAAAATTCAAATTATCGAGGACGCCAAAAATTTTAGGTAGGAAATAAATTATAAATTACAAAAACCGAGCGTTTTGCGTCTATCGGTCTGTCTGCTGCCGTTTGGAAATTTTTGCAATTTGCTACCGCGTCTCACAAAGGTGTTAAATTGATAATTTTAAAGTCAAGTGAATTCTTAGTGTCCGACCGTCCCTTATTTTCTGAGTAAGTGAAAATTTATTTTAGAAAACCGAATAAAATATTACGTCGAATTTTAAGTTTTATATTTTTGATTTCAGTAAACGATTTAGTAGTTTGACTATTTAGAAATTTAGTACCGTATTTTGGTAAGCCGGTTTTTTTTTTGAAGCTATAAGAAAATTTATTTACAGTTTTTATTATTGTGTTCTTTATTGAAATAGCATTTTGATTTCAATTTTCAGATTTAGATTGTTATACCTATTGTCCTGTCTCAAATTACCCAAATAAATTTTTAATTTTAATCGATAATTGGAAATAGAAAACCGATTGTGAGGCAGAGCAGAGGCTTATGCCACCAGCTGTTCCATTTTCAGCCGGTAGAAACGTTGTCTATTGCGATTGTGATCTTCTGTTTTTTTATTTCGGAATTAATTTCTTTGCTATACAGTATTAGCTCGCCGATAGTTTGAAAAATTTAAAACCGATTGTGGGGCGGAGCAGAGGCTGTTGTCACCAGCTGTTCCACTTTCGGAACGGGCATCATTTTCTCTGTATTACCTTCTATTCATCTTAGTTCTAAATTATATATATAGTTTTATCTGACCGACAATTTGAAAAATTTAAAACTGATTGTGGGGCGGAGGAGAGGCTGTTGCCACCAGCTGTTCCACTTTCAGCCGGAAATAATTTTGTTACAATATTTTTGATCATCTACTCTAAGACACAGTTGTTTCTTTCTGCTTGTATTTGGGTAACCGCTGTCCTATCTCCCGACCAAATTTTAGAATAATTTTAACAGATAATTTGAAATTTAAAACTGATTGTGGGGCAGAGCAGAGGCTTATGCCACCAGCTGTTCCATTTTCAGCCGGTAGAAACGTTGTCTATTGCGATTGTGATCTTCTATTTTTTTATTTCGGAATTAATTTCTTTGCTATACAGTATTAGCTCGCCGATAGTTTGAAAAATTTAAAACCGATTGTGGGGCGGAGCAGAGGCTGTTGTCACCAGCTGTTCCACTTTCGGAACGGGCATAATTTTCTCTGTATTACCTTCTATTCATCTTAGTTCTAAATTATATATATAGTTTTATCTGTGAAGTTACATTTTTTATTATACAGGGTGCTGTCAAAATTGGAATAAAAACGGAATCCACCATCTTCGCGTAATTCCTTTTTTTTCAAATGGGACACCCTCTATGTGATTATTTATTTTAGAAGAATACGCTGCCCACTATCGATATGTATTACTATTCCCTACTCTATACTATATTTAGAAATACTATACCTATCTCCTGCAGTTTTCAAATAAATCAGCTTTATACATTTTTGTCACAAAAAATTAATTTTTTTATAGGCTAGGTGGTATTAATTTATTAAGTTAAACATTGAACAATTATACAGATACTATTGTTCACAATTGAGGGAACTAGGGGGAGTGGCCTCAGGATCCCCTTTGGCCTCCTCGAGTGACTCGTTTATTGGTTCGGAGGAACCGCAGCTGTCCTTGACAACGAATTCCAATTGTCTTGAGAAAGGCATTTTTGTTTCATAAATAAATATAATATAATATGTTTAATTAATTCCTTGCGTCCAACTTCACACTTCAAAAGGTTCGGGATCAGAATTGAAACACAGTAAATGGAGTTTAAATCTGGCCGAACAGTTCGATTTCGTAGAGCTGGAGGATCAACAGTGCGCTTCGAGGTCGGGACTCAGACTGCCTCGATCGGTGTTTGCCACCTCTATTTATACCCACCTGCGCCTGGTATGAGGCGCAGTGGCGAGTTCCTATTCGTAGGGGCGGAGCCTACGCAACTATGCACATGCGCGCTGGTGAAACCCCCCCGCTTTGGAGATCGAACTGTAGGCCTTGTATTTATTAAATGAAATTAGTGTGTACAGAAAGGTATAAAAGAGTTAGAATATGTATGTATAGAATAGAACATGAAGAGGTTTCTTCAGTTTTCCTCTTCTGTGTCCTCTTCCGAGGTGGCCTGGAGGTTTCTCTCGTCCTGTGGTGGAGTCTCTCTTCTGGGTGGGGCAGGTCTAATGTCGTCGACGTGGACTATGGATGTAGACCCGTCTGCTCTCTTTACTTCGTAGGTGTGCAGCCCCAGCACTTTGGCGATTGCAGATGGTCCAATTCAGGTTTGGCCGAAGTTGCCTTTTGTCGGGTTCCGCGTGAGAACTTCGTCGTTTACCTCGTATCTGGGGCAGTTCGGTTGCATCTCTGGAAGTAAGTTTCTTGCGTATACCGTGGCCCTGCGTTTGGCGGTTTCTATGCGTTCTTGTCTTTCTTCGGGTGTGTTCGGAGTTCCTGTGCCTGGTTGTTCTTCAGGCCGCCTAGGGTCGTAGCCCAGTAGTAGTTGGGCGGGTGTTGTTTGAGTGGCCGCGTTTGACCTCGTCCTCAAACTGAAGATGGCCTCAGATAGATGGTCTTCCCATCGGGGGTCGTCTGGACTGGAGACTTGTGTCCTGAGGATCTTCTTCAATTCTTGGACTCGGCGTTCGACTGGGTTTGCCCTCTGGTGATATGTGGGCGAGAATTCTTGCACTATGTGGTTTTCCGCCAGGAATCTTTCCCAGATATCGCCTCTGAACTGGGCGCCGTTGTCAGTTATTATTCTGGTCGGGTATCCCCAGCGGTTACACACTTCTTCTCGGATGAACTGTACTGCTTGTACGCTCTTGGCTGCCGGGACGCATCGGTATTCTATCCAGTGGGAGAAGGTGTCCGTGGCAAGTAGGATGTACCTGTTTCTTCTCCCTCTGGATGGCGGGTAGGGGCCCAGGATATCAAAGGATACCGTGTGCCACGGTGTCTCTGGATGTCTGGGTTGTGCAGGGACTGGTGTCTGTCGGGCTGCCGCTTTTGTTGTTGCGCATGTTAGGCAGGATCGGACGTATTGCTTGACATCTTTGCGGATGCTGGGCCAGTAGAATTTCCTCCGAATGGCTCGAAGTGTTTCCTCTTGGCCCGGGTGGTTGGCCGTGAGGGAGTCGTGGTATTCTTTAATCACGTCAGTCCGGAACGCTCTTGGGACTACTGTGTTTTTGATGTCGGACGTCGGTGTGAAATATACGACGCCGTCTTCTACAGTAAATTGGCGTTCAATGTCGGTTTCTACTGGCCCTTGTGGTCCCCGTGTGTGGATGTCTGTCTTCCGTTCCTTGAATCTTTTCATGCCCTCGTGGGTGGCGTGGCTGGCCTTCACTCTGTCTTCAAGGGTTGCGTTGGGTGGCAGTGGCTCGTTATCTTCTTCCTCCGCGTCGTCCAGGAGGCAGAGTAGTGGGAAGTCCGCGTCGTCTGGTTCTTGGATCGTAGGCCAAGCGAGGCGGTCAATGTGGTCATCTTCCTCGAGGCCAGGGTTTCTCTGGGTCTCTTCAGGATTCCTTGATAAGTGGTCCGGTAGTTGGTTGAGTTTCCCGGGTACATGGATGATTTGGAAGTTGAACTCCTGCAGGAGGAGGGCCCATCGTGTCAGTTTGGCCTTGTCCGATTTGAACCGACTAAGCCAGGTAAGGGCTCTGCTGTCGGTTAATAGGGTAAATTGTTGGTCCTGCAGGAAGTGTCTAAATCTCTTGAGTGCCCATATGACCGCTAGGCATTCGGTCTCGTTGGCGTGGTATTTTTCTTCGCTTGGGCTGAGTTTGGCGCTTGCGTAGGCTATGATTTTTCTATTCTCTAGGTCGCCTTGAAAAAGGACTGCCCCCATGCCTTTTGCTGACGCGTCTGTTTGTAGGAAGAATCGTAGTTTTGGGTCTGGTCTGGAGAGCTGTAGAGGTTCGTTGATTTTTTCTTTTACTGCGGCGAAGGCTGCTTCCGCTTCTGGCGTCCACTGGAACTTCCTTCCTTTTTTCGTTAAGTCGGTCAGGGGAGCAGTTAGTTCCGCGAAGTTTGGTATATAGTCCCTGAGCCAACTTGCTGTGCCGATGAACGATCTTAATTGCTTGATCGTGGTTGGCTTGGTGAATCCTTGAATTTTTGATTGATGCCTGTCTAATGGTAAGGTGGCATCTGCTGTTACTCGGTGGCCAAGGTATTCGAGTTCCGGTACCGCGAATCGGCACTTGCCGATTGATATCCAAAGGCCATGTGACCTTATTTTTTCCAGTACTAGGTGAAGGTGTTTCAGGTGTTCGGTCATTGTTTCGGAATATACGATGATGTCATCCATGTACACCTTCACGCAGTTGTCTATAAGGCCAGCTAGGACTTTTGTGATTAGTTTTTGGAACACTGCTGGCCCGTTCTTTAGCCCGAATGGCATTACCTTAAATTCATAGGCTGACCCGTCGGGTAGGGTGAACGCCGTGTACTGCGTGGACTCGGGGGCCATCGGGATTTGCCAGAAACCGCTCTTCAGATCGAGTGATGTGAAGATCTTGGCGGCTCCTAGCTCGCGGACGGTCTCGTGGATGGGTGGAAGTTGAGACACCTCGTCCCTTGTGATGGTGTTGAGTTTTCGATAGTCCACGCAGAATCTGGGTTTTCCATCCTTTTTGGTAACAATCACTATTGGGCTATTGTAGGCGGAGTGGCTTGGCTGAATGACTCCGGCTGCCAGCATGTTCTCTACTTCTTGGTAGATTATCTTCCTTTTAGCCGGGGAGTATCGGTACGGCCTGATGTTGACTGGGCGATCTTGAGTAAGTTTGATGGACATCATCGTTGCGTTGGTGGTTGGTTGTCGTAAGTGGTCATCGAAGACGTCTTGAAATTTTGCGATGAGGTTGGAGATTTGGTCGTATGCCTCTGGAGTGGTTTGCTCTGGGTTAATTGTGGCGAGGGGCGCCTCACGGGTGGGTTTGGTGGTCTGTGCCTTCCAAAAGATGGTGTGCCTCTGGGTCTTGCCGGCGTGGAGACATCGTCTGTGAAAGTCCATCAGGACGTTCTCGTCTCGTAGCCATGGCATGCCGAGAATCAGGTCGTGATTCAGGTTCGGAAGGAGGCGACACTCTACTGGGAAGGACCAGTCCATGATTTTGGCTGTCAGCTTTGTGGTTCCGGGACTTTTGACTTTTTTGTCTTGGCAGGCTAGCTGGACCTGGACCTCGTCGTTGGTGGCTTCGTCTGATGCCATCAGGTTTGTGGAGCAGAAGTTGGATGTAGCGCCGGTATCGATAAGGATCTTTACTACTTGGCCTTCGACTTCTGCTTCAATGACGGGCAGGTTGGCTGTTTTTGCCTTTTCCCAAGCTGGACTCAGCGTGGGTGTCACGGAACTTGCTGATTGGGATGGTGGTTGCTGTTCTAGCGGGCGCCCCTGTACTCGTTTCCCTGTCGATGGGTTGCAGTTTGGCTCTGATGTCTTCTGCTGGAGGGGGACCTGGCCCTGGATGGTGACCGTCTTCTTGTTGGTGAGGGTCGTCTGGTTGGTGACGGACGTCTGGTTGTTGAAGGGCGTCTGGTTGGAGAAGAACGTCTGATTGGAGGTTGGCGGTTGTCTTGCCTTTGTTGGTAGGTGGTCGGTTGGCGACTATCTGGTCTCCAGGCTCTCTGTCGGGCGTTGAGGTCCCTTTCTATGTCGTTTGCCACACGGAGAAGGTCTTCGATGTGTTCTGGAGTGGTAACCCTCATCAGGCATCTGATTTCAGGCTTCAGTTGCTCGATGATGGTGCGGACCAGTGTGTGGTATGGCATGTGTGGACAGACACGATTTGCCATAGACCATTTCCCCATTATAAATTCGGCTGCGGGTTCGTCCCTCTGGAGGCTTCCGTAAAATTTTGACGTCAGTCGAGCTATGGTGGCGGGGTGGTTGTAGTGGTCTATCAATCTTCTTGTCGTGAACCCGTAGCTTGTCTGGGTCCTGGAGTAGGCTTGGGCCCATTTGGCAGCTTCTCCCTTTAGTTGCTGCATCAGGATGGCTTGCCGGTCTTGTTGGGGGGTCTGGGTTTCGTCCAGGTACTCGTCTAGATTGCGGATGAACGCCTCTGGACATTCTTCCTCGCTTCCGTGGAAGGTGGGGGGGTCTCTCTGTCGTCTGGGGGGTGCTTCTCTCTCGTCGGCTTTCAGGGCTAGTCGGTGTAGCGTCTCTGCTAGGAAGGTCCATGGGTCCGCTGGTGGGAGCGACCTGGAGCTGATTGGTACTTCTTGATCTTGTCTGGTGGGGGTGGGTGTCGTCTGCACGTTGTGGTCTTCCATCTGGAAGACTTGGTTCATTGAACGTTGGGCACCATGTTCACAATTGAGGGAACTAGGGGGAGTGGCCTCAGGATCCCCTTTGGCCTCCTCGAGTGACTCGTTTATTGGTTCGGAGGAACCGCAGCTGTCCTTGACAACGAATTCCAATTGTCTTGAGAAAGACATTTTTGTTTCATAAATAAATATAATATAATATGTTTAATTAATTCCTTGCGTCCAACTTCACACTTCAAAAGGTTCGGGATCAGAATTGAAACACAGTAAATGGAGTTTAAATCTGGCCGAACAGTTCGATTTCGTAGAGCTGGAGGATCAACAGTGCGCTTCGAGGTCGGGACTCAGACTGCCTCGATCGGTGTTTGCCACCTCTATTTATACCCACCTGCGCCTGGTATGAGGCGCAGTGGCGAGTTCCTATTCGTAGGGGCGGAGCCTACGCAACTATGCACATGCGCGCTGGTGACACTATCAAAGATAATAAGGCACTAGCTTGTTAATGCAACAAATGTTCAAAATGTTGCCCATCAACTTCCAATCATTTATGGACTCTTAATCAGATTTTCATTAGTAGCTCTTGATAGTGATTCTCCATCTATTTCGTTAAAAACGTGAAGGACTTTGTTTATCATATTTTCCTTAGTAGTGACAGGTTTAGAGAATACCTTATTTTTAACATATCCCCAAATATAGTAATCTAGCTTATGGTGACAATTGTGGGGATCTTGGTGGCCAGAGAAACGGACCTTTATTATCTATCCATCTATCGTTAAATATTTCATCAAGCAATGTGCCTACTCCTCGAAGATTGTGAGCCGGTGCACTATCTTGTTGAAACCAAGCTTCGTTAGCCTCATTATTAGGTAAAGCGTACATTGCTGGTACAATTACTTGCTGTAAGATGTTGCAGTAACGCTCTCCGTTTAAATTTTCATCATAAATCATGAGAGCGAAAATCTTATTATTTTTCACAGCACAAAAAACATTTAACGAAAAGGACACTTGAAATTTACTATCCCATGTGACTTGAGGATTTTCGTCACTCCAGAAGTGACTGTTATGGCGGTTAAACAAACCATTTTTAGTAAACTTCGATTCATCACACCAAATAATTTTTTTTTTGTAAAATCTTCATCTTTTGTAATTTAATTAAAATCCATTCACAAAATTCTACACGTCTTACATAATCTCCAGGATGTAAATGCTGAGCTAGTGTATACGAATAAGGGGTCCAATGATGTTTTTTTAAAATTCTGTGAATTGTTCTAGTCGACACCTCTAACAGTTTCTCACATTCCCTTAAGGATTAATTTGGATGAGCTGCAAAATATCCCAGGATGTCTATTTGTAAATCCTCATTATCGACATGAGTCTTGGGCTTATTTCTTCTACTTTTAAACTGATCAAACTGGGAACAGTTGTGCAGCAAACATTTTACAGTTTTATGATTTGGTCGAGGCTTTTCAGGATATCTCTCAGCAATCACACAGCAAGTTCTGGATACTATTCTGTTATACTCACCGTGAATCATAATTAAATTTAAAAAATCATCATTTGTATATCCTAAATGTGCCATTATTATTTTGTCAAGAAAATTAAAGGCAAACTATTATTATACCTTTCACACAACGGCATACAACAAGGTGACTACTAAACATTAACAATAACTGACATTTGTCAGGATATTTCATAGGCGACTTGATAAATTAATTTTTTGTGACAAAAATGTATAAAGCTGATTTATTTGAAAACTGCAGGAGATAGGTATAGGGAATAGTAATACATATCGATAGTGGACAACGTATTCTTCTAAAATAAATAATCACATATAGGGTGTCCCATTTGAAAAAAAGGAATTACGCGAAGATTGTGGATTCCGTTTTTATTCCAATTTTGACACCACCCTGTATAATAAAAACTCCACAGTGTAAACGATAAAGCGGTATGTGGTAAATAGTTCCTAAGAACTTTTATTCAAATTACATTAGAGGATATTGAATTTTATGTACATGGTAAAAAAGTGTAATTTTCATATAAAAAACATTACAACTCAAAAACGGTTCAAAATAGGTATAGGGAAGTATTAACAAAAAATGTTCAGAATAACGTCAATATTTCTAAAATTGAAAAATATACAGGGTCTTTCATTAAGTATTACAAAGTTATACCGGAAGTAGAATGGTGACGGCAATATTTTCATTAAATAGCTCATTATCAAAACCCCTTCATGCCAATTTCCATAATTCAGATACCTTTAGTTCTCGAGATATTTCTAATTGACCGTTTATCAGCCGCACCCTGTATACACTTCGGTCTAAAAATTCAAATTTCTCCTAAACCATTCATTTCATTGACTTCAAACAAGAATACGTTTTTATTAGTAAATTAATTTATTTTTGAAATGTATATATACAGGTTCACTCTGTTAAAATGAGAGATTGTTAACCTCTGGACACAAGCCGCCTCTGGATTTCTGTGAGTAATATAACTTAATTTATACCGTCAATCACAGCACATGGATGTACTTGATCAATCACTGGAATTTTATACTATGCATATGTATAGTTTAGAAATTGTGTCAAAACATAAGTTTTCATTTCGATAAGATCTATAACTCCAAAAGGAAACTAGTATGACAATATTTTATTTGAAATTCTAACTTTATTTTGACCTCTTCTACTCGCTCCCGATTTTTTGACATTAAGTTCCTGGCACCTTTATATATATATCAAATTCCCTTTTATAGTGTAAGCGTATCTTGAAGTCTTTTTTTTTTTTATATATCAATCGCATCAACCACGTAGGGTTATTAGCGAGTTAAAATGATGGAAGTTCACTTATTGTAGCTTGGTTATAGTCTCTATATTTTGCTACTTAATTTGCAGTCTTTTAGGTAGTTTAAAAGTTTTTTAGTTTCTTGCTTTTCTTGTAATAGTTTTTTTAGTGATAGAGGTAGTTGATTCTTTTTCCGTTCCTTGTCGTATTTCGCACATTCGATTACCAGGTGTTTCACGGTTAACTCACTGTTAGTGTCAGAATGTGTGATTTCCATGTCAGCTTTTGGTCGAGTATCATTCCTAGGAAACTTATTTCTCTCACATATTCTATTTTCTGTCCATAAAGGTACAAGTTTTCAAGTTGTGGTTGAGTCCTTTTCGAGAAACATAAAGCTTTGTTTTTTGTCGTGTTAAAACGCAGTCCACTTGTTTTTGACCAATCCTCTATTGTAGCTATTGTTTGTTCGATGGTTTTATGTATTGTAGTCATATTTTTCCCTCTGCAATAGATAACCAGGTCATCTGCATATAGTCTGCATTTCACGGGTGATTTACAGTTTGCTATAATTGAATTTATTGCTATGAGAAATAATGTCGTGCTGAGATTTGACCCTTGTGGAATGCCGTTTTCTTGGGTGTTCAACTGTGAGTATACGCCATCTACTCGTACTTGGTACTGTCGTTGATCTAGAAAGTTCGATATATATTTCAATATGTTACCCCGTATTGACCAGTCGTAAAGAGTTTTGATTATTGAGTATTTCCAGACTGTATCGTAGGCTTTACGAATATCAAAAAATACTCCGATGCAGTGCTGCTTTATTGCAAAGGCCTCATGGATCTCAGATTCTAGATCGATAAGATTGTCTAACGTGGAGCGATTTTTACGGAAACCACACTGTTCGGGTATGATTAGTTTTTCTGATTCTAGGTGCCATAAAAGTCTGTTATTAATTATCTTCTCAAGAACTTTTCCCATGCTACAGGTGAGTGAAATTGGTCTATATGTTTCTGGATCTGATTTCGCTTTACTTGGCTTAGGAATGGGAATTATAATGGAAACTGTCCATGCTCTGGGATATACTTTCTTTGTTAAGATTAGGTTATATATCTTTAGTAAATGTTCTTTGGTTTGTTTACTTAGATTTCTTAGAAAAATGAGTGGAATATTATCATGACCTGGGCTGGAGTTTTTAGAGTTTTGGAGTGAATTTTCAAGTTCGTCAATGATTATTGCATAGTTCAAACTGTTCGTTTGCTGGTTATTATTATTATAATCAATTTCTTGCTGCTCTGCTTTGTTTTTATGATTCAAAAAATCTGGTGTGTAGTTTGAGTTGCTTGAGTTTTTTTGATATTCACTTGATAACATGTTTGTTATTTCATTTCGGTTTTTATAAATAGTGTTATTTATCTCCAGAAAGTTTATTGTATTGGATTGTTTTGGTTTGGATATCCTTTTGACTTTTTTACATATAGGTGGACATTGGAGTTGAGCTGTTTATTGTTGAAACATACTCTTTCCATGATTCCCGTTTCGCTTTTTTTATTGTGTATCTGGCTTTGGCTCTCAATCGTTTGAATTCAATTGAATTTTGTTCCGTCTTGCTTCTTTTGAATCTGTTAAAAGCTTCTTTCGATTTCTTCACAGCCTCTTTGCAGTCCAAGTTCCACCAGGGAACCGTTTATTGGTGTTTGTTGTTGTGTTCGTACCGTCCAATATGATTATCTGCTGACTGCGTTATTAATTCTGTGATAAAGTGTACTTCTTGATCAATATCCGCATCTTCCTTTAACTCGTGGAGATTTTCTTGTATAAATTCTTGGAATTCGTTCCAATTTGCTGATTTTATTTTCCATTTTGTTATTGGGTCCGGTGTATTTTCCGGTTCGCTGCTAATTATTATGGGATAGTGGTCACTATCATATAAATACGTTGATACATCCCAATTAAGTATTTGTGAGAGAGATGGGTGACATATTGTTAGGTCGATTGCTGAATCTTCACCAGTTCTTATGTCATGTCTGGTTTTTGGCCGTCATTTAGGAGGTAAAGATTGTACTTTTCTAATAGATTTTCAATTTTTTTTCCAAAAGGTGTCTGCTTAGTAGAGCCCCAGATATAGTTGTGGGCATTAAAGTCTCCCACTATTATCTGAGGAGCTGGAATTTGGCTCAGCAGCTCAGTGAGTTCTTCTGTAGTAGGTTCCTGATTTGGGGGAATGTATATGTTGCACAATGAAAAGGTCATTGTATCTTTCACTCTAACGGCGACTGCTTCAATAGTAATTTTTAGATGAATTGATGTTGCATCTATTGCATTTCTAATATATGTTGCTACACCTCCACTGGCTATTCTTGCATTTTCTCGATTTTTAGAGAAACAATTATAATTTTTTAGATTATGGATTCTATTGTTTTTGAAATTGGTTTCTTGTATGCATATTAGCATGGGCTTGTATTTTGAAATTATTAATTGCAAGTTTTCTAGGTGGGTATAGTACCCATTTATATTCCACTGAATTAAGGAAGTGAAGGTAAACAAGATTAATAGGTTTCAATAGAGGTATCTGTGTCCAGTTCTGTTTGGTATTCAGGGTTTATCTGTTTGAAAATTTTATTTTTAATTCGAGTGCATCTCATCTTCATTTTTTTATCCTTTAAATAGGGGTATATTGTGGTAAGTAGGTCTGTGACTTCCGTTATTTCTTCGGTGTACATTTTCACGATACTGAGAGGATCTGTACACCCTTCACAATTTTCAAAAAAATCTATAAGTTCTTCATAGGATAGAGGATAATTGATATCTGTATTCTTGAAAAGCGCTTTAGTGTGACTTAACATTTCTCCTATTGATTTTTTTGGTTTTTTGTTTTCGGTTTGTTTTATTTTCTTTTCACTATTTGTTGGTTTTACAAATGTAGGTAGGTGTTCAGTTGTTGTTGGTGATGGGGAACGTTCTGTTGATGTTCTTTTATTTTGTGGTTTGGTTGTTTCGATTTCATTTCTGTTGACAGTCGGTGTGCTGTCTTTACTATTTTCGGTGTGTTTAACTACTTGGGTATTCATTGTTTGAGGTTCGGAAATTTGTTCCGAGTTTTGGTTATTTGATTGATCCTGTTGATATTGTGAAATGTTGTTTGTTTCTTCTTCAGTTTGATTGCCGGCTGGATTTTCTGGTGATGATTCTGTTGATGGGTTAAAGTGAGTTGAAGTGATTGCTCTATTTGGGCAGTTTTTTGTTGTATGAGTAGTTTGTTTACATTGTAAGCACTCTTGATTATCAATGGACAAAAATATCCTAAATGAGGTTTGTTCATATGTGATTAAAAATGAATCGGGAAGGGACTGGTTATTGAATGGAGATATAAATATTTGTCTTCTAAAACTTAGGATATGTTGAAATGCGGGGTCTGAGATTCCTATTCGCACGAAAGATAAGGGTGAAAGAGGATTAATCCCTAGATTTTTAAGTTCATATTCAAGGACTGAGTGGGGGATAGAGGGACAAACATTGGATAATATTAATCTTTGACTAGGAGTGACTAGTCGACGTGCCTGTAGTATTTGTTGGTTTATTTGGATTTTACCGTGATTGTTGATGAATGTGTTCACTAAATTTTCATTTGCCAAATAAATACATATTCTGTTGTTTGATAGCTTTGAGCAAAAAATTATGTTATTTGGTTGGATTGTTTGGCATAGTGCCTTTAGGTAGTCTTCTAGCCTAGTGTTTTCGATTGCGTCGAATAGTATAGCTTGATTTCTGGATGGGAAATTGTTTGTTCTGGTTTGTTGGTTTGCTACTGTTTTGGGTTGTTGGGTTGTGTTATTAGTGGGTGTACACCCTTTTTGAGATATGTTGTCATCCATTTTTAAGTATCATTTAGGTTTCCCTTAATACGGATCTGGCGAAGTATTTTCTGTTATTTATATCTGATATTAAATTCAGATTCACTTCTAGTTAATGTGTTGTTTTACTAATGTTTTAATAAAAAGTTAACCTGATATTCTTACTTGCTTGTTTTGGTTCACTTTGAAAATATTCACTAATTACTTTTTAACTACTTAATCGTTTCGGAGCGCACAACTGTACTGTACAAAGGTTTAACACCGAATCCTTGAAGTCTTGATAAATTAGAAGAATGTATAATATGTTTATCATTTAAATTAATTTGACTAATTGAGTCAATGTGGGTAATTGGAAAACATTTTTTAAATTTAACGTTTTTGGCTAGTTAATATGAATTTAAAACAAATAACTGTTTTTTAGCGCGTTTTTAGCTATATCTGCGGAGTTACACCTTAAACAATAAATTTCTATATGATCAACTGACATTAGTTTTTTCCTTAAAATGGCTTGTTCTCTTTTACCTCAGGATTTTTAAGAAAAACAGGATTTCGGAGGTAATTGGATTCATGCAAATGAAATAGTGGACTTATTGTGAAGGAAAATGGAAACATTTGGGATATTTGTTGATTCAAAATATAAATTATTTCGAAAATTTGCACTTTTTTTCCAATTACCTCTAGCTAGTGTGATTTTTATAGAAGCAAATATTTAGAAAAATAACAAATTTTAACAAAACCTTGAAAAAACTTAACAGCAATAAATACCTGGAAACATATCCTAGCACATTTGTTCTTAATAATAAGAATAATAGTTAATTAGACAGCATACCTACTAATCCTTTTCAAAAATATCAAAACTTTCAAAAATTTATAATACATTCGTTCCCCTTTCATCAAAATACCAGGTTCAGTGGTAATTCCAGTAATTTGGTTACAGAAACATAACTAACGTCAGTATCAACCAAAGAAAAAACTAAGCATTTTAAGGAAGTCACTTTAATTTAACCATCTTCCAAATCAATATCCTCTATTGAATGGAGTCCTTTTATATCGGGACTATCAGATGTAGACGTTTTGGCCTCTTTCCTTGTTAACACTTTTCATAATTTAAGTTCGGAGTGTTTTCCTCTAAGAAAAGCTAATCAAGGCACTGTACTTTCTCCAGTGTCTTGGTTTACAGATGATTTAAGGTACCTAAGAAATCAACTTTCATCTTCGAAGTTAATAGCAGATGCAACAAAACATCCAGAATATCTAAAAAAGTATAGAACTCTGAGGGTAGTGAATAATAGCAGGCTAAAATCCGCTAAAAAATCAGCTGATGATAAATTTATCATGTCGTCTGAAAATAGAGGAAAGGCTTGTTGGAAAGTTATTAACCATGAAAGAAAGAAACCGAAATACTGCTAAATATTTGTCACCAAATGAGATAAATACCTTCTTTTGTGAAATTGCTGTCAATATCATTCAATCTCTTCCTAACATTTCTAATGCCGAGCTCTTATGTTTTTAAAATTTTCCTGCTCCTTGCGTTTCTACACCCGGTCACTCAATTTGAGGTCTCTTCAGCCATTAATTCATTGAAAAATTCTAATTGTCTTGATATTCATGAACTGAATAGCCGCATCTTGAAGGAGACCAATTCTATTGCTGCCAAACCTTTTAAGGAAGTCATAAAACTTATTTTTAACACCGGTATTTATTCCGATATTTTTAAACTATCCAAAGTACTTCCTCTTTTTAAAAAAGGCGATGCTTCCGTAATCTATAATTATCGCCCTATTATATTATTTCAATATTCAGTAAAGTCATTGAAAAATTAATAAAAAAACAGCTGTATTACTATTTTGATTCAAACGAATTCTTTAGTAGCTCCCAGGCAGTTCTTAATGTTGTGAGTGGCGTAGTGGAAGAACTTGAACATGGCAACCGTACTGCTATAATGCTGTGCGATCTTTCAAAGGCATTTGACTGCGTTTCTCACGACATTCTCTTAGAAAAATTAAATGATTATGGAGATAGGGGAATTCCGTTGAAGCTTATTGGTTCTTACCTGTCAAACAGTGAATGGTGTAACATCAGATTTTCTGAAGGTAAGTCATGGAGTCTCTCAGGGGTCGGTTCTAGACCCCCTCTTGTTTATCATTTATATTAATGATCTGAGCCGTTTTATGTAACCTTATATGTCGGTTCTATTTGCAGACGATTCAACATTTGTTATTTCGGAGAGAGATAATACGAATTTAGCCGGCTCTCTAGATTCCGTTGGTAACAAGGCAAATGCATGGTTTTCATCGAACAAACTAAAACTAAATAATAATAAAACTGAAATCATGCATATATCTGCAAGTAATCAATTATCAGTACACCAATAAACAAAAAATGTGAAATTACTTGTATTAGTCCTGGACCACAGGCTAAGCTGATAGGCACACATATTGAGCATTTAGCTAATAAACTTTCAAGTTCCTTATTCATTTTACGACAGTTGAAAAATATTACTAATTCAAGTACACTCAAAACCACGTATTTCTCACTCTTTCATTCGCATATTAGCTATGGCATCACCTCCTGGGTAATTCCTCCCATGCTTTAACAATATTTAGAATGCAAAAAAGGCGATAAGGGTGCTTGCTGATCTTGGTTTCAGAGATCACTGTTCAACAGTTTTTCAAAAAATATAAAATTATGCCATTACCGTATTTCTTTTATTTCATACTGTAGGCTAGTGGAATGGTGCTCTATCTGCTAACCGAGAGGCCCCGGGATCAAACCCAGGCCTAGTTAACATCATAATTATAAATTCGGAGAGCCACCTGTCGGAAGGCAATGGCAAACCACCGACAGTATTCTGCCTAGTACAGCCTCTCAACATAGACGTTCGGATCCGTGGTTAAACTGTAGGTCCCTTCTATCTGTGGTAACTGGAGAGCACAACACAGGTAGAAGTGAGAGGTCGCCTACGTCCGATCACGGATATGGCACTGTAAGAAGAATTGAAATTCATGGGAGACAGTTAATGTTGTCTAGAAATTCAGATATCCACAACTACTGTAACGATGTTACTATTTTTTGTTTCCGACATCCCACTGTATATATTTTAGTGTCTCATTTTATTATTATTGAGTTATATTGTTATTAAGTTATACACCCCTCTTTCAAGACAAGCTATAAATTTATTTACTAGTAATAATTTTAAAATATATGTATTACTTTTGATACATCCGGTATATTGAATCTGTATTGCTTACTGTACCGTTCGCGCAAATCAGTCTGCGCCGTTCTTAGTATTGTTAAGTAGAGAAGAATGAATAAAACCGGAAAACAGGACGGAATAGCTCTCTTTGGTCTTTGCTCTGACACTTGTTTTCTGTGCTCTCCGCCGTCTCCGAAATTATAACCGATTTTCGCCAACGAGGTAAGCGAATTTAAAAATTATCTTATAAATCATTCTTTATGTGTTAAATTCATTTTGCTCCTAGCGTCTTTTGTAGTTATATTAATAGATTTTACTTTGCTTGCTGCTTATTTGATTTGAGTGCTTTTCCGTGTATTTGTGTACAATTCGGAAGTAAAAATTTGATCTGTTGTTTTTATTTAAGGGAAAAGAAATATAGTTGGGAGACTTCCAAGCATCCTCGCTGCAATAGCAGGTAGATTCTTGGGGTATTTTCAAAGTATTTTGGGAATCCCGATTCCGGTGTACATTAGGGAAGGGGAATACCGTTGGAAAACTTCTAAAGCATGCTCGCTGCCATAGCAGGTAGATTCTTGGGGGATTTTCAAAGTATTTCGGGAATCCCGATTCCGCTGTAGAAAATTTGGGAAAATAAATACAGTTGGGAAACTTCCAAGCATCCTCGCTGCCATATCAGGTAGATTCTTGGGGTATTTTCAAAGTATTTTGGGAATCCCGATTCCGGTATACATTAGGGAAGGGAAATAGCGTTGGAAAACTTCTAAAGCATCCTCCCTGCCATAGCAGGTAGATTCTTGGGGGATTTTCAAAGTATTTCGGGAATCGTTCAATCTAGTACCATAGGCCTTGGTAGCGTGACTCTAACTATTTGATAATAGGCAACTTGGAGGAGCCTCGTCTGTGTTCGCTGCCATAGATGGTGCATACTTCGAGGGTTTTCCAAGACGTGAAACGAAATAATCTCGCGAACGTTCGCTGCCATAGCAGGTTCCTTTTCCCAAATTATTTCGAAGTCGGAATAAAGTTTATAATTTTATCAAGCACCGGTAGTTTCATTTTCCGATAGTGGCAAACAATTAAAGCCTGTTTCCCACTTCGCACGGCATAGAGGTCAAGAACAACAGACCCCTGGAATTACTTAACCTCCATCAGTTGCTACCCTTGACGCTACCATTTTCGACAGTTCGGTGGAGTAAACCGTCCCAAAAATCTGGCGCCCGAGAAAATCTGGTAGATATTAAAGCCGCGGGTGTCATAGTGACGTCCGTTATATTTTAGAGGAAGTAAGAGAACGTCACGCTACAACACTCGTAATGCTCATCATATCAGATGCAGCTACTTTCGGCTAAATAAGACGTAATCAAATTCACCAAACTATAGGCTTTTTAATATTTTGCCATCAATTGTAAAAACCTTGGGCTCCAATGATTTTAAAAAATATTTAAAAAAGTTTCTCCTTAAATATTGTTTCTACTCTGTTGATGATTACATTGTGCATTGTCGAGGCAATCTCAACACCGTATCTTTGCTCATTTTACTCTGTTTTTATTTTAAGATTTATTTTGTATATTTCTTTTGTATTTATTTTCTTTTTGACGTGCTACAAACATTTTATTGTAAAGTAGTATCTATCCAGTGGCGTAAATAGGATGAAGCTCGGGGGGGGGGTTGATGAACTACCGAGAGATCTGGGTATCGGAATTTTTTTCAAATTTTGAGCTCCTAAAACTGCATTTTAGCTTTGTTTTTCTTATAAAATTGTTGCCTACAGTTCTTAGCTTTTAGTACATTTCAATAACATATAGGTTTCCTGTGATTACGTATTGGATTTTTTTTATTTTTAGTGTTCTGGGGGGGGGGCTATCATACATAAATATTTATAAGACATAATCATTATTTTCCCCCCTTTAAAAGCGACTAGTGCAAATGTTCCTTGTTTATTTACATTGGCTCCAGTTCTACAAACTTTTCTATTTCTTCATCTTATGGACTATCGTCAGTTTCTGCATATTGAAGTGTGCCTTGACTCAAATCTAAACTTTATAGTTCTGAATTAAACATCTGTGTTTTATTTTTCATGCCATTTTCACTTTATTTGATAATAATTGGTAATTTTGTACTTGGTATTTTTTCCTTCTTTCCCTTGATTTTTTTCTACTCTTCTCTTTTTGTTCCATTCTTTTTAGAATACCCTCTCCATATGCTATTTGTTTCAAATGTGATATAACTTTTTTTACATTTGGTTCAGAGGTTGATGGTTTATATGGCACCATATGTTACTGTGTTTAATTTTATTTTAACCCCTTACTGCATAATTTTTTATTCTTTTGTCAAAAAAATATATGCGATAGAATTACTAAATAGTGAAAAATAGTTATTTTCCTAACAAGTGCGGAAAGTGATACTTTCCCGCACGCGACTGCCGTTGACCCGAACGACGCGAAGCTTGCCCTATTCCGTGTGAAATTTGCTAAAACAATTGCGATGTGGGATTTTCTCTTACAATCTGGATATTTGCACCGCTATGTCGTTCTTCACTTACTCTTGGCAAATTATTCAAATTGTCCGTTCTTATTTGCTGAGCTGGAATCTGCGAAAAAGGATAATTTTTTTTGAGATTCAGTTGAGGTTGTAAGCTGGTACTTGGCCTTCCCCCTTTCCTTTCTGAACTATAAGCTCTGGTCAAAACTTCTGCGACACCAAGTTTGATTTCTGAAAGTGGTAGGTATAAATAATTATTTGTTTTGGTTCGCCTCCACAGTAGGAAATGGAAAAATACCCTCATGTACCACTTTTTGGATCGAATTTCGATTCGATAGTATCCTAAAATAGGATCGAGAAGATCTACTCCCCCCATATAAGCATTATATACCGCAACACATTGAGGGCGGGTGATTTCTATATGTGTTCTATATTTCCTGCAGAATCTGTTTACCATCGATACAGGCTGACTCCCAACATATGTTCACAATTTTATTATCAAACCATGAAGCAATATATACTTCTACACCATCTACATTGGCCACTGCTTCAATAACTGTACCCCTACCTTTTTTACAGCTGCTTCCCTAGGGAATTCGAAATTATGCACACGGTTTCCTCTTACTGTCCCCAAAGGTAAAATACCATTTTTGGTGAGGTATATTTGTAGAGGAATGCTCGTAAACCAGTTATCAAAAAATAATTTGTAGTTTACATTTTTTGGAATTGATCCTGAAAGTTTTACAACAACATTGCTGCTTGTTCCTAGATCTGGTTGATTATTTTCAAGAGTAGTAGCTGCACAATAAAAGTCGAAATCGTAAGAGAATCCATGCACCCCACTTAGAACAAAAACCTCGTATCCCCATTTATGAGGTTTCTTGGGATTATATTGTTTGAGACTTGATCGAGCTTTTGTCGGAATAATTTGTTCATCCACGGCCATATGCTCCTCTTTAGGAACAAGTAAGAAACGTTCACGAATTTTGTTTAGCAATGGACGTATCTTGAAAAGCTTATCATAACCTGGCTGCTCTTGAGGAACCTGGCGTGTGTTGTCATTGAAGTGAAAAAATTGTTTGATTTCTTCAAATCTATTGCAGGTCATAGCACGTGAGATGCAGGGAACATCTAACGATTGGTTCAAATACCTGGTTGAAGGGATTTGAATAATTGACATGTATATGCAAATACCGCAAAAAATGAGAAGTTCTTCTTTGGATATATTGGACGGTTTTTCAGGCCTACTTTGTACACCAAACAAGTTTGACTGTTCAGCTATATAAGTAAAAATTTCGTCGGTGAAAAAAAAAATGAAAAACTGAATGTGATCTTCGAGTGCTTGTATGAAAATTGGAAGTGTTTCATCTCCTTTGAATTTCACAAATTCATCAGTAACAGCAAGGAACCTATTCTGCCAGACTTCTTCTTCTCCCATTTTTTGCTGTTGTCATTTTTTACATTTTTTGCTAGTCGATGGTAAATTTGTATCACTATGAGATTTAGATGTCGAGGGAACATTTATATCACTATGCATATCTTGGTTAGATGGTCGTAATCTAGAGAGCGGTATTTCATATTCGCTGTCACTGTCAGTTTCGTCGGTAATTACCTCTTTAGTTGAGTTGAGTTTAACAGCAGAATAGTAATGGTTCTGAACATGTTGACAATGCTTATCAACAAATTAAATAATGGCTAAGTTTCTCAGAGTTGCATTGTGGAATGCTAACGGCCTTGTTCAACACAGGGATGAAGTCCAGTTATTTCTTAGACAAAACTCAATTGACATTCTTCTAATCAGTGAAACCCATTTTACTAATAAATCTTACTTTAGGATTCTATTCTATAAAATTTACTACACGAATCATCCGGATGGGGGCACAGCTATTTTAATTAAACAAACAATCAAACACTGTGAGCTACCAAAATATGAGGAGGAATTTCTACAAGCCACATCAATTCGAGTAAATACAATGCCATACGAGATAACGATTACTGCAGTTTACTGTCCCCCGAAGCATAACCTAAAAAAAGAACAGTGTGAATCATTTTTCAACACACTTGGTTCAAGATTTATAGCAACGGGAGACTACAATAGTAAACATCAGATGTGGGGATCTCGAATAACTACCACAAAAGGAAGAGAACTATCTAAAGTAATACAGGAAAAAGGATACTCCTTTTTGTCCACAGGAACACCAACATACTGGCCAACCGATATAGATAAACTGCCAGACCTGCAAGATTTCTTCGTCACTAATGGCACCTCCCCAGCATACACAGATATTATTCCAAGCTGTGATCTATCTTCGGATCATTCGCCAGTAATTCTGACTATCAGTTTGTGCCCCATACACATTCAAACTACACCTAGACTACACAACTTCAAAACCAATTGGACCCACTATAATCATAAACTAAATGAAGAAATACACTTAAACATAAGCCTCAAAAACCCAAATGAAATCGAGAAAGCCACAAACGATTTCATAAATCTACTGCAAGAGACAGCGCAACAAACAACTCCTGAAATAGCAGTTAAAAAAGACGTTATGAATATACCTCTAGAAATTAAGACGCTAGTAGCTAAAAAAAGAAGAGCGAGAGCACAATGGCAAAGGAGTCATAATCCTGCAGATAAAAGGAACTTCAATAAACTCAGCAACGAATTGAAAACTAAATTAAAAGCAATGAAAGAAGAGTCCTTTAAAACCTATGTGTCTAATTTAAATCGTTTTGATAACTCTATTTGGAAGCCAGTAAAGTCTAAAAATAAAACCATATTAACATCTCCTCCACTACGACTAGAAACACAGACACATGCTGAAGAAAAGTGGGCCAAATCAGATAAAGAAAAGGCAGATGCATTCGCTAAGCACCTCTCAGAAATCTACAAACCTCACAACACAATACCAGACATAGAAATTACGGAATTTCTAGAACTCCCCATCCAAACAATAGACCTGATTAGACCAAAAGACATAGGAAATGAAATAAAACTTCTAAACATTAAGAAAGCCCCAGGAATGGATTTAATAATTCCAAAGGTGTTAAAAGAGTTACCGCGAAAGGGTATAGTACTCCTCACTTACCTATTTAATGCAATTATTCAAATCCAATATTGGCCAGAAAAACTCAAAATTGCTGAAATAATCCTAATCCTTAAACCTGGGAAAGACCCACATGAAGTAAAATCTTATCGACCTATCAGTTTGCTGATTCTTCGAAAAATTGATCCTGATTTTGATGCCAGCAATTGGATACCTGAATTTTATTTTGGATTCCGACGAGCCCACTACACAATCCAACAGTGTCACCGCATAACCCATACAATACTAAATTCTCTAAACAGCAAAGAATATTGTACCTCAGTATTTCTAGACGTTAGACAGGCCTTCGATAGGGTTTGGCATGTTGGACTATTATACAAGATTAAAAAACATTTACCAACATTCTTCAAACTATTGGAATCTTATCTAAACAATCGCCAATTCAGAGTACAAATAAAAGGAGACGTATCTGTTATGCTGCCTTTCAACTCAGGTGTACCACAAGGCAGTGTCCTTGATCCACTATTATATATCTTGTTTACTTCAGATCTCCCATTATCACCAAACATCACAATAGGAACATTTGCTGATGACACTGTCATTCTAACTACCCATAGTAATGTGCTGCAAGCCCACCATATCCTCCAAGAATATCTTAAAAAATTAGAGAAGTGGTTAAAAGATTGGAGTATCGAAATAAATGAAACAAAATCTACACATATAACCTTTACTCTAAGAAAAGACGTATGTCCTCCAATACAGTTAAATAACACACAAATGCCACAATCGACATCAGTGAAATACCTGGGCTACATCTAGATGCCAAATTGAATTGGAAGGAACATATCAAGAAGAAACGAAAACAAATAGACCTAAGAAGTAGAGATATTTACTGGCTAATTGGACGGAAGTCTTCTCTTTCCATCGAAAATAAAATCCTATTACATAAGGCAATAATTAAACCTATATGGACCTATGGCATCGAAATATGGGGATGCGCCAATAAATCCAACATAGCAATTGTACAAAGAAGCCAGTCTAAAATACTAAGAAATATTGTTAATGCCCCATGGTATATATGAAATAAAATGATCCACAATGATTTGAAGATCTTAACAGTAAAAGAAGTCATTCATGAAAGAAGTGCTAGTCACCACAAGAAACTAGAAGCCCATACAAATCCTTTACTACAACCGCTACTTGAAAATGATGTAATAAGAAGATTAAAACGACGATGGCCAACTCACCTGCGAAATTGACAGGAAGCAGAAGGTCCCTTCGCTGGAGAGGACCTCATCTTCTTCCCATAGCTAGGTCATATCCCAGCACATTAGCTTATAGAATACCATGTATTTTGATTGCTGATTTATTTAATAAAATATATATATATATATATATATATATATATATATATATATATATATATATATATATATATATATATATAATTAATTTCTTCATTTCTTTATCCAATGATAGACAGATTTTTAAAATAATACCGACTACTCACTTGAATGAGGTTTATTCAAATGAATTAAAAATTCAAATTCTCCCCGCTTGTGCCTCTAACAAAAAAAAATTACTATCTGTTCCAGCAACTTTCTTATGACCAAACATCTTAAAAGATAGGCTTCCCACTGGGGCAAAAATAAGATGACTTCAGTAGTTGGTGTTTTTCACACCAAGAACCAACAATTTAAAAGATTTTAGATTCCAAATTTACTACTGTCATTACTACTATTTCATACAATGAATCAAAAAATAAATAAGCTAGAAAAAAACATATATTTTAACTATTGTATAATTACAAAACAAATTATCTTTGGAAAGGATAATAATCTAAACCAGTGTTATATTCAAATCTAGGTTTATCTAATCTCCTTGCTTGTTTAATAAGATCTTGAACATCTTTTCTGTAAGGTGGTGGTTGTAATTCTTCATGTAATGTGCATTCAAAATCTGTGGGTGTGTTTTTTTTGTAAATTGTACGTCTTATTACATCTACATCTCTTCCATATTCATCCAATAATGAATTTATTGTGGTAGGTGGAACATTACACTCAAGTAGAAAGTAACTGAAAGAATAGATTTAGTAGAATGCAATTGAAAAATATTAAATACTGTTTACCTAGCTTTCTTATAAACAACTCCATGCACACTAGTTTTATATGGCATGTCTCTGGTTCCTAAATTCTCTAGTTTCCTTATTATGCCTCCTTTATCAAAGATTGTATTTGCGGTTCTTTTTAAAACAGACGCTAGTTCAAGCTAGAAAAAAATGTTAAAAATTAACATTCCAGCTAATGCAAATTTTGTGTGTAATTTGTTATATTGATAATAAATCTTGAAAACTTACCTTGGGCATAACTCTATACAACATTAATACCTCGTATGTAATCATTGTATGATTTTTATTTAAAAAAAATATTAATTTACGAAAATTGTAAATAGCCCAGGTTGAAAAAGGCTATCATCTTCTTCTTTATCACTATCTTTTATTGCATTGACTAAATGATCATCCAGTAGACTCGGATCTTATATGAGTAATCAAGAAAATGGTGTGGTGACATACAACAAGGATAGTAGATAGTAGGTCAATAATGAAGTAAAAAGAAGATTAATTTAACCCACAGATGTAATGAATCATAATACCGCCAAATGTTTATAACAAAATTATTTTTATTATGGATGAAATAAGTAGGTTTAAATCTGTATTAATTGTACAATTATACATTATTACATTAATAGATGACATAATAATGTTGTAACTTCAATTATTAAATTGTATTAATTTTGTATTGTTTTATTTTCAGGACTACTGAAAAGAAAAAGTAAAGCTAAAAATGAAGGCAACAATAGACTTTTGGTTGCCATTTGCGCTGAACTTTCTGAATTATACATGAAAAGCGGGCAGTTTGAAAAAGCTGTTGAGGAATTCAAAACTCTTGCTGAAGTATATAAATTGGAACATAATCAAATTGAATATGCTAAATCAAATCGAGGCATTGGGGAAGCTTATCTGGGACTTAACAATTACAAAAAAGCTTTGGAACATCAAAAAATTTACCTTAGTATATTATTCAAAAAACATATATTTTGATTCCCATAACTGATTATAATTTTTACAGATATTGCAACAATGGAAAAAAATAATCCCGAAATTCAGAGAGCTTATGCCACTATCGGTCATATTTATTTAACTATACATTTGGAAACGCAGGCAGATTCTGAAGAAAATTTAAATGCAGCATTCAAATATTTTATGAGAAGTATGAAGGTTTGTGAAAGGTAAGAATTCTTGTCAAAATAAAATGTTAAAAAATATCTCACAACTTACATTTTGAACTTATTTTAATTAGTCTTGACATTTACTATTTTTAAGATAATATTTAACTTTACTGTAAGATCGAAAGAACCTGGGCGACCTTGGTGATTAGGCACTAGTGCTCATGGTGGCGAAATTTAGCATCTAGTATGTAATAGAAATTAAATTTTATAGTGGTCTACATACAAAATATAAAGTAATATAAAGCTAAAAAATATCTATATTATGTTGGCGTAGCCATTTTACAAGGGCATCCTTCCGACCAGGCTAATAATTTATTGCTAATTTGTAACGCTGCGCTTGATTTTGTTACTAATGCCATTTCCAAGAAAACGCAAACTATGCTAGCGTAATATTAAGCGAGCGTAGCCACACGCTATAACTATAATAATAAGTAATATTGAATAAAACTAAATACACAGGAATTTGTTGCTAAAAGATGACACTAACCGATCCTGCAAAAATCATCCCTTACCCCGATTTCCCCACCCCTCACTATTATTTAATATTAAGCTAGCATAGCCACATGCTATAACTATAAAAATAAGTGATATTGAAAAAAACTAAATACACAGGAATTTGTTGCTAAAAGATAAAACCGATCCTGCAAAAAATCATCCCTTATCTAATATTAATTGAAATCCATCGTGTTTTAGACGTCATGGCCTGGCAATGAATTGCCCGACTGATTTTAAAGTAATATAGTCCATATTTAGGCCGTAATCGACCAGCAACAAATTCCTCGAGTATTTTTTAATTGAAATTCGGCGTGTTTTAGTAGCCATAGACCAACAACAAATTGCCCTACTGATTTTAAAGCAATATAGTCCATATTTGGACAGTATTCGACCAGCAACAAATTCTCCGAGTGTTTTTTAATTGAAATTCGGCGTGTTTTAGCAACCATTGCCTAGCAACAAATTGTCCTACTGATTTTAAACCAATATAGTCCATATTTGGACAGTAATACACCAGCAACAAATTCCTCAAGTATTTTTTGATCGAAATTCATCGTGTTTTAGTAGCCATTGCCTAGCAACAAATTGTCCAATGAATTTTTAAGTAACAGAGTTGATATATGGACTATATCGCTTTAAAATCAATAGGACAATTTGTTGGTAGGCTATGGCTACTAAAACACGAATTTCAATAAAAAAATACTCTAGGAATTTGTTGCTGGTGTATTACTGACCAAATATGGACTATATCGCTTTAAGATCAGTAGAGCAATTTGTTGCTAAGCTATGGCTACTAAAACAGTATGAATTTTGATCAAAAAATACTCGAGGAATTTATTGCTGGTATATTACTGTCCAAATATGGACTATATCGCTTTAAAATCAGTAGGGCAATTTGTTGTTAGGCTGTGGCTACTAAAACTCGATGAATTTCGATAAAAAATACTCGGGGAATATGTTGCTGGTGTATTACTGTCCAAATGTGGACTATATCGCTTTAAAATCAGTAGAGCAGTTTGTTGCTATGCTATGGCTACTAAAACACTATGAATTTCCATCAAAAAATACTCGAGGAATTTATTGCTGGTATATTACTGTCCAAATATGGACTATATTGCTTTAAAATCAGTAGGGCAATTTGTTGCTAGGCTGTGGCTACTAAAACTCAATGAATTTCGATCAAAAAATACTCGAGGAATTTGTTGCTGGTGTATTACTGTCCAAATATGTACTATATCGCTTTAAAATCAGTGGGGCAATTTGTTGCTAGGCAATGGCGGCTAAAAAACTACGAATTTCAATTAAAAATCAGTTGGGCAATTTGTTGCTGGGCTACTACTATTCAAATATGGGCTATATCGCTTTAAAATCAGTAGGGCAATTTCTTGCTAGGCTATGGCTACTAAAACACCATGAATTTCAATGAATATCAGATAAGGGATGATTTTATTGCAGTATCGGTTAGTGTCATCTTTTAGCAACAAATTCCTGTGCATTTAGTTTTTTTTTCAATATTACTTATCTTTATAGTTATAGTGTGTGGCTATGCTAGCTTAATATCAAATAACAGTGAGGGGTGGGGAAATCGCGAAAAGGGATGATTTTTTTGCAGTATCGGTTAGTGTCATCTTTTAGCAACAAATTCCTGTGTATTTAGTTTTTTACAATATTACTTATTTTTATAGTTATAGCGTGTGGCTACGCTAGCTTAATATCAAATAATAGTGAGGGGTGGGGAAATCAGGGTAAGGGAAGATTTTTCACAGTATCAGATAGTGTCATCTTTTAGCAACAAATTCCTCTGCATTTAGTTTTTTTTAATATTACTTATTTTTATAGTTATATCGTGTGGCCACGCTAGTTTAATATTACGGTAGCATAGTTTGCGTTTTGTTGGAAACGGCATTAGCAACAAAATAAAGCTCAGCGTTACAAATTAGCAACAAATTATTAGCCTGGTCCGAAGGGTGCCCTGTAAAATGGCTATGCTAGCATAATATACATCTAAAAAATGGCAAATGTAATAATTAGTTAATTTGAAAAAAATAATGTCTCATATTTACGACTTATTTTATTATGAGAATGTATATAGATTGATGGTGGCATCTTTACTATATATGTATATCTTCTTTTTGTCTTTTGTGTGAATTGTGAAAAGTACTAAAAATACATGTAAATTATATTTTTGTTTTCGAAAAGTGAATTTTTAAAAACAAAAATTACAAAAATATATTACCTATATAAACTAAAAATAACAAAAGTGAAATTACAGAATGAAATGTACAGTTGAATTATTGGATCTTTGCATGCGTTATTAATATCTGATAATGTAACTGACATAATTATTAAGTATTAAGTGGCATCTCTTTCTATTAATAGTGAAGAACAGAACAAAATAATTTGACATTTGTCGGTTATGTTATTAGATATTAATGACGCATGGGTAAATATCCAATAATTCAATTGTATATATGATTAAGTCAGATTCGATAATGAAGTCTATCTCGAGAATTTATAACATTAAACTGCTAAGTCCGCACTATCAGCTTCCTTTCTGAAACAATACACTACTTTACTTGTTCATCCCTCGGAGAAGTTTTATAAGGGACGAATAAAACAGAAGGATATTCTTGTGGGGATGACATTTCTTCTCGTTGTCTCTTCTTGCTGAGGTTTTGAAAGTGATATTACCTATACACTGTCATGAGGATGCAGATGGTGATCACAATGAGTACAGGGGTTGCCCAGAAGTATGTAACGTTGGGAGCATTTTCTTCATAAGAGATAGGTTGTAGGAGTTGCTGCTCTTCATGTATTATGAATTTTTTCTAATTTTATTGCTTCAGGTTTCACCGGAGGATAATTGGCAACTATGTGATCGTTTAGAATGATGACTGGTTCTTCAAATATAATTTTTTTGGCATTGAAGTAACTTTCTTCAGGCATGTGGAACTCACATCCTAATGGTACTTCGAAGGAAAACACCATGTATAACTTGAATGTTGCTGGTGGAACAGCTAGTTGATATTTTCATTGACAATGTAGTGTGAGGAGGTAATTGCTTCAATTAACATGTATTGAATTGAAACTGGAACGTAGAGGCAGTGAGCTTCTTCTTAGGAGATTCTGAGAAGGCTAGTGCAGTCTGGGGATTTGCTGTGAAATTGGAGACTGACTTTCTGACACAGATAAGTAGTATCCAACTTTTTACAAGCTTTTCTCACATATTGGAAAAGTTCAGTACCTATTGTCTGATACGGTGAAGAGAGTATAATTGTGGTTAAGCTTTTGGATGGGATTGAGTACAAGTGATAATGAGTGAATGCCTCAGAATGAAGGATTGGAAAATGCAGAATAAACACAACCATATAACTTGAAAAATAAACATCGATTTAAATAATATAGTATTTCAATAAATCATCTCCATCAATATATATTAATTGATTTCTATTATAGTGTTGAAGCATTATGTTGAAATAGTTTATTTACGATAAAAAGACGATTACGTTGCAAAACAATATATTGTGATGTTGCCAAGCTGTACTTTTTTCCTTTACTTAACGAAAACTAGAAAAGTCAATATGATGTTAGATTGACAGTTCTTCTCTTTCATTGCTCCGTGCCTCGTGGGGCGTAAGTCAAAAATATTTATTTAAAAGTAGAAGGCTTGTATGATAGGCTTAATTAATTTAATATAAATATTTATTCATGAAAAACTATGGATAAGATACAAGAAACAGTAACCAATCATTCTATATTCGAATTAACATTTAATTATTTTACATAGAAGAGGGTTAAATGACGAAATGTAGGTCCTTATACCTTATTCTATGCTCTATAGAACCATCTTCAAGAGCACTGCAAGGGTTTACGCTAAAAGGAATCAATACAAGCTGTAATCATCTTTATGCAAATTTAAATATTGTTTCATTATACAATATCTATTATATTTATTATAATAAAAATAGAATGGAAAAGAAAAATATATATATACAAAATAAAATTTTGTTACAGGATATAAAAATAAAAAATCTCCCATTTTATCAGTATTATTTATGTAGAGATACTGTGGTCGTTGTTTTAATTTGCGTATTATAAAATAACTGTACCTAATTAATTTAATAATAGTTATTAGTGATTTTGAAAAGGTTGAAATAAAGCAAATTGGATAAAAATATACAAAAAATAAAACACAAGATTTCCACTACTCCACTACAAAATCATCACTATCTTCATCATTACTGTCAAAATTAATAATAAGTGGAGGCACATCCTGTCTATCAAATACTACTTCTCTATCCCACCCATCTTGTATAATTTTTTCAGTGTGCTCTACTGTCTTTGACCAAATATCAGGAGTCACTTTTTCTAATACTTTTTCCATACACCTATTGCTTGTTCTGTTGAAGAACCATCAGTTCCCACATGATCACTATAAAAATGTTTAACTATGCCCCAAATATGTTCAATTGGGTTGAACATACAGTGGTAAGGGGGAAGTCGAAGCTCTTTGTGACCATATTTTTCAGATAATATGTCAGCCCACCAATTTTGGTTTTTTCAAGCTTCTATGATTAGAATCTTGTCAAGAAAGTCCAACAGTACCTACTGTCTTTAAATATCCAGGTCTTATCCAAAAACACAAATTGATATAAACCTTCCCTTTTTATCTTGACATATGCATGTAGAAAATGTACACGTTTTAATACAATATGTGGCAACTCCATTAAACCACGAGAAGGATCATCTTTTTGGTATTTGAATCCAGTATTTTTCACTATCTTCCAGAGTGATGTTAAACAACCATTAAAGAGTTCACGCTCCTGGAGTTTGTCTCTTAAAGTTTTCAAGTTTATGTGTTCCTCCCCCCAAAAAAATATTGTGTTAGTTAATTCTGAATAAAATAAAACAGTAAATTCAATATACTCACTGATTCCATATATTTCGTATATAACATTTCGGAAAGCATTTTGATCAAAGTTATCAATTTCAACAGTAGGTTTTAGGTGGGCGTTTAGGCTGTTGACCTCTTTTATGCTTGGCGGCAATACTGTTAACAGTGGTAACGCTAAGTTGTAAAGCTTCTGCAACTCTCTACAATATAATTACTTCAATTTATGAAAGAATAATATGTTATCAAGTTTAATTAACAGTTGTGTTTGTACCTTGACAGTGAACGTATCGATAGTTCAAGCGATCAGGTATTAACAGTGCCTAACAAAAACTTCGACTTCTTTCTAAAGATAAGTAACTAGTTTTATTTTTGTTTAAGTATAAAATCGAATTTAATATTTAATTGAATTCACCAACTTATGGATTTAAATTCGGGCGGCGAATCGCCGCCCCTATTAATTGATAAAGGGTCTTCGATAAAAGATTTTCAAAATATTAATTTCGAGAATAAATATCAGCCTTCGGATGTTGGTCCTTATTTAGTTTATATAGAACATAAAGAAAAAAATGTAGGTCGTTTATTTCCCATTAAAATCGGTCACTTTTTAAGAAACATTACAGAATTTAGGCAAAATATATCAGATATAAAACCAGTAGGGGTAAACAGGGTAAAGGTAATTTTTAAAAATTTCAATATTGCTAACTTGTTGGTAAATCATGAAGTTTTATTAAAAAATAATTACATTGCTTATATTCCACTATTCTTCACGCATAAAAAAGGTATAGTACGTATGGTAGATACTTATTTTAATGCCGAATACCTAAAAGACGCAATTGAATCTGGAATTAAAGTAGTTGATGTTAAGCGATTAAAGCGTAAAATTGTAGACAGTGAAACCAAAGAAACAAAAGAAGTAGATAGGCAAATGATCGTGGTTACTTTCTTAGGAAATACGATTCCCCAATCCGTTAAAATAAATATGGTAAACTTTCAGGTAGAACCATACATATATCCGGTGGTTCAGTGCTATAATTGTTTACGTTTCGGACATACTAAACATCAATGTAAAGGTAAACAGAAATGCCAAAACTGCTCTGAAGAAAATTGTAACTCAGTTTCCTGTGAAGAAAATAGAACACATTGTGTACATTGCGACAGTAATGAACATAAATCCACATCCAAAAAATGCCCTGTTTACAATACACAATTGAGTATTAAAAAAGTAATGGCCTCTATGAATGCATCTTTCAAAGAAGCCGAAACTATTGTGAAAAATCCTGCTTACGGAAAAATCACAACTAATAATCGATTTTCATTATTATCAAATCCACAAAATTTCCCTGAGCTAACACATACAGCTTCAACTTCTTCTTACAGCTCAATCTTGAGTAAACCTAAGCCCTCCGTACATTTACCTAAACTTAATACGAGTACATCTGCGTCAAAAAAACGCAGAAAGTCCTCACCTCCAACTTCTCCTCCAGTAAATCATGAGAACAAAAAAACTAACAAACATTCTTCCATACTCCCAAATCCTTATAGGGAAGAGTTCAAATTTTATAAAGAGCAACTAGCATTTCAGGTAGAAAACATTAAAGATATAATTCTCAAAAAAAGTAACATTAATGAGATCAATGTTAAACAAGCAATTAACAATATCCTGGATAAATATGAATTCAAAGAAAAAAGTAATATTAATAGACAAAATGACGAAGACTCAGATACTTTCTAATAAGCACATCAGAAATAATATCACAATTGTACAGTGGAACTGTAGATCTATTATTGCAAATCAAGCGAGTCTTGTAAAATATATTAAAGACACACATGTGGACATTTTAGTTATATCAGAGCACTGGCTAAAACCAAACAATAAATTTCGTATAAAAGGATATAATCTAGTAAGTAAATGTAGAAAAGATGGTTATGGCGGGGTATGCATTTTTGTGATTCAGGGTCTTAACTATAAAGAGGTTTTGCTAAATACTGGAATCAAGGACTTAGAAGTATGCGCCGTATCGCTTGACTCTTTGAATTTGACTATAGCATCAATATATAGACCTCCAAACGTAATGGTAAGTCGAGTCAACTGGATTAATTTTTTCAAACAATTTGATTTATCTGCTACAATTTTTTGCGGTGATTTTAATGCACATCACGATATGTGGGGACCAACTCCTGATGATCGACACGGAAAAATACTGGTAGAAGCTATGGATGACCTAGAACTTATAGCTCTCAACGACGGTTCCCCTACTAGAATTAACCCAAGAGGCAATCACTCAGCAGTCGATTTAACTCTCACCTCCAACACTCTCGCTGACTTTGCAGGACTATCTTAGATGACACATTGGGATCTGATCATTACCCTTTAATAATTGAGATTCAGATTAATTCTACAAACCTTGCATTAAATCCTTCCTCGAAATGGAATGATTCCCACGCAGATTGGAATACATTTCAAAACGTTTTGCAAACCGAAATGGTTAAAAATGATTTTGATGAAAATTCAACTGGCCCGGATAAAGTGAAAAGACTTTTTGAAATGATTTCAAGCGCGGCGTGTCAATCCATGCCGGTCAAGAAGCCTTTTATAGCGATTACCCCTAGGCCTATATGGTAGGACGAGGAATGTACAATGATATTTAGAAAACGAAAAGAAGCTCTAAAAAAAATATAGAACTCTAGCAAGTTTTGAAAACTTTTTGAACTACCAAAATGCTGCCGCTAAAGCTAAACGTATATTTAAAGTTAAACAACGGAACAGCTGGATGACATTTTTAAACAAACTTAATAAAAATACCCCACTAACTGATATATGGAGATATATTAGATCTATGAACGGCAACTGCAATCAAAATCGTAAAAAGCCTATTCCTAAAGAGCTAATTGAAAAAATTTTAAACAAACTAGCACCTCCTTCTGCACCCAATCTCTTAAGTTGCAGCTCTTTTGGTTTCCAACCCACGGATTATACATTAAAAGCATTTACAATAGATGAACTAGAATTTGCTACAAAAGATAATTGTAATACAGCCCCAGGGCTAGATGGTTTTACCTATAAAATTATTCAAAAGCTACCCTTATCTGTGAAGATTTTCCTTCTTCAAATTTTTTACGATTGGTGGGTGAAACAAGAATATAGCGACGATTTAAAAAATATTATAATTTGTCTCCTTTTAAAACCAAATAAAGATGCAGAGTCTCCTTCATCATATCGACCTATTTCCCTATTATCTTGTATAACAAAAACGTTTGAAAGACTAATCAAATTTCGACTTGAATATTTTCTTGAAAGTAATTCTATTCTTCCTAGGACGCAGTTCGGTTTCCGAAGGGGACTGGGCACAGTGGATGCTGTAGGTGCATTAGTTGCAGATATTCAAATATGTTTTTCGAACAATCAGTACACATTATGTTTATTTATCGATTTGACAGGTGCATATGATGTAGTAGATTTAAATATTTTATTTGAAAAAATGGTAGATGCTGGTATTGGGAAAAAGGTTTGTGCTAATGTAATTAATTTATTCACAAATAGAAACATTTTTATCCGCGACAATAATAACGTGTTACATGGTCCACGCACAGTCTTCAACGGTTTACCACAGGGATCCATATTAAGTCCCTTGCTTTTTAACATCTATACTGCAGAGCTGCATAGGTTAGGCGGTGAAACAATTAACCGAATTCAATACGCTGATGATTTATGTTTTTATGTTACTCGTAATTCATATGAAGAATGGTTAAAGACTTACGAGCATTCCTTCAAGTACTCAAACCATGGCTGGTAAATATGGGCTTTAGTGTTTCTTCGGAGAAGTCTGCTCTGGTATGTTTCACTCGCCATCGACTGGAAACGTCCAGGGCTCTCTCTCTAGATGAGTTCACATTCCCATTTGTCGACGAATACAAATATCTGGGTATTGTCCTGGACAAAAAATTATTATGGACTAGCCATATCAAGTACACTAAACAAAAATGTGAAAAAGGTATGAATCTTCTCAGAGTAGTTTCCAAACAAAAATGGGGAGCTGACTCAAACATCTCCTTCATTTTTTATAAGTCTTATATCCGTTCAATATTGGATTACGGGTGTACATTTTATGGTTCCTCATCAAAAACCAATTTAATAGCTGTTGACCGAATTCAATACAAATCATTAAAAATATGCCTAGGAGTTATGATGTCATCACCTAATCAAGCTGTCTTAGCAGAAATGCAAGAGCCCCCGTTGCATATTAGAAGGCAATACCTAGCCGAAAAGCTTCTTATTAAATACCGAACATTTAACACGTACATGGTTCAAAAGATTTCAACAATAAACACTAACAATCTGACTATGCCATACTGGAGAATAAAAACCAGTCCTCCATTAGCTGAGGCTTTTCTTAATACCAACAGCAAAGAAAATCATATCGTAAAGCAAGATACTTTCCCTATTTTTCAATGCAATTATGAATCTTTAGTGACTGCTCCTAACATCATATACCCCTCCTTTTACGAAGTTTCTAGTATCAACCAAGTAATTTTGAAAACTGAACTTAACAATATAGGCGACAATGTTACCACAATATACACTGATGGATCGAAATGTGATGAAGGAACTGGGGCAGCATTTCTTGTTTCAAATACTAATTACGTGGAAAGATTTAGAATTCCCAATTATTGTTCTGTTTTTTCTGCAGAAGCTTTCGCCATATCAAAAGCGTTAACTTGGTGTACTTTAAATCCGATTCAAAGAGCTGTTATTATGTGTGATTCCAAGTCAGTATTACAGGCTATAGAAAGTTCTCCATTCAAGTGTTACAGACAAAATATAATTTTAGAAATTAAAAAATTAACAAGCGAATTAAAAACCCTGAACAAAAGTATTGTATTCATGTGGGTAAAAGGGCACTGCGGTTTAGAAGGAAATGAGTACGTGGACTTGGAAGCCAAGAGAGCCTGCAAAATGACTTCTTATACCAATCTTTATGTCTTCTCAGACCTTTTAAATTATTATAAGAAACATATTAGAACTAATTGGGAGCGGTCTTACGCCGACTTCGCTAAAACATCTAATAGCCAATATTTCCTTTTGCATCCTACTTTACCAACTAAGATCCCTCATATTTTTAATTTTGATTATAGAAAACAATATACCTCCATCATATCACGTTTAAGAATAAATCACGGTCGTTTCCCAGCTCATCTTTTTAAAATAGGTATTGTCAATTCTCCAGCTTGCTCCTGTAACAAGGCATCAGTAGGAGATCTGAACCATATTTTCTTTGAATGCACTGAAAACAAAGAGGCAACTACTGAACTTTACAATTTTCTTATCAATTTCAACGTTCCTCTTCCCACAAATATAACCGCTCTTTTGGCAAATACTGAGAAGTCTGTACTTGATTCCATAGTGGATTTCATAAATAATTCTAAATTGTCTATTTAGATATATGCTTAGATTTATGCCCAGTAATCAGCAATTTTATATCCTTACTCCTTTACAGTCTTTTTAATTTTTCAACCTTTACTCACTTTTAACTTTCTGTGGCTAATAGACTATGTCTGAGGCCATTCTCCCCCACACACACAAGTTTAATTAACCTAACATTAAAAACATTTAATCGTTTACATTTAAATATGTAACAATAATATTAATAATGATGAATACAAATAGCGAATACTATTACTTGCGTCTCTTACAGCAGTAAGCGGGAGAAGCGGGCCCCCATTTCGGCATTCTCGTTCAAAATAGCTCAACAAAGATGTTACCATCTCTTAACATTTTCTGTTCAGCTGCTTCGGCATGTTATTAACCACACACTGCAGATTTGCCTAAATAATTAGTTATGAAAATAACTGTTTTTTTAATCTTAAAGAAGCAATGAATTTAAAAGCACCAAAAAAACTTGTAAATATTAGACGATGATCGAATGTCAATAAACGTCAAAACAAACTGGGGAATTTTACCAGTTGATTTGACAACGTCTTGAAGTTTTGCCAATCCGTTAGCTGTATATTGCCCTGGCTGTTGAGGATAAATTGTATTCACGGTTGGTAAATTAATATTTATTCTGATAAGCAGGAAAGTAACTAAAAATGACATCATCGTCTTCTTATCGTAAAGAAACTATAATAGACTCAATTACTCCTACTTTTATAACACTATTATGTAGAGTGTTAATGCGAGCAAAACAGATTGCATTTTCTAAATCAGTTAATAACTGTATAATTAATTGTAAAGACAAATTTAATTGATTTATGGTATTCTGAATTTGAATAAATTTATCAAATTCAAAAATTGACTCGTCCAGGATCGTATTTAATTTTTCTACTTCTTTAGCTATTACTTTTTGATCATTAGTTAATGAAGTAATAGTTTTATTGAAATTGTCAGTTAAGTCGGTGGTTAATGAAAATTGTTGATTAAATTTGAAAATAATATTCCTTTCATTATTTTGAAGATATTCTATGGCTCTATCATACCTTTCGGCGTCTGATTGATCAAGATTGCCGGAAATTGTTTTTATGATGCTACTGAGGCTGTTAATTAAACCTCGTTTGATTCTATGAGAAGGATAAATAGTCTGAAATTTTCGTTGTGCTGATTGTAATTGATAGCAAACTCCATTATCGAAATTTTCAAGGCCGTTACAATGTAAAGTTGTGTTTTTTGACTTAAAGATAGTATTAGTTATATTTTGATAGTAAAATTCTAACATATCTAATTCTAAAGCAATAGGGGTTAGGTTATAATAATGAATAAACTCATGTTGACTAATTTGGACCACTGTTCAGGGGAAGTATCCCTGGATTGTCTTCCAAGTTCTGGATTTTTATTTCCTGACATATTGTCTTTGTTAATCTGTAATAAATTTTATGTATTCGTGTTAGGTGTTGGTTTCTGTTTGATATTCTTTTTATGGACTGTGGTTACTGTTCCTTTGTTATTAGATTTCACCGTCTTTGGAGCAAATCTAGGAAGAAGTTTGTTTCTTTTTTTAGTAGTTTTTGGAGGATATCTTTTTTCGTTTCTACTTTGAATTACCTTTTCTTTGAATAGCTTTCTGATTAAGTTGTTCATATAATAATTTAGTTTGGTACTCCATGGTGAGTTATGAATTTAAGTAGTGATTTGACTACATTTACCGCTGTAGCTCTGTATGGGGTATGCTTGTCCGTATTTTGAAAAAGCATCAATTAAAGTCAAAAAATTTTGTCCATTTGTCTGAAATGTATCAATATGTATAATTTCTAGAGGTTTTACAGGTGTTGCTGTTAACATAAATTTGGGTTTAGCAGTGTGTACGTCATACTTATTTATTTGACAATTTTTAGACGAATTTATATATTTTTCTAAATAATTTTTTTAAGCAGGCCAATAAAATCTTTTTCGAATTTGTTGTTCCCTTTCATAAATACCCTGGTGATTCGTTTTTCCTTCGTGATAATTTTTATGAATGTCATATCTGTCATTATTTTCCGTAACATCTGAGAGAATTGTGGAACATTTAACTAGATTATATGCACAGTACAAACAGATTCGTAACATGTATCCGGTGAAAAATGTATAGTGTATTTTATTTATGGTTTGACAAAATCTTTAAAAAATGTTATTATATTATTGTCTACGTTGTCTAATCTAAATTGAGCATGAATTCGTTTTTTACCTGGCAAAACTTCTTTTATTTTTGGTTTATTTGGCTGGTAATAGACAAATTCTAACATTATTTGATTTTTATAGTAATTTATAGGTTTTTCAGTTATTTGGATTTCTATATGGGGTTTTCTTGACTGCTATGGATTGTTTCATCATCTGATATTTCTCATTGATCTTCTTGTATGTTTTGTTGTGGTTCCTCTTGGTTTTCTTGTTTGTAGAGGGTGTTGATCTAAGTTCACCTGTTTCAATATTTCTTCAATAGATGGGGGTATTTCTGCTATGTCTTCGTTAATAAAGTCCGAGAGTCTGTTTTCATGTGGATTATTATATAAAGAGATATTTTCTTCATCAGGATATCCTAATCTTTTGTTCGACTTATTTGCTAGGTCAAATAATTATTTTGTATGTATTTCCACTCTCGAAAGGGTTTCGGCATTTGTATTTGATTTTCCTTTATTTTCTTTGACAGGTACTCAAATGGGATTTATTGAATGTGGGACTAATTGAATAGAATAAAATCGATTCCTATCTGGTTGATAATATTTAATTGGTAATTCAGAATTTTCAAAGTCCAAAATTCAAATTGTGATTACTTTTGAATTCTATGAAGCTTGAAATAGTAATACAATATTCTTGAGAATGCGTTTTAAAAATGAGCTTACTTCGAATGGTTCATGTTTTACATTATTTTTAAAATATTGGAAGCCAATATCGGGATTTAGAAATGATTTTGTTGAACTGGTATCTATAAGGAGTTTCAATGGTGGATTTTAATTAACTATATACAGTAATTCTGTATTGTCACAAAAAGTATTGGTTTCTATTACCTGTTTGGATTCAGAATCGGATCTAAGTGAAAAATTTTGTTATAATGTCTGGTGTCACAATTCACATTTTCACTTTCATTATATTCGTATATCTGGGGTTTGCGTAATAATATTCTTGATCATCGTCTTATTCAAAATTGAGAAGTTCTTCAGATGTCTAATTTATCTGGCGAGTTTTTTTCATGAAAATTGATTGTAGAATTTCCGCGAGCAACTGGAAGTGTACTAGAAATACTCATAGGGGTAGATTTAGGATGATATATATTAAGTCAATCACAAGTTAGGTCACTTCTTGGTCTAGCCAAAAATAACTACTAAACATCAGGTAGGCATCAAATAAAATGTAACTTCTGTCATTCTGACGATAATATTGGTTTATCGAAACAATTGTCAATTTATTAGAATTTTCAATAACTCTTATTATATTGTGGAATTAACTAGAAACCGTGAGTTTCATTTAAAAACACTAATTTGAATTTCTATTTACCGTAGTCATTTGTGGTCTCGATTGAGGTATATTTTTATTTGCACAAACATTTTCTGGTCTTTGGGGTTTGCCAAAAACTTGTTGATTTGTGAAATATCGTTGTGGTGGTAATTGTCTTGGATTTATATTGATTGGACCTTGACGAAATGGTTTCTGATGCGTTGGCCATTGTGGCCTTAAAGAGGGTTGAAAATATGTAGATGGTTGAGGTAGATGTGGCTGATGTCTTACAGAAAATTGGGGATTTTTATAAGTTTTGATGGGTGTTGCTGCCTTTTTGTAAATAATGAATATTATTTTCTTCTTGAATATACTGCATAGCAATAGCTAAGTGGTGGGTCAGATTGTTCCTATACTTGAACCTAAAGGTTCTTTAAGACCTTGTAGGATTTACAGCAAAAAAGTTGCAATCTTGTCAAAGGATAAACCTGTCTTGATTTGAATTGATAATATCAGTAGGTAATCTATTTTCAAGATTTATTTTACAAAATTTAATTGATGTCAACTTATCTAACAATAATTGAAAAATCTCCTCTTATACTTACTTCGGTTATAGCAAGAAGTTGTTTCTCATTTTCTATAGAATTGTATCCTCAGAATCCAGATAACAAAATTGCTATGTCAGATCCACTACCTTTGTTTTTCGAACTACTCCATTTTTTAGTTATTTAATTGAGTTGAAAAATTATTTGACTCATGATACCGCTTTAATAGATTTATTAGTTTTTAGTGATTTATTTATATTTTGTTACTAGCTTGACACATATTGTTCTTCCCCGGCTTGGTATTCGACCTCAGTTAATGTATTTTCATAGCTAACACAGGTATGGGGTGAACAATCGATATTAAATTGGACGCCACAAGTTTTTTAAGCACTAATGATAACTGAACAAAAAACTAAAAAGGTTAAAAACTGGAAAACCTTATATTTACTTTAACTCAACAAAACGAAATACTGAAAATATTTTAACGCAATAATCCAAGTTAATATAACTGCTGAAAATCAAATATCAAAGGTTTCAGCAAATTATATTTATTCATAAATCAATAAAAGCAATAAGATAATTCACATTAACTGCATATCCAAAATACAAGACGAATACGAACGCAGTTATACAATAAAAATCTCAAATTCTAGATTTCCATGAATTGAATATAAGATAAAGGACTTATCTTGGTGAGGTTCTGGAATTATTCAGTTCTCTGCTAGGTTCTAGTGGATGGAGATGTGGTCCTTAATCTGTCCGGCCGGTTTCGTGTTGTTTCTATCGGTGTTGTGTATTCATAACCCAGGGGCTGCAGAGCTGAGGAAAGAAAAAAAGGAGTAAAAATTAAGGAAAAATTCTGGGAAGGAAGGAATAGTTAGAACAGATAGGAAGCTTATGCTTCAACACATAAAAAACTGAATCTAGTTTTTAAAATAAAACTAACAGAAGTCTGTTCTCTCATATTCGCTTTGTTCCCTAAATAAACCGAAAATGCGGAATTATGAAGCTAAAAAAGAATGAAAAGAAATTATTGAAAATTTGCTTCAAAAGAATATGAAATGTTTCTTTTTTACAATAAAAAAGAATTGAACATACAAAATTCATCAAACGCCAGTCCATATTATAATTTGAAATAAAACATAGAATACACATGGAGAGAAAATATTTCAAGAATCTAACTCAGCAGCAAATATGTGAAACCACTACAATGTAGGTACTAACTTATAATTGTTACTAATGGGAAGAGACTTTTCTTATGTACAATATCGTTTAAATACACAAAATTTGGAAGAGAAACAAGAGAGAGAAACAATTTCGAATCATTAGTGCGATGAAATTAAAATATCATAGTCCGATCGAAATTGTAACAGCCGATCGGCTTGTTACAAGCTGAAGATCTTCACATAAATAATTAATTTCTTGGCCACTACTAACAGATGATGAAATTTCTTTCTGTTTTTCCAATAATTAAAACATTCCAAATCAATTTATTAATTGCACAAATAAACTTGGTTTTCTGTGAGCAATTGCCAGTAATTAAGGGATTTAAGGTAGTTGAGATGTTGATATATTGGAAACACACCGTTCATCTCCTTGAGACTCGCCCTAAACAAGTTTTTGCGAATGGCTGACTTTTTTTGTTTTTTTTTAACATCTAGCTGTCAGTTTTCATATTTATACATTAAATTTGTGAATATTATAAATTATCAAAATAAATGTATTCACTTGTTCTGAATTTAAATAGTTGTATTTACAAATAGTTCTATCTCACATATGAACTTATAAAATTACCAAAAAGAGTCACCAGTAGTCTTTACGCAGGTTCTCTATAAGGGCTCATGTCAAGTAAGTTTTCTTGTCTATTTTGATGAGACCATATTGTATATTTTGGGGTTTAGATTAAAACAATAATTTCAATATAGTGCTAGCATTGTTTAAAGTTGCTGTTTAAATGATTAGGTTTATTCACAAAACTTAGTGCTTGTGTCCAGCAGCACTTTGTGAGGAGAGGAAAGAAGTATGTATACATTATATTACCAATTTGTTAGGTGTTCATTTAACATTTACTTGAATGATTAAAAGATTTAGGGAAATGGATCAAACGTCAGAAAATTCAGGAAGAAGGCAACAAATAAAATTGATTGGTACTTAGAGAGCAGATGTTAAGAAATAAAAAATGTATGGGAATTAACTAGTCAACTCACTACAACAACTGTCTCATTCACAATATCTTAAATTGAATTAAATTCACTAAAAATTGCAGTAACACAAATATATCAATTTTTGTAGCGGTGTGATAAGTTTCAGCAGGAATTTACATAAAATTAACATCTAGTTTTTAATGCATGTATTTAAAAATTACGTATAACTTAACTTTTAATTAACTGAAACTGTGTTTTTAAAAACTAACTTTATTTCTAACACAAACTAATACAACAATTTCAAATACAAGACTAACTTTTTTATTATAAACATGAATTTAAATAACCTCGTAACAAACACAAACTAAGCAATTCTACAATAATATAAATACTTAATCAGCACAATATACTGTCCACCTAAGGGCAATGGCGTAGGTGACACCTCCCCCTTTAGAAGGAAGCTTCTCCTGGAAGCTGGATCCCATCTTCCGTTGACTCCTGATGACTCTTACTTGTCCTTCCTAAATGTTTCCTCTTGTGCATGATCCACAGGAAGGCCACTATCAATGCTGTATAAAGAAGAATAGTCCAAATACTAGGAATGTGCAAATTATGGTTTTCCGTGAATTTTGGCGTTACCAGTTGATTTGGAATATCCTTTATTTTTAAACTTTTTAAATCAATCTTCATTGGAGAAACGTGTAATTGATTTAATTTCAAATTTAATTCATTTATTACAAAAGGTTGTCCATAAGTTTTTTGTTGAAATATTAACTCTTGATTTCTAAATATAATTTTACATTCTGAATTTTCAATTAAATAAATGCCTTTAAGAGTTTTCACTTCAGTTTCTTGCTTACATTTTATGATAAATTTTTCTTCTACTGGAAATATTGCCAAAAATTGATTTATCTCCGGAATAATTTCAATGTGATTCTTAATTATTTCAATTTTTGTATATTGACAAAATGTAGAATTTCCTGCTAGCAATATGTTTTCTTCGCACCCATAATTATTATTGTCTTGCAAATGGTTAGGACATTGAAAAATATTGCCGCGAGTGCAAATGTAATTTAAAGGTTTTAATGACATTATTTGATTTTAGTAAAAATTTTGAATTAGGTATTAATGTTAGGTATTCTGATTCAATTTCTGTAGGTATAGGTAACATATAAAAAAGATTAAATAAAATATCATAATTAATAGGTATCGATAAAAAATATTGTATTTGATTATTTTCTACTTTACAAACTACGTCTATGACGGCTTCAAATTCTAAAATGTTTTTATGTTTTAATTCGAAAGGTAATTCCGTTTGATAGTAATAATGCACTTTTTGCAACTCTGCAAAAAAGTCGTCAGATTTTATAATACTTGGATGTAATGTTTTAAGTCTACAGAAAGTTAATGAATTTTCTACTGTTTCTAAAACGTCTAAAATTACATTGAATGTGATAAGAAGTTCGTTGAACAGCTGTTTCAAATAAATAATATTTTCTGCATTTGCTTGAAAATCTAAAATATCTCTTATCTCAAATATTTTCGTTTTTAATATTTTTTCATTATACTGGATGTCCTGAATTGTCTTATTAAAATTATCAATTATTTGGTGACTAACAGAATATTGCATTTTAATTTGAGTTTGCAAGTTTTCTTGATTTTGTTTTAAATGTTCCATAATTTAATTAATTCTTTCTCCATCTTCAGAGTCTAAATTTCCCGTAATTGTTTTTACTATTGATTCAAGACCGTTAATTAACCCTCTCTTTGGTCTATCTAAGGTTGAATGAATATTGATGTTATCAAATTTATCATCTATACTATTCTTAGTGTACTCTATTATATTTACAATATTTTCTGTTTCAGTTAGAATAAATGTATTATTAGATATATTATATTTAACGTGATTATATTGTATACTTAACTTATTATATTCTACTAATAGTGGACTTAAATTATAAAAATTAACGAAAGTATGACTGGATTTCTGCAGCTTGGCATATCCAAGATTTATGGGAAGTATTCCCAAGTTATGGGTAACATCTTTTATTTTGACTGTTGCGTCTCCGACGGTGACGAACCTGAAATGAATTTATATGGAGTTTTTTTAGGACGTTTTATGTTTGAAAGATGAATATTTTCTGAAGTATTTTTGTGTCTAGCAGCGATTTTTGCTGTTTTTAGTCGGATATTTTTGCTTTTAATTTCTTCACTTTTATATTTATTTTTGGTTTTACCTTGTGACTGTTTATTACGTACATACACTTTAGTGGGTATTGTATCTGGCAATTCTTCACGGCTTTTATTGGCTTTAGATATTACTTTTGATTTATTTTCCTGTAATTTTTTATTTAAATTCGAGTATAAAATTTTCATTTTATCTTTATGATTTTGTATATAATTATTAACTACTTGTCGATCTAATTCTATATTGAAGGGTGTATTACTATCTATGTGTCCGGTAATTATTTCGTTAGGTTTCAATTTTGTTGCAGAATGAACGCTATTATTATAGGCTAATAATGCATAAAGTATTTTATTTTCAATAGTCTCATTCTTAAAATCTTTTTGATTATTCAAAAGTCTGATGTGTTCAATAATCGTAGAGTGGAATCTTTCTGCAATTCCATTCGATTCTGGATGTTGAGAACTTATAAAATGAATTTTAATTTTATGCGTTTCTAATAATTCCTTTACAACAGAATTTGTTAATTCAGTTCCATTATCCGAAATTATTTGTTCTGGTATACAGTGGTGTGTAAAATATTTAATTAGACTATGAGCTACTTCTATTCCTTGTCTAAATTTTAATTCATACATTTGACCATATTTAGAAAATGAATCTATTATCGTAAGAAATTTACTATTTTCTAGGGTTATCGTGTCTAAATGCAAAATGTGGAAAGATTTAGTAGCTGTAGGAATAACATTTAAAAATGGTTTTTTTGGTTTTCTAACATATTTGCTTAACTGGCAAACTTCGCATTCGTTTATATAAGTTTGTATAGATGCTCTTTGATTAGGCCAATAATACAAAGCTTTTAATTGATTTTCAGTTTCATCTAGACCTCTATGATTAGTCTTACCCTCGTGGTAATTTTGAATTACTTCTTTAACTTCATTTGAAGGAACGTCTATTAATTTTTTATTACATTTAACAAAGTCAATTTGAGAATCTTGAAAGTGATTTTGTAGAATAACACTGAATTTTTCATAAATTGGGTCTTCGAAATAAATAAAATATTTGGTCTTAGGTACTATGTATTCTTTCACGAAATTAATCACATCTTGCTCGAAATTATTTTTTGATTTGTACAATAATTCTTTGTTTATTTTCATACAGTTTTATAATAGTGGGTATGGCTGGTTCGAAATTTACTTCTGTAAATATTAATTGATTTTTACCAATATTTATCGCTGAATCTGAAATTGGTATACCGATTACAGGATTTTCCTCATTTGTGGAACTGTGATGTCATCGTCATCATACTCATTATTGTTACTTTCATTATCTGTTTGAACTATTAGAGATACATTATCATCGGGAGATGATGAGAGTTTTTTATTAAATTTGTCCATATATACTAATACATTTTTAGAACATTGGGGTTCTTGTAATTTAGTTTCATTAATATTTATTTGAATTCGGGACAAACAATCGCTATTGGTATTTAAAGCACCTTTTTTGTATACGATATCATAATCATATTCTTCAAGTTTCAAGCGCCATCTGACAAGCTTTGAACTTGAATCTTTAAGTGAGAATAACCATTGAAGTGGTTTATGGTCGGTAATAGTTGCATTCTGAATCATTTAAGGTTCTGCTGGCGTAAGCCACAGGTAAATCAGAGCCCATTTTGCCTTGACTTAAAACAGCACCTAAAGCATAATTGCTGGAGTCTGTGGTAAGGTTAAAGGGTTTTGTAAAATCTGGATATTGAAGTATTGGTTCATTTATCAACAGATTTTTACACATTTCAAAACATTCTACATAATCTGAATCATTTACATTGATAATTGCATGTTTATTCAATCTGATAGTTAACGGTTTAGTTAATTTTGAAAAATCTTTTATAAATTTTTGGTAATAACCTAGGAGTCCTAAGAATCCTTTTAATTGTTTTGAATTTTTTGGTATCGGAAATTTTTGAATTGCTAAAATTTTATCTGGGTTCGGCTTTACACCTTCTGGCGTGACAATATGTCCCAGATATGCAACTTCTTTTCGCAAGAATTCGCATTTATCAATTTGTAATTTAAAATTAGAATCTCTTAATCTATTGAATACTTCTTTTAAATTTGTTATGTGTTCTTGTAAGCTGGTACTGAACACAATTATATCATCAAGGTACACCAAACATTTCTCGTTCTGTATACCTCTTAGGATATTGTCCATGACCCTTTGAAAGGTTGCAGGAGCCCCTTTCAGACCCATGGGCATGCGCACATATTCATAGTGCCCATTTTCAATATTAAAGGCTGTTTTCGGAATATCCTCCTCAGCCATCTCGATCTGATGGAAACCAGAAACGAGATCTAATGTTGTAAAATATTGACAACGTCCAAGATTATCTAGTAACGTTGTAATATCTGGCAATGGATATCGATCTCCAATTGTGATCTCATTCAGTTTTCGATAATCAACAACGAGTCGATACTTTGGCTTTTGAGAAGCATCTAGCTTCTTTGGATATTGCTCGACCACGGAGAGCTGGACGGCCTAATAATATTATCATTTAACATTTTTTGAATTTGTTTTTGAATTTTCGTTCGGTGAATCTCAGGATATCTGTATGATTTTGAATAAATAGGTATTTCATTAGAAGTTTTAATATGATGTTTTATTTTACTTGTGAAGGTAAGCTGATTTCCTTCAACATGAAAAATATCACTATACTCTTGAACTAATTTTAATACAGATTGTTTCTCTTCGGAATTCATATGTTCAGTTCTAACTTTCGAAACATCAAATTTAACATTTTCAGAATAAATATTATTAAAATATGGGTTGAGGGTTTGTTCGTATTCATCGAATGTCTCAACACTAATAGAAGGGCTTAAGTCTACTCGAAAGTTGGATTCTGAAGGATTTAAACATTCCGGGATTTCTAGTTTCCCAATTCGTGTATATGGTATAATTACATTACCATTTTTTACATTTTCAATATTTAATTTAATTACTTGTTCACAACGTGGATGCACTACTATACAATTCGTGGATCCAGTTTTAATGTCAAAGTAATTTATTTTAATTTGACTATACGGAGTCATAAGCAAATTATTATTTAAGTCAATAATTGCATTAAGTATTTTTAAGTTATCTAATCCTAACAAACAATCAAAATGATCGTGAAATTTGAAAACGCAATATTCTAAATTAAGCGGTTTCCTATAATTAAACATTTTTAGGACTGGAATAAAAGTGCAGAAATTTTGTTGACTGCTACCAAAGGCAGATTTTACATGGAATGGTTTTTTGACATAAGATTTTTTGAAATATTTTTCAACTACAGCTGGTGTCACAAAGGATCTTATGCTATTAGTATCAATTAAAACTTTTAGATTTTGTTCTGGGAAAATTATATAGGGTAACACACTTTCTGAATGATTTAAGTTTAATAATTCGATAATGTTTGATTTGGTTCCGAGGCTGGTGTCTCTAAAAAATTATCGGATTCATCATTAATACAATCGGAATCGTCTATATTATGTAGTTCTTCCGAGATAAAATTTCTAGGTTGATTAGGGTTGTGTTGGAACCTATTTTGATAATTTTGGGGTTGGGGTCTAAGTGTGTTTCTGGTAGACATACTCATTGGAGTTGGATTTGAAAATCTTTGATTTGGATTAGGTTTAAAAACGTTATGACCATTATTAGAAAAGTTTGTATTATTTCTATTAGAAGAACTATAAGAAGTTGATGGACGATTTTGGGGGTTTGATGCTGGATTTCGATTAGTGTGTTGATAATTCTGCATAGAATTTGGCTTAGGAGGTGGCTGCCTATGTGCCACATTATTTTGGAAATTGGTTTTATTTTTATACGAATAATTTTGCGTATTTAAATTTTTCGTACGCATTAATGTACCTAAAGGTTCTTTTAAACCGCGTAGCAATACTCTGAGTGCCAAATTTTTAAAATAATTTCCTAAAATTAAATGTTCATTCACATTGGAATGTGTTATGAGATAAGAAATTTGAAGATTTAATAAATGTTGAATTCTATTATAAAATTCGAAAGGCGTTTCATTACCTTGTTTCATTTCTGAAAGTTCTATATTTAATGTGTAAATATCTCTTTTATCAGCATAGTATTGAGAAGTGCATCTTTTAGATTTTCCCAAGTTCTTATCGTACAGGAAGAAATGTTTATAGCTGCTTCACCTTTTATTTTTGCTAAGATGCTTCACCTTTTATTTTTGCTAAGATGCTGGACATCAAATATTCATTTTGAAAATCCCCTACATCTACAGTATTATAAAAGTTACTAACTAATTTCTCTGAAATTTCAATAAACCTAGGAAGTAATGCATTGTTTCCATCAAATTCTGGTATCATATCCAGATATTCTTTTTTTAAAATAGGTAATTGTGGAGTAGCCATTTTATTAAAATTATTTATGGGAAAAAGTTTTGGTGATGCTAAGGTTAATTTTATTTTAGTGTTAAAAGAGTTTGAGTCTGAATTTGAATTATTTGAATCAGAATTTGAGTCAGAATCGTCAGATGTATCAGAAAAATAATTAATATTCCCTCTATATGACATAAAAACACTTACAGTAATAGAACGAAGATCCTTTCCACTGGCTCGGACTGCACAGGAACAACCAATCTCCTCTTGATTCTTCCGGTTTCTCGCACAACACAGATCTTCTAGTTGAGTTTCTCAGTTCGCCCAACTAAGAGTTCTAATAATTAAAATTCACTTGTTCGAATAGTCAATAAATCGTAGAAACGAACCGAATGTTGTATGCTTTAACTTTCGATTGACTATCCTACTGACTGCGATACTTAACTTTTAATTAACTGAAACTGTGTTTTTAAAAACTTACTTTATTTCTAACACAAAGTAATACAACAATTTCAAATACAAGACTAACTTTTTTATTATAAACATGAATTTAAATAACCTCGTAACAAATACAAACTAAGCAATTCTACAATAATATAAATACTTAATCAGCACAATATACTGTCCACCTAAGGGCAATGGCGTAGGTGACATATATGTATGTATAGCAACAAAGAGATTCGTGGGTATTGCATGCAAAAAGAAAAAGGGGACTACTGAAAAGAGTGGTAACCACAGACATGCATGTTTCTAGCTCATTAGCCGTTCTCAGTACGGTATAACCAAGTAAGGGTGTGAAACCTGGGAGCAAAATTGTTGACTGAAGCATGAAAAAATACCAAGCACAAAAAATAACGTACTCTCTATAACCAACAAAAATATCTAAAGTGGACGTGAATACAATTCTTACCATAAATCTACACAACTCTGCAAATCCCAACATTACAATTAATATTAATAAATAATATTACGTAGTTGCAATTTAAATAGTCTTACTTGTAAGTAATGTCAATATTTTCATAATAAATGGTTTTTACAATTTATTGTTAAATTTATTTGTTTGTTGTGGACAAAGTATAGTATTCTATTCTAATAATTTACTATTATTTCACTCTTTGAAAAGTATTTAAAAGGAGCATGTAATAAATATTTTTAGTTTAACTGGTATAAGTAAACTTGAAAAAGCAGATATGCAAGCAAGGTTATTTTCAAATCTTGGTTTGGTTAAGGATAGTCTGGGCGATTATAATAAAGCAATAGAATTATTTACCACTTCAATCAATGTTTGTAAGAGTAATGACATTTATGAACAGATGAGTCGAGGTTATATGTCTTTAGCAGCTTTATATGAAAAACAAAATGACAGTGGCAAAACTATGCATCACTATAATTTAGCAATAGAAGCTGCAAGTAAGTACAAATCAAAATTGAATATTTATGTTGCCTTTTGTAAGATATTTTATTAGTTCAAACGTAGTAAGAATTTTGTGGCATTTATTCACATCAATTATAAATAAATATATTTTTATCTTCACATCTCATCATATTCAAATATATTTTTTAAATCACACCACTATTTTTTTCAGTACCTAGTAATTAAAATGTATTTCCATGACTTTTAGAGAAAACAAAGGGTAATGTAGATTTAATGAGCGGAGTGCTCATGGCAAAATCCGAAGCGCTAATTAAATTAGGTGACTTTTATGGAGCTAAGAAAAGTTTGTACAAAGCATATAAGCTACATAGCCCAAATATTCAAGAGAGAAAACTTATTGAAAAATATTTAAGAGCAGGTAAAAACTATTTTGATTTGTTATAATTTTATTGTTCATAGTATCTACTGAATAGAAAGAATAACTTGTTGATTAATATGTACATGGTACTTTCAATGTTCCAATTTTGTGACTGATGAAATGTCAAGAATTTGTCACTCTCCATTTAAAAGTGACTCCTGTAGAATTTTGCAAAATGCTAGGTTAGTAATTGAGTAACTACTTCAAACGATCTATAGATTATCAAGCTGTTTATGCAGAAATTTGTTTTTTTTATTCTCTATTATTTTATTTACCAGTATAATTATCATGTCATACACATATAAAATATATAAAGAAAATACACATAAAACCACAGAGGTGGTACGTGGACTGGTTTAGTATAACTAATTAATATGAAAACCAAATTAACCCAATGAAATAAAATATTTTTAGTATTACTTGGTGCCAATAACAATTTATTTCTAGTAATACTTCCAGACTATTGGAATTTTTTTCTCAATAATTCATAATGATAAAGAATTTGCTAGAATTATTAATCTCCCAAATTAGGTAATTTTCCACATATATATATAGATTACTCTAGTTAAATAAACTTTCAGTTGCAACAATGTGTAAAACAGAAGATAAACTGGCGGTGGAGACTAATGACAACAGGGAACTGAAAAAACTTTATGAAAAAATGGGCGACTGTGCATGTGATGTTAAAAATTATTCAAAAGCTTTAGAGTATTACAAGTTGATGTTGAATTATGCTGAGAAATCTGGAATAAGTGGTAGAGAGCTCGCTACGTGTTATAATTCTTTAGCACAAACATACGAGGATAATAAGATGTATGAAAAAGCTGTTGAACACTTTGAGAAAGAATACAATCTTCGGGATAATATAAAAGACTGCCTTGATGCTTTGAGTAAGATTGCTGACAATAAAGAATCTGCCAATAGATCTGCAGGTGAAGTATTATTAGTTTACAATAGGGCAATTGAACACTGTCAAGAAAATTGCAACTTGAAAGAAGAAAGGCGGATGATCACAAGGTATTTTTTATGATTATTGTAGTTAATATGTTGAATTCAAACTTGTTATTGTTTAGATGTATCCAGTACTTACAACGCGTACATAATGAAGTGGAAGCCTATAAATATGAACAGAAGTTGAATTCTTTGAAAATTCCTGATAATGAAATGGATTCATCATCATCTGATAATGAAAGCGATATTTCAATTTCCAATACTTCCAAAGAAAATTATGTAGAACTCGATGATATTACAGGTAAATATGGTCTAAGATCCGGATCTAAAACTAAAACCCTTCATCCTTCTTCCTGATGAAATATTTTTTTTCAATAAAATATATAGATCAACAAACCCTCACATGATCGATACTCCATATCTTAGTAAGGATATTTTTAATTACAATTTTTCCCAGTTACGAAAATTTGATAGCGATGGAAATCAAAAAGCATATAGAAAATAGCATTGTATGATTGATTGACTATCTTTTTCCTAGAAATAATTGCCGCCAATCAGGTGTAAACGGGTTTATTGGTATTACTAACTTTCTCTCATTATTTTTTCAAAAAAATCATAAATATGTAAATGTATATAATTTTATTGCGAATCCAATGGTATGTGGTTGATATTTAAAATCGTGGCAAGCTAATCATACAACTTAATGTACGGCGTCACAAAGAATACTATATAAATTATTATGCGCCGTAGAGAAGGATGAACGATAGTAGCTGCTGATATATATATATATATATATATATATATATATATATATATATATATTAACATAGAGTGAAACCTGCAACACTCTGTATACTGAATTATGGAATAATAGACTACACACTGTAAGTAATTAAAAATTTTGGAATTTGAATTTTTTTTTTAAATTATTTAAAAGGAGACAATCTGTACTATTCACTATTTAATAGAGAAAGTATACAAGAATCTAAATGTATAACTATGGAGAAGATTTTAAATAAGCTTTATAAGAATATAGGTGAAATGAAATAACAAAATTTCCATATTTAAGAGAGAGAATTTTAGAACGTTTGTTCCATATAAATAAAAATAATAATCCATTGTTCTCATTGTCAAAGTAAAATAATAATATGATTTGTTTTAAAGAAGTAAATATTAGAGATTGAAAGAAGTTTTCGATAAGATTATGTGACTATTTAAATGTGTCAAGGTAGGAAGTCAAATGAAAACATTAATTTTATGGAACATGACACTTGTTAAACGATTTGTCATTCCGAATAAATATTTTAGAAAATAAGAACTGTCATTTTAAAAATTTATTGAAATACAATTTAAGGGAGTAATATATGGGTTATAATCATTTAAGAAACTCAAAACAGAATGTTCTAAAATGATGGATGGACAATCTACTATTTGAAATGAAGATTTTCAATAAGAATTTTGATAACCAATTTTGATTGGTGGAATACGTTTAAAATATTCTCATCAGCGACAAGCAGATTGCTAATAATAAAAAAAAATTGAATGGGGACAGTTTTGTTGATAATGTAGACTATTCACTAGGTACTTTTTTTTGGTAGCAGAAAAATATTAAGAAGCAAAATTTTTGAGAAAAATTATTAAAACTTTCGGAGAAACAACAATTTGGTATGAAAATTAGAGAAAGGAATACATTATACTTTAAAGCTAATCAGTAATATAATTAATCAAGTAGATATACACATTATAAGAAGAAAATTGGTAATTATAATTGAATACAAACCATAAAATTTATCGACGTAATTAAGTAAAATGTTGTATTGTGGAAACGGTGTCTCCACAATACTTTTCAGAAAGCTTTGGATTATGAGATTTGTCTAAAATGTATTGATGTGGACGAAATATAGCATTGATTCTTGATATTATGCAAGCTGGACAAATTGTATGGTGTCTTCCAAGAGGTAACCTAAAACAAAATAAAAACCAATCATTGATGTGAATTAATTGAACAATACAGTGAACAAAGGTATTTAAAACTATTTTAATTATATATAAAGAAGGTAGAGTAAACTTACCGATTTTGTACAAAGAATTGAACTTTGATATTGCATAGACGCTCATAAGCTTTATTATTCGCCATTTTCTGTCATAGACTTTGATATAACGGATTTCGTGTTATAAAATTTGTATAAAATGTTGCCTATTTTAAATCATGTATAGAAATAATATTTCACCAGAGTGTATGATTTTATTTGAATGAGTGATCATACTAGATAGTAGGTTTTCACAAATTTATGTCTTGTAAAAGAATTATGTATTTGTTTCTACAACATTAAATAACGTTTTTCCATTTGAAAAACATTTTATATTCTTGAGATTTTTCATTTCTTTATGGTGATTACTCCATCTAGTTTCAACTGTTAGTAGCTTTGAACTGACATCTGTGAACCGTGGAGAGGTTCAACATTAAACAGACAGGACCGTCTTTAGAGTTTAATTGGAAATAATAAAGCAAGTATATTTTTGATTAACTAAATTCCTTTATTGAAATATAGGGACTTTATTTAAACTTTGGCGCTCATATTAGAAATTAAAATTGTTTTGTTTTTCTACATTTGAACCCTACTCTGAGATTATGGAGTTTCTCATGAAAAAAGTATAATTATCTTACAAATTAATTTTAAATTTTACAATATACCGGGCAAACAAAAACTAAATATCAACTAAACTAAACTACTAAACAATAATTTTAATATTCTCTCTCCCAATAAAACCACAATAATATATATATATATATATATATATATATATATATATATATATATATATTGAACCAGCCCTCTAGTTCTTGAAACATTTTTAAATAAATAAACACAAAAAAAGTATCTATTATTAAGGAAGGTGTAGCAGTAGACACAACCACTTTATGAAAATCACTGACAATTCAGGTATAAAATCAGTAGAAAGAGTGAAATATGCATAAATATAATATCAGATATTGATATGATTGATTAATAAAAGGACTATGAGTAGAAATACTAAACACAACATTATTTAAATAAGTATCAAAAGTTACCTGCACAATTAATTCCAGAATTACGTCAATGTCAATGGGTTCCATATTGATCTGAACACAGCCATATGAATTTCAGCAGAAATAAAATTTTATTTGAACTTGAAACCTGAAACAACATCAATTAATATCTATTTCAATAATTGCTTATCAATATTTGCAGGTGTTTATAATAAAAGTTGACAATTTAAAGAAAGGGTTGAAAGCTTTATGAGAAATGATAAATGGAACACAGCCCAAACATATGACAAAGAAATGTATTATAAACAGGAAGTAATGAAATCTAGTAATTTTATTACCAACTTAAATTTATTGATTATTTATTTTATATAGAACAATAATAACAAAATCAAAAATAATCAATTACATCTATATGAATCAGTAATCTAGGTTGTATATTTTGTAAAAATGAATATAAATAAGAAAACAAAAACGTAATAATGATTAAAATTGCTAATGTATTCTAGGAAAAAGACTTTATATAGAATCCTGAATACAAAATAAATATTTGTGAATAAATGTGTTAATCCTCCAGGACTTAAAAATCAAACAATTTCATTTTATAATTAAAAGACATAGGAATCGAAAATTTGTGTTATTAAAATAAAGATAAGCAAGCTTTGCATTTGCGAAGCCAAAAAGTTTGTTGATTTAAAAAACAAGTGAGTGGGATTTGGTATGATGGAGAGGTGAGCGTCGATATAAATCTCCTCTAATAAAAATTATTAAAATTTTGATAAAAATTTAACAAGTGCTCTCTAAAAGGTAATGGAAATACATTAATAAGTTTTTGTGAACCCGTAAAGAATAAAAAGGTGGTCAGAAGGTGCATCTCTCTCTGGAGAGATCTTCAAGAAATTAGAGACGCGAGTAGCAGGTCTGTGCATTTTAATTAAAATATTTGGAATTCCATATATAAATACGAACAGTGAACTAAAAATAATATTCAGAACATTCTAATCATGCAATTTAGTTTGTAATAATATAATTGTACTTACTTGTTTAATTTAATCCATTTTCAATGATCACGTGTTCCATAAATGTTCACATAATTTCCAACTTTTAATTTCCTCTAATGCATGCATAACTGATCTATCCATTACTATCTGCTTTTCTATCCACACACATTGTTTCAGAATTTATATATATATATATATATATATATATATATATATATATATATATATATATATATATATATATATATATATATATATATATATATATATATATATGTAATTGCATATTTAAATTTATTCAACGTATTGAAATTTTCACAACTATATACACGCAGGCAGAGCATAAACTGTTTCTACACCGCATTGACGGTGAAGAGCGTCTTCGTGTTATAGGAAGTTATATAAGCGCATGCGTTGAACTTGTGCGCCGACGCAATACAATGAATTGTTGTGTATTAAGAATTGCATAGGATGCAGGGGTTATAAAGTAATTTTAAATGTTAAAAACAATACAAAAATTTTCATATTAACTATTTATTAAATCAATTTTCATTGAAGTGTTGGTATTTTTATTCTTTTCATGTCCTCAATAAAATTATTAGAATTAACATATTTCAATCTTTATATATGAGAGTATTCAGAAGCCCAATTTCATTGATAAATTAAGTAAATAGACAATATAAATAAAATTAAATAATAAGATTGATGCCAAGAACTCAAAGGGAGGCGTCATCATGCTTCCGACTAATATTTAAAACATTAGATGAAATTGATAGAAGAAGATATTTTACGAGCTAGCCGAAGGTAAGTCGTGTTCATTATACGTATAAATAACAATCAAACGACTATTATATAATGACAATATAACTTAACATAAATATAAAAATTATAATAAATAATTATAATATATATATATATATATATATATATATATATATATATATATAACAAGATGTACGAATAGTGCGTGACATATAAACAATAAGTAACGAATTGAATAGTGGGTATTCCACTATCCTGCTGAATTATGTTATATTTTCTCATGTTTCATTCACCAACTTTGCTCCCATGTTTCACATCTTTTCTTGGTGGTACCGTACCGATGACGGCTAATGAGCCAGAAACATGCATGTCTGCGGTTACCACTTTTTTCAGTAGCCCCTTCTTCTATTTGCGTGGAATACCCACTATTCTATTCGTTACTTATTATATATATATATATATATATATATATATATATATATATAAAAGTATTGGTACGTTTGACTGATGAATATTAACAAAATATGTTCATCAAGAACTGGGTGTAGCAGTCAACAGTGGGGCTGGTGAGAAATCAAACAATTTTATTATTCATCAAGCTTTCAACCCTTGTTTGGGGTCTTCCTCAGGATGACTACAAATATTATATATTTAAAAACAATACGTTACAAAACATAGTCGTACTTACTAAAATGGATTGTCAGATCGACTATACCATAAAAGTTGGAAACAATAAAAACTCAATAAACAATATATACATTTAAAAAACATTTAAAAATAACACAAAAAACCGTTACAAACAATAACATTGTACTGATTTGGATATTTTTATCGGACCAACCACACAATGAATATTACATTTTAAGATGTTAGAAATTAGAAATTACTGACAAAACTCCAAATGAAAACAAATGATAACAAATGGTAAAAGTGACAATTAGCATGGAACAACACGGTGAGCACGGAACAACACAAAATGGCCTTTAACTAAAATGCAAACCAGCGAACACTACATTAACGAAGATGTTATGCATTGTTAGTGTGCTGTGTTAGGGGAAATATTTTAGGAATTTTGTTCTTATTATTCTCATACTCCAAAATGTAATTATAGATGAGACTCAGATTTTGAGTATCTGATCTAGTGTTGAGGGGTCTTTCAATTTTATTAATAAACACCATCTCCAAAAAAATCCTTTTATAGTAGTTATTTTCTCCAATTAAAACTTCAACTCCTTCGAAATCCATATCATGTTGTGATTCAATAACATGGGTCGACAGAGCGCAAGACGGCCTTCCCAATCTGCAATCGCTTTTGTGAGATGTTATTCTACCCTGCAAAAGCCTTGAGGTTTGTCCAATGTATGCTTTATGACAATCCTTACAATTGATCTTATACACAACATTGGAACTTTCTAACGGTTTGACTTTAGTTTTGGTGCGGGTAAACAGGGAACCTACAGTTTTCACATTCCTCGTTGAAATCTTAACATGTGGAATGTGTTTCAAAACAGAAATAAGTTTGGGAGTCAGATCATTGATATAAGGTAAGGAAACAAATTTCATATCTGTTCACATCTCATTTCTGTTGATGATATTTTAGGATCAGCGCAATTTAGGAACAAGTATATCGCTGTGATTCTGTCACTAAAAAATCTATCATATCATTATCAAAAATCTTTTCAATAATTTGAACTGGGGTACAATTGTGGTATTTTTTGTAGCTGCCATCGGGAAAACTGGTGCATGCTGCTTCTAAATCACTTGTTATCCATTCAATTGTGTTCAACTCTATTGTTTGAAAATTAAACGGTACCCCTTGAGAAGGTGCGGAAGATGTTGACGCCATTGGTTCACTAAAGGCACTTCCTGGCATTGTGTCAAAATCTCCAATTCGTTGGTCATCTGCAAGCTTTACGTCAGCTTTTGCTCGCAGTTGAGAACCTGGCAAATTGTCGATTACTCCACCACCATCTTCTTCTCCCGAATCATCGTCTGTAATTATTCCAGCATCAGGTGGTTCTATCTAAATTTCAGTCACGTCTTCATCATAAGCCATTTCTAGAGATTCTTGGAACGAAAAACCACGCCTGGGGAAGCAAAGAAATAACAAATATTATGTGCTTGTTCAGTTTCGCATTATCGTTTTTTAATTTTTAAAAGAAAACAAAGTCTATAGGACGGTCTGTGTGCCTTAATAAAGTCCAGCCAACTGTGTGGCATTTATTTTGTTACTATGGAAGCAATAATATATTGAAATAGTGTGACAGTCCTGTCAAGAGTAATAAAAAATATTAATAAAAAAATAAGAGCAGTGTTTTTTCATAAAAAATAATATAATTTCTAACGAAGTTCTCGTTCGTTCAGAACCATATAAGGAACTGACGGCAAGGGAACGCAATATTGGTCCTTCTCAGCCGATAGTTAGCCAGAAAACAAAGCTTTGCCAAAGCGAAAATTGAAATCGAAGCGCAGATGTCAGACACACGTGTATGCAATCATTGAAAACCGAGCTGGAAAACAGATTGAATCGACGCAGACGATAAGTATTCAGCAGTTCAGCACCTTTTTAGTGGTACCGTTGTGATAGCACGCCACATAAGAATACCACATCCACCAATCAAGCTCTTGACAGAACAGAAATAATTACTTCAGAGGTCATGTACAAATTATTTATTAATTATCCTTGCATTGCTCCTGATTTTACGTTACCTAGTCGCGTTTCCACTTGTTTAAATATGTATTTTTTAATTTTTTCGCAATATTTTTAACTACTTGTGATAATTTCGTGCATGTCTCGGCAGGTTATAGACAACAAAACTCACTTAAGTCTCAATACATTTCTATTGAATAAAATATTTGGGTTGTTAAAATTTATCAACTTTATTAACTTTATTTAAAAAAAATTCAATACAATGGAAAATGCAAATGAAGAAAGAAGGTTAATAGCTCGTCGCGCACAAATTAAAGCTGAACTTACGCGTTTTCAAACTTACTTAGATAAATATAGTCCCGAAAAATACTCGCTAACAGAAATCGAAATTCGCTACGAAGTCGCAAAAAACATTTTATCCGAATTTAAAGCTATACAGGGTGAGCTGGAAGATATTTTACTCGTTACAGGTACCTTAAATGAAGAAAAAGCTAGTTCGGAACGCGAAGAGTTTCAAAAAAAAATATTTTAAAGCAATTTCTACCTCTAAAGATTTAATTTCTAAATTTGCCCCAGTTCCTATACAGATCGCTACTCCCGTAACATCAGTACCACAACAGGTACAATCAAATACAAAATTACAAGCCATAAAAATTCCTGAATTTTCAGGACAATACTTTGAATGGCGGGGTTTTAGAGATACTTTTACAGCCTTAGTACATAATAACGGTTTATTACAAAATATTGAAAAATTCTACCACCTTCAATCATGCTTAAAAGGTGAGGCTGCTCATGTTATCGTATCTTTACCTCTTTCTAACGCTAATTACATCACCGCCTTTAATTTATTATCTGAAAGGTATGATAATCGGAAGGCCACTATTAATGCACATCTTAAAGAAATATTTGAGTTACCATCTCTACATAGAGAATCACACGTCAGCTTACGCAATTTCCTCGATACATTTTTAAAAAATTTACGCGCTGTACAATTCTCCCCTTAATGACCGAGCTGTTTATTAACAAAAAAACCTGTCACCAGTGTAATAAAAGGCTGGACCCCAGTGTAATACTTTGGCCCCCCAAATGTAATAAATTTGACCCTTCTATACCGGGTCCGCGGTCACCACTCTAATACCTGCTGTCACCAATTCTTTTTTAATACGCAGCCGAGCGAAAAAAAGCAAATTCCAGTCCGATTTAGGCTGGGAACTCCTGGACTTAAAACGGTTTGGTTTCCTTCGCCAGGACAGGATTGTTCTCTCAGTTCGGCCTCGTATCCAATAGCGATGCACATGGGAAATTCGGGGTAGGATTCTGAATAAAGTATCGGAAAACCACAAAGTTGTATAAAAAAAATATAATAAAACTTTCTCTGTATAAAGAAAATCCCAATATCAAAACAAATATTAACTCCCACACAATAAAACTATTACCCACTTATATAAAATTTGTTCAATGTGCGCGAGGACCGTATGATTTCGCCCTTATTCCGTAAAATGTATTTGCCTCGCTTCCAAACCAAAATATTTATGTGTAGCGTAGGAAATTTCTGTACACACACGACGGCAGCAAGACTCCCAGTTAAATTCAAGTCAACGTACTCTATGTAAACAGAAAGTGAAAGTTGAGGAGATTAAATTCCTGCTGATTTATGATCAATAATTTTCATCGGCAACCAGTTCAGTGTGTATTACAAATTTACCGCGTTGCAATTTGTCTTTTCTATGAATAACCTACAATGTTTATTTACTTAGATTACTATGTGGTGGTTTCATAACCACGTCGGAAAAACCAAAATTATTTAAACCTATCGAAATTTCACTGATAATGTGACTATATGGAGGCAAAATCATACACTCCGGGCTCTTGATTCTAGTTACAATTAATTTCGTTTTAACTCTTGCTTATTGTCTATCTACGAGGTGAGAGCGAATTATGTGACACAAAAAAAATAATTAAATAAATAATGCCTAACTCGTGTCGTCCGGTTATATACACCCTAAAGAAAGTTGCAATGTTCCTACAATCTTGAAGGAAACCTTACTATGTTATCACACACGATAAAATCATATTCTATCTAACGAGCGGTGCCCAAATTTGTGAGCCTGGACTTGCAGTATTTAACTGAAACCTGCCAATTAGTCCAATCCCCGTGTAATAATAAATAAAAAAATACACTGTTACAGCTTCTACCTAGGCATATAGTTATGTTATAAATACCAAGTTTAGAACCAATAATTTTTCCTCAAAGAAAAAAAATAAACCTCAACTTGTTTAAAAACTTACTGCGTTGGAAACTCCCTTTCTCCGGTCTTCGTTACTGCCTGTTTTCACTATCTCTCTAGAAACCGCGTGTGACGCTAGTAACCGGTATCGAGCTATGCTGAGTTTCGGGCAGAGGGCGAGTTTTTCACGTTTTGTGCCACCGAAGGGGGACAGTGTTCACCGTCAAGGATATCTAAGTATCCCTTTTACGCCCTGACACAACGGAGAGAAACTTCTTCCTCTGAAGCCGTTAACACAAAAAAAACTGATACCCGTTACCGTGACAGGGAAAGGACTTTCCCTTCGCGTTTTTCGCCCGACTCTGTCGCTCTCTCTGCTCTCAACTTGGTTTTTACTATTTTTTTTTTGTTGAATTGCAAAAATCCATTTTTTGTTTTCAAGCGGCCTCAATTTTCGTTATTAACTAGTTTGTGTACAAAACAATTATTTAATTTTGACCTAGTAAAATGTTTTATTTGTTTCAAAACTGTTATGGTTCTGTGTCTTTTTGCTAAACAAAAAAGTATGTCGCATTCTACTTTTAATTATATTTGAAATAAAATATATTTTACCGTGTGTTCTGAAAGTTACCAATTTAAATTTTTCTATTTGGTATTCGCATTTATTACAGCGCTTTGAAAAGTTTGGGTGAACCAATCGACAGTAATAGTACCATTTTATTATATCTTTTGAGTTCAAAGCTAGATTTTCCTACAAAGCGTGAGTGGGAAAACTTCAGCAATGAAATTAGTAAGCCCAAAATTGAAGATTTTTCTAAATTTTTAACTCAAAGGTGCCAAGTCTTAGAGGCCTTAGATATAAAACCACCAGCTAACCACCCCGTAAACCGCACAAAACAAAGTTTTCAGTCTTTTGAACAAACAGATCCCGTTTGTCCTTCTTGTAATGATAAACACTTTATTTATGTGTGTCCAAAATTTAAATCTTCTTCGGTGTCCTCTCGTTTTAATGAAGTAAAACGTTTATCTTTATGCTCAAACTGTCTACGAAAGGGGCATAGGAATTCGGATTGTAGGTCATCTGGTTGCAGGATTTGCAATGGACGCCATTCAACGCTTTTACCTCAACCAAAAAATGTTGCAACATTCAATAATAGTAATAATGATAGTTCTCAGCCAAAACAGCAGAATCCTCGAAGAAATGTTAATTTTGCACAGATACCTCCTTCAATAAATATTGATACAAGTAATACTACTCACGATAATTATCAAAATACTCCAGAGCCAAACGAAGTTCAAAATTGTACAGTATTGTCTCATCATTCTCAGAAAACCTCAGAACCCTTTGTTTTATTATTGACTGCTCTTATTCACGTTTTTGACGTAAATAATGTTCCAGTATCGTGCCGTGTTTTGCTCGATAGTGGTTCACAATCAAATTTTATTACTCGAAATATGGTAACACGATTAAATTGAAATACTCGAAAGGTAAATATGCCGGTTTCTGGAATAAATAAAATAAAAACAACAATTAACAAACAAGTTAATATAACTTTTTCCTTGATTCGTGTTTCACACAAGTTAAATATTTCTTGTTTAGTTATTGACAAAATAAGTGATTTTACTCCGCAGGTGTCATTTGATGTTTCGAATTTAACTATACCCGATCTTCCTCTTGCTGATCCCGATTATAATGTTGCTTCAAGCATCGATATGCTTACCGGTTCATCATTGTTTTATAATTTACTTATTGCGGGTCAAATTAAACTTGGTAAAGGGCTGCCTATACTACAAAGCAGCGTTCTTGGCTGGGTAGTAGCAGGTCCCATACCGATAAATCTACAACAGTCAAAATGTTTCTTTATAAATTCGCAAAGTAATAATAATGAGTGTAATTTAAGTGCACAAGTAGAAAAATTCTGGAAAATCGAGGAAGTTCCTCAAAACCCAGAAACTTCTATGACCCTTGAAGAACGCGAATGCGAACAACATTTTCTAAATACTTTTTGCAGAAATGACCAGGGAAGATTTGTTCTTAAACTACCATTAAAAGGTAATTTTTTGAGTCTTGGAGATTCAGAAAACCGTGCGTTAAATCTTTTATACTCGATAGAACAAAAACTTTCAAAGACGGAAAGCCTAAAAACTCAATATACTGATTTTATGCACGTATATGAAAAACTCGATCATATGAGACAAATTTCACGAGACCAAATTTCATTAACCCCGATTTTTTACTTGCCTCATTACAGCGATTTAAAATTAGGTAGCGTCACAACTAAAGTGAGAGTTGTATTCGATGCTAGCTCTAAAAGTTCTTCAAATTTATCTCTAAATGATGTTTTAATGAACGGACCTATTCTACAAAACGATCTTTTTTCAATTTTGTTACGTTTCCGAAGACACAAGGTGGTTTTTATTGGAGACATAGCAAAAATGTATCGCCAAATATTGATACATTCTGATCATCAAAATCTGAAACGGATACTTTGGCGAGATAATCCCCAAGATAAGGTAAAATATTATAATTTACAAACATTAACTTATGGCGAAAAACCCGCATCATTTTTAGCCACGCGTTGTCTCAGACAAATTGCAATCGAAAATATCGATAAATACCCCATTTAATGCGATATAATTAATAAAGATATGTATATGGACGACGTGTTAACAGTGAAGACCTAATTAAAATTCGCACAAACTTATTTACTCTTTTATTGGAGTATGGTTTTGAAATACGTAAATTTCAGTCCAATGATAGAGATTTTTTAAGCAACATATCTGGTTTCAGATACACAGTATATAATAACAGATGACTCTTCTACTAAAACGTTGGGTGTAAGTTGGATTCCTTCTTTAGATGTTTTTCGATATAAAGGCCAGGAGATAAATTTAAATTCTGGTGTTATAACTAAAAGGAAAATACTTTCTTTTATTGCTAAAATTTTCGATCCTCTTTCTATTTTGTGCCCAATTTTAATAAGTGCAAAACTTATTATACAAAATTTATGGCTACAACAATTAGAATGGGACGTGCCTTTGCAAAAGCGAAACGAGCCAATTTTGTTCAACATTCTACACTATGGCATAATTTTCAAACTGATTTATATGGAATTCAATCTTTGCAAATACCCAGGTACATCTTAGTAAACAATTCTCGTAACAGTCAAATTCATGCTTTTTCGGATTCGAGTGAAAAGTCGTATGGATGCGCGATATATTTACGTTCTATCAATGACCAGGGTCATATCGTGTGTAATTTACTTTCTGCAAAATCCCGCGTAGCTCCGCTAAAGTATATTTTCCTACCTCGTTTGGAGCTTTGTGGAGCACTATTAATGTCTCGACTTTTATCGATTTTAGATCTTGTCATTGATGAAATATATCTCTGGACAGACTCTACAATAGTCCTTTCATGGATAGCAGGTGAACCCCGAATTTGGAAAACCTTTGTTCGTAATCGAGTTTCTGAAATACAGTCGTTAACCTTAGTAAAAAGTTGGAATTATATAGCTTCATCTCTTAATCCTGCTGACATTATTTCTCGAGGTTGTACTCTAAATATTTTAAAAATCTCTCAATTATGGTGGCATGGGCCTGATTTTATTCAGAAATCTTCAGAGTACTGGACAACCGATTGCAATATTTCTAATTTTGCAAAAAACTGATAAGATTCCTGAATTTAAGCCCCAAACAATGACATTTTATAACACTGATACCGAAAACCTTAATATATTTGAAAAATATTCTAATTCTAATAAGTTAATTCTCGTTTTTGCTTATTGTTTAAGATTAAAATTAACTTTTCCGCACGTATTCACTCCTGAGGCTGCATGTCGAATATCTGTATTTATGAGACCCATTGTACTGGCTTTGGTGAGCTGAAAATCAATAAGGTTCATCTGTGAGATGCCCTGAACAAAACCCTATCATAAAATTGGTGACTTTAAGCACTACGGAGACTGTATCGTGCTAACAAGACATGATTACAAAAAGTGGTAGACGACAACGACGACGACACTTTTTTCGTGGTTTTCTCACTGAAAAACGTAAAATAATAAAAAAAAACGGTTTTGAAGATTGAAACTAACTTTTCCACATCTGTGAGACACCCTGAAAAATATCCAATTATAAAATTGGTCACTTGTATAGACTCCGGAGACTGAAAAATGTGGCACATCAGGTACCATAGCACCTGTTGTACTAGCTCTGGTGATCTGAAAATCAATAAGGTTCATATTGTAACACGATTGTGGATTTCTTGAAATAGATTATTCAGAAACAGGAATATTATTTACAATTATCTTAACAACGTTTACAATTTCTCGCTAAATCGTTCAACTTCACTCCAGTTACAGTTGTCAACCCCCCTTCCCAACTGTTGCACCTCCTTAGGTATTTACGTAAACCTAACTACAGATAACCCACAGATATATGAGACACTGATTGTGGCACCATCTAAAGAGCCTGTCGACTAAACAATTGAGCGATGTTAAAAAGATTTCTGTAATTTTAGGTTAGGCGGTATATTCAAATTTACTGTATTCTAATTATTTTATTTCAAAATAACCATTTATAGTCCATCATTTTACATTTCATTCAATTTAACTCCATTAACTCAATAATGATTAGATGTTGAGTTAAATTAAATGAAATATCAAAGGTGGGCCATAAATGGTTAAATTAGAAAAATTAAAACAGTAATCATATAAACACTTTATTTATTTTGGTACAAAAATACACAACAAATAATTTCTTTCACAAAGTACTTTTCTTAACAAACAGAATGACAAAAAATAAACTATGTATAACGTATTAACACCATAAATAAATCAAGATAAAAGTAGAAAAGTATTTATAAGTTTATAATAATTTATTTATTTATTATTATACTCCTATAAACACACAGAGCTGCACAAACTACTGGAGTGTAACTACTAACTACTTAATCAAAAGAAGTATTCGCAATGAGTAGTTAACTACTATTTTTGGCTACTTTCTATGAAAGAAAATATTTGAGTATAATTACTGTGACTGTTAGAATAAAAGTAATTAAAATATTTTTAAAGGAAAAGTAGTTAACTACTGCCCAGCTCTGTAAATACAAGGTGCCAAGTAATTACATATAAGAGTGCTAAACGGCACTTGTGACTGTACAAAATTTAAAATAATATATCTAACATTTCATTTCCACTTAAAACACATCTTTATTTCTTTACTGCAATTATTAAATAGGTCAATATCCCAAGCTTAAACATATTGCATATTTGTATATTTCTACATTTAAAAGCATTCGATTCTTATGAAACCATCGCATAAGGCAGTTTAAGTTACTCTGCAGCTCCTGGCAGTCTATTATTTTTAAAATGTTTCTTAAGGGCTCTTAAAAATCCCACCGTCTTGTGAAAGTCCTTTTTCGTTTCTGGTTGAGCTTCTACAAGTAAAGACACAAAATAACAATAAATAAGTGAACACACAAATATGTTTGAAAATTTATATCAACAAAAGAAAACAAAATGCGCTTACTATTGAAATAATAAGTTTACACATGTTTTTGTACTAAGCTAAAACAAAATATCAAAAATGTTTAAAAATTTTTGGTTTTTTTGTATTACTTTTTTTAGAGCTGATTTCTATTGGATTTCTTGATTTTTTTTGGATTTCTGAACTATGTTTTGATTTATTATTTTTTTTTTATTTTTTGTCTTTATTGGATTTTCGGTTACCGCTAGACCAAATACTAAGACGTAATGGCTCAACAAAAGTTAATACTCACTTTCATTTCCCATAAATTGTCATACCATGAGCTATATATGAAAATCGGCAAGGGCTCAATACCTTCCATCCCATAGCTGGTGGAAGGAATATCTTCCACATGTGGTGAAGGGTCAATGGCTCAACACCTTTACTTGTGGAAGGAATAGCTATAACATAAAATAATGCCCAGATTATTATTTTTTGAATGGGTACATTTTAAAATGTCCAAAATTATAGCATGCTATATTGAATACAATAAAACTTACCATCAATTTTTATTAATTTTCTCTTATGGGAAGGCAAACAAACTGTCTTAATAACCTCACTTCGTCTTTCTCAAACCTAAAGAAACACTGTTTTTGAAAATGAAGGGGACATATCCTCCATTGTTTCCTCGTCGACAAATTTACTGATTTATTACCATTGCGTTCCAACCATATTAAACATATCTTCTTGGGTTGGAGGAACAAAACTGTATAAAGAAATATTTACTTTAGTAATGCAACAATTTTCAGTTTAGCTAATGTAAAAAACAACCATGATCTCTAAAGTTGTTGATTAAATTAGTAAAATTCTGTATTTTATAAAAATATAGAAAATGGTTGTTAATTAAGAAAGAAAAAATGCTCTAATTTTTTTAATAAAACTTACCGAGTATACCACTTATTAGACTCCTTCACAATACGCTTTGATATTGTTTTTTCAATTAATAACAATAACATAATAATACAGCAACGAAACAACAAATAAATATTACACTATAGCAATTAAAAAATACTCCAAAATACCGAAACCACATAATAACCTCAACACTTGAACTAAGAAACTATAACAGATAACCCGAAACGATCACAAGAGGATAAACGAAAATGATTGGTCGAGCAATATGACATCGCGCATACACAGTTATAAAAATCAATTAAATTTGATTACTAACGACGTTACAGCTTTCGTTAATTTTTTGGAATTTTTTAAAATCTACCGAATTTAGTTACTCGACAGGCTCTATAGATGGCACGGTCTGCAGTGTCCCTAGCCTGAAAACCTGGAATTACCCCAAAAAAGAACTTTTTTGGGGTAAACCAATACTTTTCTCGCATATAGATAGGTTGGGCGGAAAAGTAAATATCGTAAATTCCAACTTTTTTAGGGTAAACCCACGGACTTAAGATCTATGGACTTCTAATAGTATACTCGGTTTGACTCCTTTACGGTGGTCGCCATGTTGTGCTAATTTTAAGTTGGCCGGCCTGAGTCACGTGATTCGTACAGGACCGGTTTAAACAATAAAGCAGAAATCATTTATAAGATACGAAAATATGAAACGGTGAGAGAAAAAGTATACCTACTTTATTACTATACTAGCTGTGTATCTACCTAAGTTGGGGTTATGTAAAACTTTTTCATAAATTTTAAGAATCGTTTATTTATAAATTATATTCTTATATATTCTTATTCAAATTCCATAAATCAGGAAAAAAATAAAATAACCGTTAATTTTAATTTCATTTAATCACGGTCAAGCCAAATTCACATTAATACAATATGGAAATATAAAAAATTGCTACAGTAAGTAGTATACAACAACCTGCCAGTTCGGGTTTTGCAATTTTCCAAATATACCAATATTTCTTCCAAAACTGGTTTCCAGGTAGCTTCATTTTTTTCTTGCATTGGAGTTTTCATACCCTTTCCATATAAATTCCTCGAATTTAACAAGTCAAACAACTCGTCAACATTTCTTATGAAATTTACTGTAGGTTTGACTCCCTTAAAATCATCGAGATGTAAAGTATCGCACAAAAATTCAAGTGCATCTGCAACACTATTACTCAAAGTCTGAGCGGCAATGTTCACCTAAAAATAAAACATTTACATAATAATAATGTAGCCCCAACGTACATATATTTTGCAAAGATTTTGTCACCAGCTAATTAAGAGTGGCAGTGTAGGACTTGTAATAAGTTTTTTACAGTTTCTTTATAATAAGTGCACAATGAACAAATGCAGTGCGGAACAAGTATAACCACTTTAGGTAAAAACAAAATATAAATATATTAAAAATGTTATACAAAATAAGATTATTTATTACAGTAAATAAATAATGTAATTCCTACCTTCATTTTTGCTGTTTCCCAGCTTCATCATCTTGAATTTTAAAGAGTTATTCTATGTACTCCCATTTCACTTCATTTCCACTGGGATCAATGATTACTTTGATATTTGCCCAATTATTTCTAATAAGCTTCAACATGTGGCAAACATCTAATAATACATAGACTCGCTGATGTATAATGGGATGGTAAAAGTATGGTTTCAGATTTACAACATTTGTGACATTGCATCCTAAACTCTGCAGTATCTTAAAATGAACATGGGGTCCATCGCAGGTGACTGACAAAACTTTGCAGTTTACTTGTTGTAATTTCCGCAGCGCTTCCAATATTAAATTTGCCTTTACAATTCCCGACATTTTGGTAATTAAAAAGTATGCAATTGGGACTTTAAAATGGTCGTTTACTCCTACTACCATTAAAACTAAGGCTTCAGTAGCCAACTCTTGCTCATTGTTAAGGCTTTTGCCTGCTCCAATATCGGTGTAGCCAAATACTTGTTGAGTGTGTCTATCGCTAGTTAACTCTTTTTTTATTGACATCTCATCAATTATTAACAAAGATACCATCAATTGTTTGTTCTTTTTAGTGAAGAATTCATCAGCTCTTAATTTTAATGACGATATTGCGGGAGCTGTAAACCCTGGACTGCAGTCCACTTTTGACAGCCAACTACTAATTGTTGATGGGGCAGGAAGCGCAAATCCAAATATTTCTCTTACATAGTTGTAAGCTTTGCTGCTATAAAATTGTAGAGTCATAGCAAAGCTTCTTAATTCTTTTTCAATTTTTGTGTTTGTTACTTTCCTACCATCCAGTTTCCTATTCAACATCATTCTTTTTAATAAAGCAGCTGGGGCTCCTTGAAGAGATGTCATAATATCTGATGTGGCTTGGGTAGATAAAGAAAATGTATTTTTTAGTTCGGTTAATAACCCGTTCAAGGATTTTATTTTTAGTTTTCGCCTCCTGCTTGTTTTTCTGCAAATTTTTAGTTTGTTTCTGCGTACTCTTAATTGCCTCTTCAAAAAGCGAATCCTCTCTCTTAATTTTACATTGGTATCTTCTGTGGAAGGTTTGCTGAAAATAGAACATTTCTTTAGACTAGTTAAACTTTGGTACTAAGGCATTATATAAATGCTACGTAAAATTTATATAAATAAAATACATATTACATTTTGAATTTTGATTTTAAAGAAAATTTGATATTAAACTTACCTATACGGATGAAATAATTGTACCATCCGTACTATATCAGAAGAATGAGTAGATGGAGACGAGTCTGAATCACTCCGTTTTATTGGAGAAAGTTTTGTCGGAGATTTTGGTGAACTACTTTGAGGTGAATCAACACTTTCCAGCTTGCTGCTACAATTAAAAAATATTTTTTGATTCTTTGTGAGTACTAAGTGAAAATTAACATACCATGTAGGTGGAGGTGAGCTCGGTAAATAACTTTTGTCCAAGTGATCAACTTCAAAACATTGAGGTAGTTTTAGGGTTGGAATTGACCCTATTCTTAAACGTTTCCGTTCGCCTGCCACTTCAAAATTGGTTTGTCCAAAATGTTCGGAGCACACCCTTTCATAGGCAATATTATAAGCTGGATCTTTTCCAAGTGCTACCAATCAGGACCTTTTAAGTGTACTGTCACTGGGAAATCTACAAATTGGAGAAAAAGGAAAATGTAAATTAACTTACATACAAAAAAAATCATATTACTTATGGAATATTACACCCTCTTTCAAACGAGAAATGTAAGTAGCGTTAGAGCAACCTCGTACAAAACAGGAAGACATTTTAGCAGTTTGTAGCTAGTCTCCTACAGTTCTAGATCTTACAAATAACACTATACTATTAAGTACCTTACTAAAATAACACTACTTATAAAATGTAATTAACCACTATTAATTTGTAATAAACACGAATATAATCCAAAAGTTAACACACAAATATCAAACTTGTGCTTAACTCAATAAAAAACAATGCGAAAATTGCGAAATGTGACCTGATGCCACTCCTGACGCTGTCACAAATCAGTCAAATCGCATTGCAACAACGGAACAAAGGAAACAGAAATTGACAGAACGAAAATGTCGCGTCAGTTCATCCAGCTAAATTCTAATTGGTTAATCAATTCTATTATGCTGTCAATTATTTCGCGCAACCAACCAACGTTCCATCCTCAATACAAAGAAATCGCATATGAGCTGTAGCTTCTTAATACCAACTTAAAATTAGCCCAACATGGCGGCCATGTGTAGGCAAAAAGAGGGGTCATTTCGGATGTATGGGAAACATATACTATTAGAAGTCCAAAGATCTTAAGTCCGTGGGTAAACCAATACTTTTCTCGCATGGTAGATAGGGTTTCCTTTACTCCTGTGCCCAACTCATACTTTTTGACAAAATTCGTATATAAATGAAAAAATTTGACATATGATATTTGCGTTTTACGTTATATGACCGTGCGGAACTTTTTATAAGGAATAACTTTTTTCCGTAACATTAAAATAATTAAAAGAGTTTCCCATACGTGGCCAACTTTTGCAGACAATACTGTATATTTTTTTTTTGGAAAAAGAAGGAGAGAAGATTGGCGGGTATTATTGCCAGAAAAAAGGTAATCAATCACACAGTTGCATTTTCTAAATGCTTTCGATTGGTACCAAATTAATTAAGAAAAAGAAATACCCTAACTGGAATAAAAAAAATTAAAATATCTTCGCCAAGATATGGAGTGCCAGGTTTAGTTTATCTATATATTTTATTAAAAAATATATATTTCATCAGGAAAAAGCATGAGGGGTGTAGCTTGTCACGTGAACTTCCCCTGGCCTTGGGACTCCGCTCAGGTTGTGAATTCAGCCTCAGTTACAATATTTTGTATTACCTCGATTGGGATAATGTGATTCAATAACAAAAATTTCGGGAAAAATGGATTTATTCACATCAACCATGTATTCACAATACAATACGAATAAAAATCAGTTTAACAATAAAAATGTCCAACTCAAGATTTTTTATCTATCGAAAATAAGTTTCAGGACTTATCTTGGAGAAAATCGGGATATACAGTTGGCGAGTTCTGGATCGGCTTCAGGTGTCCTACTTACAGGCTGCAGAGCTGTAGGAAAAAAAGAAAGGAGAAACAGTAGGAAAAAAAATAAAAAATTGAAAAGAAGGAATAAGATGAACAGATTAGGAGATTATACTCCCATACATACAAAAATTGAATTTAATTTTTAAAATATAACCACAGAAAATAATTAGAAAATGCAGATTTTAATCAGATAAAAATAAGCAGACAGAATCTGTTGAAAATTTGTTTCACAAAATAAAGTTGGACGCCACCTAGTTTTTTATGAAAAATAATAACGGTGAAAAAACTAGAAACACCAAAAAATAACATTTTCAAATAATGGAAACATCTTAACAAAATAGCAAAATTGGAATAGATTGGTTTGTAAGCACACAACTACAATTTGAAAAAAAAAGAATTACCAGTGAAACAGGATATCACCACACAAAATTTAATTGTCGACTGACTAGTTTAACGAAAAAGAGACCGTTCGATTCGGATTTGTCGTTTAAATAGGAACTTTGCGAATGTAAAAACGGTCATTCGACGCGTTATCGAAATAGGAAGTAACGCAGGAAAATAACTAATGAGAAATTGAAACATGTCGCGATGACATGTTACAAGGCTTAAGACCGGATCTCCTACTAATATTATTTTATATTATAAATAACCATATAATTATTTTTTATTTTTCTAGATTCTGATAAATCAGATTCAGATCTACAAACAACAATCAATCCAACTAACGTAAATATCGGTAAAAGAAGATCTAAAAACTTTGCAGTAAAGAAAAACGCAAAAGGAGAATCACAACTACATGTAGCTTGCATCAATGGAAAAATTCCAGTTGTCAAACATCTTCTGGAACAAGGTCATCCTGTAAATGTACGTGACAATACTGGTTGGCTACCGATACATGAAGCTTGCAATCACGGTTACTTTGAAATCGTTGAGCTTCTCTTAGATAAAGGATCTGCAATAAATGATAGAGGTGGTGTCAAGTGTGAAGGTATGTATGTACTATTATGTTATTAAAAACAATAAAGAGAAAACAATTTGTTTTATTTATAAAAAACTACAGTTATAAATAAAATAAATTGTATGGCAAACTTAAATTATCTTTAGAAACGTCTTTCTCTGTTCAACTCACCTTTTTATATTACAAATATTTTTGAAAGAATTATTATAATTTTGCATACATCATTTTTTAAATTGTTTAAAGGTATTACTCCAATATTTGATGCTGCTAACAATGGTCACCTTAAAATTGTCGAACTGCTTTTGGACCGAGGTGCTTCTGTTACCATTAAAGCCGATAACGGTGATACCACTTTAAATGTACTGAAGCTTTATCATCAGAAGTATCCCTTTACTGGCGAAGAATATGATCTTTATCAAATGTTGGTCAAACGAATTACGGAAGCTTTAAAAAAAGTGGGTCATAATGTTGAAGACAGGGTTATTGTACATAAAACTATTGAAGATTCAGAAGAATATAATTTTCCAGGTGAAGTACTCTCTGATAAATCTGATGAAGAAAATGATTCTGATGGTAACTCGGACAGTAGTTCAGGTAAGTGGTATTCATTTACAATACAGAATCTATATTTAAATAAACAGCTCCATTAAATTATTGTGTAACGTTTTCTGCGTAAATTAACTAATTTATTATCGACTTAATTTCAATCATTTATTCAAAAACTGAAACAGTACATTTATTTAAATTTTGTGCATTACAAGACTTGTTCACTTAGTCACACCGAATCCAATCTAAAACTAAACTACTAACCGGTTTCTCCGTTTAATTGTCCGAAATTTCGAGGTCATTTATAACAGCATAGCAAAAGTAGTCGGTCTAATTCCGAGCTTCTACAGGGTGTCTCATAATGGATTTAAGATTTGAAATTATTCTGTCGCCTGCCCTCTGATTAGGAGGCCGGTGGTGGTGTAGACAGGTAGTGTGATTTGCGGATTTTAGTTACGACGGTACTGTGGCCTGCAGAGCAACGAGCGTTTATGCTTGAAATGCTCTTTAAGTCGAACGATTTTGTGCACATTTCAATAGTAGACGTTTAGACGAAGTACTATCGGCAGCTTTAGTGTACAATGGAGTGAAAAGATTCCGAGTAACAGCTTCTGCCAGCAGCCAGTCGACCCACAACCACGGGACCGTCTGACAGGGTACAGTGCACTGTAAATCGCCATCCCAGGCGGTCGATTCGTAAACATTTCTAATCATTGCAATTGATGCGCGCTAGTGTTCAACCCTATAAAATTCAACTGCAGCAATGTCGATCAACGCTGTTACAGAACTGTTTCCTGGCTCAGTTTTTCCATTAATACATATTCCGTTTCCTACACGATCCCCAGACCTGTCCCTTTTCGTTTTTTCCTATGGGGTTACCTGATCCGGTACCAGAAACCATACAGCAATTGAAAGACCCGCATTACCAATGCTATACATGACATACCCGTAGAGATATGTCAGCGGGTTTTCCGCAGTTTGCGCTCTAGACTAACAGCCTGCTACGAAGAAGATGGCCAGCATGTAAACAATCTGTACTGTAAACAATAAATCCGTATATTTAACGTGTCTAACAATAATATTAAAATTGTTCTACAATGTTCTCAACGTTCGTTTTTTTTCCTTTAAAACCTTAAAACCATTTTGAGACACCATGTACAACTTATATGTTGGGCAAATATGCCGGACCCCGTAATTTCGCTACACGCAATATGCTATGTTAAACTTCCGAAAAAGGTTTTTATTTTTGTTTCGTTTTTGTGTAGGTAATAGTTTCCAAAGAGAGTCTTCTCCGAATCTGTTGAATGAATATCAACAAGTTATAAAAAGTCTTGGTACAAAATCCGCCACCAAGAAATCTATGCAAATAAAATCTAATATGGCGAAAAAATCCGCACTTATACGTGAACGTGATTTATTATATGATGATTGGTTGGAAGATGATTTTCAATCAGCTAAGACCATAAAAAAGCGGAAAACTACTTCAACAGAGGCAGTAATAACTTCTTCGACTAAAAGGAATAATTCTAGCCACACATCACGTAAGTAGACAATTTAAAATATAATTCTTTTGACAGTAATCAATAAGAATACCATTCCATTAATCTAATTTTTTGGAAACATTTTTAGCTATGAGGAGACCAAGTGAAGAAATTCGATCAAACTCTACCAGGAGTCCTAAGGCACCAAGTCCTTCCAAGAGAAGATTTACAATTGATAACACACAGCTGAGCGCAAAAAGAAAAGTCCAAGCTTCATTACTTGATACAGGAGTAAATAAGACTTCTTCAATCAGTTCTAAAAATAAACCGAATCCCACGTTTCAAAGACACCGCAGCTTAGAACAATCTTCTAAACAATCGAAAATTACCGCTTTTGGAAGCAGTAAAAGTTTTGCTGAAATTGAAACTACTGTTTCTACTCCAATTGTTCAGTTTGCAAAACCTCAAGAGACGATGGGAAGTCTGCCAAATATTCCTGTTATTTCCACTGGGGATTTAATGGTATACGTCGATGTGAAAATAGATGGGAAAGTTTTTAGAGTGCCTGTGTTACTCGGTCAAATCCAAGATAATACTATTGGTTGGTTAGCTGACCAGGCAGCTCAGAAATATGCAAGGTAAGAGAATTAGTTGCTTATTTACTGATAGAGAACGTCACGAATTAACAGTTTACTGAATAAAGGAGAACAATTGTATGTTACTGTGACCTTAGCAATTTTAGAAAATATATCTGACAACCTTGCTTTCATTTGCCTACACATTGATATTAGTTAAAGTATCGTATATATTTTATTATATATTTAAAAGGATACAATGTATATATGAATAAGTTTTGCAGAAAAAACCAAATAAGACATTGGTTCACAATGAAAATATACATTTTAAAAGCTAATAAAAAAATTATTAAACTTAAAGGTGGGATTTTGTGTCATCTTGTTCATAGAAGAGAACATATGCTTCTCCACTGACTAAATATTTCCACGATATTAATAGCACTCTTGGAATCGTTATATTCGTGCCACTGTCCCGTGTAGAGATGTCGGCAAAATGCTGTGTAGTGACCATTATAAGTGGTTCCACAGTGATTTGATATAGCGTAGAGGTTGTACATACAAGGTGCCACATTATCAGCCGCGTAATGGCTCATATCAAGCCCTTCTATTGGAAAATCTATTGTAACATTAAGTTTTCCACTAAATCTTTCTGTTTGCGAAAAGCGCTTCAGGTGAATGACCAATATTTTTGGAAATTTATGAATTGAGAATGATTTAGTGCATCGTCTTCGTTCCTTACATTTCGAACAAGTTGGTTTCTCATCACCGTCGAGTGTTTCTTCTCTTGTAAACGAATCTAAACATTGTGAAAGTCGTAATTGACCTGTTCTTTGGGGTAAATACGGTACTAACAGTTTCCCATGGACGTCGATTTCGGGACGGTTGCATTTTCCCAGCTAACTGCTGTTGAGACGGTTTGTACTTTAAGCATTGCATACAACCACGGACGTACCTGGTTATGTCCCTAAACATTCCTGGCCAGTAGTACATCTTAGCAATCTTCGATATTGTTTTTGCAATCCCTAAGTGTCCGGCGGTAGGGGCATCGTGATTTTCCTGTAAAATACGGGATCTTTGTGACTTCGTCAGACATAGCTTCCACGGGTCAGACAGTTCAGGCTCACTCAGATCATTCAGGTCCCAAAAATGTCGGTAAATATATGTTTCGTTACACGAACTTTGTTTTTAAAAACTTTTATTCACTTAAAAATACAAAATATCGACTTTGAAAAATAACAGTAAAATATATAAATTGTGTAAACAGGATGTATAGATAAAAATAATATGCAGACTGAATTAAATATATTTACAATTTGTATATATATGTTGAATGTGCTGAGGTTGCGCCAACGGTCGTTGCAGTACCGGAACCCAGTGGATACGTCGGCAATATACAGGATGTAATTCCTCCATCCCCAGAGAGATCCATACAGGGTGTGGATAGATTACTCATCTTCTTCTTCTTGAAAAGTTCTCGGTTTTGGTTTTGGATCAGTTGTGACTTCGTTGACCATTTTTGTTGTGGGTTGGCGTTTACATCTCGACTTCCATTTAAAAACACCAACAAGAAGTGCGATCGCAATTACGATATAGAGGGTTGTAGACCATGCATAGGCGTAGTTGTGTGGAATGTTTCTCAAACTAACTTCTTCCATTCGATTTTCTTCTTTTATGAGTTGGCGAACTTTGTCTAAGGAAATATCTTTAATTTTGATTTTTCCAGAGTGAATTCTTCCTTCGTTTTCGATCTTTATTTCAGGAAGTAGTAAAGGTTGACCTGGGATGACATCTTCGTGGTTGATGAATACGTTTCTTGGAGTTTGGAAGCTACAGGTCGGTGGTAGTTTTATAAAATAGGTACCCTTTAGAGATATGAAATCGGTTTTTGTACAAGTGGTTTTGATTTTCGTTTCTTCTGGGAATACTGCAATGTAATGCACTGAATTTATACTTTCGATAATTTCGTTTTCTACGATAATTGGCACTGGTACACATTTTGGTTGATTTTCAGTTTTTAGTTGCAACAATTGGTCGATGCATTCTTCGGATTGGGCATCTACGATGGGTTTTTCGTTGGGGCAAAAATACAGTTGGTGGATATTTTCACATTCTTGATCTTCGTACTCGTACTGATTGCCTTGCATTGCCAGAAAAGGCTTAGGTGGGATAAGGACCGTGTTATTTTTTGTGGGAATAGAATACAAGTGAAAATAAGTATAAGTTTCGGGTTTAACTAAGGGAAAGTGAATAACGAAAACAATTCTGTCTTTAGAGTAATAAGAATCAACGGTTAAAATGTTATAGTATTTAAATAAATGTTGAGAATCACTGCCAAAGAGTAGGGTATTAATTGGATAATATTTGAGTAATGTTTTAACTATAAATTCTAGATGTTCAAACTTTAGAACACTATAATGCAACGTTTTTAACTTTGCAAATGCAATAGAGTTTTCAATATTATTTAGTATTTCTATTAAGATTTTAAGTGCTGCTTGTATTTGATCAAGAGTATTTTTTGCTAGAAAATAAGAGGAAAAATCATTAACAAATTTTTCAAGTTCAGAACTTAGCTCATTTAGTTTTCCTGTTATATCTTCTTCATTTTGTTTTATTAGTGAGATAGTACTGTTATAACCATCTATAATTTGACTGGTTAATGATATTTGTGTGTTCAAAGTATTTGCTATATATTTTTGATTTGAACTTAATAAAACAATGGCATCATCGTAACGTTTGCCATCTTCTGCATCTAAGTTACCAGATATGCTTTTGAATATTGTTCTTAAACCATTTAAAATTCCTCTCTTGATTATTTTACTGCCGTGTACAAAATTTCATTTTTCTTTGCATTGCTTCATTTGTAATTTTATTAAATTAATCAAGAATTTAAGTTCATTTGCAAAAACTTGATTTTTGATATTAATTATCTGCAAAACATTTTCGAACTGATTTGTTATATGAAGTAATTCGGTTTCTATAGGGTTTAGATCAAAGTAATGGATAAAAGAATGATGGGTAGATTGTAATCTAGCATTTCCTAATTTGTACGGGAGTATGCCTGGATTGGACTCCAAACTAACAATTTTAATTTCCTGTGCCTGCCTTGCTACTACCAGCGATAGGAGGATTCTGTAATGGTAGAATTTTTTGATTAGCAAGTGGTCTTTTTAAGTTATTTTTATGATAGGTGGCGGTAACTAATTTTTGTTTGCTATTACGTGGTGAGATTGTTTTGTAAGTTTTAACTTTGATTTTTTCATTTTGTTTTATTGGTTTGGCTTTAAATCTAGGACTAATTTTATTACGAGCATTAGTTTTATGATATGCTAATGCACCTGGGTTGTAAGTTAATGGTTCATGTCTATTTTCGTTAGTCTTTTCCAACCTTTTTGATTTATGATTTGCCATGTGTTCATTTAACGTTTTATAAATTTCAGCGGTAGTTTCTTTATGTTTAATTATGTAATTAGAATACAATTTTTGATTAATGTCAATATTAAGAGGGATGTTTGTATCTAAATGTACTGAAATAATTTCTATTGGACGTAACTTTGTTGCACTATGAATGGAGTTATTGTATCCTAAAATTGCATAAAGCATTTGATCTAAGATATTGAGATTTTTATGAGTTTCTTGTATAATTCTTATATGTTCAATTAAAGTTGAGTGAAAACGTTCAATTATGCTATTAGAATTTGGATTCAATGCCGTCGTATAATGAAGTTCAATTTTGTGTAATTTTGCAAAGTCTTCAATAACATGATTTTTTTAATTCGGTACCTCTATCAATTACTAGCGTTTTAGGTGCACCATAATGAGTGAGAAGACTCATAAAAGCTTTAGCTATATGTATTGCAGTTACTCCTACTAAATGATATGCTTGCGCGTATTTACTAAATCTATCAATAACTGTCAAGAATTTTTGTTCTTTAATTGTGAAAACATCTGCGTGAACTATTTCAAAAGGTTTATTAGGTGTTGGTGTTAATTCGAATTTTTGTTTTGGGAGATTTCTGTCATACTTCATCTTTTGACATAGCTCGCAATTATTTATATATTTAGTTACAGTACTTCTGATATTTGGCCAATAATATTTACGTTTAATTTCTATTTCAGTTTCATTAATTCCTCTGTGATTGTTCTTACGTTCATGATGCATTTGTACTATTTCTATCTGCGAATTGTGGCCAATTACATCTTCTAAAACATTGTTACAAATAATAGCTTTGAATGCGGAATTTTTAAAAGTTTCTTGCAATTTTGTACATAGTTTTGGAATTAAATCTAATCGATCAATATTTATAGCAAATAATTTCTTTATTGATGTAAATTCTTTAAATATTTTAATAATTTCAGGTTCGAAGTTCGTTTCTGAAATTTGTATGGTGGTTTTAGTTTTATTCTCATATAATTTAGTAACTTTTGGTGCTGCTGGTGAATGAAATACTATTTTAAGAAATATTTGATTTTGAAAATGATTAATAGGTGTTTCTGATATGGGAATTTCTAATATTGGATTTTCGTGTCTAGTGTGTATGGTGTCATCGTCATTGTCTGGACATAATTCATTAATTATATTTTCTATGCCAGTGTCTGTTACCTGAGGGGTTTCGTCAATATTTCCTACAATTGATTCATTATCGAGAGATGTATCTTGTTGATCATTTTGTTCATTTTTACTGTCAATAGAAATATTTTTGTTAAAATCGTTCATGTATTCAAAAATGTCATTTGCATTGATTTCGTTTATTTTAATTCGAGAAAGAGCATCTACATTTTTAATCAAGGTTCCTTTTCTATAAACAATTTGATAATCGAATTCTTCTAGTTTCAATCTTCATCTCGTGAGACGAGCATTGGGTTCTTTTATTGAGAAAAGCCAATGTAAAGGTTTATGATCAGAATATATTGTGAATTTTCTACCATATAAATAAGGCCAATACAATCGCGAGTAACTCTCTTTCGATTGTACTATAATTTTGTTCTGCTTGGTTTAGCGTCCTTGAGGCATAAGCCACAGATCGGTCTTGGCCTACAGGACCTTGTGATAGTACAGCACCTATCGCAAATCCGCTAGCGTCAGTTGTTGTAATAAATTCCTGTGTAAAGTCAGGATATATTAAAATAGGATCGTTACTTACCAGTTCTTTGCATGTTTCGAAACATTGTACATATTCAGGTGTAAATTCTATCTTTGAACCCTTTTTTAAACATGAAGTCAAAGGTTTAGTAATCTGTGCAAAGTTAAGTATGAATTTTATGTAATAACCTAAAAGACATAAAAATTGTTTTATTTCTTTAGTTGTTTTTGGAATTGGGAATAATTTAATAGCTTTAATTTTATTTGGGTTTGGTTTAACGCTATCTTTTGTAATAATGTGCCCTAAATAAGCGGTTTATTTTCTTGAAAATTCACATTTGTCTAACTGAATTTTGAAATTGCTCTCCCGAAGTCGTTGGAATACCTTTTTCAAATTAACCATGTGTTCTTGTAGTGATGTCGAATAAATTATTATATCGTCGAGATATACTAAGCAAATTTCTCCTAGTAGTCCTCTGAGGATGTTGTCCATTACGCGTTGAAAGGTAGCTGGAGCATTTCTTAAGCCATAACTCATCCTTAAATACTCGTAATGTCCATTTTCTACAGTAAACGCTGTTTTTTCTATGTCGTCCGGGTGCATCTCGATTTGGTGAAAACCCGATGCTAAGTCCAATGTTGAAAAATAGTTACATTTACCAAGTTTGTCCAGAATTGTATCTATGCGGGGAATTAGATATTTGTCAGGAATGGTTTTCTCGTTGATTTTTCTATAATCCACGACGATTCTCCACTTCTTCTTGCCAGAAGCGTCGGCTTTCTTTGCTACGAGCCAAATAGGCGATGACTATGGCGAATTACTCGGCCTAATTATATTTTGCTCTAACATTTTTTCAATTTGTAGTTTAACTTCTTCTTTATGTACGTATGGGTAAGGGTAACTTTTAGTATAAACAGGTATTTCGTCAGTAGTACGAATTCTATGTTTAATTTCGTTTATAAAAGTTAACTGATTTTGGCGTATTTCCTACACATATTAAGAATTTCTCTTTTTTCTTCGTCATTTTAATGGTCTGTTCTAATGAGATTGTCAATTTCGTCATAGTTATATTCGTCATTGTCATTTTTAAGATCAAAATGGTACATTTCAAAATTATTTTCCACAGGAATATTATTAATAGGATATAAAATAGTAAAATTTGTATCATCGTCGGAATTGTTACGAATTTCGATAGTTGCCCAACCGTTATTAGTGACTGAGATACTTTCAGGTATAATACAATTGCCTAAAACTTGTTGAGGTATTAAAATTTCTCCTGTGAGCGTTGTGACTGGGATAACAATTTTTGTAATTGTTTGACCTGGTATAATTTTTGACACAATTTTCTTTGGAGTTGCTTTAAAGTAATTAATTGGTAAATTGGCATTTCTTGATTTAATTTGTGAATTTGGAAAATCCATATTAATCCCGAGTGATTGTAATAAATCTACTCCGATTAAGCCATCGAAAATACAATGAAATTTATATGCATAAAATGTTACATTTTTATCATCATTAAATTCCGAGAACACGGGTATGCTTACGGAAGTATTATGACGTGATGAACCGAAGGACGTTGAGACAACGAAAGGTTCATGACTTTTATACTCATCGAAATATTTATCAATTATTTCTAGAGACAAAAAAGATTTAGTTGCACCGGAATCGATTAATAGTTTTAGTGGTGGATTTTTTATAGTAATATAAGGTAGTTCTCTTTTATCGGATGAATTGTTATATTCTATCAGGGTTTCGCGTCGAGAGGCGGATCTTCGTGAAAATTTTCAAAATTATCATTATTATATTGAAGTTCACAGTAGTCATCATAATTATTTTCTTGTATAACGTTATCTACATTATTTTCATTATCAACATATTCTACATTATATAATTCTTCGGACGCCCACCTACAGTTTTGAGGTGATTGTACTTGAGAATGATTATTATTTTGTCTAGTTGTAGTTGTCATAGGTACAGGCCTGGGCCCGTTAATTGGATTATAGTTTGGATTTGGTTTCCAAACATTTTTAGGTTCGGTTCTGCCGGATACTTGTGAATTAGAAAAATATCTTTGATTATTATTAATTGGTCTGGGTTGAACATGAATTGGACCTCGTGGGAAATTATTATTAGGTTGAGGATTATTATTTTGAAAACTAGATTGTTGTGGTTGAGGAATTCTTTGATTAAAACTAAAATTGTTATTTCTATTAAAGTTACGAGAGTGATTTGGAATTTGTGAATTGTTTTGTACTGGATTAAATTTTGTCCTAGTTTGATTATTAAAATTTTTAGAGTTCGGTTGACAATTAGAATTATTTTGGAGATATCTAATATTATCTTCCTTTTTTATAAAATTTATAGCGTCTAACATAGTTTGAGGTTCTTTTGTTCGAACCATGATACCATACGGATTTCTTAAACCTGCTAAAAATACTTGTAAGGCTTGATTATTATACATATTTTGTTTAAATGCGCGTGTGTTTCTATCGTTTTCATGTAAAGCTAAATAGTTCGAAATAGTATGCAATACTTTTCTAACCTCATCATAAAATTGGTACGGGAATTCCTTATGCCCTTGCCTTAAGTTATTCAAATCAAGAGATAAGCATGTTTCATCTCTAGGATCACTAAAATTTCTAATTAATTCTTGTTTTATTTGATTTATTGTGGTACACCCACTAATGTTAATGACTTCTCTTGCATTTCCTTTCAATTTACTTATTATCGTTCTAAAGTTACAATGCTATCGATATTTTCTAAGAAAAATTGTAGTTTGTTCTGGTTACCATCAAAATCTGAAATGTTTTCGGCATGAACTTTTTCTAAAATTGAGAATATTTGCCATTTCTAAGTTATTTTCGTCTAAAGAAAATGAATTCAAAGTTTGAGCAAGTATTTCTATTTCTAAATTATTATTAGATGTGTTGCTAATTAAATTTAACTCTAGGTCGTTCTCGCTATCACTGAGGGAAGAGGAAGCACTAGAGAAGTCTGACATATACAATGAATAAAACTAAGTCGACTTACAGTACGGTCTTCATTTGCCCTTGGTTCTGGACTTCTTAGGGTTGAACTGGATACTTTTCTTGGTTTGATTGTCACTTCACTATTGAAATAGTTAAAAGTTTTCCGCGTTGGATGCCTTTCGTGACAATCGTACTGACTGCGCCAAATATATGTTTCGTTACACGAACTTTGTTTTTAAAAACTTTTATTCACTTAAAAATACAAAATATCGACTTTGAAAAATAACAGTAAAATATATAAATTGTGTAAACAGGATGTATAGATAAAAATAATATGCAGACTGAATTAAATATATTTACAATTTGTATATATATGTTGAATGTGCTGAGGTTGCACCAACGGTCGTTGCAGTACCGGAACTTAGTGGATACGTCGGCAATATACAGGATGTAATTCGGTACAGTCGTCCTTCTTTGATGCAGTAATCTGGAAATTTTCCTGGGTCTCTCAGCACTTCCTCTTTCTTGTTTCGGTACCAGGAGCATTCCTCTGGAATATCGGCTATGCACACTTCCGCTGATTGCTCAGGAGTGTCCGACAGCGGGTTCCTTGACAGTGCATCGGCTACTCGATTGATGGCACCTCGTCGGTATTTGATCTCGAAATCGTATTGTTGCAAAAATATACTCCAGCGGGCTAGACGACCAGATGGACTAGATATAGAATGCAGCCATCTTAAGGACTGGTGGTCAGTTACCACCGTGAAATGATAGCCTTCTAGATAGGGGCGCATCTTATCAATCCCCCACACTATGGCCAGGCATTCTTTTTCGGTCACTGAGTAGTTCTTTTCAGCTGGACTCAGGGTTCGGCTCGCGTAAGCTATCACATGTTCATTACCATCTATCTGTTGCGCCAGGGCCACCCCTAATCCATGTTCGGAAGCATCGGTCTGCAGCGTAAACGGTAGACTGAAATCTGAGCCAGTTAAGACAGGCGCTTCAGACAAACAGGTCTTTATTTTGGCGAAAGCACATTCTTGTTCTTCAGTCCATTTCCAGCGGTGTTCCTTACGTAGTAACTTGGTTAACGGAGCTACTGCCTGAGAAAACGAGGGCACAAAACGGCGGTACCAAGAGGCTACTCCTAAAAATCTTCGTAGTTCACGGACGTTTCGTGGAGCTGCAAACTTCGAAATACTCTCTACTTTTTCGGGATCGGTACTGATAACTCCTCCGGTAATGACATGACCTAAATATTTCATGGATGGTAGACAGAAATGGCATTTTTCTGGGTTTATTTTCAGCTTGGCGTCTCGGAGACGGCGGACAACTTCACCTAGATTTTTCAGGTGTTCTTCGAAAGTTTCTCCTAGTACAATAATGTTATCCAAATAGACGAATGCATGCGGATCCAAATCAGGTCCGATAATTCGATCTACTAGTCGCTGAAAGGTGGCCGGCGCTGAATGTACACCAAACGGCATAACTGTGAAATGGAAAAGTCCACGTCCTGGCACGGTAAAGGCAGTGATGGGTTTACTTTCTGGAGCTAAAGGGACTTGCCAATATCCACTCTTCAGATCTAGACTGGAGATGTACTTTGCGCGTCGCAATTTATCCAGAATAGCATTTATGAATGGAAGAGGGTAGGCGTCCTTCCTTGTGACATCATTCACTTTCCGAAAGTCAATGCAGAAACGGTTTTTTCCATCCTTTTTCTTAACGATTACCACCGGAGAACTCCACGGACTGCTTGAGGGTTCTATCACCCTTTCCTTCAGCATCAGGTCCTCTTCAGCGTTACAAATCTCTTGCATCTTTGGGTTCTGTGGGCGGTAACGTTGCTTGATCGGAGTGGAGTGCAGTAGGTGGATCTCGTGTTGTAATAGGTCTGTCGGTCCTTGAACTTCCTCAAATTTCGGTAATTCTACGTCGAGGAATCTTCTCAACGTTCCCTCTTGTACTTCAGTTAGGTTTCGGTCCTGTAACGGCGTTATAGCTTCTATAGGAGATTCTTCGGTAGGTAACTCCCTACTGTCATTAAACTCTACTAAATCAGACCGGATTAAGCCGGTAAATGTTCCAAGTTCCTGGCAGTTATCAGTATTGATATCAGTGTTTACATCTTTGCAGATTCTTCTAACGGCGGATTCTCGAGGATATTCTATACTAGATCTCCCTCTATCACCTTGGGATCCTTCCACGGCTGACTGGGAGATATCGGTCAATATCCTATCAGTTTCTCCTAGAGGATAATCAGTATCAGATCTCCTTTCATCACCTTCGGGTCCGTTCAAGGCTGACTGGGAGATGTCGGTCAATATCCTATCAGTTTCTCCTACGGCATATTCAGTGTCAGATCTCCTTTCATCACCTTCGGGTCTGTTCAAGGCTGACTGGGAGATATCAGTCAATATCCTATCAGGTTTCACTCGAGGATATTCAGTATCAAATCTCCTACCATCACCTTCGGGTCCGTTCAAGGCTGACTGGGAGATATCGGTCAATATCCTATCAGTTTCTCCTAGAGGATATTCAGTATCAGATCTCCTTTCATCACCTTCGGGTCCGTTCAAGGCTGACTGGGAGATATCGGTCAATATCCTATCAGGTTTCACTCGAGGATATTCAATATCAGTAAAACTTACTCTAGCGGTATCAGTAACAGCACCATTTTTCCTCGCAGTATCATTATCAGTAAAATTGGATCTAGCGGTGTCGGTAACGGTCATTTCGCAGAACAACCCATGATTGTTCTCCCCTGGCGGTGGCCGTCAACGATTCCTATGGGAGAGGACAGTGTATCTGGCTCTTGACAGTTGACTAGCTTTCCGTCCTGGTAGATCTTTCCTTTACCTAGTTCTAAGGAGAAATTATACTTCTTCAGTATATCAAAACCGAGAACCATATCAGCGACTAAACCTGGAAAATGTTCCAACGGTTCCTCCATGATGACGTCATTTACCCTAAGCTGCAGATCATAGATGTCTGTTATAGAAACCAAATTTCCATTCGCTAAACGTGCCCTTGTCGGATGACTGACCGTTCGCTTTCGTTGGGAAAATTGCTTCGCTACTGCATCACCCACATAAGATCTGATAGCTTCAGTGTCCAGCAGGGCTTTAAACTTGAAGTTTTCCATTTGGACATCAATTTGGGGTCGCGGATCTGATGGTTCGGAAGACAGATGTTCTTGAGAGGCTAAAAGATTAGGAAACTGTGACGGCCTTCCTTCGCGACAGTTTCGGTCTAGTTTTCCGGCTTCGAACAGGAACAGTCTCGGGTAAGGACTCCTTCTTTACGGCAGCGGGAACAGAATATTTTCAACGGGTTTCTACAGTTTGTTCGGACGTGGCCTGTCTCACCACAACGCCAGCACAATGTACTAGAACTCCTGGACATAGGTGCTCGACTGACCGGATTGGCTGGGCGGGAAGAACTGGTACTAGCTTCAGGTTCTCGGGCCGGACTGGCAGTTGCATTTGGATTCCGAGATGTATTGGCCGGCGGAAAACGTTGATTTGTTCCTCCTGGCCATCCACTGGTGCTAGGAATATTTTGGAGTCCTTTTCGTAGCAACTCGAATTCCTTGAACTCTTGACAGAAATAAGTAAAATCTTTAAAGTCCGTTTTACGAATCTGCTATCGATATTCAGGTAGCAGATTACGATATAGGGGCCAATTGTTGTTCATTGGAGAGTTTCCCATGTCTACGCATCAAAGTTTGTAGATCAGTGGTGTATGCCGATACTGCCTCATTCCTCCTATGCAGCCGTTTGCTAATTTCTGCTTCTAGGTCTACTTCATAATTAACCGGGTAGAAGAAAACGCGGAAAGCTCTTTCAAAATCATTCCAGTTTGTCCATCGGCTTCGGTTGTTGCGAAACCACAGTGCTGGTTCACCAGACAGGAACTCGGGTAAGACCGGTAGTAAACTATCTTGGGGCACATTCTTAGCAGTGCAAATTTCTTCCAGTCGTTCCAGAAAATTTGCCGGGTCATCGCGATTTCCAAAGGATACTTTCCAATCGTGCACATTCAACGGAGAAGTAACGGGAGTAGTAGTAGTAGTCATGGTTATTACGGAACTCGTGCCTCCAGTGGTTACTGCAATACAGTCAAGCTGTGGAGCTACGGGACTACTCGGGTTTAACCCTTCACCTCCAGACGGAACGGAATTATTACTCCTTTGTACAGCTGATGACTTTTTTAGAAAACTAGCTAGTCGTCGGCGCTTCTCTCTTACGGATCCAGTTGGAGACAGATGTCGCTTGGTTAGTTCATCAGAGAGTTCTTCTTTCTTTAGAGAATATATCCAGCCCACAAGCGGCTTATCAGTGGTTTCCTGTGGGAATGTACGTTTATCGTTACTATCCGTGGAGTCGCTGTATTCACTAGTTGACATCAGATGTAATCCTCAAATCGGCTCGGTCGGTATATCCAGACAAGCAAAATTAAATTAGTTACCTCGAATAAAACAAGTCCAGTTCGGATAATCAACAACAGAGAATTTTTTTTTAATCAACAACAAGTCAATCTCGTATTTCAGATAATATATAATAAAACTTAAGACTTGGCGGATCTTTAAACGTAGAAACCAATACAAAGTTTCTCGCAACAGGAAATACAACTCAAGATGCAAATGTAAATTTAGAAAATGAAATCTCCAAGATACTTTCTAGAAAACAAATCCTAAATCAGCTTTTATTTCTATCAAATACCCAGAATTGTAATACCTATTCAAAATACTATTATCAGTAGTGAACGATGATAACAAAATTGTAGGACAACCAGTATAATATATTATTGCTAACAGTAAATAATTATTAAAATATTCTCAAATAAAAAGTCTTAAGTAAAAATCACTTTTTATTTCACAAATTTTAAGTTGAAATCAGCTTTGATTTCTATTCGAAACCCAAAATTGCAATACCTATTCAAAATACTATTATCAATAGTGAACGATGATAACAAAATTGTAGGACAGCCGGTATAATATATTTTGCTAGCAGTAAATAATTATTAAAATATTCACAAATAAAAAGTCTAAGTAAAAATCACCTTTTGTTTCACAAATTTTGAGTTGAAATCAGCTTTGATTTCTATTCGAAACCCAAAATTACAATACTTATTCAAAATACTATTATCAGAAGTGAACGATGATAACAAAATTGTAGGACAACCAGTATAATATATTATTGCTAGCGGTAAATAATTATTAAAATATTCGCAAATAAAAGTCTAAGTAAAACAACCACCTTTTGTTTCTATTTAATACTTAACATTGCAATCCTTATTTATTGGTACAACCGGTATAATAATTATTAAAGTATTCCCACGTAAAATTTATTGATTCTATTTCATTAGCAAAAATCCTTTCTTTTAAAAACGATCACAATTCAATATTTCAGTTAACAACAAACAAAACCAAAAAAAACCAATTATCGTTAACAAGAAACGGCTAAAAAAAAACTGGTTCTCCTAATTTGAAAAATATTTCTATCGGAAACATTTTATTGCAATTTCCAAAATATAAACTTTTACATACAAAATTTAACAAATTAGATCCTAAGAGATTTTCGCAATGTTGATTGAAAAATTTAATTCTGGATTTAAGAAGTTTTACACACTCGTGCTTCTGATTCGAAATTTTATCATTAAAATTTTCTCAATAATTCACTGAATATCACATACAAGGTGATCCCAATATGCGGAACAAAATCCTTATTACAGTTACGACAATGGCTCCGGTTCCTATAACGACGGTCTCTGCTCCTTCAACAACGGTATTTGCTCTTACAACTACGGTTCTTGCTTCAACAACAAGTATATTTTCTCTTACAATAACGGTCCTTGCTCCTACAACAACAGTTTCTGTATTCTTCTTACAACAACGGTCCCTGTATTTTCTTACAACAACGGTCCCTGCTCGTGCTTTCTTTCCTCAAAAGAATTACGGACGTCACTATGACACCCGCGGCTTTACTATCTACCAGATTTTCTCGGGTGCCAGATTTGTGGGATGGCTTACTCCACCGAATTCTCGAAAATGTCAAGAGTTACCAGGGTAGCAACAGATGGAGGTTAAGTAATTCCAGGGGTCTGTTGTTCTTGACCTCTATGTCATGCGAAGTGGGAAACAGGCTTTAATTGTTTACCACTGTCGGAAAATGAAACTACCTGTGCTTTATAAAATGTTACAATTTATTTCGACTTCGAAATAATTTGGGAAAAGGAAAATAAAACGAACCACGTAGCTATATATTTAAAATAACTAACTATTGATGAAAACCCTTCAGTATTTACGATTTCTATTTAAATTACAACCCAGACCAAAGCACTTTATTACAGAATAAATGTTTTACGATTACAATCCTAACGTGCAAAGCTTTAATAGTTTTCGGCGATTGCCGGTGAAAATCAGTGAAAATTTACTAGCAGTATGGTGAAAATTACACAGAGAAAAGCACTAGCGGTGTTTTACGGGAGCGTTTCTTGGTATTTGTGTACGGCTTAGAATAGAACGGCGGTAAATAATAAATTTCCCTCGGTTTTCGTGCGGATATTACCCCGGCCGTTGATGCTAAAATCAATCGCGTAAAGATCAGTTAGTCGGCAGAATCCGAAAACCTCTCCCTGGCGAACCTGCTATGGCAGCGAACGCTCGCGAGATTATTTAGTTTCACGCCTTGTAAAACCCTCGAAGGATGTCCCTGCTATGGCAGCGAACACAGACGAGGCTCCTCCAAGTTGCCTATTATCAAATATTTAAAGTCACGCTACCAAGGCCTATGGTACTAGATTGAGCAACCCCCGAAATACTTTGAGAATCCCTCAAGAATCTACCTGCTTTGCAGCGAGGATGCTTGAAGGTTTCCCAACGGTATTTCCTTTCCCTAGTGTTGTATACCGGAATCGGGATTCCCGAAATACCTTGAAAATCCCCCAACAATCTACCTGCTTTGCAGTGAGAATGCTTGGGAGTTTCCCAACTATATTTCTTTTCCCCTGGAGTTAAAACCAACAGTAAATTCTTACTTCGGAATTGTACACAAATACGCGGAAAATCACTCAAATTAAACAAGCAGTAAGCAAAAATAAAATCTATTAATACAGCTACGAAAGACGCTAGGAGCAAAATGAATTTAACACAAGAAGAATGCTTTATAAAATAATTTCTAAGTTCGCTTACCTTGTTGGCGAAAATCAGTCGGCGTTTCGGAAATGGCGGAAAAACGGCGGAACTGTAAGAGCACAGAACTAGGAGCTAAGAGGGAAAAAGAGCGCAAAAGGTCTCTTTTCCGTCCCGTTTGCCGGTTTTATACATTCTTCCCTCGACCCCACTCAAGGGGTCCCCTACTTAACAATCTTAAGAACGATGGTGACTGATTTGCGCGAACGGTACAGTTAGCAATACATATTCAATATATACCAGATGTATCAAAATCAATATACATATTTAAAATTATTAACGGGAAATAAATTTACAGATTTTGGTGAAAGAGGGGTGTATAAGTAAATAATAACATAACTTAATAGTAATACTAATAAAATGAGAAATTAAAATGTATACAGTGGGATGTCGGAACGAAAAATAGTAACATCGTTACAAAGAATTAGGTTTCATAAAAAGTTCTTCTAGAGGCTTAGAACGGGGAAACGTACCGAGAAAAGATTAAGCGTTTCCTCTTTGAATTGCAATACTTATTTGTTGTATAAAGAACAAAGTTGCTCTTGAATAATTGGTTTCTACTGATCTTTTTTTACCGATTTCTTTAATGAATTTCAAAGCTTCATGACCGAAAACACCAGAGGTTTCAATTACTACAGGAATAAAAATGTAAATGTTCTCCAATTTTTTGTATTTATTGATTTTAAAAGTTTTGCCTTGTAAAGCTGCATCGCCTGCGGAAGTAGATGTGGATCGGACATGGGACGGAGCCCAAGTGTCAGTGCAAGTGAAATACTATATAACTGGTCTGCCGCGTTGCCATGGAATGAGGGTCATACCATCATACCAACGGTTCCAACGAACAGAGAGTATTTGCAGATGACAGGCCTCGTTTGATTAGGTCATTTACTGCAGAATGACGTGAAAACGGCCGGCACTTAATTTACAGCTTAAGCTGTGTCTACCATATTCATCAACATCAGATCCGCAACGACAGCGATGTTTTACACAAATTTCACAACCTAAACGGAGACCAATAGAAATACGGAAACTTTCGTCATCAAAAAGTGTACTTAAATGGGGCCCACGGTATAGCGTTCAACCATGCTCCTGATTCCTTTGAAAATGCTGCAGTGAAACGAGCCTTGTCTGGTAAATTTATAGCTTTCTGCAGCAGATTTTCTTTTTCGATGTTCAATAAAGGAATATCCCAGTATTTTTGAAAGGATTTATATTCATCGGGTACAACTATGTTAGACTTAATGACCAAATATTTTCTGCCTCCATTAATAAAGGGTCTTGTGTGTGGAAAAATTAAGGCAGATTGTAATTAATGAAATTTTTTGAACTATTTAATGATGACAAAAAGGAAGGAAGAGCTACTGAAACGATTGAGCGAATTCCTAAACCACCATATGAAACAGGTAGTGAAGCTTGTTAAAGTATAACATATAAACAGCGAAATATAATAGAAACAAAAAACCAAATTATCAAAACAAAACAAAATGACAAATTAAATATAAAAGTTAACTTTATGGAAAATCCCTTTCACGTTTATAACAAACTTTTAACTTTTCTATCATATTTTACCTGAAAATGGATGTGCGAAGTCGTGAGATGATTGATTATTTCATATTTGGTACGCATAACCCTATTTTTAATACGTATTTTCGTAGTTTGTGTCATTAGGAAGAAAAAATATTTGAAATTTTAAAGAACGAGTGTCGGTGTCAAATATCTATTTCTATTGGCTAATCAATATTCTTTATTTTATTTGTATGTATAACCCGAACGAGTCTCCTTTAAAGGTTGATGTCACATACCGTCCGCCATATTGCCTGGGAGCAAACAAACATGTATTACCCTTTGTTTATTTTGTCATTAATCAAGATTGTGTGGATAAATTAAGAATAATACCGTCGTTTCGTTCTGTTGTTGGATGTTCAACGGGAAGAGAAAGAGACAATGTACGATTACAGGGGTGAATTCGTGTATATAATCATTGGGTGAATTATTAGATGCATTATCAAAAAAACATGTTGAGCGATAAATTATTGTTAGAAAACTGTGGATTCTTAAATCAAAATTGATAAAGGTTATCTATGTTTAAACTGTATTCTACCTGGTGAAATTATATTAGCTGATCGAAGATTTTTAATTATTAAAAACATTCGATCAGCTAATATAATTTCACCAGGTAGAATACAGTTTATCATAGGAGATGCTGTAGAAATATTAGGAGTTCATTTAGCAATATCAGCTTTCACTAAAAATATAGATCAGCTTCATCCAACTGATTTAGAAAGTACCCGAAAAATTGCCAACGTTAGAATACATGTAGAGAGAGAGATAGGACTTCTAAAAAAAATTAAATTTGTTCAGGTCCTATTCCTATTATATTAGTATATACTTTCGATAAATAGAGATGATGAGAAAGATATTAAATATATATTATGTTTTAAAAATTATGTTTATTATTTCAAATTACCGGTTTTTGTGTCTCTTTGTTTCAAATTAATAAACACTTGTAGAAGAAATTTTTTACATTTTCTTTTAATGAACGTACCTAACTGAAATTAAACATCAAATGCTGAACGAAAGGAGAGCTCTTGATAATAAATAATACGATAAAGTATGCATATGAATATATTTATTATAAATGAAAATGAACTTTAGAAGCACAAACTAAGAGCTTATACCGCTTTTGTTTGCTCCCAGACAAAATGGCCGAACTGTCAAAGCCACGTGACCTTTATTGGTCTATTCTTTTCTTGCCAAGTGATCATAGAATGATAACATTAATGAGTCATTCACTCGAACTATTTCTAAAGATAATTCATAATATAAGAAATTAGATAAACACAATTTGAATTCCAGAATAGTGCTTGCACTATATAGGCACTATTTAGCTTGATTATACCGATACAAAGCTGCCCAGATGATAATAAAGCTTTTGATAAAGTCAGACATGACTAGAAAAGTAATAGACACTAGAGATATAAATAGATAAAATTGAATCATTACATTTGAATGAGGTACCTAGTAACACTGTTGTGCTGATTTTTATCACCAAATTTACTAAAACTGGAATAAATGAAACAGTAGAGCAGAGCAATGAGACAAAAATCAGATAAAATCATTTCATCAAATAAACGATACATTTATCTCCTCTTAGAAAGTTGGCTATCATCATGGCGATACTTATTTTGGTTGCTACTGTTCGGAATAATTCTATTAATGTATGGTGACACCACTATCTTTTACCACTTGTAATTGGCTCGGGCGCCAATTTGTAATTGCCGTGGGTAGTCAGGGGGTAGAACATAAAAAGGGCTGTTAGGTTAGATTTGTTTATTCGACGGTAACATGTACGTTACATGCTAACTAAAAATCAATAAAACCCTTACAACTTAATACTAATTCTATATATGTACAATTGTTAATCTACGACTCCACGCGGCTTCTCTGGGGGTGGTCGTCCGTTGATTTCCTCTTAATATGTGGCTTACGTGTAAATAGTCTGAATCGGTCGTTTTGACTCAGCTACGAGGATTTATTGGTGAAGCAGTACGGTTGTGTAACTCAGTTTCGTCGACCTGGGATATTCGTTTTACCCCCTCGTTCTGGTTGCCTAAAACAAACGGGGTGTATTTGGTATCAGATCCCGCGTTCAACGCACAGCGGGACCTCGGTGAGGTGGGAGTTCGCTTCCGTCTCGGGCTCAACACGCACCGAGACTTCAGCTAGACGGGAAGGCTTCAGTTCTGCGCTCAATACGCTCCAGGACTTCGGCTAAGACGGTTGGCTTCCTTTCTAGGCTCAACGCGCTCTAGAATTTCGGCCGAAAGATGGGGCCTGCTTGTGTTTAACCTTGGGTTCAACGCACTCCAAGGGGTCGACGATAAGCCGGGTGTTGATTACGATCCCAGATTCAACACACTCCAGAATATAGTAAATCTGGTGGTATTTATGGCGAACGTTAGTTATGGTATATGTGTGTCCCATTTTTTATGATTGTTGTCACAAAATTGTGCTATCATGGTTTTTATTACTCTGTTTGCTCTTTCTACGGGGTTGTTTTGCGGTGAATACGGTGGTATTTCTTGTTTTTCTTTATTGAAATCGGTTAGTAATTATTAGAAACTTTTATTTTCGTATTATTTGGCGTTGTCCGTTATCATTATCTTTGGACAGCCGAATTTCATTATTACTTTATCTTTAAAGTGTTGAGTTATCACATTTACTGTTATCTTCCGGACTGAACTTGTCTCCACCCATTTGGTAAATATGTCTTGAAAAACTACCAAGTAATTATAACCCTTACTTGAGGTTGGCAGTGGTCCCATGACGTCGGAGCTTACTGTGTGCCACGGTTCTTGAAGAATTTTGGTCGATTGCATTTGACCTGGTGTTTACAGTTGTGACGGTTTATATTTTTGGGAGTTTTGGCACTCTATTATGCATTTAGCTGTGTCTCGGAACAATCCTGGCCAATAGTATTTTCTGGTTAGTCGGGCTATTGATTTTGCTATTCCCATGTGTCCTGCTGTATAGCTGCTGTGATTTTCCTTTATTATTTCTTGTTGTTTGTCTCTGGAGATGAACAACTTCCACGGGCTTGACAGCTCTGTTTCCTTGATGTCGTATTTATCCAAGAAATGCCTGTATAGTTTGTTGTCTATAATTGTGAAATCTACTTCCGATTTTCTTTTCTCGTATCAATCTGACTTATCTTTTCTCGACAATACGTTAATAAAATTTACAGGATTCCGGGATAAGGAATCAGCTACAACATTCTCTGATCCTTTCCTATATATAACGTCGAAGTCAAATTGTTGTAAGATCATTTCGTGATCTTTCTGTTGTCCTTTCGGATTTTGTATGGTGTAATTTATGTGTGTTAATTTGTTATAAACTTCTAGTTCTTCTGCGGTTAGGTCGGTCTCTTTTGTAAACAGATCTTCCCATGGTATTTTCCTTTCTGTAATATCTGCTACTCCTAAAGTGGCTTCGGTTTCTAAGTTCGGCATATGGAAAATTTTTGTCTCGCCATCTTGTTTAGCTATTTTACATGGAATAATAAAGGTTTTTGTAATTTTAATTTTATATACATTTGCTAATGTTACCGATGTGTTTTCTAAGTTAGTCTTATATACGGAATGTTTAATTTTGCTAAGGCCTTTTTCTCCTATATATGATTTTTGTGATCCTGTGTTGATTAATGTGTTTAATCCCTGCTGGTTGTGATTATACATTATTATGTGTGGTCTTTTATCATCTGATATACTGTAATGGTTCGTAGCGGAGGACTTTATTGTGGGCCCTTCGTGCCTCTAGAAGAATCGGCCCTAGCTTTGCCTTGCATTTCCCGACTTCCGGCAATTGCATTTATTTGACGGTGTTCCTATGGTTCTGCGCTTCCCTGGGGGGGTCGTCTGGTCGGTCGTCCGTTGATATCCTCTTAATATGCAGCTTACGTGTTGTAAATAGTCTGCATCGGTCGTTACATCAACCCTTTGACTTTGCGACGAGGATTGATTAGAGAAGCAATACGGTTGTGTAACTCTCCTAGTTTCGTTTCGCTTCACCCCCTCGTTCTGGTTGCCTAAAACAAACGAGGTGTATTTGGTACCAGATCCCGCGTTCAACGCACAGCGGGACCTCGGTGAGGTGGGAGTTCGCTTCCGTCTCGGGCTCAACACACACCGAGACTTCAGCTAGACGGGAAGGCTTCTGCTCTGGGCTCAACACGCTCCAGGACTTCGGCTAGGACGGTTGGCTTCCGTTCTAGGCTCAACGCGCTCTAGAATTTCGGCCGAAAGACGGGGTCTGCTTGTGACTAACCTTGGGTTCAACGCACTCCAAGGGGTCGACGACAAGCCGGGTGTTGATTACGATCCCAGGTTCAACACACTTCAGGATATAGTAAATCAACTCGGTTAAGCGTACTCCCGCTATATTACTTGGACCTATTTCCACCGATGAAGCTTTTCTTTCGCTTGTAGGCATAAGGATTGAACTTGTCGATGTATTGAAATGTTTCAGCGTTAACAATATCGGTCGTTCTGTTAGTGAGATGTCGAAAGTGTTGCCCTCTAGGTACTGGACGCCCAACTTCGTCTACTGTGATAATTTGGTTTTGTAGTGTTCTGTATCCCGGTCACCAATGTTTTGTGGTAATTACGTGTGGAGGGTGTTAACGTTTATTTTAGACGACAGTAACGTTACACGTTCTTCAGCCATGAAGTGCGCCTTCTCCCCGCACTTCTTTTGCCTTGTATTTTGTCTTGCAGCATGTGTTACCTTTCTCCACGCATAACGTCACCAAGGTAAGCACGTTTTCTTGTTTTTACAGTGTCCGCTATCTCTCTTTGTTTATCCATTCGCGTTAATATCTTTGCATTTGTTTTTCTTTTTCGCTAAGAAACATACGTCTATAAATCCACCTGGAGCCTTTTTAAGTAATCTATGTTCATTATCCATAGTGAAGAATCGATAAAACATCTGGCCAATCTGATCCTAAGTTTGATGTTGAGATCTCTAGAGTAGAACATTTTCCTCATGTATTTGTACTTTCTCAACTTCTTCACTGCGAACATACAATCTTCCCTGGGCATTTACTTTGCTGATAATCATGAATGTTGTCTTCTTGATATTAATTGTAAGACCAACTTATACACTGCCATTGACAATTTTGTCTTTGTAGGTCCGCACCACTCTAGTCCATTACCTTAACTGACTTAAATAAATTCATTTTGCGAAATAAACTTTAAGATGATGCTAAATTTTTGTAGGAAGGAATGTTCAAAACCTTGTTTGGAATTAGAGACAGCAAGTGGAGCTTTGCTTTGCGATGAGGATCCTCTGAGTTTGCTGTTTCCATTAGGTACAACGCAAGCAGAACCAGTGGTTGGTAGGATCATGAAACTGTATGCAACTCCTTTAGTTGATAGATACAAAGAAGTTTGTTCTCATATGAGAGAAGGTAAAAAATATAATAGATATTATCTTTATAAAGTGATATGTATTTCAGTATTTAATGTTTCCATAAAAAGAATCCTTGTGTTTTTAAAAGAGTATTTTGAATTTTCCAAAAATACATATTAATCAAAATATTAATTATAAAATTATTTTAAGAATAATTAACCCGAAACATTTTTCCGTTTTAATTAAACAAAATACAAATGAATATATTATTTATATCCTTCATATCCATATTTATGTTTTCTATTGTTCTCATATTAAATATTTTGTTTTGGCCATTTCAACAATTATTTTTTCACCAATTTTATCTTTTTCTCTATTAGACTCTTTTCACATATAGTGTCTGATATCTGATAGTTTTGTCAAGTTTCATTATTGTTTATTTATTCTTTTTTCCAATTTTGAATGAGACATTTTGTACCATTGTTATCATACTAATCTGTTACCCTCAATTTGAGAATATCAGACTTTTCGACAAGTACACATCCAGAGCATAACACTTTTAGAAGCTCAACATATAAGAACGAGAGAATTAAGATTGAAACTGAGTATGGGTTTACAATTCTTTATAATTGTAAAAAAGAATATAGAAGTATGTTAAATAACCAGCCGATGGAAAAAACAAAAATGAGACCCTGATATTCCAATGCATAATCCACCAAATAGACTTATTTACTTTAAAACTGGAATAGAACTTATAAATGAGAGACTTAATAAATTGTTTGAATCCTTCTCTCTTGAAGAATACAACATCCAACTGATTAAGCCTCACATTCTGTAAATACTAGAAAATGCTCAGTATAGAAAACATAAAGAAAAAACATTAAAGAAATAATCCTCTTTATATCAAATCGATAAATAACTTCTCCTTCCATAGTATAACCTGTATTTAATTTGAAATTGTTGATGTATCTAGTGTATTGTAATTACCACTGTTATTTGATGTTTTTTTGCACACCTCTACTTAGTCTTTTATTTAATTAATAAATAATATAATATGGTAAATTGGCTGAAATACTTCGATCTATGGCTTTTTGGTGCAATCTCTTTAATCTAATTTCTTCAACTATTTTTGACATTTTATAATTTCTTTTATTTATCCTTACATGCATTCCTTCTATAATGTGTATGGAGTTTATAGCTTCCATAATTTTCTCTTTGGTTATTTGGTATCTCAATATTTGCTCCTAATCTTCTGTTTTTGTGTTGTGTATCTTTTCAAAATATCAATGATATTTTGTGATTTTATTTACATTATTTTGGTAGATTATATCTTGTGGCATTTAATTTCCCTAACTATTGATTGTTTCTTTCTTAGGATTTATATTTTTGCAGTTCTGTTTTTCTTCTCTGCATACAACCACCAACAATTTCTTGGAATTAATTCTAAATATTTTTTTGGCTATTACAACAGTATTTTTTTCACCAATTTTATATTTTTCTCCATTAGACTCCTTTCAAATATAGTGTCTGATAGTTTGCCTTCTTTGATATTTGTTTATTTATTTTTTTAAATTTCGTATGAAGACGTTTTGTACCATTGTTATCACAATAATCTGATACCCGAAATAAATTGATCCGATTTTCTACAAATATAGTCTGTATCCACTCTATTCTAATTTCTTCAGGTGTTTTTTTTTTAATTTTTGAATACATTTCATCCCCACTTTCATATTTTATTCTGGTTATAGCTTCAATTACTCTCTCTTTGGTTATTTGATATCTTATTATTTGTTCCTGTGTTGAGTATCCTTTCAAAATGTCAAGGATATTTGGTTTTATTTGCATTATTCTGGTATGAAATACATTGTGGCTTTTAATTTCCACAGCTATTTATTTTAGAATTATTACTGTTTTAAATGAAACTTACTGTTTCTAGATAATTCCACAATATATTGAAATTTTTTTTAAAAATTCTAATAAATTTGACAATTGTTTCGATATTAAATATCATCGTCAGAATGACAGAAGTTACATTTCATTTGATGCCTACCTGATGTTTAATAATTATTTTTGGCTAGACCAAGAAGTAACCTACCTATAGTGATTGACTTAATATATGTTAATAGAAAAAAGAAGAAGATATAATGTTACAAATATTAAAGCTTAGATATTATTAGTCCTATGAAAATACCCTGGGTATCTTTTTCCCAATTAAGATCAGTATAACTGTGTGATGATATAGAAAACCCGGAAAACTATATCTGCTGATCTTTACAATTATCACTTAAGAAGACAGTTTAAAAGTCCCTAGATTTATCTGTTCATTGACACTTGATATTGTGGGTTTCTTAAGTGTCTTCTAATTTCTAATTCTTCAAGGAAATCCAGTTCTTGTTTCTTATCACAAATATGCAGTACTTCCAGTTCTGTGTTAGGTGTCAATGAATGTTTTATGTCAAGTAGATGTTTCGCGTAGTGGGATTTATCTAGTTGTTTTAATCCGTATACTCGTAGGTGTTCATTGTATCTGATTTCAAAATTTCTAAGGGTTTGACCCAAGTAGACGGCATTACATTCTGGACATTTAAGTTTGTATATACCAGACTTCTTTAATGGGGATATTTTTGTTTTTACATTTAACAATTTTGTACTCACATTACTATCTGTTTTAAAAGAAATTGTTGTATTTGTAGCTAAAGATATTATCTTTGAAATATTAGTTATATTACCTGCATATGTGATGGTTTTATAATTTTTTATTTCGTTAATTTGTTCAGGAAATATTAGTTGTAATGCCACCTTTTTCCTCATTTTTATTAATTAATTTAGCTATCATGTGTAATGGATAACCGTTGGATGTTGCTATTTGTTTAATTGTATTAATTTCTCTATTAAAATTACATTTGTCCATGGGAACTGAAAAAGCTCTATGTATCATGAATTGAATTATATGCTGCTATTTTATGTGACATGGGATGATTGGAATTATATGGAGTAGATACATCAGTGTGTGTTGGTTTTCTATAAATTGAATAATCAAGTACATTATTAACTCTCTGAGTTCTTAAATCAAGAAAATTGATTGAGTTAATTTCTTAAACTTCTAGAGTTAATTTCTTAAACTTCTAATGTAAATTTAATTTTTGGGTGTTATTTATTAATATGGTTTTAAAAATACATCTAATTGTCATTCACTGCCTATAAAACAAGCTAATATGTCATCTACATATCTATACCAAAATAAGACATTTTTTTAAATACTACTTTCAAAGATTTTTCTTTCTAAACTGTCCATAAAAATGTTTGCCAAAATTGGTGATATAGGGCTTCCCATTGAAAAACCTTCATTTTGAATATATATCTTATTGTCAAAAGTGAAATAATTCTGATTAATACATACATCAAATAAATTAAGTATATCTGATATTATTCCTGGATTAATATTTTTATCTTCTTGTAATTTCCTTACAAGTGTTAGACATTCTTTAGGAGGAATTTTAGTCAACATATTGGTAGCATCAAATGAAATGAGTTTAGAGTTATCTTGCAAGTTGAATGCATATCTTGCTATTTGAATGCTTTTAATTTTTTGATTAGCTCTATTGAATTGAGTATTTAGATGTATATCTGTAACTATTAAGTATATTTTTAAGTTTTTTTGCTATTATATTACCTCAAGCACAAAAAGCCATATAATTGTGTAGAATCAGGATTTTTATTTAAGATGAATTTCTTTTCATAATCACTTAAAAGATAATTTGACTTATTAACAATATCTCTTACATTATTAGAAAACTTTTTTGTTGGGTCTTCTCTAAGAACTTGTACATCGCTAGATTCTATAAAGTTATCTATTTTTGAATTATAATATTTAGTTGTCAATATGACAGTGGCGTTCCCCTTGTCATATTTTGTAACTGTTAGGTTATTATTTTCTAGTTTCTTTGTGACTGAATTTAAAACTGTAATGTCATTTTTTGTGTCACGTTTAACCTTTGACAGTTCAATATTTTTGATTAAATTGGCAATTTTTAATTTCTCATAAAGAAAATTATTTGAATTAGATTTTAAAGCTATTTCGGATTCTGTAGTTATTATTTCTTTAATATTATTCGTAAATTTTGGTGGTATGCTGTACTTTAAACCTTTATTTAAAAATATTATTTCACTATCTGTAAAATTAGTGTCTGAAAGGTTCTCAAATCCTGGTGCAAAGTGTGTTGGTATGTAAGTACTTACAGTTTCATGATGTTTAGAGTATTGAATTCTATGTTGTGTGTGTTCAAGTTTCTGTAGTTTTTGTTCTTGTTTCTTAAATTTCTTATGCTTCATTGTGCTGACACTTTTTCTGATTTTGTCATCTAAACAGTCAAATTCTCTGGATGTAGTTGGAACGTGAGTTCAAAATGTACAACTCTTATGTAGTTGTCTCTTATTTTAAACCATTTTTTACATTCTTCTTTAAGCCATACTTGTTGACACATTTTATAGCTTTTTGTGCTTGAGGTAATATATTAGCAAAGAAACTTAACAATCTACTTAATAGTTACGGATATACATGTAAATACTCAATTAACAATTTAATAGAGCTAATCAAAAAATTAAAAGCATTCAAATTTCAAGATAACTCTAAACTCATTTCATTTGATGTTACCAATATGTTCACTAAAATTCCTCCTAAAGAATGTCTAACACGTGTAAGAAAATTGCTAGAAGATAAAAATATTAATCCAGGAATAATATCACATATACTTAATTTATTTGATGTATGTATTAATCAGAATTACTTCACTTTTGACAATAAGATAGGTATATATTCAAAATGAAGGTTTACCAATGGGAAGCCCTATATCACCAATTTTGGCAAACATTTTTATGGACAGTTTAGAAAGAAAAATCCTTGAAAGTAATATGTTTTATTTTGGTATAGATATGTAGATGACATATTAGCTTGTTTAATAGGGAGTGAATGACAAGTAGATATATTTTTCAACCATATTAATAATTTACACCCAAAAATTAAATTTACATTAGAAGTTGAAGAAAATAACTCAATGAATTTTCTTGATTTAGAAATTCAAAGTGTTAATAATGTACTTGGTTATTCAATTTATAGAAAACCAACACACACTGATGTAACTGTTCCATATAATTCCAATCATCCCATGTCACATAAATTAGCAGCATAGAGCTTTTTCAGTTCCTATGAACAAATGTAATTTTAATAGAGAAATTAATACAATTAAACAAATAGCAACATCCAACGCTTATCTATTACACATGATAAATAATTTTTTTTTATTCAATTAACGTGCTCGGCAACTATGGCCACTAGCACAGGTGCGATTACAGAAAACAGTAGTTAATACAGATAGTTAAAAAACGTAGTTTAAAGTTTATGATAGAGTGATATATCTTTTAAGAATTTCAGTGTAGACTCGATTTGGTTTGGGTCCCCTAGGATGACTTGCAGCTGGGATTTAAGATTATGTTGTCGTCTTCTTGTGCTAAATTGGTGACAATCAACCAGAATGTGTTTAACAGTAAGTGGGCACTGGCAGCTTTGATAGGAAGATCTGATGCTTGAGGTCATGAAGTAGCTGTGTGTAAGTTTGGTGTGACCTATTCGAAGTCTACGTAGTATTGATAATTCTTGTCTAGAGAGTCCAGTGGGGTCAGTATACAGAGGTGTGTTGAGAACAGGCTGGATACATAGTAGGGAAGTCTTGGTGGAGTTCCTGTGAGTTTGCCATATATATCTGACGATTATTTTTGCTTCTGCCTTAACTTCCTTGCAAATTTGGATATGAGAAGTTATTGTGGCTGTAGTTGACACTGTTTTGGCATGCTGATCGGCCAGTTCATTTCCAGGTATACCAATGTGTGAGGGTATCCATATAATGGTGACTGTGATGTTTAGGGAATAAATGTGGTGATAAGAGTGATGAATTTCTTGGACTATGGGTTGCTCAGTAAATAATTCTTGTATAGATAGGATAGACGCTAGAGAGTCTGTACAAATGGCAACTTTTTTATTGGAACGGTTGATGTGCTTAAAAGCTTGTAGAATACTATACAATTCTCCAGTATGCACACTGCATAAAGGAGGGATTAGGGAAGTGCTGATGAGATTGTTTGCTGTGGTAACTCAGCAGCCAACGCCAGTATCACTTTTGGAAGCATCGGAGTATAATACAAAGTCGTAGTGATTGTTATGAATGATTTCATAAAAAGATTTAATCATGAGCTTTTTAGGTGTTTCTTGTTTATTAAATTTGGATAAATAAGTATTGACCTGAGGAGGGTGCATAATCCAGGAAGGGGTTGGAGGAAAAGGAATGGGGTTAGTGAGTGAGAGGTTAATGTTATTTGTTAATGAGGATAATATAAGAGCGATAGGTTTAATTATTGGTGAAGGGTTGTTAAGAGGGCTGGCAGTTGATGTGAACAGAGAATAGACAGGATTGAGAGGGTTAGATGAGACTGAGGCTGCGTAGGATAGAAGCAGATATTGTTGTCTAATCCATAGTGGGGGTTCATCAGCTTCGCAGTAGAGACTTTCAGATGGGCTGCTGCGGAAAGCGCCTAAGCAAAGTCGCAGGGCCGGATTATGTATAGGATTTAGGGATCCTAGATCTGTCTTAGAAGCTGACATGTAAACGATGCAGCCATAATCTAATTTGGAGCGAATGAGTGCTTTATAAATTTTCAGAAGGGATCTCTCGTCTTCACCCCAGTGATAATGAGATAGGGTTTTAATTATATTTAATCGTTTGTAACAGATACCTTTTATTTTAAGAATATGCTGTTTCCAAGAGAGGCGAGAATCAAATGTCATACCTAGTATTTTGCAGTGATTAACCACTGGGAGGGGGGAATCATTAATAAATATGTGGTAGATAGGAGATTGAGGTCGCCTGCCAAATTTAATGATTTTTTATTTTGTTGAACATAAGGTTAATCCTATAGAACGTGTCCGTGCAAGTAAGAGATTTACCGCGGTTTGTAGAATTTTCGAGCTAGTGGTTGCTGAACGACCATGACAGTATAGTATTAAATCATCAGCGTAAGCTACATATTTGGTGGGAGAAGGTAAGTTATGGCACAGATCACTTATTGCTAAGTTAAATAGAGTTGGGCTTAAGACTGATCCTTGCGGAGCACCATCGGTCTGGATGTACAAAGATGAAAAGTGGCCGTTTACAGAAACCCTAAAGGACCTTTGAGTTAGAAAGTTTTGTATAAAATAAAATATATTTCCGTTGATATGGTATTGATTTAGTTTAGAGATTATGGCTTGACGGCTTATTCTGTCAAAAGCTCCTCCGATATCAAAGATGGCGGCGATAACTTCATATTTGTTATTTATTGAGTTGGCAATGTCATTTTGTAGCAGAACAAGATTATCGAGGGTAGATCTATGACGTCGAAAGCCTGATTGTTCTTTTGGTATAATGTTGTATTTGTCAAGGAACCAAACGAGGCGTTTGTTAATTATTTTCTCTAGTATTTTACACAAGGTACATGTGAGCGATATAGGTCTGTAAGAATTAGGAGAAGTAGCAGGTTGATCAGGTTTTTTTAATGGGATTATTAAGGAGGACCGCCATTCATTTGGGAATTTTTGGGATAGCCAGATAATATTATACATTTCTAGGAGTTTTTGAAGACTTGGAAAAGAAATTTTTTTGAAAAATATATAGGGGAGATCATCTGGGCTAGAAGCAGTGTTTTTACAGGATTTTAGTGCAAATTTTAATTCTGGAAATGTGAGTGGAGAGTTGAGCGTATCAATATCTTGAATTGAAGAGGATGAGAAGGCAAAGGTGGTTGGGGAGGCGACTTCGATAAAATAGGCCTAGGTTTACTGCAAAACTTCGCTGCATAGCTTTCAGCTAGGACCTTGGCAATATCTTGATTATCAGTGACATTGGTTTGGTTGTGAAATAGACTGGTGATTTTTATATTACTTTTCTTACCCTGGATTTGTCCGATTTTTTTCCACACTTGATTGGGGTTAGTGTTTTCATTTACGGAAGAGGCGAAATTTCTCCAGGAAGATTTTTTACTTAGTTTTATAGTGTATCTGGCTTTTGCTCTTGCTCTTTTGAGATTGATGAGGTTTTCTTGAGTTTTGTTACTGCGGAATAATTTTAGTGCAGTTTTTTGCTGCTGAATTACATGTTTGCATGATGAGTTCCACCATGGAACAGTTTTTTGTGAAGGAGAGATGACTGATTTCCCAATGTGAGCCTCCGCAGCAAGTCAAATAGTATTTGAGAGCAAGGTAACAGACTCATCAATATTGTTAGTAAAAGAGAGATTGGGTATGGATTGTTCAGTTTTAGTGATATATTCAGGCCAATTAGCATATTTTAGACGCCAATAACTTTTTGTTAGAGCTTGGTCATTTGAATTATCGGTGTTAGTTATAAAGATGAGAAAATAATTACTGTCGTGAAGGTCATCTTCAGTAAACCATGTTAATGAGGGAGCTAGTTTGGGGTCACTAAATTTATAACGTTTTCAACAGTCTTTCCTCTACCCAAATGTATGACTGGAACCCCATATTGTATTGTGAGCATTGAAATCTCCTACGAGAATGTAGGGTTGCGGAAGTTCGAATATGAGATTAACAAGCTCTTCCTCTTTGAGAGGGTGATCTGGTGAAACATACAGACTACAAATAGTGAGTTTATCTGGACACCAACAGGTTATGGCTATGGCTTCTAATTCAGAGGAAAGTGGACAGAAAAAAAGTCAGAGGAGACAAATATTGAGGTACCACCACTAGCTCTTAGGCAATTGGTTCTAATATTATGATATCCCTGAAAATTTTTCAATAAGGGAAATTTGGAGTTTTTCGCATTGGTTTCCTGAAGGCATACAATGTCTGGTGTAGATTCTGATATTAAATGTTGTATTCTCTCTAATCGTGGAAAGAATCCATCACAGTTCCATTGTAATAATTTGAAAATAGAAGGGTTATAAAAGATGTAGGGATTAAAGAGTTAGTATTCGTACTGTGAGCTGTGGTTAGATTCTGTATCTGTAAGGTTATCTGAAGAAATGCTTAGGTTGTCGGGGAAATCAATTGGGTTATGCTGATATTTTAATTTGTTTAAAAGTCTTGTGAGATGATTTTTTAGTGCTCTTTCCTTTGTAGCAGCGTAAAGCTGTGCTAAGTCCTTTTGTATACCATCTATATCAGAGGAGAATTTTTGTGCTTCCTGTAGCGGGTAAGGACATCCAAAAGAATTTTCGAGAAAAGCGATTAGTTGGGTTGAGGTAAGAGTGAAGGTAGATGGGTTGTCTTTGTAGAGATTTTGGATAACAGAAACACAGTTAAGTCCTAATGAATGATCTGAGGTATTAGTAGCATTGGTTTTGGACTTTTTCTTTATTGGTTTGGGTAGTACAGTGAAAGAAGGAGGTAATGTGGAGGTTGAGGCTGATAAAGTAATGGAGGGAGACAGTATTGGAGGAGTGTCAAGAGGGCTGTCGGTAGAAGAGTGGCCTCTTTTTTGGCCTGTGGCTATTGGAGAGAAGGTAGCAGAAGAGGTAGTTGGAGGTTCAGGATTCTTTGTAAGAGGTAGAGAGAAATCATCTAGAAAGGGCTCAGGTTCTATCGGTGTAGGGCTAATCAGTGTAGTTAAAGAGTCAACAGGGGGGGATGAAGAGGAGGGAGGATTGGTTGAGAGTAAATTGGTATCAGGACCAGTAGGGACTTTAGGGCAGGAGTCTGCGGTATGTCCGGTGAGTTTACAGAGAAAACATTCAAGTCTGTCAGTGGATATAAATATTCTAAAGGATGTATTTTCGTGATTAATTAGTAAGGAGGTTTGTAACTCAAAGCCATCCTTATCGGGGATGACGAAGGTTACCCTGAGAAAACTCATGATATGAGCATGTTGATCGTCTATAGTTCCACATTTCACAAAAGTGATAGGAGCTGCAAGCTGCAAACCAAGATATTTTAGAGATTTCTCAATTAGAGCATGTGGAATAGAAGGGCATACGTTTGAGATCAGAATTCTCTTAGAAGGTGAGATTAGTCTCCTAATGGGAAAGACAGTGGAGTTAACCGTAATATATGATGTACTGTTCAGAAGTTGATCAACAATTTGAGTGGAAAAGAGGAAAATGCAAATTCTGTTATTGGAAATACGAGAAGCAAATGTGATAGTTTTTGGAGTAACTATTTCACCGATGGATTTAATATATCCACTTAGTACAACGTTTGGTATTGAGTGCATAACAATAGCTTGGTCTCTTTTGGGAAAAGTAGGGGGAGGTGGTTTGGTGAGTGCGGCAGCGACATATGATTTTGATTTGGTGATAGGGTTGTTGTTTGTTGAATGTAAGTTATTGTGGGTACTCATTGTTTGTGTGTGTGTGTGTGATCTTGGTTACCAAGAACACTACACAGAAGACAAAAGAAAGGTAGTACAGACTCTCTTCCAGAGCGGAAGAGGTCAAGAAAGAACTCACCTATGTCTAGTAGAGTTTTCTAACGGTACACCACTGGAATTCGCTAATAATTACTAGGATAATAAAAATCCAATTATAATTGTAAAAATATTGTAACAGAATAAAAACTCGTTTACTTATCACATATTGGTGATAAAACTCGTAGTCTAATTAGCAAAAAATTTGTTGATGGCTTTAACGATATTTACTCGATGAAGCTCAACACAATGATAAATAAATAAATTAATAAAAAAAAGGAAAAAGTGGCATTACAACTAATATTTCCCGAACAAATTAACGAAATAAAAAATTATAAAACCATCACATATGCAGGTAATATTTCTAATAATATTTTAAAGATAATATCTTTAGCTACAAATACAACAATTTCTTTTAAAACAAAGTAATGTAAGTACAAAATTGTTAAATGTGCAAATAAAAATATGCCCATTAAAGAAGTCTGGTATATACAAACTTAAATGTCCAGAATGTAATGCCGTCTATTTGCGTCAAACCCTTAGAAATTTTGAAATCAGATACAGTGAACACCTACAAGCATACGGTTTAAAAGAACCAGATAAATCCCACTACGCAAAACATCTACTTGACACCAAACATTCATTGACACCTAACACGGAACTGGAAGTACTGCATATTTGTAATAAGAAACAAGAACTGGACTTCCTTGAAGAATTAGAAATTAGAAGATACTTAAGAAACCCACAATATCAAGTTGTCAATGAACAGATAAATCTAGGGAGTTCTCCACTTTTAAACTGTCTTCTTAAGTGATAATTGTAAAGATCAGCAGATATAGTTTTCCTGGTTTTCTATATCATCGCACAGTTATACTGATCTTAATTGGGAAAAAGATACCCAGGGTATCTCCATAGGGCTAATAATATCTAAGCTTTAATATTTGTAACATATCTTCTTTTTTCTATTAACATATATTAAGTCAATCACTAGGTAGGTTACTTCTTGGTCTAGCCAAAAATAATTATTAAACATCAGGTAGGCATCAAATGAAATGTAAATTCTGTCATTCTGACGATGACATTTAATATCGAAACAATTGTCAAATTTATTAGAATTTTTAACATTTTTTTCAATATATTGTGGAATTATCTAGAAACAGTAAGTTTCATTTAAAACAGTAATATGAGTAGAGTCCACGAAGTAAGGGTCGAGACAATTAATTTCATTTACAATTATTATTTATTTCCTAGGATTTTTATTTTTGAAGCCCAATTCTTTTTCTCTACATGCAATCACCAACAATTTCTTCGAATCAATTGTAAAATATAAGGTTACTTTTTATACATATTAACAGATTTAGTTTAATAAAAAATTATCTTTCAGATGTCAACGATAGCCTGGCCAAATTATTGGAAGAAGTTTCAGTGAAACTAAATATACAAAATAGAGGATTTTCTACAACACTATCCCCCCTTTGTAAAGCCTTGAACCATCAAACGACTCTACTGGATTTAAATTTATCAGGCAATTTTCTCGACATTGATTGCATGGCCATTTTATGTGCGAGTCTTCCTTCTTTAGTGAACCTTACTTCATTAAATCTGCGATGCACTGGTTTAACTAGTAATCACTTGAATGAAATAGTTAAAATGTTTTCGATGGCTTCGGGGCGGATTTTAGAAAAACTAAAACAATTAGACCTTAGTAATAATTACTTGCGAAACAAGAGTTTCTATCATTTGAGTGAAATATCGAAACATTTAAAATTGGAACAATTGAATATTGCAAATGTAGAATTTAACAGTGGATTATTCAAAGAAATTGAGAACGCTAATTTAAACTTGAATCTTAGGGATATTCGTGATTTAAATATAAGTGATAATAGATTAAGTACGTCAGATATTGAAAAATTTCTTTCCTGGACTACGTTTGGCAAAATAGTCGATTTGAATTTATCTAGAAATTGTTTAAACAATGTAAAAGTGGAACGATGGAACGATACATTAAATGAAAACAATCTTTTCATTTCATTGGAATGTTTAAATTTGTCAAGAAGCAATCTGCAAGATAATGATTTATATGAACTACTAAGGTAATTAATACATGTTTTTTTTAATTATAATAGTTTATTATCGATATATTGTCATCGGTGTGACTACAATTAAGCTTTAGTAACATTTTATATTATTTAAACTAATAATTAGTTTTCTTAGTTTGCAACAACCCAATCGTTTATGTGTTGTAAGCTCACAAAAATTATTAGGATCGTTCTGCAAAAGATGGATCATCATCATAAATACAGGAAGATGAAGACTATTCCAAATAATCCTTTTTCTTTGAGATGCTCTTGCCACTCAGTTAACGTCATCAGCATAGCGAATTTAATTTGGTTTGAGTCGACATTAGTAGTATTGATATTGTGTTTATTTTTGAGTTATGTTACTAATTTTTCCAATGTCAGGTCAAAGGGGGTTAGTACAAGGTTGGATACGATGTATCTTTCAAGTAATTTCAAAAATAAGGCACCTCCTAGTTGAGGCACTGTCGTGTATTTCTCATCTTTATTGGATAGTAAACATCTCCATTGCACTGATTTCCAAAATTTTTTCGATTGAAATGTAACTCTCAATAAGATTAGTTCATCTTTTTCGTAATATTGAAATTATTTAAATTTAGTACTAAATGTGTAATTAATTTTAGGTTGTGTGTAGGAAAATCTCTAGTAAATATAAATCTTTCTTACAATTCGGATCTTACTGGAATATCATTGAGACGATTGGTAGAAAATTCTACATTAGAAGAAATAAATCTTATTGGCTGTAATCGAATATTTGAATACTTTCCAGAGTTTTTGGATACCGAGGAAGCTCTTGGGAAGAGAAATATTAAACTAACAGCCGATTTTGATAATTATGCGACACAAGTTGATAATTTAATAGAGTACTTTAAGAAAATTTATATCCAACCAATTGTTGAAAAAGGTAGAAATTTGTTGTCCATTTATTCAAAATCTGAGGAATTGTGATATTTGGGAAGTTATTATTAAAAATATTTTTTTTACTTATACAGCTTTTACTTTACACATTTTATACCTTCATTTTATAGATAAGATGCACTGTTCCTTCGTAGCTCAATTAAACTCAATAATTTAGTTTAATATGCGATCTTTCCAATAAATGAATAGATATAAAATTTTATAAACAAAGAAATACTGAATACTTACCAATTTCAGACGACTATATTAGGTTTATTTTCTTGTTACCCAAGGTTAGTTAGGAGAGAATAAAAATGAATCCTAAATGGGAGGAAGGGATGGGGTAAATTTCATTAAATATATTGTCCAGATTTGTCACACGGTTTCTACCTAAAATTTTTATTGTAAAACCATATCTCCGTTCGATACTTTTATTACTACTTAAAATTCTGTTTCAATAAAAATGCGATGTTGCCAAGAATTTTCCAAAATTTGAACATTAGCCAAATCAAAATAAGCGCTACGCCGCCTGGTGGCAATCAGAGTAACTTAAAATCTTGACATAGTTCTTTTATTTTTCTTTGAGGTTGTGTTGTTTTCTGGAAATATTAATATTTTTTAGAAATAATTTTTAAGTAATGAGTCGTTCGAAGCGCTATTGTTCAGTTCCTCAATGTTCTTCCTGGGAAAAAAGAAATTCAGATATCAATTTCCACGCTTTTCCTCTAGCTGGTGATAAATATTGTGTTTGGGTAGAACGAAAATTGGGGAGTAAAGTGTTGATGGATCGACAAAAAGCTTGGCAATTGAAACTCAAAATCGGTAAACCAGTTACAAGAAATATGAAAGTATGTTCTCTGCATTTTATCAATGATGATTATTTTTATCGAGGTAAGCACTGATTACACATAAAATTATAGGTTATATTTATGGGGATAATCGTTTACAGATTCCAGTTCGAAGCAAAGAAAATTTTTGAAAAAGACTGCTGTGCCTTCCAGAAATCTTCCTGTTGGATCTACTACTACAAAGGAACAACCTCAATGTTTTAGTAGTAGAACTGAAAGATTGAGACAAAGAAGTCTCAACAAAGAAAAAGTTGCTGAGGAATGCTTTTGTGAAGAAGTCAAACCTGCTGCACAAACAACTTCTCAAGATGAAATCGAAGCTGCACAAGGTCTACTACAGCTTCTTCAGGACCAGCCAGATTATAATGGACCTAAAACTTTCAAGGATTTTGAAGTGCAATTGAATACCCCTAAAGTGCCTTCTTTGTGTGACCTGATAACGACAGATAGTGCTCTCAACAGTTTTACTGGTCTCAATAATATAAAACTATTAGATACAATAGTAGAAGCAGTAAAATCTGTATACAGTGATCAAAGGTCACATCGTTTGACAATCAAACAACGGATTGTTTTAGTACTGACAAAATTGAAATGTGATCTTACATATGTGACATTATCTCTTTTATTTGGCAAGAATTGTGCCAAAAGTACATTCATGAAATGCTACCCATTTTAAGTAGAGTTCTGAGTTGTGTAATAAGATTTCCAGATTTTCATGAAATACAGAAAAACATGACAAAATGTTTCGAAAGTTTCCAAAATGTTAGAATCATTCTAGACTGTACCGAAATTTTTATACAAAAACCAAAATGCCTTTGCTGCCGAATTAGGTTTTACTCTCAGTATAAATCTAATAATACAGTTAAATTTATGACAGGTGTTTCTCCCGGAGGTTTAATTACTTTTATTAGTGAAGCATATGGCGGAAGAGCATCTGACAAAACTATTTTTCAGCAAAGAGACTTGATCTTAAATTTAGAAAGTTCACAGGATGCTATTATGATGGACAAAGGCTTTTTAATAGATGATATTTGTCATCAGTTTAAAATAGAATTGATTAGGCCACCCTTTTTGAAGGATAAAAAGCAGTTAAGTACTGAGGAAGCATTGTTAAATGTTAAAGTAGCAGCTGCTCGAGTACACATTGAAAGAGTCAATCAGCGGATTAAGATATTCAAAATTTTAGGATGTAAATTGCAGTGGTCTCATGTGAAAAAAATTAAAGATATATTCACAATTGCTGGTGCTATAACCAATTTGTCCAGTTCAATATTTGCAGAACATAGATTTATAAAGCATTCGATTATTAAAATTTGAAATATTATTTTTGATGATTCATTTGTTAAGCCATAATATAATTGGACAACAAGGTATCAATATGTTTAGTTTTAAATAGCATTACATTTTTTTTGGAAATATATGTAAATTGAGTTCATGCCTTAATAAATGAAATAAAAGTAAATATGTGAATTTCTGTAGTATCCCTAAATATATTAGTATTCGTTATTCTTTGTTCACAATTTTAAGGGTAAAGTGGAATGATCAATTCAGGTAAGTAAAAAAACCGTTCAACTATAAAGTTTATTTGTCTTGCAAATAACATGTAACATTTTTTAAAAAAAAATTTTCTTTGTCACTGTCAATAAGTTTTTCGTGAAAGTATAATTGTACTCTATGTTTAATATTTCTACACTGTTATCAAAAGAAGCATATAATAAAAAATAACAAGTAGGTAAATTCAATAATGCCATTCCCAACTGAATTTGACCGTAATACTTATGTTTTTCTTTTAAAAAATATCCATTCCCTCTTTTTTCAATAAAATGTGTGTTGTGCAGAACTTCATTTATGCTCCTAGTAGCACCTGAAAAATAAAGTTCCTTTATTCACTACTTTATTAACAAGTGGAAATATGAAAAAAAAAAATGTGTGATACTAAACATCTAGTGTTAATTTCATTTCATGAAAATTCTTCAGGACATTACCTTCATATAAACATTTCACTTCTAATAGAGAAACAGGTCTGTTGTCTTCAAAAATGACACCGTCTGGAGAATAACCCAGCCAAGGATTTGAGTGTGAGACAACCATGCCACAATCGAGAACTTGGCAGGACTTTTTAGCAATAAAAGCATCTTTAGCATCACCTTCGTACTTGACTCCATGTTTGGTGAACTTATTAATGAAGCCTTTGGCATAAAAATATCTTGATGCTTTGTTATTCCACTCAGATTTGGAGTATGTATACAACTCATATATTCATGAACCTATAAATAAATATTTATAGTTTGGTTTTAAACAAAGGTATTTTGGTTATACAACTTTACCTGTTACTCTATATTTCCTCTGTTCATGCCACTCTTTAGATTGTGGACATATGTTGATTATTGTCTCAGAAACCTCATTGAAAAGTTCTGAACACAATATTTTACAACACTCATTTTCATTAGAAATTGGTATAATTGAAGTTTGCAACATGATAATAGACTGACAGGCATTGTCCAAAATTGCTTGAAGATCATTATTGTCAGGTCCAACTTTTTTTACCAAAATTTTGTGATTGAAACTTCTTCTTCCAACTCTAAAAACATAAAGTACAATGTTTTAATTTTACCTAATATGATCTAGGCTATCTTATACAGCAAAACTTACTTGCAGATTCAGGTAATTGGCTTATGACGAAATTATAGATTTTATTGTCATCAACTTCCAATTTACACTGCTCAATTTTATTTTGAAAACATGGCATGTCTTTTATGGGAACAGCTTTATTTTTTTCATTGGTAATGTGTTTTTGAGCTGACCAAACATATTTCATGTCCGTTTGTGAAATGATCTCAAGATCTTCAAGGTTTTCCCTAAAACAAAACAATGAACATCAGAAAATGAACAAACACAATAATCACATACTTTATTTTTATTAAAAATAGACGGTACGATAGCGCCTTTTTGAATTAGTAAAATGATCCACCTTGTACACTTGATTAAAACAGCAGAAATGTGTTTACATCTTCCGCTATTTCCAGCTTTACATGAACACAACATGGTCTTAATTTTAATACTGCCTTTCCTTGAGTCAAAATGAAGTTCTCCTTGAATGTGGTGTGGGTCTGAATTAAGTGCGCTACTCTGAAGGCACAAAGCACAAATCAGAATTTTATCATGGGTGGAAGAATTCAACTTTCCACATAATATTATGTGACCAGCATTTAAAACATCTTCACCTTCATAAACACTTTTGGAAGTGTTTGTGCCTTCAAGATACCCCAAGTATTCTACTAAACTCAGTCTTGCCATTTGGACCTAAAAAGAGTAATATTAGAATCCTGTTGAATAATAATGTTGATTGAACTATTGACATATAATATGAACAATCAAGTGTTTCTTCAACAGTCTTCTAATCTTGGATAACTTTCACTTAATTGAAAAGAATGATGGTACGTACCTACGGCCTTTACAAAAATTGAAAATATATACACAGTAACACACTCGTTCACTATAAAAGTCTGAAATTTTTTATATTTATTGTAAAATCAAATTTTAATAATACAAATATACACACAACCAATACAACACAATAATCTAATGTCAAGATTTATAGTTCTACGACTGCCCACCTTGGCGCTGCATTCTTATTTTCAGATGCCTATTGGCGTTAACATACCCCCAACGCTGAAAATCCGTCATCTTCTTAGGCAAATTGGAATAAATGGAAAATAAACAAAACATAATAATTTCAATAAGAATTGCATTCTTAATTAGAATATAATTATCTAAATCGAAGGACCATCGTAACTAACAATTATAATTAATATAAATAATGTCTTGCGACCGGGTCCACATCAGTAGATATGTACGTAGTTCGTCGGGATATTTATTGATGTGGAGGGGGTGAAGCACCAACCCGGCGCGTCTCCAGGTGGCGGATAGGAGAAGGGCCTCAGAGATGATTTTGTATGAGGAGGAGGTCTGCGGGGAAATACTTGGGGGTTTGTTGTGTTTAAAAACTCAACTGTCAGCCCTCAAATACCCTGCCGCGGATCAACTTTACCTTTCCCAGCTGTAGTATCGTGGCTAAGGGATTGCACACAGGGTTACGATGCCGGGTGAAATTTCGAGCTTACCTCGAAATCATATGCTATACCAATGTCTCCTGGATGTCTGTGGTCAAGTCTCGCGGGCCAGTGGGATGGCTTTAATGCCCGGACCAAGAGGAGACAACCTCATTAAAAACCTAAAGTCAAGGTGGGAAACCAGGCGGAAGAATGCGTGGCTATATAGAAAAATAGTCCTTACTGGTTTCGACCTTGGAACACCGGGGGGAACTCCATTGTATTGAACCCCTTACCTCTGCATGCGGGGCTCTGCAGCGGTGGACCGTAATGACCCTAGCTTCTCGTGGGACCATTTATGGACAGAAAAAGTAAAACTTCCACCGGAAAAGTAGTGGAGAAAACCTCCACCACGTCATCCGGGCACCTCACAGAGAGAAAAGGGCCAAACGGCACAGAGGTCGTATGTCGTTCGACCTCCCAAAACTGGGAGAACCGGGCGACATAGACGACCCACTGAGAAAAGGCCTGAGTGGGGCAGAGGTGCGAAAATACCTGCGACTCCTCGATCAGGGAATATCCATTGAAGGGGCCAGGAACCAGGCTATTCAGCGCCTAACCTCCCCGAAGGAACCACCAACGGGGACGACAAAGCTTAAAAGAGGCCCGGAGAATATTACTCCTCCGCAACGATCTCTAAGCAAGAAACCAAAAACAGCTGTAACAGTAACCGGGCAAGCCACTGCTTACGCAGCAGCTGTCAAAACAGAGAAGTCTTTTAGGGGGAATAATGTCCAAGGATTATCCTGGGGTCATCCTGAAAGCAGAGCAGCTCTCCGCACTGGAAGAGCTGTGCCAGAGCAAAGAGAAGGGAATCCACTTCTCAGGTACCCATTTCCGTTGTGGAAGGATACTGGTGGACTGTGGGTCACAAGAATCGGCAGACTGGCTCATGAGGTCAGCGCCGAAATTGGACTCTTGGAAAGGACCCGAATTGGTGGCTCGAAGTGGAGACGACATCCCAAAGTCCGTCACCATAACGGTGTTCTTCCCAAGAAGCCACGACATGAAATTGGAGAAGATACTCCAACTTGTCGAGGTTCAGAACTCCAACTTCACTACTGGGGCTTGGAAGATCCTAAACTCTAAAAAATAGTGAATGGGAACTATCCTCACGATTGGGATCGATCACCAATCTGGGGAGGCTCTGAAGGCAGGAGGTTACGCGCTAAACTTCGTTTTGGGCGTATCTCTGTCTCGGGGCTGGGTAAGAAAAGGAACCCCGCGGAGGATCCAAAGGACATGGAGATACCCTCCACATCCGGAACCTCTGGAAAAGGGGAAAAAGGCGAAAGCTTGTACATGGGTCAGCCCGAGATCTCCTCCGGCTCTGCTTGGGTGACTGGGGATGCGGAGATCGCATCTACATCCCGTGAAACTGGGCGGAGGAGCCTGGGGGTCGAGAGTCTGACTCGAGATCAAGAAACCTGCTCGAACTCCGAGGAAAATATTGCCATGGTGGTCGAGGAGGGTCAGGGAGAGACAAGGGAGGGGGATGAATAGAGGCTGAGTAACTCTGCCTCTTTCATCCATAATAATTCACGTTCACGAATGTAGCTCAGATTAACCTGCATCACGCGAAGGGAGCTTCAGCCGTGATTGCAAGGTTGTTCGCTAAACTACAACTGGATATTGTACTGATCCAAGAACCATGGATCAACAAAGAAGGCCAAATCAAAGGTTTTGCATGCAAGGATTCGAAATTGATTTATGATCAAAGACAAGTATCTCCGCGTGCCTGTGTAATCATAAGAAAAAACATAAAATATATTTGTGTTTCAGAATACTTGTCACGGGACCTTATTCCAATCATGGTTCACCTCAACATTGGGGGTATCGACCGAGACATCGTCATTGCCTCTGCCTACTTCGCTGGAGACGGGCCGATGAAACCGCCAGAAGAAATACAAGAGCTAGTGAGACACTGCAATAGCAGACGGCTGCCAATTATAATTGGTTGTGATGCCAACGCACACAATACCGTGTGGGGAAGCACTAATAACAACGCAAAAGGTGAGTGTTTATTAGAATATCTCTTAGCAAATAATCCTGAGACCTTCAATGTGGGGACAACCCCCACCTTTGCCACGAGAGCAAGAGAAGAGGTCCTGGACGTAACAATTGTTAATGTTGCTTCTAGGAAAAATGTAAAAGATTGGAGGCTGGTGAGCGAGCCATCACTTTCCGACCATACGATCATCGAATTTAGGATAGAGGGAAACACCACCTCGATTCCTACAATCCAAAATCCTAGTAATACTGATTGGTCTCTTTACAAGACCAATCTGAAGGAAAATTTGGAACAAGTCGACGTGAATGGGGTAAATCACCCGCACGACGACCTGGAACAGAGTCGAACAGGTCAGTGAGGCAATAATGGAAGCTTTTCATTCCAGTTGCCCACTCTCAAAAGCTCGTTCAGAAAAGGATGCTCCTTGGTGGAATGAGAACCTGTCAAACCTCAGAAAAGAGGTCCGTCGGCTCTTTAATAGAGCCAAGCGTGACGGTAATTGGCAGAGGTACACTGAGAAGCTTACTCAGTACAATAAAGAGATTAGGAAGGCCAAAAGGCTTAATTTTCAAGCCTTTGCGAAAAGATTACTTCCACTCACACAGCGGCCAGACTACAAAAGGTCATGGCAAATGGGGGAAATAACCCCACAATGTCGCTGAACAAGCCAGACTTATCATACACGGAAGGTGAAGAGGAACAATCGATTCTTCTTCTTAGAACCCACTTTCGAGGTAGTCAACCAGCAACAAGCATTGAAATAGCAATGAATTACACCAAAAAATCCCGCAGGAAGATTGGGACATTGCTAAGAAAATATTTACCAGACAACGGTTGGAATGGGCAATAAGTACCTTTCAACCATATAAATCACCAGATGTGTATGGAATATTTCCAGCACTCCTGCAGCAAGAGATAGAGGAGATTCTTCCTCACCTGCTGAAGATTACAAGAAGCAGTCTAGCAGTGGGTCTAATACCTAGAAAATGGAGAAGGGCAAGGGTAACCTTCATACCAAAAATAGGGAAAAAAGAAGGGACTGATCCCCGATCTTTTAGACCCATATGTCTAACATCGTTCCTACTCAAAACGATGGAGAAAGTAGTGGATAACTACGTAAGAACAGAGAAACTGGAGAATATACCACTTCATAAATGTCAGCATGCCTACAGAGCGGGCCGTTCAAATGAGACGGCTCTGTATCAGCTGACCGAAGTCATCCAGAGAACTCTGAACAACAAAGAAATCGCAATGTGTGCATTTCTGGATATACCTGGGGCCTTTGACAACACAACCCATGTGTCTGTCAAAGAAGCACTAAAAAGGCGAGGAGTAAATGAAACCATTATAAAATGGATGTATGAGTTGTTGACGACGAGGATAGCTGATACACAGGTGGGGAATCAAACAACCTCAGTTAAAGCCACTCGGGGGACACCTCAGGGGGAATGATATCTCCCCTTCCATGGAGCCTTGTAGTAGATGAGCTGCTCTACAGGCTAACGGAGCTTGGCTTCGAATGTATGGGCTATGCTGATGACATACTTCTAATAGTCAGAGGCAAGTTCGAGAGCACCTTGTGTGATTTATTACGAAAGGCCTCAGAATCATTGAGCAATGGTGCTTGTCAGTGGGACTAAACATTAACCCAAACAAGACCATAGTAATTCCATTTACCCGGAAAAGAACACTTCCAGCCATGAAACCCATATCCTTAAACGGGGAAATCATAGAATGGAAATCAGATGTTAAATATCTAGGGATAACCCTAGACAGTAAGCTTCTGTAGAATAAGCATGTTGAAATAACTGCTAGTAAAGCAATAAGAGCTTTGATGGGGTGCAGAAATCTAGCTGCTTAGAGGTGGGGCTGTAACTCAAAAATACTGCGATGGATGTATGCCATGATTGTGAGGCCAGCAATTACGTATGGGGCAATAGTTTGGCATACAAACGCAAGTCAGTACGGCAGGAGGAAGACCCTCGACAAAGTTCAAAAGCTTGCCTGTGTGTGCATCATTGGAGCTATGAGAACGTGTCCAACTAGGGCACTTGAGATCATTACAGATCTCACACCTCTACATCTGGTGATAGATAGATCTGCCCAAGAGGCAATTCTTAGAATATCTAAGGAAGGCAATGAGAGTCCCCAGAATGTAGATAAACTATGAATGACCAAAAACGGGAAAGCAACTTTTTGTCAAATGAAAACAATTACTTAATCAATCATAAGTAATTAAGGCCGCATCATCCAAGACAAGAAAGGCGATAGAAATATTATTTCCAGTTGGTTTATTGGCGAAACACTTATTTCTAAATAAAAATTGTGCATATATTTTTTATCTAATATCAACTTGTACTTATATAAATCATTGTCAAATTCGATTAATGGTTTAATTTGCTTCAACACATTCAAAACTGGAGGTTTCCATAAATAAACCCTTTGAAGGAAAGACACATCCACTATATCAAAGAAATCTTCTCTGGCATAAAACCTCCGAAGAAAACCAAAGTCCATAATGTTTATCACATCTAGATCACCATCTATTAAAAATGGGTCAAGTTCCATTATTTTACTAATTTCTTAATGAAAAATTTAATAAACAATTTTCACAAAAATAATCTCACCTTTTATCTGAGGACAACATGCCCAAAGAACAACTTATGCGTTTTTAGTCAACAAAAAGCAGGGCTTAAATCTAGGAACACTTAAATAGTTTATAATGACGGTGAATTGTAAAAATTCGACTTAAGTCGAAAAACCTTTCTTAGTTAAGAAACTTGTTGACGGTGCATACGGGCCTAAGTCTTTAAAATTACTATCGTTCCCGCAGCAATATTAGAATAATCTTTAGGCTAATTTGATCTAGCTTGCAATGACGTCAAGTACTCTAATCTCCACCGCTTCCAAAAACCCTGAGACATACTATCGATCAGTTGAAAACGATCGAGTCTGTTTAAAAATATGCCATCCAAATTTTAAAAAGGAAACACTCGTAAAGGACATAAAGTTAAAAAATGTGCTGGAGCAACCGGATCGGCGGTCAAGCGACATAATGGTCGCGAATTAAGAAGGGCTTCAACTTGAGTTAACAAAGTAGAAAACTCTTCATAAGTTAATTATTGTTCTCCCACTATTCGATAGATAAGATTTTTTACAGCCTTTACGCGACTTTCCCATAAACGCCCATATGAGGGGCACTAGGAGTATTAAACCTCCACTCAATATTCTTTATGGCCAATTAAGTTTCCAAAGAATTAAAAATTCATTAATTTCCCTTCCTCCTTTGCACCTACAAAATTTGTCCCTCTATCAGAGTAAAGAATTTGAACCGGACCGCGTCTAAAAATAAAGCGTTTGAAGGCCTGTAAAAAATGAGCCGTTGACAGAGAACTGACCAATTCTAAATGAATCGGCTTAACCGCCATACAAATAAACAAACTTACGTACGTTTTGTACACTGGTGCATTTTTTCTTCTACCCATTGTGATATTTATCGGGCCGAAATAATCAACGACCGTATGAAGAAATGCACGCGATTTTAGAACCCCTACCGAGGGCAAATCCACCATGATATGTGTTAAATTAGAGGGGTTTAAACGGAAACAATTATTACATTTGCGCACTATTTGCCGAATTATATTTCGTCCCCCCAATATCCAAAATTTTTGAGCACCCGTATGCAAATTAATTTTATGGTAAAAATTTGCCAATCTTTCCGTTAACGTTTCTCTGGCCAGTAATATTAAAGGGTATTTTTTAGTAAAATCCAAAGTTGAATTACTGATTCTACCCTCGGCAATCCATCCTGCAAAAAAGGTCGTAACTTTCGAAGATAATGGGTACATTCTCCTTTGGTTCTCAACCTTTCGATATCCAAATAGAAATGCTGCATTTACACCGATTTAATTAAAATCAATTCCGCCATTCGATTGTCATTCGCCGATATAACCTTCCGCAGTGGAAAATTTGAGGGGGGTACATCGTCGAGCAACTATCTGTCAAATTTTGTTGAAAATACGTCTATTGAACCTCCGGAAGCCGCCAGGATGGTCCTTGCCGCCACATAGGATGTTGAATTAATTGTAGCGGAGCGAGAGCACTAGACAAGCAATCTGCAGGATTTTGAATATATTCTATATGATACCACAAAACCTTTGGTATATTTTCTTTAATTTGCGCAACTCTATTTCCAACAAAAACATCATTTAAGTACGATGACCGCAACCAGTTAATAACAGTAGATGAATCTGAAAATGCTAACGTTTTTAGAATAAAAATTCGATCTTGGTACGTTTCCAGAACATACTTGACTAATGTCGACAGTAATAATGCGGCTAATAATTTCAATCTAGGAATGGTTAAAGATTTCGCCAAAGAAACCTTCGATTTGCCACATCTTAAGAATATCAATATCGCCGCTTGATGAAATTGTTCTTAAATAAACTACCGCCTCATATCCATCTAAACTAGCTTCGCAAAAAGCTAAAATAATCACATGTTGTCGCGCCGAGGAATTGAAACGTTTCCAATTCAATCGATTCGAATTTTTTCCCAAATATCTAGGATGTTTTGTGGGGGTTCTTCATCTCAACCCAACTTCAAGAGCAACAATTCCTTAATTAGTTTTTTTAAATATAAAATAAATGGAGCCAATAACCCAATGGGATCATAACATTTTGCCACCGCAGACAAAATCATTTCTGTCCGGAACCTGGACTTTAAGACTTAAACTGTCACTTTGCGCATCTCATTGTATACCCAAAATTTTTGTGTCCGTCTTAAAAATAAGATCCCGATTAACTATGCGTTTTTTCTCCGGCATACATTTTAAAAGCTTGTCCGATTTCGTGGCCCATTTAGTCAAATCAAACCCACCTAAACTAAACAAATCAACCGATTCAGTGTACAACCGAATGTCACAATCTTCCGTGTCCAGACTTGAACAAAGATCGTCCATATACAAATCTCGAGAAACAACACTTGCCGCGAAAGGATATCTGCTACCCTCATCCTGAATTAGTTGTTTCACCGCCCGCAATGCTAAATAAGGTGAAGCCTTTAACCCAAATGCTACAACTCAAATATATAATAGATATGAATTGCACATAATAATGCAAATACCTTGTTACAAGGTAACAAACATGAAACAGCAATTCAGTAACCGAATTATATTCTTAATTTTAATATTTATCACTTTTGTGAATTTGTTCACACAGCTTTTTTTCAGTAATCAACTTTTCAAACATTTGTGGACAAGATAAATATAAATTATATTGTAAAGTTAAGACATTGCCTACTGTACTTTCCAAAATGTTTGTTTTTTCGGTGCTCCAATAAAGGCTCATTTTAGAAAATAACACAACGAGGAATGACAGCACTGACGCCAAGATGTAAGATTCTTGATCGTAGGCGTAACAGACAGGACATACTGACAAGTTGGATGCTCTAGTCACAGAATGAAGAGTGACAACGACAATTTAAATTTTTGGTAGAAATGATTGTATAAACGGTTATGTGAAAAAACGGGATATTTAGCGTCCCGGTAGAGATTAGCGGGGACACAGAACAACGGGTGTTGAAAACGGGGCTGTCCCGTTTTTTACGGGACGTATGGTAGGCTTACAGTTTATTCTCATATTTATCGGTTAAGGCTTTATAAACAATATTATAATTATCCCCAGTAATAGAAATGCCCGAACACATTCCTAAAGCTGAACCACGTTCTGTTCACGAGTTATTATCATGAATCATACTTTTATAAAACGAGTGGAAAGTCTCCCAGCACTGACGAATTTCCCCCGAAAATTCCGGCAACTCAATTCTGGGAAGTTGCGGTACCCGTAATTCCGGAGTAGCGAAAACACCATTCGGAGCCACGGTTGCTTGAGCGTCGACTTCCTTTAGTTTTTCTGCTGTCATTCTAATATAACACGCGAGTTCATTTATAGTAGCAAGCCAACTATAGCCCGGTACATAATCTTCGTTTACTTCAAGTTTGAGTTCTTGAATTTCGTTAACTACCGACCCAAAGGATTTCATAGTCGAATACAAAGTCAAATACAGTTGAATTATTGGATATTTACCCGTGCGTCATTAATATCTGATAACATAACCGACATAATTATTAAGTGGCATCCCTATCTATTAATAGTGAAGAACAGAACAAAATAATTTGACATTTGTCGCTTACGTTATCAGATATTAATGACGTAAGGGTAAAGATCCAATAATTCAACTGCTGTACATAGTTTGAAACGTTTTCCAAACCAAGCGACGTTGTCAAATTATAAAGCGTTTGAAAAATTGAATACCAATATTCCTTCTTTGCCGTACGAGCTTTAATCTTTCTTTCCGCTACCTTAGCCATATATATCAATCCTTTCGTCGGACAACAAAATTGATTAAAATATTCCGTTTTGCTCAAATTAAAGTTTTCACAAAAAAAACATTCAAACTTAACCGGGTTCTCAAGGTACGTGGCTTATGTTGGCACCCGTGAACACAAACTACAAGTAAAGAAGGAAAAAATCAAAATTTTGGCAAATCCGTTGATTTTTGGACAGATAAATAATTTCATCAAACAATCAAAAGTATTAAGAGACCGTTTCTCACAAGCAAATATATACTTTCCTCGAAACCGTTTTCCGAAATTTTCCCGTTGTGACAATCTGTAAATTTTATTTTAATAACCCGACAACACCGCGCGCCTGTAGTGAACCTGAAAACCCGTTAAACCTCTTTTTGCGCGTACCGATACGGAACAACATATATAATGGAATTTATCAATTTATTAAAAACCTAACGAACTCGTTCTTTTTTTTAATTTTAAACACGGCAAAACCAAATAAAATTATTTACCTATTACAGGAATCCGACTCGTAATGGGCCAAATGTTCTTTCGTAGCTCAATTAAACTCAATACTTTAAATTAATATGCAATCTTTCCAATAAATGAATAGATATGAAATTTTAAAAACAAAGAAATACTGAAAAGAATTTACCGATTCCAGACGACTATATTAGGCTTATTTTCTTGTTACCCAAGGTTAGTTACGAGAGAATAAAAATGAATTCTAAATGGGAGGAAGGGATGTGGTAAATTTCACTAAATATATTGACCAGATTTGTCACACGGTTTCCACTTAAAATTTTTATTGTAAAACGATATTTCCGTTCCATACTTTTATTACTACTTAAAATTCGATTTTCTGTTTCAACAAAAATGCGGTGTTGCTAAGAATTTTCCAAAATTTGAACAATTGGCGCAAACATGCATTCTTACTTTTTAGCATCTACCAGGGTTGAGAAAATATATTTAAGGAAGGGCCATAAGAAATAACAAAAATATTTAGGTGTGTTTGTTTTTATTTATTGATTAGACGTACAGGGTCGGAGTGCGAAATGAAATTTTGACTGTTCTTTATTTGGGCCCACGCACAATCAAGAAGAGTATTGTATTGTCATCCAACTTTGATTATTGTGGAAAAAATCTATTTTTTAATTGCCACACTCTTTCAAAAAATTGGCCAGCACTTAGATTTCTCGACTTATGTAAGCTTTGGCAATTCTTGTCATATTATTATAGGAAGCATATCATTTTTCACTATTTGAATACGTTGTAGTTTAGCATTTTTTCCGGCATGTTATAAAACAAAGTAAAATATTGTCAGATTTGCTTACAGTACAGTATAAACAATATTCCGTTAACATGAATTCTTAGACATGATAATCCAAAAGAAAATTTTTGCTGGCTATATTCAATGTTGTGTTTTAACCCTTAATTTGGCAATCCTTGATGCAACATTAATTTTAAGTAAATTTGTGTTTTCGTGGTGTTATATGGTCTTCAAGAATGCATTTTGGTTATTTCCACAATAATTTTTTCATAAATAAGGGAGATATATGGACTGTATCTCAGAAGATACATAGTCAAATAAGCAAATTTTTTGTGAAATTTTATTGTTTCCTGGAAGACACAAAGTCTAGGATTATAGGTCACAAATTTAAAATTAAAACTGAAACGAATAACCGTTTATGCAGCAAAAACACAATAAAATAATATATAAACTTAAAGTAAGAACACTATACAACTAATGGAGAATTGAATATAAATAAAGACGAATGCAGTTGTACATAAAAACATAACAGAAGGGCATTTTCTACGGCTATAAATGGTAAATGACTGCTAGTAATCTTTATGTGCTATTATGAAACAATTTCTGTCCTTCACTAAACACAACCTAATAACACATTTCGAACATGACCAGTGTGTCTCTCCTGATTTACAATACCTACACCTGCCCTTGGTACCATAAATTGGAAAATGATCGACTTTATCACACCGTACTTCCTCAGAAGGTCTCGGTAGGGCGGGCTTCTTATATTTTTCGTTTTGCACCGCAAACATTTTCCTACCTTTTCTGTTGTTTTGTATTAAAGCCTCTGCTATGCATTGTCGAAATTATTTTAGAGAATATTCTTTTGACCTGTCTTCTAAAATACATTTCTTCCTTCGATAGAGAAGCCACGCGTTATTTATACAAATATCCAACATTTGTGCAAATATGGAGAGATACCAGCGACGAGTTTTCAGGTGTGTTCTGTAAAGGCTTACCAACATGCCCATGTGAGCATTATAGTGTTTTATAAAGGATGGCCTAGGGATATCAATTTTTGCACGCTGGCGTTTATCAAATATTTCGATTGTTTCGACAGGTGTGCCAGATACATACGTACTAGCTAGGATAACAGGTTTGTTGTCAAACCGTTTCACAACATTAATTTTATTAGCGTTGTCACTTTTAGAACAAAACGCCCCTCTTCATTTTTTCTTTAGAGATTTATCATCTTCCAAAATACAATTTTTCAATCGATCGTTTCTCATAGTTCCTAGTGCTAAAATTCCATAGTCTTGTCGGAGAATGTAAAACAAATCAAAACTTGAAAAGAAATTATCGACGTAGATATCGGACATAGCAGGGGATTTCATTGATTGCGTTAGTGCAAGCACAACTTTAGCCCCTACCAATCCTAGGGATTCTTCTTTCTCCGTAAATGTGTGTTGCCTAAAAGTATCATCACCTCCATAAACGATAAAACCGTACACGAATCCAGAAATACCGGTTCTGACAAATATTTTGAATCCTAATTTTTTTGGTTTGGACTTTATGTATTGTCGTCTCGAACCCGCTTTTTTCCCTTTATAAGGAACCATCATTTCGTCGATACTCTGCCGTCATTCTTCTTCTATCGTCCAACAATTTCTTCTCACTATATCTAAAACAGGGCGAATCCGATAGTATTGGTCGTTGTTTGCGAAATGAATATATCTGCGAATTTGCTGATATCTCTTGAGAGGCATTATTTCTGCTATTTTATTATATCTCATGTTTGTACTCCAATAATCCAAATAGGATGGCATATCTTATACCCATCAAAATGTGTATGGCTACGAAGTCCCTTATATCATTCTTACTAACGTTGATCGACTTTCTTGTTTTTTGAACGGAGTAAAGGTTGGTATTCTCGATAATCAGATAAAATAAATCGTCTGAAAAAAATATTTTAAAATATTTAAATGGCGACTTCGATGTATCCACAAGCCCAAAGTTATTTTCGGGAATGTACAGGGTATTCAAATTCTTCTTGGGACCAGTTGTATTCAACTAAATTCTTTCATTTCAGCAGATTTCTTTTTCGCTTCTTTATAGATTGGACGTCAGTATTTTCGTGGTCCCCCTTATCAGTTAGTCCAGATACTAGATGTGATCTTGTTTTTAGAGGACTCAGAACAGACTTTGGTGTACTACAAACAAATTTAGGTGTAGTACAAACAGATTGATGTGTGGCTGTTTGAGGTTTGGAACATTCAGTTTCTGACGCTGAATCTGTTTCAGACGTGATCAAAAATATATTGTACTTCAGGAGGCAAGCTATCGACTTCAGAGCTTTCATTTTCGTCGTTATTTTGAATGTTATATATGTTAGTATCATCTACAGTTTCCTCATCACTAGAATCATCCATGTCGGACGAAGGTGGTGGAAGTAATGCCAAAATGTTTTCGTTTCGTGATGACATTGTATTTATATGTAACTGAAACAACGAAAATAGTCTACTTACTCTACTAAGTAACTAAATTTTATGATTTACCAACAAGAATTCTATTTATAATTAGAAAATAAAGTTTAGGATATATAACAAATGTAATTCAAATGACTGAATATCCAGCTTGCTGTTTCTTTACCAAAGTAGAATATAGGATTCATAACAAAAAGGCTCCCCATCTATGGTCAGTTGGCAAAGTAGATTCTAGGATACATAACAAAAAATATCCACCTTGCTCTTTATTTGGCAAATTAGACTATAGGATACATCTTTTAGAAGGCTTGATTTTGTAACTATAGGGTATTTACAACTAATTATTTATATTTGCACGATCAAAACACATGTTTATGCTAACATTTCCCATGCTCTGTCAAAAGCAAACACTAATATTTACAATACTAATAAATAATACTTACCAGCGCTTTCAAATACGGCATTCACTCGGCCACCATATTATAAACAATGATGAAATCTTGAAAGATTTACTAACAGATGGTAGCACTATAAGTTTTCGGGCATTATGGGATGGATAGGCAACACAATTGGCGCACAGTCGTCGGTCAACAAATTACATATATAGACAAATTTATTATTTGAAAGTTACGGATCGTATAAGATACAAAATCAAATTAAGGGTTAAATATACAATACTCGCAGTAAAATAAAAATAACAGACTAGGGACTTTGAAAAATAAACTGATTTTATAAAATATTTCTGATTGCAAATGATAAAATGCTTTGAAAACTCGATAGCTGAAAAGTACAGCTGTCAGTCGAGGTCAAAATGAACAACCTAATTAATGTTGTTTGTCGCTATTCCCATTCAATATTATGAGTTCGTAATAAAATAATGGACACAGAAGGAAAGAAGGAAGGAATCACTGAATAATTTGTTTCAATTTTAATGAATGTAATAAAATTCCGATTATATTTAAAACATTTAATGGACAATGTTTTATATAGTCATCAAATATTATCAATGGTAAACATTATTTAACATTACCTAATTTCCAATAAAAATTCACAGATGAGAATTGTTGGGAACTATATCAACTGGTAAATTTTGTTTCTGATGGTCAACTTTCAGTTCTTTCTAAATAATGCAAGCATTGGATAAATTGATCCTTGCATTTTAACTTATTAATATCTATGTCTAACCAAAGTTCTTAATACAAATAATATCAGCATTTTATAAATATGAATCAGTACCAAATGGAAATAATTCTACAGAATTAATTAAATTATCTTCTTCAGCATTCTCTTCCAAAGAATCTTGGTTATCACTATTTTTTGGTAGGCTCCTTTTTGGTCTAATGCTAACATCACTTTCACCTATTAAATTTTCTTGGAGATGTTCAGATCCTTCTACATTATCAAGTAATATATCAGGATTTATAGATTCATGCTTATCTGACACTGGGGTGTTACCGATTTTGTTGTCTGTGAGATTTAAATCATTAGTACTTGCATCTTGTTTACCGAATATTGATTTTCCTTTAATTGTATCCAAATAACTAAAATTTTGAACGGCATTTTTTGTTTCTTCTTTGTTTTCAGAATTATCAACCATCCAATTGTTGAACCTCTGTTGTATGATAGTAGAACCAAGTTCTTCATATTCAGACTTTGTTACTAAAATGTGCAATTTGTAAATAAAAAAAAATATTTGTAATTGTATGATAGAGCAGCGTTAATATCAAATTTGTTCATTTGTGATTGACAAAATGTAGGTTCTAAGAAAAAGAATTTCAGCATCAAAAGAATTGAAAGACATTAAGGCACCTGTGCAAAGCAAAATATTTTGAGTTTAAAATCCGTTTGGTTTTATTTTACAGCGTTGCCTGTCTGTACAGGTAACCCTTATATCATATATATTACCATGTACGTTCTGTTACCACATCAATACATACTTAAATTGTCTATCACCCTCTGCATTTAGAAACGCCTATCAATTCATTTCTTTCTTTAGGCATTGTATTAGAAACACCGTTCGTTCTGATTGCATACTTAAATTGCCCATCTCCTTTTGTGTTTAAGAAACGCCTATCAATATTTCTCTCTTCAATTACATCTGCCTGAAAAACTCAGACCATAAAACTGATACAATCATTTATTTGACGAAGACGGAATTCATAAATACATATCTGTGCTATGTTGGCAACATAACTTGTAATTTGTCTGCTTATCCATGGTAATATATATGATCTAAGAGGTAACCTATCATCTATCTATTATTTTAAAACAAATATAATCATATTCATTGTTTTTTAATTTTAATCTTATGTAGATAAGAAATCGAAGGTTCTACCTGAAAGATCATAACAGGTCCATGCGATGCCAGAGAGTGACAGTTTTTATTACTTTTAACGATAGCGAAATAGAAGATTCTATGCACAAATTTGAGATAAACGAGTTTAGTTTTAAGTCAGATTTCCGAACGATCAACGCTTGTTCTTACGTTTTATACAATTAAAATCTAACAGTTTTGTACGTGTGTTTTAACAATTATTGTGCTGATGAGTCAGTCGAACAACTTATTTAAAATCTTCAAAAACTTCGCGGTTGCAGGAACTGATGGGGATTTAAGCTGTCTATTGTAAATAAAACGATAAACAAAAGAATAATGAATATGTGATGTGCATATATCACTTCCCGAAAATGTCCCTCATTAGTTGAAAAATTGTCTATACGAGGATGTATTGATATCTAGTTAGCCTAGACCAGATCCATGCATAAACAAAATATTGCGTTACCATAGCAACGAACAATAACTTATTAAAAGTGTTAGTGTAAAGTTTGACGTCAAAAAAGTAAACCAGAGTTCCGCAATAAATTAAAAGAAAAAAGTTGTCCACCGAAATTGTGAAAATCGAAAAATTGGAGCATCGAGCCATCATCAAGTACCTGTATTTGAAAGAGTTAAGAGGTAAGCAGATTTACGAAGATATGCTTAATACCCTTGGTGATCAATGTCCTTCGTATGCGACCGTGAAAAATTGGACTGCAAACTTCAAAAGAGGTAAATTTTCCATTGAAGATGATGTCCGATCGGGAAGGCCAGTTTCTGTGTCAGTCCCCGAAAATATCGATGCAGTTCATGACATGATTTTATCAGACCGTCCAATTGGGCTAAAACGGATATCTGAAGCACTGAATATTTCATACGAACGCGTTCATCATATAGTTCACGTCAATTTGGATATGAGAAAAATTGCTGCAAAATGGATCCCTAAATGTGTGAATCATGACCAGAAGCGTGCAAGGGTAGAAGCATCGCGTTCGATCTGTGCTCGATTTGAAAACGATGTAGACTTCTGAAACCGAATTGTTACTATGGATGAAACTTGGGTACATTTATACGATCCAGAAACAAAGCAACAATCGATGGAATGGCGACACTCTGGTTCTCCAAGACCTAAGAAGTTTCGTGTCCAAAAATCTGCTGGAATAGTTCTTGCTTCAGTTTTTTGGGATTTCCATGGAGTAATCATGATTGATTTTTTGGATAAGGGTAGAACAATAACTGGAGATTACTATTCGACATTACTGACCACTCTACGTGAAACAATTAAACAGAAAAGACGCGAAAAGCTATCCAAATGTGTTTTGTTTTTGCAGGACAACGCCCTTGCACACAAATCTCATGTTGCCATGCAAAAAATTTAGGGTTTGAATTACTAGATTTGGCTCCGTCCGACTATCATCTCTATCCTCAACTGAAAAAAAGTTTAAAAGGTCGTAAATTTTCTTCCAACGAGGAGGTAATAAAAGCTGTGGAGGTCTGGTTTGCAGAGCAAGAAACATTTTATTTGAAAGATCTAGAGACGTTGCAGGTTCGCTGTAATAAATGTATCCAATTAAGAGGAGAATATGTTGAGTAATAAAATATTTTGACATTAAAATTTTGTTTGGTTCTATAGTAAGCTAAGAATTTTTCAATATATCCTCTTATTTAGACCAGGTACTTGACGTTTAATTCTCGATTTCCATTGGTTGCCGAGACGGTCAGCTGTTTTTATTGCCTGTTAACATACTAATATTACCTAAGAAACATTTGGCAATTTCTTTTCTATATGCCAAATACAAAGTTATAGAAATTTGTGTAAGAATTAAATTCGAGGATGTTCACACCATCGGCGACAGAAGGCCAAAATTCCGGGTCCCAAACAAGCGTTACTTAAAAATACATGGGCGGTGTGTAGCTAGGGAGTCACACCCCATTGCAACTTACCCCTTACCTCTACATGTGGGGCTCGGTAGGGCGGACGGTTAATTCCCTAGCTACTCGCAGGAACACACTATGAGTGAAGAAGCAAAAATGAACACCGGTCGAGCTAGTGGGAAACCCCCTAGCAAGACCCTGAAACCTAGAATTAATTTGGAAAGTACATGTCTGGAAAACACCATGGAGGGATGAAGGCTGATTCTGGTAGGAGATTAACCTCGACCAGTGACAACCGGCCCGGCATCTTGTCCAGGGGTATGGAGCAAACCTCTAAATCAAAAAAGAAATGATTACCGTTTCCGTTACCCGCGTTGGGAAATCCCGGTGGAAAAGATGGCCCCATGAGGGCTGGCTTTAGTGGGGCAGGAGTGCGGAGATACCTCCGCTTACTGCAAGAAGGCTTTACTCCAGAACAGGCTAGAGAGGAGGTACTCAAAGAGAAGGAGGGAGTTATCATATCTCACCCCTACATTGAGATGGGAAGAGGAAAAGAGTGGAAGGGAGACCACCCGCAAGAACCGCAGGCAAGCAGGGAATATTCACCAGCGATGCTGCAGCTGCAGGAATAATATTAAGATGGCAGTACTGCCAAACGAAAAGCTCACGGAGAAAAGCTGGTGGATGAGATAGCATCCATTGGTGTGTCACATCAATCTGCAGATTGGCTGATGGAAACAGTTCCCAAGCTGCAGAACTGTGAGGGACCGGAATTGGTAGTACTAAGGGGAGAAAACATCCCCAAGCGGCTACGATCACCCTATTCCTTCCAAGGAGCAAAGGAAAGGATAGCAAATATTTATTGAGCTTGTTTCAAGCTCAAAACGTAGAGCTGATGACGTTAGTTAGGAGGAAGGCCAGGGGCAGATAATTACTTTGGAATCGACATCAAATTCAGTGAAGCGATTAAAAAGGAGGGCCATGTCATTTCATATAGGTTTGGGACAATACCGGTCTCTGGCATGAAAAAATAACAACAGAAGAAAGAGAAGAAGATGGATACAGTTCCTCCAGCATCCTCTACCTCAGAACATGGGATCAAGGACCAAGGAGTCACCTGTTTAGTAACAGAAGAAGCAGCTCCCATAACCAATTCAGAGGAGGGTTGCCCCTCCGAGTCGGAAGCTGGTACCTCCGATAAGGAACTGCTGCTGGGAGAAGATACACTAGTCACCCCAGCAGAACCCCAATAAAAACCTAACTCAACTTAAGTTTCATATTCTAAACTTTATTCCCAGCCTCGTCCTCTCCGTTGAAAGTCTCCTCTCTCGTTTCCTTCCCCCCCAACAAGGCATGGGATCTCCCAAATAAATTTGCATTACGCCAAAGGGGCATCAGCCACTATAAGACTATTTGAGAATAATCAACATGCAATGGTGTTTATCCAAGAGCCCTGGGTTCATCAAAGACATATTAAAGGTTTGTTTGGCTACAATTCTAAGGTAATATAGGATTACAGGCAAGATAAGCCCCGTGCCTGTATTCTTATAAGGAATAACATTAATTATATTTGTGTTTCAAAATTCACAATCCGAGACCTTGTTCCGATACTGGTACAATTAAACATCGATGGTTGTTGGAATAATATCGTCATCACTTCAGCCTACTTCTCAGAGTGTACCTTCACCAGAAGTGGGACAGCATGGACACGAATAATAGAGGTGAGTGTCTATGAGAGTTTCTCATTTCACATAATTTTGAATTTCTAAACTTTGGAAATACACCAACGTTTATAACTAAAACGCGGGCAGAAGTATTAGATCTAACGATCGGTAGTACCAAAGTTAGTGAATATGTGAAAGAGTGGAGGTTTTCGGACGAACCCTCCCTATTCGACCACAGAATTATCGAGTTTGAAATTTGAATAAATCCAAGGATAAGAGACTGGGAATTATATAAAACCAATCTAAAGCACAATCTTCACCAACTAGATTCAAGGAGGGTTCATAATCACTCTTTAATAGAGCAAAAACTACCGGAAACTGGCAGCTGTACACCACGAAACTTACAGAGGGCAAAAATATCGAACTTTCGGTTCTTTCGCGAAAACTCCACCCATTAAGCAGCCAGACTACATAAAACGATGGCTGAGGACGGACAGATTTCAGTTATGGCACTCAAGAGATCTGACAGAAGCTACACGGAAGGGGAGAATGAGAGAGTAACTCTTCTACTCTGTACACAATTTCCAAATAGCCTACCGATCCATACCTATCACGCAATCTCTGACTTCAATCATCCTCACCAAGAAGATTGGGAGGAGGCCAGAGCAGTAATTACGGCAAACAAATGGAAATGGGTTATTGGCACCTTTCAACTGTACAAGTAAGCAGGAATAGATGGGATTTTCCCCACTTTAGAAAAAAGGCAGGAATATTTAATACACCATCTATTACAAAGCACTAGTAGCAGCTTAGCGATGGGCTACATACCACTAAGCTAGAGAAGAGCAGAGGTAATCTTCATTCCCAAAATAGGTAAAACTGATTGGACAAATCCCAAATCATTCAGACCTATAATCCTCACATCGTTTGCACTAAAGACGATTACAGTCAGCATGCATATAGAGCAGATCAACAGAAACCACTCTATTTCAACTGACTGATCAAATCCAGGCAAGCCTAGAACATAAGGAAACAGCTATATGTGCCTTCTTAGATATCTTGCGAGGGGGTAAAGCGCTCATTGGAGTTGAGAGGGGTGAACAAAATTACAATGTTAGTTCTTGGTGATGCTGTCCACGAGAACAGCAGAAACTCAGATGGGCAATGAAACTATAGCAGTAATCACTAAAAGGGGTACCCCACAGGGCAGTGTGACATCACCACTACTTTTGAGCCTAGTAGTAGATGAACTGCTAAATAAATTAACCCAAGCAGGTATACACTGTATAGGTTATGCAGGGGGCAAATTTGAAGGTACTCTGCGCGACATTATCCAAAAACATAACGGAGAAATGGTGCAAGTCTGTGGGACTGCGTTTAAACTTGAACAAAACCAAAGTGGTTCCATTAACATGGAGAAGAAATCTAAAGAATATGTAAAGAATCTACCTGGGAAAAAGGGAAATAATTCCTACGCATGAAGTAAAATATCTGGAAATCACCCTGGATAGTAGACTTCTGTGGTATAAACACATCAAGAATATCTCTAGGAAGGCCATCATGGTGTGCAAAAAAATCGCAGGCAAGAGGTGGGGATGTAACCCACACATACTGCGATGGATGTACACCATGATTGTATGGCCAATAATGACCAATTGAGCATTCGCCTGGCAGAGGAAACTGAAGCAACAGACGACAAGGCAACATCTGAGCAAGGTGCAGATGCTAGCATGTATCTGCATCACAGCAGCCATGAAAACTTGTCCAACAGCAGCACTGGAATATATTAGACTCAACTCCAATTCCCATTGTCATAGAAAGACATGTCAACGCGTCTATGATTAGGATGGTCAAAGCTGGATTAGGAAAAGGGAGAATTCTAAACTCAGGAGAATGGAAGAGGCCGTCCCCGGGAGGGTCGGGTGGAGGGGGCAGGAAGTGGTTCACACCCAATCTTCCATACGACCTTTCAGGAAGGGGGTTAGTCCTACCCGACACGGCGCGTTCCAATGGCTCATATGGTGTCTCCAGAGAGCGTTGTCTCTTGTGTCCTTAGGGTTGTAAGAGAGGCACGACCGACCAACTATCTAGATAAGCAACGAATAAGAATCAATGTGATTGAATAGTTGCTCGCGGATCACAAATGATTAGAGGAGTAAACCTCGATAAAAAAATCATTGTCGAATTTCATCCAATTACCGCTGTTCTTCAATCAGTCATGGGATGGAAACATACAGTATCATTGTCTCTAAAACTCTTAATAGCTTTCACTAAGGTATGCGGGCCATTCCTACATACTTTATTCTTTCACATCTAAATTCTAATTCGTATTTTCTTTGTATATACAACTCATACACTCCCTTTTTCTAAATTACCATTCAAGACTTCTATATTTACCCCGATCTGAATAGTCCCCGTCTGTTACGTCAATTTTCTTTAACTGTTCCATCGATTTTAACTCGCTCCTGCCAACTTTTCTGTCTCATTTATCTATCGGCCGACACTTCTATCTTAAATAAATCCTTCAAAACCCCCGCGGCCTAGGGGAGGCAGCTATGACCGCTCTAACTGCCAGCTACTGCGTCCGGAGGTAGTGTTGGGAAATACGGTGATTTTTCGGTAACCGGTGAAACGGCGACAGTGATTTCTAAATCACCGTGATTCTAAACGGTGATTTCAATCACCGCAGTGAGTATAAACAGCAAAGGCAAATCAAAATATAGGACCATACAAATATATTTTTATGCATCTCTTATCGGTTTATTTTAAAACACTAAATATTATCCTGATTGCAAATTTATTTTAATATTTCCTCCCGAAAGAAACAAAATAATTCACAAAAAAAGCGGCACGTTTGCCCTTATCGGTATCGAGCCGCATGTTTGTATTTTCTCTTTGACTTGGTGGCGCCCGTTACCGCCGATCAATAATATTCTTATATTTTCTATACCGATTGCGGCCTTCTCATTCCCTAAAAGCAAATGTTTATATTCCTAATACCTACGATAACATCATATCGGCTTAAATCACCGTTTTTCCTTCACATAATATTTGTAAATAATGATATTTTATATCGAGTTTCGATCGGCGCGGTTTTCCAATGCTAGTGTCGATGATCGATGACGCCGATATTGCAGTATTCGGTTGAATCTGAATCACCGATAACCGCATCTGCGAGAGTTGAATCACCGGTAGCGCCCGTGATTTTACATTCACCGGTGAAATTTCGTAGTTACCGATATATCGACCAAGACTATCCGGAGGCAACCGGGACAAAACCTCAACAAAAAATCCGTAATCCTCGTTGTGAGCCACCGTGGCCATGGATGAATGGCTGCACGAAACGCAATCAGAAACGGTGCCTCTAGGATACCTGGCTGCCTACTAGAGTATGCTAGCCTTACCACCGCAAGTGAGCTCTGTGCTGGCGGACTTACTTTCCCTAGCTACTCGTGGGATGGAATATGGATAATGAGAATAAAAAAATAGGACAGGAAAATATTGACGAAGAAAAGGAAGGAAAGGGAATTTTTGGTAGGTCCGGAATAATAAAACGTACGCCAGATAATATCAGATCGTCGAGGGAGGGAGATCCAAGGAGTGACTCTGGGGGGAAGAGGAAGGAGGTATCGCCTCTGGAGGGTAAGGAGCAGAAGAGGAGGCAGAAGGACATCGGAAGGGCGGAAGTGGAGAATGCAAAGGAGGAAGTGGGGGAGAGTGTAGAGAGATTTAAGGAGACGATAAGGCAGCTGGAGAAGAGGGTGAAAAGACTAGAGGAGCAGAAGGCGGCGGCAGAGGGGCGGATCAAGGAATTAGAGAGCTTGGCGAGAGGGGAAAAGTCGGACGACAGGAAGGATTGAGGGCCCCAACACGATTACAGGAGGGGCAAAGAGATTGGGAAGGGTGGAAGGAGGTCAGAGATATGGACTGGGATGGTAAATAGGGGGAGGGAATAGAGATAAAATTGGGAAATTCAATGATAGGAGATGGGAAGGTTAACGTGGTATGGGTGATCAAGGAAGATGGTGTAATGGAGAAGGGGATACAGAGGATGTTTAGGGATAGATACCCGATGAAAGGAGAAAAAGGAGAGGAAATGGAGTGGGTAAAAGAGATACGCACAACGGAAAGGGGTAAGGGTGAATGCAGAGGAGTTGATCTGTCGGATGGAGGGAGATTGTAGGGATGAGAGAAAGGTGTTCGAATTGATGAGTCGACTGTTCGGGGAAGTGGGGAGCGCGGACAGCGTAGGGCCCCATAGTCTTGAACATGTGGGGGTGGAGGTACTGAAGAAGATGGTGGAGTGGGTGTGAGAAGATGGGACGAAGAAGGTAATAATTTATTCATATAGGGAAAAGGAGAGGGAGGGCAGGAATGAAGCGGTAATCCTGAAGGATATCGGGGATATCAACCAGGAGGGGATTGAGAGGTACAAGAAGGGGCTGAGGGAGATGAAAGGGGAGTGGGTAGACAGACTCAGGGTTTCAAGAAACAGTGAGGTGGTGATAGAGGCAAAGAGGGGGATTGAGGTGAGGGGAATTTTGAGGGAGGTGGAAAGGGTAACAGGAGCTAATGTGGTAGAAGCGGGGAGGGGAACAAAAACTATTATGATGATAAGGATAGACCCGTGGATGGAATATGAATAGGTGAGGAAGGAAATAGAGAAGTTGATTGGGAAAGGGACAAAGGTGATAAAGATGGTAATGGAGAGGAACGGGATGAAAATGGTTTTGGTAAGGGTGGAATGGGAAAAAGCGGAAGCTTTGCTGAGGAAAAGGGAGATTAGATTGGGGTGGAATAGGGTAACTATTATAGAGGGTAGAGAGGAGGGCGGATATGTTTTAGATGTGGAGAAAAGGGATACAAAGTGGCAGGATGTAAGGTGAAGGGGGTTAAGAAGAAGAGTAAGTGCTGGCTATGTAAGAGCGAGGGTCACATGACCAGAGACTGTCGGCAAGCTTTCTTTTGTAGGGTATGTGGGGAAAGGGGACAAGCTAGGGAAGATAGAGTGTAGTAGGGGAAAGAAGAGAGTAGAGAAAGATGCTGGGAAAGAGGAGGGAAAAAATGGGACCGACACGTCCACTCTGAACCCCTCAGAGGGGACGAGTTTGCTAAAGCAGGAGGAAGGGGTGATTAGTACTCGGAAAAAAAGAAATGTAGAGGAGGGATGGAGGGTGATACAGATAAATTTAGGGAAATGCTAAATATGTGGGAAAGCAAGGATGGATTATGGACGATACAGGAGAGGCAGGAATAAGAGTAAGTGAGGAAGGGAAATGGATGGGTGGTAGTGCGAATAGGAGACATGGTGGTGTACAGTGTATATATAAGCACAAATGTCAGCCTGGAGGAATCTAGTCAATCTAGTAGAGGATTATTTGACGGGGCGGGTGATAGTAGACTCTAGAGGGAGGAGGTATGAGTATGAGTACCTCAGGGCTCGGTTCTGTAACCGGCGCTCTGGAAGTGCTTCTTCTATGAGGTTTGTGAGATAGTATGTGCAGAGGGGTGTGAGATTTCGGGTGCAGAGAAGGATACTCCTTAGGGTAGTACAGGGTTACAGGACAGTGGAGAGACTGGCAGCAGTGGTGCTGTGAAGGTCCTACCCAGTGGACGTGATGGCCAGAGCCAGGAATAAACAATGGAGGGGTACGACCAGAGAGGAAGTACAGGAATGGATGGAGGAGGAAATGGATGAGAGATTGGATGGAGCGGAAGTTCGGGGAGGTGTACTACTTCTTGACACAGGTACTCACTGGACATGGGTCGAGAGTAGGGTACCTTCACAATATTGGGAAAAGGGAGTCGAGACTGTGCGAGAGGTGTGAGGTGGAGGATGATGTGGGGCATGCGTTTAGATGGTGGAAGAATGAGGAAGTGTTTAAGAGGTTGGCAAACAAACTAGGGGAGGTGGTGTATTGGGAAAAAAATGGAGGAGATAATGCTGAGGGGGGGGGAGGAATGGATGGAGGAAAGTAGTGTAGTGGAGGGCATGATTAGGGGGAGAGAAGGACTGGATATGGCATGAGAGGTAGAAGTAGAAGGGAGAAGATGTAGGAGAGTGTGTGAGGGACCGCCGCCCGCCTTGAAGTATGATAGGGTAGTGATTCCGAGGCGGGAGTAACGGCGAGACAGAGGTGGGTTTGTTTGGTAGGCATCCTCTTGGGATGAGTCCAACACTGTTTGGGTCCTGGGAAGGATCCATTCGAACATGAGTTTCCCATCCCAGCCCAAAATAAGGAGAATGGAAGAGCCTTGTGGCAAAAATCCCCTCCTAGAACTGACAGTAGATGATTTACCAAAAACAGGTAATTTTGAAAAGAGCTTCTTGGTATTGCTGAGTGACAAAAATAATTGGAATGATGACACTATTCACTCAATCAAAAAACATACCATGATATGGTATACTGATGCTTCCAAAACTGAAATAGGAACGGGAATAGGAGTATATGGGCCAAGAACCAAATACTCTGAATCAATAGGAACCCACCCTAGCACCTGCCAACCGGAAGTTTTAGCCATTGAAAGGAGTGCACAAATCATGTTAGATAGAAACTATCGGAAGAAAGACATAGGAATCTTATCTAACAGTCAAGCGGCCATAAGAGCGATCAACTCACAAATATCAAGTTGAAGTGGGTCAAGTCTAGAGCCACTAAATAAACTAGGCAAAGAAAATAAAATTCTCCTAATCTGGGTGCCAGCACACAGGGGAACGAGGAATCCAGCAACCTGGCGAGAAAGGGACCTACTTCCCCTTTCACAGGACCAGAACCGTTCTGTCTTCCAGGAGGTAATAACCTAAAAGCAGAACTGTGAAGAAAATAGAGAATTTCAGTCGAGAACTCAAATGGGAATCTATATAAGGTCTTAGACAATCGAGATTGTTCCTTGGAAGCTATGACCATGAAAGGTATAATAAATATATCAACCTATGTAAAAACAGCCTACAAATCCTCACGGGGTTCCTGACGGGTCACTGTCACTTGGAACGAACACCTCGAGAGAATAAAAGTAAAAAACACACGCGACTGCAGATTTTCTGGAGAAGAGGGCGAAACACCAGAACACATAATCTCTGTCTGCGCTGAAACAGCAAGTACCCGTGCTCGGGTATTCGCTTCGACCAACATAGAAAGTGGTTAGGTTAGCCCAGCTCAAGCAAGGGGAGACAGTAGATCCTTTAGGTCGCAGTGCATACACTACCCCTTAGAAACAAATCTAATCTAATCAGTCTTTAATATATGCAAATATGAAGTGTTATTAAAAAATATAATTCAATGCCTGTAGTTTTGTATTGGAGCAGAAATTTGGTTATTAAATAAAAAGGAAAAATATGAAAAGAAGTTAGATGAGAAGAGTTTTTATTGGAATTGTATAGAAGTTGCAGAGTCATCGCAAATGCAATATCTACAGTTAATGAACCTTAGAGCACAAATGTTCAGAACTGAGGACAAGAATACAAGAAAATAAGTAGGGAAGCGCCACAATGTGGTGTATACGTAGACTTCTAAACATTAATTTCAATTTAATGAATGAACCTGTATTAAAAACAAGATTTATTTTTCAGATGGGCGGCCAAAGCTAGAATATTAAACTTCTATTTTTCGTCGACTCGTGTTTAGAAGTTTAAACCAAAGAAGTAGATATAAATCAATGATCTAATAACCTAAAGATATAACATACAGAAATAAACTTGTGGCCAATATTGAACTGTTTATTTACATGCTAATTGCGCCCATCCATATTGATTACCAAACTTACGGTATTACAAATATTGTTATGTATGGAGAAACTTAAAACATTGTTTATAATTATTAAGCTTTAAGATTTGTACTGGAATTTATGGTTTGAAAAAATATTTATTTTCTTCTATAACTTAAAAACAACTGAAGTACGGCAACATAGCAATAAACGTTTCCAAGTAAAGATCTAATATACCAATCATTGATCTTGTAGTAAATGCAACGTAATCTGCACTCATTGCCCCCGCTCGGCTCCTCCCCACGTCTTGATTATAAGCAATCTTGGCTACAAGATTTGTTACTGTTTAGGAATGAATTGTTTCATCTATGGGTATTAGATCATTGAATAAATACTAGAAAATTACTCGCTAAGGATGCGAAAAAGTGATCAATGAAGCATAGATCTACAAAGATGGTTAACAATAAAGTTGCTGTAATTTTATATGATGTAACAAATTGTTAGTGTTAAAATGAGAAATTCTTTTAGTAGGTGATCTAAATGGAATATAAAAACAAAATAAATTCAATAAACTATGAAAAGCACTACAAAGATTATAAAATTTATAGCTGCTTTATCAAATAAAATTATAATTAAAAATAAACACCAATTTACCTAAAAATGATTTAAAGTTGGGGAATCTTAATAAGGCACCTCCTCCCTCCCAACTGTAAGTAATAGGATTTTTTGGCAAATAGACAGATACTTCCCATTCTTGAGGTAACTGTGATCGCAGTTCTGTATACATTCGTTCTTTAAAACCTGAAGAATGTTTCAGCATAAATAACAAAATGTACAATGGTTTAAATACATTTACCTGGAAATGTGCAATTTCCACCAACAAGAACCACATGCTTGACCAAATCTTCTTGTTGATTTTTCGGACAACTTGAAACTGATTTTACAATAGCTTCAGCAATACCCATGCTTTTCATTCCAATGTCAGAAGGATGAAATAGAATTTCAGGTACTACAAAACGTTCATTATTTAAACGTAGTATCTGGCAGTTTTCTTCTTTTTCTTTCTGGTTTACATCATTTGGATCTTGTATGTAGCCTCTGCGAATATTATTAAAATCTGGCAAAACATAATTTTTCACAATTGCATTATTTTGTTTGTTGGCAGCTAGTTTCAACTCTTGTATAACATTTTCCGCAACATAGCAAGTATCTTCTTTAACTTGATTTATGACATATGTTTCTTCCATCACATTATACTGCCTATAGGAAATCAGATCTTTTAAGTGATTCGTTAATAATTTTCCACCTACATTTAGTCTTTTAATTCCCCTCAAATATTTTTTTCCGTTGATATAAGGGATAACTTGAGTGAAACTAAACCCTGAGTCAACAATAATACACGAAGTATTTTCTGATAAATTATGTTCTTCTGTGTATCTTAATGTGGCTAAATCACTAGGGTTTAGCCTAAACATAGCAGGTACTTCATATTCTTCAAAGAATATTTCGTCTGTACAATCTTGAATAGATTTAAAATTAAATAATGGTTGAGTCATTATTACTGGTTTGTCTTCGACTGGATATAACTTTTTACTGAATATGTGATCCCACACTGGTTTTTGCACATCCCATTTTGTAATATATCCTCGTTCACAAGGCATGAGGAAAAACAAGCCTGAACAATCTCTACATTCATTAATTTGATTACCTATGGGAAAAATGAATCAAAACCATAGAAAAACAAAGTGACATTCTTTATATACCTATAAATAGTCGTTTCCTCTCAGATTTTGCTTTCATAATGCAGTTTGGTATAAGAACGGGTTCATCTTTAGACATTCCTATTTTAATATTATATGCTCCATTATCAACCACAATAGCGTCCATACTTTCTCGTTTTGGACTAGGTTCTATATTAGCACTACTCCTACGACGCTTCATTTTCGTTTTATCAGAATGTTTCGAATGCATTTTTGGCTGTAGAGAAAATGGTTCATTCATGGTAAAATTTTGTATCACCAAATTCTATTATTTACAATATTTCTTGTCATAACTGTTTAGAACATAAAAAACAACCTATGGTTAGAGCAAACTTCACAGTATAAATGCTCTTACGAATGTTTAACCATCCACTATCTAATTCATAGGCGTATCTTGAATTGTTTGATAAGGTAAGTTGAGACGGGTAGTAAATCACGATCGTGTCTCACGCTTTCGTAGGAAACGAATCTGCGAATTAAACCTTCGAGAAATACGAAAATATTCTAAACGATCGTATGGTGTTTACACGGCAAAAATGCCAGTCTTCAACATGCCTTCGTCGATAGCAGAGGGCTGTGTAATGGTGGGTGTAATAACAGCAATCGTACAAAAGTGATTACAAAGAAATAGGAGACCGCGAAGATGGTGGGTGAGAGAATGGATAAAAAAACAGGAACTGATCCGGAGCAACGCATTATCTTGAACAGGAGTTGCAGTGCAAATACTCAGAGGATTTTAAAACCTTACTGTCTCGCGATTTTATCATGTCAGTTTTTTTCGTAAAATTACTGATTAGCAAAATGTTTTGATACAAAGAGAAATTTATCCGTGTTTTTACCCTTGACATCATTTTTCCTGGAAATTTAAATGATCAAAGCTAGTTGTCTCAAATTGTAAATGAAACCAAAGCATTTTGTGAAATACTTCTTTTTTGATAGCATTTAAACTTATAACAGTTTGTTGTCAACAGCAACTTTTGAATTTGGAATACTAGCAAAAAAGAAGTATTTTACGAAATACTTTTAGGCGATTTCGTCCCGCTTTGGTTGGTAGGGACTTTTGTTAACCAAATGGTAGGTCCACGTCACCGGTATGACGTAAAGTACCAATTACAGGCGAAATCGTTTGGTACTCAATTGGTATAGCTGATTGATGAAATTTACATTTACGTTTTGTATTGCGATCGGAAAAGTTGTTTATTGAGTTTTACTATATTGTCTTGGAGTTTTGAGTTAAATATATATAGCAAAAACCCAAAAAAAGCTTCTTGCCATTTATAATAAAATCAACAGATTCCATTATTACTAGACAAAAAAAGAAAAAACAGACAAAACTTAAAATATTTTAGAATATTGGCCAAAAAATCAATTCGTTTCAACGATTTTGTTTGTTTACAAATAAAAAACAAGACAAAAACTACTTTGGACAAGGATAGAAAGCTACCAAGTAACGGTGCTGCAGATCTCGGTATGTGATTTGACAGACCAAAAAGGGTACCACAGTAAGCTTGACGTCATCGTTTTCCGAAACGAAATCGATTGGTATGTATTTAACAGACCAAAGTGGGGTACCAAAGCGGGACGAAATCGCTATTTGTTGTATTATTTACAATTTGAGGTGACGACTACCCTCTATCACATAAATTTCGCAGGTAACTTAATTTTTATATTTCTAGTGCAACCATAGCTGCGTTCTTTTTGACTGAGATCTCAGTTAATCTCAGCTCACATCAGTAATGTGAGCGTTCTTTTTGTTTTACTCACTTTAAGTGAGCTGAGATTTTTCCTCCCCCTTCACCGATGCTGAATGTGTTGTAAGGGGGAATCAGTTGGACTTGAGTCGGAAATAAAGTGGAGGGGATGAAGATATATTTGATTTGCTTGGTATATTTGTAGTTTTAACCAAGGTTATTTATGGTTTTAACCATTGACATATAAACAATAAACACACAATCTATTTTTCTTTTGTTACAAATTTTGGATACATTAATTAACATTATTAGATGCTGATACGAATCTGTCGTATAGTTTAAATCTGTCGACAGATCGCGCGCTTCAATTGAGATGTCGTTTTTTTTTGGTGCTTACTCACATCATTTTATCTCAGATCACCTTAACTGAACTTCAGTTAAGGTGATCTGAGATCTCAGTCAAAAAGAACGCACCTCATATGTCAAGTTTTAAGTTTCCCGCGCCAGTTAATTTTCAAACATCCCGCGCATTCACTGCGTTAGCTTGGATCTGAACCTTTGTACAATTAAAAGATTAGTACACGGGCGTGAATCTAGATGGCGCTAGGATACAAATGTGTCGTAAAATTTTTGTACAGAGTGTGAGATCTACCCGTATATATATTATATTTGATTTTTTCAGACCATTTTACAATGAATGACTATGAAAAAAATGTACAGCATGAGCTATTGAGTAAGTATCTACATAAGACAATTTTGGTACCTATACCTCAATTTTATACTAATACATACACATTATTTAAGAAAAAAAAACTAAAATCTTATCAGTGTTAAAAATCATTTTTTCGAAAACTGTCATCAAACGTTTTCGTTAAAATGTCAGCGAAGTAGCTCCAGAGATAAGTAATTCCAGTAGCTCTTTTTTGTCACTCGAGGCTAAGTTCGAGAACGTGACACTGGTTGAAATTTTGCACTTGATTGGTGGGGTAAAGGGTGATCATAGTGCGACGCTCTATAAGCTGATTTTCAGCCTGGGACGTTTATTTAACGGTAAATATCTTAGAGTAATAATATACATAGAGAGGGCTATTCATTCATAAACACGTTTATTTTTGCGGCCAACAATTCTAAACGCCAGTAGTAAAATCATGAATGAATTACAAAAAGTGGGGATTGTATTGTGGATACATCGCCTTGGCGTCATCGTCAAAGCATAGGCGTACCAAATCTATTTAAAAACAACAAATGTAAAATTATATTATTGGAATTTTGGTGTTTATAAATATTTCATTTGATGAAATTAAAGTTTGTTGATTTTAATTAAAATATTTTTTTGACGGAGAAGATTTTTACACTATTCTCTTTGTTGTAATTTCTCACCAGGTAGCGCTGCAGCATGTAAAATTCTACACCGTTCAACGGATTACCCTCAAAATGGGCATATATATATATATATATGTATTTTTCTATGCAGAATTTGTATTTCCTATCCTTTTTGTTGTAACTTCCCACCAGGAGACGTTGCAGCATATCAACTTCTATATCGTTTACTTTTTCCAGGAGCACAAATGCTGCAGATCAAGGCAGTGCAAAAAATGCCTTGCATACGAATTGTACACAATATTTTTTCTACGACCAAGTGTCTTGATATACGTATTTTATTTAAACGTTGAACTGCAAGGATTTAAAAAATGAAAAAGTTAAACCTAGGTATAGTTAATTTTGAAATTTTAACAATTTTGAATTGTTATGCCTGGTGTATCTTTTTTTAATAATAAGTTTTAATTACGTCTAATATTAATATCTGTCACCGAAATGCATTATAAATATAATATTAGATTGTCAAAACGGGTTTTGACATTGAGATTTCCTTCCCACCAGGTCAGCATATCAACTTCTATATCGTTTACTTTTTCCACGAGCGCAGAAGTTTGTGGAACAACCCGTAAGGCGAGAGCTGAAAATCAATGGAGCGAGGGAAGAGATTTGCGTACGAGTTGTGCACAATACTTTTTCTACGATCACGTTTATTAATCAAAGAAAAAGTAACTTATATAGGTGTTTTATTAAAATTTTGAACAGAAATAATTTAAAAAATGAATATTTGAAAAATTAGTTAAGCGTAGGTACAGTTAATAATGAAATTTGAATAATTTTGAATTGTTTAGCCTGGTCTATCTTTTTTGATAATAAGTTAGAATTAATTGTAATATTAGTGTTTGTCAACGAAATTCATTACAAAGATAAGTTTAGATTGTCAAAATAAAATTTGACATTTCCATTCCAACAGGTAGCGCTGCAGCTTATCAACTTCTATATCGTTCACTTTTTCCACTAGTGCTGAAGTTTGTGGCACGAGCCGTAAAGGTGTAACCTCATGCTATCGCTCGTCGCTCGGTTTCAGCGACAAATCTGGTCACGTTACCGAATTTTGAATTTCCCGCGACTTAAAAAAGTAGCGACAACTCACAAATCGCCGCGACGAAAATTAGCGACATGTCACAAATCGCCGCGATGGAAAGCAGAGACAACATGGCTGCTTGCAGCGATCTCGAAAGCTGACAGACAAAGATTAATGACAGATCACATTAAAACTGATTTTCTAATTTTGTTTATTTCTTTAGTGGCAGTGATACAAGTGAATGAAATAGGACTGAATAAAAATAAAATAGCGTTTTAATCTATAATCAGCGATACTCTGCTATGATAGTAGGAAATTGACGAGATGTCGTTTGCTTACAAATATCAAAAGTGGGTTGATAAGTGTCAACAAATTTGTATCAGAGCTCGGATTCAGAAAATTCGGCAAAAAAGAATATTGGCAGCTCTCGTAGTAAATGAAATTTTGTTACACAAATACAAGAACGAATGTAGTCAAAAACGTTTTTGGGTTCACTCATTGTATACATTACGAATGGAAAATTACTTTTTTTCTACACTCTTCTGGTACGCAGGTAAATTTGAAATTTATTTGCGGATGTCACCGAGTCTATTCGAAGTGCAGTTATTTTTGGTTGGGCCTCTCATAACAAAACAGAATGCAGAGAGGGAGCCCATTTCTGCTCCTGCACAACTTCTAATAATTCTACGGTAATATTGTAGATTTGTCTTGCTTAACCACATTGATTACAGACATTAAACTAAATACAATTTTTCAACAGATATTTAACTACAGGTGACTGTTTCACATCCATGTCGTACCACAGTATCTGGTAGAGACAACAGTATCTGGTAGAGACAACAGCGAGCATAATTGCAGAAATGTGCAGAGCACTTTGGGGTTGTGTCAAAAAGGAAGTTTTACTTTTAATGTATGTTAAATTGTAAATGTTTGCTCATCTCCTGATAATATTATGTATAAATAAATATATATAGATTTTCTAATTTGTTATTTTACATTATTTTGGAATATTATTATTAAACCATACACTACCCCATGGACATCCATCCATCCATGGCTCTACAACCCGGGGTGGGTCTTGGCCGCCTCAACAATTCTCCTCCATTCATGTCGATCTTGAGCACTTTCTTCCCAATTAAGGACTCCCAAAGTTTGCAGGTCCTTGTGTATATTATCACGCCATCGAAGTTTTAGGCGCCCAAGTGGTCTTTTGTTGTTAGGGGCTTCTTCCCAGACCATTTTAATTAGCCTTGAGTCATTACTTCTCTGGACATGTCCCAGCCATCTTAATCTGTTGGATTTAATTTCTTGTACTATACTTGGGCTATTATATAGTTCATATACCTCATTGTTCATGCGCCTCCTATACCGCACTGTTTGTTGATCCCAGACTCCTCCGTATATTTTCCCATGGATCTTTCTTTCGAAACGATTGAGTAGTAGCGTGTCTTGTACCATCATGGTCCATGTTTCGCTGCCGTATGTTACAACTGGTCTTATAATAGTTTTATATATGTTTATTTTTGTTTGCCTTGTCAGAGTCCTTGATCTTAATAATTGTTGGGTTGCATAATAGCATTTATTTCCTTGAAGTATACGCTGTTTAATTTCTACTTTAACGTTATTGGTTGGAGTAGGGCTCTTGGGTCTAGCATACTTCCATACCTGATAAAAATTTTTTTTTCACGGGACTGTATTCATGGATGATTACCTTTCATTTTAACGTATTCGATCTCGTCCTACGTTTCGTGTCATATGCATATACTTAGTTTTTTCCTCATTGACTTTCAGTCCCATTTTCTTTGCCTCTTTTTCTAGTTTTATAAAGACTTCACGTTAACTGTACTTCTTCCTACAACATCTAGATCATCTGCATAAGCTAGAATCAGGCAGGGTCCATTATGGCCGAATATGTTCGTAGTTAGTTCGGTTCGTCTTACTACCTTCTCCGAGGCTATGTTAAATAGAGCCGGCGACAGTGCATCCCCTTGTTTAAGTCCAGTTGTTTTTTCAAAGGTTTCGCTGTAGTGACCTTCTATTTTAATCGAACTGTATGATCCTTCAACACATACTTTTATCATTCTTATAAGTTTGCCGGGTATTCCAAGTTCTTCTAGTGCTGTCCATAAGCTTGCTCTGATGATGCTATCATACGCTTGTTTAAAGTCTACGAATAAATTGTGTAGGTCTCTATTAAATTCCCAGCATTTTTCTAACAGTTGTCTTAACGTAAAAAGTTGGTCTGTTGTTGACCGTTTCCTTCTGAATCCACTTTGGTATTCTCCAACTATTTCTTCTGAGTACGGTGTTATTCGCTTTTTAATTATATTAGACAACACTTTATATGATGTGTCAAGGAGTGTGATACCTCGGTAGTTGTTGCATGCCAATCTATTTCCCTTCTTATGTATTGGTATAATAACTCCTTCCTTCCATTCGTCTGGCATCGATTCCTGTTCCCATATTTTTTGTATTAGCTGATGTATAGTCTCCACTATTCTATGTCCACCTTCCTTTAGGCATTCCGCGGGAATGCCATCTCTTCCTGCTGCTTTATTATTTTTTAGTTGTTTTATTGCTTGAGTTGTTTCTTCAATGGATGGTGGATCAACCCAAACTTCAGCCATATGTCGCTTATCCTCTTCTTGGTATGTCGGGTCTTCTATATTAAGTAATTTGTTAAAGTATTCTCTCCAGGTGTCGAGGATCTCTTGTTTACTAGTCATAAGTTCACCTTCATTGTTCATAAGCATTGTAGTGGTTCTTGGGCGAAATCCTTTTTTATGCGTGCTAACTTGTTTATAGAATTTTCTTATGTTCCCATGTGCTCTGTTTGTTTCCAATTCCTGTAGTTGTTCATTTTGCCATTCTCTTTTCTTTTTTCTCGTAAGTTTTCGCATTCTGTTTCTTAGGTTATGGAACTTATTCCTGTTTTCCTCTGATGGGTTTTGTAACATCTTAGTTCTTGCTCCATACTTTTCTCCGTTAAGATCTTGACATTCTATATCGAACCATAGCTTCTTTTTTGTATTTTGTTTTTCTCCAAGGATTTCTTTGGATGGACATGCTTTGTATTTATGGGAACACACATTCTCAATATTGTATGAATGCTGGATGTATATTGTTATTGTATTCTATTGTAGGAATACATTATTATATTGAGTTGTCGGGAACTGATACTAAAAAAATAAAATTTTGTATTTTTTGTTTATATGGCTAATTAATTTCTGTATTTGAAAGAAACTCAGATCCCAAGAAGTCCACAAATTCAAATGAACATAATAGATTCTAGAAAACACCGTTGTTCAATATCGCACGTGCACAAACACTCACTTAAGGAAAGAAAATTGAAACAAAATAATTGATTATAATATATTTAGTTTGTAGTACTGATTTCTTCACGTTGTGAGACGTGTTAAGTAGAAATCTGTGAGGGGCGTGTTTACACGTGGATTGGGTTTACCAAACGAAAATAAATATTTCCTATTGGCCAGCATCACCTGACTTGTCGGTTTTTTCCAGACAAGATTCAACTATGGGTGCCGCCAATAGTAAGTTGAGTTTCTATGGAATACAACAATAGCAATTGTAACCTATTTACTCAGAAAGGTAATTCAAAAAAGTTTTTCATGTCTTCCGAACCTCGACCATAAAATACATGCAGAATTGACACTAAAATTAAGGTTTTTACAATCCAGTATACAAATAGGGTGAAACGTGCTTTTTTCTCACTTCTTAACTATAGGACAATGTCGACTTTCAAAAAGGTGTCATTCATCTGCCCATACAAAAGAATTTACAATCATTGTTGGAAAACGTGATATTTACAAAACATTCTGAAAACAAAAATAAAATATCCTTTGAATTTACTACAATAGAAAGATCTTATCAATTCTGCAACATATTTCTACAAAGCTATAAACTAAAATGAATGTATGCCTTAAATATATACAATAAAAAAAGGGAAGGCATACACATGTCTCACATATTTTAAATGTAACTTAACAAATAAATTTCAAGATTTTACAATCTTGAACACTATGCAAAATTGTAAATCTTACAAATTTTGCAGATAATGCAATCAGAAACATCATACATTAATACATGTTAATGATTTATACCAGGCCCCTCAGCAAACATGCTCATAAATGAAATAAATCAGGTTTCATTCTGTAATGTTGCTAATATCCGCATCAAGCAAATGTACATCAATGTAGAGCAGTATTGGATCAATGTTCGGAGGTTTCGTTATTGACTGAAAAAGTGTGTAAAACATTGAAATTGCTCGTATATTTATGTAACACATCATTTATTGGAGTTAATAGTTCAGAAAATATTGTACGTCAGGTTTGTATGAACATTAAATCAAGAGCATGTGGCGGTGCCAGATTCCTGATACTCCTCAAAGTGATATTTTTTATTTCAAACTCGTTACACAGGTATCTAAACTGATGGTACACTTAAAATTCTAATAGGAAACTTACCACAATGCGAACGGCAGCTTTTCGTCGGTAGAGCAGGTGAGTTCGTTGGATTTCCTCAATCAAAATATAGGATTGTCATTCTTATGGATTGTAACCCAATTTATAAGGGCGCCAGGTTTTCTTGGTTTAAATTCGTAGAAAAGGAGACCGTTACCAATGAAATAACCACAAGTACACAGTTCGGTGATCAAGACTTACACAAGCAATAATACACAAAAATCAGAATATAGATATTGCGTTTAAACCGCGATCGGTGTCCACGTTAGATTCTACCTAACATTTTCAAATAAATGTGCATTATTTCCAAACTGTGAGATATATTCCAAGGCCGTTATGGCTGTTCCTCCCACATCGTGTCCTAAACCACGCCCCATCTTCAATTCAACTCGCACTCATTCCTCCATTTAACTGTACATCGTATTGGAACGCGTGCGAATGTTAGATGGAATCTAACACGACACTGAATGCGTTTGTCTGAACTGAACTATATGTTAGAAGAAATATAATACGGATACTAGTTACGTATGTTATTTTCAATTGGACAAGTTATTTGAAATCAGTTTAGCGTTTCAATTATTAGTTACTGAATTCGCTGAAAAATGTCTTATGAAGCCGAGCAACAACGTTTACAAGCACTTTGGGAATCTATAGAAGAAGAATAACGATATAATGGAGAATCTCATCTATCCCCTCCTAGTTCAAATGATGGAGAAGCTGCGTCTGAGCATAGTGAACATGAAAGAGCCACTGAACAATCATCAGAGTCCGATGATAATGATGAAGAAGACACCTTCTTCGATATCTGTCAAAGTACTGCTGAAAACTATCCTTCATACATTGGTAAAGATGGAACTTGTGGTTAGTTCATAAGGTGAGGAAACAACTAGGTAGAATTGCACGTCAAAATATAATATTGCAGTTGCCTGGTGTGAAATGCGAAAACCGTAATAGAATATTTTTCTACTTTTCTGACGAGATATTAGAATATATTAGACTTTGTACGAATAAACAAATTGATCGAATGAGACCCTCTTATGAGCACGAGAAGCATTGTTTGAATACTGATTTGAAGGCAGTATTAGGACTTTTTTACCTAGCCGGTGTGAAACGGGCTCAACACCTGAATACATCAGAATTGTAGAACAAAGATGGAACAGCTCCTGAATTTTTTGCCGCTACATTATCGCAGCAGCGTTTTCATTCTGCGAGGCATCAGGTTTGATGATAAAGAAACAAAGAGGAGAGAGATAAAACAGACAACCTAGCTGCAGTGCGATATGTACTAGATACGTTCACCGAAAAATGTGTACAGCACTATAGCGTTGGTTCATACATTACTATAGATGAGATGCTCGATGGGTTCAGGGGGTGCAAGTTCCGGCAATACATTGCAAATAAACCTGCATAATATGGAATAAAAATTTATGTAGCTGTCGACTCACGGATGTTTTATACACACAATCTTGAAGTTTATGTCGGCAAACAACGTGAAGGTCCATTTATGTTGAAAAATGATGCGAATAGTGTTGTGAAACGTCTTCTTAGACACGTACTGCAGTGACACGGGTAGGAATGTCACTACCGAAAATTATTTCACTTCCATATCACTCGCTAACGATTTATGGAAAGATCACCGTCTCACTCTAGGAGGTATTTCACGGAAGAATAAACGTGAAATACGACCAATTTTTTTAAACACAAAAATTCGCCAGGTACATAGCACTATATTTGCGTGTGCTGTGGAACATAGAAAATGCATGCTTGCTTCCTATATTCCTAAAACGAACAAGAATGTCTTAATGTTGTCTACATTTTATGTTGATAACGAAATCGACTTAGAGACCAGATGAAACTACCGATTATCACATTCTACAACCTCACCAAAGGAGCGGTTGATGTTGTGGACCGTATGAACACTTAGTACTGTGTTACACGAGTGAGCAATCGTTGGCCGCTAACGTTATTTTGTTCCTTTCTCAATATCGCAGGTATAAATTCGCAAATCATTTACATCAATAACACAAATGACAAAATAGCTGGAAGATTGTACTTATCTCAGCTAGCAAAGCAACTAACAAAACCCCACATTATGCGTAGATCCAGTTTGAGGAGTTTATATGTTCCTTTGCAACAGAAAATAAAAATTGTGCTGAATAATCGGACACCAGATGCAGTACCACAGGCACATGAACAGCATGTACCCACAGCACAACAAGGAAATGTGAAACCACGATGCTCTTTCTGTCCGAAGAGGAAGAACCGTTTGACAAAATCCTCTTGTGATATATGTCAGAATCCCATTTGCAAAGAGCATACAGTTAAAACTGTATTGATGTGCGCCAACTGTATCGAACATGAGGTCTGCTGAATGTTAGTTAGAATTCAGTAATTTTTTCGAAACGATAATAATTTCTCATTTATTTCATTTCTGCAAATTACTATTACGTGTTATCATTTCTATCATTAATAAATATTCATGAATGATATGTTCGTACTAATATCATCAAAAATAAATAAATTCCATCTGGAATCATAATTAGGTACTTCAATTTCAAGAATACTGGTACGATAAGAGTCAATGATTTGGGCGAATTTTCTTAAAATCCGACAGGTTAGATAACATCTAACACGTCACCGATAGTGTGATTTTAGAGGGCGTCACTAATTGTAAAAGTTGGTAAATGCATAAAAAAGGTGTACAGGACTATTAATAACAAAAAAATGTAGGTTGACTTTAGTTCTGTTGATAGGATGGAATGGAATTGTTCCAAAAAGATAAATCTTGTCTATAGTGGAGCTATAGACAATGGATTAGACAGCTTCAAGAACATGAAATGAGTTTTTTTCAAATAAACTGTAAACATGAAATTAAATTCTAAGTTACACTTTACCGTTTATGAGTCGCAAACCTCAGACAATGTAACCAAAGGTATACGTAAATTCCTTTATCCTTTATGTGCATCAATTACTGCTAAATCAGTAAACTTGTTAGCATTCTAAAAGTGATATCAATCTCAATTGGCCACTTGGCTAATTACATTTAAAACATAAACGACGGAAAACATTTGCAGATACAAAAAACAATTATGAATTTAGACACAAGTTTTAAGAGATTGTTTGTTACATCAGTGGACTGGCTAAGTAATCTCTTCAAAAAAAAAACCATACTCAAGTTTTAATGGCTATCACACTTATGAAACAAAGAAGAAAAAAAAACCTCAAAAAACCGTCCCAGTTTTACAAAATTTCCTATGGACTAAAACAAAACCCTCAAATTTTGAATACAATATAAAATCCTTTAATAAAATACTCAGCTGGATATAATGTTAGATATTTCAGTACATACCGTATAAAATATGCTGTGAATACATGTTACACGGAAAAGAAGGATGCATTGAGGTTTGTTGATGTGGCATTTTTCTTTCCACAAAAAATCTATAGACGTTGGAAATACCAGAAAACACCCTGAAAATACTTACTCCTACAACCGGTCTTTGAGTTTCCTATAGTTTAGATATGATATTAGGATCTGTTACAGTCGTTAATCTAGAATATTGCAATCATTGTCTCGAAACTTGTATGTGGTCATTTAATCAGTCTCTGCTTCTCAAAACTATAATTTTTTACAGCCTATCAGTATTTCCCTATAGATAAAAGAACAGAGCGTAAGGTCAGGCAGGCTTAAATTGAAAGGTTTTCCTAAATGTTCTAAAACTATTTTTACCTTAACGAAGGGAATATGGCGAACACTTTATTTGTCGATTACAGTAACTAAAGTGAAGCATTTTACGGCCTGGTTTTGGAACGTAAAAATCATGTCTATTACAGGTTGGCAACTTAATTTTGGCAGTCGGAAGTTTGGCAACTTCCGATGCGCCGTAGCAAAGGCGTATGCGGATTGCAAGAGCTCACTTCGCTGACAGAATTCGTAAGCTTCGTTTCGACAGTACAGTTCAGAGAAAAGTGTTATTACCGGGGTTGTGCAATACCAACTTGTTATGGTGACTCCGGAAAGTAAAGTTGTTCATAAAAAGTTGAGTGAGCAGTGTCGTGAAATAATTATGAACGTTTTAAATTTCATGATCGAAGAGGCAAACAATGGCAAGTCGACAATTCCATTAACAAAGGTAAGTTTTAATTATTGCAATAAAATTTTTAAACCAAAGTAATTATTTAACAAATTTACACTCGATAGTAAATTTTTTAAATCGATTTTCGTACATAAAATATTTTGTTGTTAAACGATTTAAAAAAGTGACATAGGGGTGAGACAAAGTATTTTATGCACTCATGTGTCAATTTTATGCTCCGTTATGTCATCATTACAAACAAATCGACGCCATTTTTAGTCCATTTAGAGCAACCTAAATGAGACATTTTTGGTTTTTGCATGCCTGGGGCTCAGGCGTCAATTTTTCCAATCGTGAAAAAAATCACCACTTTATGCACTTGTGCATAAATAACTATTCTGTTTCTGTCTACAGGAGTATATAAAAGGGCACATGTTTATTTTGTATAAGATACCTATTTTAATGTAATAGGTTTTTTATAGCTTATAATTATTATACTCATTTCATACCTAAGTCTATTACGTTTCGGTTTTATTATTTGTTTTGAACCATCTTCCGATTTCAGTTACAATTGCGGTTTGGTCATATTAAAATATGTGTGAACTAAAATCTAAAGATCGTTTAAAACAACTAATCATCTGAAACGTAATATAGTATTTTTGAATTTAATACTTCTTTTAAATGGCCGAAAACCACAACAAAAATTTGTATTTCAAAGAATGGTCACTAAAACAAATTTAACTACTTCCTCATTTTATTTGTATAAAAATACACATGAGTAAAACTTTTAATACAACATTTATATCGACTTGTCAGGTCATTGAACGAGTTTCTGCTCCTACGAAAGTTAGCCAAATAACGCTTTACCGTACTAAAAAAGAAGCTCTGGCAGGAAGTAATGCTGACACTGATATGCCTACTAAAAAACAAAGAACATCCAGTATCCGTATGGATTAATTCGACAAAACTGTGCTTAGAAGGTGCATAATCAATTATCACATATCCGAGAAAAAAGTACCCACGTTAAGAAATGTACACCAAACTGTTGCAGATAGTTATGGCTTCGCAGGAAGTCGCGAATCTCTGCAGAAACAAATACATTATTTGGGTTTTCGTTGGACCAACATGAAAAACAACAGAAGTTTGTTAATGGAACGTCATGAAATCAGACAAAATGTACAAACCGCAATATAAAACTTATAAAATTGATGAATTGTTTATTCGACATGGATTGCAAGTTTTAAGGCTACCCTCTTATCACCCGGACTTGAATCCGATCGAAAATGTTTGGGCGGAACTAAAAGAATATGTGGCCAAACGAAATGTTACCTTCAATTTTACAAAGGTTGAAGAATTCTGTAATGAATTTTTTGACACATTTTCTGCAAATTATTGAAAAGTTAGATGTGACCATGTTAAAATGATTGAAGATGAATTTATGAACAATGAACCGCTTTTAGATACTGTTGTAGATAATATTATTATTAATTTGGCCGAAGACGGTGATACCGAGGATGATGAAGTTGATATAGAAAGTGATTTTAAAGAATCATTTGTAGATGCACATCATTATTTTACTGTTGATGATCCCTGTACATCTAAAACATATTTTTCATTATAGTGTTTGTTTGTAGGTGGAATGACTGAATACACGAAACGCAACAAATGTAAAAATGTAAATAGGTGTTATAAAATTATAGATATTAGAGACGAATTCCACTAGAGTAATATAATATTTGTAGCACATCTGTACATAGTTCTAAATAAACAATAATTGACGGCGCCCAAAACCAAGATTTTTTTGTTTTGCCAGTCCTAACTCTGTAAAAAGTGTGAAGGGATGTTCTAATTTCTTAGTAAATATTTGCAAAAAATCCAAAAATTTACATATGAAAGTAGAAATATCTACCACAAAAAAGCTTTAATATTTTATTTATATTATTTGTATACTTATTAGACCATCTCTAAAGGCGATTTCCCCAATTTGTCATTCAAATTTTATGTATAAACTCGAATTTTTACATTATTATCTACTACATATTATTCAGAATAACAATTTTAGAAAGCTTAACAGGTAGGTATGTCATTAATTATTACTACGAACAGATAGGAAACGTTGTTGACCATTGTTAAATTTAGAAAGTCGTTTAACAATCCTTATAATATTGTACGCTTTATCTACAAAATCTACCTGACTTCCAATTTATATACAAATAAACCTCAATGACAAATATTTTGAAGGGCCACTTAAAAGATATTAATTTGAAGTAAAGGTGAAAGTTTATGTCTCTTGGAATCTATTTATTATTTACATCACACAAAATAATAAAGGGTAAATAGGTATAGAATTCCCCGTTTGGTTTTTGAAACAATAAATAATTATGTCTATACAAAAAAAACAATTTTCGTAGAAAAATCTAATGGTTTTTATTTCCTTATTGATTTAATTAATAATAAAGAACACATTAATGTTATTTTGTTTTGTAAACTCGATTTTATATAGCATTATACATGTGCCACAATTTATTATTTTTAAATCCAAATTCAAAATATTGTGTTACTCTCGTACGTATTAGCAGTCTCACAACCTTTAAAACTTTGCATGCGGAATGTACGTCGCCTGCTCTTCCCGGTAACAGCGTTTACAACGTTGTCAAGTTGTATGGCTTTCTCGCGCATCGTCAACTGCCAAAATTAATTTGCCAAGCTGTAATTATATACTTCGGTTTTGTACCTAGCACATGGGCGGCGCAGTGGGCTTTGATTAAAAATATCATATTTAATTTAAAATTCCACTTCATATGTGAATTCACCAGAACTCGGTAAGCATTAACGCTACAAGTAGGTGATTTTACAACTAATCTAGATTGTTTCCTTTGATAAATCATCAACTGAATTACCATAGGATTTTATGTTAGCGGATCCTAATTTTAATATTTCGCTACGAATTGACTTCCTAATATGAGCGCGATTATTTGGGAAAAATCAACCATATATTCAAAAAACGCAGTTCGGCTGGATCGTAAGAGGAGACTTTGACCTAAAAAATTCAGTTCAGTTTAAATGCTCATGTGATTTAGTTTCAAATGCCGAAAACGAAATTTTAGAAAAGCATTTAGTAAAGTTTGGGAAAGTGAAAGTATTGAGCCGGAAGTCTTTGAAACGCTTGCACAACAAAAGTGTGAAAACACTTTTAGAATAGACTCATGTATAGTTAGCGTAAAACATATTGTGCAGCAATGTAATCGTGTATCCCCCTTTGTTTCCGGAGAATGAAAATCTTTCGTTAAGTTATGAAAGGTTACAAATTATATATAAAAAAATATGCAAGCAAATCGCTCACGATGGTATTCTTACCTGAAGGTCTCGGATGATCTTCTGCGGGATTGCAACCCTTCTTGAAAGCATTATTGTGGACTGTACCAAGGGGTTCAATAGGGTTTTATTAAAGTTCCTGGCACTAGCGCGTTAAATATTAACTACTAACTGTTCACTTCGACAACTGTTATTATTCTCTCTTCGTCGCCAACTATAAATTCATTGTTAAGCTTCCTTTTAAGGAAAACATAAGGTTAGGGGAGTCCAGGTCATTAGCTCTTAAACGTTTTATTTCCCAAGAATGCCGGTTTGTAAAAGGTCATAAACTTGCAAATTTTCACAAAGAGTTTATGAACGAATATTTGCCACGTAATCACATTGAACTTGTCCCTTGTAAAGACCTAAATAATGCAAATATGCCTATTCATGTGGGATAATCTTCAAAAAGGGTTGTTTGATATTTTGTATAGATTGATAGAGCTACACCCTGCCGACACCAATTTAAAAATTTTAGCTGGTCACAATATGTTGCAAATAGAGCCAGTCAATTTCAAAAAGACACTAATATTTCATAATGGAATCACGTTAAGTCACATGACAATGCAGCCGACATTGTCTCGCGCGGTATGCTTCCAAAACAATCAGTTTAAAGGTCGAATGACTCAAAGTGGTTAAAATTCAGTCTCGATAAATCGCCGCCAATGTGGCGCAATTTAAATAACATAAATGAAAAATTGAATAGATGAGGCTTTTACTTGATGAAGATCCATACTGAACGATGAAATAAAACAATATATTTTGTTTAAATCTTCATATATTTGAACTAATGTTCAATTTAAACTTGTTGACGCGTTTCACTAACACAGTAGCTTTGTCAAAACGAATGAAGGTAAAATATAAAAATGTCTTAATATATACAGTGCTAAATCTATTTACTAAGGTTAACAATGGTATTAAAATATATTACCTGGAAATTCATTCACTACAAACATTCATAAGCTATCTTCTAGGTAAAGATAGCTTAGGAATGTTTGTAGTGAATGAATTTCCAGGTAATATCTTTTAATACCATTGTTAACCTTAGTAAATAGATTTAGCACTGTATATATTAAGACATTTTTATATTTTACCTTCATTCGTTTTGACAAAGCTACTGTGTTAGTGAAACGCGTCAACAAGTTTAAATTGAACATTAGTTCAAATATATGAAGATTTAAACAAAATATATTGTTTTATTTTATCGTTCAACATAAATGAACATTTAATGGAAAATTAAAACCTATGAATGTTATACTTACTGAACCAGAATTACCCATAATGAATAGATTTTCATTTAGAAAATTGCATCGAGTCATTGCATATTGTTCATCGATTCATTAATAATTTGAGAAATATAACTAGAAATAATCCAAAATTGTTATCAGTGCTTGAAATCGAAAGTGTCAATTTAATTATTTTAAAATATATCCAATATAATGCCTTTGCCAACGAAATTCGTTGCATTCAAAATTATATCATATAAATCTAGTGAAGTTTCAAAATTGGACCCAGTCATAGATGATAAAGGTTTACTAAGAGTGGGTGGGCGGTTAAAAAACGTCCCAATAGACTTCGATAATAAATGTCAGATTCTGTTACCGGAAAAACTTCACATAACTACAATGATTATTCGACAATGTCAAGAAGACGAATTGCACGCAGGTAATGAAGCAACTTTAGCCGTGGTAAGACAAACATTCTGGCCCATATCAGGCATAGAGCAAGATAAATAATACATTCACGTCACAGGTGTAGACGGGCAAATCCCAAACCAATGTTTCAAAAAATGGGCAATTTTCTGAAAGAAAGACTACAGCCGCCATAACCATTATTAATTTCCGGTGTAGATTTTGCCGGGCCTTAGCTAATTAAATTGCGCAACGCAAAAAAAGTAAAGGCATATATCGCATTATTCATTTGATTCTCCACTAAAGTGGATCATTTGTCAAAACAAATACAAAATTTAACTTTATGTCAGCAAGTTCGCCAAATTTTGGAGGGCTTGGGAGATATCAATCCAAAACTTAAAACATCATTTGCGGAGAGTATTAGGTGATGCCTCTCTTATTTACGAAGAATTTTATACTTTGCTTAAGCAAATAGAAGCTTGTTTAAATTCGCGTCCCTTAACCCAATTATCCCAAGATCCCAATGACCTTCAAGGATTGACTCCGGAACATTTCCTAATCGAAGCCCCGCTAACGGACTCAATCGAAAAAGATATCACCGACGTGCCATTTAACTGCCTGTCAAGATGGCAGAAGGAGTAATTTGTCCCAGCTGCAGATGCGCCTCAAAAGTCAGTAACTATCCAGCCCCAACAATACAGTTTGGACGCTTGTCGTCCTGGTGGAAGACAACTTGCTACCTCCGCAGTGGCGCCTCGGACGTTTTTGTGAAGTGCAGACTGGTAGTAACGAAATTGTGCGTGCGATTTTGGTAAAAAGGACCAGTGGAGTGTTCAAGCGCGCAATAAAAAAGTTTGTATTGTACCAACAGAAATTGAGCTTTATTTTTTCTCTAATAATAATTGTAAATATTTTCTCTTATCATTGAGTATTAAACTAAATAAATATTTTAATACTCAATGCTCTTTTATAATTTTATTTATCTCTTTTTATTTATATTTTTTTATTATCATTATTGTCAGTTTAATAATTTTTCTCTATTAGAAATTTATTCTAAACTTCAAGGGGGGCGGCATGTTACCGTCTATTATGCGAGTGGGGGGTTGACACCCTCCCCCCTTAATTTTCTTATAAAAAGTCGTGTACCAACTTAACTTAACCACTATTAAACAGTCACTTCAAGTATACGCATCGTTTTATTCATTATTTGTTGATCTGAAACACATGGACCTTTGAGTTACTCATTTATATCGCAACAGTGAGTACGATTCAAAATCAAGTACAGCCAAAAATGGGGATAAATGCAACCCACAAAATTATCGAAGAAACACATAACTTAATACTAGGCTGAAATTAACAACCAAAATCATAACCGAAAAAATTAGTAACGACATAAGCTTAGCTAATGAACAACAAGGATTTAGACTTGGAAGATCATGTGCAGATGCCATTTTGTCATGAGAAAAAGAAAGCGGTCGAATATAATAGGCCACCCTTTTGTTGCTTCATTGATGTGAAAAAGGCCTTTGATAGAATAGACGTGAAGACATAGTACACTTGTTATATAACAGAAACATTGAAGATATATATTCAAACAACATGGTCGAAACAAGAATAGGAAGCCAATCAACAGAATCAATTGAAGCTAGAACAGGAATAATTTAATAGACACCACAAATAAAATGTATAAACTATGACCCCTAATGAATGTACTTAAGACGAAATGTTTGCAGTCTCTTATATCTTAAGAACAAATAGACTTTGATGAGTTCATGATGATGGGCGCCACAATTACAAGTTATTTATAAGAGCGAAACCAATTCGTTTCGGATATAAAATGTGGTGTACGAATGCAAGGGATGGGTACCTATTTTGATTTCGATATGTATCAAGGTAAAAACCCAAATGCAATTGGAAAAATCGAACATCTTTTTGAAAACTGTACTACTGCTCCATTTATCTCAATGATAACGTAATTGCCAAAGTTTGAATATCCATATAAATTTTACTTGGATAATTTGTGCATGAGCATAGATTTGCTGAATTTCTTACATTTTGCAGGATATGGAGGAAGTGGTAAGTTCAGAAAATAGAGTTCCAAAAACTTGTCCACTTGCTAAAAAAAATAAACGGTTTGAAATATTAAAACCAACTTTTATGCACATGTACACTTCTGAGCTGTATCATGGTAACAAACCTAAATGTCTCCAAAAATGTAGTATATCTGGAATTATAGGACCCGTTGTACTGGCTTTGGTGGGCTGAAAATAAATAGTCTTCATTTGTGAGACGCCCTGAACAGTATCCAATTATAAAATGGGTCATTTGTATACACTCAAGAGGCTGTATCATGCTAACAAACCGAAATTTCTCCAAAAATGTAGTATATCTGGATTTATAGGACCTTTTTTACTGGCTCTGGTCAGCTGAATATCAATAGGGTTCATCTGTAAGGCGCCCTGAACAATATCCAATCATAAAATTGGCCATTTGAATAAACTCCAGAGGCAGTACTGTGCTAACAAACAGAAATTTCTCCAAAAATGTAGTATATCTGGATTCATAGGACCAGTTGTACTAGCTCTGGTGAGCTGAAAATCAATAGGGTTTATCTGTGAGACGCCATGAACAATATCCGATGATAAAATTGGTCACTTGTATACACTCCGGAGGCTGCATCGTGCTAGCAAACTGAAATTTCTCCAAAACTGACCAAACATGTATATCTGGATTTATAGGACCCGTTGTACTGGTTCTGGTAAGCTAAAAATCAGTCATTTGTGAGATACCGTGAACAATACACAATCATAAAATTGGTGACTTGTAAGCACTCCCGAAGCTGTATTGTGCAACAAACTGAAATTTCTATAAAAATTACCAAAAATGTAATTAGATTTATAACACCCGTTTTTTGCTCTAGTGAACTGAAAATCCATAGGGTTCATCTATGAGATGTGCTGAATAATACTCAATCATAATATAGGTGAATTGTTGTACTCCGGAGGCTGTATTGTGCTAACAACACATGTTACAAAAAGTGGCCGACGATAACATACACACAGGATTTTTTTCCAAAAATCCTTTTTTCATGTTTTTCTCGATGAAAAATGAATGTCGATTCCTAACTAGAGCTATGTGTAGAAAATGTGACAGGTCTTTGTATTGAATGTAATATTATTTTCATACAAGAACCAATTAGCTGTTGGTTTCTTACTTTTTTTAAATATATAGTAACCAAATAACTTAGTGTTACTTATATGTAACACTCATTTTACTGTCTTTTTTAAATAAAATTTCAAATAAACTTCATTTTCTCATTACTGATACCCTAAGAATAAGGTCAAACTAACTCCCATAGAGAAATTAAAAAAAAATCATAATAGGCTACCAAAAAAATTGAAGTCAATGCCAAAATGTGGACACGAGAAAGAGAGTGAAGCGACAGAAATCATGAAAAGGTAAAGTAAGAAAATCTGTGCGAAAATGGAAAGTCATGAGGCAATTGACACAAAATAGAAGAAAACAGCGAAATTTGTAAGAAAACAATAAGAAACTAAAATCTGGCATAAAAGGTAAAAGGAGTTCGGCAACAATCAGGTATTACAAATATTTATAGATGTTGCACTACTCTAATTCTAAACACAATTTCATAATTCTTTCCACGCAAATCCAACTTAAACAGAAAATTATTTAATAAGGATAATCTTATTGAAATATTGTATCTAAATTTGTATTAATGAAGTAATTATTATTAAAAGTATAGTACCCTGATTAATAGGAGTCCTTCTTTTAATTATAAAATACAAAAAAATTAACATATGTATATATATTATTTTCTCATTTGAATTATGTATATCACAAAATACTTGGGTTCTTAAAAACTATTACGGTTTTCTTATTTAATCCTAATCACAAGAACCATCTGCCCATCCATCTCTCCATCGCTCGTTTACTTTTGAGCAGTCAAAAATTTCTTTACCCACTTTCACGTTTATCTTGTTATGTAATTTACATAACCATTGACTCAACTCATCTTGAGATTTTGTTTGTGGAGGATCTATTTTTAATCTAGAATGTGACAAAACCTTGTAAGTTTTTGATTTTAGTTTGCATCGTCTTACTTACTCATCTCTTAAATCTTTAGCACAATGATCACAAGGGTAAAATCTAGAAAAATGCGTAAAGAATTCTTTCATTGAACATTCATCTTGAAGTGTGGGTTTCGTTGGATATTTAGCGGCCATCGTATGAAGTAATCCCCAAGATTTATTACCCAACCCATCTTTATCTAAAGGGCAGTCTTCTCGTAATGGTTTTTCCTCATTTCCCTAAAACATGTGGAAACATCATGTTTGCATAGCCGTACACTAAGTTTTAAATACGTTGAAATCATAATATTTACTCACATTTGTTTGACTATCTTTGGATTTCTTTGTGGCAGATTTCACATAATCTGAAAATCTGGAACATTGCCTACATTGCTCATTGTCTAATGGGGATGGACGACGAGACATATCATATGCAGTTACACATAACAATTGCGAAACCTTTAAATTTGTACTGTATTAAAAAATGAAAATAATATATATTATTGACATCCAGAAATTCTGACTCAAGTGAAGTTAGGATCAAACATGTCATAATTTGCACGTGTTTTTAAACTTGAATTATATTGCATATTTTGAAAAATTGATATTACAAAAAATTAACTAAGATTATAAATATGGTATTATCAATTATTGATGTAAGGAAAATTCCGCAAAATAAAATAAAAACATGACATACTACTGGTTGAATGAACTTACCGAGGAGGCCATTTGAGGATTATGGAGGTTATGTCTACAACGTATACATATTTATTACGTATATGGTCTACAACCACGGACTTAGGACACAGCCTAATCTGTGCTTAGGATGTGTATATAATATTTGCTTAGGATCTTACGTGTCTCCGTGTCTACAACATATAATTATGTATTGGTCTACAATCTAACATTTTTATATAGTATATAATCCATAGACAAATTCTATGATATAATCAATAATCACAGATCCTAGCATGGTAGGTGATTTGTGGATCACAGCCACAGACAGTGTTGTCAGATTCTTTATATTAATTTTCTTCAATTTAATCTCAAAAATTCTTCATATTTCTGCAGTGGTGTGTAACACCCACTGTTAGTAACAGTTAGGCCAAAGTCTACGTAATGAATATTTTATATTACGTAAGCTTTGGTAAGGCCAAAAAAAATCTGTAAAATTTCAAATCGAGAATCAACACAAATCATATTGTCACAACATACAATTAGACAAATGCATAAAATATAAATACCTTCCCAGTTTTAATGTTCATACCAATACCTAACACCTAAAACCTATTCAAATTCGGGAGTAGGGACTTCCCCAGTTTACCTATAAAAAGCTGTAGCATACTGCAATATTTTTATTTTGCTACTATGTACTATAAGCATCATCCCGAGGGCGAATTGCCAATAATTTTGTGTCATAGCTAAACTATTTTACCGAAAGATGTCAGATCGCATACGAAATGAATAAAATAATAGCAAAAACATGTGAATTTAAAAAAATTCTTCATATTTTACTGGTTTTCGTAAAATATTCTTCTCTTCTTCATCAACTCTTTTTGGAGGTTAAAATTCTGCATATTGAAGAAAATTCTACATTTCTGGCAACATTGGCTTTGACAGCAATAGAAGTTATATGCATAGACAAATAATAATAGAATTCTTCACATATTTAGGTATAATATGTTTATTTCTCTATGGTTATATGCAAGTTTTCAATTGTTTACGTTTACAAATTATATAGGAGAGAAATAAGAAAGAGAAACAATTTTTTAAATTGTTGATAGCTTAAGAAAATTGAATATTGGCTTAATTCAAGTGTATTATTTCCTTATTTTCGTGCTACTCGTAATTTCAAGATGATGAATATTCTGCTTCAACAACAACAACAGCAGCAGCAGCAGCAACAACAACAACAACAACAACAACAACAACAACAGAATCCTCAACAGCCACTTATGCAACAACAAATTCAACAACCTCAACAACAACAACAGCAGCCCCAACAACAACAGCAACCCCTGGATAATATTTCAAAAATTAAGTCATTGATTGGTCCCTTACGTGAATCTCTGTCTGTAAGTCCATAAGTAGTTTTAGTATTGGAAATTGTGGGTCAATCAAATCTGGTAATGTAGCAGGCTTATTGTGAAATCAGTCCTATTATATGCCTAGGCTTTTTGAATACGACTAGGCATTTATTATACTACTCAAATAATCCAAAATCTCACAATATGACTAATAATTTTAGACTTATTTTAATATGCCTGTTGCTTGTTAGTCTTATCATTAAAATGAACCCAACTGTGATTATTTTAGTATCTGGCTAGACGAAATCAGCACTATTATAATACAACTGACAGTGTGCTAGGCGAATTGTAATACCTTCATCAGAGCTTTAAAACATAAACTGTGTCTTGCTTGGTTGGCAACTTGCAAGAATACTTTTTAAATATATGTCCTTCAAATTTATCTTAGAGCTTCTCTCAAGGAAATTGATTTTTCTTGTGGAATATTAATTATTTCATTAGTTCGGCAGTCAGTAATTTCATCCCTAGAAAACCATCAGTTCCTAATATTTTTTTCAGATCCAATGGTCCCCTATCTACTTTAGGAACTCCAATTGCAATATTCTGGCTGATATTAAGTGTCCAGTACTTATATGAATTTCAACTAATTTGTAATAAAACTCTTCATAGGCAATTATGAAAGTTATGTCATCATTTTCTTTGTTCCTTTTTTTGATAACATTGATTACAATTTGCCTGGCACACCATCAGTTCTATTATAATATGACGAATTTTATCTAGTTGTATTCCAAAACAATTACGCAAGGTTTATTTTAACAATAAGAGTAACAAACAGCAGGCGTATTATGAGAGGCCTAAAATTATTAGTCAGATTGTGATATTCTTGATTATTACTGTAGTATTACAATGGGGAACTTTCATAAAAATTAAATTTAGAAAATAATAGTCATAAATGTAAGTTATAATCTGTAGTTACAGAAAACAACACATTTTAATTGCTATATTAAATATAAGCAATTATAGTTTGCATAATTTAAAATATTCCTGTTACATGCTGTTATTGGCTAGGGTCAGTTGATATCAGAGAGTGCTTTCACATTTGGCGCCACAACTAGAGACACATTTAGGGTGCTTAAGGATATGCTTTGGTATACTACCCATGTTTGTTTGTATTTGTTATTCGTCTGTTTAGCTGTAGAAGTTTATATTTTATTTCAATATGATACTGGACACCCAGTTATGTACGGAAGCTGCAGTGTTAACAACAGAACAAATGAACTCTGGTTTATGGTTTAACCTGAGATATGGTAGGATAACTGCATCTAAAACCTATGATGCTACACATTTCAAGAAGTGGGATGGCGCTTTTGTAAACCAAATACTACGTGTAACAAAACTTTCTGTTCCTGAAGCCATGATCAGAGGAAAAAAGCTTGAAGGAGAAGTTTTAAAATGTGTAGAGAAACAACTTAATATTATATAAAATTTCATAGGACTACAATTAAATGCAAGGCATCCACTATTTGGAGCTTCTCCATATGCCATATGTGAGGAATAAGTTGTGGAAGTAAAGTGTCCTCAGTATAAGTAAACAGTTTCTAATTACTTAACAAAAAAAAATTAAATTACAGCAAGTGCAATGCTCAAGTACAGTTGCAGACTCAGATTTCCAACGAAATTCCAAATTCATTCATATATGGTTGGATTATGACCAAAAATATATGGAAATGTTCATCGATGCAGCATATTGTTTCTGGCCAATTAAGTTACATTTTTTCATAAACAAAAATAGAATGGTTAAAATTCTAGATGTCAAAACATATAAAGTATTGAGTTTTAAAAAATGTGCAAGTTATGGAAAAGTTGGGGTTAAAACTATCTACTATAATTAAAAAACATTTAAAATATTCTTAAGAATATAATTTTTCCAAGAAAGTAGAAAAAAGGAAAACTAAATATATGCGAGTTAATTTAATTTTGATTTCAAATTTTTAAAATGTAGGAGTATACGGAACTTAAGTCATTACTGTCACTTCTTTTATTCATCCAGTTTTCATGTTTATTAATTTCAAGCATTTCTAGAAAAGTTCTTTTATGTAGGTTCTTTTCCCCTCTAAGAACACTAGCGTTATTATAGTCTATAATGTGATCATTCGCTATTACATGTTCTGCTAATACACAGAATTGTTTAAAGTTTCGCAGTTAGGTTTATTTTTGTTTTCATTTTAGATATACAGGGTGTTTCGAATAAAGGTGACACCCTTTGCTAGGATAAGTAGAACATTGCAAAATAGGTTGGGTTCGCCCAGTAAAAAAAGTTTGTAACAGCATCCGTTTTTAAGATACAGAGTTTGAAAAAAAATTATTACACACATTTTTTATGATTATGTTGAAACTATTGGCAACATTTGAATGAAATTTTGTACGAAGCTGACGGATCGCATAAATTTGTTTTTATATTTGCCTCTCACAGAGGGCTCTAGTTAAACGGTTCATACCGAGTATTTTTAAACATATCTTTTTTGACGTTGAATTTTGTAGCCCAAATTTTATGTGAACTCAAACAACATTTAATTTTACACCAAAAAGGAACTCTTAGTAAAACTCGATACTGTGTACCATTTTCGGAATATTTTGATTTGAAAATGATGGTATAAAGTATTTTTAAAAGCCATTATCTATTTGTTAAAAACTTTCTTAACTATCAATAAATCTCAGTTTTCCGTCTCTGACTCAGAGAAAACCATTTTTAGTTTCGCTACGAACACTGAACTTTTTTATCTGAAAGCATTTTGAAAGCTTATTCTAACTGATTGAAAATGTCATGATTTTAGTTAAATTCAATTTAATTTCCTTCAGGCGATTCTTTATTTAAATAATATCTTTAGCATTAGAATATTGGTATTTTTGTTGGCTTTTAATAAATAGGTAATTGTTTTTTAAAAATACTTTATATCAGCATTACTTAGGTATTTCTCTATCATTTTGAAATCAAAATATTCCGAAAACGGTACACAATATCGAGTTTTACAAAGAGTACCTTTTTTGTGTAAAATTGATGTTGTTGGAGTTCATATAAAATTTGGGCTACAAAATTCAACCTCAAAAAAGATATGTTTAAATATACTCGGTATGAACCGTGTAACTAGCGCCCACCTCTGTGAGAGGCGGATATAAAAACAAATTTATTCGATCCGTCAGCTTCCAAAACATATTCGTACAAAATTTTCATTAAAATGTCGCCAGTAGTTTCAACATAATCGTAAAAAATGGTTATATGAATTCTTCTTTCAACACCCTGTATCTTAAAAAAGAATGCTGTTACGAAATTTTTTCACAGGGCGAATCCAACTTATTTTGTAGTGTTTTACCTATCCTAGCAAGGGGGTCACCTTTTATTGAAACGCCTTGTATAGAGACGATAACTTCTGGCAGTTTATATTACCAAAACTGGAGAAGTTCTATTTTTTATGCTTATTACCTGGATTGGTAGATCTGCAATATGTAAAGGGATTGCCAATTAGAGATATAAAAATTAATTATAACACGTTTTTATTTCCGTTTGATATTTTTTTCTAACCCACTAATTTTTCCTAAAATTATTTATTGTTGAATATCTTGGCTAGGTGTACCGACTCAACAAATTGGAACAGGTCCTTGAAAATTTACATTTTTTATCTACATTTCAATATAGAATATCATTCCGAGAAATCATACAATTTTATAGACCTTTTTCAGGATTTTAACATTTAAAAGTTATTGCCGGCTGAATTTTATCTAGTGCAGGAATAACTAATCAATGCTGCATTGCCAGCAGTTCATCGTCAAATCAAGTGATCTGGTGATATCCCAGCTTGTGTTTGACAGTTCCTCATAACTTCGACATGTACTTAGGCCTCTTAATAAATTTATTAAATTTATTATGATTGTTCTTAAAAGCAAAATTTTAATAATAGTTGATAAACGCTCATTCCAAAACTTGTAAAATTATTAAAGTCCATTAATAGTATATAATTATTATTAAAATTGTTCATATAAAACACTACGTGGTAGTGGTCACAATCAAACAAAAAATTTAAACGCTACAAAAACAAACCGAATTAAATGGAACCTCGAAAATTTTAATAATGAAAATATAAGAAGCGAATATGAGAAGCAAGTGGAAAAAAAGTTAATTGATTGTGAAGAAACAGAGAATGGAATTGGAATGGTATAATATTAGAAAATGTTTACTGAGTTCAGCGAAAAGTCAATTGAAGAGAGAAAAAAACGGAATAAACAAGCAATGGTATGATGAAAAATGTCGAGAAATTGTAAGAGCAAAAGGAATCCCTAGAATAAAATGGATAAGTAGAAATAACCCAGAAGATAGAGAGGAATATGAGAGAATAAGAAAATTAGAAAATGAAAAAACTAACAAAAACACAAAATCCTATTATAAAAAATAAATGAAAAAAATAAGCCTTATGAAGGTAAAATTAAAGGTATAAGAAATAAAAACGGCGAAGTGACACATGAAGAAGCTCATTATAAATAAATTTGGAACTGCTAACTGAGGCACTCTCAGATAATACAACAGAGGAAGAAGATGAAGAAGAAAATACATCACAGGAACCAACAAAAAATGAAGTAGTAGAAGTTATTAAAAGAAGTAAGAATGGGAAAGCACTGGGCAAAGGCGAAATAAACATGGAATTGATCAAGTATGGAGGAGAGGAACTGCACGAAAGACTATATCAGCTAATAAAGAAAATATAGAGAGAAGAAAGGATGCCCGAAGAATGGGAGGTTGGACAAATTGTCATAATACACAAAAAAGGGGATCAGCAGGAGTGCAAAAACTACAGAGGTATAACTCTCTTAAATGTAGGGTACAAAATAATGTCGGCAATAATTCAAAATAAAAACGAATAACCACATTTGCTTTACACTATCTCACTAAATGCTTTTAACATTCTGTTTCCAATATTTACTGGTGTGCTATAATATACAGGGTGTTTTTAATATGACAGTATAACACTAACCATTTAATACATAAATTTCTGGCTTAATCTAAATGGAACACCCTGTATCTGTTGGGTCTCTTCAACGTGGGAATTTATTACCTTTCAGTTAGTATTAGGGTTACCTATATCTAACTCTGATAGTTTTCGAGAAATATTAAATTTATTTTTTAATATTCAATTATTTGCTGACATCTAGTTACCTATGACATGATGATACTCCGATGGAAAGTTTTAAAAAATTAAAATCTGTTATTTTGACAGTAAGTGCTTTGTTGTATAATTTATTATTGATAATTTAAAGGTATCTTAAATCAGAATTTTATTAAGGGTACACAATCATTAACTTTACATTAAGATTAGTAAAAAAACTTACAAAAAATTTAAAGAAAGTATTCAAAATCATGCCTATCGTGTTAGATACAAGCTTGAACTCTTTTAAAAAAATTATTGTTTATTTTTTTTTAATATATCTGGTGTTATTCTTTAAAAAGCTCGCCTTATCCTATTCTTCATGTCCTCTGAAGTGGGTGGCTGTGTACTGTATTTGGTTTTTAATATTATTCACTTATGTGGCATCTAGTTACCTATGAAATGTCATTCAAATAGATATTATTTTAATACCATTCCATCTGTCAAATAAATGTATAAATTTGTATAGTGTGTATTTGTGTATTGAATTTGTATAGCGTTGATGTATTATTAAGTCTTAATAATTGACATAGTTATTAATCCCTGGTTAAACATGAAAAAGTACTCTAACGAAGAAAGAATAGATATGATCTTAATTATTGGTGAGTGTCATGAGAACTGTTTTTTAGCAAGTAGATTATACGCTCAAAAGTATCCAAACAGAGATCATCCTAACATAAATGTTTTTAAAAGACTACTGCAAGTATTCAAAACTACTGGAAGCGTGTAATATACAAAAAATTTTAGACGAAAATCTGCAATTAGAAGTGTCGCTACGATAATTAAAAAACACAAATTTCATCCCTACCATATTGCACCAGCAACTATTTGATAGGGACTTTGAAAATCGTATTAAGTTTTGTTTATGGGTTATGGATAAAGTGGCAGGGTCTGAAGATTTTTTTGATTTTGTTCTGTTTACGGGTGAAGCTACGTTTCATAAAAACGGTTTAGTAAACATACATAATTTTCATTACTATAACGACGAAAATCCGCATTACTTCCGAAGTGTTGGTCATCAACATCGTTGGACATTAAATGTATGGGCAGGAATCGTTGGAACCCACATAATAGGGCCTTATTTTTTTAATGAAACGCCAACTGGAAGAAAATTTCGTAAATTTTTACGTAACAAACTACCCGAACTTTTAGATGACGTTCCACTAGCTACAACACAAAAAATGTGGCTGCAATTAGATGGTGCGTCTGTTCATTACAGTGTAATTGTCCGGCGTTACCTAAACAATATTTTTCCACAAAAATGGATTGGGTGAGGGGTCCTTATCTTTGGCCGGCAAGATCCCCATGCTTGACGCCATCAGACTTTCTTTGGGGTTACCTAAAAAGTATTGTCCACAATACAGAGCCAACCACTCCTGAGAACATGAAGGATAGGATAAGGAGAGCGTTTCAAACAGTTACACCAGAAATGTTAAAGAAAGTGAACAATAACTTTTTTAAAAGAGTTGAAATTTGTATCCAGCAAAATGGCCGTCACTTTGAACACCTTCAATAAATTTTTTGTAGTTATTTTTTTATAATTTTGAAGCTTATTGTATCTGTATGCCCAATAATAGAGTACTTACCCCTAATAAAATTCTAATATAAGAAACCTTTAATTTATCAATAATAAATCACACAACAAAGCACTTACTGTCAAAATAACAAATTTTAAATTTTTAAAAACTTTCCATCGGAGTATCATCTTGTCATAGGTAACTAGATGTCAGCTAATAATTGAATATTAAAAAACAAATTTAAAATTTCTCGAAAACTATCAGAGTTAGATATAGGCAACCCCAATACCAACTGAAAGGTAATAAATTCCCACGTTGAAGGGACCCAACAGATACAGGGTGTTCCATTTAAATTAAGCCAGAAATTTATGTATTAAATGGTTAGTGTTATACTGTCATATTAAAAACACCCTGTATATTATAGCATACCAGTAAATATTGGAATCAGAATGTTAAAAGCTTTTAGTGAGATAGTGTGAAGCAAATGTGGTTATTCGTTTTTATTTTGAAGTTATTGTGTTCCATTTAAAGGAACCTAACTTTGATACGGCACGCTTTTTTGGAGCACCCTGTATATTCCAAAATATTTTTAAATTATAGTCCTAAGTAATCTACTTAATTCTACGTCTACTTTTTTCTAATTTTATTTGCCGTTAAGACGCCAGAGAATAGTTCATTCATGCCCCACCCTGTATATATATATAACAAGCTATGCCAGTAAGCTATCGTCCTGAAATTATGCTTGACTGCAAGTTAATCAAACCATATACAATTTTATTTGGAATTTTACTTAAAAGTCATATTGGAACACAATGGCACTATACAGTACTTGTAATAAGTATTTTTTGGAGTATCTTCCATTATTGGGGCTTCTTAAAATGTAAAATAAAGCATAAAAAGACGCCACCATTAGAATGGTCATGCTCAATGTCAATACAAATGCATTGATTGCCGTTTACTTAGTTTTCTACAACACGCTTCATGACCTCACAGTCATTGCCGTGTTTATTACCTCGTTTCAAATCCTTAGTATGTGATTAGTACTTTAATTATTTGTTATGAATTATATATAACGAATGAAGTGCTGATATTTGGAATATTTCATACAAATAAACAATATAATCAAATAAAAAAAATAGTGCAAGTTCCCTATTTGTCCAGTCATATTGAAAAAGCATAGGAGGCGTATTTGTAATAGGACTGATTTGGCAATAAACCTGTGACAGTAACATATTTTATTAAACTGATATTTTATCTTGTGAATTTGTTTTTAGAACACAATAAAGACTTCTGCACAAACTCTAAACCAGAATAGTCAAGTAGATGTGGGTTCACAGTGAGTATAAAAATATGTTCGGAATTTTTAAGATATCAACGAATTTATATAATCTCTCTGCTTAAAATAATTTTTTAATGGAGGAATAGTACATTTTTTTAATACTGATTTGTTGAATTATTATTTTAGGAAAGGTGTTGATGTCCAAATACCTCGCTTTGATAAAAATTTGGAAGAGTTTTACTCAATTTGCGATCAAATAGAACTCCACTTGGTAATATATTTTTTTATTTCATTGAAACAAAAATATACTTGACGCTTCTTCTGCTTAACAGATACAATTTACTAATAAAATGAGTTTTTGATAAATGCTTTAAGTATATTATACTATTAATAAATTGTTTATATTTCTAGAAAACATCTTTAAAATGTTTGTCTCAACAAGAAAGCAGTAATAGGTTCCTAAATCTACCTGTAGCACCAACAAAAAGTGAAAGCTTAGGTCTTAATGACAACACATTAACATATCCTCAGTTTCTTGCAACAGCAACTGCACAAGTTTCTTACACTAAAGAAATTCATGACACGTTGGTGGCTGCCGCTCAAAATATATCTCCATCAGATTGACCAATCCAAAACTATTGTAGTTAGATGAATGATTTTAGTTTTAAGTCTAATGTTAAAATTTTGTTGGATTGCATGAAAAAATTCAAAATGCGGTAAATTGATGAATTTTATGGGTATAGTAATTTGTAAATACCTCGGAAACATGTTATCAATTTTAGCTCTAATTAAAATTTGACATGTTCGTACAACTTGCATTAAAAATACAAATTAGTAAATTATTATTTTATACGTATTTTAAACCAATGTAATTTATATTAAATTATAAATAAATTATGGTAGATTTGGAATTGTATTTATTACACCAATGGAGTATTTAATCTATGTATGTGCATATACAGATTATATTAGTAAGAATGGAACATACAACAACTGCAAATTCTCAAAATTAAAATAAGACAATTAAACAAAACGTGTTTGGATAAAATGTTACTCATTTCCAATTAAAAAATTAATGGTAAAATGTTTATTTACATTATAGTACTTAAATCCCCAAACTTTTTCATTATTAGGAAATACACCTATAAGGGTAGAAAAATTTGGTAGGTACGTTTTGCCAGTGGGCTACAGCAGTAGTAACAACTTTATTTTGACTACTCTTCTAAGGCTTTTACAATGTCGTCAGAAAATGCAATGGCTTTTCATCGCAATCTTTGCTTGTCCGCTTTTTTTGTGGCTATAGCGTAAAAGGTGAGAATAGAACAAATAGGGGCAACACATTGGCACAACTCCATTTCTCATCTTGTGAAGGAAGAAAATAATATGTGGAAACTAGATGTTATAGAACTTGCAACAGATATAAATTCTTCACATTTTAATGACTCGAAGAAATGAGCATTATATTATAGATTCCGACTGTCTGTGAACTTTGGTTACATATGGTACACTGTGATGGAGCAAAAGTTCCTATGGAGTGTGGTGGTTGTTAATGTCATAACTGACGCCATTTGTTTTTATGACCTGAAATGGAGCCGAATATTGTGAATCAAATTTTGTTATTTCTTCTCTTTTAACATTACTAAATCTCCAACTTTGAAATCTGTAGGAGAGGCAGCTGATCGTTTTGATTTTTTCTCATGGCTTTATGTTTTATAAGACATTTTCTAGCTCGCTCTTTTGCAAATTGAAGTTTATAACTGGTTCAATAATTCCTTGACTCGGGAGTTTTTGGACTTGACTATTTAATTCTGAAGTTTGAGAATGAGGTGTGCGATAGTTTTTTATTGTACCGAAAGCCTTTGCTCATAAAAATTATCTTGAGTTAAAATGTTATTTTCTAAAACAAATATGTCTGCAAAATTTTCACAACGGTTAACTAGATCATTTCTCATGTATTCTGGCACATGCAAATTCGAAGATTCTCTCATTCTATTCTTACTTTCATTTACTATTGTATATACACGAAACAAATCGATAACAGTAGTTTTAATTGAGATACTTTCATAATTTGTCTTCAAAATTTTTGGACGTAAGGGTTTTTCCCTGATATAATAGTTCTAGGCGCTAATTCTTGTTGGTCCACTACTTTGTTTTCGTCTTAAATTCCTACAATTTTCTACTAATTTGTATACTTCGCATCTATGTGGTATTGCTGTCATATATTCTGTATTATCAAAAATTTGTGTAGTTATTGACTCCCTGCACTTACAATTTATGAAATGCTTATGAAATATCTGCCTATAATTCCAGTAGTTGGTATCGGAAAATGTCAACTATGTGAAAACAATGCTTAAAAATTACATTATTAATTTAAAGAAGAATATTTATTTTTCCTAACATATTTTATTAATATATATTAGGTAATGTGGAAAGTTTTCTGAGACTTATCAGTGAAATGTCTGCTCCTGTACATATCTAATATGAAATTGTTGATTATATTGGAAATGTTAGTTCGGGTATCTATGAAATTTTAAAGTGATAAAAGTCTATATTGTAAATTGAACAACTGTCGTTCATTGTCGATTCGTTATTTGTTTCATCCTGAACATTCATAACCCCAATTGCTGCCAGTTTAGGTTCTCATTTTCATTCGTACCGTCGCATATTCCTATGTTCCTATAACGATTATGGTTATCATGTTCCCTATAATTTCTATCCTTATTTTAGCATTTGTTGTAATTTCTGAATCTATTTTGCTGTGTTTAATAGTTGAAATATCGCCAAATTAATTGTTCCCGCGCACATTCGCGTCACCCCTATTCTGGTTCGATCAGTTTTTCTTATGAAAACTGTTACGGCTTTCCCTAAAGTGTAACACTCTTTCCTGTTGCTGACTTTTGCAATGCCCTCAACTGACACAAGTTTCGTTAGCACATCTTGCGGTGTCGAAAAATTTCCCCGTGCTATTATTGTCCTCGTTGCGTCTGAAGCTGCGTTTACTGTTAATTATTTTACCGTTGCTTCCGTGGTGTATTTTTTTGCTAAATCGGCAAGCATTCCTTCGGCTATGTAAGCTGCTTATAGTTTTTCCGTTAGTCTTCTCACGTCTGTAGCTTGTGAGTTCTTTGTTGTTTTGTCGGAGCTTGCTTAATTTGGCTAATAAGATACTCTCCGTTGATCCCCTTTTTAAGAGTTTCTATAATCTCAACTAATAAATTTTCCGCCGTTATTAGACGCATGCCGTTGTCTGTTAGTCTAGTTTTAATGAATAACACTGCGTTGGTCTCCTAGCCGGTGGAGTTTAGATGTAATAAACCTGAAGCATCAAGAAACGATTGGAGTTTACTTGCGTCTTAATCAAATTCACTCATAGTACAACCATACTCGCAAAGTTAAAGAATGCAATTGTTCTTAAAGCCGTTTTTTCTTCAATATCGCTTTCGCTTAATTCCTCCAATACGTCGGAGCTAATTTGTTGAAACTTTAAAACGACAAAGTACTTGAAACGACCGAATAACCTTATCTCTAATTTTCCCGAAATATTTTTTACGTGCGCTTTGAGAGCTTCTCCCAATTTGTATAGACTATATCAATGAATTTATTATAGAAAAACACTAATGATATCTAACCCTCTAGAATCTTAGGTATACTTGAGGTAACAGATATAGTGTGTAGCAATCTAATCTTATATTCCCTTTAAGTTATGTTGCGGATCTAAACTCTGAAAGGTATTAATATTTTGTTTACTTACCAATACTTATATTGATTGTATTTGATGTTACGTAATTGTTGAAAAGGGCGTTCGATTTAAACGGGATACCAGACGTGCACTGAGGCCTTTTTGTATCCCATTCGATTTTTTTATGGAAAACGAAATCTTAAAGGAAAAACCATAAACAAAACTAAATTCTACGAAAAAATAACAAAAGAAAGAAATTTTATGACAATGAATAAAACAATTCTTTAAAAATAAATATTATGTCTAACTCCTGTTTGTCACTACTATATAAGTAACATGAAAAATATATTAAACTTTATTAATTTTCTTCTTCCAAGAATTCTATTAATCCTTCTCCCATATCATCTGCTTCACTATTACTGTCGCCTTGTAAATCAATAATAAGTTTATTTCCCCCATGAATATGGACTTGCCCTATATTCTTATACTCTTCTTCAGTTTTGATTACTTTTTTAATCCTTTTCCGCCAGTCTTCTTTGGTAATATCAGCTACTTCTCTTTTAATCAGATCGACGACTTTCGTATCAAATTTAGGAAATGTATTGTTACGCCGAATACTCTGTTTTAATTGTGCCCAAATTAACTCGATGGGATTGAAAATACAAAAATAAGGAGGAAGTCTCAATATACAGTGTCCATGTTTTTCAGCAATACTCTCTAGGGCTTATAATTTTTTAAATTTCTTTATCTGTACAACCTCAATCAGTTGTTGTTTTATATAAGAATCTTCAAAGTACAAATTATTATCCATTAAAAAATTTGGTAGTTCAGTCTTCTTGTAGCTTTTATTTGGTATTTTATTGAGCTGTCCTGAATGATAAGAATCGTTGACTACAACACTATTTGGATCTAAGTTTGGGATCAATGTGAATTCAAACCATTCTTAAAAATATTAGCGTCCATGTTCTTATGATAGTCAACGTTGCAATCTTTTTTCCACATATTTTTAAGACATTTGGAACCTATCATTCATTTCCACCGCAATGCACAATAAGTCTGGATCCTTTGTATGCAGGCATTGTTGGCATACACATTTTTGACCCATTAGTCCATCCTTTCTTAACCGTGTCGTGTGTATCATACCAAGTTTCGTCCAAATAGACAATTGGCCGGTTTTCTTCTCTATACTTAGTTTGTTCCAAGTATGTATACCAAATATCCACTATTCTTCTGCATTCCATGACTGTTTGACGTTTATTAGTCGTTTTGAATTTGAATCGGAATTTTTAAATCCAGTTTTCTTACAGCAATTTACATGACGGCCGATATTTGTCAATTTATTTCTTATTATTTCAATCGTAGGTACTCATTATTTTTGTAACAGTCGTATATGGTGCTTTTAATAATTTTATTACAGAGACATCTAAAGGCTTGACCAATCCCTTATCATATCGCTTCTTGCGTTCATAATGCCCATTCTTGTCTATTTTACGTATAGTTGTCAGGGGAACTTCTGTTAAATCAGATACTGCTTGCATTAATTCTGTTTCTTCATCGAAACCAAAGTTTTCCCATTGAAACATATTTTCTGTGCTTCCAAATTGAAATGTCGTCGAATGTTTTCACTTTAATCGCCATTCCTTAAATTTTCGTCGTTGTTACACACAATATTTTGGATCGAACTCGATATTTCCCAAGGACGCCACATTGTAAATATTTACTTTTTAACTAAAAATTTAATTGCTATGTAATAAATATGTATAGTTACCCAATTTTCCCAGAAAAACACTACACTCTTTCTTGATGTCAGACTACCAACTAAATAATGAACATCTCTGTTGTGCTCGTAAAATCCCCTCTCAAAAAGATAGTTATAGTTCAGTCAATGATGTTGAAAATATTAAGTTATTTGAAATTTATATTTCTAATTCTTCTTAATAAAACGAGATATAAGGTAGTGTTAATTGTCTGGTGTTATGTTTAAGATGTTTTTAAATTAAATTAGATTAGATTTTAACGGGGTTACAGTGCACTGAAACCAAAGGTTTATTGTGCCCCCTCGAGGGGGGATCCCCCCTATCAGAGCTGTTCTCGCTACTACTACAGCTCGCCTTCCAGTTCCAAGGTTCTAATGAACTCTAGCATTTAGGACGCCTTCAACGAGGTTAGGTCCTCACTCTTACAAGTTTCTTGTCCGAGGCATTTCTTGCGTTGGCTTGTAATGGCAAGGCATTCCAGAACTAGGTGATCCGGAGTTTCATCCTCCTCCCCACAGAATCTACACTCGTCAATCTCTGCTAGACCTATTCTCATTAATTGCTTCCTAAGGCGGCAGTGTCCTGTAAGAAAGCCCGTGATGAGATGTAGCTTATCTTTACTGAGGTCCAAATATCTTTTGGATCTAGCAGTGTCAAAGTTCCACAGGAACTTTTTGGAATGTTCCAACCCGAGAAGGCATCGCCAGAGTGCTTCTCTTTCGGTTTCCTCTTTCTTGTAGGAGCATTTTGCTACACCACAGAAAGGCTCCGGACCAATAAAGGGCATTTGTGCTCCTTTCCTGGCAAGTGTATTGGCCTCTTCATTTCCCGTGGTTCCCGAGTGGCCAGGAACCCAGACTAAAGAGACCCTGTTATTCTTGCCTTATTCATCAAGTTTTCTTCGGCCCTCCCATGCCAATTTTGAGTCAATGACATGGGAGCTCATTGCTTTGATAGCTGCTTGACTATCAGAATAGCTCGATATGTCACATTTCTGGTAGTTTCTTTCTAGGTTCATTTCCATGCATATTTCGATCGCAAGTATTTCTGCCTGAAAGACGCTCGGGAAGGAGCCTAACGATAATACTCCAGCGCCTGTTCCAATGGTGGTTCTTGAACCATCCGTATATCATCTAATGGTGTTTTATTTGAGAGTTTGGGTGGTGTATTCCCTTTCCCAGTCTCTCCTCGTATTTAGCATCGTGGTGAAATTCTTTTCGATTCTTACTTTCCTGATCATTTCGTCACTGGGAAGATTCGCTAATGAGATGTATCTTGTCAGAGAGGACCAAGCTCCCTGATTTTTAATACTCTCATTGCCTGAACCTTCCTTAGATATGCTAAGAATTGCCTCTTGGGCAGATCTCTCTATCACCAGATGTAGAGGTGTGAGATCTGTAATGATCTCAAGTGCCCTAGTTGGTCACGTTCTCATAGCTCCAGTGATGCACACACAGGGTCTTCCTCGTGCTGTACTGACTTGCTTTTGTATGCCAAACTATTGCCCCATATGTAATTGCTGGTCTCACAATCATGGCGTACATCCATCGCAGTATTTTTGGGTTACAGCCCCACCTCTTACCAGCTAGATTTCTGCACGCCATCAAAGCTCTTATTGCTTTACTAGCAGTTATTTCAACATGCTTATTCCACAGAAGCTTACTGACTAGGGTTATCCCTAGATATTTAACCTCTGATTTCCATTCTATGATTTCCCCGTTTAAGGATATGGGTTTCATGGCTGGAAGTGTTCTTTTCCGGGTAAATGGAATTACTATGGTCTTGCTTGGGTTAATGTTTAGCCGCACTGACAAGCACCATTGCTCAATGCTTCTGATGCCCCTTTGTAATAAATCACACAAGGTGCTTTCGAACTTGCCTCTGACTATTAAAACAATGTCATCGGCGTAGCCCATACATTCGAAGCCAAGATCCGTTAGCCTGTAGAGCAACTCATCTACTACGAGGCTCCATAGAAGGGGAGATATCACTCCCCCTTGAGGTGTCCCCCGAGTGGCTTTAACTGAGGTGGTTTGATTCCCCACCTGTGTCTCAGCTATCCTCGCCGTCAACAAATCATACATCCATTTTACAATGGTTTCATTTACTCCTCGCCTTTTTAGTGCATTTTTAACAGACACATGAGTTGTATTGTCAAAGGCCCCAGATATATCCAGGAATGCGCACATTGCGATTTGTTTGTTGTTCAGAGTTCTCTGGATGATTTCGGTCAGCTGATACTGAGCCGTCTCAGTTGATCGACCCGCTCTGTAGGCATGCTGACATTTATGAAGTGGTATATTCTCCAGATTCTCTGTTCTTATGTAGTTATCCACTACTTTCTCCATCGATTTGAGTAGAAACGATGTTAGACAGATGGGTCTAAAAGATCGGGGATCAGTCTCATCTTTTTTCCCTATTTTTGGTATGAAGGTTACCCTTGCCCTTCTTCATTTTCTAGGTATTAGACCCACTGCTAGACTGCTTCTTGTAATTTTCAGCAGGTGAGGAAGAATCTCCTCTATCCCTTGCTGCAGAAGTGCTGGAAATATTCCATCTACTCCTGGTGATTTATATGGTTGAATGGTACTTATTGCCCATTCCAACCGTTGTCTGGTAAATATTTTCTTAGCAATGTCCCAATCTTCCTTGCGGGATTTTTTGGTGTAGTTCATTGCTATTTCGATGCTTGTTGCTGGTTCACTACCTGGGAAGTGGTTTCTAAGAAGAAGAATGGATCGTTCTTCTTTACCTTCCGTGTATGATCCGTCTGGCTTTTTCAGCGACATTGTGGGGTTAGTTCCCCCATTTGCCATGACCTTTTGTAGTCTGGCCGCTGTGTGAGTGGAAGTTCTCTTTTCGCAAAAGGCTTGAAAATTAAGCCTTTTGGCCTTCCTATTCTCCTTATTGTACTGAGTAAGCTTCTCAGTGTACCTCTGCCAATTGCCGTCACGTTTGGCTCTATTAAAGAGCCGACGGACCTCTTTTCTGAGGTTTGACAGGTTCTCATTCCACCAAGGAGCATCCTTTTCTGAGCGAGCTTTTGAGAGTGGGCAACTGGAATGGAAAGCTTCCATTATTGCCTCACTGATCCGTTCGACTCTTTGTTTCAGGTCGTAGTGCGGGTGATTTACCCCATTCACTTCGACGTGTTCCAAATTGTCCTTCAGATTGGTCTTGTAAAGAGACCAATCAGTATTTCTAGGATTTCGGATTGTAGGAATCGAGGTGGTATTTCCCTCTATCCTAAATATTCGATGATCCTATGGTCGGAAAGTGATGGCTCGCTCATCACCCTCCAATCTTTTACATTTTTCCTAGCAGCAACATTAACAATTGTTACGCCCAGGACCTCTTCTCTTGCTCTCGTGACAAAAGTGGGGGTTGTCCCCACGTTTAAGGTCTCAAGGTTATTTGCTAAGAGATATTCTAATAAACACTCACCTTTTGCGTTGTTATTGGTGCTTCCCCACACGGTATTGTGTGCGTTGGCATCACAACCAATTATAATTGGCAGCCGTCTGCTATTGCAGTGTCTCACTAGCTTTTGTACCTCTTCTGGCGGTGTCATCGGCCCGACTCCAGCGAAGTAGGCAGAGGCAATGACGATGTCTCGGTCGATACCCCCAATGTTGAGGTGAACCATGATTGGAATAAGGTCCCGTGACACGTATTCTGAAACACAAATATATTTTATGTTATTTCTTATGATTACACAGGCACGTGGAGATACTTGTCATTGATCATAAATCAATTTAGAATTCTTACATGCCAAACCTTTGATTTGCCCTTCTTTGTTGATCCATGGTCCTTGGATCAGTACAATATCCAGTTGTAGTCTAGCGAACAACCTTGCAATCATGGCTGAAGCTCCCTTCGCGTGATGCAGGTTAATCTGAGCGGAACGTGAAGGTGAATTATTATGGATGAGTGAGGCCGAGTTACTCAGCCTCTATTCATCCCCCTCCTTTCTCTCTCCCTGACCCTCCTCGACCACCATGGCAGTATCTTCCTTGGTAATCGAGCAGGTTTCTTGATCTCGAGTCAGACTCTCGACCCCCAGGCTGCTCTGCCCAGCTTCCCGGGATGCAGAGGTAGTCTCCGCATTCCCAGCAGAGCCGGAGGAGATCTCGGTCTGACCCAAGGCCAAGCTTTCGCCTTGTTCCCCCTTTCCCGAGGTTCCGGATGTCCATGTTCTTTGGAAACTCCGCGGGATTCTTCTTTTTTCTCAGCCCCGAGACAGGGATACTCCAAAAACGGAAGTTTAGCACGTAATCTCCTGCCTTCAGAGCTTCCCCACATTGGCTATCGATCACAATCGTGAGGATAGTTCCATGTCCTTCTTTTTCAGAGTTTAGGATCTTCCAAGCCGCAGTACTGAGGTTGGAGTTCTGAACCTCGACAAGTTGGAGGATCTTCTCCAGTTTCATGTCTTGGCTTCTTGGGAAGAACACCGTTATGGTGACCGGTTTTGGGATGTCGTCTCCACTTCGAGCCACTTATTCGAGTCCTTTCTAAGAGTTTAATTTCGGCGCTGACCTCATAAGCCAGTCTGCCGATTCTTGTGACTCACAGTCCACCAGTATCATTCCACAACGGAAATGGATACCTGAGAAGTGGATTCCCTTCTGTTTGCTCTGGCAAAGCTCTTCCACTAGAGTGTCTTCCAGTGTGGAGAGCTGCTTCGCTTTCAGGATGACCCCAGGATAATCCTTGGGCATTATTCCCACCCTAAAAGCGTTCTCTGTTTTGACAGCTGCTGCGTAACCAGTGGCTTGCCTGGTTACCGTTGCAGCTGTTTTTGATTTCTTGCTTAGAGGCCGCAGCGTAGGAGTAACATGCTCCGGGCCTCTTTTAAGCTCTGTCTTCCCCGTTGGTGATTCCTTCGAGGGGGTTGGGCGCTGAATTACCTGCTTCCTGGCCTCTTCAGGGGATGCTCCCTGTTTGAGGAGTCGCAGGTATTTCCGCACCCCTGCTCCACTCAGGCCTTTTCTCAGTGGGTCGTTTATGCCGCCCGGTTCTCCCGGTTTTGGGAGGTCGAACGGCATACGACCATTGTGCCGTTTGGCCTTTTTCCCTCTGTGAGGTGCGATGAAGAGGTGGAGGTTTTCTCCACTACTTTTCCGGTGAAAATCTTTTCTTTCCATGAGTGGTCACAAATTTCACCCGGTATCGTAACCCTGTGTGCAATCCCTTAGCCACGATGCTACAGCTGGGACAAGTCAAGTTGGTCCGCGGCAGGGTATTCGAGGGCTGCCAGTTGAGTTTTTAGACACAACGAGCCCCAAGTATTTCCCCTAGGACCACCTCCTGATATAAAAACATCTCAGAGGCCCTTCTCCTATCCGCCACCTGAAGACGCGCTTTCACCCCCTTCGCATCAATAAATACCCCGACGAACAACGTACATATCTACTGATGTGGACCCAGTGTTTTTAAATATAAATAGGTTAATATTTTTTAAGGCATTGTATTTTATTATATACATTAACGCTAAGTATTTTAACACATTGCTGGACACACCTGCTACAACCGTCCTGCGTGCTGTGACAGTCCTGCTATATCCGTCACGTTTTAAAAAGCTACCACGGTGACACCCGTCTCACAAAGGATCTAAAAATTAATTAGAATCATTTAAGGTGTCCCTGTGCATGTATTTCCGGCTCTTTAGCCAGTAAACAGTTCAATTTGTTGATCGCCGGCAGTGGCAGTGGCAGTGTTTCGTCTTTTTTCACTCACATTTCGTATATTGTTATATAGTTTTCTCTTTCAGAACGCACATGAAAAATAAAAAATAACTAAGTATGGCATCAAGTTTAACGAACTTTGTAGTGCAGATGGATATGTCCTAAACATAGATATATACAAAGGGCAAGGGGAGAGATCACCCGATGAAGATATGTCTAAAACTGAGGCAATTGTTGTAAAACTTATCCAGCCATATTTAAATAAGGGGTACCACTTGTATATGGACAATTACTACAATAGTGTATCACTAGTTAATCGACTTCTACAATATAAAACTCATGTAACTGGTACTCTTCGAAAAAACCGACGAGGAAATCCTGCTTTAGTGAGTAAGTTAAACTTAGAAGAGGAGAACATGTTTGGAGAAGGCAAGGAAAGGTATATGTTTCAAAATGGCGAGATAATCATAAAGTGCTTCCCATTACTACTTCTCATCACCCAAAACTAATAAAATGTATGAACAGAAGAAAATATGAAACCCATAAAAGTTGCCGACTACAATAAATACATGTCCGGAATAGACAGGTCTGATCAAATGATCTCCTATTTCTCGTGCCTAAGAAAAACCATTTTCTGGTACAAAAAGGTCATATTCCATCTCTTAGATATGCCCGTATGGAATGCATATTTTTTATATAAAATGATTAGCAGTCCAAATAGGGCAAAAATACTTCGATTTACTGATTTCATGGACTTGCTTATTCAACATCTTTTAGGAATTGACCCGAATATAAAGGATGCAAGAACTATCATAAATTTGGCTCCACTACATACACCAAATATAAATCTAGCTCCATGTGCTGAAAATTTGGATGTACAACATTTTCAAGAAACTGTGCCACGTCCAGCGAATTACAGTAGGAACAAGTACTTTCTATGCTGTAAGCAGTGTACAAAAGAGGGAAGGAGAAGAGAAGCCAGTTATGGGTGCAAAACATGTGTTGAACGTCCACCGCTTTGTCCAGGACTTTGTTTTGAACTGTGGTACACACAAGTGAAATTTTATTTATTCATTTACGGGCAAGCCCTAGACGGCTAAAATTACAGTGCTATAAAAATGCTACGACAACACAACAACATCAATTAAAATATAAGATAAAATGTTAAGGACAATAACAATAAATTAAATGGTAAAAAGAGAGATAACACTACAGTATAAATGAAAGCTAAAAACTAAAAACTTCAAGTAATCAGAGTGCAAGGTCCAACACATGGTTTTTGAATCGGTGAGCTGAAGTATGAAAAATTGAAAGATCAGCTAATGGGTTGGCTAATCTAAGAACTCTAGTGATAAAACTGTTAAATGCATAGTTAGGAAAGAAACATAAAAAGTTTGTACCTGCCTTGTAGGACTAGTGGGTGCAACTAAGTATATCTTTGAGAGCAGTTCGGGGCTGTTACACAGTCCACTGATAAGTTTAAATAGCAGTATTAAATCTCTTTCGTTTCTGCAAAACCTCAAGAGAAGAAATATTTAATACGTGCTCCAAAAAAACATAGTCATGGTAAACATGCAACTTAGGAAATATACCGCAAGAAGTGCTGAACAGCTTCAAGTTTAAGTTTATATGTATCATAATGTGGATTCCAAACCGAAGAACAGTATTCAAGGTGTGTTCTAACCATACAGCAATAGAGGGATTTAACAGCAATGATGTTTGTGAAATCACAAGTGATTCTCTTTATAAAGCCAAGCATCTTCATTGACTTCTGGGTGACAGTGGAGATGTGAGATTTGAAACTGAGTGTGGAGTCGAGGATTACTCCTAGATCTAATTTGAGAAACAGAGTCTAAAGATACATTATTAATTTTATATCCAAAAAATATTGGGTGGTGTATTCGATAAAAACGCATAATGTGGCATTTGGATGAGTTCAAACTCATTTCATTTAGTGTACACCGATCATACAGGATGTTCAAATCATTCTATAACAGTAAGGTATCATCTATATTTGTAATTATTTTAAAGCATTTGAGGTCATCAGCAAACAATAAAGCTTTGTTATTTTGGAAACAGCACATTGTATCGTTAATAAACAAGTTATATAATAGTGAAACACCTGAAGTTACAGGAAAATTATAGGAATAGTAGTGTTTAACTCTGACCATTTATGACCGTTCTGTTAGATAGCTACCCAACCAACGCAATACAAGACCGTCAACACCGTACAAATAAAGTTTATGAAGCAAAAGCTCGTGATTTACTCTGTCAAAAGCCTTGGAAAAATCAGTGTACACTGAGTCGACCTGGAAGCCCCTCTCCAAAGCATCGGACAAGAAATCAACATATGAAACCAGACCCAATTCTGCTGACCTTTTTGAAGTGAAGCCAAATGAATTGGATTCATTAATTGAGGAGCAGTTGTAAGTAAAATAGTCCGAAATGATGGACTCAAAAACTAATTGCTGATGTCACAGTTTCGACCTGATTTATAAATTGGAGTGACACATGAAGTTTTCCAATAGTCTGGATAATCCCCTGTGGAGAGTGACTTATTTTGTTACTTTGTTTTTGTTCTTTTGTATTCTGTTCTAATAAAGGGTTTTTGCGTTCTAAATATTCGGACGGTGGTAACCGTCATGACCTACTATGCATATAATATCTGTATAGTGGGATGACGGTCACAACCGTCGTTGTTTTTTTGCAAAAAAACAATATTATTCACTATTTGAAACCACTGTGTTAAGCAATTTTCAGATATCACTGTTAATTCTTTGAATGTAAGTGTGCTCTGTTTTGAACGTTTTCTAAAGCCTTAGTGTCCAGCAATGTGTTAAAAAGTAGGAAGGCGCGCGTGAAAACCGGTGAGGCAAAATTGAAATGTATGCAACCCGCTGTTGTGTAGTATTTCTTTCTCTTTCTAGCTTGTAGGCACTAATCGAGCATTATTTAAATTTAATCCTCATTTAAAAAAAATATTAAATTCTAGATAAATGCAAGCACTTCATGAATTCAACAATTTTAAGTTGTCAACAAATGAGAATTATTAAGAGTTAGATCTTGGTATGTACTACATGGATCTTACTAAAAATGATTAAAAATACTTCGAGCTATTTAATATATATTCGTTCTATAATTTGAAAAAATAGAATCAACTTTTGTAAAGAATATATTTATCTATAATAATACAAAATTGTAACTAATACTATTACTTTAAATTAACAATTGTGAAATAAAATAAACTTCGTCATTTTTTGCCGTAAGCTAGAAGATTTGCGTGTAACTTTAACGTTACGAGCTTTGCATGATGGTGTATTCTACATTTTAGAAAAAGGTCAACAACATTTCTAATCATTTGCATTTCATGCAAATGTTCATTTGCAAATTCCTCTGTGAAAAGATGTTTTGGGTAGGAGAAACTCTAAATTTTTTATAGCTGTCGCTTCCAGCAATGCACCGAAATTTTCTTTATGTAAAATGCACAATTTTATAAATGATATCTGATGTGTAGAGTAAACCGCTACGTGTTACACAGTTTACAAATGTTTTTAAACTTTCTAGTGCTGTATGATAGGTATGATATAGGTTCACCTCTCTCAGTGGATTGAAAGTTAATATTAGTGTTTTAAATGAAACTCACTGTTTCTAGCTAATTCCACAATATAATAAAAATTGTTGAAAATTCTAGCAGCTGGTTCGGCTGACGCAGAGCATTTAGAACCCTTTGAGACTAGGATACTGTGTATCCGAGATACTGTATGTGAATTTAGGCCAGATACCCTCAAGGTACTTTTGTCAGAATATAGTTTTGTAAATAAATTTAATCAGTACAAAGACAATATCAGTGCTGTACGGTGCTTTTTATGCAATGGACATTGAAAAGTGTGCGTTATGCTGTGCCATATTTCATGAAAAAGAAAAAAATTGAAAGGGGACGAACTATGTGTGTTCATCCAATAGTAAAATTAAGGGATACTAATCTGCGAAGGAGCATACCATCAAAAGAACGGCTTTCTATGACATTAAGGTAAGAAAAAAGTAATAGTGACGATTTCCGTTTTCTCTATATTGATTTACATGTATTGTAACGTTTTTATTTTCCCTATATTTCGCCCTACGAAATCGAATAATTTCTATCCCAGTACGGTCCTGGCGTAACAATATCACAGCCTAATGAACACACAGCCCAGACTCTCAACGTCGGCACTTTGATATTATTTATTGAAAATCTGTGACCCTGAGTACGCCATTTGGGCGTAAATGTCAGAGTTGGTTGTAACTTTATTTTGGTACCGCTGGCAGGGCCGTCCTTAGAAATGTAAAGTAAACATGAGAGTATTATGTTTATTTAAATTTACATAGATAATTATAAAAATAGTATATACGTAAGCTGTTCTAGTGACGTGAAATATTGATATTTATTATTTAGCTATATTCTCGCGTTGGGAAGTAGGTAGTTCGATTCGTTTGTAACGAGACGAATTTTTATAACTACCGATTAAAAGACAACTACGTACGACAATGGTTACGACTAGCTCCTTCTGCATTCTCGTCACTGATCTGAGACGTTTTACACCGAAGGGCGTGTATGCGCGAATAGCTGCGCATTCTGTTCCCGCCAAGTGAGAGTCTCTGCTGTGTGTTTTATATGCTGTGACAATATTTTCTTCGAACTGTGTAGGATATCGTTTCATGTGACCAATAAAAATAAAAAAGTTAGGAACAATATATCTCTGGACTCCGAAAAGGTTTGTTACGCCTCAATCTTGATTTTTAATTCAACTAAGTAACAATTGAATGTACAATAGTTTTAATATCGCCTCTAAAAAAAGGTGCGATGTGCAAACAATAGTTTTTAGTATCGCCTCGGACAAACTTTTTACGAAATTCTGGTAGACATCGTAATTGGTAAATTTATGGCCTCCATTCTTTTTCTATGGTGTTATATGATTTTTTTTAGAACTAACTTTACCGTTATTTTTCGGGAAAAAGATTTCAAAAAAGGGCTGCCTATCCCCAAAAAATCTCGTGACGAGAGTCAGTCTGCGATGAATACTTGAACGAATGATTTTCTTAGGGTCTCAACGCTAGTTATCGTGTCGTTCTTACCGCTATCGAGGATTGGGTCTGCGACGAATACTTGACTGAGGTAGTTGTAAAGTCCCGAGAGTGTCAACTCTATTCACGTGTCGTATTTATCGTTATTAAAATATCGTATCGTATAAGTACCGATATTACCTGTGCTTAGTCGATTAGTCGGCGAATTAGAATTACTAGAGTAACTATGTATTGTGCTACTACAGACATTAAGTTACCGAAGAATACCGAGTGTCTGTGATTTGTTCCACCACTTATTACAAGTATTGCCCCAAGAAATTAAATCGACCTAATCGAGAAACCACGCCTCCGGCGTTGATGCAAGTGTCATCACCTGAATAGTATTGTGGTGATTGGCTGGAGACTGTTGGACTCAGGTATCGTTATTGATTATTTTGATCTCTCCTACCTGGAGTAAATCGCACATTTTCTTAGTCGATGGTAAAAAGACTAATTAAGTGTCACGCTATTTCTTTAGCGAAAGAACTATACGGTATCAGTACTATTTTATTCAGATATTGATTTATCGAAACAATTGTCTATTTTTTAGAATTTTCAACAATTTTTATTATATTGTGGAATTAGCTAGAAACAGTGAGATTCATTTAAAACACTAATATGAGTAGATTCCACGAAGTAAGGGTCGAGACAGTTAATTTCATGAAAGTTAATATTTGAATGCAATGCTGGCACGTAATTTTTTCAACATTCTATGCACAACAAACACTGCAATATAATAAATTAAGTTGTCTTGAAAACTTTAGTTCCGGGATGCAATTGGTTGCATCTGTATGCCACGCAATTTAAAACCATTCTACCGAACAGTCTTGAAATAATACGATTTTTAGGCACACATACACTGTGGAAGGTTTAAAGATGAAGCGCAACTGAAAACTACTGCACTCAGTGTTCAGGTAAAAAGAGGGGAATACAAAATGTTGAATGTAGTACCTGGCTCTCTGTGTGAGTACGATAAAGAGGCAAATATTCCCTCTTTGTCAGTTGCGCCTGACTCAGCACTGCTTATTTAGTCTCGGGTCCTATCCAAGTAGTATTGAGATCACTGCGTACAGTGAACCGTCTACTATAATTCGGTTACCTTACGCCAGAGCGCGCCAACAAACGGTTGGCAGCCGTCTTTTAGAGCCATTTCAGACTAGGAAACTGTATCTAATATACTCGTATCCGAGATACAGAAAATGCATGCATTTAAATGCAGGCATTCACACTGCATTCAGCACGACATACCGTATCGCGATACCAAATTTATGAATCTCGCTCATTCAGCCGCCGGCGACAGTATCCGAATCCGGGATACCGAATTATCATTGTGGCTTATGAACATTTTCAGACTTGCATATTTTTGCCATTCAAGAAGCAAGAAGCGTTTGAAATCTTTTTCCCGAAAAATAACTAAAGTTAGTTCTAAAAAAAATCATATAACACCATATAAAAAGAATGGAGGCCATAAATTTACCAATTACGATGTCTACCCCTAATTTCGTAAAAAGTACCTTTTTGTCCGAGGCGATACTAAAAACTATTGTTTGCACATCGCACCTTTTTTTAGAGGCGATATTAAAACTATTGTACATTCAATTGTTACTTAGTTGAATTAAAAATCAAGATTGAGGCGTAACAAACCTTTTCGGAGTCCAGAGATATATTGTTCCTAAATTTTTTATTTTTATTGGTCACATGAAACGATATCCTACACAGTTCGAAGAAAATATTGTCACAGCATATAAAACACACAGCAGAGACTCTCACTTGGCGGGAACATAATGCGCAGCTATCCGCGCATACACGCCCTCCGGTGTAAAACGTCTCAGATCAGTGACGAGAATGCAGAAGGAGCTAGTCGTAACCATTGTCGTACGTAGTTGTCTTTTAATCGGTAGTTATAAAAATTCGTCTCGTTACAAACGAATCGAACTACCTACTTTCCAACGCGGGAATATAGCTAAATAATAAATATCAATATTTCACGTCACTAGAACAGCTTACCTATATACTATTTTTATAATTACCTATGTAAATAAATTTAAATAAACATAATACTCTCATGTTTACTTTACACTTCTAAGGACGGCCCTGCCAGCGGTACCAAAATAAAGTTACAACCAACTCTGACATTTACACCCAAATGGCGTCCTCAAGGTCACAGATTTTCAATAAATAATATCAAAGTGCCGACGTTGAGAGTCTGGGCTGTGTGTTCATTAGGCTGTGATATTGTTACGCCAGGGCCAAACTGGGATAGAAATTATTCGATTTCGTAGGGCGAAATATAGGGAAAATAAAAACGTTACAATACCTGTAGAGAAAACGGAAATCGTCACTATTACTTTTTTCTTACCTTAATGTCATAGAAAGCCGTTCTTTTGATGGTATGCTCCTTCGCAGATTAGTATCCCTTAATTTTACTATTGGATGAACCCACATAGTTCGTCTCCTTTTAATTTTTTTCTTTTTGTATGAAATATGGCACAGCATAACGCACACTTTTCAATGTCCATTTTATAAAAAGCACTGATATATATATATATATATATATATATATATATATATATATATATATATATATATATATATATATATATATATATATATATTGTGTATTAATTTTATTATAATGTATTATATTCACGTTGATACATATTTCCACAATAGTGTATAATACTTAGTATTTTATAATTTATTTTTTTATATATTTGCCTATGGTTCAATTATTTAAATCGGCTTGCTCAAAATGTTTATTAAATCTTTGTTATTATATGATTCGGGAGCATGAAATACTCTCTACCCTTTGAGTTCAGGCTTCTGCAAGTATGTCTTAAACATATTAAATAAAAAGAAACACTTTACTTCAAAAATAGTTTTAATTTTATTATGAAATTTTTATATCCAAATTATGAATGAGACGCCTATGGATGACTGAACGGAATTATTGATTTTATATGTATAGCATCCTATGCGCAGGCTCAAATATCAGATGATGTTGCGTAAACGAGAAATATTTCATAGACGCGTTGCGTTTGTTGGATTTTTCACATACATCCAGCAGTTATTGTCGAATGTTGTTGGCTGGTTTTAAATATAAAAGAATTTATGTGAGGAAAAATATATACATACAAATACAATTTGTTACGGAAGAAAAATGTTATCAGATTTTATATACACATGGATATTAAATATTACACAAATGAAAAATGATGCATCGTTCTACAGTGATTATAAATGGCGTAAGTGGTTATCTTTGTTTGTTTCAAATTAAACCTTATTATTATTATTGAAAAATTATTCAATTAATTAACTATATTAAACCTTTTTTATTTCTTTTTCAGATCGATCATTTACGCAAAGTTCTTAATACTCATGAGATTTTACACTGTTTTGAAATTGTTCAGTTTGATTAACGCTTATTATTGATCAATAATAATTCAAATACGCACTGACCTGTGGTTCTGGAATCAGGATGTACTTCTCTGGAAACAGGAATGCTACTTGTGAAATTCAAAAGTGGATAATTTAGTGAACATTGATTGTTCCCTCAGGAAAATTGAATGTATATGTTTGGTAAGTACTGGAATATGTTTTTATAAGTGGATTATGACTTTTACCATCATAATTTGGGAATTTTACAAAATTTCAGGAACATATCTTGAACAACTCTTCCTCTCACGACGCCAAGCCACCAACTCTTTTTCTCCTTCAATTTTTTTAAATAAACAAGTCTTTTGTTTTTCCAGGTCACTATCTTCAATAATGTTTGTTTTATTCTTTGTTGATTAAAGTTAGTCTTGTCATTTTTTATCTAAACCAATCACACATTGTCTGTAGCAGTTGAATTGCGTTTTCACTTATTACACTTCAAAAGATTCATACTCATTTACCGATATTCGTTTCACTTAACACTGTTTTGTTTTACATTGAAAGTTCATTGTATTTTTGTGAAATAAATAGTTTATACTGGGTGATATACATAACTGTGTTTGACATGATAATGTTTAGTTTGTTTTTCCTTTTTATATAATTTCTTGTTGTGACAAATTTACTTGTCTATTTACATAAATTCTTTTAAGTAACCTTTCAACATTCTTTATTCTAATTATTTACACTAATTCTATATTGTCTTTTAAATTCATTAATCAGTTATCATTTATTGATTCTATAAATTTGTTTTTTACTTTCTGTCGCTCGCGTTTGTCGCTGAGACATATTGACATTTACAGCATCAAAAATTCTAACCTACATCTTTGTAAATATTGTATCATAACATTCAACAATATTTTTTTTATATCTTTGGATACTTATTGTTTAATATTTCTTTCTTTTTAGATCTTGTGTTCATGCAATTTCTATACAAGGGATTTAATCAAATGGATGATGTTTGTTTTTACGGATTTGAATTTATGATTAAAGGTAATGTTTCTTTTTATTTATTTCATTACAAGTTATGAAGTCTTTAAAATTACAGAGAAACTGTATTAACAAATTGAAATGAAAGCATTTACAAATATCTAATAAACATAAGCAACATTAATATCTCATTCTTGCCTTTTTATAAATAAAGTGTAATCTAATGTTTTACTGTTTGGTATTTCCTAATCTCTTTGTTTCACAACAATCTTTATATTTTATTTATATCTTATTTATCCGTTATAATATATATATATATATATATATATATATATATATATATATATATATATATATAAATTTCGAAGGGCAAAACAACTACATTCCTGGCTAATACCACGCAGAATATTGAATTACATCCCCTTCGAAGAACGGTCAGGCCAATAAGTCGAAATTATTGAAATTTCGACTAAAACAGGTGTAGTAGAAAATCGAAATTTATATTTCATATAGCACCTCGTATTTTATGAAATTATATTCATTTTTATTTAATACGACTAATACGGTCGCATTTATCTGAGGTGTTGGTTCGCAACTGAAAGTGAAGATGGCGCCAACTGACTACTTCTCGCTTGTGTAACTACACGAACCAAGAGAGGTTGTCGGAGGGTGTAATCTTCAGTTCGGATTAGAGATTCTGAACTGGAAGGCATTACGGCACTCTTGAAGAGACCCAAGAAGGTCGAAACGCGTAAGTGTACTATGCTCTTCCGCTATCAGTTGCGAATCACCACAGATGTCCGTATCGGCAAAATGGCCGATCGACGTCACGGTTTTCGAAGGGGATGTAATTCAATATTCTGCGTGGTATTAGCCAGGAATGTAGTTGTTTTGCCCTTCGAAGAACGGTCAGGCCAATAAGTCGAAATTATTGAAATTTCGACTAAAACAGGTGTAGTAGAAAATCGAAATTTATATTTCATATAGCACCTCGTATTTTATGAAATTATATTCATTTTTATATATATATATGTATATATATATATATATATATATATATATATATATATATTTGACCATTACTCTGTTTATAACATCATCAGGAGCATCGCGTTCTTCTGGTTGATGGCATTGGTTTGGATTATTTTCGATGTCTCGATCGGTAATACCACTAGACACAAAGTCTAGATCATTAAAGATGTCTTTATTAAAGGGGAAAAGCAGCGCAAATATTTCCGGGTGTCATCACTTTCATCTGCACCTCCTTAACGCAACCAGCAACGTCATATATTGAAAACGTTTTCCTCGGATTTTGCATCATCTAGATGTCTACTGTGTTGTTATAGGCAGTTTTTAATTGTCCAAAAACACCGACATCCAGAGGTTGCAGCTTTCCGGTTGAATGTGGCGGCACTGTTAAAATAGCCACACTATTCTCTTTGGCCAGATTCAAGGCTTCTATGCAAATGTGCGACTCGTGATTATCGTATATGAGCAGATTTGAATTTTCTCTGCTGCTACTTGCGTGCGTTATAAAATGCTGCATAGTTTTTACAAATAACTCCGAGTTCATCCAGCCAGATTGTTTCCCTAGGTATAAGGTTCCAGCCGGAGCATCCGAAATCATATGTTGCTTAAAATGTACTGTTGGAAATAGTATTACTGATGGCAAAGCATTTCCCAACGCACTAACAATGCCTTTGTCCTTTTCCTGTCAGAAATTCTTCTGAACTATCATATTACTCGTTTTTATAGAGATTAAATATTCTAGTTCCATTGCCAAATAATGCCTGTTTAGACAAAACCCTTTCCAAATTATTAAAGAACAGACCCACATTGTGGCGGTTGAAAGATGTTGCTCTACTTAAGCTGCACCCCTCTGGAGTTCGCAAATATAATCGATTATCTCTTTTTCCAAGATTATAAATATGAGTTCTCAATTCTAGAGAGTTTTATATATATATATATATATATATATATATATATATCATCATCATCATCATCATATGCAGCTTATTCAACCATTTTGTTATGGTGTAGCCTCCCTGCCTCCCTTTACATATTTATATATTCCATTTCCATGTGGGCCCATTGTTGTCTATTGCTAGCTATGCGGCCCCAAGTTGATCCTGCGAGTTTCTTTATGTCGTAGTCCCATCTTAAGTTGGGGCGTCTTCTTGGTCTTTTCACGCCTCGGGGATACCATTGCGTTATCTTTGTGGTCCATCTATCGTCTATCCTTCCAGCGAGATGCCCCGCCCATTGCCACTTTAGGGATCTGATTCTATTTATGACATCTATCACTTGGGTCTTTTGTCTGATCCAATCAAGCCTTTTTCTATCTCTCCTTGTTATTCCAATCATGCATCGTTCCATAGACCTCTGCGTTACCTGGAGTTTTCTAATGATATCAGTTTTCAGGGTCCAGGTTTCACAGCCGTATGTTAATACTGGTAGTACGCACTGATCAAACGCTTTCTTTTTCAAACGGAGTGACATTCTAGACTTGAAGATGATAGAGTTCTGTCCAAATGTTCTCCATGCTAATTTGATTCTTCTGTTTATTTCTGGAAGTAGAGAGCCTGATATGTGTATTAGTTGACCCAGGTATATGTATTCCAGGGAAGTGTCATTAATTGTTATTTCTTGTGCGTTTATCAGTTCGTTATACATTATCTTGGTCTTACTCAGATTTATTTTAAGGCCTACTTCGTTGCTTGCTGCATTCAATTCATTTATTTGTTGTTGCATTTCGCCAGGGTTACTCGCTATCAGGATGATGTCATCAGCGAATCTTAGATGGTTCAAGTATTCTCCATCTATATTCAGACCTGTGTTGTTCCAGCCCAGTTTTCTGAAGATGCTTTCTAGTGTTGCTGTAAATAACTTTGGTGATATTGCGTCTCCTTGTCTAACTCCTCTGCTGATGGGGAATTCTGGTGTGCCCTCATATATCCTAACTCTCGCTTTGGCTTCCCTATATATATTTGCTAGGGTCTCAATATATGGCTTGTCGACCCCTTGTTCTGTTAGGGCATTTATTACTGCTCTGGGATATATAGAGTCGAATGCTTTCTCAAAGTCAATGAAGGCTAGTGCTAGTGGTTGGTCGTATTCTTTGGTTCGACTGATAACCTCTTTGAGGGTATGGATGTGATCTATTGTACTGAAGCCTTTGCGGAATCCAGCCTGTTCTCGTGGTTGGGCCGAGTCTAGTGTATTTTGTATTCTGTTGTGAATGATCTTTGTGAATACCTTGTACGTCACTGGTAGTAGACTTATAGGCCTGTAGTTCTTAATGTCTTCTTTGCTGCCTTTCTTGTGGATCAACACTATAAGGGCGCTGTTCCACTCTTTAGGTATGCTCCTGGACATCAGAGAGTTCGTGTATAGTTTGGCAAGGTACTTCCATGTTTTAGCTCCTGCATATTTGAGTATTTCGGTCGTGATTCCGTCATTTCCCGCTGCTTTGCCATTTTTCATGCTTTTCAGTGCCATTTCTACTTCCTCCACCAATACTTCTGGTATGGCATCTTCTGAGTGTTCTATTATTTCTTCCAAATTTTCAGGGGCCTTGTATAGGTCTCCATAGAATTTGGCTACTAGGTCTATTATTTCATTCCTGTCTGTGGTTCTTGTGTTTCCATCAGTTAATGCAACTATCTGTCTTTTCCCTATTATTAGTGCCCTTTTTGCATTTTTGTAGCTTTTACGGTTTTCTATTGTAGTTTGTACCAGTTTCTCGTTGTAATTTCTGATATCTTCTGCGATTTTCTTTCGTATCGTCTTGCACAATTCGGTGTATTCAATTCTTTGAATGTTTGTTCTCTTTTTCATTTCTCTTCCTTTTTGTAATAGTGCTTTTGTTTCCGGAGTTAGTTTTTTGTGTTCACCTCGTTGTTGCAGACCTCCCACTTCTACGGCGCAGTTTCGAATTGTGTCTATCAGTTCAGGTTTGTTATATTCCACTTTTTGTAGTCTTTCTTCTAGTAGTGCTTCATATTGGTGATAGTTCTCTTTCAGCCTTTCGTTGTGTTGGTTTTGATTAGTCTTGACCTTTCTAGTTTTATATCTAAGACCAGTCGAGCTTTAATTAGTCGATGGTCGCTTCCTGTAGTGAACTTGTTGAGCGTGCTTAGATCTTTTACTGTGTTAATTTTATTGGTGAGGATAAAGTCTATTTCGTTTCTGATAGTTGCACCGGGGCCTTCCCACGTCCATTTTCTGTTAGGGTTCTTCTTGAAGAAGGAGTTCGCCACATACATGTTCTGAAAGTGTGCGAACTGTATTAATCTCTCTCCTCTTTCATTCCTTTCTCCAAATCCATATTTCCCCATTCCTTTTTCTTGGTCTTTCCTGTGTCCTACTTTGGCATTAAAGTCTCCCATTATGTATTTGAAGTGACTATTGTCGTTGTGAGCGCTTGGGTTATTTCATTATAGAATTCTTCTATTTCGTCGTCATTATGGCTGATTGTTGGGGCGTATACCTGAGTAATCTGGATAGTATATCTTTTGGAGAGTCTTAGTGTTAGCTGGCTACTCTGTCTGAGGTGCTTGTTATCCTTATGATTCTATTTTTCCAGGTTTTCTTAATTAGGAATCCTACTCCGCTTGTTCTTCCTGTTGGTGTTCCTTGGTGGTATAGAAGATTCCCTGATTCAAGTTCTATGAGTTCTTCATTTTTTCGTCTTACTTCGCTAATGCCCATGATATCCCACTTTATTTTTGCTGCCTCTGTTTCCAGTTCCATAATCCTAGCTTGATTAGAGAGTGTACGGCAGTTATAAGTTGCTAGGTGTAATGTAGTTAATGCGTAGTGGTTTAGACTCCGCAGATTCTTAGCACCCTTTGCCATCGTGGGTGGTTCCCAGGATCTACCCCTCCTAGGGCCCTTCGGGCTTACGGAGAATGAGGGCCGTAACTTGTCCTTGTCTGTCATGCTGGGGTTGTGAGGCGTACCTTACCACGCTGCCTCAATGCGGGTTGGCAAGGGGCGAGGGATGTCGTCCGCCAGTTTTCGCCATTTACTGACGGACCCTGTACCCCCAGATTTTTAGTGGAACTTTTTATTCATGAAAAAGCCCTTACTAGAGTGAGATTCGAACCTCCGTCCTTCAGGTCAAGAAAACCCAATTTCCGGCGCTGTAACGCACTCCGCCATCTGGAGGATATATATATATATATATATATATATATATATATATATATATATATATATATCAATACTTCAGAAATCGCAGAACAGTTAGGAGAGTATTTTCAAAGCAACTTTGCGCGTCATACACAACAACATCAAATCATAACACATACAGTTCAACAATATATAAATTCACTTAATACACCAAACACAAAAAATTTTGCAACATTCACCGAAATAAATAATACAATACAACAACTAAAAAACAAAACAGCCCCCGGGTAAGACACAATACACAATATCCTACTCAAAAACATACCCAAAAAAGCCATTGTACAACTAACTCACATAACTAATTATATTATCAAAACTGGACAATATCCCGATATGCTCAAGATAGCCAACGTTATCCCCATCATCAAAGCGAATAAACAGCCATGCATGTTGTGTAGATAGCTATAGACCTATATCCCTCCTCAATAATATAGCCAAGGTGATTGATAAAATTATTTTACACAGATTATAACACTTTGTTGAAAAACATAACATTATACCCCTCGAGCAATACGGGTTCAGAAGTGGCCACAGCACAGTAGCTCAATCATCCGAGTAATTAATTACATAAGGGACGGTTATCAAAAAAATATATAAATCCGTCATGGTCACAATAGACATACAGAAGGTCTTTGACTCCGTATGGCTCGAGGGTTGATACATCTCGAAATTTCTGATTATCTAATTCATATTTATCAAATAGAAAATTTTTCTCAAACATTAAAAATCACACAGCTGGACCGTACTTCAATCAAGCCAGCGTACCGCAAGGTTCCGTTTTATCACCCTTGCTTTATTCCCTTTTATCCACAATCTCCCTACTTATCCACAATTGTTAACCGCAATGTATGCCGATGACACTTGTTTTATAGCCACAGCACAGAATCAAGATCTCGCACTGGAAACAGTACAAACACACATTAACACAAAAATTCTACCATATTTACACGAACACAAATTAGCTATTAATTCCTCCAAAACAGAGTATTAATTACTCACGAGAATAGCTAAAAAAACACATCATTGCAATATCAGCTTTGCGTAGATGGGCATTACATTAAGCCGAGTAATACCCTAAAATATTTAGGGTATACGGTGCAAGGTAGTACAAATGCGAACGCACATATTATGCAACAGGTACGCAAGTCCAAGGCTGCAATGAGCAAACTGTATCCACTCATCTGTACACATAGTAGCTTAACAACACACAACAGAATATTCACATACAAATTTATTATCAGACCAGTACTCACTTACGCAGCCCCCGTCTACTATAACGGTACAAAACACAACTTCCACTCCCTGCAGCTGGTTCAAAACAAGTGTCTGTGGATGGCAATTAAACACAACTGTTACCCCTTGTGAATAGTAGAAAATTATGGATTATGCCGACGGGCAAGGAGTCATGAACTTCATCAAGACAAACACATTAAGAAGAGAAATGGCCAGAACATCGGCACACGTTTTATATGTGTATTTCTCTAATTAATGTATAGGGATCCAAAAAATTCAATAAAGAATATTTTTCTCGCCCTTGTTATAGAATTAATACTTGTGGCGCCATCTAAATATCACGGTTCATTTGACAGAAAGAGAAAATATGCGTACTCCGTTTTGTACACCTGCTACGGAGAGTAGAAAAAGTTCAGAAATACGAAAATACATAAAAAATATACATTCAACGTAAAATGACAAATATGGTCGGTGAATATTAATTGCTAGAGCCAGAAGTGCAGATTAAGTGTACTTTATAACACTTTTTAATAAAAAAGAAGAAAACACACTATCTATTAGCAACTGTTATTGTCAACTGTCAAAATTGTCTAATTTTTTAAATTTTAAATTCATATTACTTCATAAAAAGTAAGTAAGTTTATAAAATTTTATTTAAATAATAGATATTACATGGCTTTATACTTTTTTAGTGTCTGATACTGACAGCAGTGGTCGTTTTGCCCCAACTCTTCCAGAAATTAGGGAGTTAGCAGAGGCGATAGCAGGCAGTCTGTTGCCTGAAAAATCTAAACATATTTATCTTCAACAATATGACCTGTTTATCCAAAGGCGTAGATTAATAAACGCCCAATCATTTTCAAAGAATGTATTTTTTGTATACTATGCAGAATTAGCAAATTCAAATAAACCATCTACTCTCTGGAAAATATACTCAATGCAAAGAACCACTGTTAACATAAAGAGGATTTGTCAAAATATGCCAGGTTACGAGCATTTTTAAAAAGACAATCGAGCGAAAAAATCAAAAACATTAACTGGAGAAGAAGTTAACTGTTTTATAAACAATGCGCCTGATGATAAATACCTCGCTACAAAGGTAAATACATTATTAGCTTATGTCTAGTTAAAGTTATAAATAATATATATTTATCAAATAAACCCTAGATTCGTCTTTCCATTATTGGGTAATTTATATTCGCAGAATATCTAGCATTATTCTACAGTTAAGTTATTTAGGAGCTATAAGAAATAAACTTGTTCGGATTGTAAATAACAACCGACTGAAGCCGATTAACTACGAATTGATTTTTTTTTCTTTTTAATTAATTGTTTCTAGAATTGCCGATTCTAGCCTAGTTTAAATTAAAACTGTCAGATTAATTTTTAAATGGACATTTTTAATGATTTCGGGGAACTCGAAGACCAAGAGATACAATAATAGTAGATTTTGTAAACCCAGAATGTGACGCATATACAGTGACAGGACGTATTGACCATGTTTAAAGATGGAATAAGGGAGAATCCTTAAACCGTTTTCGAAACAATTTCAGCAATTATTTAAAAATATTTATATAAAATATGAAATACTGATTTCAGTGCTGTGAAGCAAGTGACAGCTAACCTATAATCTATTTTGCTACCTACAAGACGACCGCGAAACATATTGATTGTTTATCATTTTCTATCATACATACATTGTGCATCAAACTATCTTTCTCTACACACATTATGAAGTGAGTTATTGTAATTTCATTGCAGCCAACGTTAAAATAGTTATTTTTGTTGTGTTAATTCAACGAATAATAAATCAATGGTTAAAGTTAGTTTGAAAGACATTTACACTTCATTTGTTGAATAAGACCTCCTAATAATAGATAAATACTTTTATTTTATTTTATTCGCACTTGAAAAGACCGGGCCTAACAACAACATTTACAATCTAGTATAATAGTAATTTTTTCAGGTAGCTATGATTATTGGAATTATGGGACCCTGTAGAAAAAATGATCTCTACTCAATGAAAATACAGGATATTGAAGATTTGCGTTCTGCAGTAGTTATTAATGTTCCGGATACAAAAACCAAAATCCCCAGAAAATTCACGATTATCGGAAAGTTTTATCACTTATTCAAAAAATATGTTTCGTTTCTTTAAGGTCTCCAGATATTGTGACAAACAATTTTTTTATTAATTTTAAAAAAAGACGCTACACAAAACAAGTTATAGGCATAAATAAACTTGGGAATATGCCTAGACAAGTGACACAATTTTTAAATTTGTCTGACTCAAAATTATACACCTGATATTGTTTCCGGAGGACCTCAGCAACAATGCTTGTGTATTCTGGGACAAACATAGAAACCTTAAAGCGGCACGGGGGCTGGAAATCTACAGAAGCTGAAGAAGGATATATAGACAACTCCTTACAGAACTGCCTAAATGTATCGACAAGCATATAATGTCGCAAATTGATAAAAATCAAGAGCTATCAGTCAGCGAAACTAATTTTCAACAAAAAAATTTGCCTCATTGCTCACCAAAAATATAAGTGATTCACCTAAACGAGTCACATTTAAAAATTGTACAGTTACGTAACTATAAATAATAGTATATAACACTAATCCAGACAAGGAAAATTAAAAACTAATATAAGCAGATATTTTCAATTTTTAATTATTAATAAAGTTATATTTGTTCGTTTGTTGTTTGTTTTTTTATTTGATAGTCGCAGAAAAAGTATAGTCTAAAACACAGATAGAATTCAAAATTCTACACTCGTAGAACCGTTTCCCTCGCCTACTGCTCGGGAAACAAATCTTTCTGCTCGTGTAGAATTTTTCTTATTCCACCCTTGTTATAGAATATACTATTTTATTATTATTATTTGAGAGAACTCCATAACCTAATATGGTTACCACTTCCTCCCTAATAAATTCTGGTGTTACAGAAAAAAATATTAATGGCGAGATCACGACGGAAACTCCGCCCATGGTAGCTGGTACATCTGCAAATAGAAAAAGTTTTCTTTGAAAGTATCTGTGGCAGACTTAAAGAAAAAAAAATCGTTAATGGCAACGTTCAGATATTATCTGAGCAAAATTAAGGCGAGGGAGAAGAGTACTGGCGAGTTATACAAACCTATCTGGTTTGTGTTCACAACAATGGCCAGGTTTTTAACTCATCACGATAAGCCAAGAAAAACGATTAAGTCTGATGTAAGTAATAATTGTATTATTCATTTATACAATTAAGTACATTAACAATATTTATCTTGCCATGACACTTTGCCCTTGTTCATAAAATATTCCCCAAAAGCTTCTCTGATGTGTTTTGCGTCTATACTTGAATTCCTTGCTTTATTTTGTAATAGTAATAGGGAAGTCATTTTTTCGTAATCTCTGCGCCAGTTTCCTGGATAAAATTCTCCATCTAGTTCAGCGTCAAGGCTTCCACTTGGTGTGTAATTTGAATATGAAGACTTACTATTTCGCAAAAAATTATGTAGAAAACTGCAAGTCAATGTAGTAATAGAAACCTTATCTGGCTGTAAAAGCATAAGTTTTCTTAACACTCGGAACATCGAAGACATTATACCAAAAACGTTCTCTACACCACGACGAGCACGTGAAAGACGATAATTGAATACCCTTTCCTTAGTACGTTTGTATGAACGCCGGAAGATGGTTTGAGCATTCAGGTACTTAGTGCAAATGCATCGTCAACAACAAACACATACGGCATAGCGTAATCCATTCCGTGCAATGGTTCCTCTGGTGGTAACTTTTAATTCTTTAGTATAAATTTTCCGAAACAGTACAGTATTTCGCCAAACAGCACCATCGCTCAGCCTACCTTGATAACCGCAATCAACAAAAGTAAAGCAATAGTTAGAATCAACAAGACCCATTAATACGATGCTAAAGAAATTTTTATAATTATAGAATTCAGAACCACTGTTAATTGGCGATGTTTTATGTTAAATTATCCGAATGGCAGCAAAGCAAATGAAGTTCCTTATGTTGTAATGTTGCCAGATTAACTAAAGGTGCGGCTTGTATTCGACCATTTTGTAGTGCGGCTTGGAATCAGGTTATGAAATGCTTTCAAGATTCCGTTCTGAAAAATGGAGTGAGTCTTCTAATCTCGCGCGTCTTATATTTGGGCGTATACGGTATAATGTCTAACCATAGTGGACTGGATTAAATAATCTTCAAATTGTGTTTCCTTGTCGACGGTGAATATTTGTCTTCATCTATATTTAGATGTGCTGGCTGTTTTTCTATCATCTTCATTGCTATTTCCTGAATCGTGATGTGCTTCATGACTTTGGCGATTTTTTTTAGACGATTAAAGAGGGTCGACGTCTTTATGTTATAATGTGCTGCGGCTGCTCTTACGGGAACATTATTATTGATGATGCTATTTACAGCAGCAGCCATGGTCTCTCCTGATATAGATGACTGCTCCGTTTTTGTTTTGTAGTTACGAACCATCCTGCGAATAGTAAAATGTAAAACCGATCAATTTATATATAATTAAATCGGACACATTGGGACAGTCCCAATCTGCCCCACTTGCTATGTCCCAATTTACCAGACCAATTTACCTTTAGCGGGTAAATATCATATCGGTAATTCGTTCCAGTAGAATAGGGCACTCAAACGAACTGTCACTTAAATGTCAACATGGCGTCTGTGTGGCGTACACAGCGGTACAGATCATTATACAACTCTTGTTTAACGACTTTTAAAACGTAGTTTAGTCTTTTTTATAATATAATACAGGTGCATTGAGCAGTTTCAACACTTACATCGATGTTCACAAGCACCCACACTTTTAAATCGGGTCCGTTCATCCTTTGTGAATGTTTTACCTGGAAAAGAAACAAACAATAATTTAGCTGATTGTAAATGAAAAATAGAAAGTCAGGTACATAATTGCATGCTACGGGATTAGTTTACTTACCGTTCCAATAACAATATAAATCGTATACTAGACTTTTATCTTGTCATAAGTTTTTACACGTATCCGTATTGGAGTTACGTTGACGTAAAAAAGTTGTCAACAACTTGTCAAGAAAACCTTTTTAGCAGATAACGTATCGTTTCGTGCTAAAACCAGGATAGTCAAAGCACTATTCTTTGGTAAAAGTAAAAAATAATGAAAAATAAAACTTAAAATGAACTTTGTGATTATAATCAAATCAAACGAATATCAAAGACCTGTAAAACAGCACTAATAGCACAGAATACTGATTTTGGTCGGGATACGGATACGTTTACGGAGAAGGGACGTAACAATCCGTTCAACGCATCGAATCGGCTGAGCCGTAACATAGGCGCAGTTCGTTTCGGATACGGATACGTGAGAAATTTAAGACAAGCTAAAAGTACCTATTCTCTTTACTCCACATTGAGTCACAAATCCTGCCTAAAAAAACTTGTATGCATATAACTTAAATGACTTCATTTGCTCCTTGGTGTAAAAACTCGTTGTTAATACCAGATAACTAACATTATCCATATTACTAACGCTGGGAAAGTTTTTCGGGTCTAACCTCACATATTTGTGTATTTTTAGTACAAATCTGGCAGCGACGTCTGAATGCTGGCTTTTATTGTTATAATAGTCACTCATTGTGGTCATTGTCTCAGAATTTCCAAAATCACAATAAAACACTAAAAACTTATGATGAGCGTGTACACGCTAACAGCAACATACGGTTTGTATGAGCCACAGACGCTTTCAAGTGACAGATCGTCGGTGACCATAACCCTACTTTACATAACTAATTCTTGACGAAATATATTGCATATAATGGAAAATGTATAACATTTATCTTTAGCAAATTACAGCCTCATGAATACAATAAAGAAATACTCACTTGGATGCTCAAAAACCATAAACCTTCACTATTTTCTAAGTCCTTTTAAACATAACTCTATACCCTGTTTCTAAATTATAGCTGACTGACATCAAGATGCTCAAGTTCATTACTGGAGTGCGTTCACAAAACAACGCCTTGAGTGTAAGACTTATACTTGCGTACAAAGTAAACGTTCATAAAACATGTAATATATACCTCAGACACAGCTGTGCCTCAGACTTTACACCACAGCGTTTACAAACGTACCACGGGACTCGACGAGAGTGCACTCCTCTCGCGATCGGGGTTATTATTACCCTGACGATCCTGACATGTGCAATTCGTATTATACACATGTTCTTGTTTATAGAGGGTTATTCTGTGGGTTAAGGTTTGCTTTCATTTTACACCAAGAAGATTTTCAAATTCCATTGGTAATAAATAATAACGTTAAATGTAAAAACATTCCACGATCCTTTTATTCTGCAACCAACGTAAAATAAACAAATGTCAATGTCAAAATCAAATTTTGACAGTATCGACCTACAAATCGATCCTCTATCGTTCAAGTTGGTTTCTCCCATTGAATAAAAAGTAAAGGAAGGAGCAATAAACACAAGTTTGGTTGATCAGGATGGTTGTTGCATATGGCGGACGGCAATATCCGTTTTACCATAGGCGCGCTATATAAAATTATTTTGTAGCAAATAAAAAAATTAGATACTACATATAGGGATATATTTTTATGCATCAAACTTTTATAATCAATATTTACACATTATAAATAAATCCAATTTGAAAAAATGCAAATAAATATTTCTTAAATGTATAGTGTTACAACAGTTAACTTACTATTTTTATTTTTATGTTACGCCTATGTCTTAACCTTGTCATTCATCAAAATATGAAATGTTTATTTTGCATCTTTTATATTATTTAAAATTAATATAAATTAAAGTATAAAAGAAAATAACTTACCTATGAAAAGTGATGCCTAAAGATTTATTTTTAGGGGTATTGGAGCAACCGCAGGCTGCACAACTAACCATTTTGTTTGTAGTCTAATTACTAATGTTTCAACACTTAAAACACTATTCTAATTAATTCTAATAAACACTTATTTAAATACAAAACAAAAATACAAGAAAAACTAATGAAAAACACTATAAAATTATTATAAAACTTCCAAAAGCAAAAACGTACTCTCCAACCAATGCAACAACAAAATAAAATGAGTCATACTTGATTGTTCAAGATGGCTACTTCCGTCTTGCTTTCTCTCTATGAGTGTAGATAGTAGCTATCCTTACATTACTTTTTATTCAATGGTTTCTCCCTAGGCGTCTACGCGACCTCTGACTGACAATTTACCCTGCCAGAGTTCGCTCTTTCACTCGCCAATAAATTATGAACGCACTCCTGATATGAACATGGCTGTCAACTTTTAAATCTAAATAAAACGCGCAAAGTTCAAACTGTCCTAAACTACCCCACATTCCCCTAATTATTATATAACAAGTTTAGTCTCAAGTTTTATTTATTTAAGAGTTTTGTGTTGTTTTTTTGACAAATTTCTATTCTAACTCGGAAGATTTAAATAAAAAAATGTAGGTTTAAAAGTTAGTTATTGTTCGGATACATACTGATTTTTAAGTTACAATATAAATTATAATCTTTGCAAATAAAATATTTGGTAAGACTGTCTGTCCGATGCATACAAATAAATGAGTATTAGAAAGAAAACAATCATATTTACTGTACATATTTCTATTTATCCGGTGTGTCCCAACTGGTTCACTGTTACCTATGCATCGATCCGAAGTGACCCACCCTTAGGTCACAGTGGATCCTATGTCAGCCTTTATTGTAAGGGCTACGCTTTGTAAATTTATGCATTATTTGCTAAGAAATGCATTTTTCTTTTAACGATAAATAATCTTCATATGATTAAATGCACAAGAATGATGATTTAGCAATAAACTTTGGATATGCAGGATTTATAAAAAAATGATCCACTGTTACCCACTCTCCCCTTCATAAAAATATATTGTATGCTATAACGTGAAGTTTTCTAAATATGCAGAGTCCTCACTGTCTGTTCTCCTTCCAATCTTCTTCTTATTTCTCGCTTCAGCTGTCTTCTGCGTTTTCCATATGGGCCAAATGAACTGCAATACTAGCATAAATACTACCTCTATGTCTGCCTTTATATCTTCCTCAATACTATGAAGTTACTTACTACTCCGTTTTCCTGTAGTTCTTATTTGGATGATTTTCATCCCATGATATCCAGATATTTAGTTATTCTATATTGCAATTAGTTCCCGGGATCGCCATGTGGTGGATGGTTTGTGGAATAATATTACCATGGGCGCCGGAAGGGGGGGGGGGGCAAAACAGGGCACTTGCCCCCCCCCAGGAAAATTGAATATCCGATTTTGATTATTTACCAAAACAAAATACTATACTTCTTTAAAAAATCATGTAACACGACTGATAAACTAATACTAATTTTTTAATAACATCCAATACTTATAATTTATAAAATGATGATTTTATGTAAATCGTGGAAACACTGCTTACTGCGTCGTTCCTTGTTCAGATTTTCTCGTCGTAATCACACCAGATTACTTATCTCTGGTAATCACGCGGCCGCCGTCTGAGTCTAGAGTGTCGGTTTAATTTTCTTCGCATTTCCAACATTCAAGTTCGCTCAAATGTCTGTTGTTGGTTCATTAAGTTTATTTGTTGTTGAATAGTGACTAAGTTAGACATTTTATAAGTTATGTGCTACAACTACAAACATATCGTTATACCTAACTGGAAAAAAGTGCGAGGTAAGTTTAAGTAAGAGTAGGTATTCTCATGTCATACTTTAAGCACAAAGCACAGTATACACTCAAACGAGTTATGGACTGTTACTACGTTTATTTTAATTGTAAATCGTGCGAAGCCTCGGTTACTTTGGAAAAGTCAGTCCTCAGCCGTCAAATATAGTAAATATTATCAAAGAATACACCAACCATGGTTGGTGTATTCTTTGATATTATTGTATTATCGGCAGTCAACGGCAAATTCATTGTTGCCAGATTGTAGGTCTGCTTTATGCAGAATTCTTAGCCTACTTTTTAAATAGCTTAGAAATCTAGTTATTCAGGATAGGTAATACCTATAGTTAAATTAAAACATAAGAAGAAACACATTCCAGCTCTGAATTTTAGCATTAAATTAAATGATTTCTGCCATTTTTTTAAATTCAATATTTGTTCTTTTTTGGCAAAAATTAAGCTAAAAGATACTGACTTTTTCTGCTTATCATCTTTCCCTCTTTATTGCTTCTTATAAAGTCGCAGGTCGCTAATGAAGTCTCTGTATTTTGTTTTTAGAAATCAATTAGAATGGATATAAGGTTGTTTAAGAAAAACACGGAGAGTGAGAGCAGTACCTGCACTAACGAAGCGAGTACCTTAGAAGGAGTTGGTGTTGATCCTGAGCGCGATCCTGACTCTAATGAAACCTCGTTATCTGCTAATGCTATTGGTGAAAATCCAAGTATCCATCCTTTACATGTAGGGAATTTTATTGGTAACTATGCTTCTATTTCCGATGAGACAAAATATGCGTTATTAACGCGACCTTTTGTTCCCGATAAAAGCTACAATTTTAAAAGGGACTCAGATGGAAAAAGAATTTTTCGGTACGAATGGTTACAAATTTACGATTGGCTTGCTTATTCCAGTAAGCTTAAAGGTGGACTTTGTATAAATTGTGTTACGTTTCGCCCAAGTTTCAGAAGAGGAATATTTGGATATTTCATTGTGAAACCATTCCAGAATTACAAAGACTTTCATGGAAGTACAAAAAACACATGTCTTCCGAGTGGCATCGTTCATCGACAATAAAGGCCGCTTGACATTAAGCAATAATACAATCTGCAAGTAATTGCATGCAATTTATTGCAAGGTCAAAATATTGCATGTCATGAATCTTGCACGTTGTTTGACATTATGCAAGGCATAAAAACCTTGAAAAAAATGGCATTAAAGGCCGCTTGACATGAAGCAATACAATCTGCAAGTAATTGCATGCAATTTATTGCAAGGTCAAAATATTGCATGTGATGAATCTTGCACGCTGTTTGACATTATGCAAGGCAAATAAAAAACTTGAAAAAAATGGCATTAACAAAAATCACGAATCAGCAAGAAGGTTAGTTATACAAAAAAAAGTGCTACAGCCAATCAAGTTCACAGAAAACGGACCCGTCGTCAGTATTTTGTGATCAAGCGATTTGACTGACATTTGATTGGTTGTTAAACCAAAAGGAACTAGATTTCTCCCTAGAATTGCAACTTGCATGCAATAGAAATGGCACCAGTGTTGCCAGATAATTTATATGAATTTTCTTCAATTTCACCTCCAAAATTCTTCATAATTCTGCAGTGGCCAAAAACCAAAGAAAAAAGCTGCTGAGTTCTGAAGTAGGTAGGTTACGTACTTAATAAAAGAAATTAAAAAATAATTAACTTTAATAACAAAGAAAAAAAAGAAAAACGAAATCACATATATTTACTTTATAGGCAGGACAAAAAAGTGTATAACATAATACCTAATTAGGAATATAAATTTTTTGATTTCATCAAATTTAAATGTTTTTTGGTGACGGACATTTTTACAGAATATGTATCCGTCTCTTTTGAAAATGACTACGCAATACGCAAAGAGAATTCAACGTATTTTCTTGAAATCTGTTTCGTTTTCACATCATTCGTTATCGAAAACACCCTTTCAGCTCCTGCATTTGAATGTGGTAGCGAAAGTACGAGTAATGCTAAAGTACCAATGTTAAAAAACAAACTTTCGTGTTTAAAGTCTTTGGTATCACTTATTTTCTGCCAAAATTTGGAAATTGGCAACTCCAGTAGTTCAACCTCCTCTTCATCACCGAAGTGAAATTGAATATTTCGCCACTCTGTTTCAATTTCATTTTTTTTTATCTATAATTGGCTGAAATTTTGTTATAACCGCTAAAATTTGTTGACATTCCTCAGGTCTTTCTAATGCCAAATCAACCTTTGGTGTTTTAAACACTAACTGATTAAAAAAATTATCTTGCATCGGTAAACGATTCTGCATTTCTCTACAACTAACTGTATAAAATTCTAAACATTTTAATCTAATTTTTTTTGCACATTTTGTTCTAAATTTAAAATGAATTTTTCAGTCAGGCCCTAATAAACTTTCCATATATCGACAAAATTACTTGATACATTGCAGTTAACATTAATTTTAATTTCATTTGTTTTAATAAAGTTATTACAAAATTTGAAAAAGTTACGTCTGCTTTCTGCTGCTAATTGGTGAATAAGAACTATTTTGGACTGAAAGAGCGCATTAAAAAAATTAAGAAAATTTAGAACATATTTTAGGAATAAAAGGTAGGCCTTGATCTCGTTACAATTCAAAGCGTCTAGTATAAATTGCGTTTGTTTAAGATGGTCCTCAGTAGAGGCCAGTAGGAAAAAGTGCTGTAAAGTAGACCGCATTTCTAAAACCCTTTCAATGCACTGATGCAGACACGGCTACCTTGTAGAAGAAAGTTTAAAAAAATTTTCGAGAATCATTTCGATACTCCTGTAATTCGGATAGCTGAGCAGATCGTTTACCACTAGCGGATACATATGAACTTAAGACGCGTAATAAATTCTCGGGAGCTGCAGGTAAAACGTTGCATATGCAGTACTTGCTATGAAATATTGTTTAAATTGATTATATAAATTTTCTGCTGTTGTATCAATTGCATCTAATTTTAAGATTTTTAGTAATTTAGTCATTAAACTACCTGATTCTGGACAAACTAAAATACATAAGTATTTATCCATACTTAAATCTGTGCTTTCATCAACTAGAATGCTAAAATTGGTTACTTTTAAGATTGAAATTAGTTGACTTGTCTCCACTTTACATAATATACATTATTAATTACTTGAGTTGTTTTAGTTCCTCCAAGTGATATTCCTTTAACAACACCGTATTTGGTACAAGTGGCTTTAATTAAGTCTACAAAATCATCGGCTGTCGCAATTTCGTCATTTCAGTTTTATTATTGCTTTATCTTTATACTCTTCCTCAATTTTCCAATCAGAACGAAACTTTATTTTAAAAACTGTTTTTCGCCCTCACTTAACTCGTCACATTTTCTTTTTTTTGTCGGTGTATTGCTTTTTCAACCAGATAGTAGAAGCTTACTGCGAATTGTCCAATATTATGGAAAATCGTAAAATATGGTACAAAATACATAATTAATATTTGTTGTGCCAAAGGCATTCATTTAATTAATAAATATGCATACATATTTTAAAATAATTATGTTATTTACCCTTGAGAATCTTCTTCACCTGAACTCATGTTTAAATAAATCTGTAAACTTTCAAATGGAGAATCGACACAAATTACAATACACAATTAGGCAAATGCTTGAAATATAAACACCTTCACAGTTTTCAATGTTTTTATGTTCATACTTCATACCAAACCAATACTTAACATTCAACTAATTAAAATGCGGGAGTCGGGACTTCCCCAGTTTCACAATAAAAAGCTATAGCACACTCACCACATAGCAATATTTTTATTTTGCTATTGCTAGGGCCATCTCAAGGCCGAATTGCCAATACTTTCGAGTCGTAGCTAAACCATTTTACCGAAAGATGTCAGAATGCATACGAAATGAATAAAATAGTTGCAAAAACAAGTGAATCTACAAAAATTCTTCATATTTTAGTGGCTTTCGTAAAATATTCTTCTTTTCTTCATTAGCTCTTTTTGAAGGCTAAAATTCTGCATATTGAAGAAAATTCTGCATTTCTGGCAACACTGAATGGCACCAAACCGATATATCAGCTGAGCTTCATCTGCGCATGCTTGTGATCAAGAAATATTGCGTCTTGCATTGTATTGCAGGTAGTATTGCTCCATGTCAAGCGGCCTTAACAAAAATCAGGAATCAACAAGGTTAGTTCTACAAAAAAAAGTGCTACAGTCAATCAAGTGCACATAAAACGGACCCGTCGTCCGTATTTTGTGATCAAGTGATTTGACTGACATTTGATTGGTTGTTAAACCAAAAGTAACTAGATTTCTCACTAGAATTGAAACTTGCATGCAATAGAAATAGCACCAAACCGATAAAGTTGCAATTCCGAGATATATCAGTTGAGCTTCATTTGCGCATGCTTGTGATCAAGAAATATTGCGTCTTGCATTGCATTGCAGGTAGTATTGCTCCATGTCAATCCGTCTTAAAAGTTCTAAATTTTCGAAAAATTATGGAGGGTAAAAGTACCTGTGTTACTGAAAAACTTGTGTCAATCCTTTCCACTATAATATTCTGTGGTACCCACGATTTATCTCTCCGTGGTACCCACGATTTATCTCTCCCTGGTAAAACCACTGGAAATTTTGAAGATAGATCTCCTAAACTTTAGAGTCGAATGCGGAGATTCATTATTAAAATCTCATTTGGAAAATTGTGCAAAAAGTGCTAAATATACTTCTCACCAGACTCAGAATGATTTACTAAAGATTTGTCGTGATATTATTCGAGAAGAAATTATTGCAGAAGTAAACGCAAGTCACAGTTTCTCAATATTAGCCGATGAATCTGCTGATATTTCTGGTGTTGAGCAGCTTTCAGTAGGAGTCAGATTCGTAGATAAAAAAAATTCAGTGCGTGAGCAATTCATAGGATTTACTGAACTCACTTCCATCACTGCTGTAGGCATATCATCAGCTATTTTGGAAGTATACGAAAATAATGGTTTGAACATGCAAAAGTTAGTGGGATTAGGTTTTGATGGTTGTGCAACAATGGCAGGCCGCGAAAACGGAGTTCAGAAAATAATTCGTGAGAAATATGCTAAAGCTCTCTTTTTTCATTGTGCTTCGCATAGGCTCAACTTGGTGGTCAACGACTTGAACAAAATTCAGGATGTGCAACATTCCGTAGATGTGATTAAAAAAATTATCAACTTTTTCCGTGAAAGTCCATATCGGAGAAAATGCGTTCCAAAAATTCCGCTATTTTCTGAAACTAGATGGTCTGCTAAGTACAAGTCTATTAGAATATTCTCGGAACATTTGGAGGAAATAAGAAACGCGCTTGACCATTTATCTAATACAATGGAAGTAAATGGATCGAAAGCCAACCAGTTACTATGCGCTATTTCTAATCCCAAATTTATTGTGTGTTTGCACATTATTTCACACTATAGTGCTAAACTGGAGCCTGTATGTAACAGTCTACAAGCAAAAACAATAAACCTTTTGTCTACAAGAAAACATATTGAAAGCCTCTTATCTATTCTGAAAGATCACAGGGATAATGCGGTGACTTACTTCAAAGCTATTTTTCAGAAATGTTTATTGGACGGGGAGAAATTTTATGTTGGTATCAAAGTACCTAGATTAGGTGCGAGGCAGACACAAAGGGCTAACTACGCTACTGATAATGCTGAAGACTATTTTCGTTTTTCATGTTCATTCCGTATCTGGATTCAGTCGATTGAAATCCGATTTTCCCAAGAGACGGAAAACGCTTATGTTCTGTCTATTTTTCACCCCTATTTAATTACGAACGATGAAACATTTAGTTTATTAAAAACAAAAATTCATAGCATCTCAAAACTGTATGAAATCGAAAATTTGGATGTTGAAGCCCAAACTTGGAAAGAAATGTGGGTGTCAAAACTGACTGACTGACCTCGAGCAGCTTGAGGTGGTTGAATTAATAGATGAACATTGCCAGTTTTTCCCAAACATCAAGAAGCTATAAAAAATTTCGTAGCTCTACCTCCTACCACAAGAACAATTGAAAGATCTTTTAGTACCCTTCGTTGTGTAAAAACTTGGCTAAGATCAACAATGTGCAAAGGAAGGCTTTCTGGTCTCTGTATGCTCAGTGTTCACCGAGAATTTATGAATAAAAATAAAAACATAATTATTGAAAAAATAATAGATCGGTTTGCACAAAAGAGGAGAAATATTCTATTACTTTTCTCCCAGTAGAAAGGTACATGTACATACAAATGTATTTTTTATAAAAGGGCATATACATATTTTCAACATTAGAGTTAAGTTTTAGTTCAAGTCAACCATATATATGTATTTTTGTGAATAAAAATATAAAGTATTTATATCATTCCTGACCATCACAATCTACTTCGAGACACATAATGATTTTGGCTTCTTTCTTGTTTAATCTAAATACAACTGACATTGGGTATAACATTGAAGCATATATCCACTTGCTAAACAATAAGTTATTTCATTGAAATATTTTAGTTTACTAACAATAAATTTAATATATTATACTGGATGATTATTCTCATTACTGAAGAATGTAGGTATAATTGCACTCACTGAAAACCTGCCTTCCCCTTATCTTGCCACTATCTTACATTGGCGAAGTATAAATGCAATAAATGTCCAATTTTCTGTTCTGAACTTCGTATTATTTTAACAATGTTGCCAGTAAGCACACGATGAGTCCCATCAACTGAAAATTGTTAAATTAGTGGAAATAATTTGGGAATATTTCATACTTGTAGATAATTACTGATTAAATTTTAATAGCACTCTTACCAAAATAATAAATTTTTGTTAACATTGGCAAAGTATAAATGCAATAAATGTCCAATTTTCTGTTCTGAACTTCGTATTATTTTAACAATGTTGCCAGTAGACACACGGTGAGTAACATCAACTGAGAATTGTTAAATTAGTAGAAATAATTTGGGAATATTTCAAACTTGTAGATAATTACTGATTAATGAAATTGACTGTCTCGACCCTTACTTCGTGGAATATGCTCATATTAGTGTTTTTAAATGAAACTCAAGGTCTCTAGTTAATTCCACAATATTGTGGAATTAACTAGAGACCTTGAGTTTCATTTAAAAACACTAATTACTGATTAAATTTTAATAATACTCTTATCAAAATAATAAATTTTTGTTTACATGTAGCACCAAATTCTACTATAAAACTGTGGGAATTCATTAAAGAGAATAACAATAACATTTGTTGGATCCACTTTCCTCCATATACTTATTATAAATCATTTTTTAAGCAGTGTGTCTTAACTCATTATCCAGGTTTCAAAAACATCCTTGTATGTGTAGGCTAATAAAAATGTATAAGAAATTTTAATGCAACCAATAAAATTAAATATATTGGAGATAAATAATACTACTGTTTTTGAAAATTACATTATATTCAAAAAATAGATTCAGTTACATAAATGCAAATGATAACATTGGAATGGTAAAATGTTCAAAAAAGTATACAAAATTTAATTTTCATGTGCAAATAACTGAATGTTTGTAAAATCTATGACATTACAACAAATATATACACATACTTTCTTATAAAAAAACAGCATAATAGTATGATAAATCAAACAAAATTTATATTAAAACCCAAATTAGATAATTTTATGTCAAAGTCGCATAATATACACTTATTTTTAAGCTAAGCGAATAGATTGAATTATTTGGAAAACAGCTGATCCGCATACTACAAATACAAAGAGTGCCAAAAGCCATGGTCCTACAGTTGGCCCATCTTGGTTTGGTTTCTGCAAAAAAAAATACCAATTTTAAGTACCTACATCCAACTACTGTCAACAAAATATATGTTGGATAGCAAAACTTTATATCTTTATTGCTATTGGCGGAACAAATTTTAAATTATAATATTCTTGTCAAAATATTTTCTGTTTATAAAAAAAGATTGGTAAAATCTAAGCAATATGTGATGTTAAACAGTATGCAAGTATTAGTTAGGTACATTGAGCTGTGAGGCACAGTCCGCACAGCAAAGTAGGGTCCGCAAAGTCTAGCGATAATAACCTATTGAAAGTATGTCTTATTATTTCGGATAGCACAATAAATAAATATTGATTCAGCTCCGAGTCCAATTCAGATGATATGTATAGTGTATGAAAAGGTCAAAAGAATAAAACTTTGGAAAAGCGAATACTTAACCCAGATATTGCCACCATCCTTTTAAAAGACGAGTAGTGCGTGGATTCCTATTTTATGTTTTGTTTAAGTTTACTGTATAAGTCGAAGATGTCGCTAGGTAAAGAATTACAGAATACCATAAACAACGTGTACGTGACTAAACAATCAGTTTTCCTTAGTATTTGGTGAGTGAACGTTAGGTTAAGTTTTATGTGCACGTTTTCGTGAATATGGCAAATTCAAAGTAAGTAAAAACCTGTTTATTGTGAATTTATTACCGAAAAATCAATATAATTTGGAAACGTAGTAACTTTTATCCCATTAATGAGTAATACTGATTTGGTTATTTTTGTAAGACTTCTTTCAAAGTACAATTTGATAGATGTTCTTTTTATAGGACAATGGCTAAAAATAGTAAACAAGTATAATTTGAGTGATGTTCTTCTTAGAGGACGGTGGCAAAATGTAAGTAGTAAGCATTATATATTTTTTCAGAAATCACTGGAAGAAACCGCTCAAACTGTATGAGTTATTATAAGAAGTTGAAAACTTAGATAGAGAAGTACCTTCAGAAATAATCATATTTCCACCAGAGAATGCTACCGCCGACATTACCGAGAATGAAGTTTCAGTAAATAATTTACCTGGAAGCCACCTGCGTGTGGAAGTTGAGGTTCTGGAGAGTGTGGACATGGATGAACTGTCAAGAGAATTCATCTAATTTGATGGGAGGGGAACTGGAAAGTGATATTCCATCAGAAGCAACTAGTAGCCGGAGTACAAGCGCATCCAATGGATCAAAAGTTAATAAAGTGCAAAATGACTTAAAAAAATCAAGAAGTAACAACATTTCAAGTAAAAGACAAAAAATCAACAATTGGAAGTTGGACGTGGACAATACATCGACTACACCAGAGTGGTTACAACCTTTCGAACCGGTGAACCAATACACACCCCTGGAATCTTTCTGCTTGTTTTTTAGTAATGATATTTTCGAGCTTTTGGTAAATTTTAGCAACAAATATGCTTCAGCTAGAAATAAGATTGGAGATATAACAGAAAGTGAAATGAAATGCTTTATAGGTGTTTTGTTACTCAGTGGATATACTTCTCATCCAAGACGCGAAATGTATTGGGAAAACACGAAAGATACCAATAACATTTTAGTATGTGAAGCAAAATCAAGAAATTGTTTCAGATATATTATGGAAAATTTGCATTGTTGTGACAACCACAAACTAAACCAAAATGACAAATTCACAAAGATTTGCCCTTTAGTGGAATCATTGAAACAGAAATTTTTAGATATGTCTCCACCTCAGAAAGCTCACAGTATCGATGCAACCTTACTACAGTCGACATGGTTCAAAACAATTTATCAAAAACAAGCCTATTAGGTGGGGTTATAAATTTTGGAGTGCGACTACAACATTAGGATACATGAATGGTTTGAACCCTACCAGGGTTCTACTACAATGATAGAGGACAGATTTAAAGATTATGGACTTGGAGCAAGCGTAGTACTCCAGTTTGCAGAGCTTTAGTGCCAAAGATATCCACAGTTCTATTTTCACTTATATTTTGATAATTTTTTTAGTGGTTTTAAACTACTTGAGAAATTATTATATATGAATTTCAAAACTACCGAGACAATTCGAGAAAACAGGTTAGGAAAAGCGTGTCCATTACCTCAAGCAGTAGCATTGAAAAGAACCGAAAGAGGAACATTTAAATACGCTTTCTGCGAGACAGCCAGTAGCGTTGTATGCAAATGGCATGACAATAATATCGTTAGTCTTGCTTCAAACCACTTACAAGTTATTCCTCTAAATCAAGTGAAAATATTTTCTCAGAAAGAAAAGAAGCATATAATGGTAAATCAACCTGCCATTATAAAAAAATATAATGAATGTATGGGCGGTGTCGACAGGGCAGATCAAAATATTAGCCTTTACAGAACAGGAATAAGGGGCAAAAGATGGTATTTTCCTCTAATTTGCCATTGTTTGGATATGGCTGTTCAGAACTCCTGGCAATTGTATCGAATTGGAGGCGGAACAAAAGATCAGATGCGTTTTAGACAATCAATAGTGTGTGCGTTTTTGGAAACATACAGAAAAACAACTAAAAGAGGCCCAAGTAGGCAATCTAAAACTTTACATGAACACTCTCGATATGATAGAATAGATCACCTAGTCCAATATAAAGAAAGGCAGACTAGATGCGCAATATGTCACAAAAAGTGTAACTTTTTTTGTAACAAATATGAATTAGCATTGCATCCTAAAAATTGTTTTATTAATTACCACACCAAGGAATGAGAAAAATTCACCTTTCTGATAATTCTATTTCTACTTTTGCTTTAAGAATTTACTTTTTATGTATTTAGCATTGTACTATATTTTGCCACTGGCCTTTTAAAAGGACATCATTTTTTTCATACTTAAAATTGTCAATAAATTAATTCTATATTTTTCAGGTGATTTTTAATCCCTTTTGATAACAAAACATGAAAAGAAAATTAATTATATAAAAAAATAGTTTCGACGCTATCTGGGTTAAAAAAAAAGAGGAACACCTGGGGCATTTGCATTAACCAAAGAGTTGCCCGATGATCGCTTTACTAACTATTTCTGTATCAATAGAGAGGAATTCATACATAAATTTGGTTTTTAAGTATTGAGTATGTTTGGTATTGTAGAATACAGGATTCTCAAGCACTAGTTCAATGAATTTTTCTTCAGTGCACTCCATGATGTGCAGCAAAAAAATGTTTTGAATTTGGCCTAGAAGAAAACTGGACCAACTGCGTGCCACGTGCAAATGTGCTTAACATTTTCTGTGTCTCCTCCACAAGTGTCACGTAGGTGAGTGGGGCGCAGATCTGTCCTGTCCTACCCTGTGTCCCAATTTGCGAAGTTTCAACTAATTGCGTAATTCACAAAAAACTGCCCTGCTCCGTGCTGCGTGAACTGTATCACCTGCGCCTAGATTTAGAGTATTATACTATTTTGGAATATAAAACAAAATCCTAAATTATAAACTAACCTGAAAATGTAAGTAATAGTAATTTATTAACGAATTTTTATAATTTTATTCAAATTATATTACATTCACACATGTCTATTAAGTGGTTTATGTGTATGCAATGAATTCCATATGTTTGATATATTACACAAAATATACTATTAATCTAGATTATATTCGACATATTATATTATTTATTAATGATATTGATAGAGGACAAAATAATAGTGTATCAGATTATCAATTTTTTTACATACAATATGGTAAGTTGTACTTACAGTTGTTTTCGGTACATTTCCTCTTAAAGTGACATTTTTCATGGCTTTTTCGTTTGCAATACGCATTCTTTGTTTGGGAGCCATTTTTTACGGTTTATTTCTTGAAAAATTTAAAGGAACAAAAAGAAAACGACGTTTTTATAATTCACGTCTTTCACTCGAGTCCGATTCAGGAGTAAGTTCCTATGAAAATAACATCAACATATAATGACAACGACATCAATTTTATGTGACAGAAGTATGACAACACATGCCTCTAATAACGATGACGTTTAACTTCTTTTGCATAACGTGGCTGATCGACCCCTTTTTGTTTATATGTTTTCTCTTTCAATGTATATGTGTGAGACAATGTCAGTTACACAACTCTTAAGTAATTCTTGTAAATAGAAAGCAACTAATCACCTGTCAAAAATATACGTGTTCCGAATCAACCGATATTACAAACAATTTAAAAAGTATGTACGTCAAAGCGACAATCAAGTTCCCTCTTTAATTTTGTCATTTGATAATTTATTATTTGATACATCTTCCAAATGTAAGTGTTAATTCCTTAAATAAATTTTTGTAACTTTTAAATCTAGTGCAAGTAAATTAAATGAAATGGCTGAGGAACCCATTCCGTCGCTTATGGATCTTGATTGGTCCGACTTAACATATTACCAACACCCTCCATGTATGCATAGTTTGTGGTACGTCTTTACAATAGTAAATTTAGTTTGGGACCCCGTAAAAGACGCAATAAATCAATTACTGGAAATGCTTGGCCTTGGCGAAGGTGGTGGTGGCGAAGGCGGCGGAGAAGAAGGTGGAGAAGAAGGTGAAGAAGGCGGCGAAGAAGGCGGAGAAGAAGGCGGAGAAGAAGGCGGAGAAGAAGGCGCAGAAGGAGAACCGGCCGAAGAAGGTTGAAATCAATCCAATGTGAAAATTATGTAATACATAAAATTGCTGTGATATTATTAATACAATATTTGCAACTACCCAGAAATTACTAATATTATATAAAAGCTGTAAAATTTATTTCTGAATATAGAAAATATATAATTAATAGTATTTTATTAAATAATATACTTTTTACCACAAAACATAGGACTTGTCACAAGTGCGTAATCACAACTATCCAGTAAAAGTACAAATCACTTTGCGTGTAGTACGTGTATATAATCTTTGTCACTAACCACCAAATATCGGTAACCTATGGTATAAACATAGAGAAAGTAATTGTCTATGGGTACAAATAAAAAGAAGATTATGACATGTATTCATGTATAATCAAAGAATACATGGTGTATTCTTTGGTATAATAGGTTATTGTTTTGAATGGAAAGAAATCATCAAACATTTTAAAATTGTAGTTTGTGATTTTAAAACAAAAATGGAAGTGTCAAAAAAGTTATCTTCTTTGCAAGAAATATCAAAAGCTCAGCTCTCTAGAATCTTGAACTTAGTTTCGAGCAAGAAATATTTAATAATAGAACCAGCTTTAATCAGACCATTAGAAAAAATTTGTGGTGTGAGATGGTTAAAGTAGGTACGTACTGAATCAATCATTTTCTTTATAAAAATGTATGTGTAATTTGTAGGGGAAATGGCGTGGAAAAAATATTTATGTTGGAGTCCTTAAGTCCTAAATCTGAAGGAGCTTCTATGTTTTATATGATATATTCAGATACTAGACTCTTTAAACAAGTAGTGTGCCAAATAAGATCTCAGGTTGACGATATTGAAAAACCAGTAAAAGATAAATTTCACATTATTGTGGTACCTTATTATAATTGTTCATATGAGAATGAATTAGAAGGGTTAGGTTTACTACACAGTGTTATTAGGATACATATGTTTCAATGGATGCCTATTTATTTAGATGTAGGTTTGCTTAGTTTGGAAATTCCAAATGTGTATAGTTCATTATTTGTACATCAGAATTTAGCCTATCTACCAGTATTATCAAAGTGCTTGTGGCAGCTAAGTTTTGTTGTGGGAAAACCTAGGTTTATTGTAACTCTTGGTCAATATTCAAAATCATTGTTATCTCAGTTTGACCAGTACTGCGAAGATAAAGGAGAAACTGATAGGTTGGAATCTGACTTTGGAGCCTTGGTAATAATGGATAGAAATATTGATTATACCAGTGCATTACTAACACCAGGGACTTATGCTGGATTATTAAGTGAAGTGTATACAGTCAACTCTGGTACTTGTGAAAAGAAACCAGATGATATACAGAAACTAGATGAAAAGTGCAATCCTTTACCAGAAATGCAACCTATAAAATTCAGCTTAGATAGTAATAAAGACACAATTTACTGTGATATTAAAAATAGGTTCTTTACAGAGGTTATTTCAGTGTTGAGTAATTTAACAAAAGAGTTAACAATAGAAAAAATGAATTCAAGGGAAATGGCCTTAGATGAAATAAAACAATATGTTCAAACTCAACTACAAGCAACTAAGACTAAAAAAAAGGACATAACAAACCATTTGCTTGTGGCTGAAAGTATAATTAATATACTAGGCCCTAGATATGAAGTTCAAAAGTTTATAGAACAAAATATTGTACGTGATACTGATAGAAGTGTCAATTTAAATTACCTTGATAAGCTTTTAAATACTGAAAATGATAAATTGTCAACTCTAAGGCTATTTTGCCTATTATCCCTTTTTCAGCCATTAAGTGATAGTGAAATTAGACCATTTTGGTTAAAATTTCTATATCAGTTTGGATTCAATTATGGCTTTGCTTTTTATAATTTGATTAGCACTGGATTCATTCCAGAACCTGTTAAAAGTAGTACTACATTAAACTTACAAGGAAAGCTGAAAATTCCAAAATTTACTTCCAGCAATTGCCATTTAAATGCAAAAAATATGAAACAAATACCTGTTGATCCTTCAAAAGTTAATTTCAAGTTTCCTACATGTGCCAGTTATGTTTATGCTGGATGTTACATACCCTTAATAACCCAAGTAGCTGGTATGATCCTGAATTCAGTCCCCAAGGATGAAATTAAAGCAAAATTGGAGGTTTTTGGACCATTGTTAATAGTGGATAAAGGATATCCTTTGCAAACAAGAGTAGTTCTTATTTATATAATAGGAGGAGTTACATATGCAGAAATGGCTGCTTGTAATTTATTAGAGACTTTAACAGGGGCTCAGATATACCTTTTAAGTGATAAAGTGATATCTGGTAACGATTTAATGCAGGCTATTTTAGATTATCCTAAATGAGCATGTTTTATAATTATTTATATATATTTTTTTATTTAACTTAACCAAAAAAATAACTACCCTAGCAAACATATTTAGATAATTTTTTTGTAAATGATCCCCATTCATTAAATTGTAAGTCATACAGATTCGAATATAACCTAAAGGATCACTGTCCAGTACCCTTACTTTTGAATAAGAGTGGAAAAATACTCAAACAAACATAACTATAAATCTTATATCCACTATAAAACAACATAGCTTCTGAAATAAGGGATAGGGAAAAACTATACAGGGTGGTCCGAAAGTAATGATCCAAAGTGAAATGGAAGATTCTTAAGCTCAAAATATTACGATCTGACGCAACTTACTTTACCTCTTCAGTGAACGGGTTGGGTCTCACGGGCCCAAAGCTTTTTGTTATGTACCATAACGCGCAAACGCGACTTCGGCCGTTTTTACCCAACCAAGTACATCTTCGTGTCAAACGATATCATTCAGTGTGTATATCAGTACCTATTGTATCTATAATTTGTTTACGTGTTATCGCTCATTTCGTCCTAATAGACCCAACCCGTTCTTTTTGGTAATTTTTTTTGTTGAAAAATGTAGTGGTAAAAAAGTGAAAATAGTATTATTTTAGATTTAAAATGTTAGATCACTACAAAAAAAATATTAATTGGCTGCAGAAGTTGTATGATGAGGTGCCTACAGACGAAGAGCGGTATTGAAGAATCTGATGATTCAGATGCAGATGAAAGAACATGTGAACATAGCTATCATGATACCTATTCAAAGCAGGAGATTACATCGTTAGATGAAATAGAAAACCCTTCGCTGAGCCTTTTGCGTGGTAAAAGGGCTCATTTATATTATAAAGCCAAAGAAGGGTTTAAGTGGAATAAAATGTTTCCGTTAAAAAACGTGAGAACTTGACAGCATAATATAATATCCAAACTACCAGGAGTGATTTGTGAAGCAAAAAATGCAACTACAGCGAAAGAGTGTTGGAAGTGATTTTTTGACACAGATATCACGAACATTGTAGAGTGCACTAACTTATACATCGAAACAATTCGAACCGTTACCAAGACAGCTCTGATGTAAGACGAACTACTATATCTTACCTGAAGGGCTTGCTTGCTCTACTATATTTGACTGGAATATACCATGGAGATCGAACATATATTTGTGAGTTCTGGGCAACTGATGGAACTGGAGTAGACACAATGGCCTTTCGAAGATTCCAATTTTTGATTCCATGCCTATGATTTGACAACAAACATACCAGTGAGGAAGGTAAACGAGAAGATAATCTCGCTCCCATTAGACAACTTTTTGAAGCTATTGTGAGAAATTTTCAAAAAAGTATTATTATAATAATTAAAGCAGTATACAGTCTAGATTTGCTGCTCTGTTATTTTGCACATTTTACCTAGTTAAACATTATGTAAAAATTCCGTTGTTTTTCGCATTTTCGTTCATTAAGTGCCTCAAGATTCATATATGAATTCATCAAATATAATCAAGTGATCCATTACTATTCTACCATTGAGATTTTCTCTGTGTTATAAATAAATGTGTTTATCATTTTTTTTCAATATTAGCAAGAAGATACAATTTGATAAGACTACCTTATAGTCTTTGAATTAATACCAATACGTATACCATATTCTTTCATAGTTCAGGATTTATTAGTGCTACAATTTTCATTTGTGATTGTTATAACTTCAACATTTCTTTTAAAATGGCCAGTAATTGTTCCGTTTGCAGAGATGTACTTTCTGACAGATTTGTTGCCTGTGATAGTTGTCATGTTACTGTGCATCCTACTGAATCTTGCATGGGATTGGGAGCATCCGAACTTCGGGCCGCAGTTGTGCAGAGAAAAACTCTAGTGTATTTTTGCAGCGACTGTCGTTTGGCTTTTAAGAGTGCGCCCAAGCTACTTCGGGAAAGTGAGCTTCTTAGGAGCGAAGTTAAACTTTTGAAGCAGGATGTTCTGGCATTGAAGGACATGAGCACTGATACATTTTCAATGGATGACATTATGAATGAGTTGCATGAACGGGAAATATGATCTAAAAACCTGTTGATTTTCAATCTTCCTGAATCGGCTGATGCTTCGGAAGATGCTGTACTAATTAAATGTATTTTAACGAATGCCAGTAATTCCATCAACATAGATGATGCTAAATTTTTCCGATTTGGTAAGAAGAATGGACATCGCTCTGTAAAGGCAATTCTTTCTTCAGCTGATGAGGTTCTTTCAGTTTTAAAGAACAAACGAATTGTTGGTGGTGACAAGAAAGTTTTTATTCATTTAGATCTAGCTGTTAACCAACGAAAACTATTAGACTCTGTGCGGTCCGAACTCGTCAGCAGGCAGGTGAACAGAACTTGATAATTAAATATGTCAATAATATTCCTAAAATTATTCAAAAAAACTGGTGAAGTTTAGTGACTTGGTGAAGCTATCTGTTTATTATGAATATGTCAGAGTACTTTGAACTAAGCTCACTGAATTGAGCCTGAACGCTACTAATAGTTGTTAGGACATAATCATTCTAACTGAAACTTGGCTGAATGATAATATTAGTGATAATGAACTTTGACTACAATATCTACAGGCAGGATCGCAGTTCTGAATCCAGTGACTCCTTGAGAGGTGGCGGTGTATTGATAGCGATTTTTAAAAAAATCCTTCAGTTTTAATCCAGTCTGGCTCATCTGTTGAGCAGCTCTTTGTCCAGTTACATAATAAATTTATTCTGGGAGCTCTATATATCCCTCCCCAGTCTTCAGCTAACATTTACCAGGTTCATTCTGAACAACTTGCGGATTTGAGTGAACGATGTCCAAATTCTACATTTTTGGTGACTACAACCTTCCATCTGCTACATGGGAAATTGAAGATTATTGCTCCTCGGCTACTGCACAACCCACTGCGCTGCTGGCTGTATATGAGGCTATTGAAATTGTATCAAGCATTTGTGCTCTCCACAATCTTTTCCAATGTAATGATGTAGTCAACAGTAGAGGAGTTCTCCTTGATCTCATCTTGTCACCCGTGGAGTTAGTGATTTGTGGTGCTGTTGATGTACTAATTTAAACCAATTCTCATCATCCTCCACTAGAAACAACGTTGAGTTTGCAATTTGGAAATAACATGACTCCTGATAAAATTGAGAATTATCGTGATTTTCGTAATGCTGATTTTACGGCTATTGTCTAGAAACGATAGAATGGGATCACCTCTTTCAAAGCAAAGAAACGATAGAATGGGATCACCTCTTTCAAAGCTTAGAACTTTCCGAGATGATTTGTGTGTTCTATGATATATTGTACTCTCTTATTGATCGTTTTGTCCCGCTTAAGTGAACTTGTGATCAGAAGTTTCCTTGTTGGTATTCTCTAGAAATTGAAAATTTATTGCGTGAAAAAAAGGTAGCTCATAAGATTTATAAAACGGCTAGGACTCGCAAAGTTCAGTGAGCTTAGATCTCGATGTAAGCATCTGTCAAATGAGTGCTATGCAAGGTATGTATGTTTTACTGAACATTCTTTTCAGAATGATGTGAAGGCTTTTTGGAAGTTCGTAAGAAGTAGGCGTGAAATTAATAATATACCTGACTCAATGACACTAGATAATTCAGTTGTTTCCTGTGGTATTGACATTGCAAATTTATTTGCTGACCATTTTACATCAATCATAGTGGTAATCAGATCCAACCTATGTTGTGCATATCAACATACCACATTCCTATTTCCAGAATTTATGAGAGAATTTCAACTTTGAACATTAATAAAGAACTGGGATCAGATGGTATTCCACCCATTTTTCTGAGAGAATTCAGTTTCATTCTTTCTTGACCCCTATATCATATTTTCAATAAATCTTTGCGTTTAGGTGTGTTTCCTGGCCCTTGGAAACTCTCTTACATTACGCCAATTTATAAATCTGAAATCAAGAATTACCGCCTCATATCAATTCTTAGTACCATACCTAAAGTATTTGAGAGTATAATTGCAGGTAATCTCACATATGATTCTTCGGGTATTTTAAACTCTCAGCAATTTGGTTTTCCTCAGGCAAGTCGTCTGAACTTAGTTTGTTAACTTATGTTGACTTTATCTTTGAGTCACTTGAGAGAGGAGAACATGTGGATTCCGTGTATACTAATTTTTCCAAGTCTTTTGACAGGGTGAACCATGGTCTTCTACTTCAAAAGCTTGATCTGCTTGGTGTTGGAGGTTCGGTCTTGCAGTGGCTTTGCAGTTATTTAACCAATAGAGCTCAACAGGTTCGGATAAACCATTTCAATTTCCGCAAATTTTCTGTGACATCAGGTGTTCCCCAGGGTTCACACTTAGGTCCATTACTCTTCAATATCCGTATCAATGATAGTTGGTACGATGTTTTCGTCGTACCAATGCACTACTATTTGCGGATGATTTGAAGTGTTTTAAGATTATTAAAAGCCATGAGGATGTTGGAATGTTGCAGTCGGATTTGGACAACCTGTCTGAATGGTGCACTCTTAACGTCATGGATGTTAATGCCGGAAAGTGTCACGTGATTCGCTTTTATCGTACCCAACACTTAACCACTTTCAATTATAACATAAATAGTCAATCGCTCGAATCAGTCAACCAGATAAGAGATTTAGGAGTGCACTTACCTTTAACGACCACATCACTACTGTTGTGCAGAAGTTCATGAAAATGTTGGGTTTTGTTAAGAGAACCAGTCGTGATTTTACTGGTATTAGGTCTCACCTTGATTACTGTTCTTCTGTATGATCTTCACATTATTTAGTTTACGAACATGTTCAGAATCACTTTTTACGCTATATTGCATTTAGGCTACATGTCCATCATGACTATGCTGTGTGGCTGCAGCAGCTGCGAATCTCCTCTTGAGAAACGCAGGAAGCAGAAGGATCTTACATTACTTTTTAACATCATAAACGGTACATATAACTGTCCTCAGCTTCTAAATAAAATTAGTTTATTTGTTCCATCGCAGAATACGAGGCAGAGTCAAACATTCGCATACCTTTTCAGAGATATAATTATGCATAATACACGTTTCTTCCTAGAACTTTGAGACTCGCAAACTCACTGGGAGACCTTCCACTTTTTGATGCCTCAATTACTAAATTTAAGGGCTTTATTCGGGATTTGATTGTTCAGTAATTTATATTTTGTTAACTCATAATTTTTGTGTATTCATTTCAATAACTGTGTTCATTGTATTACTTTTCCGCCCAACCCTTCTATATGCGAGAAAAGTATTGGTTTACCCCAAAAAAAGTGGGAATTTTGAAAAAAATTTTGAGTTATTTTTACGTTTTCCATCAACAACAACACGAAAAAACGGTTTTTAGAAAAAAAAATCCTGTGTGTGTCGTCGGCTACTTTTCCTTACATGTCTTGTTAGCACGATACAGTCTCCGGAGTGCAATAAGTCAGCAATTTTATGATTGAATATTGTTAAGGACATGTCACAGATGATCCCTATTTATTTTCAGTTCACTAGAGCCAGTACAACGGGTGTTATGGTACTTGAAGTACGACATTTTGTAATTTTTTGAGAAATTTCAGTTTGTTAGCACGATACAGCCTCCGGAGTTCAACAAGTCACCAATTTTATGATTGAATATTATTCAGGGCATCTCACTGATGAACCCTATTGATTTTAAACTCACCGGAGCCAATACAACAGGTGCTACAGTACTTTAAGTACGATATTTTTGTCATTTTTGGAGAAGTTTCAGTTTGTTAGCACGATACAGCCTCCGGAGTATATACAAGTGACCAATTTTATGATTGGATATTATTCAGAGCGTCTCAAAGATGAACCCTATTAATATTCAACTCAGTAAAGCCAGTACAACGGGTGCTATGGTACTTGAAGTACCAAATTTTCGTCATTTTTGGAGAATTTTCAGTTTGTTAGCACAATACAGCCTCCAGAGAGTATACGATTGATCAATTTTATGATTGGATATTGTTCAAGGTGTCTCACAGATGTACCCTATTGATTTTCAGTTGACTAGAGCGAGTACAGCGGGTCCTATAAATCCAGATATACTGAATTTTTGGTTCTCTTTGGAGAAATTTCGGTTTGTTAGCACGATACATCCCCCAAAGTGTATATAAGTAGCAATTTTATGATAGAATATTGTTCAGGGCCACAGATGCGGAAAAGTTAGTTTGAAACCTTAAAACCGTTTTACTTTTCCGCCCAACCTTTCTATATGCGAGAAAAGTATTGGTTTACCCCAAAAAAAATTGGAATTTTGAATTTTTTTTTGAGTTAATTTTACGTTTTCCATCAACAACAACAGGAAAAAACGGTTTTTAGAAAAAAAATTCTGTGTGTATGTCGTCGTTGTCGTCGGCCACTTTTCCTTACATGTCCTGTTAGCACGATACAGCCTCCGGAGTGCAATAAGTCAGCAATTTTATGATTGAATATTGTTAAGGACATGTCACAGATGAACCCTATTGATTTTCAGTTCGCCAGAGACAGTACAACGGGTGCTATGGTACTTGAAGTACGACATTTTGTCATTTTTTGAGAAATTTCAGTTTGTTAGCACGATACAGCCTCCGGAGTTCAACAAGTCACCAATTTTATAATTGAATATTATTCAGGACATCTCACCGATGAACCCTATTGATTTTCAGCTCACCAGAGCCGGAGCAACAGTTGCTACAGTACTTTAAGAACGATATTTTTGTCATTTTTGGAGAAGTTTCAGTTTCTTAACACGATACAACCTCCAGAGAGTATACGATTGATCAATTTTATGATTGAATATTGTTCAAGGTGTCTACAGATGTACCCTATTGATTTTCAGTTGACTAGAGCGAGTACAGCGGGTCCTATAAATCTTGATATACTAAATTTTTGGTTATATTTGGAGAAATTTCGGTTTGTTAGCACGATGCATCCCCCCAAGTGTATACAAGTAACAGTTTTATGATAGAATATTGTTCAGGGCCACAGATGCGGAAAAGTTAGTTTTAATCTTTAAAACCGTTTATTTTATATATGTTTAGATTTGTCTGCATTGTGTATTTTGCTCACTTTTGTATTTTATATAATTTAAAAGGGCTTGCCCGTGAATAAATAAATAAATAAGTTATTCTATCGGATAATATTCCACCATCGACGAAATGTTGGTCGCTTTCCGAGGTCGCTGCATCTTCAGAATGTACATTCCTAATAAGCCTGCTCGATATGGGTTAAAAGTTTTTTCACGAGCCGATGCTCGAACATTTTATACCATAAACCTAGAAATCCATGTTAAGCTGCCAGAGGGTCCGTACAGAGTAAGTAGCACAGCCTATGATGTAGTTGAAAGAATTGTTGAGCCAATTGCGCAATCGAACTGCAACGTTACCATGGACAATGGGCTCGTTTCATGGGTAGGAATTAACAAGTGAAATCATATCAGAATGATTAAGAATAACAAATATTTTTCTATGATAACGATATTCATCTCAAAAAGTTATAAATATCTTCGAAAACTAGATTTAAAATTTTTGTTAGATTTAAATAAACCGCTCTAAGTCGATCAATGGCAGAAGCCCTTGTTGTCAGATTGAAAGTACGTTCTGTTAACAAATCCTACTCGACTATCGAAGTTGATTAATACAAAGTGAAAGTCGACTATAAGAATTTGACAATTGACATTAATATCCACAACCAGCCTCAAACAGATATCATCGCCGACTCTTTAGTTTGAGTTTACAGTAGAAAAGTGTGCTTCTGTTTGATTGCCTTTTAAAAGACATCTTTAAAATGGATCAAGGTTTAACCGAAGCTAATTCAACAAATCTTTCTCAAGTGGATCTGAATATAGTGTCTTGGTAAACTCGAACTCCCCTAAACAGAAGAAGAATAAGCGATTCGGTACTAAATCGAGTTCGGAATTCTGGGGTAACGCAATTTATGTGTGTTACATCACATTTTTTCCAAATAATTCAACCTACATGGAGAATGTTGAATTTTCATTATACAATATATTTTCTATTTTGAAAGTATTATCACAGCAGTTTAAAATATGTATTTCCAAATTTTGTTGACTACGCGAGAGTTACCTTTTTTAATAAGAGGCACCCGATTAGGAGAACATTATTTGAAAGAGTACGTTTTGACAGTACTTTGCGTTTCTCTTTAACGGGTGTTAAAGAAAAAAGATAACTAGTCTACTTATAAAGTGACAACAGTTCAAAATTTCTTTGTTTGCCATTGGCTCTAGCCTACCACAGTTTACCACAAGAATTCAAATTTCAATATTTTTTTTTCATTTTTATTTGAAATCGTAGAGTGGCGTTATTAGTTGCAAATACTTAGTTCAGACCCAATATAACTTGTGACATTTTCATTGAAATTCATGAAACGAGCCCATTGATTCACTTCAGTGGAATGTGTAGAAAATTTACTAATAAATCATAAGTTGACAGTTGTCGGTACTAAGCGGAAAAATAAGCAGCAAATACCGAATGAACAAGACAAGACCAGAGAAGTCAAGTATGTTTGGGTTTACCGAAAACATTACCATTGTTTCCTATAAACCAAAAAAGAACAAACTTCTTATTCTTTTGTCTACGATGCACCATGATGCCTCTATCGATAAAAGCACTGGTGAAGAAAATAAACCAGAAATTATTACTTTTTATAATACTACAAAATGTAGTGTTGGGTATTTAACATTTATCGGCCAAAAAAAGTTATTTTATGTTTTTATGATTGTTGATGTGTTCAGAAATTAAAACCTAACTTTTTTATATAGTAATAATATTTTGTTGAATAAATTTTTTTAATTAAAAGTATATATAATTTTTCTTCTTAGACCCGAGCCGTTCTTTCTTGGATTAAATTTTCACCCGTCTACTGAAGGGTTAATAAAATATTGATAATAAAAAAGATACAGGGAGGCAAAGTTGAAATGTTAAAAATGTTTTTCACAGTAAATTGAAAGATTTTGGATATACGAACGTGAAAATTTGAAGATACGTGGTTTTAAAGCATGAGAAATCATAATTTGATATATCCGTTTCGATATATTTTCTAGAAGGAGCCACATGAGCTGTGTTGTTGGTGTAACTGTGCGCTTAACTTTTTTATCGATAACGCTATCTCGCTTTTTGTTCAAAAATACTAAAATTTCATCATTCTTGCAAAAAAATGTATATCTATCATATTAGTCTCAAAGTTGCTAGTTTTCGAGATATTCGCATTTTAAAAACTCCCTACATCATTTTCATTTTATTTATTAGCACTTTTTAATTATGAACTCGATAACTTTCAATTAAGGAAAAAATATAACTAAATATCTCTCCACTCGATACGTTTATCAATACGTTTCATGAAAGATTAAATAATGTCATTGGTGTAAAAACATTTTTTGCTGCTCTGATTTCATGCTAAAGCTGGGTTCGACTTTTTATAGGGGTTTTGTTAACTGTTTCCTTCATTGTGCGCCATATACTGAAATCCAAGGGGTTATATTCTGTACTGCATGGTGGCCAAGGAAATGGACTACCACCACCAATTCAACGTTCTGGAAACAGGGTGTTTAAATAGTTTCGTACTTCAAGAGTGGAATGTACGGGAGCCCCGTCCTGTATAAACAACATGTTATGTCTCAAATTGAGTGGTAAATAATCATAAAAAATAATTGTTACCATTTAATATTTGAGACAACTCGTATGGTTCTAGAAAATGTTCGCTAATTACCCCATACCAAACATTGATTTTGAATTCGCGAGTTCCAAAAATGGTTATTTCTTAAATTGAAAATTCCTCAGCGAGTAAATGCTGCTTCATCTATAAACAGTATCCTATTGACTAATGTGTGGTCATTATCTTGTTTGTTTCGAATATCACGTGCAATCTGATATTTTAAATGAAGATCTCTTTGTAATAAATTTTGCACAGGTATAAAATGAAACGACTGTAATTTTCAACGTGCAATATTTTTAAAATATAATTTTTATTTATTCCTGTTGTTGCAGATAGTCGCCTTGAACTTATTTGTGGATCATTTACAATGAGAACTAGTATTTTGTTTTCTTCATCTGGCGTAATAATTTTCGGACGACCTAAGTTATCTCGTTTAGCAAGAAATAGTCCATTTTTACCTAAATTCCTATACAGATTTTGGTATAGTCGATTACGAGGCTGCAATATGTTGGGAAACCTTCGTAGGTATTCTCTTTGCGCAGCACGCCCATAGAAATTTGGTTTGGGATAAATAGCTAACATATCTCTCATTTCTGGGTTTGAAAAATTATTATGCCTCGGCATTTTCTAATTTTCTTTAATTAACTGGTATTATTGTTGACATCGGCACCTACTACGTTAATATTTGTGATCATAAATTTGCTGACATTAGCGCCTACTAACGTTAATATTTGTGTTAATAAATAAAATGAAAATTATGTAGGGGCTTTTAAAATGCGAATATCTCGAAAACTGGTAACTTTTGAGACCAATGTTAGGTATACATTTTTTTCGAAAAAACTATCTAATTGTAATATTTATCAATAAAAATCGAGATAGCGTTAATGATAAAAAAGGTAAGCGCATAGTTACACCAACGACAACATGTGGCGCCCTCTAAAAATTACATAGAAACGGATATCATCCCAACTAGCAAAGTTGTTATATAATTTTTTGTTTATAAAACAATTTTATTTTAATGTTGACTTATTGTTGCTTTCACTAATGCAACTTATTATATAAAGGTTTCATAAGAGCAAGTTTAGCGTTTTGTAACAAAATTGTTTTATAAATTTATCACAAAAACATTTTGGCAACAAAATTATATAATTTGTATAAAGCAATTTCATACGTGTTTTATAAAACATTTATTGCTTATAAAATGTATTTGTTTTACAACACTTTTACCTCCTGAGTCCCGAATAATCTTTCTTTGATAATTTTAGTTTTTTGGGTGTCTTCGCTTTTGAATCACTGTTGCTTACAGTAAAAAAATGGAGAAAAAAAATTTTCAGTGGAAAATCTGCATTTTCTCAATGTCATAAATATATGACTTTGGGTCAGTATTTCGGGAATTATTTTAAAGATTAGGGACAAGAGCGAACAATAAAATGCTTATCTTAGAATTTATATTTATAAATTAAAATCAATACTGTAAACTTTAACTATAAAAGTATACAAATCGTAAATATGAAAAAAAAACATTAATGCTTAGTATGAAATTGGAGAAAACAATTTCGCTTCTGTGTGCTGCATAAATATATCTTGCATTTGTTGCAAAATGCTGTCCTTGTATGTTTGCAGTTGTGTTTTCTGCATCTTTTTGTTTATCAGCATAATCGACCAGATGTTCAGCCCTATGATAACGTAATACTTCAGCAGGTATAGGTTAAATTTGCGCCCTTAGCTTTTTGTGTTTAGGTTCCAAATATTCGTACTCACTGCAGCTCTCAGAATCAGGAGAGAGATTGCTTTCGGTTATAATTTGTTAGCGTCCAGGTGCAATATCTTCATATACAGGAAGTTAGCACAATGAAGTTCAATGTACTGTAACTTCTCCATCCCATGGGGAGTTTTGTAAGGGACGAACAAAACATTGGTGTTCTCATTGTCTTCCGTTGGTTTGGATTTTCTTTGGTCCCTTCTCTTGCACTGTTTGTTGTTTAGCCTATAACAAAGATAAATTAGGAGAACTGTAACGCCTATATAGATGGGGGTTATCCAGAAATGGTTGTGAATGTTGTTCCATTTTTCAGCCTCTGTTGGTTCCATTTCGTTTCCTTGCTTAATGAGTTCAAGGAGGTCGTCTAGGGACACTTGGTCTATCTTCAGTGGTTTAAATTCTGTTGGTTTTTGTATGTTGCTTGTTTTAATTTGTGGTAACATTAATAGTTCGCCCTGGATAGTGGTTTTGGAATTAATAGATTTTGTTCTACTGTTCCGAACTCGAAGTTTGGTGGAAGTTCGATCAGGTACAATCCTTGCAGAACCATTGGTTTCGTTGTGGAACATTTAGTTGTTATTTTTGTGGATCCAGTAAATATTGCTACGTAGTGGGAGTTCCATAGACTTTGGTTGATTTTGCTCTATATTTGGACTGGAATATAGTTGCAAGAGGCTTCTGCATTTTTCAGTTGAAGAATCTGGTCGATGCAGTCTTCGGTTTTCGTTGTTGTTTGCAGTGCCTTTTCGTTGCATAAATTTTTGGCACTGGTTCTTTTGCATGGAATTTCGGAGTATTGGCAGGTATCTTCGTTGACTAGAAGGTACGGTTCTGGGGGAATAATTATGGTAGAATTTTCTGTAGGTATTGGGAAGGTGGTAGTATGTGAAGATTTTAGAATATAAAATGGGAAAGTGTGGTTCGTATAGTAAGCGTCTACGCTTATTATTTCTTAATAATTAAGGATGTCTTTGTCTTTTGTGTAGAAGAGATAATCTTCGCTGTGGTGTTGTAGCATTTTTGTATCTAACCATTCTAATTCATCTTTTCTCAAGACACTATTATGAAGGGTGTTTAGTCTGAAAAATGGGATTGCCTCTTCTAGATCGTTCAGGAGTTGAAGGATAAATTTGGGTTTAATTCGTCCAGTACATTTTTGGCTTGAAGATAGTGATTGAAATCGAATATAAATTTATTTAGGTTTTTACTGATTTGATCCATTTCTTCGAAAATAGTTTCTTGGTTGTGTGTTAGAAGAGTCACAGTTTCATTAAACTTTTCCAAAATCCATAAATTTATGCTCATGTGATGATTTACGTTTTTTATAATATTCTCTTGATTTGTTTGAAACGTTTGTATGGCTGTATTGTAAATTTCGGCGGCTTCCTGGTCTAGGTTTCCGGAAATAGAGTTGATAATACTTCCTAAGCCGTTAAGAATTCCTCGTTTCCTTTTTGAGCTTGGATAAATTGATAGTATTTTCTCTTTGGCTGATTTTAGTTGAAATTGAAGGGTTTGATCGAAATTTGGTAGGCTGGTAAAATAAGGGTAGCTGAGGCCGTCTTCTATGGCTTTAATCGCTGTTTGGTGTTGATTATCGATAGTTTTGATTTCATTTCTTCCATTTAGAGATGGACTAAAGGGGTGATTTTCAAGGAGCCGTGACAAACGTCCCATAAATAAACCGTGACAAAAAAACGTTTGATTTTGGAGCAGTTTCAGTATACATTACATTAGAAACAAGAACGTCTAGAGCAATGAACACATATCAATATCAAGTTCCCCGTTTCTGATTACACATAAAGTTAATGTTACAAAAGATGTAGCGGTTCGAAATAAAATGTTCCTTAAGGTATAGAAATAGATTGAGTTGGTTGGCATTGGCAATAAAAGTAGATTATATTATTTTTATAAGCGCCCTTTACTTATACTATAGAAGCCAATTCTATTCTCAACAGTACCTGAATCTCCGTCTTTATTTAAAACCCGTTCCAAAAAATCACTGCTTTTTTATTAGGCCTGGAACCTAACGTTACAGTGACAAGCAAGAAGATGTGACAAAATCAGTTCCTGTGAAATCACACTACATCTCTACTTCCATTATAGGTTGTAATTCGAAAAAGTGTATAAAGTGGTACGTGTTAGAACGTATCTTTGCTTGTCTCAGGTTGAGGGGAAGCACTCCTGGATTTTCTTTCAAATCTCATTTTGATTTCCTCTACCATTAGGCAAGTGAATATGTGAGGAAGATTTAGAATTAATTTTCATTTCGGATTTGTGTTTTATGTTTTACTTAATTCTTATGTAGAGTGGCTACCATTATAGCGTTATCTGTGACTGTGAATACTGTCTTGGTAATCGTTTATATCTTTTTAAAAATTTTCTAGCGTAAATTTTAGTAGAAGGTTTGTATGAGATAGGGGTTTGTCTCGTTTTATTTCTGTTTTTATAATGGCCTTTATATTTTCGGAAAGGTGTTCGTTGATCTCCTTATAAATGTATTTCGATTTCTTACGATGTTGTTCTATGCAATAGTTTAAAGATTATTTTTATATCTATATGGAAAGGATCTCTTGCATTTAGGTGTCCGTTTAATACTTCAATGGGTTTTCGTTTAGTTGAGGAGTGGACGGAGTTGTAGCCTAGTAAAGCATATGGCATTTGTTCTTTGATGGATAACGTGGTTTTTGTGTTTCGGAGTATTCTTAGGTATTCGATCCAAGTTGAGTGGAATCATACCATTGGACTGACGACTACCTGGGGTTGTGTAGTGGATGGATATTTTATGGGAATCGATAAATTCTTGTATGATTCCGTTTTTAAATTCTGTTCCGCTATATACAACTATCATAAGAAGGTAATCCGTGGTGAGTTACAAATGTAAGGAAAGCGTTAATTACGTTTACTGCGTTTCCTCCTTCTATTGGGTAGGATTGTCCGTATTTGGAAAATGCATCTATTATGGTTAGGAACTCCTATCCATTTGCTTGAAATAGATCTACATGAACGATTTCTAATGATTTGGTGGGAGCAGGTGAGATCATAAATTTTGGCTTTGGTCGAAGTCGATCATATTTATTTTTTTGACAGATATCGCAGAAATTAACGATGTTTTCGATATCCTTCTTCAAATTAGTTAGAAATAACGTTTTCTTATTTGAAGCTCTACTTCAATTATTCTTCTATAATTCGTTATGCCCTGATGGTATTTTTTGATTAAGTCTTTTTGCTTTCATCTTCCAGATGCAAGTTATATTTAACTAGGTTGTAAGCGTTGTTTTTAAATATTTTCCTGACGGTTTCGCAAATTCGCTTATATAGTTCGTCGCTTTCAAAGAGACATGCATATTTCCTTTTTGGTTGGAGGTGGTACTTAAAGAAATTTATAATATCTGGATCTAGATCGTTTTTCGAGAGTTGGACGTACATGCGTTGTTTGTTTGGAAATATGTGTGATGTTACTGGAGATCGAGGATTGTAAGTAATTAACTGTTTTACATACGATTTGGTTATTGTAGTATATGAGTGGTGTCTCAGATATAGGGATGCCTAAAATTGGGTTTTCTATTGCTGTGTGGTTTGTTTTGTCGTCTGTTGTTTCTCGTTGATCTTCCTGTATGTTTTGTTGCGGTTCCTCTTGATTTTCTTCTCGATTTCTATGTGCCTCACTTATTTGTAGAGGGGATTAATCTAAGTTCGCCTGTTCTAATATTTCTTCAATAGATGGGGGAATTTCCGGGATATCTTCGTTGATAAAGTCTAACAGTCTGTTTTCGGGTGGATTATTATATAAAGAGGCATTTTCTTCATCCGGGTATTCTAGTATTTTATTCACTTCTTCGACGCATTTTGTTCGGTCAAATGATTCTTTGGTGTGTATTTCCATTCTTGAAACGGCGTCGGCGTTGGTATTAAATTTCCCTTTCTTATACACAACTTCGTAATTGTACTCTTCCAATTTTAATCTCCGTCTTACTAGTTTGGAGTTTTGTTCTTTCAACGAAAAGAGATACTGAAGCGGCGGTGGTCTGAGAGAATTTTAAACTTTCTTCCTAATAAATAGGGGCGGAAGTATTTAATGGCCCATACTATAGCTAACATCTCTTTCTCAGTTGTTGAATACTTAGTTTCTGTCTCATTTAGTGTTCTGGAAGCGAATGCTATTGGTTTATCGCTGCACACTGCTCTTTGGGAAAGCACTGCTCCTATAGCATAGTTGCTAGCGTCGGTGGTTAGATTGAAGGGTCTTGTAAACTCATGTAGAAGAGGTTCATTCGCCAAAAAAGGTTTTTGCATGTACTGAAGCATTCTAAAAATTCTGGAGTATGTTTGATCTTGACATCCTTCTTTACACAAGCTGTTAGAGGTTTCGTCATTTTTGCGAAGTCTTTTATAAACTTCCTGTAGTATCCTAAAAGTCCTAGGAATCCTTTGATATCTTTAGCTGTTGGATAATTGGCGATGGCTTTTATTTTGGTAGGGTTCGGTTTTATACCTTCTGAAGTGGCGATATGTCCCAGGAAGCTAACATTTGTCTAGTTGTATTTTCAGTCTGGTACGTCGAAGACGTTGGAATATTTTGGTGAGATTAACTATGTGTTCCTGTAGAGACGTGGAAAATACGATAATATCGTCCATAAAAACCAAACATATTTCGCCGTGGAGTCCTTTCAAGACATTATCCATTACCCGTTGGAATGTTGCAGAGATTTTTAAGCCCGAACGGCATTCTTACACACTCGTAGTGTCCGTTCTCGACACTAAAATCAAGTTTAGGAACATCTTCCTCGGACATTTCTATCTGATGGAAACCGCTCGCCAAATCTAGGGTGGAGAAATATTGACATCGGCCAAGTCTATCCAATATGTCCGTTATGTTGGGTATTGGATACCGGTCGTCGATGGTTTTTTGATTTACTTTGCGGTAGTCAACGACGATGCGTCATTTAATTTTTCCCCAGAAATCGGGTTTTTTGCAACTATCCAGTAGGTGAGGACATGAAGATTGGCTATGTCTGATTATTTATACATTGATCAAGTATCGAGGCTATTTGACTTCTAACTTCTTTGTGGATGTATGGATAGCGGTATGATTTAGTATATACCGGTATTTCATCCTTCGTTCTTATGTGATGTTTAACTTGATTCGTAAAACTAAGAGGTGTATCTGGTTTATCGAAGATATCTCAATATTTTTTACAAATATGGAGGATGTGTTCTTTTCTTCCAGATTAAGGTGGTCCGTTTGGATCAGATGGTCTATGCTATTCTTCGTGCTTTGTGCTGGTGTTCTTATCATCGAAAATATGCGATATTCTTCGAGATTACTCTTCTTGCAATCTATTTGTTCGGTAATAGCGAATTCTATTGGCTCTCAGGGAAAATTTGCGATTTTTATCCAGGCTAGTTGGTTTTGTACGTTGGAAAGGCTTTCTTTTATCACTGCACCTTGGATTTGTTGTCTTGGTATAAAAACGGTACCTTGATTTTCATTAACTGGTAACCTAACTTGACTGATGGAGTTTGCTTCGAGTTGAATCGAGTAGAATTACGTTTCCTTCATTTCATAATATTTTGTAGGGATAGTTGAATGTTTCGTAGTAAGGATTGATTTAGGGAAATTTAATTGGGCATTGAAGAGTTTCAAGTTATCGAGACCAATAAGGCCATCAAAGGTTTCATGGAACTTGAATAAATAAAACTTTAATTTTTCGGGAGACTTGAATTCAGGAAATGAAGGGAAGCTTTTGTGAATAATTTTGAAAAATGGAAGTGACAGTAAAAGGATCAATTTTAATAAAATTTTGGAAATAAGTGGAAGCTAATTTGGGGTTAAAGAATGATTTTGATGAGTCTGTATCAATTAGGAGTTTTAAAGGAGGGTCAGAAATTTCAATATATGCTAGTTCCTTTTTTTCGGAAAAAGAATGCAGTTCTATGTTTTTGCTTCTGTCATTGGTTCTATGGGAAAAATTTCATATTCTTCATACGAAAAGTCTTGTGCTTCGGCGAGTGATAACTCTTCTAGTGGTTGTTCTATTTCGTAAAAGTCTTCTTCATTGTCGTTTTGTTCGATGTTATACAATTCTTCGACGGTAAAATTCTGCTGAGATTGTTAAGGCTTTTGGTATTGATTGGACGGTCTGTTCCTATTTGTGGCCGCTGTCGATATACTCACGGGGGTTGGTCTTGGTTGTTGTGAAGTATCTGGTCGGTTGGACCAGAAGATCGGTTGATTACGTGCCCTAAATAGTTGTCTTGTTTCGGGTCTTGGTTGATTTAACGTGGGCCTTTGGAAGTTTTGCAATGGTTGTATAGGCGGAAATTTGCTGTTTGTTTGTCTCGTTGGTTGCCATCGAAGGCTGGAGAACGTCGGCTGTGGTTGGACCATCGTTTGCAGAAAAACTACAGGTCGTTGAGAATAGGTTGGTTGTTTCTGGGCCGAAAAGTTATTTGTGGATCGTCCCGGAGTTGAAGATTGAGGCAAGTTATTACACCTTTGCAAATATCGGGTGTTGTTCTCTTCTTGAATATATCGAATCGCAATTGCTAGGTTATTAGGCAGTATTGCCCTTATAGTTGAGCCCAAAGGATGGCCTGCTAGGAAAGTAGTTAATGCTTGTTGTCTAAAAAATTCCATTTTGCTTCTTTTTATTTCTGGATTTTGGGTGTGAACTTTGATGTAATTGGTAATGCAGTTTAGAAGTCCCATTGTTTTCTCATAAAAGTGCATAGGTGTTTCTTGAGGGCCCTGTCGATGTGTGGATCGTCCTGGAGTTGAAGATTGAGGCAAGTTATTACCCCTTTGCAAATATCGGGTGTTGTTCTCTTCTTGAATATATCGAATTGCAATTGCTAGGTTATTAGGCCGCATTGCCCTTATAGTTGAGCCCAAAGGATGGCCTGCTAGGAAAGGAGTTAATGCTTGCTTCCACTATCCCACTAACTGCGCCAAATTCGAATTGCCACTTTAAAACTCACGTTTATTTGCTATGAACAACTGTTACAATCAAAACTACACAATAAAACTGGTAAAACAATATAACTAAAATCAGACTGAATGTCATACAAATCAATAGATTAATTTATACAAAAATTATTGCTAAGTCGGCATGGGATGTTTCATCGAATGTTCTTTGGCTTTTAGCAAAGTCAGCGTCCGGGTGTAATGTCTTCATATACAGGAAGTTAGCGTAATGAAGTTCAATGTACTGTAAATAGTTCCACACACCAAATTTCATTTGCAATGCAAAATTTAAGACTGATTCATCATAAGCTTTTATCCATTGTACGAGTAAAAATAGCAAAACACTTGATATTAACTAACAAAGTGGAGCACTGTGAACAAATTAAATGACAGAGACAGAGGACAGTTGTGACAAGAAGACTTTTGACAATCTCTTTAAATACCACTTTTTAACTTTTTAACTACAAAGATGATCAGTTATTTCAACTTGTGCTTTTTTAGAGAAGATATTTCATTAACTAGGCAATAAAGTTCCAAATTATTTATGTATTTATAAAAAAATAGGCGATACCTGTAATAATTTCAGGATGTTTTTTTTACGATTGCATTTTTCCTTTACAATGTATTATTCTACAGTTTTGTTCTTAGATAAAAAAATATAATATGGAATTGTTTCTTTCCAGTTTTTTATTTGTAACTTCTCAGTCTCAGTAAATTATCGTGTAATTATTGTTTTATGTATGGGAAGAGGATCTAAATAAAGGAGGATCCATGTTCTCCGATTGCAGTGATGACACCCTCTCTTTTTATTCCATTATTACAGTCACATCAACTGAAGCTCCAATATCAAATATGGTTTTTGAAAATCATGATTTTCTTTTATACTTTTCAAAACGACCGACTCGGTAATATTTTTTTTGAACTGCGGTGAATGAAAATATGGTAAGATGGATAGAATGAAAAATTTGGGCATTTGAACGTGAAGAACGTCATGGAAAATGACTAACAAGATATGGGCAGCAGAACATATAGGAGAACGTGCAGAAAAAACTGGGGATCTTACCCGAAAAATAAAACTATGGATGTATACACGAGTTATGACATCCATGGTGACCTAGGGGTCGGTAGTATGGTGGCCAAAGACAAAGCAGGCTAGAGCGGTCGTGGCCCTCAATAGCATACAAAAGCAAGCATGCCTAAGTGCTACGAGCGAATTACATCCTGTTTATTGTTGACGTATCCTTTGGTTTCCGGTACTGCAACGACCGTTGGTGCAACCTCAGCACATTCAAAGTATAAATATATTTCATTCAGTCTGCATATTATTTTTAATCTACATATCCTGTTTGTACAATTTATATATTTTTGGAAGTCGATATTTTAAGTGTAATAAAAGTTTTTAAAAACAAAGTTCGTGTAACAACACATATATTTGGCGCAGTCAGTAGGTTGTCACGAAAGGCATCCAACGCGGAAAACTTTTAACTATTTCAATAGTGAAGTGACAATCAAACCAAGAAAGACCGTACTGTAAGTCGATTTATTTTCATTCATTGTATATGTCGGACTCCTCTAGTGCTTCCTCTTCCTTCAGTGATAGCGAGAACGACCTAGAGTTAAATTTAATTAACGACACATCTAATAATAATTTAGAAATAGAAATACTTGCTCAAACTTTGAATTCATTTTCTTTAGACGAAAACAACTTAGAAATTGCAAATATTCCCAATTTTAGCAAAGTTCATGCCGAAACCATTCCAGATTTCGATGGTAACGAGAATGAACTACAATTGTTTTTAGAAAGTATCGATAGCATTGTAAATCATTTCTACGATATTACAAATGCCGATAATTACCAAAACATTATAATTTTCAGAACTATAATAAGTACATTGAAAGCAAATGCAAGAGTAGGCATTAACATTAGTGGGTGTACCACAATAAATCAAATGAAACAAGAATTAATCAGAAATTTTTGTGATCCTAGAGATGAAACATGCTTATCTCTTGATTTGAATAACTTAAGGCAAGGGCATAACGAATCCCCATACCAATTTTATGATAACGTTAGAAAAGTATTGCATAATATTTCGAACTATTTAGCTTTACATGAAAACGATAGAAACACACGTGCATTCAAGCAAATTATGTATAATAATCAAGCTTTACAAGTATTTTTAGCAGGTTTAAGAAATCCGTATGGTATCATGGTTAGTACAAAAGAACCGCAAACTATGTTAGACGCCATACATTTTATAAAAAAGGAAGATAATATTAGATATCAACAAAATAATTCTAATTTTCAACCCAACTCTAAAAACTTTAATATTCAAACTAGGCCAAAGTCTAATCAAGTACAACAAAATTCACTAATTCCAAATCATTCTTGTAACTTTAATAGAAATAACATTTTTTAATTTTAATCAAAGAATGCCTCAACAACAATATAGTTTTCAAAATAATAATTCTCAACCTAATAATACATTCCCACGAGGTCCAATTCCTTTCAACCTAGACCAATCAATAATAATCAAAGATATTTTTCTAATGCACAAGTATTCGGCAGGACCGAACCTAAAAATGTTTGGAAACCAAATCTAAATAACGGGCCCAGACCTGTACCTATGACAACTACAACTAGACTAAATAATAATCATTTTCAAGTACAATCACCTCAAAACCGTAGGTGGGTGTCCGAAGAATTATATAATGTAGAACACGTTGATAATGAAAACAATGTAGATAACGTTTTTCAAGAAAATAATTATGATGACCACTGTGAACTCCAATATAATAATGACAATTTTGAAAATGTTCACGAAGATCCGCCTCTCGACGTGAAACCTGATAGAATATAACAATTCATCCGATAAAATAGAACTACCTTATATTACTATAAAAACTCCAACACTAAAATTATTAATCGATTCCCGTGCAACTAAATCTTTTTTGCCTCCAGAAATAATTGATAAATATTTCGCTGAGTATAAAAGTCATGAACTTTTCGTTGTCTCAACCTCCTTCGGATTATCACGTCATAACATTTCCCTAACCATACCCGTATTCTCAGAATTTAACGATGCTAAAAATGTAAGATTTTATGCCTATAAATTTCATTGTATTTTCGATGGTTCAATCGAAGTATATTTATTACAATCACTTGGAATTAATATTGATTTTCCAAATTCACAAATTAAATCAAGAAACGCCAATTTACCAATTAATTATTTTAAAGTAACTCCTAAAAAAATCGTGTCAAAAATTATACCAGGTCAAACAATTATAAAAATTGTTATTCCAGCCACAACGTTCACAGGAGAAATTTTAATACCTCAACAAATTTTAGGCAATTGTATAATACCTGAATGTATCTCAGTCGCTAATAACGGTTGGGCAACTGTCGAAATTCGTAACAATACGATACAAATTTTACTATTTTATATCCTATCAGCAGTATTCCTGTAGAAAATAATTTTAAAATGTACCATTTTGATCTTAAAAATGACAATGACGAATATAAATATGACGAAATTGACAATCTCATTAGCAGGCCATTTAAATGACGAAGAAAAAAAGAGAAGTTCTTAATATGTGTAAGAAATACGCTGATGTCTTTCATAAAGACCAAAGTCAGTTAACATTTACAAACGAAATTAAACATAGAATTCGTACTACTGATGAAATACCTGTTTATACTAAAAGTTACCCTTACCCTTACGTCCATAAAGAAGAAGTTAAACTACAAATTGAAAAAAATGTTAGTGCAAAATATAATTAGACTAAGTAATTCACCATGGCCATTACATATATGGAGTGCAAAATATAATTAGACCAAGTAATTCACTATGGTCATTAGATATATGGTTCGTTGCAAAGAAAGCCGACGCTTCTGGCAAAAAGAAGTGGAGAATCGTCGTGGATTATAGAATAGTATAGATACAATTCTGGACAAAGTAGGTAAATGTAACTATTTTTCAACATTAGACTTAGCATCGGGTTTTCACCAAATCGAGATGCACCCGGACGATATACAAAAAACAGCGTTTACTGTAGGAAATGGACATTACGAATATTTAAGGATGAGTTATGGCTTAAGAAATGCTCCAGCTACCTTTCTACGTGTAATGGACAACATCCTCAGAGGACTAATAGGAGAAATTTGCTTAGTATATCTGGACGATATTATAATTTATTCGACATCCCTACAAGAACACATGGTTAATTTGAAAAAGGTATACCAACGACTTCGGGAGAGCAATTTCAAAATTCAGTTAGATAAATGTGAATTTTTAAAAAAGGAAACCGCTTATTTAGGGCACATTATTACAAAAGATGGTGTTAAACCAATCCCAAATAAAATTAAAGTTATTAAATTATTCCCAATTCCAAAAACGACTAAAAAAATAAAACAATTTTTAGGTCTATTAGGTTATTATAGAAAGTTCTAACCTAACTTTGCGCAAATTACTAAACCTTTGACTTCATGTTTAAAAAAGGGTTCAAAGATAGAATTCGCATCTGAATATGTATAATGTTTCGGAACATGCAAAGAACTGTTAAGTAACGATCCTATTTTAATATATCCTGACTTTACACAGGAATTTATCTTAACAACCGACGCTAGCAGATTTGCGATAGGTGCTGTACTATCACATGGTCCTGTAGGCCAAGACTGACCTGTGGCTTATGTCTCAAGGACGTTGAACCTAGCAGAACAAAATTATAGTACATTCGAAAGAGAGTTTACTCACGATTGTATGGGCTACGAAGTATTTTCGGCCTTATTTATACGGTCAAAAATTCACGAGATATTGTGATCATAAACCTTTACAGTGGCTTTTCTCAATAAAAGAACCCAATGCTCGTCTCACGAGATGGAGATTGAAACTAGAAGAATTCGATTATCAAATTGTTTATAGGAAAGGAACCTTGATTAAAAATGTAGACGCCCTTTCTCGAATTAAAATAAACGAAATCAAAGCAAATGACGTTTTTGAATACATGAACGATTTTAACAAAAATATTTCTATTGACAGTAATAATGAACAAAATGATGAACAAGATACAAAACTCTCGATAATGAATCAATTGTAGGAAATATTGACGAAACTCCCCAGGTAACAGAAACTGACATAGAAAATATAATTAATGAATTATGTCCAGACAAGGACGACGAAACCATACACACTAGTCACGAAAACTCAATATTAGAAATTCCCATATCAGAAACACCTATTAATCATTTTCAAAATCAAATATTTCTTATAGTATTTCCTTCAACAGCAGCACCAAAAGTTACTGAACTATATGACAATAAAACTAAAACCACCATACAAATTTTAGAAACAAACTTCGAAACTGAAATTATTCAAATATTTAAAGAATTTACCTCTACAAAGAAATTATTTGCTATAAATATTGATCGATTAGATTTAATTCCAAAACTATGTACAACATTGCAAGAAACTTTTAAAAACTCCGCATGCAAAGCTATTATTTTTAACAATGTATTAGAATATGTAATGGGCCACAATTCGCAGATAGAAATAGTACAAATGCATCATGAACGTAAGAACAATCACAGAGGAATTAATTAAACGTAAATATTATTGGCTTAATATCAGAAGTACTGTAACTAGATACATAAATAATTGCGAACTATGTCAAAAGATAAAGTATGACAGATATCCCCCAAAACAAAAATTTGAATTAACACCAACACCTAATAAACCTTTCGAAATAGTTCACGCAGATATTTTCACGATTAAAGGACAACAATTCTTGACAGTTATTGATAGATTTAGTAAATATGCACAAGCGTATCATTTAGTAGGAGTAATTGCAATACATATAGCTAAAGCTTTCATAAATCTTCTCACTCATTATGGCACACCTAAAATGTTAGTAATTGATAGAGGTACCGAATTAAAAAATCATGTTAAAGACTGCAAAATTACACAAAATTGAACTTCATTATACTACGGCATTGAATCCAAATTCTAATAGCATAATTGAACGTTTTCACTCAACTTTAATTGAACATATTAGACTTATACAAGTAACTCATAAAAATATTAATATCTTAGACCAAATGCCTTATGCAATTTTAGGATACAATAACTCCATTCATAGTGCAACAAAGTTACGTCCAATAGAAATTATTTCAGTACATTTAGATACAAACAACCCTCTTAATATTGACATTAATCAAAAATTGTATTCTAATTACATAACTAAACATAAAGAAACTACCGCTGAAATTTATAAAACATTAAATGTGGCAAATCAAAAAGGTTGGAAAAAACTAACCTAACCATTAACTTATGACCCACGTGCATTAGCATATCATAAAACTAATGCTCGTAATAAAATGAGTCATAGATTTAAAGCCAAACCAAGAAAACAAAACGAAAAAATCAAAGTTGAAACTTACTAAACAATCTCACCACGTAATAGCAGACAAAAATTAGTTACTACAACCTATCATATTGTTAGTTTGGAGTCCAATTCAGGTATACTCCCGTACAAATTAGGAAAGGCTAGATTACAAGATATCCATCATTATTTTATCCATTACTTTGATCTAAACCCTATAGAAACCGAATTACTTGATATAACAAATCAGTTCGAAAATGTTTTGCGGATAATTAATATCAAAAATCAAGTTTTTGCAAATGAACTTAAATTCATGATTAACTTAATAAAATATCAAATGAAGTAATGCAAAGAAAAATTAAATTTTGTACACGGCAGTGAAAGAATTAAGAGAGGAAGTATATGGTTTAGGAACAATATTCACAAGCACATCTGGTAACTTATATGCAGAAGATGGTAAACGTTGCGATGATGACATTGTTTTATTAAGTTCAAATCAAAAAGATATAGCAAATACTTTAAACAAACAAATATCATTAACCAGTCAAGTTATAGACGATTATAACAGTAGTATCTCACTAATCAAACAAAATGAAGATAACAGGAAAACTAAATGAGCTAAGTTCTGAACTTGAAAAATTTGTTAATGATTTTTTCTCGTATTTCCTAGCAAAAAATACTCTTGATCAAATACAAGCAGCACTTAAAATCTCAATAGAAATACTAAATAATATTGAAAATTCTATTGCATTTGCATACTTAAAAAACGTTGCGTTATAGTGTTCTAAAGTTTGTACATCTAGAATTTATAGTTAAAACTTTACTCAAATTTTATACAATTAATACACTAATCTCTGGCTGTGATTCTCAAAATTTATTTAAATACTATAACATTTTAACCGTTGATTCTTATTACTCTAAGGACATAATTGTTTTCGTTATTCACTTTCCCTTAGTTAAACCCGAAATTTATACTTATTTTCACCTGCATTCTATTCCCACAAAAAATAGCACGGTCCTTATCCCACCTAAGCCTTTTCTGGCAATGCAAGGCAATCAGTACGAGTACGAAGATCAAGAATGTGAAAATATCCACCAACTGTATTTTTGCCCCAACGAAAAACCCATCGTAGATGCCCAATCCGAAGAATGCATCGACCAATTGTTGCAACTAAAAACTGAAAATCAACCGAAATGTGTACCAGTGCCAATTATCGTAGAAAACGAAATTATCGAAAGTATAAATTCAGTGCATTACATTGCAGTATTCCCAGAAGAAACGAAAATCAAAACTACTTGTACAAAAACCGATTTTATATCTCCAAAGGGCATCTATTTTATAGAACTACCACCGAGCTGTAGCTTCCAAACTCCAAAAAACGTATTCATCAACCACGAAGATGTCATTCCAGGTCAATCTTTACTACTTCCTGAAATAAAGATCGAGAATGAAGGAAGAATTCACTCTGGAAAAAACAAAGTTAAAGACATTTTCTCAGACAAAGTTCACCAACTCATAAAAGAAGAAAATCGAATGGAAGAAGTTAGTTTGAGAAACATTCCACACAACTACGCCTATGCTTGGTCTACACCCCTCTATATCGTAATTGCGATGGCACTTCTTGTTGGTGTTTTCAAATGGAAGTCGAGATGTAAATGCCAACCCACAACAAAAATGGTCAATGAAGTCACAGCTGATCCAAAACCAAAACCTAGAATTTTCCAAGAAGATGAGTAATCAATCCACGCCCTGCATGGATCTATTTGTGGATGGAGGAATTACATCCTGTATATTGCCGATGTACCCTCAGCACATTCAACATATAAATACGATTGTAAATATATTTCATTCAGTCTGCATATTATTTTCAATCTACAAATCCTGTTTGTACAGTTTATATATATTTGAAAGTCAATATTTTGTATTTTAAGTGTATTAAAAGTTTTTAAAAACAAAGATTGTGTAACGACACATATATTTAGCGCCATGACAAATACGTCAACAGCAGCTGTAGAAGTGCTACTAATCCTAACATTACCACCGCTGTATTTCTAGGAGCCTAGGGCGGTCAAGTACTGACTCACCAAAATGACATTTATAACAAGCCTACATGGATCCGAGTATCTCAAGCTACAACGGGAGTTAGAGAATTAGTCTATATTCGGAATGCCATTGGATCACATGGTACCAAAATATAGCTTTAAGAAAACCTTTAAAATAATGGTTATAGACAGAGAAGCTTGTAAAATGGGCCACCATTCCAAGCTGAACTTGTCAACTACACAGACGGCTCAAAAAACGGAAGAATGCGTGTGAGCCAAACTATTTATTGCAAAAGAAAAGAGAAAAATGTCTCTTAATGTGGGGCAGTATGCTACAGTGTTTCAAGCAGAGATAGCTGCCACCTACTGCGGAGCCAACGAAATCATCATGCAAAAGCTACAAGGAAAAACCATTATCATATTTCAGACAGTCAAGCGGCCACCAATGCGACAAACTCATTATAAGTCAATTCAAGGCTGGTCTGGGATTTCGTAATAACCCTGCTAGAAGTGGGCAGCAAAAACAAGTTCACAATTGCGTGGGTACCTAGCCACAGTGGTTACAAAGGGAACGAAGACGCAGATCTACTCACAAGAGAAGGCGCCTCGAAGGCTCTCAACAGACCAGAACCCTTGTGGCTTAACAAAAACGAGGGCGCACATGACTGAATGGGCACTAACAAAGTCTCAAGAATGGTGGACAAGATCAACAGAATTGAGGCAAGTGAAGGAATTCTTACCCGGTCCGACGCCAAAACTATCAGAGTATCTGTTGAAGCAAGAAAGAAACACCATGAGGAAACTCGTAGATATCTTAACCGGGCACAACAGACACATGCACTTCCTGAAACTGGCCGATAGCCGCCTATGCATATTCTGTTAGGAAGTAGAGGAAACCTGAAAACACATTGAACAGAATATTGCGTTTATTGGAAAATACCATAAGGGACAGGATTCTATAGAGTAAAAGGACTCCTATAATAGATCTGGAGAAGGTCGAGGTGGGCAGCAGGACTTGAAACAATTGGTTTAACGGATACCAATAGGCAGGAGTGTATACCCGAATTTGAAGTGAAGTATAGGGATATTGACAGAGACATGAGTTTTCTCAGAATCAGTGATAATAGTTTCGTGAATCTTAAACTTCTTCAGAAATCACCGACACGGTACTTATATATTAAAAATAAGTTCTCCCCAGGTTCTAACCATACACAAGGAATGGGTAAAAAATAATAGTTATTTTCAGAAAATATAACAACTTTATTAATCATAAAAAGTATATATATATATATCCTACTGTGATATTAACATAGTGTTATTATATTCTTACTTTTAATCAGGCAAGAACAATTTACCATTCTTTTAGAAATAAATTAAATGACAAATAATAGGTACTTAAAAAATTATATACATAACTATATAAATATAGTAAATACAAATAATACCATTTCGTAAATAGGGGAAAGCTTTTATCAATGTATACAGGATGTCTACAACAATATAAAAATTTCACAGTAGTTATCTTGCAACCACAAATAATCTACATTCTTCATACAGTATGCCACGAAAAAATCACATTGCCTTTCATACTGGGTTTAAATTGTTATTTTAAGCGCCCTTGAGTAATTTATAAGGTATTAGTTATATGTATGAACCATCCTATAAGTCAACTGACATTTAATACAGTGACGTTGAGTTTTGTTACAACTACTAGCATTGTGCCTTGCTCACCCAGCATTTGAGTAACTCACTATTTTAGACTGATTGTACAACTGAAAAGGAGCAGTGGTTGTGATAAAAACAGATTTCCTCGTTTTATGTTACTTAACTTTTAGATGAAAATGATATTGTTGAATTGTGTTTACCAACTATTAACCAGAACTCAATTGAAGTGTCTAATAATAAAAAGTGGTACATGCTATGTATAATGTTAAATGAACAAATTAAGTTGTGTGGCCATACCTCTCAAATTTAAAATTTTCTGATTATTACTTATATGTGATCAGGTACCTAACTTCAGTTTTCTCTTTTATGAAAATCTAGATTCATAAATATTCTGCGAACATATAAGTTAATTAATTAATAGAAATTAAGACAAATGTTGGATTCTTTACTTTAAAGGAAATAATTGAATAAAATTTTATTTGAATTATTCCCCTCATGGAAAGAGGCTTCAGACGAATTAACGAACAGTATTAAAAATTCATTTAAAAAAGGAATATGTTAATTTTCCCGTGGTTTATCCTGTAAGTTATTAGATAATTGTAAAATCAAAAATATTCTTGCACTGGAAGGTTCTCCAAAAATTACTAAATTTTTGAAGACTATTACGGAAATTTTTCCTAAAGTTTTACTTTTACTTATACCTGATGGAATTTACACAAATATTTGTATTATAGATTTATTGAAATTGTTACTAACGCACACCACATTACGTTCCATTTATTGTTTTTCTTGGGATTCCCGGAAAGTATTTACAGTAATATGAATATTTACGTTAAAAGCATTTTCAAACTGTATAGATTTTATCAATTCGAGCATACAAAATGGTTAAATTACAACATATCAAATTTTCACACAAAATAAAAGAAAATTCCAACTTTAGAAAATATTTCGGCTCGTTTTTTCAAAAATTTACCATTTACAGAAATAATTGTCAAGCCACCCGATTAAATAAATTGTAAACATCTTGCGATATAAACGTAAATATATACCAACAATAAAATCGTGAAAAATAAATAAATATAAGTTCCAAAAGTTACAAATCTAAGATAATTGTGTACAAAAATATTTAAAAATAGTGTTTTCTTTTTATAAAATTCTATTTACATTGTGTAAATATTACAACCGATTTGTCATTGAAAAATTGGAAAAAAATAAGTATAAAATATGTATATAAAGTAGAATCAATTTAATAAAAAACAAATTAGTATGCAATGAAAAATATATAAATTAGTATGCATAAAATAGTATGCTAAGGGATTTTATTGGTTTTTAAAAAGGATGAACGGTTTAACAATCAATATCCTAATTTTTAAAGATAGTTCAGCCCTGACGATTCCATATAAAATTTGATCATTTCGATCAAGATCAAAAATTTCATAAGACAAATAAGTCTCCTTCTGACTATATAAAAATGATTATCCTCAGCAGAATAGAAACGACAATATAAAAGGGGTGCGAAGAAAAATGAATCTGCACATCAGCATTCCTTGATATGCAATAAGCATTCGAGAAAATTTGTCATCTTTAGAAATCAAATATGTTGAAACATTATTCAACAAAAATCAAATAAATCCATATTCCACTATATTCTTGAAAAACATGGCTATTAAAAAATCCATTGTCTGGAACTCGCATAAACTTGAAAATATTGCTTGCCATATAAATTCAGATCCGCAAATAATTTAGAGGGTATTCGTAATAGTGCCAATTAACCTCTGTATGTATATTATCATATAGAAATGTTGATTTAATATTTCTAATGCAACAGCAATCATCAACTCTAGATAAGCTCACACCCCTTAAAAACGCACACGATAGAAAGTCGGTCAGCTACTTATTTGTCGGGAGAGTGAACGGACGGCCGATAGTCGACCGTGTAACACATTGCGTGCCAAGCCGTGATTTTTGAATTTGGTCCTGGGGGCCAAACAGCGGTTTTCTATTATTATTTGTGACTTTTGTATTAAAATAAAGGTTTGTTTGATACTTTAGTTTTTTATTGCTTTTGGTTATTTTTTTTTGTGTACTTTAAGTACAGTTGAATCCCAAGCTTCGACCATCAGAAGTGATTCCCCTGAACCACTTGACATTCAAAGACCCTGAAGGAGATCAAGGTATTCCAAGCGCATTCGATTATGAAGAAACTCCAACAGCACCAAAGAGAAGAAGGAAATCACGCAAAGCAACAGAAAAGCCAATGGCAATTCTGGCTTATAATAAAGGAAAAGCAGGTATTGATTTTTCTGACCAGATGGCTTCATACGTCACTACCTTACGAAAAGGCGTAAAGTGGTACAAAAAGCTTTTAGGAGTTTCAGTCGTAAACGCCTGGGTTCTCTATAAGCAGGCCACCAAAAATAAGATCCAGATACGAGCATTTCGAGATATATTAGCCGCAGAATTACTTGATCTCAATAATTCAGACAAACCACAGACGACTGAAACGGCAAAAGCATCTACTTCTTCGTATCATCATTTGGTTACAAGAGTAGATGACACTGGCAAGAAAATTCGCTGAAGATGTACAACGTGCTACAAGAACGTAGCCCAGGAGGTGGGTCGTGCAATAGCGAAATCTAGATCAAAATTGACGTACAACTACTGCGACAAGTGTCCTGGCCAACCACAAATTTGTATGACACATGTTTCAATAAGATACATTAGTTAAATTTTTTCGTTTTTTTTATGTATAACAGATTCAATGTTGTGTTACCTTTTATTATAAATTGAGTGATTTCAGTTTGTTTTGAACAAAAAAACCTTTTTTCAGTGAGATTGTGATACCTTTTTTTGTACCGAAATATAGTTTTGACCTTTTGTACTACAAAATCAATTTTACTCAAAGCAAGATTCACATAGCCATCTCCAGGAGCCACTGTCTAGATTCCCCATTTAAAATGTACGGCAGCGTGATGCATTTGTGCGAGACACGCACTGATAGGGTATAATGTCTGTCTCGTATAATGAAAGACGAAGCCTACTGGGAAATTTCAATGTCGCTCATATATGAGAGACATGGCACGCAATGTGTTAACTAGGAGAACAACACATATGAACATTAGAGTAGTCGACGATCGTATGCGAAATTAATCAGATATTGAGATGTGTTGAGTTATATTTAAGATACCGAAGAAAAAAGGGAGACGCAGAGAATTTTGGGTGCATGCAGTAATTAGTCAGCGTTTATTGAATCCCTACAGGAACACCCAGACAAGTCTTACAATTATTATAGAACATCCTTGAATTAATTTAATGAGCTGTTAGGTGACTTAAAAACACAATCATCATTCCAAGTAACTAATATGAGAAAGTGTGTATTGCTTCAGAAGAGATTATCAGTAACGTTAAGGTAGGAACATTTTGTACTGTTTGATACTTTTATTAGTTTAAGTAAGATTATGTATTAATAAAGGTTGTAACTCCTCTGGAACCCTATAACACTGTTACATCTCCGGAATTTGGAGATAAGATGTCTTCATCATTCTCCAACTGAAGCATGTCAGAGTCATGTTCATACCTATCAGATATGTATGAATCTGGTAAGTCCAAGGGTGAATGGATTGTATATTGTACTTGTTCACTCGGTAAATCATAAGTGGAAGGCAGGTTGCATCGTTGAACCCAAGAGTTCATTGCAATATTTGTTTCCAGAGCTGTATATCCAAATCGGTCATCTCCATGATTCGCTATTGCATCACTTTGAAAACGATGTGAAATAGTAGAATTTTGCAACGGAAATCCATAATTTTGAAATGGTATCTTTGTTGTAACATTTTGTCTGTGGGGTCCTATTAAACTTAAGAATTGAATTTTCCAAGAGCAATAAGCAAGATTCGAGCATTGACTAAAGTAAAACATGACGGCCGTGTGCTTTTAAGCAAACGAAACCTACATTTGCTCCACTGAATATCGGGTCGGTGCAAAAATGAAGCTTAGTTAGTTTACGGAATAAAAGAAGTTAGAATTAAAATAAATCTGTATATAAGTATTCAAGAAAGTTTGGCGTCTCTTTAAAATAAAAACTCACCTAACCGAACAATTATTAAATCATATTTGTCAGACACATTTCAGTATATGCAATCAATGTATTCATCATCTGGAACTCCATAAACTTTTCAAAATATTACTTGTCACATGAATTCAGATCTGCAAATTATCTTGAGGGTATTCATAACAGAAGGCGCCAGTCTCTTTTATATGGTAATATGATCATACAGAAATGTTGGATTAATATCTCTAATACAACAGTAAACGTTAACTCTCAGTAAGGTGGTAAATGATTCACTTCAGTTGAAGGAATCGGACCGGAACCACCACAACCCTTAGATGAATAAATATGACTACAATAACATCTGCCATGTTGCCAATCCACAATAACACAGTCAGAATTATTAGAGAATCACACCTCTTTATGAGGTGCAAAGTAATTGTTAAAAGGTCCATCCTATAAATAAATAATTTAAATAAAAATAGTACAAGGTATCGTTGATAGACATCGCGTATATAAATAATGTAAATAGTTTGTACCGCATAATAGTCATAACCTAATAAGACATCAATTTCAACACGAAAATATAAGCAACAATTTTTTTCTCTGTACAAATAAATAATATGTGCTCATCAATAAAAAACTTATTAACAATACTATGACTAGTCATTAAAATTACAAAGTGAGATAAAACAGAACAATGTACAAAGTGCACCAATAAGTGTTTCAAAACTTAATTATAAAAAGAGAGGAAGATAAAATTAAAATAATAATATTTGATGTTAGAATATCACCTATTTATGAAAACAATTATGTCGAGTTAATCCATAGAAAGTGGCCTAAAGAGAAGGCACAGTTAATTTTAAAATAAATATAACAATAAAAAAATTATAATGAGCAGCATAGATTTGAATCTAAATAAAATGTAATAAACATAGCATGGGATTAGTTTGTGCCATATGTTGTTCAGTAAATGAAAAAGTAGACATTATTTGGACTTTACGATTTTCTTAGTCTGACTGGCCACCGAAAGCGGAGTTGGGTAAAGCTGAATAAGCTTTCAAAACCGAATTAAAGGTTTTTAATAAAAGGGCGGTCAACTCCACTCCGTTTTGACTCGACCAAGGCTCGATTTGGAAGCAAAGCAAGTTGCTGACTACATTTTAATTATTGTGTTCTAGATGGAAATTACTTGTTTCTTTACAACCTCACTATTTTTGAAATTCTAATTAAAAAAAGACAATATATATATATATATATATATATATATATATATATATATATATATATAAAAGTTGCAACTGTTGAAACCACACGTTCAACAATTTGTATTTTCATGTATAGTTATGTTTTAGTTATTTTATTGTCGTTCGAAATTTCTACCGGCGAGCTACTGCATCAAATATTTTAATTCACTTCAAACTCTTCAATGCGTTGTATCTTGTAGGCGCCTGACGGTTTCCAATGTTTGCTATTAATTTTGCCGGTTCAAATCGGCGGAGCTAGACACACATTTTAGCGCCTAAATGCTGCATCTCCCTCGTTTTCGCTTATTCAGAGAACAAAACCACAGCAAAGAATATGTACTATATCCTCCGTGAGATGGACCAGTGGCATAACTACGGGGTGCGAACACGAAAAATTAAAAAAAATCCAATACATAATCACAGAAAATCTATATGTTATTGAAATGTACTTAAAGCTAAGAACTGTAGACAACAATTTTATAACAAAAACAAAGCTAAAATGCAGTTTTAGGGGCTCAAAATTTGAAAAAAATTTTCGATACCCAGATCTCCCGGTACTTCATCCCCCGCGCTGTGGCTCAGCATCCTCGGCGGTCGGTTCGTAAACATGCTCAACAATTGCAGTTGCCACGCACTAGTGTGCACGAAATAATGCAGTTAGACTTGAACTTTCACCCATATAAAATTCAACCATGCCATTTTTTGAAGGCCGAAGACCATGTAAAATAGAAAACGTTCGCCGAGACTATGATCAACACGTTTTGGAATAAGGATGGGCTTGAGCATATTATTTTTAGTGATGAAGCACATTTCCATCTAACTGGAGCCGTGAACAAACATAATTGCCGATATTGGGCCACTAACAATCCGCGGCAAAAACGTCAACGACATTTACACTCCAAAAAAGTGATGGTATGGTGCGCCATGTACGCCTCGGGCATAATTGGACCGTACTTTTTGAAGATGGTGCAGTACACGCTATACCGCCATGGTTCGAAATTTTTTACGCCCATCCCTACCACACAGTTTCCTGACTGTGATAACAACGGCACGTGGTTTCAACAAGATGGCGCCACGGCACATACTGCAGCGATATCCATAAATGCAGTGACCAAAGTGTTTCCTGGCACGGTAATTTTTATCAACGGCGATATTCCATTTTCTCCACGCTTACCTGACCTAACCCCCCTGACTTTTTCCTATGGGGATATTTGATAAGTCTACATGGAACCGATGCCACAAACCACCCAGCAGTTGAAAAACCGCATCACCAATGCTATACGTGGTATACCCGTGGCGATGTGTCAGAACGTTTTCCACAGCTTACGCTCCAGATTAACAGCTTGCTACGAAGAAGACGGTCGACATTTAAACGATATTCTGTTTAAATCCGCATATTTACTCTGTACAATAATGCTAATAAACCTGGTATATCATGTTCTGAAGGTAAGTTTTATTGTGTTAAAACCTTAAATTCATTACCCTGTACACACCCTACCACATTTGATAACACCGAAGTCAGAATCATTTATGGTAACGAATTCCTCCCAAATGCATGAACACCAATTGTATTACTTACACCTGAATCAAGACCCTATCTCGATTTTACCTTCAGCTCATTTGGACAAGACTCCCATTCTCCGTAAGTCTCCCATTCCTTGAAGAGTATACTGAAATCCAAGACATTGAGAGTTTCCACAGTCTTTCAAACACTGATTGGATCTTACGACTCTATAAGATTTTTTCAACTTACTCCTCGTTCTTTAAAAATTCCGAGACACTAGCCGATTGCTCCCCCAACGGACCCCAGTGCTCACTAGTTCGAACATATTTCCACAAACTTCCAACCAGAATGGTCTCCCAGTTAAGACCTACCAAATGTTTAAAAGTTTTTAAAGACATTAATACATTCCTTCTTTCCTGCATAAGTGCATAAAAACCGTTTTTTTGGGTTGTTGATGGAAAACGTAAAAATAACTCAAAAAAAAAATTCAAATTTCCAACTTTTTTTGGGGTAAACCAATACTTTTCTCGCATATTAGATAGGTTGGACGGAAAAGTAAAAAGTAAGATTATTATTTAATTCCTAGTTCATACTGAAATGCTTGTCCACATTCATTGTTCCATCTGTATGTATTTTCGACGTTATTTAAAGTTTATTGTTGGATTATTAACGAAATTACGGTGTATTTACTTGTGCCCAGAACCGGCTTCTATGAAGACGCAGTATACTAATCGAATGCAGAAAATTTCTCCAAACCTTGTTATGGTAAAACGGCCGTAACAGCAACTTTGAAGAGAAAGGAGCTTCTTACCTTTTTCATTAACCTGTGATATTCTGTAAATACAATTTGTTTGCAATTAAGGATTTTCAATATTATATCTTTAAAACAATTTAAATATTACTTGTATATGAATAAGTATGCTTTTAATAGTATATCACGTATCAAGTTTAGAACAGTGGAACTTTACTTGACAAGTATGGTTAATTTGAACCCGAGAGAAGCAAGGATTTATTTCCATACGAGTAAAATAAAATCTAAAAAGAACAGTTACTGAAGAAAATCTTAAAAAACGTAGTAGTATGACTTCTTGGTAACTTAGCAATCTAAACAAGATATGTTTTTTGTGATTGACGACTATTGACAGCATCCAAATAAAATCATATTTGAAGAGTGAATTATGGAAATGGTTAATAAAAACGACTTTGAAGATATTCTGAATGCGGCCCACGAAGCATCTTTCAGTTAGATACAAGGAAAGATACGAGAAAGCATATAATATGTTCTGAGAGTGAAGAAACGCCAAGAATTTTAAAGGCATTGACGAACATTTGATGCTGGCATACTTTTAAGAGAAGATAAGCTATTTTATATGATTAAATTGTGGTATATAGGTACTAATTTTGTTATTTGTTTCAGACAAAAGTCCTCAAAGCTTCCAGTTTATGGTCTACGTACTCTATGAATCAAAAGCACACTACTTAGCAGTGAAAATACGGATATTTCACAATATAAAAAGTTAATTGCTTTTTTGAAACGAAAAACGACAAATATAAACCTTAAAAATCAAAAGTTTTGACAATGGAAAACGTCATGAAGTTTTTGAATGAAGCTCCAGTCGACTCGTTTCTGTTAATGAAAGTGGTATTCATTTTTAGGCTGAATGGCGCATGTCGACGTGCAGAACTATGACTGAAGATATAGAGGATTCAGAAACAATGCTGATAGTAACGTTACAAGATACCAAAACAATGAAAAAACGTGTATTTACCGTAGGATCAGACGGCAATGGGTATGAAATTTACTACAAGTACTTACTGTTAAAACTCAAAACAGTAAGGCACAATCCATTTTTCCTATTTTATCGTCATGGTAAATGTACAGTACAGCCAGTTAGCATCAACACTTTCGCAAAAATCCCACAAAAAATTGCAGAATATCTAAAACTTCCTGATGCTTCAAGCTACACAGGTCATTGTTTGAGATGAACATACACGCAGCTTTTCTTACTGACAATGGCGCTGATATTCAGGATCTCAAAAAGCATGGGGAAAGGCGGTGCACAAGCGTTGCTGAAGGATATGTGGAAGAAAACATTGATAATAAAATAAAAACTGGGACTACCCCAATAAGTCCCCATAGGGATTGTGAATGGAAAAAATGTCCAGCAACAACTAGTTAAATCGGCGAGGTCAGAAGTTGTATCCTTTTCTAACTTAAATATTTAGTGTAATGAGATTTAAAATAAACGAATTTCTCTCTTGTTAAATTGTGTTTTGAACGACATTTACGTTTTAAAAGTAATGGTCGCTATGCTGTAAAGTGGCCCATTACTGTACAATATTGAGTTCATTAAACTAGCGCATTACTGTATAAAATGCGAAAAGAATCATTTTTCAATTCATCATGACAATGTTGTTGTATTAGATATTTATAAGTTGTCATTTTGGTTCAACAATATGAAAGTTGATACTCCCTTAATGACCTCTTTCTATGGATTAATCTCTTGTAAAATATTCAATAATATTTAAAACATCAATTGCAGATCTCTGCTGTAAACATAATTAAGACCAGTTGATATAAATGAAATTATTACATTTAAATATCTTATCACAAGCTCTTTTAATTTAGACAATACATGTTTGGTTCATATCATATCTCTTTATTATATAAAACAAATTATTTGTAGAACCGCTATACGTATTTCTTTCTTAGATTAGAAATAGAATATAATAATTAAATATAATAAATTCGTTTTCAATCAACCGGTCTAAATAGAAAATATCTAAAAATATCACCCATCTTAATAACCGATGAAACATTATCTATTATTTACTAGTAGCATTATCAGCTTGTTTTTTCCTCCGACGTCCTCCCTCTAACAGATACGAAACGTCGAGGACTTGCTTTGTAGGCATTTTGCTTAAGAGAGACAATGATACTCGGTTGAGACGCGCCTTCTGTTCAGCAGGATTCTAAAAATAAGAAACAACAGCTATCAAGACGGAAACTTTTCAAAATACACTCATAATCGAAAGATCACTGGTAATATCTCTTCACACAATTTCTAGACGTGAGGATAAAAAAACTTATTTAGTACATTATTTATTTTAATTTTAGTATCAATGCCTAACTGACCAAGTATCTCTAATTATATTGAACCACTCATCTCTAGAAGTATATATTCTAAAATGTTCGGAGGAATTATTCAATGGACAAATGTATTAATTAGTTCCAGAAGGGCATAGCATAATTTTCCAGACAGCTCGTCCATCATCCAGAACGTTCGAGATATTTGCATCAAATGTTAATGATGTAGGGATAATTCCAAAAATAGTTGGAGTTTCACAATACTACATCTATGAACAAGCGTCACTAGTAGGGGGAATGGTAATAAAAAACATATTAGTACATTATTTCTTCTATTTTAGTAACAATACCTATCAGACTATGTATCTCTAATAATAATAATTAGTGTACTTTATTGGGTCACCCAATAGGCCATCGGCCGAGGTCTTTCAGCCTGTTACAATATATTACATGGTGGTTTGTATAATTATTAGATAATAGTACTGAATTAAAAATGTATGCACAGAGAAAAAAAAATTGGTATGTGGTTTTCTTATTCCTTAAATATTGAAATTTTGAATGTGCTTCCAGATGGTATTGAGTATTTTCTGTGTGGTCTTCTTTCTCGATTCCTGTTTGTACAGAACCGGCTTAGTACCTCTATGTTGTGTTCTTTATGTGCAAACTTTTCAGAGAGGTTGTGTATGCGTTGATTTATGGGGACAATTACTGTTGTTTCGTACAGTAGGTTATTGGGTGGGTTGTGCAGAGGATTTCTGGAGTGTCTTATCTTCGTTATGGTTCTCAAGGAAGTGGTTGGCAGTTTGAAGTGTCTTGATGGTAGGAGTCTTCGCAGTAAGGTATATTGGGTGACAGTATTCTAGGATAGGTTGGCATATTGAACAGCTGTTATCTTACTTATCCCTGAATTCTTGAATGTTAAACACCGAAAGTGTTTGCTCCTACTGTTACATTTCCTCTTTATGTTGTTAGCATGTTGTTTAAAGTTCAATTTGTGGTCTATGTCTACCCCCAGATACCTCGCATAGTTTACGCAGTGAATGTCTTTGCCGTCTATATTTATTTTAGGTGAGTTTACTGAATTAATGTGGTTAAATATTATATATTGTGACTTGTCTGGATTAACTTTCAGCCACCATTTCTTGAACCAGATTAGGGTCCTGTCTAACAATACTTGTAGATTTTCAACGGTTTACGAGAGGGTTCAGTTGTGACTAGTCAAGGCCGTGTCATCAGCATACTGCAAAATGTAACGATTGTTATTGAAGTAGTCTTGTTGATGACTGTAGTTGTATATGTCGTGACAGTAAATATTATATAGAAGAGGAGACAATGGCGATCCTTGTGGAACTCCTTGTTCATTGTGGAATGTTACCGAGTATTGGTCGTCGTTTTTTATTTTTATTTATTTATGTTAAAATGGTTACTGGGTGAATGGTAGAAGTTTGATGTTTAAAGCCGAATTGGTAATCAGGAATTTTGTGTTCGATTTCATTTTGTAACAGATATTTCATGATGTTTTCGAGTTGCTTTCCCAAAACTGAAAGAAGAGTGATAAGACAGTAGTTTTTTGCACAATGATGGTTCGTATTAGGTTTAGGAATGATAATAATGGTTCCCTGCTTCCACTCACTAGGAAAGTAGTGATGCTTCAAACAGTACTCGTATATTTTGATGAGATATCTGTGTATCTTTTCACTCAGTTTTCGTAATAGATCTTTAGTAATGTGGTCATGTCAAGTACTCTTTCCTTTGCTTAATATTTCAAAATACACATCTTCTATATTACTGTTGTGTGTTCAGTGTTCCTCTTCAAAGTATTCATCATACCACTGACCGATTTCATCATATATTTGTTGGTCGTATTGGGGTTCATCGTTTTTTTCTGAACGTTTCTTTGAAGTAATTAGCAAATACCTCTGCTTTTTCTTCATCGGTGGCATACACAATGTTGTTTTCTTCAATTGGCTGTGATTTTGATATTCCTTTGTAGTTTGTTAGTTTTCTAATTTGTTGCCAGTAATCTTTACTTTTGCTAGCGTTTATTCAGTACACACTGTAGCCCATTTGTATTCTTTGTATTGTCTAATTAGGGCTTGTACATTTTTGTTGTAATTGTTTAGTTGCGTTTTTGCCTCAACATTGGGATCTCTCAGGTAATCCCTATGCATTTTTCTTTTGTTTTTTATCATTTTTATAATGTATGGTGGTAGTTCGTGGATATAGTGTTTTATTTTCAGGTCTGGGCCGTTTTCTATTGTGAGTGATGTTATTGTGGTGTTGAATTGTTCAATTTTTCCTCTATCAATCGGATCGTCCCCCATACGATCAATGTACTCCTCAAACTTTTCGTTAAGTTTGTCTATATCACACTTCTTGATGTTCTTTTTTATTATTTCTTGCTCTATGATTCGTCTTTGAAGATCGATGGTTATTTCTATTGCATTATGTTCTGTTCCTAAATCTGAATGGGTTTCTACTGTTACGATATTATTTTTGATGTTTTTTGTGTATATTACACGATCTGGTGTAGAGTCTGGGTTATTGGCCATTCTAAAGGTTGGAGGAGTAAACGCCATTTCGAAGGATGCATTATTGATAAAATCCTTTATTTGTCTGCTTTTATTCCGATTCACATTTAGATCTCCTACAATCACAGCATATTTGTATAGGGAGGCTTTGTTGAAAAGCGTTGGTTCGATGGGTACATTTGGGTGAATATATACAAGAAAAATGTGTAGTTTATCTCCTAGAATTGGAATTGAAAAGTGAAGCACCTCATTAAGTGGGTTATTCATTTTGGGATGGTTTTCTTTTAGCATTTTTATCTCCTGGATGCGCCTGTATCAAACTTCCACCACGCACATTAGTGTTTACTATGTTTCCATTTAGTTGTAGAGTGTTCCAGTTTCTGTAGTTTGTGTTACTATTTTCTTTTGTTTTTGTTTCCACAAATAATGCACAGTTTTTTATGCCTCTCAATAATGTTGTTGATGAGGTGTTTTCTCGGTGAGTAACTGTTGAGATTGGCGTACATGATTTTAAGTGTCAATGTGAACTTGAATATTATTATTCCCTTGGATAGATTGAGTGGGCGAAGTCGTCGAAGGTTGCTCCAAGTCGAACATCAAAATATAGAGTCAATTTCCCGAGAAATGCGCAACGGTGTCTATGGAGTATTGGGCGACGAATTTTTTCCTCAGCTTTGCAATTATTTCATCTCTGGTAGTGCTATTCATTTTATTTAGTTTGTTGACATATGTGTCAATAATCATATCGTGAATTGTGACTGCTGAACATATTTTGGAGTTTTTGGTTATTTTCGGGTCGATTTCGTGGGATTTCTTGTTGAGTGTCTTGATCTGACTATTAGGAATTCCTTCGATTGGCTTAGTTGGTCTACGAGGGCACTTCAAGAACCATGCTGAATGGTCTCAAGCTCCGCATGATGCGCATTTTGGTGTAATATTTGTTTCTTTAATAACCAAAAATAACATAATGAATAATTCAGTTCACTGTTATCATTTCAAAGTGATTAGTCAGTGGTGACATACACCACAAACTTTTCCAAAAATATGATAAAACTTGATAGGAGAAAGTTTGTAAAATTAAGGCAGTTCATTTGAGGGGTTTTAACTACACAAAAACACTTATACGAAATTAAAAATAAGACTAATAAGAGAATAAGTTTGTTGTGAACATTCCATTTTAGGTTAACATTCTGTTTTCAAATATCATTAAGCCGTTCAATCTTTGTGGATTATGACTAATGCTAATACATTGCTTTTTGATCCACTTATTGAGGTGGATCATTCATCATCTCCTCTATTTCTTCAGTTTGCTTGAGTCCCTGCTAGTCTCATTATCTCCACTCTACTCGGTTTTTATATTTTCATTTCCAATTATTTATTTCTCTGTTTTTTGTATCTTCCTCTAATGCATCTTCACAGATCAGAACCCACTCTGTAATTTTTCTAATCATGTCCAATGGTTTTCTTGTCATTATATATCCTGCCCCTTGTAATATTTGTGCTCTTATGAATCTTATAACGTTTTTGCCTTACAGTTCATCCTTTATTACTTTTGCCTGTTACTGTCCCAGAACTGTTCACATTATTTTTCACTCTAATATTTCAAGATCATTTTCCTCTTTTCTTGTTATTGTGCTTGTTTCCAATAAACATATATTTTTTTTGTTAATGTTTTTCATTTTAACATTGCTCGATTTCAACCATAGATTTGATTTCCCTTTATTACCCTGTCTTCCATTCGCTCTTTCCCATTTTTTCCACTCCTAAATAATTGAAGAGGATGACAGCATCAAATCTGTGGTTTTCGATTTCAAGATAGTTTTGTGCACTACTGAATTCTCTTCCTTTCAAATGAGCTCTTCTTAAATGATCCCTGGAAGTATCAGTGTCAAACTATGTTACAAAAATCGTGTTGGACAGTGACATTTATCGTTTGGTGAAGTTTTCAAAATGGTACAAATAAGATGTGAACATTATAAAAAAACTTTTCACTGTAATAAAAAAACATTAATTTCAATAAAAAATACTTACCTTAACGACAGGTTGTGGTACAGCATTAGAAGTGGGCGTTTCATGTTTAACACTTGTTCCTCCACTTGCCGATGATCCACTTTTAATTGTTCCTTCGTCGTTTTTCTGCTTTCTCCCTGTAGACTTCATAAATGCTTCATCGACGTCGTGAGGACAATATGTTCTAGATAATTTTAGACGCGTCTCAAAGTGTTCGAAAGCAAAGCTTTTCGTGCATATGGGAAACTTAGATTTTGATACCTATAAACAATAATTTACATTATTAAATATTATCCGGATTAAACAAATGCGGTATTTTACCTTGCTGAACATTTTAGCTCCTTTATCAACTCTATATTCGCATATGTATATATGATCCGGAGAAGATCCTATTGGTCTACCTTTACAGTACGTATTTACATCCACAACCCAACAATGGGATATAATTAATTCCACAGGCACTGCTTCATACAGAGGTACTCTCATAACCTCGTTTGGGAAAAATCTATAAATTATTATGATTTTTAAAATACAATTTCTCGATTAATGATCAATCAACAACTTACTTTCTAGTGGGTTCATGGAAAGTTTCATGTGGTCTTAAATAATGGTGACCATAAGCCATACGTTTACCGGTTTTTTCCTCTTTCCACAACCTTTCGATCCTAAATATGTCCAACTCGGAGTATTCTATCTTACCTATTGTATCATAAGTGTGCTTTTTATTGGTACCTTTTATTGGAATATCTCGTAAGACATATACCGTATCTCCTTGCCGCAATTGGAGATCGCCCCTCATTAGAGTCATGAAGTATCTAAAAATAAATTGGATAACGATGAATAATGTTCGGTACGTACTTTTAAACAAAACTTCTTACCTGTGTCCATGTTCAGTAAACTCGTTCAAAGGAATCTCATAGTCAACTTTCCTTGGTACACAAATCTCGCAATGATAACTGGCAGCACTAGCATCTGCTTTTACGCATTCGCAATGTTGCCAAACCATACAACGTTCGCACTGTATCATAAGACCTTCATCTCTCGGAATACCACATATACACCTAATAATATCTTCTTCTTCACCTAGATAGATAGATAGATATTGTTACATTATTGAAGAATTTGCAAGGTTTGTACTGTACTTACTCTTTTTCTTGTTGGACACAAAAGTAGATGGTGGTTTTTCCCCTAGAGTATCTTCAAATTTAGTGAGACTTTCCCTTTTAGAATCTGTGTAAATTTTCTTTAACTTAGCACTAGCGATTCCCATCTCGCTCGTACGTCCATAGAAACGAATATAGTTCCGGAACAACAGATTAAAATCGTCATCAAAACTTTCCGCGGTTTTGTACACTCCAGTCGCTATATTTTGTTCTATGGTAGTTAGATCTATGGGATTTGAGAGGCGTGTATAAAATTCGGGTACTTTACGTTTTGATGGCATTGATAAGAACGGTGTACTTAGGAGTTCGCCTTTTGAATCTAAAACAAAATAATTTTATATACAGAATAATTAAAAAGTAAGGTACCAGTTAAATAATTCGGTTCTCAATAGCTTTAAAAAAACGTTGAACACAAAATTTTCATTTTGAAACTGTATTCTATTAGTCCATAATATTGTCAATCACACAGGGCCTCAAATGTTTTATCATTTTCTGATACTCTATTAATAAATACGACAATGACTTTATTAGTATGAAAAGTATGAAACATAAAGAAAATAAACAGTAAATGTATAGAAATATGGTTTTAATAAACAAGAACTAATATATTTTTTAAACAGTTGTTCTAAATGTCCTCCACCTTTCTATTTGGCAACATCCAACAACTTTTGTAAAGTACAGGTAATATGACACAGTATCCGCAGTAACATGAAATTTTATAAAATACGAGGTGTGTCTTAAATGTTGTAGATGAGTGGATTCTACTGTCACCTCTGTACAAAATAATGTCTGACCATTTTTTGAAGAAAAAACAACTAGTTTCCTGGCTAAATGCCGTGATGAATATTGAATTACATCTCCTCCGAAAACCGTGACGTCATATCTACTTTCTGTCAATACAAACATCTCTAATGGCTCGCAATTGCAAGGAGAAAAGTGTAAAGCTGGATTTATAAACTCTGTTGTTCCCGTTGTTCGTTGCTTGCCGTCTTTTCCAAGTTGCTGGCGATTCGTTATTCACAGTTGTTTCCGAGTCGACTAATTTATATCGGTTTTTCGTTGTTGGCGTTCTTGAAATTTGATTGGTCACAACGGTGACGTCATTTCATGCTGCCGAAGTGCATCAATAAACAGTAGCTTATTTGAATATAGCGCCTCTCTTTACTGACCGTAAAAACAGTAGTGCCAGTTTTGACTGAAAAATGATTGGTAGAAATCAACTCCCGTAGGACTAACTTCAGTTTTCATTACTGGAACTGCGAATCACGAATAACAAGATATAACATTCGGTTATTTGAGAGCAACGACGAACGACGTGGAAACGACGAACAACACAACAACACGGTTTATAAACGCATGTATGTGATATCAAAGTTTTATTTTCGAGCAGCGGGAATCACGAACAACAGAGTTTATAAAGCCACCTTATCTGTCGACGGGCCTCGACCTACGAATCTCCTCGTATTCATATTCCTGATTACATTTTCTTAATTTTGAGTCTATTTTAATGAATAATGTGTTTTTTAGAGAAATATGTTTTGTCGTTTCGGCTCAATATTTGCATCAAAATATTATTTGACATTAACAACTCTGTTATATTAATGTATATACTACATGAATACAATCCGTCTCAATAGACTGCATAAGCTGTGACGTCATAGGGGTGGGCGGGTTAATATAATGTGTATTTAAAATTATTAATTCAACTTGTCATGCCATCTATCTACACCCCTTCAAAGTACTTATGTATTTCTGCTTTTTACTTTTGTGGATCTTTTCAATAAAGTCTGTCGTTTACGAGTCATTGACGAGAACAGTACATTTCATTTTCCCTCTAACTCTAAATTAATAGGTTTTGGGCCCAGACCCAGAAAACCACGTTTTTTTATTTCGGTCGTGAAAGTTAAACTGCTATTAGTTGCCGAGCAAGCAAAAGTTCGTCGTTCGTAAAGACTCGATTTCTAAACAGTAAACAGTTTTTTGTGGATCAAAATGGCAGTTAACTATCTCGCGAGTGTCCCAAAGTTACAAGGTCGCGAAAATTATAAAGAATGGTCGTTTGCCATTGAAAATTTTCTAGTCCTTGATGGCCTAAATAAATCTATGGATGGTTCAAAAACTGATTGCGTGCATCAGGTAGCTAAATCCTAAGCAAATATTATATTATCCCTAGATCCATCTTAATATGCACATATTAAAGAGGCTACAACAGCTAGAAGTATGGGACAAACTCAAGGATCTGTATGAAAATAAGGGATTTACGAGAAATATTTGACTAACTCGTAGTTTAATATCGTTGAGGCTAGAAAGTTGCTCATCCATGGAAGAATACGTGAACCAAGTTATAGAGACCTCGCAGAAACTTGGCAGAACAGGTCTTAACCTTGATACGACATTGGTAGGAAGCTTACTTTTGGCGGATTGCCTGAACGTTTTGCCCCGATGGTAATGGAGTTAGAACACAGGGACATCTACATTACCACAGACTCCATTAAAACTAAGTTTCTCGACATGCAAGTAGATGGCGCCACCAGTGACAGCTCGACAGCTAGTGCATTTGTCGGCAAAACAGAAAACCATTAGAAACGTCATGTCAAACAGCTGGATAATCATGGAAACAGAACACAAAACAAAAATAAGCACAAAAGCTCGAACAAAAATGATATAATTTGTTACAAGTGCAAAGATGTCACAGTGTCCTCAGAATCATAATAAAAACAGTAAGAGCAATCAAGGTAAAAAAAATGCTTTTAATGTTACATTTCTCAGTGCAAAGTTTAACAACGTAGAATGGTACTTAGATTCCGGTGCAAGTATTCATCTGACTTGCAGGCAAGACTGGTTGTTAAACAGAAGAGAACCAACTCTCAAGGAAACTATGATTGCAGACAATATGAAAATACCAGTGCAAAGTTGTGGCGAAATAAAAATATTTACAGCAGTAAACAAAGAAAATTTTGAGATTGAAATCCAAAATGCACAGTACTGCCGAATTTAACAACAAATTTTCAGTCAGTGAATTGTTGAAAAACGGAAATTCAGTTGAATTTAGTAGAGATACTTGTAAAATTTAGCTGAGGCTTTTCTAGTTGGTGGTGTGTATAAACCTAAGATTTGTGAAAAGTGCTTGTTTTTTGCACAAGCAGTAGCTACAGGTGAAATTTGGCACAAAAGATTAGGTCAAAACAACTCTACGTATCTAAATAAAATGAAAAATGGTCTACTAGATGGAGTAAACTATAGCGACAATGTAAAAATTGACAAACAAAATTGTACAGTATGTTGTGAGGGGAAGCAGTCCAGACTACCTTTTGAACATACTAGAGTATTAGCTTATTAGCTGTAATACACAGTGATCTAGCAGGACCAATGGAAACTACATCAATAGGAGGCTCAAAATATTTTGTACAGTTTCAAGATGATTTTAGTGGCACGTCCTTTGTTTATTTTATGAAATCAAATAATAATAGGTCATTAATTGAAAAGTCCAGGTGTTTACTATATGAAGCAGGATTGGGAAAATGCTTCTGGGCAGAAGCCGTAAACACAGCTTGTTATCTCAGAAACAGATCAGCAGTATCTAGTATTCCAAAAACACCATATGAAATGTTCTTTACTCAAAAGCCAGACCTAAGTCATATTCGAATTTTTGGCAGTATGGTTATGACCCATATTCCAAAAGAGAAAAGAACAAAAGTCTAAAAAATTAATTTTAGTAGGTTTTTCTGATACAATTAAAGGCTAGGTATGATAAGAAAACAGGCAAGAGATGTACATATTTTTGAAAATAAATATGAAAATAACATTTCTTATGGTAAAGACATTTCTAACGAAGAGAATATAGAAAAGTTCACACACGAAAATATTTCTGATGAAATGGACTCATTAGAAGAAATTATAGAACAATCGTCAACTGATGACGAGCTACATGATGAAACATATGTTCCTGAAGAAAATATCATTATTCCAGAAAATATATGAGCATCCACAAGGCAAAGAAAAGAAAAATTATATGAAGACTGTCACTTACTTCACGCCAGAAGGGAAACATTTTACAGAGGTTCCAGCTTCAGTGGGAGATCCAAGCTCAGTGGAAGAGGCTCTTTCAGTGCTTGATTCTCAGAAGTGGAAAAGTGCTATTAGAAGTGAAATCAATAGTTTCAGTGAAAATTGTGCGTGGGATCAGGTTGATCTAAATGAAGGTCAATCTCCAGTTACGTGCAAGTGGGTATTCAAAAGGAAATTCGATAATGACGGTAATGTTACTTATAGAGCTAGATTGGTTGTGAAGGGATTTAGTCAAAAACGAGGTATATATTTCGATGAAACCTTTTCTCCTGTTGTTAGATATTCCACATTAAGATTACTTTTAGCATTGTCTATTCAACTTAATTTAGATATTTTTCATTTAGATGTTGTTACAGCCTTTTTAAATGGAAAACTGGAGAAAACTGTATTCATGGAAATATCAGAGGGTTAGTACTAACACCCCAAACAACCAAAATAAAAGCGTTTTAAAACTTAATAGGGCCATTTACGGTCTTAAACATTCATCACATGTTTGGTACAAAGAAGTTGAAGTTGTACTAGATACTTAAAACTATAAAAGATGTGATCATGAACCTTGCATTTTTGTAAAACATGAAAACAACTTTATGACTATAATAGCATTGTACGTTAATGATTTTTCTATTTTTTCAAACTGTATGCAGGAAACAACATTTTTCAAAGAACAGTTAGCCTTGAAATTTAAATTGCAAGATTTAGGTTATATTAAACAATGTTTTGGTATGAAAATCAAAGTTGATAAAAATAAAAATCAAATTTTGTTAGTTCAGGAAGAGTATGTCAATGAATTATTAGATAGATTTAACATGAGTGAATGCAAACCTGCAAGCACACCCATGGACAAAAACGTTAGCTTTAAACCAGTAGATTCTGAAATTTGTAGTAAAAAGTTTCCATACCAACAGCTTTTGGGCAGATTTGTCTATTTTGACAAGGCCTGATATTACATTTGCAGTAAATTTCCTTCGTCAATTTAATAACTGTTCTACGGAACAGCATCAGAAATGTACAAAAAACGAATCCTTAAGATATTTATAAGGAACAAAATCATTTTGTTTAAAGTATGAAAAAGATAATTTTGACCTGACAGGGTTTGTGGATGCTGAATTTGCCAGTGATGTATCTGATAGAAAGTCTTATACTGGTTTTGTTTTAAAATTAGCAGGTCAATTTCATGGCAATGTAATAAACAGAAAACTGTAGCTCTGAGTAGTACAGAATCTGAGTACATGGCTATAACTGAGGCTTCTAAGGAAGCCATTTATTTTAGGAATTTAATGTCGGAACTTTTGGGTATTTCTAAGTGTATAACTATTTATAACGATAACCAAAGTGCTCAGAAGTTGGCATTAAATCCCATACATAACAAAAGATCTAAGCACATAGATGTACGTTATCACTTCATTCGAGAAGCTATTTCAAGTAATTTAGTTGATCTTAAAATTTTTACCCACAAATGCAATGATAGCTAATGTGCTAACTAAGGCACTATGTTTGCCAAAACATAGTAAGTTTAGTTTTCAGTTAGGATTATGCAAGAGTTGATTAATATTGTTTAAATAAGTGGGAGTGTTGATAAAACGTGTATTTAAATTTAACTTGTCACGCATCTATCTACACCCCATCAAAGTACTTATGTATTTCTGATTCTTTTTAATTTTGTGGTTCTTTTCAATAAAGTCAGTCGTTTACGAGTCATTGGCGAGAGCAGTACATTTTATTTTCCCTCTAACTCTAAATTAATAAACCTTTACAAACAAATCGATAACGAGAGCAAAATTGCCATAAGAGTTTTTCATTACCTGTTTTTCTTCAATTTGTTACAAATAAGGGTTATCATTGGTAGAATCAGAGACTTAGTGTGTAGTTCAAAAGATTTATTCATAAGAATCGCAAAAGTAATGCTTTCCAAGCTTTTTAAAAAAGGTTTAAATGAATCAGTTATTTGGAAAAGGACACAAGTGACTGAAACACATTTTTACACCAGACATAAAAAACTGATTGAATGCGATAATTGAATATATAAGGTCGCGAGATTTTTTTACATATTTTATAGACATATACATCCAAGTATAATGAAATGAATGTTAAATATGTCACAACTCATGTTTCATCATTTTGATAACTTGTGTCCTCTTCCAAACTTAAAAATTATTTAAAGTGCAACATTAGTGTGGATTTATTGTTGATAAATGTTTAATACAACAATCAATTTCTTTATATTATACACAAAAAACAGTATAGTTGTTCTGTATTAAAATGACCTAGTGATCTTCCACAGGTTCATCGGTTGAATTGTTAACCATTCAAATATAATTGCGTAAAACAATTTTCTGTTCTGATTTCAAATTAGCCACTTTCTTCATATTAATTGGCGGTTTCGTGTTGTATGCTCTGAATTTCTCTGCAGTGGGTAGTTCTGGTCTAGACCCAGAAATATTTGCCAATGAAAAGAAGTGATGAATCCATCTATAAAATGTAAGACAGTAAGGACTCGCATATTCTCAGATTCATACCAAAATTCGTTGTATTGTGAGATTTGAAAAGAAACCTTCTGATTCTTGGGCACTTTACGTTTCTGGATTTTGAAGTCAATTATCTGGGATGTTTTGTATTTCTTTGACTACAAAATTTCCTTATTTGGAAGATTGCTTAATAAGGTCCATGTATTCGTCATGAGTATAGATTCTATCTGTTCTTCTTAACTTCGTTTTCATGGTTCCGAAATCTATATCGCAGTCCTTGAATGAATGACTTCTTGTAGGAAAATAATGTGTTATGGAAAATAATGTATTAACTTTTTTAATTGGTTGCTAGCTGTCAATGCCATTATAAATCTAACCATGGTATGATTTTTATTATGACCTGGACATCCATCTGAGAAAATATAGAGTTCATCTATATTATCTGGATGTATTGGCATATGCAGTCATTCAAGAAACTGCAGACCTCCTGTCAATGCTTGTCCCTAATGATAAGAGTAGAATGTAGCATTTCCACTTTTCAAGTTATGGATACAAAACTCATAAACCCAAAGCTGCGAAAATAGAAAATTTCCTGACATGGAATATGCCGCAATGGCAAATTTTGCATGTAATCGACTACTATCCCCATGATAGTATCCTTTTCGGAACAAACCTTTTTTATAATGGGATATTTGTATGTATGAGCATTTGAAATGCCCTTAGTGCGTTTTCTTTCTATCACATCATCCCCATCATGACAAATATTCTAATCACAGATTTTATTCACAGAATCAAGTACTGGATAGAATAAACAACATGTGATTAACCAAAGGACAATATAATATTGGAATCTGAACATCAGTGAATCACATCACTAGGCCACCACACCACCGCTACATACGGCTATTTTGAAAAGGTCACACCTGTACCACATGTGTCCTTTTCGAAATGAATGTGGTGACATGATCAATATGGTTGCACAATGTAGTATATTGATGTATCGTTTTCAAATTGAATGATGAGGCTTCAATTCAGAATTCATGTCATAAAACGATTTTTCTCCAGATTGTTGCTTATGTTCTTTTCCAAATAACCGATTCAAATATATTGCGGTTATGTATTATTGTCATATTTTTGTTATTTTCATATTTATTACAGATTTTATTATACAAATGTCTTCAAAACATGTTCTGAAGCTATCTAGTATTATATTCCTTGAAAATAATACTAAGATCATGAAAATGCGTTGGAATCAAACCATGTGAAAAAATGCTATTTGATGCCGATTAGATCATTATTAGGGGCAAAAGTCATGCTAATATGAAAGATAAATCATACAATGTTGAGGTAAGTATTCAACTTTTTTTGTACTCTACATTATTTCAAACTCACATGTTATTACAGATAATCTAAAACAAATCAGGTGATATTGAAAATGCAATGTGTGCTTGTCCAAGGGGGGTAAGTTGTCACCATATTGCCCCTTTAGTTTTATTTGGACATTACAACATATCTGTTACTGATACTGAATGTATCAAATATTTTTTTCGTGTTTTGACTACAACGCATTTTCATCCCTTTTAGGCCCGGTCTTTTCACCTATGCCCCGGCCTTTTTAAGTGCGAATAAAATGACCAATAACTAATTGGAAAATACATTTATTAGGAGGTCTTACTCAACAAATAAAGTGAAAATGTCTTTCAAACTAACTTTAACCATCGATTTATTATTCCGTGAATTAACACAACAAAAATAACTATTTTAACGTTGGCTGCAATGAAATTACAATAATTGACTTTATAATATGTGTAGAGAAAGATGCACAACGTATATATGATAGAAAAGGATAAACAATTGTTGTTTCGCGGTCGCGTTGTAAGTTGCAAAATAGATTTTAGGTTAGCTGTCGCACTAGCGGATGTGGAGAGCATGCGAAAACAATTCCCAACCACGAACGATTTGCGAATTCAACCGAAGTCCGTCAAAAGTAAAAGCGGAAAAGAAATGGTTTTGTTTTCAATTTGTAGATTGCCTCCTTAATGGTAATTGTCACAGCATCTGTACATTTTCAAAGGTTAGGTATGTTGTTGTGGCGTATTGTATGTCATATTTTATTCTGTTTTGTGTGATAAAGATATTTAAAAAATGGATATCGTCACATGTTCCCTATGTCAAAAAAGTTTTAGTGATATTTTTAATTTAAGGAAACATGCAAAAACATTTCATCACAGTATGATTATTAATACTAAATGATAAGAGCATATAGATAATTATCTGAAAATTAATAGGTTGCGGTACCTATTTATTTTCTTATCTATTTATTTTTATAGAAAATTGACTAAAAATATTTTTAAAATTGATGGCTACTAGCAAAGCCGATTTAATACAGATAATCCCTTACTTGGGTAAAAACAGCCCACAAATAGAGACCAACTTTTTAGAGATAGCTTTGCGTCATTATTGCGCGATTTATTACAATAATCTACTGACATATGAAAGCAGTATAAAATATAAGTCGCTAGCATGACGACATTAGCTGCAATCATCAAATGAAAATTAAACATATATTATGCTTCTAGAATAAAAACATCAGAATCTAAAAAACATGCCAGTTTTTGATTTTGATATGTAGTTTTCCATAAAATTTAATTTTCCTGAATTTTCTACTTCAAATAATTTATTTTTCGAGCAAAATTTCATGGAAATCAGAATCAATTTTTTTACGATTTTCAATTATTGCTATAAACATTTCAACTTTAATATTTTATAACTCGGTTTGAAATATCGGTGGAAAATTGTCGTATTTATTTTATAATAGTATTAACGCCTCTCTTTCGATTTTTTACCAATTTCAGTCTTTATTCATAAACGTAGTTGTTACGAATTTTTTTAGGGCAAATTTTCACAAAGATTTCTAGTTCAACTTTAAGTTTATTTCGATCTTATAGCTCCTAATAACTTAACTGTAGAATAATGCTAAATATTCTGCGAATATAAATTATCCAATGATGGAAAGACGAATCAAGGGTCTATTTGATAAATATATACTATTTACAACTTTATTCAGGCTTGGAAAGACGGGGCCTATGAATAAATAAGCCTTATCTGACAAATAGTTATCAATCGAATTATCTGGTGGATTACTATCCTGACAGATAACAGATTTTATTAGATCTGGAATTTTAAATTCCTAACTTCACTGATCATATGGTTTGTATAGTTCTCTCAATGTAATATATCAATATAAAATTTTTGGTGTCTATGTTTATATTAACAACATAAAAATTTATGGTGTTAACATAGCACTTGTAGTTTTATTCAATTGTTTCTCAATCGACCAAGTATAAGTTGTTTGATTTTAGTCCCACAAAACCTTTATTTTTCCAAAATTGTCTGTGTCTTCAGAGAGTGTCTTTCAAAGTGATTTCGTAATTATATGATATGAATAAATAAAAACGATAGAGGGCTCCTAATTTCAGTCAAGCTGACTTATTACAAATAGCTTCAAGTTCTAAAGCTACTATTGAAAATAAAAAACGGATGTTTTGGTTTGGAAGGATAAAGAAGAGTGGTGGAAAAAATAGCTACTATTTTCAAGTCCAAGTCAGATAATCATCTTATTGATTTTATTTATATATAACTGTAAATATGAAATTCTGTGTCATTCCATGTATTGAAATGATCAGGCCTTGATTGTCGATTATGATAATCATCATTAATTTCCTCAATCAAATCGAAATTATCAAAAATTACTTCCATTTTTAAATTTTACAAAATCACTATTATGTTATCCAATAACACCAACACAGGAAAAATAATTTATAGATTAGGTATATACAAACATAATATGACTGATCCATAAAATAAAGTTTTATCTAGAACTTAAGCTGGCAAATAACTATTCCGCAGTTTATCTGATATTTGATAGTGAAAAGACAGAGAAAGTAAAACTTCCACCGGAAAAGTAGTGGGAGAAAACCTCCACCTCTTCATCCGGATACCTCACAGAGGGAAAAAAGGCCAAACAGCACAAAGGTCGTATGCCGTTCGACCTCCCAAAACTGGGAAAACCGGGCGGCATAGACGACCCACTGAGAAAAGGCCTCAGTGGAGCAGGGGTGCGGAAATACCTGCGACTCCTCAATCAGGGAATATCCCTGAAGGGGCCAGGAAGCAGGTTATTCAGCGCCCAACCCCCCCGAAGGAACCACCAACGGGGAAGGTAAAACTGAAAAGAGGCCCGGAGCATATCACTCCTCAGCAGCGACCTCTACGTAAAAAACCAAAAACAGCTGCAACGGTAACTGGGCGCCACTGGTTACACAGCAGCTGTTAAAACAGAGAAGGCTTTCAGGGTGGGAATAATACCCAAGGATTATCCTGGGGTCATCCTGAAAGCAGAGCAGATCTCCACCCTGGATGACACTCTGGTGGAAGAGCTGTGCCAGAGCAAGGAGAAGGGATCCACTTTTCAGGTATCCATTTCCATTGTGGAATGAAACTGGTGGACTGTGGGTCCCAAGAATCGGCAGACTGGCTCATGAAGTCAGCACCGAAATTAAACTCTTGGGAAGAACCCGAATTGGTGGCTCGAAGTGGAGTCACCATAACAGTGTTCTTCCCAAGAAGCCACGGCATGAAATTGGAGAAGATCCTCCAACTTGTCGAGGTTCGGAGCTCCAACCTCACTACTGGGGCTTGGAAGATCCTGAACTCTAAAAAGAGGTACAGGGACTATCCTCACGATTGGGATCGATCACCAATCTCGGGGGCTCTGAAGGCAGGAGGTTACGCGCTAATCTTCCGTTTTGGGCGTATCCTTGTCTCGGGGCTGGGAAAAAAAGAGAACCCCGCGGAGGATCCAAAGGGCATGGAGATACCCTCCACATCAGGAACCTCTAGAAAAAGGCAAAAGCTTGACCTTGGGTCAGCCCGAGATCTCCATTGGTTCTGATTGAAGAAAAAACAGAAAATGAAACAATTCTTATGGCCAAGCATTATCTATTTGTTTGAAATATTCATAAGCTCCACTCACACCTGTGATGTCTCGCTTAGGTAGTCTTTTATATGAATGTACTTATCTATTAAAATAGGACTGACGAATTCCTAAAAACGTATTTTTTTGTAATAAAAGAGAGTTTGATATGTTTTTTGACAAAATAAAACTGGAAAATACAAAAACCCTCCATAATATTTGAAACAAAAATGAGAGCAAAATAGGTCTCGGGAACTGTCATACCACATTATCGCACTGAAGCAGAGTTGTCAAGTCTACTGATGCGTCAGTAGATCAACTGTTTTACTGATATTACCAAGAATTCTAGTGAATTTATGGTATATCATATGCCTCTCGAGTCCACATTGTTTGTTCTTGTATTTGTCAAGTATTTTGTGCATTTTAAAGAGTGTTGAATCCTACATTAGAGAGAAACATTGAGAAGAAATGAGTGAAGTGAATAATTTACCTTTAGCAGTTGTTACGGCCGTCCATATATCCTTAAGAAGCGTTGCCAGTTTGACAGTCTTGTTAAGTTCAGGATCATCTTCTGCTTGTGCTAATCTTCTAGTTTTCATATTCCTGGGTTTCTGAAGGGCGTTTAATTGATTAATAAATACACTGGTATCTGTAGGTGTGGCGGTTTGTGGTCTGGATATACCCGAAGCTGTGCTGAGTGATCTATCACGTACCTTCCTTACCTAAAGAAAATGGAAATAATGAAGTTAGTAAGTAAATTTTTATTATACACATTTTATGATAAATTTACTGACCTTTGTTAAATTCCTCAATAAAAAGCAATGGTGTTCTAAAATGAAGCACTTCTGTTGGTGACTGACAGGTTTAACTTGAATAATTGGCAGCACTTGGGCAGCTACAGGTGGTTTTTCGATTTCTTTGTTATTGTTGTTGGTCGCCTTCTTTTTCGCTTCATTCTTCCGCGGCCTTCCTACTCTACCAGGATTCTTTCTGTCAGCAGTTGATTGATCCGGAAGTTGTCGAACTCGCTGCGTTTTGCCACCAATTACTCCTCGACAAAGGTCACTACCGCATTTGCACTCCTTAAAAAATATTATTGATAATTGAAATAAAGAGATTTTAAAACATTAATACTTACTTGTCCCTCAGCTGGATTGAACAACGAGAAATTATAATCATATGTTAATTCTTCACCAGCCTCAATATCTCTAAGCGAAAATAAAGCCATCCTAAACTGTCCATTGACCGACCATTTTTGCATTTCACAATTTGGCGCGCAAGAATGGTTAACGAATCTTCCATCTCCGCCCATACGATGTCCATCTATTACCAAACCTCCATCCAGATGTAGACAATAATGATGAGTGTCATTGGTGTATATTGTACCCATGCGTTCTTTAAATTCTTGGTCCGATACCACTTCACCAACATATTCGAGAATAAATTCGCCAGGTTTTATGGGTAGTTTCGTTCTAACGCCCCAACCTAGAAACATTTCAATCATATTTGTGTTAAAAATAAAAAAGAAGATTGATCAAAGAAGTGAGAGAAACGACAGAAAAAAATCAATACGAAATTAAGATTATTGGTAAAAGGAAAAAATGGACGAAACTTCAAGAGAACTCCGCTCCAACAAAACTTTTAGAAGACTTCCTAGATTATTTTGTCGAAAAAAAAACTTTGCTTACCTTTAGATTCGGTCATGAATTTTTCTAATCCTGGTGCCCCATCGTGCCTCTGTATCCTCTGATTGAGGCATCTATGAGAAGCCGGACATTCTGAATATACTAATCTGTTGATACAATCATCACCGCAGTTACTGGAAGGTTTACAATTGCATGATTGAGGTTCGCATGTTCCTGTTGTTGTTTTGACGTTGTAAACATTGGTCCTTATTTTCCTAAAAAAAAATATTAAATTCATGATCATATTAAGTAGAACTTGATGAATATTGTACATACTTGTAATTCCACGATGGGACTGTATCTCTACCTGGTAGCTGAGAATGTGTATGTTGCCACCAGATATCGAATGGTAGTTGGAAGGGAAGTTTTCTACACCTAAGATATTTGCCACAATGATATGGAGGTGGTAAAAGACCATATGGATGATCGGCCGCGTTGTAAGTTATATTCCGGGATGGTTTGTTAGCGCTCTCGGTACGCTTTTGACGAATTGATTCGCTAAAAGGTTGAAAATATGAGATATGCTAAATTCGAAAATATGTTTAAAAAATTAACTTACTCATCCTCTTTATAGTAATCTGAAAACAATCCAGCAACGAGATATTTCTTTCTCCACTTTAAACTTTTTCTCACTTTCTTTTCATCTCCTGACGTCGATGCTCTGTCTTCCTTTAGTCTTCTCTCGACCAATGGTTCGATACTACTAGCCGGTGAGATGTCTCTCAATTTTCTCTTAGGGTAGTTGTTTTCAAACAGCTTTTCTCTATTCCTTTTACGCTTCGCACGTTCTTCTAGTCTAGAACGCAGGCGCTCTATGCTCGATTCGAGAGATAATTCGAGATCGTTTTCCAGATCGTCCGGTTTAAATTTGCTACGATCACTACTTCTAGTGTCTACTGATGAGGGAGAGAAGTCTCGTTGACGAAGTGTCATCCTGCAAATAAAAGTAAACAATAAATAAATCTTGTCCTATTACGTCGTTTTTATGTGTGCGATTTCTCGGATTTATTTTTGATTTTTTTTTGTATAGCCATTTAAAGAGGTATCAAAAAACAGTGGACACTTCTTTGTTGTAATTTTTTATTGTCTTTAAAATCATGACATTTACATATCCTTCTGACGTTTCGGATTTCAGTTACCGTACACTAAATTTTTTTAAATATGGAGCAGAATTTTTTTAACTTTACGAATCAGTTATTTATTTCATTGTGGTTACCATAACATAATATACTAAGTTAGGTTGTAGCATTTATTTTTTACTCAAACAGTCATCATCAAGCTCCTAATAATAGTATAGTTTATTTAAAAATATATATAACAATATTATAAGTTTACAGAAGCTATAAATACTAAATAAACTAAGTTTAGAGCCCATTAAAGCCAATACTGGTTGAGCATGAGCAAGTATACTACAATTTAATACATTTAAAACATGTCTTATGCCATTGTACCCAAAATATTAATTCTTAGGCAAAAGTTGAATTGTGTGCTATATTCCCAATAATACAAACCAAACAACATTAAAATCATTTAAATCAACATAAATAAAATGGTTACATAAGATAATGATCACTAAATGATATTATTCCTATGAAACAAATAACTCATGTATAGTTTGTCTTTCATAATTCAGTACATTTTTTTTAGTTTTGATCAAATTTAGTAGTTTATTGTGACTAAACAAGTCTTATACATCTCAGGCAGAAAGTTATTAATTTTGTATATCATGAATGAATTAAAAGTTGATAGCAAACAATATCTTTTTCATCATCAAGATTTATATTAATAATATCACCTGTTATTGTAATAGGGATCGAGACCGAACTATAGAGGCAGCACTTCTGTCAAAACTAGAGCGCCCTGGTGTTAAATAAGAAAAACATTGTGATGTAAACAGTATAATAAACAACCTACAAAATGCAAAAAATGAATAGATCTTTTTATTTTCTTTGCCAGGAAAAATTGTTGGTATGTAAGATGGGTGTAGGGGATTATCTGATTTTTGAGTATTGACAAAATGAGCACTGCAAATTCTAGTATTTTTATTTGGTTCCCAATCCTCCCGATGTTTTCTGAAATGTAATTAAAAAACTTGAAGTGTTTCATTTTGAACAAATGTTTACTTTCTTCCCCTTAATAGTATTTAATTATTTGAACTTATTATATAATATTAAAGTCAGCAAACACATAACTAGTTTTTTATTTTATAAAATCAATGAAATCGTACAGAAAACAACATTTCATTCTGTGGATAATAATCTTATTCATGTAAAAAAAATTTAGAACTTTTCTAATAGCTACCAATTGTATTATCATACTGATTATACACAACATAATAGTTAATAAAATGTTTTAATTAGAACATTTTAATTACATATGGGTTTTTACTGCATTTATACATTTTTGACTTTTTAAGGTTATCCACGCAGTGTTCAATGCAGTGTTCAATGGACTTTCGGGGAAACTATAAAATTTCAACTGCATAGTATTTATATACAGCATATTTGAACAGCCATGAATACAGAAAGATACTTTTGATGACAACATCACATACATTTAATATCAGTTTTAAAAAATGAACATTTAAAAACGCTGATTATACAAAACTACCAATACTACTAATAGTGTTTACATCACATTGTTTGTGTTTTTTTCACTGGCATAAATGTGTCATCTTTATGGGTCCCTATATAACAGTTACAAATTGTGGTTTTGGTTTGTTCAAGATACTTTTTTAAACTGGTAATAAAGTTCTCTCCACTCATTGAAGGAAGTCTATAAATAGCAGTAATTAATATTTTTGTTTCTTTCTTAGTTCACATTTAACTCCATTACTTTACATCTGTTTACCTAAACTATGTAACAGGGAAACATATATTTTTTATTTATATAAATGACAATGCCATCATTATGATTGACACTTGAAATTAAAATAATATTAAAACCATCTACTCAATATAAATGTATATCACTCAAAGTACGAGATTATGATAAAACTATACAATCAACTTCAATGTTAATTTTTTACCTTCTAATATTTTTCTGTATAAATCTAAAATATTTATTCGCTGAATCATACATTCCCGCTTGTTCAAATCATTAATTGTTTTTAAGTTTGTCAATTTAACTATCATCACAATCAGGAATGTATGGATCCAGATTGTAATAATTTAGCAAACCAATACACATAGAAGACAAAATTATTTAACACACCTCAAACGTAATATAATAATATATTGTATTAGTTTTCCAGGATTATTCAGAACTGCCTGTAATTGGACCAATATGACTTCTGGTCATTTGATACTGAATCGATCCCTTTTCCTCCAGATATGTTCGGGAACGTACTGTTTGGTTTTTTGCTGTTTTGGAAGTTTGTTTAATGCTCACTTTGCTTTCCTTTTCTATCTTCAAAATTTGTTCCGCTGTATAGATGTCGTTGTTGACGTAGAGTTTTCTCCTATTATGTAGCACCTAGTGCTTCTGGTTTTTACTCTGTTCAAGAATCTTTTCAATATAACACTTCACGTTATGCCAAAGTTGAATCCTGAACAATAGTTATTCCAGTTTCTTTGAGCTTCTTGCAGCTTAATAGTAGGTACCTGACTTTTAGTTAGATAAGACATGAACTCGACTGAGTTTCCTAGTGGATAAATATTAATTTTTTCCTCTTGAATTTGAAATCCCAATAGGCTGGACATTTTTTGGCTTTTGGCATACACTTTCCAGATGTTATATTACTTAAACATTGCTATAACCCAAAAACTACAATGTTAGTTTTACAACGTATTTCTAAAAGTTCAACTTTTTGTTGCAAATCTAAATTATCGGTTTTAAGTTTCTTTTATTACTTTTTCGCCAAATCCTATCTAATATGCGAGAAAAGTATTGGTTTACCCCAAAAAAAGTTGGAATTTTGAATTTTTTGAGCTATTTTTTCCCTGTTCAGCGAGAAAAACACAAAAGAATGGTTTTTAGAAAAAAGATCCTGTGTATATGTGGTCGTCGTTGTCGTCGCCACTTTTTGTAACATGTCTTGTTAGCATGATACAGCTTCCGAAGTGCAACAAGTCACCAATTTTATGATCGAGTATTAACCCTATTCATTTTCATCTCACCAGAGTCAGTAAAACGGGTGTTATGGTACTTGAAGTACCACATTTTTGGTAATTTTTGGAGAAATTTCGGGTTGTTAGCACGATACAGCCTCCATAATGTATACAAGTGACCAATTTCAGGATGAATATTGTTCAGGGCATATCACAGATGAACTCTATTGATTTGCAGCCCACCAGAGCCAGTACAAAGAGTCCTATAAATCCAGATATATTACATTTTTGAAATTGACTGTCTCGACCCTTACTTCGTGGAATATGCTCATATTAGTGTTTTTAAATGAAACTCAAGGTCTCTAGTTAATTCCACAATATAATAGAAGTTATTGAAAATTCTAAAAAATTGACAATTGTTTCGATAAATCAATATCTGACGATGATATTGATTTATCGAAACAATTGTCAATTTTTTAGAATTTTCAATAACTTGTATTATATTGTGGAATTAACTAGAGACCTTGAGTTTCATTTAAAAACACTAATATTACATTTTTGTATGAATTTCAGTTTGTTAGCATAAATACAGCCTCCAGAGTGTATACAAGTGACCAATTTTATGATTGGATATTATTCAGGGCGTCTCAAAGTTGAACACTATTGATATTCAGCTCACTAAAGCCAGTACAACAAGTGCTATGGCACTTGAGGTACCAAATTTTTGTCATTTTTGGAGAATTTTCAGTTTCTTAGTACGATACAGCCTCCAGAGTGTATACAAGTGACCAATTTTATGATTGAATATTGTTCAGGGCGTCTTATAGATGAACCTTATTGATTTTTAGCTCACTAAAGCTAGTACAACGGGTCCTATAAATCCAGATATATCATATGTTTGTAGAAATTTCGGTTTGTTAACATGATGCAGCCCCTGGAGTGTAAGTGTGGAAAAGTTAGTTTTAATCCTTAAAACCGTTTATTTTTGTCTCAAGACACTCACACTTATGAAGAATATTTGCTTCCTAGTTTCACTTTTCAGCCCTTCTCAGTTCCTCAAGAATGATTACAGTATCTGGCATTTTCTTGTGTCGACACCTTTATTGTACTGCTTATCAAGGCTAATTTTACCTATGTTTATAAAAAAACATTGAGGTTATATTTTGGATTCTTAAACCAATCAATATTTCGTTATATAGTATTTAAATGGTATATATAATATTGTTCAACCTATAGTTATCCTCAACGGAACTTCATAAATTAATTGCTTACCATAATTCCAATATATATATATATATATATATATATATATATATATATTGATTGTTTTTTCCAGTGTTTTCATGAATTTTAAACAGAGCACATTCAAATAACATATACTAAGTTAGGTTAGAGCATTCGTTTCATACTCAAACTCAAACAGTCATCATCAAACACCTAATGTTTTTAGAATTATTGAAGATTTTTTATTGCGATTGTGTCATAATAACATCTACTGGAAATAATTTGAATATTCGTTTCATATAGAAAACACAATAAGAACATTGCAAATGTAGAAAAAATTGAATTCTTATTAATTATTTTATACGATTAACCTGTAAAAACCGTTCTACACTTACGAGAATTATTGCGAAGTTTACTCTGAAAATTTTCGTAAGCATAGTTTTTGCTGTTTTTCACGCCATAGAATTATTGCCAAAATTATCAGAGTTAAAATAGAGAACAAGTTCAATATTTTAATGGAGATAATTTAGAAAGTGCCCGAGAATTGACGCAGAAGTCATAAATAAAATCAAATAAAGGTGTCATTATAAGTCTCAGGATCTTCAACCATTAATTCTTTACTTAGGACCTTCTCTTTATTTTTTTTGTGTTTAATTAATAAAAATAGTAAATAACAGCTGCTGCAGCACCTAATAGCAACTCTTTTTGTCTTGCAGGCATGGCTGTAAATACCAATTAAATTGCCAAATAATATAATATGAAAACTTGAAATTTTTTACAAAATAACCTACCCAATCTAAAATAAATGGTTCAAAAACAGCTGATTACCTAAAGATAAATAATGTAAATCATGACAACTTCTTCTGAAAACAAACTCTCTGCACAGGCTATGATATAAATTATTATGAAAATTTTTGTTGTAAAAATATCATGTGTTAAACAGATATGTGATGAAATTTTTTTTAAATTCATATCAAAATTATCAATATTATTTTCAAAGTAAATTCCATGCATTAATTCTGTGTAAAACGGTTCTTAATCAGTAGAAAACCCAATTTCTTACATAATGATACTGAAATAAGTTGGTATACAAAAGATATGAGTCATTCTATGTAGATATCTTGAAAGAGCTGCCATTAATTTAAAAAATCTGGTAAGATGCTGCATTCATGAAATGGTAACATTTTTGAGCACTTGCTGCAATGGTTTTTAAGTGTTGCATATGCCCTTTAGTATTTAGTAGTTTTCAGTGTGGCTGTAATGGTGTTCATGTGTTACGTATGTGCCATATATCTATGTTCTTATTGCCTTTTCAATACAAAACAATTGGTTAAACTTCTTTCCAGTAGATGTTAGGATGACCATCATTATAAAAATCCTCAAAAATTCATTAAAAAATTACAGAGCTGTATTGAAAACAATTGTAATTATATTAGGAGCCGGATGATGACTATTTGGGTACGAAACAAATACTTAAACCTAACTTAGCATATGAGATGGTAACCACAATGAAATAAGTGATTTGTAAAGTTAAAAAATCCAGGTCCGTATTTGACATAATTAAGTAGATGATAAATGTTGGAATAAAGAACGTCAGATGGATATGTAGATGACATGATATTAAATAGAATAAAAAATGACAATCAAGAAGTGTCAACTGTTTTTTGATAACTCTTTAAATGGTATACAAAAGATATGAGTCATTCTATGTAGATATCTTGAAAGAGCTGCCATTAATGTAAAAAATCTGGTAAGATGCTGCATTCATGAAATGGTAACATTTTTGAGCACTTGCTGCAATGGTTTTTAAGTGTTGCATATGCCCTTTAGTATTTAGTAGTTTTCAGTGTGGCTGTAATGGTTTTCATGTGTTACTTATGTGCCTTAGTGTTTGGTTGTTTTCATTGTTTATTGTTCCATATATCTATGTTCTTATTGCCTTTTCAATACAAAAAAATTGTTAAACTTCTTTCCAGTAGATGTTAGGATGACCATCATTATAAAAATCCTCAAAAATTCATTAAAAAATTACAGAGCTGTATTGAAAACAATTGTAATTATATTAGGAGCCGGATGATGACTATTTGGGTACGAAACAAATACTTAAACCTAACTTAGCATATGAGATGGTAACCACAATGAAATAAGTGATTTGTAAAGTTAAAAAATCCAGGTCCGTATTTGACATAATTAAGTAGATGATAAATGTTGGAATAAAGAACGTCAGATGGATATGTAGATGACATGATATTAAATAGAATAAAAAATGACAATCAAGAAGTGTCAACTGTTTTTTGATAACTCTTTAAATGGATATACAAAAAAATAAAAACCAAAACCCGAGAAATCAGTTCATATCAATTATTTCAAAAACAAAACAAAAGATTTGAAATCTGAACCCGTCTAATTATTGTTCCCTTAAATGCGCAACTTTTTCATAATTTTACCATTTCCCTATCTCTTACTGCTTTCGAGATCCCCACAATATGTCTCGAATTTGGGACATACAGTACACAGGATCATTTTATATTATAACATTTGGAATTGAAAACAAATACAACAATGTGAAACTTATTTTAAAAATACTAGAGCAAATCAAATGTTTAATATCCATGCTTCTAGACGTCGTGGAATTGAGGAAACTAATTTTTTCTAACATATTTTCTTCTGTCTCCTATTATCGAATTACTACATATTTTGTGTTCGAAAGTTGTATGTATGCATTATGTTAACCACAATCCACTGAACATCTTATATTGTGTTTAAATTAGGATTTACTGAACACCATGATATTATGAAGATAGTTTTGTACTGCTGTAATATAGAAGACTACTCATTTATCATTTCGGACAAGAGTGGATTAATAAAAAAGATTGTGTACAAAACCATAAAACTTACCTTTCAGATTTAACATCATCTTCGAATTCGGTTCGTTCATCCTGCGGTAAACTTTCGCATTCGCTCATCAGTTCCCAGTGAGAAGGATCATCTAATTTATCTTTTTCCGGGGTAACAGGTGTGGATACTGAAATATCAGGTTTTTCTGTTCTTTGAACAAACTTCGTGTATTCTTCACCTTCCTTTGGTACACGATCACACGCGTTCGAAGGCAGAGATTCTGTTGGGAGTGCGATGGAACATTCAGCAATTGACTTCTTCTTTTTCTTTTTTACAGTCGGAAATCCTAAATACGAATCACGTTAAATAAATAAAAGGGTAATAAAAGAGGAAATACTCTTACCAGTTCTATTGATTGCTCTTCTTTTCCTGACTTTCTTCTTAGCAGATTCCGGAGACAAATTGGTACTTTGATCATTAATAGGTTGTTCTTTTTTAACTTCTTCCATTTTTTCTATTAGTTTTTTGTTGTCTACGACTGTTGAGGTTTTTACAATGAGATTCCTTTTGGCTTTCAATTCGGTTATAAACGATTCGATACTTATTTTCGGTTTATCTTCTTCTTCTTCAGTTATTGAAACAGGTTCTACTTTGATGACAGCATCTAATTGTTCGACAGAATTCACCATTTCCAGTCTGTGTCGTTTTTTAGGAGTTGTAGTTATAGAATTTGTTTTCTTTTCAGTCAGAATCGGAGATGGTGGTAATTCATCGGAAAAACGATTGATACAAGCTTCAATTGCTTCTTTAATATGGCTGTCGAGTTTTGTTCCTGTGTCTTTTTTAATTTCCTTACTACCCGTCTTCGTGGCATCTTTTCCTGTCGGTTTTGTTGTTTCTTTTACAACGGTTTTTGTTGTTTCTTTTACTACAGTTTTTGTTGTTTCTTTTACTACGGTTTTTGTTGTTTCTTTTACAACTGCTTTTGTTGTTTCTTTTACAACTGCTTTTGTTGTTTCTTTTACGATTGGTTTTACAGCTTCTTTAGAGGTTGGTTTTATTGTTTCTTTGACTGTTGGTTTTGTAGATTCTTTGCAAGTTGATTTAGTGTTTTCTTTGATAACTGGTTTTACTACCTCTTTTACAACCGTTTTCGTTGCGTCTTTAACAGCTACTTTGGCTTCTTTAATAACAGTTTTTGTATTTTCTTTTACTTCGTATTCGTTGTTATTATTATTTTGTACTTTAGGTGATGAAGTAGCATTTGATTTAATAACTGGTACATGCTTAGGAGAAACTGGTGCTTTCTGACTTTCACTTTTAGGAGTGGTATTTCCTAATTTTGGTTTATCAATTTTAGATGCCTGGATTGGTTGTTTTATCTTGTTCTTTTCAATTTTCATATCTTCGGTTTCTACTTTAACTTCCTCTGTGTCTGTTTTGTTATCGTTACTGTTTAATAGATGGTAATGCCTCTTTTTGAGAGGCAAGCGTTGTTCGTTTGATTTATTCACTTTGTTATCTGTAGTACTAACGTTTTGTTTCTTTTTCTTTTTTTCTGAATGTTCGGTTGTTTTTCTTTTTTTAGTGACTTTCTTCAAAGTTTTCATTATTTGTTCTGGTACATTTTCTTTAGGTTGTTTCGTTGCTATAGAGCAGTATTTAATAAAATCAGCAATTAGTTTGTCGATTTCTATATTTATCTTGGGATCTGATGATGTAACTGGTTTTAATACCTTAAATTTGTACTTTTTATGTTTTTTATGTTTATGTTTGCTGTGCATCAATTTTGGAATTTTAAGTGTCTGGACTGTTTGGTAACGATTTCTTTTATCTATCTTATTTTTTATACTAAGTACTGGCCTATTCCTTATTTTTCCTTTCATTACTTTTTGTTGATTTTCTTTAGATTTTTCTACAGATTTATTATTTGGATCAGTATTGGAAGTTACTCTATGTTTTGGTGGCCTGCCAGGTCCTTTTTTAACTGTAGGTGGCCTGCCCGCTTTTCTTCTTGGTGGATACAGTACTCTATCGGCATTACCGTACATTACTCTATCAAATCTATTGGACGTTACGGGAATTTTACTTACTTCTTTTGATTTAACAATACCAGGTACTTGTTTCATATTATTGTTCGTTCTCGTCACAGCTTTTTCATTTTTCACCATTTTCGGTTGAGGTTTTTCCACCTTTTTGGGTTCCTCCTTTGGAGGCGCAGGTTTTTGTTTTATACTAGGAGACAAACTGGGTTCTGGACTTGAAACGTGATCCGGGCTATTTTGAATACCAGAATCAGGCGAGACGTTAGGATTGGTGCAATATTCTTGCGTTTTTTCCGTCTGATTAGTTTCTTTTTCAGATTTTTTCGGTCTACCTCGCCTTTTCTTCGCAACTTCCACATCTGGTTTGCCACTCTGAGGATCCAAAGTAGTGGCGGAAATCGCTGAAGGTTTTACTGTCTCACTTACTGTCTGTATTGGAGGACAAGGCGCATTTAACATCTGTGTCTGCACTACGAACTGTTGTAATAAACTGTTTGCATACAAACTGCTAGGATTTGGAGGTGCGTGCGTTTCTCCTTCGCTGGAACTCTCAGTTGTTCTCTGTATCAGCGCGTTAACCGCTTGTTGAGGTAGCTCCATGTCTGATCCAGACATGTCTCCTGTAGCTGGCGAGTTTTTATCGCTACGATTACATTCGAAATCAAAAGCATCGATTTCTTGTTGGTCTGGTAGGATAGCAGCTAGATCTTCTTGTCGGATTTCTTGAAGACTACAAGAAGCCAGCATCGCGCTATCTGCATCTGAATCATCCGAGTCGGAGCTTGAATACGTGGAGCCTCGGGAAAGCGGAAGCGATGCCATCTGAAAATTATAAAAAAAGAGAATTAATAAACGGCATTCATTTTTATACATTTAGATTTGCTAATGGCATCCATAAGATAAATGCAAAATATGAAAAATGAATTTAGATAAGATTAAATATTTTATTAATCAGTAAGTGTCGGGTCGACAATTGCGGATCCTCCAGCTTTATATCAGGAACTGTTCATCGCAAGACATAAACATAAGACGTAAAATTGTCCAACAGGAATCAAAGTATATGATTTACGAGTTTCTTTACCGTTAGGAGGCATACTATTTAAAAAATAGTTAAAATCGATAATGGTGCAGAATAACATTTTTTAGAATTCTACAAAACGTCAGATACTAATAATTTCAATATAATTTGTTTAAAACTTCATTTATTTGAATTAATGTTCAATTTAAACTGATATCGGTAGAACTTTTAGAAATTTTAAAACTCGAATTTCGGAACCCAAACGTAGCGATGACAACAACAAATTAGATTCTAACTATTCAAATCATTTATTAGAAAACCAACACTTTTTCGACCCAAATTTTAAAATTTTACATGTAGTCGGTAAATCCTTTAGTTTAAATTTATTAGAGGCCCTTGAGATTGATAAAAATAAATATTCAGGTAACCTTCTTAACGACCAAATATATATCAATCTCTATGTTTATTAAACCTTTTTACGTAGAAGATAGCTTAGTAATTTTTGTAGTCCATGAATTTCTAGGTAATTTCTTTTATACCTTTGTTAACATAGTTAAATAGAATTCTGTATTTATGCACTGTAGATATTAAAACATTTTTATATTATACTTTTATTCGTTTTGAGAAAGCTACTGTGTTAGTGAAACGCGTCAACCAGTTTAAATTGAACATTAGCTCAAATAAATGAAGTTTTAAACAAATTATATTGTTTTATTTCATCGTTCAGTATGGATCTTCATAAAGTAAAAGCCTCATCTATTCAACTAATAATTTCATTATCAGTTTTATTATATTTATCTCTATTTGATATAATTAGCATTTTGCATCTATTTTCAATTAGTTGTATAGTGTAGGATGTTTGAGGTTAGAAAGAGCTAGCATTCGCTGTGAGATTTGAAATTTACAGTGTTGCCTAGCTTTTATAAATGCAATTATATAGAACATTTTGTATAACACATTAAATTTTTCAAGAAGAATGAAATGTTTCTTTCTCTTCTTGAAGTAGGTACGTGATATTATTGTATTGAATCTTTTTCTCGAAAGGAAACTGAAAATACCGTCACATATCCGATATTTGTCAAGCAACAGCTTTTATCAAATTATTGTTTTGAAAAAATCCAAAAAGTTTAAATAGAAAAACTGATCGTCATTGAAAGTCTGAAAAATTACAAAGTTACCAATAATTTTAGCTGATTGACAGAATGTTGGAACATTCTTCAATTTTTATAGAAATTTAACAAAAATTAATTCAATAATGTCTGGCAAAGACGTTGTCCAGTTAAACGGAGTTGATAGACGCAATGGCCCGGACGGTCAGGAAAATCATAGAGAAATTTGTTAGAAAGATATGGATTCTCAAAAAAATTATTGTTTTTGCACACAAAATTGGACTAGTTAGATTTTCATTAGAATGAGCAACACATTAAGCAGAATTCATAGTTGCATCTTTTCTCATTTGAAATGATGCATAATATAACGAATTTTATGTCATAAGAAATCGGGTTAGAACAACAAAAAAATTAAATAGAATATTGATTGAATTTAATTTAGTATAAAGTTAATAAATTATATATTTATAGATTAATAGTTTATAGCAACCCAAATCAATAACATAATTCTCAAAACAACTTTAAATTTTGTAAAGGAATTCAAATTATTAATATTTTACTGGCAGTAAAATAACTTTTGACAGCTGACGTACGGTAAAGTAAATATTTAAAAACCGGTGCATATTTCAAAAACAATCAAATAAAAAAAATGAGCACCTTATGAATCATAATTTTTAAGATCCTCGAATCCATAATTTCCATAACAACAAATCGATCTAAAAATTACCAAAGCGTCATAAATTCACTTAATTTTATAATCAAACCCGCACAGTCGCATTTTTAACACAAAAAGCCGTCTACAAAAACAACTCACCACTGTCTAAAATCTTGTAACCGATTTTTATTTCAAAATTTAATGGCCACTAATTTTACTAGTAAAATTGCATTAAAACAATCCAAAACGTACGCGTCATGAACGTATGTATAATGTCGCGTTTGTTGCATCTAGTGCCCCTTGGTTGAAATGTACCTAGTAATGCGAAGGGTTCGAAATTTGGTTAGAATACCGTCCCGCCAACGGTCGCGATTAATCGATGGTACACAGGACCGGTTTCCCGTCCCGAATAAGTTCCGTATTCTAAAACGGCTAGAACATCTGATTGCTAAATTCGTAGTTGAATATAACGGATTTAGTTACACAGATGTACAAAAAAGTACAAATTTTGTTGGTAGGGTCTGAAGAGAGAATTTTGAAAAATATTTTTGTTTATAAAACAAGTCAAGAGTATTAAATATTCCAAATTGACTAACAAGATAGAGCAAATGCCTTTTTATCACGAAATATCGAAAAGAAGACACTTAATAAAATTATAATTTCGAAAAAAGATCACTAAACAGACACTAAGAAAAGATAAATTGCCTACACTAAACAGGAAATAAATGATTGTCTTATATAAGAATGCATGCCGAGCCGCCTAGTAGTAGGACGATATTTACAGTTATTTTAGTTATGATACTAATGATGTACAAAAGTCCATATTCTTTTTTGATTCCTATATAAGCTCTTGAGTCGAAGTTTTCACATTTTTCTTCAAAATTTCCTCTATTACTTCATGTCATATTTGTTATGGTCTCCTTTTTTCTTACGTTTTTTCATTGATTTTGAATCTTCAACTGCCATATTCGTTTTAACGGGCGTTCTTTACTGATCCTCTGTAGATGACTCCACCAATGAAGTAGTCAATAAATTTTCAATTTATTTATTTGCCTTCGTTCTCATCTTTCAAATCTTCGTTTTTAATTGTTTCTTAATTGGTGTACTTTTAATAGCTCTTGGCAGTATTCTCTTCAGAAATACGAAATAATCTTTTCTTGGGGAAACGTGGTCAGTGACAAAAATTAATACCGGCAGCAGAAATGGTATTTGTCCGTTAGGAATGTAAAATATAGGTAAAAAGCTTGGATAGAACACAGATTAGACTGATGTAAAAGTAAGTGAAAAGGATATAAGATAAAAGTATAAACAAAAAAAGAATAAATTGTCAGACTGTTTACTAACGAACACATACGAGAAAAAATTCATTCTATACATACTTTTTTTTAATAATCAATTATATAGTGCTATTCAAAAGTCCCTCCCCCCTTGTATCTTTTGAACGGCTACAATTACATTAATAAAATTTGAAGGGTGAAAATAAAGTGTTGTAAACTTCTCTACGAATGGTAACAGGTGACGTAATAGTAAAGATGACGTCACAGTGCCACTCTGGCCAATAATTTTAAATAGGACTTTATGGCAAGTGATATTTCGTTTGAAAGGCATTGACATTGGCTACATGGCCATATTAATTTTGTTTGGGTTTAAATTAATTTTGACGGATAAATTAAATAAATACCAATATTATTGAAATTTTTTTTTTAAATTTAATTAATCAAATATCAACAATGGATTCTTATAGCAAGTGTTCGAAATGTGCTCCGTCTACTTCCTGACAGTAATACATCCTATTAGTAAACTCTTGTCGTACTCGTTTGAATGTGTCAGCTGAAATAGCATTGCATTCTTCAGTAATTCTTTCTTTCAAAACGCCAATGCTATCTGGTGCCATAGTATAAACCTTGGATTTCAAGTACCCCCATAGAAAAAAATCTAATGGTGTCAGATCTGGTGACCGACGTCTTACTGTACCATAATAATGTGCAGGAGCACCATCTTGTTGAAATGTTATTTCCAGATGGCCGAATTCATCTTGATTATCTTCCAGAATTTGAAGAATTAACGGCTCAATTGCATTTTGTAACATCTCCAGATACACTTCACCGCTTAAATTTGAATTTAGGAAAACAGGACCAACTATGTGGTTTCCCAAAATACCTGCCCAAACATTGACTTTTTCTGGAAATTGGGTATGTTGTTCACGAAATGTGTGAGGATTTGTGTCACTCCAAAACCTTACATTTTGTGTATTCACATTTCCATTGAGGCAAAAAGTACTTTCGTCACTAAAACAAATTGTTTTTGTGTAATGTGGGTTTTAACTAATTTTATTTGTCATACATTCACAGAATTCTAGTTTTCTGTCGGGGTCGTCATCCTAAAGGTGGTGCACCATTTTTAACTTGTATGGATGACATTTATTTTTAGCCAACACTCTCTGTACTGTACTTTTACTTACGATAGACGCAACTTTAGTTGAAGAGGAAGTAGGGTTTACTACCATTTCAGCAACTATATCAATTTTTTTATCATCACTAAATGTTGGTCGGCCAGATCGTTTGGCATCTTGAACACCACCTGTTGCTTCAAACTTGTGAAGAAGCTCTCTCAAATAAGTTCTCGAGATATGGCGATCTGGGTATCTCTCATTAAATAAACGTTCCGCTTCATGGAGATTCTTTCTAGATTCACCAATTATTAAGATAGCTGCTACTTTGTCGGCTTGAGTACGTACCATTTTGCCTATGTAAACTCTTAAACGTCTCGTTAAACAATAATAAAATTAAATATTTAAGCTATTTAGAAAAACTAAGCAAAGCAACAAATACTATTAAATTAAAAACATTAATTTTTTTGACAACTAACCAGAGACGGACTGAAAAATCTTCAATATTTAAATGTGAAATAATAATTTTGGTATTTATTTAATTTATCTGTCAAAATTAATTTAAACCCAAACAAAATTATTATGTCTATGTAGCCAATGTCAATGCCTTTCAAACGAGATATCACTTGCCATAAGGTCCTATTTAAAATTATTGGCCAGAGTGGCACTGTGACGTCATCTATTACTATTACGTCACCTGTTACCATTCGTAGAGAAGTTTACCAATGGGAAGCCCTATATCACCTACTTTGGCAAACATTTTCATGGACAATTTAGAAAGAAAGATCTTTGAAAGTAATATTTCGAAAAATGTTTTATTTTGGTATAGATATGTAGATGACATATTAGCTTGTTTTATGGGTAGTGAACGACAATTAGATGTATTTTTCCACCACATCAATAATTTACACCCAAAAATCAAATTTACAATAGAAATTGAAGAAAATAGCTCAATCAATTTTCTTGATTTAAAAATTCAAAGAGTTAATAATGTATTTGATTATTCAATTTACCGAAAACCAACACAGACTGATGTGACAATTCCATTTAATTCCAATCACCCCATGTCCCATAAACTAGCGGCATATAATTCAATGATACATAGAGCTTTTTCAGTTCCTATGAACAAATGTAATTTTGATAGAGAGATTAATACAATTAGACAAATAGCAACATCCAACGGTTATCCATTAGATATGATAAATAAGCTAATTAATAAAAAAGAGGAAAAAGTGGCATTACAACTAATATTTCCTAAACAAACTGATGAAATAAAACCATCACATATGCAGGAAATATTTCTAATAATATTTCAAAGATAATATCTTCAGCAACGAATACAACAATTTCTTTTAAAACAGAAAGTAACGTTAGTACAAAATTGTTAAATGTAAAAACAAAAATACCACCATTAAAGAAGTCAGGTATATATAAACTCAAATGTCCAGAATGTAATGCTGTCTATTTGGTCAGACCATTAGGAATTTTGAAATACGATACAGTGAACACTTACGAGCATACAGATTAAAACAACCAGATAAATCCCACTACGCAAAACATCTATAATACTTGACACCAATCATTCATTGACAACTAACACAAAACTAGAAGTGCTGCATATTTGTGAAAAGAAACAAGAACTGGATTTCCTTGAAGAATTGGAAATTAGAAGACATTTAAGAAACCCACAATATGAAATTGTCAATGAACAGTTAAACCTAGGGAGTTCTCCACTAATAAACTGTCTTCTTAAGTGATAATTGTAAAGATCAGCAGATATAGTTTTCCTGGTTTTCTATATCATTGCACAGTTATACTGATCTTAATTGGAAAAATGATATCCAGGATATCACCATAGGGCTAATAATATCTAAGCTTCAATATTTGTAATATCACATATTCTTCTTTTTCTATTAACATATATTAAGTCAATCACAAGTTAGGTCACTTCTTGGTCTAGCCAAAAATAACTATTAAACATCAGGTAGGCATCAAGTGAAATGTAACTTCTATCATTCTAATGATGATATTGATTTATCGAAACAATTGTCAATTTTTTAGAATTTTCAACAATTTTTATTATATTGTGGTATTAACTAGAAACCGTGTGTTTCATTTAAAACACTAATAGGTTTACAACACTTTATTTTCACCCTCCAAATTCTATGAATGTAAATGTAGCCATTCAAAAGATACGAGGGGGGAGGGGACTTTTGAATAGCACTGTATACTTTGAATTAACAAAATTTTGAAGTGTATCTATCGTAATTAAGAAATATTCAAAAACGGTAATAATAAAATAAGTTTTCGATTCATTGCACGGAATTATTTAAAATTCATTCAAACCGGATCTGAAACTCGATTGTTGTGTATTATGTGCCACACTCTAGGGTCACAGTTATGCAACCGGCAAAACAGGTGGACGTCGTGGCGCGCACATGGTATGTTCGGGAAGGTGTTTGTAACAAAAACGATGTTATCACATTATAAACTTAACCTTGTTTTTATTTATTAAAAATAAAAAGACCATCTTGAAATAAAGCATGAAATATTAATGACACAAAACATGCAAATCAATAGTGTCGCTGTATAAATATTTTCATTGATCAATCACGACAACGTTAAAAATTAACAATAGTTTTATTCAGTATAGATGGTTCGACTTTACAGGCTTTACTTATTGATTTCTAATGAGAAGTAGATTGATTTAATAACAATTAACAAATCTATAGTCACGTTTTTATTAAATATATGAATATTAGGTAACTGTGGTAACTCATCATATAGCCCCGCAGGACGAAAAGGGAGATTAGAAAGATAGTAAAGTTGGAAAATTCAATTTTGTTAAATGTCTGGTTTGATTAAATTTCACACCATAACTGAAAAACGGATTATTGGATCGATACATTTTCAATTTCAATGGGGGACTAATAAAATAAGGTATACAAATTATTGGTGTTCAAACAGTACCGTATTGGATAAATTTCGTTGCGGTCTGTGAAATACAGATTTGAGAAACCAGATAATTTCAAAAGTCTATTTTTTTTTAATTATTAGGTTGATTCATCAGCCAGATTCTTTTGTAAGACGCCTGTTTTGAACTATACTGAATCTAATCACTTGTGGTGGAGGGCGAGAATCTTACAGTTTGGACGCCACCAACCAACAAAATTGATAAGATAGATAACTGTTAGCAGTAATTGAAAAATTAAATTTTAGAAAAAATAAAATAAGAACAAAATAAAATATATTGAAAAAGCAATAATTTTCTATTGCTTTCTCTAAGGGAAAAATTAGGTAACAAGCCAGACGCAACCAAGTTGGAGGTTGAATCTTATAACATCTACTGCAGACCCAGACACAAAGTTGCTGAAACTGAGCAGTTTCTTGATCCAATTATTCACTTATACTGATGACAAACTCATAGCCTCTTTGTTATCCGAGCCAAATTATAAGCGATACTCTGAAAAATGGAAGCTAAAATATACGGACTACCAAAGACACACAAACCTGATATGCCTCTAAGGCCGATTGTCTCTTGCATACAATCTCCTTTTTATACATTGTCTAAATATCTGGCAACTGTATATCTAATAAAACTGGTAAAAACGAATATTAAATAAAAGATTCCTTCGACTTTAAAAAATTCATGTACAATGTAAAAATACCGGACAAATATAAATTAGTATCACTAGATGTTACATCATTGTATACAAAGACTTCGCGTTAAAGGTAATTAAAGAAAAATGGGACCTTCTGAAAATACACACTTCTCTTTCTTGTGAAGAATTTATAAATGCAGTAAAAATGATATTGAATAACAACTACTTTCAATATAAGGATAATTTATACCAGCAAACTGATGGTTGTGCAATGGGTTCGCCAATTTCCTCGTGTATAGCGCAATTAGTTATGGGATTTTTGGAAAAACATGTTTTAAAAAACTCCTCTACAGATTTAATTTTCTTCAAGCGCTAAGTAGATGACTGTATATTAGCTGTACCGGTAGATCAAATAACCAAGATACTTCAAGAATTTAATAACTTTAATTCCATGCTTCAATTCACGCATGAGATAGAGGAGAATGGTTGCATTACTTTTTTAGATTTGACAATAATTAGAAACCAAAACAATGGTAATATAAAAACTAAACTTTACAACAAACATACATGGTCAGGTAGATACTTAAATTTTAGTTCTTATCACACTAGGGGTCAAAAGAGAGCGTAGTTATTGGCTTAATAGATCGGGCCATAAATCTAACTTCTCCTGATTATCGGCCAGAAATTTTAAAAAAAGTGGAAGAAATACTCGTACAAAATTGTCAAAACCTCATTACAAAAATTCAAAGACAACAAACAATAAAATATTACAATAATTTGAAATTTAAAACCAACAAAATAGACACTACCCCACAAAAATAAATAGCATTGCCTTACGCAAATGGACTATCAGAAAAATTAAAATACATTCTAAAAAAACAAAATATTAAAGTATGCCATAAGTCACACTACCATATATCAACAGCCTTCACATGTTTGAAATGCAAAAGCTCAACTAAAAAACAATCAAACTTGGTATACTCGGTCTCTTGTCTTAATTGTCCAAAAAAATATATATAGGAATGACAACACAATACTTGGAAAATAGAATAAACGGTCACAAATACACGAAAAATGCGCCGACTGTACTCCATAAGCATGAAATAAACAAAAAACATGAATTCGATTTTCCAAACACAAAAATTATATATAAAGACCAAAATATTACTAAACTTAAAATCAAAGGAATTATTGCCATTAAGAATGAACCCGAAGCACTAAATGACAAGAAAGACATAGAGAACTTGAGTAAAATTTACCATAAACTTTTACATGCAGCCTCATGATTTGTGCATAATAAACCAACAACAAAAATTAATATGTCTCCGTTAATATTATCGGACACCCTGTATATTGACAATACTCAAACAATGCCAAGACACAGTGTATAAAATTAACGTAAACTCCAATTAGCTGTATCAGTGAAAATAATAAAAAAACAAAAAAAAGTAAAATACTTGGACCAAATATTGATGATCGATCAAAGAAGATGGTTGTCAAGGTACGTACTCTTTTATATTCACATATACCCTTACTTTTGTGTGCTATTCTCAATGTAAATTGTTTGTCAGTGTTATCCAATGTTGTATTTTTATTGTAGACTGAGATTAAAATCTTTTGATTGATAAAGCCTTGTAATTAAGGCGAAACGTCAAGAATGACTAAAGAAAATTAGTAGTATATTAATGAACCTATCCCAAGAAAATTACATAAATGAATATATAGTAATGGTTCAAGAACATTCTTCCAATAGAAATATATATATATATATATATATATATATATATATATATATATATATATATATATATATATATCGCGTAATAAAATATCAAGGTACGATCATCAATGAACGCATTGTATTATTTTGGCATCCCAGCCAAATTCCTTGTTTACTTCATAAAATATTTAAACTGTAAAGTAAACTAAATGCAACTACGCCATTTCCTTATCAGTATTAAATTAAAAAATAAACACAATTTAACCCATAATCAAAAAGCTTTTACACCTTGCTCGGTAGGGTTGCACCTGGTGTCAACAGACATTTACTATTCCCGCCTTATTAACACGTCGTTGCCAGATGTAGAATTTTTCTTAATAGTTGAAAAAATATTGAGTTCACTGCTTTGGGAGTGTTTGCAAGCTGTAATACAGATTTAAATCCGAGCTAAGGGTATTTTAAATAAGGTCTTTGTCCAAGGAGAAGAAAAAAGTAAAGATACATTATTCACAAAAATATCGATTTTTCAAAAAACTTCTAAATTTATGCAATGAGATTAGCAAAAACACTTTAATGAGTGGATCATAGATTTCAGGAATATTTTTGGAAAATATTCATTTAAACACATGGAAAATTATAATAAAAATTAAAAAATTGAATACATGATCTTTTCAGAATGACGTGAGGGATACAAACAAAACTGAAAGAAATTCTACACACCTAAAAGGGTTTTTTATTTTGAAAGTTTTCTTGAAACATATTTTCTAAATATTGAAACATCGGTGACGGTTTGTATCAATAATATTATTTTATACGCTTTGTTTCGTTTCATCTGAAAAGCGCAAGTTGAATTATTGTCAATTCGTTTATTAGATTTTTGTTTAAAACTTCTTCTGTAACCTTTTCATACAAGCAGTGACCAAATTAGGCCGAGCTAATAGCAAAGATGAAAAAACCTCGGTAGTGTTTTCTCCAAAAAGTATACATAGGACCAGATGAATTCCATATATCGCCTACAACGTAACATTTCATTTAACCAAGGGTGAAGTTATTTAACATTTTTATTACACTTATATATTTTTAACCTCTTGAACTCAAAAAGTTTATCCAGTTATAAAAAAAATAATGGAACCTTATCCATTGTGTGTGTACGCTACAGAATCCATGGATAATAGTGTAATTCTTATTATAATTTCTTTACGTATGATATTATCTTCCTAGGAAGTAATAATCGAACCCTTCATTATTGCCATTTTGCTTGACTTCTTTTTCCTATGTAGGATGATTGTTTTTCTCCCTGTACCGCTGTCGCACCTGGGTTTTTTTGTTTTCTTTTGGTTTTTTGAAACTCGACGGAATTTGCTTGATTTTTCCTGGTTTTTGGTTTTCCTTAGGTTTTGTACCTGCCCTTTATTCAAAGATAATGTGCATCTGTCATAATTTGTTGTTCCCGTTTATCGGGTTTGTATAATGCGTTTTGATAGTTCGTTTTTCCTAACTTTTTCTGCATAATAGTGCTTTGTTCTGATTTTTATTGTTTTATGTAAGTTTAAAAGTCCTTTATTCGTTATTTAGAGAATGTTTTTACTTGCTATATTAGCCTATAGCAGGCGGTTTCCATTGTTTGGAGTCTCTCCATGCATTAGATATGCTTGACTTAATTTTTTCTCTAGCTGCCTCGTCTTATATATGTACGGTTGTAGGTTTTGCTGCCTAGGGCTCTTCTTCTACATGCTTTCTGAAGTTCAATCTTTTGTCTAGGCGTATTTCCTAATATTTAAGGTTTTGATCTTCTTCCGTTATTGTTAATAATGTTTATTTTTTATGTAGTTGGTGGGTTGTCGTTAGCAAATGTTATCGACTGCAACTTCTCGTTATTTATTTGAATTTTCCACTTATCGAAGAAGTTGTTAATTTCTTTGTTATGTTTTTCTAGGTTTTGTATTATTATAGTTCGGTCGAACTTTTCAAACATTCTTTCTTTGAAATAACGTATTATTAATACTTCAATTATTTACTCTTAACTTATTAAAAGTTTACATCTGACAACGATGTTCCCTTGAAAATTTTGGAATCACTTATTCAAGATCTACACTCTCGACATTTCTCCCCTTCGTATATAGCGTGATGAATAATATAGGACGTCTCGTTTTTCTTATTGAGGGAATTGAATTATTTCACCAGCGGTGTTTCGACATTATTGACTTAAATAGTGTTATGTAATTAATTATAATTATTAAATTATTAAACAGGGAGTTGGATTTTTTGTACTAACACATATCAATAGAAAAATCTTAACAAGTATAAATAAAAGAGGCGCCACTGCTTTGATGATGAACAATAAAAATCGTTGTAGTAGTTTTCATTACTCGGTTAAATTCAATTACGGAGAGATCGTTATCATCATCAGCTTAACATTATTTGCTGTTCGTTTACATATACGAACACCTACAAGCAGTAAACAAAACTAGACAGTAGTTGACCTCTCAGGTGCAATTTATATTTCAATTAAATAATGGAATGCATTGTTTGGACGTGCGTCTCGTCTGTATGGCAAATACAGGGCGTTGTAAAAATTGGCAATGAATAACCTCCTGACCTCGCATTTGATAAATTATGTAGGGGGACAAGATTTAATGATATCGGAACATGTAATATACGAGGTAACAAGGAGTGATTATAATATCAAGTTTCTCAAGAAAATAATGAATTATTTCAGAGATATACTAATGGACTGGGATCTGAGGGTCAAACCTCCAACTTACAAAAAGGCGACAAAATGAACTGCTTTAACTGTTGGATAATACTTATAATGAACGATAATAGGGGAGTATGTGTGAGATACAGAAACCTCAAACTGATATGAATCAGGTAGTGTACATTTGTACAGTTTTTAAACGAAACATTCCCTGATCGTTGGATAAGCAAACAAGGCCGAATATTGGAATCGCCACCTATGTTATATCACCCCATTTAACCTAACTAGCCTTTTTATGAGGATATCTATGAAAACCGAAATGTATGCCACTCAACCGGAGATTATAGATGATTCACATCAGTAAATTGTTCAAGAATGTCGGCAAATAAACCCAGAACTGTTACATAATGTGCGAAAACCATCTGAACCTCGATTGTATTGTATGGAGACCAATGGAAGTCAATTTGAACACCTTATAAAATAATTTATTATTGTTAAGCTAATTAGTTAAGAATCAAATGTTTCTATGAGTAGATTGAAATTATACGTAATTCCCAAATGATTTACTTGTTATTTTACGAATTATACATTTTTGGAATCTTTTTTATAGGAGAATCCAAAAATGCAAAAGTGTACAGGGCATGAGCCTATGTGTGGCAGTTTTTCCGGAATGAGAAGCATTAAACAGTCTAGCTTGCAGATTTATTATTCTCGTAGTATAAACCTAGAATATCAATCTTTTCTTGTACAGTATACACCATTTTCAGGATAGATATACTTGCGAATTTTGAGAAGTTAAGCTACATATTTAACATTTTGTTTAAAAGGCATTAAACAACAGTTTTACGATCACTATGTTTTTGTTTCAATCAAAACATCGTTTAATTTGTTGAGTAGACTGCACAGCCGTTCAGGCAAGAAAATTAAAATGCTAAATTGAAATATTTTCTCCTTTTATAGACAAGTCCAAAAAATTAAGGGTGACTCATTTAAAATAAACGGTTTTAAAGATTAAAACTAACTTTTCCGCATCTGTGGCCCTGAACAATATTCTATCATAAAATTATTACTTGTATACACTTCGGGGGATGTATCGTGGTAACAAACCGAAATTTCTCCAAAAATAACCAAAAATTTAGTATATCTAGTTTTATAGGACCCGCTGTACTCGCTCTAGTCAACTGAAAATCAATAGGGTACATCTGTGAAACACCTTGAACAATACTTATTCATAAAGCTGATCAATCGTATACTCTCTGGAGTCTGTATCGTGCTAACAAACTGAAAATTCTCCAAAAATGACAAAAATTTGTTACTTCAAGTACCACAGCACCCGTTGTTCAATATCAATAGGGTTCATCTTTAAGACACTCTGAACAATATCCAATCATAAAATTCATCACTTGTATATACTCCGGAGGCTGTATCGTGCTAACAAACTGAAACTTCTCCAAAAATGACAAAAATATCGTACTTAAAGTACTGTAGCACCGGTTGTATTGGCTCTGGTGAGCTGAAAATCAATAGGGTTCATCAGTGAGATGCCCTGAATAATATTCAATCATAAAATTGGTGACTTGTTGAACTCCGGAGGCTGTATCGTGCTAACAAACTGAAATTTCTCGAAAAACGACAAAATGTCGTACTTCAAGTACCATAGCACCCGTTGTACTGGCTCTGGTGAGCTGAAAATCAATAGGGTTCATCTGTGAAATGTCCTTAACAATATTCCATCATAAAATTGGTGACTTATTGCACTTCGGAGGCTGTATCGTGCTAACAAGACTTGCAAGGAAAAGTGGCCGACGACAACGACGACGACGACGACGACATACACACAGGATTTTTTTTCTAAAAACCGTTTTTTCGTGTTGTTGATGGATAACGTAAAAATAACTCAAAAAAAAATTTCAAATTTCCAACTTTTTTGTGGGTAAACCAATACTTTTCTCGCATATTAGATAGGTTGGCGGAAAAGTAAAAATGAGAGGGGGTGATAATAGGGAGGATGAGAAAGTTATAACGTGTAATATGATTAACCTTTCGAGGTTAACGTGCGGATTACGAGTCCGCCCGATGAGTTATTTACCGATATTTTATGACTTATTCCAATCTCGGATGTGGTGCGCTCGCTAGCCTCATCCAGAAAGGTACTTTATTCAGTGTAGTTCTGGCAGTTGTAACCGGTTTTCTTCATCTTAATCAATTGCAGAGTGCTAGTCCGCACGTTATATAAGGTGTAACAAATTTTTAGGTAAGCTCAAAGTTTAAAATATTGTATTCTTAGGATAAATGAAAATTGAAATGATGAGTGACATATTAAAGTGGCTGTCTATCATGTTCTAAATATACTTGACTGAAATACGCTTATTTTTTTACATATTTGTTTGAACATGAACTATGAAAAAGAACAGGCATATCTTGCAAAGATTCATGCGGAACTTCTATCAGAGGCTGAGCCAGAAATTGAACCCGGTGATGACGATGCCAGTTTAGAAGAAATACAAGATCATGACACCGATATGGAAGAAGATATTGAAGAAGAAACAGAGGAAATCCCAGTAGAGTTGGATGTTCCGTATATCATTGGAAAGGATGGAATAACTAAATGGGGAAAACATGTAGGAAACCAACAGAAACGGACTCGAAATAAAGATATAATTAAGGCAAACATTTTTGGAGTAAAGGGGGAAATATGGTATGAAACAAGTGCATCAGAAATTAGGAGTTGTTAGAAAAAATTGTATGTAATACGAATCTCTTTATTGAATCGTGTTTCTACAATCCCGATAACAGATCTGCAAAGAAAACTTATATTGTGGAAATTAAGGCACTATTGGGTAGTTTAAATATAGCTGGGGTGACCAAAAATAACCACAGAAATGCAGAAGATTTCTTTAGGACAAACGGCTCATCGTCAGAGACTTATAGATTGACAATGTACCTTTTGCTCCAACACATCCGTTTTGATGATAAACGTACGGGCGAGGAGAGAAAAAAATATGATAAATTGGTACCTATCAGGGAATTCTTCGATTCTTTCAATTCAAATTTACCTAAATATTTTTCACTCTCAGCATATACAACTGTGGAGGAAAAACTGGAAGCGTTTCGTGGCAGGTCCAGCTTTAAAGAATACATGCCTAAGAACAGAAAAAACAAAAGGGAGCTTCCCCTACAAATTAGTAATCCTATGAGACCAGAAAAAACCAATATATATATATATATATATATATATATATGCTTTTCAAGACAAATACACGATTGTGTCATATACACCAAGAAAAAACAAAAATGTTATTTTACTTTCAACGATGCACCACGACGATCTGTTAGACGAAGATACGGATAAGCCAAAAATGATAATATATTACAATAAATCCAAAGGAGTGGTAGATCTAGTTGATAAAATCTGCCGCCTACAATTGCGCTCGAGCCAACCGCCGATGACGTATGGTAATATTTTATTTAACACAGGTTTGACAATGTCAAAAAAATAGAAGGCGAGGCGTGGATAAAAAGGTTTTGTCAACGACACAAAATAACACGTCGACAGTCAGAGAAATGTTCAATGGGTCGAATAATGGGTTTCAATAAAGTTCAAGTAGATCGGTTTTTTAAAAATCTCAAGACAATTTATGAAAAAAGAAAATACCCACCAAACTCCATTTACAATATGTACGAAACAGGTGTATCGACAGTGTCTAATAAACTACCGAAGGTTTTACATAGCAAAGGAAAAAAACTGGTCGGAAAAGTAGCTAGCGCAGACCGGGGACAGCTTGTTACGGCTGTATGTTGCTTTAGCGCCACAGGAACATATATCCTTCCAGCTATGATACTTCCCAAAAAAAGGATGAAAGATGAGCTCTTTTCAAATGTACCTACTGGTACATGCAAAATGATACCGGAGTCTGCGTTTATTAATAAAGATTTATTTTGCCATTGGTTACAGCATTTCAAGAACTACAGCAAGCAGAAAATTCAAACTTTTGATCCTTGACAACCATTCCTCCCACCGTGATTTAGAAGCCATACAGTTCTACAGGAAAAATCACACATATTCACTCTCCTTACCAGCTCATGCAAGCAACAGAATGCGACCGCTGGATATTGGTTTCCTTGACCTATTAAAGTGTGCTTACAGCAGGGAGTGTTATAAATGGATGGTAAATAACCCGGGAAAAATAATAACACAAATGCAAGTTGCCGGAGTGTTTAACTATGCTTACACCAGCGTTTCCACTATTAAAAAATCCGAGCACTCATTTACAGCTTCCGGAATCTATCCCTACAATCCAGATCAGTTTAACGATGATGACATTGCGCCTTCCTGTATGACACACGCACCCATTAATACGAAGAATGTCCAGCCCAATGAGGAAATCGCGGGAGAAGTAGAAGAGCCCGAATTCTCTACTGGTGGAGAAGTGGCAGAGCCCGAATTCTCTACTGGTGGAGAAGTGGCAGAGCCCGAATTCTCTACTGGTGGAGAAGTGGCAGAGCCCGAATCCTCTACCGTGGGAGAAGTGGAAGAGCCCGAATCCTCTACCGTGGGAGAAATGGACGAGCCAGAATCCTCTAAGAATATTCCATTACAGGCAACACCACCACCGCTAGATATTGCCAATCTTGATATAGTATGTGAAGATCAAATAATTTGCAAAATATTGAAGAAGAGGCTTCGAATAGGTCAGTGCTAGTTTCAGAAATTTTACTTTTTCCGCAAATAAAAGAAAAACCAAATAGTTGCAAATGGACATCACAAAAGTCTGAAATACTGTCTAGTACTCCATTCAAGGGTGAGCTTGAAGAGATAAAGAAAGATAAAGAAGAGAAGAAAGTTGGAGCAGCAAAAAGAGAACTAGTCGTCAGTGGCTCAAGACGTAACAAATTAAAGAAGTTGTAAAAGATGAAAGAGAAATGTGTCGAAAAGGATGTACGTCTCGTACTCAGAATCTTTGGAAGATAAAGACTGGATTATGTGTCCTTTCACCACGTATATAATATGAGACTTTGTTTTAACTGTTCAGACTGACTATATTTAGCATTTTTCGCAAGTTGTTTTTTTAATGGCTTTTTAATGTTTTGAGTTCTTATTGAAATTTTGTCATTTTACTAGCAATCATCTAAATATGGTTTTACTTTTTTATGTCAAGATAGGGTGCGTACTCTTAAAATATATAAGTGTATAAGAGCTCGCATTTGCAAAGTTCTGAAAAAATATAAATATCTCATTTTTATGAAATAATTTAGGGCGTAACCTGTTCAAAACACGTTTGGTGATAATCACTTTCGATCATGAAATTATAAGGGTTATATATTCGCGTCGAATTGAGAAATTATTTTAGGTTTTCTACTAAGTTACTAGAGTAGTATTATTTTTGTATTAATTGGGTTTTTTTATTTGTTGTACCCCAAATTTGAAGATTTTTTATTTTTTAAATAAAGTTATGTACAAATAGCCTTGTCCTCTACTTTTATTATACTTATAATATACATATATACAAAATATATATCTAAAAGTTTCCAAACGACTTTTTGAAAGATATTTATTTTTTGGAATTTTTTAAGAATTACGGACTTTGTGTCCAACGTTATATTTTATGTACCATTGCACCGCGTTATCTCTGAAAGGATAAAAAGACGTATACGTTTTGACGCATTTTTTCCTAGAACTGCTCTTTATATTTGCAAATACAAATTATAAAGTTCAGTACTAATAATACCTAATTTATGGTTGATACAAATTAATATTATCTAATCTGTAAGTCCTCTTTATATCATATTTCTTATCCCTTTCTCCCATGTCCTTTTATTTCTTTCTTATGGTGTTCAGTTTAGTATTTAGTAAAACGAGAATCTCATGGCGTTTGAGATCAAACATTTCAACAAAATCCGTTGGATTGGTATGTGTAAAAAGTTAGGTGTGGTCATTAACGACCAAAAGCCACATAGTCCAGGAGCAGTAAAGATTGACATAATTGTGTCGTTACGTAACTTAATACAATCATATTATAAGTATGCGCTAGCTCAGAAAGTTGTGCTATTTGCAAAAAAATCGAGAACTGCAAAAACTGCAAAAATGCACGAAAACGCCGCTTTTTCTATCACTATTTTCAATATAACTCTGTACAGGGTTATTGGTTATAATTTGACCACCCCTTTATTTCTCCTATGCGTACAGATACAAAAAAAAGTTTTGTATAAAAGTTGTAGGAGTGTGAATGGATTTTAATAAAATGTACTTTGCATACCAATAGCGTTTTTGAATTACGGGGTATAATATAAAAATATTTTTTTTAAATAGAACACCCTGTATATTATGACATATTCGGATAGGGCCTTTTTTCTCATAACAAAAATATATACTTTTATAGGTGTAGCTTTTATACTTTCCAAAATAATGGACAGTAAACTCCTAAAGTATTTAAGTTAGTATTTACCTAAAAAAGTAGTTGGCTATGCATGGCTTACTGCACTTGTTGATATTATCTGTCAAAACTAAGTAACTTCTAAAGTAATAGACAGTAAATGTTCAAAAAATAGGCGACTGGGTGTGACATTAGCAAAGAACATACAAAACAATACAGTGTTTATTACGAAATACAATACAATAGCAAACAACATAAAAAGCAATACAGTGTTTATTACAAAATAGAAACCGATTTGATATTTTCATAAATTTTAGGCGAGCAAGTTCAGACCTTCTCCTTAAATATTCTATACAGTTTAAAATTTTCTCTCTAATTATTGCAATACTGTTACTGGTATCGGAATAAACTTTTCTTTTAAATAGCCCCATAAAAAGCCATCTAAAGGCGTTAAATCAGGAGTATTTGGCGGCCATTGAATCGTGCCACCTTTACCTATCCAAGTTGCGAACTCAATATTAAGTGTTCTCGCACTTCTCTTACATTATGCGGGGTGAAATTATAGAATATTGGCCCAACTACTTTACCCCAAAAAATTCCACACCAGACATGAATAGATTTTTGACCTGACTTCTTAATTTGTTTGATTTTGTATTTTCGTTCCCTCGAACATCTATTTTTTCTGTTAAACTGACCTGATGTAGAGAAACTTGATTCATCCGTCCAAATAATTTGTTTAAAGTAATTTTCGTTGTCGTCTAAATTTCTTATCATTTGTTGACAGAATTCCAATCGTTTTCGCTTATGTTCTTCACATAGTTCCTGTGCTGGTAAAATTTTGTAAGGACGTTAGTTATTATTTTTTCTACATTCATGCAAAAAACAACACTTTTGTGAAACATATTTAATGGAAAAAGTGGTTCTTTTTTGCACTAGTGCAACAAACATTTTGTTGCACTCATCTTGTCAGTTTTGTGATGATTTATGATAAACATAAACATTTAAATAAAATAAAAATCCAGAGCAAGTGTCTGATCCTGCTCTAATACAGCAATAATATATGTATATCTTACTAATTAGTCTCAACGAGTTACAATTATTGCAAAAATATTTGATTATTTAAAATTTAAATGGTCAAAGCGAAAACCAGCTATGATTAAGTACTGACAAGATGGAGGCCATAAAGATACAAAAAAAGAAGAACGTATAAAATACATTCTGAGTAACATATTATATTCTAATTTTCCAGTTTTTGCATGAATGTAGAAAAAATATTGTATGCAACTCGTGCAAAACGTGTTTTTTGCACTCGACGTGTTGTCCAACTCGGCCTAAAGGCCTCGTTGGACAATTTCACGTCGCGTGCAAAAAACTTCCACTTTCTGCACTTGTTGCATAAATTACTATTTTAGTGTTTTTATAACTTTATAGTAACTTGTCTGTTATTCGGCGGAAGCTTTTTTTATACTACTCTCTGCATTCTCTAAAATAAAAATAATTGATATTTTGATGTGTCTTATTCTAAGAATATATTTTGAGGTAATTTAATATTAATTGAATAAAAGTATTATTTTACCTTTAAAGTTTAACAGTATATTCAACTGTTCTTCTTCATTTACTATGGCAATACATTTCTTTCTCAAAAAGTTATGATAGACATTGACGTGATGGTAAATATTTACAAATGTGTTTTTTGGACACAACTGTAGATATTCCCGTCTTGCAGTAAGTTTATTATTAATATTTTTGACATATACTGAAAATATTTCTACATTTTCAGAAGCTGTATAATCCATTTTTGAAAAATATAGCTAGCAATTAGTTATATTTGTTACGTTAGTTTATAATTTTAACAGATATCAACAATGTTGCAGTAAGACATGCATAGCCAACTACGTTTTCTAGCTAGATACTAACTTCAATACTTTAGGAATGTACTGTCCATTATTTTGGAAAGTATAAAAGCTAGGCCTATAAAAGTATATATTTTTGTTATGAGAAGAAAAATCCCTCTCCGAATATGTCATAATAAACAGGGTGTTCTATTCAAAAATATATATTCTTATTTTATACCCCCTAATGCAAAAACGCTACTGGTGTACAAAGTATATTTTATTAAAATTCATTTATACTCCTACAACTTTTATTTAAAACGTTTTTTTGTATCTGTATGCATAAGAGAAATAAAGGGGTGGTCAAATTATAACCTATAACCCTGTACGTATGCAGTTTAGAGAAAAAATCATTACTTGTGAATTTGTTCATTATGAAATTTTCTACAAGATAGAATTGGTTTAAAAATTTATTATATTTTCGTTGCTAGATAGCAATAAATCGGAAAAAAAGTGACGAGAATCGTGGTAATTTTGAGGCGTAACAACCAGGTAAGAAATTGCACAATTTTACTATAAATAGAGATTTAAGTACTTTAGAGTATAACAAAATGAAATACCAAAACCCGATCCAAATTTATTTGTTGGTTTTGACGTGGTTGATTTGTTGATTTAACTGAGCAAAAAAACACTGTTTTTCCGCGTCAATGCTGGGAACAAAATTTTGCATTTTGATTGCTGTCGATTTTTTACACATTGTAGGGCTCGTTAGCTATCATATAGAATCGATATGCTATCTAGCAACGAAAATATAATGAATTTCTAAACCAATTCTATCTTGTAGAAAATTTTATAACGAACAAATTCACAAGTAATGATTTTTTCTCTAAACTGCATACGTACAGAGTTAGTTAGTTATATTGAAAATAGTGATAGAAAAAGCGGCGTTTTCGTGCATTTTTGCAGTTCTCGATTTTTTTTGCAAATATATCATTTTCGATCAATCTAAGTTACGTAACGACACAACCATATCTGGTAGGTTTTGAGTCTAATTCTCCTGGATTAACAGAGACTCTTGACAATTTTCAAAATATAAAAATTAGTAACTATTAGGGCCAGTTTCACCACCTTCTGGTAAGTGTCCGATAGCTTACACGTGTTTTGTCCTGTCTTACTTTATGTCAAGTGACAAAGACAGAAGTTGTGAATAAGCTATCTGATACTTATTAGAAGGTGGTGAAACTGGCCCTTAGTGTCCTATATTATAATGATAATAAATCATCAGTTTATTTTTTTGGTATTCTTTCGAAATTCATTCTTTGGTTGATATTAAAATATATTAAATTACACTTACCCAATTTTATGTAAAAATATCGGCAAATCCTTAATAAAAGTAACAAAATAGTTATTTCCATATTTTTGTAATGATTTTTATTAAAATTGGCAATCGAAAACCCCACGCAAACACAACTCTCGTTCTGTTACACGCACAAATTTGGATAAGTTTCTTGACACACAACACCTCGAATAACAATTTTTTGCAACGTTTTATAATAAACAGAAGCATATACCAGTATGGTAAACATATGGCATCAAATTCAAACATCAACTATATAGAACATTTTTAGGAGACATGACGCAACCGAACAAAAAAAAATTCTCCACACGATGCCAGATGACTGTAGTCGTACTGAGGATGTGAAAAGGTTCTTGGAAGGAGAGGTGTACAATACCGGCTTTTAGGGTTATAAAGGAATTGACGAATTTTTGGGAAAGTCGTAAATTTCAAGAACAAACGCCGATTTTAAAAAAAGCCAGAAGGCTTTCTAAAAAGGTATAATGTGTGTGGATAAAGTAGCGGTCAGTCGAATAGGCATGCATTTAGACAGAGATGGACTCGAGATTTAGTATATTATGCAATAAACATTGAATATTCCATAAAAAATCACAAATTTAACCCTGCAGACACAAAACAAGGCGCAGGGTTCCAGAAACTCGTTACCATAAAAAAAATTTAGATACCTCAGGGAGTATATTACTGAAAAAATTTTGCCGCGGAAAATGCGCTGTTGCCATTTTTTGAATGCGGTTTAGAAGTAACGAAATGAGATACATGAAAAATTAATGTTATTTTATATTAGTGTTTTAAATGAAACTCACGGTTTCTAGTTAATACCACAATATAATAAAAATTGTTGAAAATTCTAAAAAAATGACAATTGTTTCGATAAATTAATATCATCGTCAGAATGACAGAAGTTACATTTCATTTGATGCCTACCTGATGTTTCGTAGTTATTTTTGGCTAGACCAAGAAGTGACCTAACTGGTGATTGACTTAATATATGTTAATAGAAAAAAGAAGAAGATGTGATATTACAAATATTGAAGCTTAGATATTATTAGCCCTATGGTGATATCCTGGATATTATTTTTCCAATTAAGATCAGTATAACTGTGCAATGATATAGAAAACCAGGAAAACTATATCTGCTGATCTTTACAATTATCACTTAAGAAGACAGTTTATTAGTGGAGAACTCCCTAGATTTAACTGTTCATTGACAACTTCATATTGTGGGTTTCTTAAATGTCTTCTAATTTCCAATTCTTCAAGGAAATCCAGTTCTTGTTTCTTTTCACAAATATGCAGCACTTCTAGTTTTGTGTTAGGTGTCAATGAATGATTGGTGTCAAGTAGATGTTTTGCGTAGTGAGATTTATCTGGTTGTTTTAATCTGTAAGCTCGTAAGTGCTCACTGTATCGTATTTCAAAATTCCTAAGGGTCTGACCCAAATAGACAGCACTACATTCTGGACATTTGAGTTTATATATACCTGACTTCTTTAATAGTGGTATTTTTGTTTTTACATTTAAGAATTTTGTATTAACGTTACCTTCTGTTTTAAAAGAAATTGTTGTATTCGTTGCTGATGATATTATCTTTGAAATATTATTAGAAATATTTCCTGCATATGTGATGGTTTTATAAGTTTTTATTTCATCAGTTTGTTTAGGAAATATTAGTTGTAAGGCCATTTTTTCCTCTTTTTTATTAATTAGCTTATTTATCATATCTAATGGATAACCGTTGGATGTTACTATTTGTCTAATTGTATTAATCTCTCTATCAAAATTACATTTGTTCATAGGAACTGAAAAAGCTTTATATATCATTGAATTATATGCCGCTAGTTTATGGGACATGGGGTGATTAGAACTATATGGAATTGTCACATCAGTGTGTGTTGGTTTTCGGAAAATTGAATAATCAAGTATATTATTAACTCATGGAATTTTTAAATCAAGAAAATTGATTGAGCTATTTTCTTCAATTTCTAATGTAAATTTAACTTTTGGGTGTAAATTATTAATGTGGTTGAAAAATACATCTAATTGTCGTTCACTACCCATAAAACAAGCTAATATGTCATCTACATATCTATACCAAAATAAAACATTTTTCGAAATATTACTTTCAAAGATCTTTCTTTCTAAATTGTCCATAAAAATGTTTGCCAAAATAGGTGATCCCATTGGTAAACCTTCATTTTGAATATATATCTTATTCTCAAAAGTGAAATAATTTTGATTAATGCATACATCAAATACGTTAAGTATATCTGATATTCCTGGATTAATATTTTTAGACATTCTTTAGGAGGCATTTTAGTGAACATATTAGTCACATCGAACGAAATAAGTTTATAGTTATCTTGCAAGTTGATTGCTTTCAACTTTTTAATTAGTTCTATTGAATTTCTAATTGAGTACTGAGATTCATATCCGTAACTATTAACTAGAAACCGTGAGTTTCATTTAAAACACTAATATGAATAGATGCCACGAAGTAAGGGTCGAGACAGTTAATTTCGTTATTTTATATTGTAGACTTATTTTTAAGCACCGATACGAAAATGAAAATCCGCGGAAATGCGTTGTTTCACCACTATGCAGTGATCCTCTTCCCGACCTTTAACACAGATCAATGAGTAATATCTATTCTTACAAACTTAATATCGCTATGGTCAATAAATGCGAAAATTAAAAAAAAATTGTCAATAAAGCATAAAAACGATCCTGATGAAGCATAAAAGGTAGGTATGTATAAATTGTACATATATGTGAATTTAATATTCTATATTCAGTTGAGTTAAATCATTTTGTTCATATTCACGTTCATAATATTTACAAAAATGTCTGACTCAAGTTGAAGAAATGGCTCTTCATCGTTCGCGACAAGAAGCTTATGAATTCGGTCTTTTACATGGTTTGTTGCCTAAACGCCCCTTATGTAAAACCAGGTGTGTTTAAATTTTACAAATTAATTGATTATACAGAGTGATTCATTGCTAATTGGAAATAATTCAACAGTAGAATCCTGACTTCAAATTATGAAGATTTTACCCAAAACAACTGAATAAAATGTAGCTGCTTACTGGGTTACAGGGCCTTTTGTTTAAATCCATTTCATATTTGGCAGAAAGTGTAGACACTGTACACTCTACTAAATTGTGTTAAGCAAACGCTTCTGGCACCAGTCAAATTAAAGTAATAAACAAAGATGGCAATGATATATTAATTCGATGGCAAAAAATCCACTATGGTCATGATATTCAATTAGAACATCTAAGACTACAGAAAGAGGATCGTCAAAATATTGCATCAAAATTAATCGGTGGAGTAACCTCAGCAAGGTAAGTGAGTTTTAAGTAAACTTATTACATGTATACATATATACTTTTGACGTTGACGCATATTTTATTTTGATTAAATAAAGATACATTAATAAACCAGTATATAAATTAATAATGTTCTTAAATATTTTAGGATCCTTGCCACAATTCGAGATGACATACAAAAACATCTCAAAAGGATTGATTTACTCACACCTAAAGGTATCGACAATTATCAAAGCAAGTTTCAATGTTCACATCAAAGATGGAAAGAGGCATGAAAATGATGCTGTGTCTGTCGACTTGTTTGTTGCAGAATGTTTCTCTAAGAATGCAGCTGATAATCCAATATTATTTTATAAACAACAAGGGGTACATTCTGAGCATGATACTATTATGGTGATCGATGAATTTAAACAAGGCTTTCCTGTCTCATTTATATTCTCCAACCGAAAAGATACTTTAATTTATCAAGTATTATTCGAGAATATGAAATCAGCTATAGGTACAGTTTGTTCTCAAACATTCATGTCATATTTGGCAGAAAATTTTTATAATGCTTGGACTGCAGTTATGGGACCAGCGCCTCATCACATTTTTTGTTCGTGGCGTGTGGATCGTGCATGGCAAAGTAATTTAAACAAAATACGTAATATAGAAAAACGTAGTGATGTCTACAAAGTGCTCAAGACCCTACAACAACATACACAAGAGTTTGATTTCCAAAAATCGTTGGATGCCTTAAATTTAATGTTAACGATCAAGATTTAAAATACTTTGGCAATTACTTCAAAACTTATTATAGTGATTATTTCACTCAATACAGAATACGCGCCTTCGATTGGTTTAAATATGAGGATTGATATCTGAAAACACCAGGTTTTCGATTTTGTATTTCGGCACCTGATTGGATACATGCAATTTTCCTATCTGTGTGTTTCGCGTTGTCATTAGTTGTTTTATTCGATATTAAAAATCTAGTGACTGACAGAAAATGTCAAATTAATAAATAAACGTCAGAATTATTGTATCAAGAATGAATTCTAAAAACAGTTTTGATCTAAAAGGGATTCAAAAGAAAGTAAAAGAACAAATGCCGCAAAATACCGTGCGATCTAAAAAGTACGCGTGGAAACAATTCATGGAATTTTGCAACGAACGTCATCATAGCCCAATTTTAATTGTTTTCGTGAAATAATCTTGACAAATACAACTCGTGTAATTAATGATATCGAAAATTTCTTCTCTTTTTCGAAACAAATTGTTGTTTTAGGAAACCCCACTCGCGCTTACGCGCTCGTGCGGTTTCCGAGCAACAATTTGTTTCTCAAAATCGAAGAAATTTGTATTTCGATAATCATCATTACACTTGTTGTATTACTATTGAAAATTATGTTAAATGGGCCTACTGTTTCAGAAAGAACTGTGGTATAAATACCAACATATATTTAGAATCGATGCATAAGGTGATTAAATACTTTTATCTAGGCCGTAAATCAGTTCTGAGGCTTTATAAAGGCTTAGACGTTGTATTAAAATATGTTCGAAGCAAAAGCATCGAACGAATAATTAAGCTGCCAAAAGGAAAAAATACTAGTCATAGCAGAGACATATTTGAGAGACACAACAAAGCTTTGGAAATGACTGAAGTTGAACTACATAGTAAAAGACAATGGTAACCACTCATCCTGGAAAGTTTTTAATGAAGCAGGATCAGTATCTGTTAAAGCTGCAAAATTTGTGTTCACATGTTTTCATGCACTTGTTCTGACTATAAAACAAATAATCAAACAATCTGCAAGCACATTCATTTTATAAAACTGAATAAATTTAGTGGTGAACAAAAATCCGACTACGCTTCAAAAAAAGTAGAAGAAAACAACAGTTTTCCTTCAACATTGGATGAAAGTGAAAATATTTCAAACACCGATGTCAAACTGAAAAATATTATAGATGCTACTTTTTCTAAATTGAATACTGTAAATTTAAAAAGACTTGATGGTGATGTTATTCAGCAGATTCACTATCATTTAAATGTAATAAACAGTTTGTCTGTACTTCCAAAATATGATTCTTCATTAAAAGTTATAACGACAGATGTGCATACAGGTAAAAAGAAACAGAAAAAGATCATTCCTCCGCAACCACGATTTTCATCCACAAAAAAAAGCGGAACCACAGAAAATCCACTTACCAGAGGCCATCAAATAAAGAGGTTTCCAGCATTGGTAAAGCTTTGGTTGATAGACCAGATTTGTTTATTTCCACCTCTGCTTCTAATAATCATATGTATTAATTATATATTTTATTATTTGTACTGTACATAATGAAGCAATAATTTATTTTCATATTCAACTTTATCATAACTGCCTACCGAATGGATAATTTTACGGACATAAAGTTCTCCTTTATGGTCTAGTCCATAATAAAAAATAGTTTCAAGTATAAAAAAAGAACAAAGTCCAAGCAACAAATAAGCTGTTCTCTAGCTTTTTACACAATATCTTTAAATTCAGATGATAACACGTTTTATATTCATTATTTATTTGAAGAATTGAAAGAACTTTCGTAAAAATACACTTGGAAAATTTGTGACAATAGAATATCAAATGAAGCATGTGCTTTAGAAGTCCCAAGTACAATAAGCCCTAACGGGCTGCAGTGCATTGGGAACCAGGCTCAAGTTAAAAAATGCTCTAGAAACCTTATATCTAATAGTTATTCCCTCCATAAGGTCAAAAACTAAGTCCAATGAGTTTTTTGAGTCCTGAGAAGCATTTTTTGAACAAATGAAACAAAAAATTTTCATCAACTACACAATTTGATAGAAAATTAAGTATCAAAATTTGACGCTGTCATGTTGACATTTCCCCCAGCCTTACATCAGAAACATTAATGTCGACGATTATCAAGTGTTATTGACGGATTATCAGTGTTATTGACAATATCTTGTGTTAGTTTCAAATTAACGCGTAATTCCCTGTGCTAATGCTAAGATCGGACCAGTATCGTAAAGTGGAAAAAGTACACAAGATTGTCATTTTTATACAGCTACCGAAATGGTCTTCTTTTACTGCAAAATTTTTGCAAATAATAGCGCCATTATTGTGTAGTTAAAAAACAATTTAGAAATGTCAAATATTTATAATAATAATATATAATAATTATAATATTTTTACATAAAGATATGTATGATATTCGGACATATACACTTTACTGACTTGTCCTCATTATTGAGTGGTTGAAGATAGTGTTACATCATCCAATAGCGGAATAAATAACTATCATTGAACAGCAAAACAGTTTTATTTTATTAGTCACATAATAGTACAAATATTATATGTACCAAGGTACTAAAGTGAGTGTTATTCCGTTGGTTCCCGCGAATTTTAAAACCACGCTTTAAACGTAGGCATGCGCAGAGCGAGGATCGGCATGGACGATTTAGGGTCTCGACAGAATTTCGACTGATAAACAATGCCTAAGTATATCTTTCAAACCATGCTGGTGCCTAGGGGTTTCATCTCTCTTAAAGTTATTCAATTGAACTCTACAAAATATCCAAATTTTCTTAAATTGTATACAGGGGAAGATCTCATGTAGTATGTGCTTGTATAATATGTATATTGTGCTCGCAGTTCTCAAGACACAGTACGTGAAGTTGCCAATGAGAGGAATAAACAAACAACTTTGTATACAAAAGAAATAGTTATAACCTTTTTACTGAAATAAATATCAGTCGGAGGGAAAATCGCTGATCCAATAGTTCAAAAATAATTTAGCGAACAGATTAAATTTCATCGCATTTAAGATCATTGGCAAGGTTGTGATATACACAATATACACATTGTCTGTATCCGAAAAATTTAGACTACTGCTTTGGCTGTATTCTTTCTTCTGATAATAACAAAACGTTAGGAAATCACGCTTGAACAGCGAAGCGCTATTTGTACTCTATGTGAAGAATTATACAGTGAAGTCAAATCCCAAAAAAAGCTCGGAATTTCTAATAAAGGTTTTCGCTAAGCCCTTATTTGAAAAATGGAGATATAAAAAGATCTGGTAGCCCCAAAACCAGGATGAATCAAGAGGATATCTTCATCATTAAATAAACTCATGGACAAAATTATCGAATATTTTTTGTAATCATTATTATTTCAAAATAAATTGAAATAATCGCCGTAAACTTACATGTGCTGATATTAGTTATCTAGTAAGCTGATTACTCACTTGATTTAACATATTTTGACGTTTAATTGACATTAATGGCGCATATTATTGTCTCTTGTGCATTTTATCAAATACAATTAATTACATATTTTATTAATTATAGTGAATTAAGCTTGGAATTATGTTACTGTAGTGTAATTAACTGAGTAATAGTAAATAGTGTTTGTGTTTGTTGCTATTGAAAACATCAGTATGCCACCAGTTAGACACTGTAATGAAGTTGAAGCGGTGCAAATTGTAACTCTATATAAAGAAAGATATAAACAAAAGGATATCGCACAACGCCTCAGGAGCGGTCAATCTACAGTATCGAATATTTTAAAAAGGTATTAAGAGACTGGAAATTTCGTACGTAGACCTGGTCAAGGGCACAAGAGGTGTACAACAGCCATTGATGATCGATTTTTGATACTTAATTCTACACGAAATCGCACACTGACATCGACGCTTCTCAAAAATGACTTACTAAATAAAAGACAAATTAATGTAAGTTCAAAAATAGTTAGGCGAAGATTAAAAGAAGCAGGTTTAAAGCCAAAGTTCCACGTCTTCCCCATAATCACAAAGCCCGACGATAGAATTTGCTGGAAGACATATTCAGTGAGATATCGAGAATTGGAAAAATGTTCTCTTTACGGATGAGACTAGAATTCAGTTATGGAAGCCAGGTGGACGAAATCACGTCTACAGAAGAGTTGGAGAACTATTTGCTGCCTGTAATCTCATTTAGCATTAATTTTTTTCACGATTTTCATCTGATTAAAACTTAAGATTGTTCACTGAATTATTTTTAAATAAACAGTTTCTCGTAAATGATAGTATTTAAATGACTTGATTCATCAGAATTTATTTTTTAAAAAGAAATTTTGAAAAATTAAAAATATTCGATAATTTTGTCCATGAGTGTAGAATGAAAGTTTAACTGAATCATAAATTAATGCAGCTATGAATGACAGTGAAAATCATTTCAATAACGTCTTTGTGAGGTGTTACTGCTAAAATAACCAAAATAATAATTGGCCCTATGAAAAACTTGACAATGAGAAAATAACCTTTGGAATTACTTCATTGTTACTGATTTTGGCGAGGTTATTGGAAAGCAATATAGGTTTGTAACTTTACAGTAATCTTGCAGGAATTTTTAAATGTTTTTCCAGGCCGTTGGATAGGACGAGAATCTCATGGCATTTAAGATGATCGGAACAAATTATAAAGAGTGAGGTTATGTGCAATTTGTATCTTCTTATAGAAAGTTGACAAGAACTTCTGCCAGTTCCGCCGTGAACATTGTCTCCTGCCCGGACCCCTTCGACCCTCATCCATTATTATTATATTAGTCTTAAGAACACATATTTAGGACCTCTGAATATGTATCTCAAATAGCTTGTCTTTCATTTTCTGACCATACCAAGTATTTCTCTATTCACATATATTCATTAAAACTGTTTCATTGCAAGTATGTGTGTCCACCATAATGTTCGCTACATATGGGAAAACTTTTTAGTTGTAGTATATAGGAAAATTTAATATACGCGATCGATCCTGCATGGTCGATAATCTAAAATAACATTTTGACATCAGTCACGTGAACACTGTCATGGCCGCAATTTAGAAAAATTCGATGTGAAAATGAGAAAGGCGGGGTTATATGTCGAAATATCAAAAATAGTTATTTGGTTAGTGATTAGAGTGATATTTTAGGAGTACGTACGAAATTTGAAGCACAAACAACAAAAAATAAGAAATTTCGTATTTTCCCCATTGCGGTCTTCTGAAATGATATTGCCACAATTTCATTGTTGAAAGAGTTCAAGTAACACCATCTGTACTGTATAAACTTAAAACTATTCGAAATTAATTATTTAAATCTTTCCTAGAGAATTGAATGGAAATATTAGTTGAGCATTTGTAACTTTTCTGTAGCAATACACCGTATTTTGGCAATTTGTGAAGTTTAAGATAATTTAAATACCACAAAGAACTGTTGTTGATATTTTGAATAAAAATTTCAATAAATTATTAAAACTCATTAACTACTCATAATAATAATAAATTGAATTAGTTGACCAACTTATTACTATTTTTTGAAACAATATTTAGCAGATTACCCACTAACTTAATACTAATAAATAACATATTTTTTCAAAACACAAATTCAAAATTCTACATGTCCTCTATCTCGTTCCATATATTTCACCGTCCTGAAATTCATTTCTCTTTGAACATTTCGGAGCGTACCTTGGTTAATAGCATATACGCAATCCCTTATGCATTGTTCTAAATGTGCGACGTCTCTGAAGGGTTTTTCTCGATAAACCTTGTTTTTTAAGTAGCCCCATAAGAAAAAGTCCAGAGGGCTTAGATCCGGGGACCTAGCGGGCCAATGATTTACTCAATAGCGACCTATCCAATGCTCACCTAATTCGTTATCTAACTATCTTCTTACTAATCGAGATGAATGAATTGATGCACCGTCTTGTTGAAAATAAAGATTGGCTCGCTTTGCCAGTGGGATACCATCAAAAAATTGGGTTAATTCGTTTTCCAACAAAGTTAAATAATAATTCCAAATTCCGCACCATACATTAACCTTGAATCTGTATTGGTCTTTATTTGCTATAAAAAATGGGGGTTTTTATCTGCCCACCAACGACAGTTTTGTGAGGTTACTGTTCCATTTGATGTGAAAGTAGATTCGTCGGAGAATAAAACATTTCTGGATTATCTTGTATAATTCCTTGATACCAAGCGCAAAAATCAAACCAGGCGTCATAATCTCTATCCTTCAGAACTTGAATAAATTTAGGAATGTACGGGTGAAACTTATTGCTTTTTAAAATGCGGCCAATTGAGGTTGAAGAAATATTAGTGTTTTGATAAATTTGCGCTATGGATACTTGAGGATTTTCTGCAACGTTCAAAAGCACTTTCAAACTATTTTCTTCATTAACCACAGTTTTTTCACGAGGCACTTTAAATTTGTTTTTAACTGAACCAATTTCCTTAAACTTCTTTAATAATCTTGCTACAGTTGTAAAATGGACGTTTTTGCCAGGATGACTTTGGTTAAAAATATTAGCAACTTCTCTTGAACATTTATAATATTTCTCCGCAAATTATAATTAACTCTATATTTTCTTCACGTGACAGTATAGAAGGCATTTTCATTAAAAATATCTTTGCAGAATGTGTAAATAGAAGTAAATGGAAAATTACGAATCAAATGTCACAATGATGTTACACGAGGATTCATTTATGATATCAAAACCCGCTTAGTTAATTTAAAATTTTGTATTGCAGGAAAATTTCATTCTGATCACTTTTTCCAAGTAACTTTTTTCGATATTTTGCCATCTCACCCCACTTTTCGCATTTTTACATCGAATTTTTCGCATTTTCCGCCATGAAGATGGCTACGTGACTGATGTCAAAATATATTTTTAGGTTATCGACCATGCAGGATCGATCGCATATATTAAATTTTCCTATATACTACAACTAAAAAAATTTCCCATATGTAGCGAACATTATGGTGGACACGATATATTGAGCATTCTACGCTTTACTCACATCTAAATCGGAGCGGTGTATAAAAGGATTGAAAATATGTATATGTCCACAAATCCTTGTCTGATATGCAAGGTCAGTGGTGGATTTGTTTTTCATTCCATGAAATGCAATTCTTGCATTTTCTATACGATAGTGTGCAAGGGTTGTCTGAAAAGGTTCCAAACTAACAAATATTTATTTTCTAACATAGTCTCTTTTCAAGTAAATACATTTCCAGCGATGCTATACTTTTTATAACCCTTCCAAATAATAGTTTCTGTCTTTATCTGTAAAATAGACCTTTACGTATGCTATTTCCTCGTTCGATGAAAATCTTTCCCTCCAAACCAAATTTATAGATTAGGAAACAGGAACATTTCTCTAGGAGCCAGATCTTGAAAATACAGTGCATGGTCAACTAATTCAAAGTGCAATTCGTGAATTTTAGCCAAACCTTCCTCCACGAACACACCGATCTTGTTTCCTATACTGATGGTTCACGGAAAGATAAACTATCGGGTCTGCGAGTCCATTGAGCTGAATTGGACGTGTCTATTTTTCTATAGCTCTGGGGCAATACGTGAATGATTTCCAGACGGAAGTCCAAGCCATTAAGGAGGTTGGACCCACCTGAAATGGACAAGAGACTGCAGCTCATGGGAGGAGAGGCAAGTGCACCATTACATCCTTTATAACCGGTCATGAACCATTCAACTTCCACTTAGCGAAGATCGAGGTCCAGGAATCATGATGGTCAGTATTGATAGAATGATCGACCTTCTGGCGCGCTCGCCTTCAGCTTCTGAAGTTTTCGATTGCTGCCGCACAGCACACATCACACCCCGCTAACCGGTATCATCCACCGCTTCGCATCCGTGATGGGTCTAGACTGTTAGACCACGCTAGGGCTGTTCTATGCAATTATGGATGCCCCAAATAAGATCACTACTACTACTACTACCATGCCAAATGGCTCAAATTTCAATGAGTATTTTTTAACACATTCCCCAACTCTAGCTGAAAAGTTCGTCACCTTTATGTTCAAGTAGGAACCTTTTCAGCCAGATATTTAACTCTGCCTACTTGTTTTATTTTTTTTTTGTCTACAAAAATGATGGAACTCCCGTTCGAGTTTTTGCTTATCTTAAGACCGGAAGCATCCACCTCTTTTGTTATAACATTGATAAGATTTTAAAAAATATGCTCGAAAACCCATAGAAAATCTTCGTTTGATTACCAAACTTCAAAATAAAACAATAATTATTTGTGTATTCTCTTCATAATAAATCAATTACGCAACAAACAAATACTTTCGCATAGAATAAAATTATGTGGCAATTAAAAAAAAGCGTATGCAATTCAATTGAATGTCAATATATTCAAAACCTAAATAAATAAACGATAGTGCCATATAAAAAAATTATCGCAAAATGTTAAATTATTACGAAACTTATATCGCATTTACTCGATCTTTACGTGAATGACCGAGTTTAGTATGGCGTTTAAATCTCGCTTGATTATTCCACCAAATAACAAAATTCACAACGAACACCTACGCTATTTATACCACAACATTTATTTTTATTGTAACTCATGTTTAACACAATGAATCATTTTAATTTATATAGTTTTTAATTAATTTCTAGTATTATACGATTAAGGTTATTATTTTAAATTCTACTGCTGGCATTTATTGAAATAACAGATAATATCAATTATTTTAAGACTATTTCTTAATTTCCAATTTCCACATCTACCTTCAATTGCTTCGTCAATTAAAAATTATTATATTACGTATTATATTTTTGAAAAAAAATCTTTGGACACTGACATGATTAATAATTTTTTGTAATTTTAATAAAAAAAAGCCAAATTCATTATAAAAGACGCTGCCATACTGCTTTCTACCACAGTTACCCTCTAATAGTGACCTAAGGCCTACAATATCACAAACTAGATAACTACTGCATTTGACGAGGATCAGCCAATACTGGTTTTCATGGTTTGTCCTTACATACATAACGTCAAGAGATATTCAGCAACGTACACATTTACAGTCTCGATTTTCTAATCTTCTTCTCGCTTCCATTTTAGACTCACCACATGTTCCTTCCTCATGGCGTCTCTATTCCGTCATACAGTGTGAAAACCACTTAAGGAATAAAACTGGCTGTATCCTTATTTTAGAAAATTATAAAAAACGCTGGAACACAACTTTTAAATACTAATATGCGCCTTTTAAACAGAGGCTTAAATGTACAGGGTGATTCACGTCAGTCTAGCATAGTCCAAACTCTTTATTTTTAATGAAACAACAAACTTGTATATTCTCATATTTTTGACAGTTCCTCAACAACCTGATTGAAAGTAACTACATCATGTATGGTCTATTATGAATAATACTGGGTGAAATTTTGTAATTAATAATTTATCACTCTTTAAAGAATGTTTTTTTTTTAAATTAGCTAAATACAGATATCGAATTTCTAAAGTAATGTATTGTTTTTCTTATTTATATAAACTACTTTGCCCTGATGGGTGGAATATTAATATTAATAATTTATACACATGGTATGTCTACTCACTAAATTTATTTATTCACTAATTTATAGTAAGTACACTGTTTATTCACTTACACTAATTTATATAAACACTTCATTACTGTTTATTTATTTAGACTTAATTTATATAAATACTTTACTATTCACTATTACACTGTTCTGCCACGAGATCAAATAGTAAACTAAACTCCGTTGGTAGGTAGTCTCTTATATATTAGGTGCCTTCTATTCCGGAAACTTCTTGATTGCAGCTCCCAAAAAGAATCGGCTTTCCTAGAAATATCTAGATCAGAATAGTCACAAAAATAATGAGAGTTCGAAGAAATCCCTGCGCCTTCGCCAAAATTTTAACTTTCATATATAGTATAAGACAAAGTCGGATTCAGACACTATACCAGTGTGCGATTTCGTAACATTACCCCCTCCTTAAAAGGAAGTTCCTCCTGAAACTTCTGTGTAGCCGGGACTTGATGTATAGATCGGCAACTGGACCCATGTCTGCACTTTCCGGTCATATGGAAATAACAGGGCATCGTTTTCATCGGGAATCAATAACGAGGGGTATAGTTACAAATTATTATGTGAACACCGGTATCTTGGAAAATCACCTCTATCATGTTCCCGATGACTCGCCAATCCAACTGGTTGCTTTCTATTCTGGGCATTGCTAGTTTCTCCACGTGGGATTCCAGCACATGATTCGAAGAGTTCGTAGCGCTTCCCACACATTCCGGTAGGTGGATCGATCTGGAAATTCGTTTCTAGTTACCAGGTAGAAGATGTACCGCGGCTGGCATCTGATCTTCAAGTTTTTCTAATTGCCCAAACTTCTTTAGAAAGACGATTGTCAACCCTCGTGCATGTTTGTTATTGGTGGAGATGTTATGTGCCAGTGAATACTCTTCCGGGAGCGTGAACAAATCTTGTCTTTGTTCTGTAGTGACTCCGTATCTAGCTTTTTCGGTACCTCCGTATGCACCCATAAATTCTTCAAAAGCTGCGTCAGAACCCTATTATATATGGTTCACTACTTCCTCTTTATCATATTCTCCTTCGAATGGCGCTAGTCGGTTTTGGTGGACTACTTTCGGTTGTCCATTGGGGATCTTGCTTATGCGATATATGACGTCGTTGATCCTCTTCTTTATTAAGTACGGACCTTACACCAGTCCTTCACATCGTCGGAGCTGTTCATCCAATAAAACATTTCACGGACTCGCTGAAGGGTTTTCTTCCCTGTTAACACCCTCTACACATAATTAACACAAAGCGTCGATGACCGGAATACAGAACTCTACCAAACCAAATTATCACAGTAAACTAAGTTGGGCACCCAGTACCCAGAGGGCAACACTTTCCACATCTCACTAACAGCTCGACCGATATTATTAACGCTGAAACGTTTCAATACATCGACAAGTTCAATCCTTAAGATTGCAATCGAAAGGAAAGCTTCATCGGTGGAAGTAGCTCCAACTAATATATCGGGAGTACGCTTAACCGAGTTAATTTACTATATTCTGGAGCGTGTTGAGCCTGGGATCGTAATTAACACCCTGCTTGTCGTGTACCCCTTGGAGTGCGTTGAACCCAAGGTTAGATACAAGCAAACCCCGTCTTTGGGCCGAAATCTTGGAGCGTGTTGAGCCCAGAACAGAAGCCTTCCCGTCTAACTGAAGTCTCGGTGCGTGTTGAGCCTGAGACGAAAGCGAATTCCCACCTCACGGAGGTCTCGCTGTGTGTTGAACGCAGGATCTGGTACCGAATACACCCCGTTTGTTTTAAGCAACCAGAACGAGGAAGTAAAACGAATATACTAGGTCGACAAAATTAAGTAAGTTTATATAATAGTACTGATTCGTCAATCAATATTGGTCGCAAAGTCAAAGGGGTGAGATACGACCGACCCAGACCATTTACAACGTGAAGCCGCATAATAAGAGATCTGTAGACGACTCGACCAGACGACCACCCTCAGGGAAGCCGCGCGGATTAACAATTGTACATATAATAACTGTATATAAAATTAGTTTTAAGTTGTAAAGGTTTTATTGATTTTTATTTTGCAGTCAACATACATGTTACTATTAAATAAACAAATCTAACCAACAAGCCCTTTTTATGTTTTACCTCCTGACTACCCACGGCAATTGCAAATTGGCGCCCGAGCAGGATGCCGTGGGTAGTCAGGGGTAGAACATAAAAAGGGCTTATTGGTTAGATTTGTTTATTTAACAGTAACATGTATCTTGACTGCAAACTAAAAATTAATAAAATCTTTACAACTTAGAACTACAGTTTTTATATGTACAATTGTTAATCCGCGATTCCTACTACTTTGCCCTAACTGGTGGAATAAATTTATACACACGGTATGTCTACTCACTTAATTTATTTATTCACTTAACTATTCACTAATTTATATTAAATACACTATATATTCACTTACGCTAATTTATATAAATACTTTACTATTCACTATTTTTTCACTGTTGTGACGACATCAAATTGTAAACTATACACTCCATTGGAAGGTAGTCTCTTGTATATTAAGTGTCTTCTATTCCGGAAAATTCTCGATTGCGGCTCCCAAGAACAATCGGCCTCCTTGGACATCTCTAGATAAGAATAGTCACAAAAAAATAATGATAAATAGTTCGAAGAAATCCCTGCGCCTTCGCCAAAATTTTAACGTTCATATATAGTATAAGGTAGAGTCTGATTCAGGCACTACACCATAGTGCGATTTCGTGAAAGTAAGTATCTGTGCATAAGGGAAACTTTCTAAAATAAATAACACCTGATACGCTCATACATCTTGGTTTTGTTAACATTTTTTGTCATGAATAGATAAAATATCTACATATGCCAAAAAGTAAACAAAATTGTTAAATAATGTTGATTGATATCTGTCAGTAGTTAATGTGTTGACATTTTAGATTGAAATAGTAAATTCCAAATTGAAACCTAATTTCTTGCAGAAGTAATAATGAAATATTTAACTGAGATTCACCGAATTGAGATTTTAATAATGATCGATTACGGGGATAAATGCAGATGTCAAATTGAAGTGGCAAACTTATTTAATCAGAGGTATCCTCAGTTGCCTATTATTTCACAAGATATTGTGTTTAAAATTCATGCACAATTCAGAGAACTTGGACATACCAAACCATTAAAAAGAAAACCGTTCGTTGAAGATGACGTGAAAGTGGATATTTTGTTGTGTCGAAGAGACACCAACGTCAAGTTCAAGTCAGAATAATTTGAGTCATACAACTGCCCTAAGGCGTCTACATAAAGAAAAACTTCATCCATATAGATTAACTTATGTGCATGAGCTAATATAAAACGATCCAGATTTCTCCGAAAGAATAATGAATAAACTGAACAGAAATGTACAATTTTTCTGATGAATCAACATTCACATTAAACGGTGAGCTAAGTCGACAAAACTGTAGATATTGGTAAGCGGAGAATCCTTATTGGATGCGTGAGACATACTCAGTGTCATCAAAAGGTGATCATTTAGGCAGGTATCATACATGATCATATTATTGGTCCTATATTTATAGATGAAAATTTGGCAGCGGAAAAATATTTAAGCATGTTTGGAGACGAAGTTGTTCCTGCGTTGGTCAACTTATATCCCGAAGCAATAGATACGAGCCTACAGAATGAAAATGTCTGGTTCCCAATAAATGGATTGGACGAAGAGGTACTATTGAGTGGCCTGGAAGGAAAATTATAAATGATTTCAAAATAAAAACAATTAAATAATGAGAAAACACGAACAGTTTTAAATGAAATTATAACTATTATAATAAATTACAAATTATTAAAAAATGAATCTGAACTTGACACAACAAATGAACTTACAAAAATATCAACAAACGAAACAAGAAATTTCTCACAAGTACACTAAAATAACAAATCTAATCGCTTCAAAAATACTTATTCGCTCCAAAGATTACACTACTAGATTTTGCTTTTTAAAATTGATACTAAATTGTCTGAACTTTTCTTTAAATAAATAAATTTTTGAAACAAATAACTTTGCTTTATTTTAAAATTAATGTTTTTTACATAAAATTTTTAAAAACAGAACTAAAAATAAAAAAACTTCGTCACAGCGTGGGATCGAACCGTCATCCTCCACATTCAACTTTCGCATACCAAATACCAACTCGGCCATCTCGGTCCCGGTTGTTTGTATTCGAAGGTGATATAAAAATGGTGTACGACTTTTAAAAACATAATTATTGCTTCTTATTAAACCTGACCGAATTTAAGAAAATTAAAAGTCCACTTGCATTTATTTTTTAACGGCCTTTTCAAATCTGTTATTATTTTTCACGAACGGTATTTGGTTAAAACGGTAGCTCGCGTTTGACAGTTTTGTACAGGAAACCCTATGTCGCATTTTATAAATAACACAGTGTATATGTACCTTTCATTTTTTCTAGGAAGACATATACTGCGTTGACGTTTGGGTGATTTATCTCTTGGAATTTTCAAATGAAAATTCCAGCAGCCTGTCTTCGTATACTAAGTAACTAAGTGATAATTTCATTCAAGTTTTCCAATGTGTAGCCAGTACTTAATTGCGTCTATTTTGAACAATTTTCCGATATTTTTACTGCGTTACCTGTCCAATAGTGATTTCCATTTACAAGGTATGAGGCCCATAGGCCCCGTATATGTAGAAAAACAAATCAATCATTTCGAATACCGGAAACTGAAGACTTGAATGCGTAACACTATCGTTATATCGTGTAATTTTTATTACTATGGGGTTTTTAAAGCTTACGATTTGTTATTTAACATTGTTTCTGAAATAGGAGATTCGAAGTTTTAAACTCTCGTTGAAATATTTCATAAGAAATGTATATCAATGATGTAAATGATTTTTTTTTGCGATTCTTTCTAATGCCAGGGCGCCCAACATGTCCAGTGCCTATTCGGCCTTTCCGTAAAGACGACCCTGGGTTTTCAAGCGATACTTCAGTTAATGATGCAATACTCCACAGTTTGAATACATTTATATTCGTTTTTACCTTTTGATCAAATTTTTTCATTTCATACATTTAATATGTATGTTTAAATGTTTTTTATTCCAATTTGTCACTAAAATTTTTATAAATTAACATCGAGGAGACCACAAAGAACATGTTACTAGCAACAGTTTGAAACATTCAGAGCTTGAAATCAATAAACATAATTTATATTATAGTTGACCAAGTTGATGTGGAATATTTCAAGTTATATGTTAATAGATGTTTAAAGTGCAGCCACACGAACGTTTGTTTCTAACCAATTATGTAAAATTATTGCATTGAGTTTATATGTCGGAATATAATTGTTTTTGTAAATCAAATTACGACCTTTTATGGACATTTACAGCAATAACTTGCCGTATAGTATTTATGTCGATTTTAAAATAACTTATATTCGGTATCATATTTTCAATTCAAACGAAAGGTGTGGATATAAACAAAGACACATTGTTTTTTTTCATTTTTTAAACTTACAATTTACCCGTATATATTTTATAAGAGCATTGAAAATTGGTGGGAGTGTGGAAAACTGCTATAGTCTATTTTTAAACAATTGAAACTAAATTTACTAAAATAGTTAATGAACATATTTGGAAAGTTTAACTGTTTTGTACCCGAGAAAGGGCTACAGAGGAATGTCCACTTTCAACAGTTTTGGCAAAAGTAAACCCGGAAATTTCGTGATTTGAAAATCGTTCTGAATTCCGTCATACGAAGTTTATTAAATCTGATTGGTTTTGCATTCATATGTCAGCAAGCTAACTTTTTCAATGAGAAAAAAATCTAAAACATTATGCAATGGCCATCTCAATCACCTGACTCTCCCTTTGAACATGCTCATAATAATGTCTACTAAAATAAGCTAAAATTTGATTTCATTTTCATATTGTAAGTTGTATTTTTATTTTCTTTTAGTTAGTTCTTGTTCAAAATTATCCGTTATTTGATTTTACCTTGCTGTTTCAAAGTGTATACCTCGAGATGAAGTGTAATTTGGACTCGGTCAAGGCATATCGATCGTGTACCTTAACGTATAAGCCAATGTATGTCTCACATTTGTTGATATTTTATTGCGTTCCCGTACCAATTTAACGGAACATCCTATGTAACTAATAATTTTACCAGAATACCAGCTGAATTTATTAAGTATGGAGAAAATATATTGATTGCGCAAATTCTGCTAAATAAAAATAAACGTTTTTAAAAATTAAAACTAACTTTTTCGCATCTATCATAAAATTGACACTTGTATACACTTCGGGGATGAATCGTGCTAACAAACCGAAATTTCTCCAAAAATTACCAAAAATGTAGTATATCTGGATTTATAGGACCCGCTGTACTCGCTCTAGACATCTAAAAATCAATAGGGTCCATCTGTAAGACACCTTGGAAAATATTCAATTATACACTCCGGAGGTTGTATCGTGCTAACAATACGAATTTCTCCAAAAATGATAAAAAATGTGACACTTCAGGTACATTAGCACCCGTTGTACTAGCTCTGGTGAGTTAAAAATCAATAAGGTTCATCTCTGAATAATATTAAATCATAAAATTGGTCACTTGTATACACTCTGGAGGCTGTATCGTGCTAACAAACTGAAAATTCTCCAAACATGATAAAAATTTGGTACTTCAAGTACCATAGCACCCGTTGTACTGGCTTTAGTGTGCTAAATATCAATAGGGTTAATCTTTGAGACGCCCTGAATAATATCCAATCATAAAATTGGTCACTTTTATATACTCCGGAGGCTGCATCGTGCTAACAAACTGAAATTTCTCCAAAAATTTCGTACTTCAAGTACCATAGTACCCGCTGTACCGGTTCTGGTACGATGAAAATCAATAGGGTTCATCTGTGAGATGTCCTGAATAATATTCAATTATAAAATTGGTGACTTGTTGTACTCCGGAGGCTATATCGTGCTAACAAGACATGTGACGAAAAGTGGCCGACGACAACGATATACACACAGGATTTTTTTTCTAAAAACCGTTTTGTCGTGTTATTCTTGATGAAAACGTAAAAATAACTCAATTTTTTTTTAAATTCCAACTTTTTTTGGGTAAACCAATACTTTTCTCGCATATTAGATAGGTTGGGCGGAAAGGTAATAAATGGAATATGAGAAAATATTCAAAACTTGTGTCACTCCATTATTAAAATTCAAGAGATTACTATATAAAAATACAAACAAAAAATAGAATATTACACTACCCTACTTCTCTTATTAAGGAAGAATGTTTACATTACATAAAAATCTGCTGGTTATTTAAAATCGAAATCATTATTTGTATTAATTTTTATTGATGGGTGAAGACACGGAAGCTGGAGAAGAAGATCGAGTTAGGGCAATTTTATTGAAAACCGGAAATTGGCCATGTGCTAAGAATACCAGACGAAAGATGGGCCAAAAATGTGCCAGAAAGAGAGAGGAGGACGCCGCATGAAGAGGGGTAATCCAAGAAGTAAATACAAGCCCGCGAGGAAAATCTGCGAAGTATCGAGAAGACGAACTGGCGAGTAACCGCTACTGACCGAAAAAGTGGAGAAAGCTATTGAAGAGGTTTGAAACCATGGGCCCCTAGGGTCTGAAGAACTAATGTATATTTATATATTTTTTCGTATACGATTTTAATCAAATGAAGAAAATACATTCAGACTGTTACTAAATCACACACCAGTGTAGTCCCCGAAGCCGGCCCTATCTAATCGAACAAAAATAATGTTAAACTTTTGGCGAATGCGCTGTTTCTAGAAAGGACGTTTTTTGGTTGTTTTTTTAACACTGAATTTGAGAACTGATTCTTCTGATAAAGGATATTGGCATATAAGGCCAGTACCTGCGGCCAGCGAATCAGTTATAAGTTTAATTTAATAGAGCGCAGACGGCGAATATAAATTAGTGAACAGCGTATTTAATATAAATAAATTCCAATACTATACAAATTAATATTACGACTGTTCTTCAAAAACTGATAGGGCGATTTTGCCACATTTTCAGCTTGTCCATTAATTTCTCATAACCGACTTTTCGAAAATTAATTTCAGATATTCCAAAAAACCGCGGCAGCGACAGATTTTTTTTACACAAAAAAAATTGTAGATAGTGGACAGTATTCTATTATTTCAATTTATTTTATTTCAATTTAAATTTTATTTCTTAATAATAATATAAATTACCCGCATACATTCTATCAAAAACGCATTTACCAGCCATCCTTTAGGCCAATATGTACAGGGTTATTCATTATAATTTACCTACCACCTATCATCGTTATTGTTGCTTTTAGAAAAAAAAAGTCTCATATAAAAGTTGTTTGGTTACGGCTGCATTTTGTTTTTATGCTATAAAAAGTTCAGTAGTGTGCATTTTTAAGGGGATACAAAAAATAATAGTTTTTTTTAAAATAGGGTACCCTACATATTTTTAAACTTTTGGAATGGACTTTTATTCTGATTTCATAAATATATAATATGTTACCCCTACCATGTACCGTTTTTGAGTCATTGAATGTTGAAAATCTTAGTTTTAGTAGTTACTGTAAATATGAAAAAGATAACATCATTAAAGTAAGCTATGAAAATGACAACTAATATGTTTGATAATTGACATTTTTCTTATAAAGTAATTAAAATGGTTTACAGTAAGAAGAAAAAAGTCAAAATATATATACAAAATAGAAAACAAGGGTTTATTAAAAAAATATATAAATAAATAACTCATAAAAGATGTTCGAATTGTCCACCATTGTTGTCAATGCATAATTGATAACGCATTCTTATATTTATAATAACATTGCAGACGACTTCATTATTTTCATTTAGATTGTTAATTTCAAGTTAAATTCTATCTTTAATCACTTGTTTATTATTATTAACAATATGTTCTTCCTGGTTTGCATGAATTACACGTTTTTTTCTGCTAAAACTTAAGATATTATTTACCATTTAGTAAACATTTTTAAAAGTATTTTATGACGGTTTTGGACGATTAGGATTCAACACCCCATATTCCCTTTGTGCTGCACGCTTATTTTCGTTATTTTCTATAAAACAGGTAAAAATTAACAAATACTATTTATTTATGATTTAAATTAATTGTATTTTATTTCATAATTTACTGTAACTCGTACTAATGGCCATAGCTATCACACGCACGTTAAATTGAATAAAAAAATTACACATTTAATTTCCATTACGTATTTCTTTTCAACATAGGTACGATTAAGTACAATTTTTTAGTGTAATCGGAATAGCGGTGTTCATTCTTCAAATTACTTTAATTTGAATGATTAAACTTCAAACTTCATACTGAGTGTACATCCTTAAGTATTCGACCCCTCCGTCTTTCTTTATAACCCTAAGTGGTGGAGAATGACGTACAACCAACCCCTTTTTGAATTATTTATGAAGTATTCAGAGAGGACGGACGCTTGCATGTGGCGCCTTAAGGGACATTATCGACGATTCCAGATCAGACAAAGCTGCAATAAAAACGAAAAACCACCAGACGTAATAGTAACACGAACAATTTCCCTCGGGTTTCTTATTCATAAGTTCTTATCCGTTCGCGTTACACATTCCAGGTAATGAACATAAATAGTATTCTTAATTTAACAACAGAATTTTATTACTATAATGCAACTAGTCGGATAAAAATAAAAGTTGAACTACCACCAATATTTAATGCGGCGCATTCACCAGTATTTAGAAAAATAGGCTGCGTTTCATTAACAATGGGTAATGGGACAACCGTTAAATGGAAATACTACGGGTTAAATAATGATAATTGACCCAAAAATGCCGTATCCAAATGTTAATGGTTTAGCGAATTCAGGGTGTTTAAAGTTATAATTTTATTTGCTTTTTCTTCATGGACTATTATTGTCTTGAAAATTGGCAGTTTTACAGCTTTTGTTACGATAAAATTGATTACGTTAATATTTATTATGTTGCTCATAGAGGGCGCTACTTACAACATGTCGCTATGATAAATTAGATCATAACTTTTCACCCTATGTATCTAATGATAAATCGGTTCCAAAATCCTATTTTTACATTTAACATGTATTCTTGTTCATTTTCGATATTTTAATTCGTTTTCAAGAAAAAACGATTAATGCAGATTATGTTTGAAACCCAAATGTATAATAGTTTGATGTGTCAACGAAAACAATATCTTAGTAGGCTTGTTCTACTATCTCAGTATTCAGTGTTTTTCATAAATACAAATTAATATGTCGTAGTATAAGTTTTTTGTTGTTTGTTTTCTTTAACTTTATGTAATTCTGGAAGCATAAGAAATACCACGTTATAATACTTTTCCATTAGTGAAATGAGAGATATGGTTTGTGTTTCTGCTCAAACAAATTTTAATGATCGTGCTGCGGCCCGTAGTTATTCCCAGCTGATATCCCCTTCACAGGCAACCCAATCATAAGTTATTTCGAAATTTGTACAATCGATTAGGTGAAAAATGATCTTTCCGTCCCAAAAGTGAAAATAGTGCTCATAGAACTAACTATATCGGTTGATCAGTAAGAGGAGGTTTTGGTATTCGTATTCCAGGTATAAGTACCCGTCGTTCAAGAAAACGGTAAAGTTACCCATCGATTTGGAGAATTTTGAACAGAAAGAAGGTCCATTCTACACTCCAGTGCAGAAATAGTTGGCGCAAGATCCTCCAGCCCGTCTACAGTTCAGTCACTTCTTGGAAGATCAGTAAAATATAAACCCTAATTTTTTAAATACTATCCTCTTAACAAATAAGGCAACGTGTAACGACGTGGAGACATTTCCAGCATAAATTTAAAGTAAATGTTTGGTGCGGTGTCATTTCAAGTTATTTTTTTTGTTGCACCTTCTCTACTCTCACCTTCTCTAATCGGCCCACTGTCTTGAATTCTCTTCAACAAAATGTATGGGAATTGCTTGGAGATTTACCACCTAATTTAAGGGTAAATATGTGGTATATGCAGACACGGCACGAGCACATTTTTCTCGGCCGGTGCGTGAATATTTAAATAACGTCTTTCCCCATCGTTGGATTGGTCGTGGTAGTGAATTTGCTTGGCCACCTAGAAGCCCCGACTAAAATCCAATGGATTTTTTGTTTTGGGCACGGATGAAAGACGTAGTGTATACAGAAACTGTTGATTCGTTCGAGGTTGTTGTTGTGGCGTAGAATAAATACAAGCGGCTGCAGATGAAAACAAAGGCAATCAAGAAGCATTGTTTAGAATTCGTCTGTCTCTCAGAAAACGGATTACAAAATGCGTCGAAGTGAATGGAGCATACTTCGAACAACTCCTTTAAAGGTTCGTATTTTTTAGATTTTGTTTTGATTTTCTTGTAAACTTTCTAGATAATAATAATTTTTATTAACAATATTTACCTTACAGGCGTGTCCTTTCTAGGATTAAAACATAATTTGCATTAAATCGTTTTTTCTTGAAAACGAATTAAAATGTCGAAAATGAACAAAAATACATGTTTAACGCAAAAATTGCTGCTCTTTCGGATTTTAAAATCGATTTATGATTATATATATAGGGTAAGTCCGGTAGAGATGACGGTATAGGAGAGATGCAGATTGCTTAATCTCGAACTGTACTCGCCTACAAGGCCGACGCCGCGATCTACGGCAGTCATGTACCAACGCTTGAAGCAATTCGATTTAGCCTAATATTGTTTATTTTGGTGCAGTGAAAAGTTTTTCGGAGCATAAAGTAAGTAGACCTTATATACCTAATTATTGCCCTGGTGAAAATTTTGAATGCTCGTGGTGCAAGAGCATGTAAAGAGGTTATACGTCTTTGTATTCGTGCACTATTTGCATCAATTTCAACTGTGATACGGCTGTCGGCATCTCTCCCGGAAAATCGGGATAGATGCCGAATTAAGTATGGGTGAGATGCCTTGCTAATTTAAAACTATTTAATCGCAGCAATTCCAACCAAAAACGAAAGAAGGTTCCCAATAGGGGTAGATGGAGCGAAGAAAGTTTGCAAGCGGCTATAAGAAGCGTGGCAGAAGGAATGGATGTAAAGGAAGCTTCTAGGGTGTTTAGCATTCCACCAAGAACTTTAAAACGTAGAGTTACATCCGGCAATTCCAAAAAAGGATTAATGGAATCTGACAGTTTACTTGGTGAAAAAGCTGAAATAAAAATGGTTGTTCACAAAAATAAACTGCAAGCAAGAGGATTTACACCAACGAGAACTGAAGTTAGGCGCATGGCTTTTCACCTGGCCGAGCAGTTGAAAATACGCCATAAATTTGACAGACAAGCTGAACTCGCAGGTTACGACTGGCTTACGTCCTTTTTACGAAGACATCCTGAACTGGCCATAAGAAAAGCTGAAGCCTTATCCCACAGTAGAAGCTTCAGCATGGCTAAAAATATAGTTATAAACTACTTTGAACTGCTGGCTTCTACAATGGAGGAACACCAGTTATTCGACAAAATTGTGGTTACAACATGGACGAGACGGGGCTCCAGCTAAACAACCGCCCAGGCGAAGTCATTACCATAAAAGGCTCTAAAGTTGTGTCTACTTTTACGGCTGCGGAACGGGGCGAAACAATAACAGTTATAGGCTGTTGCAACGCGGAAGGCACTTTCTTGCCGCCTGCGTGCATTCTCAAAGGTAAAAATAAGAAACCAGAATTCGAGGATGGAATGCCACCCGGATCTATTGTGTACATGAATCAGAAGTCAGCCTAGATCAACACAGAGATTTTTCTCGAATGGCTCAAGTTTCATTTCATCCCAAGAAAAACTGCAGGAGAAGTGCTCCTAATTCTTGATGGTCACGGATCTCACTGCAGCTCAGTGGAAGCTCTGACATACGCTTATGAGAATGACATAATCTTGCTTTGCCTTCCCCCACATACTACCCACTATTTCCAACCTCTCGATAGATCCTTTTTTAAGTCGTTGAAGGCAGCATTTTATCAAGCTTGCGATACTTGGGTTAAATCCAATGCTGATAGAAAAATTGGAATGCTTGGGGAAAGACTGCAAGTGTTCAAAATACAACAACAGGTTTTAAGGCGGCTGGAATTTACCCGTTTAATCCGCAAAGTTTCCCGGACTATGCCTATGGAGGTACCGATGTGGGTATACAAGCGAAAATGCTGTGCCAAGAGGAGGAACGATTTACTAAACCCCAACAATCAACTTCACGTGCTGCCGATTTAGCTGATGAGCCTATAGTTCAAACCCAAACATCTACTCCTCCAAAAATTACGCCTGGAAAAGCCTTGGATATTGTATCTCCTATTCCTGCTGCTGCTGTGCTAGACGCTAAAAGAAAAGGGGGGAAACTCGCAGAGATTTTAAATAATGCAGAAGCCATAGAAAGGCGCAAAAACAATCAGGAGCACAAACAAGCGAATCTCAACAAAACGAAACGTGGCACAAAGGCAGCTAAAACACCTGTGGTATCTAAAAACGAGAAATTTACTGCAAAAACGGTGCCAAAAGGAAAACAGAAGACCCTAAAACTGCAGGTAGGGGAGTCCAGTGACGAAGATTCAAGCTTGTCTCTTCATGATAGCAGTTCAGATTTGGAAAATCATGATGACGCAACCTGCACTGGATGTGGAGAAGAATATACGAAGACAACTAAAGATGAGGATAGGATTCAATGCATTCATTGCCGGCAGTGGGATGTACCAAGTATCAAAATACGTGCGAGATCTGTGTTAAAGTGCTTATTAAGAGGCGTATAGTGTAGTGGCATCTCTGCCTTAATCTGACGGCGTTTCTCCCGCAGGGTTAGGTAGAGATATTTTTTTAATATTTGTTACATCTTTATTGCGGAATAAAACTGATGTTTCTGTTTTGATAAATAAATGTTGAGTCTAACGACGTATTTTTTTATTATGACATGTTAATTTGGAAGCATTAATCAAAGTCGATATGAAAAATCGGCATCTTCCCGGACTTACCCTATAGGGTGAAAATTTATGATCTAATTTATCATAGCGACAGGTTGTAAGCAGCACCCTTCGTGACCAACACAAGAAACAACGTAAACAATTTTATCGTAACAAAACCCGTAAAGCTACCAATTTTCAAGTCGATAATCCTAGAAACACGATGATAACAGAAAAAAAGCAAAGCAAATTATAAATCTAAACCATCAAGATTTGGATAAGGCATGTTTGGGTCAATCATCATTATTTAACCCAACAGTTAACGCTTGTCCCATTATTAATGAAACACCTTCTACATACCTAGAGTGAAAGCTGGTTAAAGTCTAAACGCCGAAGCTTTTCTGACACGTAACTTAGTTGACGATATTATCCAAGAGATGCTGTTGGTACTGTCTTCTTCGACAGAAAAAGAACGAAACTCAATACAACCATTTGTCATTCGCACCGGAACAATTGCAAGACATACGTAACAATTTCTTTACGTTTAACGAAAATATCTTAAAAAAGGGACAACAATATAATTGACAGGGAGATACACTTTTAGTTTGATGTTGGGATATTTTCAGGTTATGTGGATTTTTTATTATTCAACATTATTTAGCGAATTGTTTGGATTAAAGGCCTATTTATTGTTAACATTAGTTCATTCAAGTGCTGTATTAATCTTTTTACCTCATTTTATATTGGTAAGTAGAGATTGAATATATTTTATCAACTTCTAACTATATGACCTTTAAATGATGTCTAAAAGGTTGTGAGACGGCAACATTAGAATACATATTTTACAAATTATTAATTGTAATAAGATGTATAATTTATGAATTTTTGTGAAACTTTTTAAAATTAGGTTAACTAAATAGGCGTTGCTCATAATGGTATTTTAAACAATAATTCTTTTTAGAAAATGCCTGGCAAAAAGCTTAATTTTCAAGCGCGCGAATTAGTTATAAATTTGCTGGAATATTTGAACTGGAAAAAATCAATGGACGACCTTTTGAACCTGTTTCATCCGTTCAGGAGGTAATATACATGCAGTTTGTACAGAGAGTAGCAACTGCCCTTAAAATTACAACAAGAACGGTATATTCCATTAAAAAATATGAAGAAAATAGTGCAGGTTTGTCAACTTCCTCAAAAAATTCAAAACGTCGACTTAAATTAGAAACAGATGACTTACCTGCAGGGTGTAAAATGGCAGTACCTAATACATTATATAATATGTATGTAGAAAGTAAGTAAAAACTTAACCGGGTTATTTTTTTAGAGAATCTAACTGTATTCTGGAAAAACATTAGATATTTGCAATATAAGAACCAATGAGGAAAAGAGGGAGTAGGAATAATAATAACAAAAGAAATGGACCAAAAAGTAATCCAGTACAAATCAGTCAACTCTAGGGTAATGATAGTAACTTTACAAATGAAATTGCATTAATGCAAATATACGCCCCAGTAGAGGGAACACCAGAAGAAGAAATATCGGAATTTTACAAATGTCTACAAAATACACTAGACAGCGAAAGAGAGGAAACGGAAAACATAATAATCATGGGAGATTGGAATGAAAGAGTGTGCAGGGACACTAACAGATGCATGGGGTGAATGGGAAACTATGGTGAACAAATAGCAAATAGGAATGGAATCAAAATGATAGATTTTTGCAGAAGAAACGACCTGGCAATAGGAAACACCTTCTGGGAACAAAATATGGAAAATAAATATACATTTGTAGCAATAGAAAGAAACGCGAGGAGCCTGATTGATTATATCATACATATACAAGAGTTGACGCAAAAATTGAAACAAGTGACGACAGACAAAGAATCAGAAATAAGGTCTGATCATAGACTAGTAACAGCAAAGCTACGGGACAATATGACAGAGACAGTTGAAGAAAAAGGAATATAGTGAAATTGCAATTCACAAGCTAACAGACAGCGAACTTAGAAGTAAATACCAAAAAAAAGCAGAGGAGTTTACAAGACTAGACAAGCACAGAGGAGGTTGGAAACTAGAAGAAAGATGGGAAAAATTTAGAGAAGTACTACTAGAAAAGGCAGAGAAGATATGCGGGACCAGAAAATACAACGGAAAATTAAAGAGAACGAAATGGTGAAACGAGGACATTAAAAAATTAGTAAAGAAAAAGAAACATGCATGGAAAACATTCACCCAGACTGCAAATCAAAGACACAAAAATGAATATATCACTATAAGAAAGTGAAACAGGCAGTAAAGAATGCAAAAAAGGAGAGTTGGAAAGAGTTTGGAAAGGAAAGAACAGAGGATTATAGAGTAGATAACAGAAAATTCTGGACAACAATTAAAAGACTAAGAGGAGATAAAAATAAAGAAATAAGAGCCATGAGAGACAGCCAAAACCAACTAAGGGTGGGAAAAGAGGAAGTAGTAAGAATATGGAAGGAGCACTACTAAGAAAAATTAAATGAAATACAAAATGAAGCAGAGCATATCCAAGAAGATGCAGCAAGCGACAATCTAGAAATAAGACAGGATGAAGTGGAAGAAGTAATACGAAGCATTAAAATAGGAAAAGCTTGTGGAGAAGACGATTTAGCTCCAGAAATGATAAAATGGATGGGCGAGAAAGGAAAGAAATGGCTATGAAACATACTAAAAGAAGCGTGGAGAACAGAGAGGATCCCCAAAAGATGGGAAAACAATTTATTAATACCGATACATAAAAAGGGAGATTAAACTCAATGTGAAAACTACAGAGCAATATGCCTTGCCCAAACAAGCTTTAAGCTAAATACGAAAATCTTAGAGAAGAGCTTTGGAAATTACGTTATAGAGAGATAATAGAAGATACACATACAACATTTAGACGAGGAAGGCAAATAAATGACAATATTTTCGTAGAAAGAAGGGTAATCGAAAGAAGATTAGAGGAAGGAGAACTCTTCCTAACATTTATATATATAATAGCGGTAAATAGGGATGAAGTCTGGAGTTACTTAGAGGGAATACATATTCCAGAAAAACTAAAAGCAGTCATTAAATTCACCTACAACATTGTAAAAGCGCAGGTACAGATAGCGGGAAAGGGATCGGAGGAATTTGAGCTAAGGAGAGGAATAAAACAGGGAGATAGTCTGAGTCCGCTCTTATTCATAATTATAATGAACAAGACAGTTAAAAGAATAGGGGAAAGGGGAGCCAATCCAGATACAATTGTAGGGTAAAGGAACCTACAACCGATAAAAGTATGCGATCTTCTCTACTCAGACGACGTGGTCCTTATAGCAAATTCAATAAACAAAATGCAAAGGTAGATTAACATATGGATAGAGGAAATAGAAAAAGTAAAAATGGAAGTAAACGTAGAAAAAACCAAATTAATGATGGTGAACGAGAAACAAACCATGGATCCCGACATGAATCAAATAAAATGCAAGGGAAGGAATTTAGAAAAGGTAACCACATTCAAATACTTGGGTACAGTGATTACAAACGACGGAAAGATGGATGCGGAAATAGCAAATAGAGGAAACAAAGCAACTAAAATATATTATGTACTAAACAAAACAATACTAGGACATAAAGAAATAGAAGTAAAAAAGAAAATTCACAATACTATAACAATACCAATAATAGCACAAGCTAGCGAAAATTGGGTATGAAACAAGAAACAGGAAGCAGGGATAAACGCAATGGAAATGAAACATATTGGGTAAATAGCAGGCAAGACTAAATGGGACAGAATGAAAAGGGAAGAAATACGAAAGAGCACTGGCCTAGAACCAATACTAGCAATGGTGAAAAAGAAACAAATGAATTGGTTTGGTCACGTGATGAAAAGGGACCAATCTCGACTGGTAAAAAGGATGGAGATGGGAAAGTAGAGCAAGAAGGAAGTGGCTGGATCAAGTTCAAGAATATGGAAGCGAAAAAGGAAAATCTATAAGGGACATGAAAGAAATAGCAAAAAAATATCTGAAGATCAACGTAGAAAGATTTTCGATGCTTACTGGAAACTGGGTTCAATTAACAGACAAAGAGGCTTCATAAACTCCCATATTTCTGAAATTACACCAGTAAACAAAAGAAGGTAGTAATAGATCTAAAAATCTAAAATACACTTTACGAGTTGAAGATGATATATTTCGAGTACGTAAAACTTTCTTTAAGAATATATTAGCAATCAACCATATTCTTACGACAACCAAAAAAAAAAAGATAAACAAGGATTTTTAATAACAGATCAACGGGGAAGACATAGCAATAAAAAAAGGATAAGAGAAGAAGTAATTCAAGCAATAAGAAACCAACAACATCAATTCAAGGAAGAAATCTCATTATTGCCGGAATTGAACAAATAAAACAATATCTGGATGGCAGTTTAAACATTGCTACCATGTAGCGACTTTACAAGGAAAGCTGCGAGATTAATAATGAAGAGGCTGTCAAAATTTCCATGTATTCAAAAATAATAAATACAGAAACTAACATCGCTTTTCACGTTCCCAAAAAAGACCAATGCGGTTTATGTACCAGTGACATGAATGGAAATGGAGAGCAAAAAAATAATCTGAGGAGTAAGTTTGAAGCGCATTTAAGTGAGACAGATTTAAGCCGTCAAGGGAAGATTGAAGATGTAAAATCAGATGAAAACGTTCAAGTATTGTGTTTCGATCTTCAGATCACGATTCCTTGTGGTGAAATTAGTAATTTTTATTATAAAAGGAGACTGTCTAGTTACAACTTTCCTATCTTTGATATAAAACAAAAAGTTGGCCACTGCTTTTTCTGGCACCAAGGAATCGCAAAGAAATTGGCAGCTATATATATAATTTTTTTAAAAGTGAAGCATTCAAAAATTACAATGACGCATTTTCTACTCTGACAACTACTCAGGGCAGAACAAAAGCAAGTTTTTGTTTAATTTATACCTGTTTTGTGTGATGACAATAAAATCAAGAAAATTACACATAATTTTTTTGATAAGGAGCACACCCAGAATGAAAGTGATAGCATGCATGCCACAATAAAAAAGGAGAAAAAATGAGTTCTTAAAAGCGATCCAATTTATATTCCTGCACAGTGGGCCACTATTATCAAATTGGCGAAGATAACTGGAGTGACCTACAATATCAATGAAATCTGTACTTATGATATTTATGATTTGAAGTTATTAAGTAATGAAATGGGGAAACAATTTCATAAAAAACAGAAAAATAAGTTTGTTTGGAACGACTTAAAAATTATTGAAGTGGAACAAACACAGCCCAATATAATTTCTTACAAAACTTCTTACACACAAGGTGGTTTTAAGACTATCGATGTCAGACGAAACATCAAACAACTTAGAATTAATCAGGAACAGAAGAAAATCCGGTTGAAGCCAGCCTTAAAACACCGCCTTCGATTGAAAAAAAAGAAGAACGTTGGATCTCTGCAGACCTGTTTACTGGCCATTTTACGAAAATTTATCAGAAAAACAGGATGGAGTAGAGTAATGCTCTGAGTCGGACTCAGTAGTTTTTTTATATTAATTTAAGATTTTTTGTTGGATATGCTGAAGTTATAAAACCAGCAAAAATTTGTTGTTTTTTTCATAATAGTTATTTTTATTTCAAATCTCCAAGTAAAAAAATTAAAGCAATTCATCAGTCATCGATCCAGAAAAAAAAACAGTTCAATAGTGTATAAACTCACTCATAGTTCAAATTTCTATTAGTTTGAAAGAAAATGTCCCAAATATTCAAACTTAATCCCCTTATTTGTATACTTAAAACAAAAAATAGAAAAAAATATTCAACGTTATCACTTATTGAAATTCTCTCTCTCTATTTTTTCCAATATTGCAATTTTGAACTTGTTACACTTTTGAACTGAGGTATCGATATATACAGGGTGTTTCCAAATGACGCTTACAACGTTTGCCTGAACAAACTTCTCTTAAAATTAGACTAATTGAAATAGGGAATGAGTGGTCCAACTTATTTACTTTTAAGTTGAATCATAACCTTAGAATCAGGACTTTTTAGAAACAACTTTAATTTATTATCAGTTTATAAATGTTAGTAGAACGATATGTTGCAAGCTTATTGTAAATATTCAATATCTTGAAAACCGTTAAGTTTTACGATATGTAAAGGTTATGGATTTTTACGAAAATATCATAGAGCAATAAAAAAATTGCTTGAAATGTATCAAAGGTCAGTGGCGTGAAAAACGGTGGGGGGGAGTGACAAATTTTCCAAAAGCACGCCAATGGCACAAGTAAGGAAAATTGTTTTTCACACAAAATATGCGAATTTAAATATACTGCCAAATATCAAATTGAAATATTGATACATTCTAAAGTTATGAAATAAAATTTTTTCATTTCTTCCAAATTTAAACACGTATTTCAAAAAGTGAATAAATTGGACGTTTCTTCAGGCAAACGTTGTAAGCGTCATTTGGAAAATATAAAGCAAATTTCGTCTGAAATATTTATATAGTAGTTTATAGGTAAGTAGAGTTTAACATCGTATAACGGTTAATTTATTTTCCGGTATTTGGTATAATTGATACTATAATCTCTCATGTCAATTTTGTAATTCCCCGCAAATACTATCTTAACCAATAAGACTTGTGTTTATTATTCGTAGAATAAGTTACAGCGTTGCCAAGTTTTATTGTGCAATTTTAATATAAATAACAACAGTGAAAACCACGTGTCACTATCTTTATTGGTTTGAAAGTTACAGAAGTAATAAAAATATTTTTTACTATAATCAAGTATGAGCGCTTCAAAAAGTCTTTGATGGTATTAATTATGAAAAACACAAATTAGTTATTCTTTATGTTCATCCAGTAACTTCCTTTGGAGAGCTTTTAGTTAGTCGGGCTAAACATTTACCGATGGATTTTCGTTACGAAATTTTTTCCAGAAAATTATGGCTCCAAAGAAAAACTTCGAGATTATTCTTGTGGATCGTTCTTTTGCAGAATAATTTTCAAATTACCTTTTTATATTATTTATAAACTCTCAATGTATAATTAAAACGTAATCAAAAAATGACACTAAACAGTTCCAAGATAAAATAGAGTTAGATCGAATCTCAGAAATTATTTAAATCAAAACAGTGTCTACACGTACAAAATAAAACGCCATTAATTAAAGGCAATCTCACACGTCAGTTGTCTCTAACAGTCTTTAATAAAACATTGATGATTTCCAAGTAGCCGACTGCTAAATGACTGAAATCACAAATGACTGGAACGAGTTGCCGCCATTTTTCAATTCGTATGTGGTTTGTTTATGCGAAATTATATTATTATCCGCAATGTGTTACCGAGATCGTAGTGTGCTACGGTCGTTCTCGTTAAAGTCAAGGCCAACTACTTACATTGTTGTCTCAACTGAACGAGAATCTCGGGTACAGATAATATATTGAACGATTGTCAATTGCACACATAAAAAATATTTTAATTACTAACTTATTTTAGTAGAATGAAATTTTGATATGTTTATGAATTTTTTTTTATTAAAGATATTGTCATATAGTCAAAAAGAAATCGAGATATACAGCTATTTAAAATAATTAAAATGTTCAGGAATATTATTAAAAATATTTATCGAAAGTTTTAGGTATTTATTGATGCAGTTACTAAAGGCCGCTTGACATGCAATGCAATGCAAGACGCAATATTTCTTGATCACAAGCATGTGCAGATGAAGGTTAGCTGACAGATCACGGAATTACAACTTTATCGGTTTGGTGCCATTTCTATTGCATGCAAGTTGCAATTCTAGTGAGAAATCTCGTTACTTTTGGTTTAACAACCAATCAAATGTCGTCAAATCACTTGATTGACTGTAGCACTTTTTTTTGTATAACTAACCTTTTGTTGATTCGTGATTTTTGTTAATGCTATTTTTCTAAGTTTTTTTATTTGCCTTTCATAATTTCAAACAACGTGCAAGATTCATCAAATGCAATATTTTGATCTTGCAATAAATTTCATGCAATTACTTGCAGATTGTATTGCACCATGTCAAGCGGCATTAAAGGCCGCATGACATGGAGCAATACTACCTGCAATGCAAGACGCAATTTTTCTTGATCACAAGCATGCGTAGATGAAGCTCAGCTAATAGATCTCGGAATTGCAACTTTATCGGTTTGGTGCCATTTCTATTGCATGTAAGTTGCAATTCTAGGGAGAAATCTAGTTACTTTTGGTTTAACAACCAATCAAATGTCAGTCAAATCACTTGATCACAAAATACTGACGACGGGTCCGTTTTCTGTACACTTGATTGACTGTAGCACTTTTTTTGTATAACTTAATCTTCTTGTTGATTCGTGATTTTTGTTAATGCCATTTTTTTCAAGTTTTTAATTTGCCTTGCATAATGTCAAACAACGTGCAAGATTCATCACATTCAATATTTTGACCTTGCAATAAATTGCATGCAACTAATTGCAGATTGTATTGCTTCATGTCAAGCGGCCTTAAGGAAATGTCTGGGTAGCAATTAGAGTTGCCTGCTTTTTTAACTATAAGGGACAATTTCTGAATTAGACAAAAAACAAGATTTAATTTTTTTTAACCGGGACAAATGAAAAAGTGGCTGTTTGGGGCCGCTTGTCCTAGAAATCAATGTGGAAGGTCTACATATACATATATTATATCCAGCAATGGACGCCTGTGGGGTAAAAAAATGATGATAAACAAACGAAACTACTAGAGCGAGAACCCGGGCCCAAAATTCAACGTGATGAAACACATGTAAAATTTGTACTTGAATTGATAGTATTTGACTAGACTAAGAAAATGCCACAGTGCCACCAATGAAAGTAGTGACATTGAGCGGGAGTTGGGGGTGGAAAACACGAATTTTCACGGAAAGAACGCGATAAGACATACCTCAGTATATTGGTTTCTGGATAGCTATGAGCAGTACAATGAAGGAAAAAAATCCTGCATTTAAAATAGTGACTAAGTGGTCACATGCAGTGACCAAAAGTACAATTTTTTTTCGAAAAAATACGTGATAAGATCCACTGCTGCCAACTGGAATGTTTATTTATCAAATCATTTGAAAACTACTTGCCAGCAGTGAGATCGATGAATTTATTAGCGAAATAGATGAAAAACATACGCGACGCGTGCTGTAGACTTATCAGCCGACATCGGTCTTATTCCGCTCTTACATAGGTAAACGTGATACTGTACACTGCTGTCAATTTGTAATTTTAATCTTTTAGGTACTTAAAAAATATCTGCTGATTGGCAGCATTCGAAACGATAAATTTAAATAATAATTAAATAATCTGTAAGTGCGGTACCACATTATCCGTTTTCAACGTTGCGGAGAAAACGCTCTTGTTTGAAGAGATGGTTAAATCACTCGGTATTAATAAAAGTCACATATGTGCGTTGCTACCGCACCAACCGGATGCCAACGCATCTTACTGCGGTAGAGCGGAATGGTCGGACGATCGTAATGAAACGAAATCGTATGCAACTGTATGTTGGTTGTCACACTGAGCGTTGAAAACGCAGTTGTTTCTCGTTAATGTTATTATTACTAGTGGAAAGTGCCGAACTTAGTGTGATAAAGTGAATTTATCATCATGTTTGATGTAGATTTATTAAGCAGGCGCTACCCGATGCGTTCAATGTTGGATCCAACATTGGACCCAACGTTTGTGCCAAAAAGTTTGGCGGTTCATTCAACATATGTTTTTGCTACCGTTTGTTCCAAGTTGGATCAAACCAAATTGGAACAAACGCCTGTCAAACATTTTTGCACATGGATGCAAATGGTACCGACATGAAACTCGAAACAACTGTAGTCCCTGCTGCCATGGTAATAATTTCGTCTTGCAGGATTTGAATTAACAGACATAAAAAATACGCCCAAAGAGATGGTGGATGGTATTTTTCAATACAAGTAGGGCAGGGTAAGTAAGTGAACTAGAAATATAGTTTGTGAAGTAGTACACACTTATAAAGTATTTGAGTTAGGATATGTATTTTCATAGAAGCATTTTTAGACACAGTGGAGGAAATATACTAGAATATATAACAAGAGAACCGACAGGAAAATTCGAAAATTTCTGTCGAATGTCAGCTGAAGATTTTGAGATTCTTTTAATGGAAATTAGACCAAAAATACATTAGCAAGATACAAATATGAGGTAAGGCAATACCGATAGAAGAACGTTTAGGGACTACTCTTAGATTCCTGTCTAGTGGCGATAGTTTTACTAGTTTAAGCTATTTACTTAAAATTTCTCATCAGGAGTGATTAGCCACATTGTAGCAGAAGAATTGAAGCTCTGAAAGATGAAATACAAAAAATCAGTCAGATGTGTGTATACTTCGTATGGCTGCTAAGCGCATCAAACGCCAACATTCCAGCTCTTCCTCGAATAACTCTTTGAAGCGGGTAGAAATACCGACAACAGTTCGAACATGTCAAGCGTCCAACGTTGATTACGTGAAATTCGTTTCACTTCGTTCGATAGGCTGCCACACGATGCTTCCACGCTCACAGACAGACATCGCCGCTCGCATTGAGCAACCATAACGTCTTTTATATTTGATAAAAAGCATCACATTTATAAATATACAACTCAAGTGGAAGCATTTATAGAGGAAATAAAAAAATTAACCCCTTTAATTCACCGGACTTGGATAAAAATGTATTATAAAATATGATTACAGGACGTTGTCCATCTGAGTCTGTAGCAGCTTCTTTAATTGATGCAGAAAAAAAGGGAGACACTTTGCGGGAAAAATGTATTGCAGAGTGTGCCGAGAGAGCTGAGAAATTCGAAGAGCCAATAACTTCTTGCAAACTGGAAAATATTGAAACTTGTTTGCAGAATAAAAAAGTTTAAATTAACAACAAAGTGCAACTTCAAATTGATATTACAGTAGATGGATTTTACTACTTACATCCTATTAAAGAATATCTGCCAAAAAAATTTGGAAAATTGTGGAAAAAATCTTAGAATTAATAACAATTAATTCAGCTAACTAAGTCCATATTATATTTGATTGTTTTTCTGTCCTCCAATAAAATATTACGAAATATTAATGATGTGACGATCAATGATCGATCACGATTACGTTATCTCTGAACCAGAGCTAGTAAGAACATCTGATTTCACTAATGAACTAAGAAATAGTAGATTTAAAGAAGCCTTGGTTGAATGTTTGATTAAGCAAGTAAAAAATAGCATTGAATTATGATTATTGTTATACGTATGAGGTTGATGAAGAAAATGAGATATTACGTATAAGGTTGATGCAAAAAATAAGGTATTAAGATCAGTCAATAATGAATTTTCCTGTGCCGCGCATGAAGAAGTTGATACCAAAATAGTCTATCATGTATGCCAAAAGATCGTAAAGTAAACATTAAGATTAAATGTTCAGATACCGATAATTTAATTATGTTACTGGGAAATATAGGAATAGGTCGAATAAAGAGTCAAAAGTTTTTATCGAATGTAGAACGTCATCAAAGTAAAACGTTATCGATGTGTGTGAAATATATGAGGAATTAGACGATAAGTTATGTAGAGCCTTTCACGCATTAACTGGGTGTGGATACAAACAGAATTTTTTCATTAGAGGTAAAAAAGGACCATATATAAAATTACCCAAAAGCAAAATGTATGCTACAGCTTTCATTGATGTCGGCAACACTTAACGCAACCAGCAATTTGTATTCCAAGTTCTTGAAGAGTTTGTTTGTAATATGTACGGATTGAAGTCCAAAAAAAATTACATGTCGGTAAACAATGCTCGTTTCCAATTGTAATTAACGAACTTCAAAGTAAAACATTGAAACGAAAAGTTTATGAAAAAAACATTGAAATTCAGTTTGCCACCATGCCAATCAGAACTACGTCAGCAATTACTCAGATGCAAATACACTTAGAGTAATAATATAAAATAGAGAAGGCTATTCATTCATAAACACGTTTATTTTTGCGGCCAACAATCCTAAACGACATTAGTGAAATATAGAATGAATTACAAAAAGTGGGGATGGTATTGAAGACACAAGGCCTTGGTAATTTCCGCTGTTTTTCTGACAAACTTGGCACCGACGAACCATGATAATCCAAAAACATTAAATTAATTAACTTAAAAGTTTATTTTGTCACTATAAGTCTTGAAAACACATCAAAAAGAAAGAACTAAATGTTTACTCTCTAGTCGTAATGGCGCTCGTATAAACAAACCACGTTTCACATTATTTGTTAATCTTGGCAAATACATCACAAATATTTGGCGAAACGCTAATAACAATGTTCCTCGTGACTGATCCAGAATAATGCGGATGGAATTATGCTGGAGATAATTTACACTATGAATTCAAATGGTTTGATGGAGACGATTTGCCAAAGACTGTTGGAGATGTAATTGTCGGTAATTGCGAATCAGAAGTTACAGCATTAAACATGTACAAGTTCGATTTGTTTCATCATTTTAATTTTTCATAATTTAATTTTTCGTAGACGAGGAAGAAGACATATAGTATGATAGCCACGATGTTAGCGATCCCGAGGAAGACATGGACTCTTAACTCGGTTAAAAGTCAAGAATACATTTTCCTATTTTTCCTTGTAAAAATTTGTTGTACCACGTTACTGTGAGTCATGATTAAAACCTACTTTATATTGAAATGATTTAGCAGAACAATATAAGTAAAAAAAACGTAACGTAAAAGATTTAAATAACAAATTGACAGCAGAGTACCTTATCACGTTTACCTATGTAGGAGCGGAAAAAAGCCAACGTCGGCTGATAAGCGTACACCACGCAACGCGCATGTTTTTTATCTTTCTCGCTATGAAATTAATCGATCTCACTGCTGTCATCTTGCAAGTAGTTTTCAAATGAATAATTGAATAAACGTGCCAATTGGCAGCAGTGTACCTTATCACGTATTAATTCGAAAAAAAAATTGACTTTTGGCCACTTCTGACGACCCATTAGCCATTTTCAAAGCTGTAAAATTTTTTCCTTCATTATATTATTCAAACCTATGCAGAAACCAATTGTTTGCCGTGTGCTTGTCACAGTTTTTCGGTGAAAATTCATGTTTTCCACCTCCCAACTCCCGCTCAATGTCACCACTTCCAATGGTGGCAATGTGGCATTTTTTTAGTCCAGTCAAATACAAATTTTACATGTGTTTTATCACGTTGACTTTTGGGCCGAGGCTCTTAGACTATACGCGTATTATTGGTTGGTAACCCTGTTTAGTGATACAAATTGAGTACATTAAAATTTAAAATATTTAAAATAATTAATCGAATAGAACAAAACCTGTCGCAGGGGGACGTTCAAAATTATGCCTCAAATACGGGACCTTGTTTCTAGGGAGCGAACGGTTGTTAATATTTGGGAAGGGAGATCTGTAGCTATTAAAATGTATCTGAGAGAGACCCTCTTTTATTGAGAAAAATTGTCTTTAAAATGCTGATGCTATTATTAAATACGTTTAGAAATCAAGACAAGTTCTAAAATACAATGTGTTTCTAAATTCATGCGAAAAAATTGAGTAGCTGAGTGTCCGTATAAAATTATGATGTATCTTTCCTACAACAAAGTTTCCTCAGCCCACCCCCTGATACCACCCCTAAAAGTTAGTGAGTAAAATTAAGTTTTAATTCGTTTTCCTCAATTTAAAGTAAAGACAAAACCTTGAAATTTTGCAATTTCCTTGCACTCGCAAAGAACTAACTACCGGTATCTTTTCAACATTCCTGTTACATTATAAGGGGATGAAATTAGTATCCCTTACCTTATTTAATATCAAATCTTGCGAGATTTAATTTTATAAAATACATAAAATATTAATAATAATCCCTGTCTATTTAAAAACATTTATTAATCTTAAAGTTTCTTCCTAGAACCAACCAAAATTAAAACAAGGACATTGTAAGACTGGATTAGAAGATGATTATAATTGAAGTGTATGGGAAGTGATGTATGTCTAAAAATAGATTATTAGTTTCAATTTTGTGTATTTCAAAATTATTATTGAAATTAGACTTAGTTCTACTTTTGATCCCAGAACATTGTTAATATATAATTTTTATGACCAAACTGAATGTACGCTTAACATTCTCTGTTTCTTTTTTAGAAATACTGATTAATTTGGAGGCGAATAATAAATTGAGATCTAAAAGTATCCATATAATCAGTAAAGTATGTCCGGTTTATGTTTTTGAAGTGAAGGACCTCTGAATTGAGCGTGTTTTACTTTTACCAATATTATATTATTGTGATTATGTAGACCACGTACTTTTTAACGTTATTTATGACGTCGTTGAAACGGTATTATTACGTCTTTGTGTCTATCACTGCAACGTTTTCACAACGTCGTGGTTACCACAAATGTGTTCCCCATTTTGGTAATAGTTACGCATTAACGACGTATTGAGAACGTAACAACGACTAGTAAAAATTACTTAAAGGTTGACTAGATTGGTAGTAAGTTTTACGTTTTTACGACTTAAAATGTTAGTTGAGGTAGTAAAAACGTGTGTAGAAAACGAAATGCTCTCTGGTGCACCAACCCTTGGTAGACATTAACCCTCGATTGTTTTTTAAAGAATAGTATTTTACAGATATTCTAATGTTATTACGGACTGATCAATAAGTAATTTCATTCTAACTCAATTTATTACTTACAACTTAGCTAAATCCTTTATAGAAATCCTTAGTTTCTAACAAGCAAGCCACACTGTGCTGCTCTTTTTTACTAATACTATGCACTAAACTAACTCACATGGTGTGGTCCTCATGAGTCTTTTATTCAAACCCACATTGTCCAGGAGCTCGATTGTCTCGACGTTAGGGTGCTGTAGGAGACGCAGCTCACGGCTCCATGCAAATTTCTTAATGGTTTTACTAACAGTTACCATGACAAGTTTCTGCGAAGAGCACCGTCTCGGAAGTACTAAGGAGCCTTGACTATATTCCTCAGCAGTCTCTGCATTATGTTTAAATTATTCTTTTTGGCACAGCCCCTGAGTTACATACCACATGTCCAAATTGGCTTGAGTATTTACTTGAATAATAGCACTTTATTGTACTTGGTCAGCGCAGAATTGCGTCCAAGTTCTAAATTTTATATCTAGTTCTTCTTTTTTTTTGTCCAAGGTATATTGCCGTGTTGTGATATGGTATTTGGGTATTATTCAAACCTATTAAGTTTATAGTTTTTCCCGGTTTTTTGTTGTTGTGTTTTTGACAACATTGTCAACCGAGCGCTGTCAACTTGTACTTATCGTTAAAGCAAACTGTTTTACTACCCCATCCAAAATAGTGTGGAACAATATTAAAAAGATTTCTGGAGTGAACTACCAGTCCCACATAAATGTCCTAAAATATCAAAATAACACCGTCACTACTCCTGAACAAATCTGTGAAACCCTCGCAAGATCATTTGAGAAATATTCTAGCGATAGCAACTACACAAACAAGTTTTTAAACTTCAAACGTATACAGGAACAAACCTACGTAGAACTAGAAGAAAATTCTCATGAACCAGTCAACAAACCAATAACAATGCAGGAATTAAATCACACAATACACTCATCAAAAGAAACAGCAGCTGGACCAGATATTATTCCAATAACATTCCTCAAAAGACTCCCAAGTCTAGCCAAGGAACTGCTACTACATATTTACAATAGGATATGGACAAACAATACCTTTCCTCAGATTTGGCTTAAATCTATTGTTATTCCAATGCATTAACATGGTAAACCCAAAACACTCACTAGCTCTTATAGACCAATCGCGCTCACATGTGTAATGGGTAAGATTTTAGACAAAATCATCAATGACAGATTAATGTGGACTTTGGAAAGTCGAAATCTTCTTATTCCTGAACAAAGTGGCTTCAGAAAACGAAGATCAGCAATTGATAACTTAGTAGATCTAGAATCAGAAACACATGAAGCCTTTGCTAATAAACAATATGTGTTAGCAATTTTCCTTGATATATCGAAAGCCTATGATACCGTTTGGCGTCACAAGATTATAAAAACATTAGAAAGCTGGTCCATAAGAGGAAATATTTTAAAATTTGTTTGCAACTTTTTGAAAAATCGCGTTTTTACGGTCAGAGCTAATGGCACATATTCGCCTTTAAAAACCTAAACTAATGGGATACCACAGGGATGCTCCTTAAGTGTAACTCTATTTCTAATAGCTATAAATGATATCATCCAAAACTGTAATTCGAATATTAAAATTAGGTTATATGCAGATGACTTAGTAATATACTCGAGAGGACGGAACATAGCTTCATTGTATAACCAACTACAATATTTTCTAGCTCAGTTAGAAAATTGGTCAGAAACTTCAGGACTACAATTTTCAGAACAAAAAACCAAAAGTTTGATATTCACTAAACGCAACCCGGATATAGTACTTCCAAATCTGAGATTGTTTGAGGAATCTATTTCATATGTGGATGGAATTGAGTTCCTGGGAATGTTTTTCGATCAAAGTCTCAGCCGGAAGAAACACATTCAAAATTTGAAACTTAAATGCCAAAGAGACCTAAATCTCATGAGAACAATATCCTCAAAAATGTGGGGAGCAGATAGCACAACGCTAACCAAAATATACAGATCCATCATTAGATCAAAATTAGATTATGGTGCCATCATCTATAATTCCGCTAAAAGGCACATAATAAAACAATTGGACACTATTCAAAATAATGCCGTTAGAATTGCCTTAGGAGCATTTTGCACAAGCCCGGTTAACAGTATTCTATGTGAACTAGGTGAACCAGATTTATACCGAAGACGAATGTACCTAACTCTCAGCTATGCGGCATCTGTCGCAGCGATCCCGGAAAAACTCGTCTATCGAAACGTATTTGCAAATCGTTTCAGAAACATGTTTCAACTGCATCCGAGACTTGATCCCCCATACCATGAAAGACCTTACCAAAGCAAACTAAACATATCCTTACCTCTCCCTTACAACCTCTGCTACAAACCATCCTTCCCTCCCTGGTGTTTCATCTCCCCACGCTGTGACTCTAGTATGACTGAATTCAGTAAATCTACAATGAACCGCTCAACGATTAGGAAATTCTTCCAAAGTAAAATAAGCAATTACCAAAGCTACAAACATAATATATACCGACGGTTCAAAAACTGAAGAAGGTGTGGGTGCATCCATGGTTCTGGAGAATATACAACACTCATTTACACGAGCGCCGACTAATTCCGTGTTTTCTGCCGAATTATATGCTATTTGGAAAGCAGTAGAATATGCGAATTCAGAAAAAATAAACAAAACCTTAATATTAACCGACTCCTTTAGCTCTCTCACAGCCATACAACAGTTCCAACATTTACATCCAATTGTCTCGTATATAAAAAATGAACTTTTCACGGCTAATAACGCCAAAAGGACAATTGAATTTATGTGGATCCCAGCACACGTGGGCATCGCACAAAACGAAAAAGCAGATGACCTAGCTAAAAGCGCTACCTCCCAAAATGCCGAGATTGAGAATAAGACACCTCTTGCAGATCTCAAGCAATTTTACAAAAACATTATTACCTCCGACTGGCAAATATACTGGAATAATTCATCATCCAAACTCTCTGAAGTAAAAACATCAGTGAAAAAATGGAATAATATCCCAGCGAACCGACGGCATCAAGTGATCTTAACCAGATTAAGAATTGGACATACATTCGCCACTCATTCACACATCATCACAAGAACAAACCAACCTGTATGTGAATCGTGTCAAAAGAATCTATCAGTGAAACATTTTCTTGTGGAGTGTCCGTCACTCAAGCCCGCGAGAACACAGTGGTCAATAGAATCTAACTTAAAGGTGGTCGTAGGGGAACAGTGTAACGTTGAAAACTTGTGCGCATACCTTATAACGATTAACTTACTTGACAAAATTTAAGAAATAATTAGAAATGTAAATTGTAAATAACTGTATTGTGTATGTATCTATATATTTGTATATATGTATATGTAATGTATATGTATTGCATCGTTGAATAAATACAGCAGTCGCTAATAACCCTCTGGGTGGATGCGACTTTAAACAATAAAAAAAAACTGTTTTACCGATATCCGAATGTGTTTTACAAGCCAGCGGTTAAAAATAAAAATAATATGTTGTTATTTAAACAGACAGAACGACAAAAAGCGTATGTCACGGTAAACTAAAAAATACAGTTTTTTTAGTAAAATATTGCATTTTTCGTCACGGATTCATATCCAAACGATCATATAAGAGTTCCTTCATCCACACAGCCCTTTATTTATTGTTCTCTTTGAACTGGTCCTTCCATTGCAGCCGTTTTAACCAAAAGAATATAAGTTAATCCAGGAATTAAACAAAACCCTAGAGTTTGATGCGATAAAACAAAACTTTTAATTCAACAAAAAGTTTGAGCCGGAAATTCTGACCTATATTATGTATACTTGCACTATTGTTAAAACGATATTATTTTCAAAGTGTCAAGTGCACTAAATAAAATTTCGCCAAGATGTATTTATTGAAAAACCGATTATTTATACTGACATATGTGCAATTTTCATAGTCCCTTTAAAGTAGTCGAGTACTCGGACCATTGCTCTCGTATTATCCCGCCTTAATTAATTATTGCAAATCGGAGAGAACAATTTTTTTGAAATTCATTCCACTCGTTTAGTCACTCAAGAAGTCAAACGGATGTGGGGTAATTTATCGATTTTTTTGCGCGGCGTTATTTTTTGCGGTCGTTTGGAATCCGCGAATCATATTGTAATTTATTCAAATTTATTCTATCGAACATTCGTTACGTGTTTGTCTACTCGTCTAATAGTTATTAATTATATTATTCATAATCCAAGACGGGAGCTGGGATTACACAGTTTAAGTCACTTAAGTGTCTATTATATGCGTTCTCTATTATTTACCGGATTGAAATTTGTATTGCTAAAAACAGAATAGTGTAGGTAGTGTATTGATATTTACGAGAGTTCATATTTACTATTCTTATATAAAACAATCACAAACACGACAAATTAGCAATGTTAAAGTGGGGTCGACTCTGGGAATATAATTCGTACACTTTTGCCATCGCTGCCAAGGACTTGCAACATGGTTAATTGATTTGGTGGAAAATCACATTTTTTCTTCACATATTTTCTGGTTCAAATGATCCGGTTGAGCACATAGCGATCGTTATTGCCTATCATGTCAAATTAATTTTATCTCCTTGTGATTCTTTATTTAATTACAAAACTTTATCAATAGAATAATGTTATATTGGTTTTTAATAAATAGACAATTGTTTTTTGGAAATAAGCGGTTTTAAATATTAAAACTAACTTTTCCGCACTCCGGAGGCTGTATCTTGCTAACATACCGAAATTTCTCCAAAAATGTGGTATATCTGGATTTATAGGACCCGTTGTACTGGCACGAGTGTGATGAAAATAAACAGGATTCATCTGCGACACGCCCTGAGCAATATCCAACAATAAAATTGGTTACTTGTTTACACTCCGAAGGCTGTATCGTGCTAACAAAGCGAAATTTCTCCACAAATTACCAAAAATAAAAAACGTAGTTACATCTGGATTTATCGGACCCGTTGTACTGGCTCTGGTGAGCCGAAAATCAATAGAGTTCATCTGTTAGACGCCTTGAACAATATCCAATCATAAAATTGGTCACTTGCCACTCCAGAGGCTGTATCGTGCTAAAAAACCAAAATTTCTCCAAAAATGCATTATATCTGGATTTACCGAATCTATTGTACTGGCGATGGTGTATATATTACCCGGAGGCTGTATCGCGTCAACAAGAAAAAGTGGCCGATGACAACGACGACATACACACAGGATTTTTTTCTAAAAACCCGATTTGTGTGTTTTTCTCACTCAAAAAATATGGAAGTAGATTAGATTAGATTTTAACGGGGTTACAGTTCACTGAAACCAAAGGTTTATTGTGCCCCCCCCTATCAGAGCTGTTCTCGCTACTACTACAGCTCGCCTTGCAGTTCCAAGGTTCTAATGAACTCTAGTATTTGGGACGGCTTCAACGAGGTTAGGTCCTCACTCTTACAAGTTTCTTGTCCGAAGCATTTCTTGCGTTGGCTTGCAATGGCGATGCATTCCAGAACTAGGTGATCCGGAGTTTCATCCTCCTCCCCACAGAATCTACACTCATCAGTCTCTGCTAGACCTATTCTCATTAAGTGCTTCCTAAGGCCGCAGTGTCCTGTAAGAAAGCCCGTGAGGAGATGTAGCTTATCTTTACTGAGGTCCAAATATTTTTAAACATTTTTTGGATCTAGCAATGTCAAAGTTCCACAGGAACTTTTTGCAATGTTCCAACCCAGGAAGGCACCGTCAGAGTGCTTCTCTTTCGGTTTCCCCTTTCTTCCGAAACTCTTTCTTGTAGGAGCATTTTGCTACACTACAGAAAGACTCCGGGCCAATAAAGGGCATTTGTATTCCTTTCCTGGCAAGTGTATTGGCCTCTTCATTTCCCGTGATTCCCGAGTGGCCAGGAACCCAGACTAAAGAGACCCTGTTATTCTTGCCTAATTCATCAAGTTTTCTTCGGCACTCCCATGCCAACTTTGAGTCAATTACATGGGAGTTCAATGCTTTGATAGCTGCTTGACTATCAGAATTGATCGATATGTTACATTTCTGGTAGTTTCTCTAGGTTCATTTCCACGCATCTTTCGATCGCAAGTATTTCTGCCTGAAACACGTTCGGGAAGGAGTCTAACGATATTGAGTATCTGGTGCCAGGCCCAAATACTCCAGCGCCTGCTCCAGTGGTGGTTTTTGAAGCATCCGTATACCATCTAATGGTGTTTTATTTGTGAGTTTGGGTGGTGCATTCCCTTTCCCAGTCTCTCCTCGTATTTAGCATCGTGGTGAAATTCTCTTCCATGTTTACTTTCCTGATCATTTCGTCACTGGGAAGATTCGCTGATGAGATGTATCTTGTCAGAAAGGACCAAGCTCCCTGATTTTTAATACTCTCATTGCCTGAACCTTCCTTAGATATTATAAGAATTGCCTCTTGGGCAGATCTTTCTATCACCAGATGTAGAGGTGTGAGATCTGTAATGATCTCAAGTGCCCTAGTTGGACACGTTCTCATAGCTCCAGTGATGCACACACAGGCGCGCCTTTGAACTTTGTCGAGGGCCTTCCTCATGCTGTACTGACTTGCTTTTGTGTGCCAAACTATTGCCACATACGTAATTGCTGGTCTCACAATCATGGCGTACATCCATGGCAGTATTTTTGGGTTACAGCCCGACCTCTTACCAGCTAGATTTCTGCACGCCATCAAAGCTCTTATTGCTTTATTAGTAGTTATTTCAACATGCTTATTCCACAGAAGCTGACTGTCTAGGGTTATCCCTAGATATTTAACATCTGATTTCCATTCTATGATTTACCCGTTTAAGGATATGGGTTTCATGGCTGGAAGTGTTCTTTTCCAGGTAAATGGAATAACTATGGTCTTGCTTGGGTTAATGTTTAGCCCCACTGACAAGCACCATTGCTCAATGATTCTGAGGCCCTTTTGTAATAAATCACACAAGGTGCTCTCGAACTTGCCTATGACTATTAAAACTATGTCATAGGCGTAGCCCATACATTCGAAGCCAAACTCCGTTAGCCTGTAGAGCAACTCATCTACTACGAGGCTCCATAGAAAGGGATATATCACTCCCCCTTGAGATGTCCCCCGAGTGATTTTAACTGAGGTGGTTGTCAACAACTCATACATCCATTTTACAATGGTTTCATTACTCCTCGCCTTTTTAGTGCTTCTTTGACAGACACATGAGTTGTGTTGTCAAAGGCCTCTGATATATCCAGGAATGCGCACATTGCGATTTCTTTGTTGTTCAGAGTTCTCTGGATTACTTCGGTCAGCTGATACAGAGCCGTCTCAGTTGATCGACCCGCTCTGTAGGCATGCTGACATTTATGAAGTGGTAGATTCTCCAGATTCTCTGTTCTTACGTAGTTATCCACTACTTTCTCCATCGTTTTGAGTAGGAACGATGTTAGACAGATGGGTCTAAAAGATCGAGGATCAGTCCCATATTTTTCCCTATTTTTGGTATGAAGGTTACCCTTGCCCTTCTCCATTTTCTAGGTATTAGACCCACTGCTAGACTGCTTCTTGTAATCTTCAGCAAGTGAGGAAGAATATCCTCTATCCCTAGTTGTAGGAGTGCTGGAAATATTCCATCCACTCCTGGTGATTTATATGGTTGAAAGGTACTTATTGCCCATTCCAACCATTGCCTGGTAAATATTTTCTTAGCAATGTCCCAATCTTCCTTGCGGGATTTTTTGTTGTGGTTCATTGCTATTTCGGTTCTTGTTGCTGGTTCACTACCTGGGAAGTGGGTTCCAAGAAGAAGAATCGATCGTTCCTCTTCACCTTCCGTGTATGATCCATCTGGCTTTTTCAGCGACATTGTGGAGTTAGTTCCCCCATTTGCCATGCCCTTTTGTAGTCTGGCCGCTGTGTGAGTGGAAGTGATCTTTTCGCGAAAGGCTTGACAAGTAAGCTTTTTGGCCTTCCTAATCTCTTTATCGTACTGAGTAAGTTTCTCAGTGTACCCCTGCCAATTACCGTCACGTTTGGCTCTATTAAAGAGCCGACGGACCTCTTTTCTGAGGTTTGACAGGTTCTCATTCCACCAAGGAGCATCCTTTTCTGAACGAGCTTTTGAGAGTGGGCAACTGGAATGAAAAGCTTCCATTATTGCCTCACTGATCTGTTCGACTCTTTGTTCCAGGTCGCAATGCGGGTGATTTACACCATTCACTTCGATGTGTTCCAAATTGTCCTTCAGATTGGTCTTGTAAAGAGACCAATCAGTATTTCTAGGATTTCGGATTGTAGGAATCGAGGTGGTATTTCCCTCTATCCTAAATTCGATGATCCTATGGTCGGAAAGTGATGGCTCGCTCATCACCCTCCAATCTTTTACATTTTTCCTAGCAGCAACATTAACAATTGTTACGTCCAGGACCTCTTCTCTTGCTCTCGTGACAAAAGTGGGGGTTGTCCCCACGTTTAAGGTCTCAAGGTTATTTGCTAAGAGATATTCTAATAAACACTCACCTTTTGCGTTGTTGTTGGTGCTTCCCCACACGGTATTGTGTGCGTTGGCATCACAACCAATTATAATTGGCAGCCGTCTGCTATTGCAGTGTCTTACTAGCTCTTGCACATCTTCTGGCGGTGTCATCGGCCCGTCTCCAGCAAAGTAGGCAGAGGCAATGACGATGTCTCGGTCGATACCCCCAATGTTGAGGTGAACCATGATTGGAACAAGGTCCCGTGACACGTATTCTGAAACACAAATATATTCTATGTTATTTTTTATGATTGCACAGGCACGCGGAAATACTTGCCTTTAATCATAAATCAATTTAAATCCTTACATGCCAAACCTTTGATTTGGCCTTCTTTATTGATCCACGGTTCTTGGATCAATACAATATCCAGTTGTAGTCTAGCGAACAACCTTGCAATCACGGCTGAAACTCCTTTCGCGTGATGCAGGTTGATCTGAGCTACATTCGTGAACGTGAAGGTGAATTATTATGGATGAGAGGCCGAGTTACTCAGCCTCTATTCTTCCCCCTCCTTTCTCTCTTCCTGACCCTCCTCGACCACCATGGCAGTATCTCCCTCGGTAATCGAGCAGGTTTCTTGATCTCGAGTCAGACTCTCGACCCACAGGCTGCTCTGCCCAGTTTCCCGGGATGCAGAGGCAGTATCCGCATTTCCAGTCATCCCAGCAGAGCCGGAGGAGATCTCGAGCTTACCCAAGGTCAAGCTTTCGCCTTTTTCCCCCTTTCCAGAGGTTCCGGATGTGGAGGGTATCTCCATGTCCTTTGGATCCTCCGCGGGATTCTTCTTTTTTCCCAGCCCCGAGACAGGGATACGCCCAAAACGGAAGTTTAGCGCGTAACCTCCTGCCTTCAGAGCCTCCCCAGATTGGTGATCGATCCCAATCGTGAGGATAGTTCTCTGTCCCTCTTTTTTAGAGTTTAGGATCTTCCAAGCTGCAGAACTGAGGTTGAAGTTCTGAACCTCGACAAGTTGGAGGATCTTCTCCAGTTTCATGTTTTGGCTTCTTGGGAAGAACACCGTTATGGTGACCGGCTTTGGGATGTCGTCTCCACTTCGAGCCACCAATTCGAGTCCTTCCCAAGAGTTTAATTTCGGCGCTGACCTCATGAGCCAGTCTGCCGATTCTTGTGACCCACAGTCCACCAGTATCATTCCACAACGGAAATGGATACCTGAGAAGTGGATTCCCTTCTCTTTGCTCTGGCACATCAGAGTGTCTTCCAGTGTGGAGAGCTGCTCTGCTTTCAGGATGACCCCAGGATAATCCTTGGGCGTGAAAGTAACCAATACTTTTCTCATAGGGTTGGCGGAAAAGTAATACTTTATATAAGTATCAGTTATTACTTCATCATTTTCAAATTAAAATATTCCGAAAGCGGTACACAGTATCGAGTTTTACCAAGAGTACCTTTTGGCGAAAAATTGAATGATGTTCGAGTTCACATAAAATTTGGACTGGAATATTTAATCTCAAAAAAGTTATATTAAAAACTATTGGTAGAAACCATGTAACTTGCGTCGTCGATGAGAGGCAGATATAAAAACAAATTTATGCGATGTTTCAGCTACCAAATCAAATTCGTACAAAATTTCATTACTATGTTGCCAATAGTTACGATATAATCGTGAAATATAGGTATCTAATAATGTTTTCAGCACCCTGTATTTTGAAAACGGATGCTTTTACGATAATTTTTTACTGAACAAACCCAACTTATCCTAGCAACGGAATCACTTTTTCTGAGACATGCTGTATAAAATGCCGCTACAAAAACGTCTTCCAGTTTCTTCTTTCGTTTCGTCTTAAATCAGTATAGACCACAAGCCCAGGCAAATTTTCAGGAAGGGATTTTATACACCACGATTCATATATAATCTTGAAGTACTGGTCGAGAAACAACCTTTACGCCATATGCCGTCAATTTTCCGCGGCACAGGTGAGTTGAAATGTCATAAAAAAGGGGGTACTTTTTGATTACATTATACATGACGGCACTATTCTCGTTAAAGAGGCAATGAAAAAAGAATTTTTTAAAACCCAGTGCCGTCAAAAAATATCGGTACCGGAAGTCGGAAATTTTTTTTGAAATCGGCGATTTAGACCCTCTCCCTTCCTACCTAGTTAATCGAATACTTGACGACGTTGATTCAGTTAACTTTGCCTCTCCTTAAAAAACTATAATACATCTATACCTTCAGAAAAGGGGGATACATAAGGTCATAAATCGCCCACAAGGGGTAAAAATCGGGTTTTGATTCGCGATGTATGACCCCATGTACCCCACTTTTCGGACGGCATAGATGTATTATAGTTTTTAAAGGAAAGGCAAAGTTAACTGAATCAATCGCCGATTTCAATAAAATTTTCTGACTTTCGGTACCAGTATTTTTTGACGGCACTGGGTTTTAAAGCATTCTTTTTTCATTGCCTCTTTAACGAGAATAGTGCCGTCATGTATAATGTAATCAAAAAGTGCCCCCTATTTTAACTCACCTGTACCGCGGAAAATTGACGGCATAGTGCCTAAAGTGTGTTTCTCGACCAGTACTTCAAGATTATATATGACTCGTGGTGTATAAAATCACCCCCTGAAAACTTGCCTGGGCTTGTGGTCTATAGGAGATATAGAAATATTTTGTAATTCTAGGATGACAACAAACCACTTAAAAACAAAAAAAATCTTAAATTTTTCCAACTACTGGTATTTCCATCTAAAATTCACATTTGTCTAAATCAGCACCATCCAACTTAAAGTTCCCGAAGGACCGATTTTAAAAATGCAGTTAGAAGGGACCGCATTATAAGTCTTATTATTTTGATTATTCAAAAAATATCAAATTACAAAATTAATTGAGGGACCTTTGAGGATGTTGGTTTTAACTAACTAATGCATGAATATTAACTTTAATATTTGTTGTTGATAAACGAAGCAACTCAGTAAGTGACTTATCAGAGAGGAAATATCTATATTTTGACTATAAAGTTCATATCGGAGAAAATGTTTTCGCAAATATATGTAATTCCCAGCAGTCAGCCCTGTGTAAGCTCTAAGTTTCACAAGTTGGGGTATCGTTCTTCTGGCAGCAACTTCAAAAAGCCCAATCTAGTTTCAGTGCTTCCTTGGTAAAAAGGATCTGATTGTACTCACACAATTCCAGTTGAAGGTCTGCTCTGATTACATTCTCAACTGAAATTGTAAGGGGCTGAGTAAAAACTGAAATCTCTCTTTAAATTTTCTTTAAGGTCGCTAAATCGATTTTCGAATTCATCTGCAATTGTGTCAATGTATTTTATTTTTATTCCAATAACTTCGTTGCGACCTTCTATCCGTCGCCAGTGGCCCCACACGTTGTTTTATTTGTATTTTATTGTTAATGTAAGAATTGTGCATATTACTTATTTGAGGCTAATCTATACATTTAGAGGCCCGCTTGAGGTTTCATGTTGGACAGCCTTGGTCTAAATAATACTTTTGTAACGTTCACTAAATTTCAACTTCCTATATACCCGAGACAGGTTGTTATGAAAATGAAAAACTTGAATTCAATTTAATTTTTGTGGCAATCGAACCAGAATATAAAATATTTCTCCGTTGTCACAGTGTATAAATAAAGGAGTTTGAGATTGACGAAGCCTCAAATAAATTTTTTGAGTCTTCCATTAATGACTAGTTTAAGTTTAAAAATATCTTTATTTACAATTGTTTTTCAGTTTATATTTACAAAGGTAGTAGGGCCGATGATCTGGATACAGTGGTTATAAAAATTCGTGAATATTTTAGTTATGAAGTCCTTGATAGTGGGCAAGTCTGCTTGTTCATGTAACCAGGTATTTTTGGGAAGTCTTGGATAAACCGTTGTTTATTTTATTGCCATGCGTAGACACTTGTTTTGTACCACCTGCAGTGTGTTGAAGTTGTGTTTCGTAGCGGTGTAATAGGCTGAAGCGGCGTAAGTTAAGATTGGGCGTATGCTGTGTTTATATATTGTGATTTTGTTTGTTGTGGAGAGATTACTATTCTTACAAATTAACGGATACAATTGGCTCATTCCAATTTTAGCTTTTAATACCTGTTGGGCAATATGCGCATTGGCGTTGGTGTTGCCATGCACAGAATAACCCAAATATTTAAGTGTATTACTGGCTGTCAAGTATTGACCATCTATACACAGCTGTAATTGCAATGAGTTTTTTCTTGCTCTCCTCCTGAGTAACAAGTACTCTGTTTTGGAGGTGTTAATTGTAAGTTTGTTATCTCTCAGGTTTGAATGTTGAGTAGTGCTATTTCTGATGTTGAAGCAGATGATACGAAGCAGGTATCGTCCGCGTACATGGCAGTGAGGATTTTTGGGGAAATTGGGAGATCATGGGTAAATAATGAGTACAACAAAGGTGACAAAACTGATCCTTGAGGTACGCCGGCTTAGATCGGGAATGGTGACGCACGTCCGTCGTTCACCTTAGAGTAAAATTTTCGATTATCGATAAATAGTGAGGCAATTTTAGTTTTATTAGTTTGTATAATAACCCCTCGTGCCATACGGAGTCAAAGGCTTTCTGTATGTCAATGCAAACCATTACTGATTTGTTTTTGGAAAAAAGCCTTCTCTTATGTAATTAAACACCCTAATGATTTGGGCTACAGTACTGTGACACCCTGAAACCGTATTGCTCGAGAGGTATTATTTTATTTTTGTCAACGTATGTTTGGATTCTTTTCAGTATAATTTTGTCCATCACCTTTGCTATATTATTTAACAAGGAAATGGGTCTGTAACTATCCGCATAACAGGGTTGTTTATTAGCTTTGATAATGGGGATGACATTGGCAGTCTTGAGCATGTCTGGATAATTGCCAGTTTTAATTATTAGCTATAGCTAATATACGTTAATTGAACTATCTCTTTTTGGGGTAAACTCTTTAGGAGGATATTAGGTATACCATCAATCCCCGGCGCCGTTTTATTTTTAAGAGTATTAATTGTGTTGTATATTTCATGTGTGGTGACTAGGCTATTCGTATGTTTATTTTATGCAAGTGATTTTGTACTGTGTGGGTGATTTTGAAATGATGTTGTGTATTTGTTGTATTGTTTGTGAAATTGTTTTGAAAATACTCCCCAAAAGCTTCCGCAATCTCTGATTTTTGAGTATAAGTTTTGCCATCTGATATATTTTTTGTAATTTCCTGTTTGGCGCCTTTCAGTTTTCTTGTAATTCCCTATATCGAATTTTCTTTGGGTGACAGTTTGTCTAGAAATCTTTTCCAAGTATAGTTACGATATTCCTTTATTAATATGTTTATTGTATTTTGATAATGTTTTAGAATATTTTTGTCATTGTCGTCTCTAGAAGCTTGCCATCTACGTCGAATTATGTTTTTGTCTTTTATTATTTTAATTATATAATCATTCGTGACTAGTTATTCAATGATCGGGTTTTCGTGATTTTCATTTTTTGCATAGCGAGTGTTCCTTATTTGAAACGTTTTTTACAAATTTTAATTAGAGATCGTTATATATTATTTATTATTAACTGAGAACATGTTTAATGGGAATAAATAAAAGCCAAACAGTCAAAGATTTAGTCTTAAATAATGATACAATTGAAGAGGTAGATAAGAGCAACTATTTAGGAGTCATTCTTATCAAACAGGGAAATGGTAAAGATGAAATTCAAGAAAGAATCAATGAAGAACGAACCGTTACACGGAGACTAAAATTTCTGCTGTGAGATAACAACATAAAGAAAATACGAAAAAACATAATATATAAAAATATGGTGCAAAATGTAATACTTTATGGGGCAAAAGTTTGGGATGTACCAAAAACAAATAATGAACTTCCTTAGAAGTTGCAGGCGATCAAAGCTAGATAGAAACGATCTCAAGAGAAATGGACATAAACTGATCAATAACTGGCACGAGAAGAGAATGCAGGACGACAGACAGATCAGGATACCACCGGCGTGGAGAAAAAGGGGATAACCACGGAGAAATTGGAGATATAAAGACGGTGAGAGATTTGAAAGAGAATACATGTTATAATATAAAAAAGTGGAAGTTGGGTAACCCTGTTTCTAGAAGATTATCTTAGGGTGATATTTGTATTTGATTGTCTGGCAAGGAAAGTAATATTTATAAGGGACAAAGCACCAGTGTAATAAACGCCTCTGGATTTAGTAAAATAGCATATTATGAGTCAAAATTCGAAAACAAAATAAATAAATTATATAAATATTTTAGTAGATTTCAGATACTTTAAAAAAACTCGTTTGATCGATTTGTTTCTGTTGTTAAATGAAAACCGCCAAAAGGTGAGAAATACATTATTAATGAACAAAAAATTAAAAGGTTATTGTACGAAAACAGACGAGTCCATAAATAATTAACGTATTTACGACCGGTTTGTTAAAATTTGTGCTGCTTGATTTAAGGTTTATGTCCTCCTCTCACTCTCGAACAAACAATCAACTAAGATTAAACACGGCGAGGTACAAGAAGTTGTTGACATTGGAAAAACATTTTAACAAGTTCATAACTATCTGGAGGCATCGATATTTGAATTTATTAATATACAAGCAAACGTTGAATTATTTCGAATTAATCTCATTTTTGTTTAACTCCCCAGTTTCGGGAGGTTAAGCCCTTCAAAACACACGTCCTGTAGAGGGCCCATCGTACAACGAAAAACTCAACAATTTTTTTTTCTCCTCTCATATCTGAGAATGAATCATAGCAACCCTAAAAAAATAACCCTAAAGGTTCATTGACAATTCAAATACAATTAGTGCTTAGAAAAATTAAACTCATAACGTCATTGAAATCTTGCATTCACAATGAGAAAATTAATGTAATATAATTAGCTGATTTTTGGTTCCGCCCTCAATGTATTTAGGGCCAGACCAATTGACAGTGTTGACGCTTGACAATAATTTGTCAATGTAGAGGTGTGAAAGCCATCAAATCAGAGAAAGAAGAAGTGGAGAAAAATCATAATAACTATAACTTTTAACTTCACAAAATGAGATAACTTGTGCGCGTGCTCATAATTATAATTCATACATAATTTAACAGAAAGCTTGGACCTTACAAACCTCTGCGTAAAGAGTTAAGTATGATTACTAATATGTTAATTATGAACGATGATCTATAATGACAGTTTATAATGTTCTACGGCTAATTGTAATTGTTAATTTGTTCATTGTAAATGTACCTTAAAGCTAGATTTTCTGCCCTAAAGCTTCTAAATCCCGAACGTCTCTATAGTTTTTCATTACAATCTGGACACCACTAACTGTAATTTGCGCACCCTTTTGACGTTTCTCATTATTTTTTATTAAACGTCAGATTAAATCATAACAGACATTAAGACAAGTTTTCAACAATTTCAGTTAATTATCTAATTTGTCGAAAAGTGAAAATTAACGAAGATTCGGGCCAAGAAGTATTTAGAAGTACTCCACCGGAGATGCACAAACAAGCTAAAAATATTTCCAATGATTTCCTACCCATGAAATCAAAAGAACGTTATACAAAGTATTACGAATTATACAATAACTGGAGAAAATTTGAAAAGCCAAAAACTTAACTGAAAATGTATTACTTGGTTATTTATCGGAAAGATCAAAGAATGTATGCTGAAAAGCACCATCAAAGTCAAAGAAAATATTTTCATAAGTTCGAGCATTGTTGAAGCAAGATTCGGTAAATTACCGGCCCAAAAAGTCATAATATGTTAACGCAACAATAATGTATTCAATTTTTGAAAAAAGAAGATGATTCACATTATCTAATGATGAAGGTAAATAAAATTGAAATAAATTAATTTTGATTTTTATTAAAATTGTATTGTAGGTATCTCTTATAATGGGAATATACGGAGCTTGTCGTCGAAATGAGCTGTTAAATATGAAATTTGATCACATAGATAACAGAGGAGACCTATTGATAGTGACCGTTCCAGAGACAAAAATAATATGACAAGGACGTTTACAATCACAAATAAAACCGTTGATGGGATGAATTTACTTGGAATATACAACAAATATGATTCCCTTAAACCTAATATTAATATTTCGCAAAAAATCCTAACAAATCTAGAACAACAGCCTAGCACTCGTAACAACACAACTGAAGTGGTTAATGACTCTAACCAAATAAATGAAATACCAGTTAATCTAGATAATTCCAAGAATTCATCAACTTCATCTATGAAAATAAGTCATAATGCTACTAGTAAAAAAACACTTATCAAATGCCTAAAAATTTTGCGATAACCATCCATAATTGTAGCCAAGGAACAATTAATACTAATTACTATAATAAATAAGTTGTTACTAAAGTTTTTCTTACATTCAGTTAATAATAGTAGATTGTTCTAAATTTTTGATTCAGGAGCGAACGAAGTGAAGCGAGTGAATCAAATTCACACGAGCCTGGAACAATCACTTTTCTTACGAGTTGAACATGCAATTTTTTCGTGTACTGTATGCTAAAATCAATACTCCTAGTTAAAATCAATTCAGATGAGAGAATGTAAGTACTCGAGTAACATTGACATAACAACCACAATAAACAAATAATATAAGTAAGAAAAATAATTTTTTGAACAAACTGTACCAAAATTATACCAAAATTAAACGGAAACATGTATAAAGCAACCATGAAATAAAGTAATATATAATACGAATAAAATAAAACATACGCAAAATAAAATATAATAAGCATAAAAAGTACTATGTAAGCAATAAAATATAAAATTAAGATAAAAAATATAAAATATTACAAGAAATGTATATTATATACATGCCAATAAATAAATATGAATATAAACATGAACCACTAGATTTCAGTAGGATTACTTTTAATGTATATAATCAATAATTTTTTAAACATTTTTACGCTTTGACAAACTTTTATGTACTGCGGTAGATCATTCAATTGTACAACACCTTTGTGGAATAAATTCTTCATCGAACTTCTTTTAATGGTTGTTTTCACATAAAAATTAATTGAATTACATGACATGAAAACAAAAAAAAACGTATCTTCACAGTTACATCGGAAAATGGAATTGAGCTCTATAGAAAGTATTTGAATTTGAAACCCAAACATGTGGACCTTCACCTATGTTAAGATAGTACCCAGCCAAAAAAATAAACGGTTTTAAAGATTAAAACTAACTTGCTGCATATGTGAGATGCGCTGAACAATATTCTATGATTAAATTGTCTCTTGTATACATTTCGGGGGATGTATCGTGCTAACAAACCGAAATTTCTCCAAAAATGTAGTATATCTGGATTTATAGGACCCGCTGTACTCGTTCTAGTCAGCTGAAAATTAATAGGGTACATCTGATAGACGCCTTTAAAAATATACAATTATAAAATTGGACATTTGTATACACTCCGGAGGCTGTATCGTGCTAACAACCCGATATTTCTCCAAAAAGGACCAAAAATGTGGCACTCCAGGTACCATAGCACCCGTTGTACTAGCTCTGGTAAGCTAAAAATTAATAATGTTCATCTATAAGACGCCCTGAACAATATTCAATCATAAAATTGGTCACTCTGGGGGCTTTACCGTGCAAACAAACTGAAAATTCTCCAAAAATGACAAAAATTTTGTACTTCAAGTACCATAGCACTCGTTGTACTGGCTTTAGTGTGCTGAATATGAGTAGGGTTCATCATTGATTGATAATATCCAATCATAACTTGTATATACTCGGGAGGATGTATCGTGCTAACAAACTGAAATCATCTGTGAGATGCCCTGAACAATATTCAATCATAAAATTGGTGACTTGTACTCCAGAGGCTGTATCGTGCTAACAAGACATGTAACGAAAAGTGGCCGACGACAAAGACGTCGACATACACACAGGATTTTTTTTCTAAAAACCGTTTTTTCGTGTTGTTCTTGATGAAAAACGTAAAAATAATCAATTTTTTTCTCAAAATTTCAACTTTTTTGGGGTAAATCAATACTTTTCTCGTATATTAAATAGGTTGGGCAGAAAAGAAAAATCGAGATTACGTATATGCCGGAATTGCTCTTTGCTCTATTAACGATTTTTGTGCTCGAGCGGTTAAGCGGGAAATCGCAATTGAAAGTGGGGGAGCTGGCTTAACGTAAGTTAACACCTCCACTCATTAAAATTACATACAATCAAATAGTTAGAATGCTAGAATTATGTGCTATCAGAAGCATTTAATAAAATTAGCATATCTATAATAGTTTAGAAGATATACGCCAAAAAAGCGATATTTACTTGATGATTATTATCACTGCGAAACCACCTCACCGAGTACAACATACTCCACTCACGTAAACTCCTCTTCTCGCGCTCGAAAAGCCAGTCGCCATCACCCGACAACTTTCTTCACACATTTCTATGTCTCCTAATTCCTTTTCAAACAAAAATAAAATAAAAACTCAAAATCCGCAAATCCACGTACCAATTCTTCTCATTAATTCCCGAGACATCGGAGATACCCAAATTCCCATAAAACTCCACTCTCAAACTTTCAAATACCCACCTCATCTACCTCTAAAAATCCGCAACACAACGTGTTTCGTGTTCTTCAAATCCATTCTATACTAGACACTTACTATTGCCCCATCCTATACACACACCTTTTAACCACGTTTCTCTCACATCGCCCTTTTTCGTTGCTAACTGAGCCTGCCTTTCTCTACGGTTATTTTCTACCAAATAACCATTCTCCCACTCTCAATTCAACATAAACTCTCTACAAAAACTATCCTAGACACTTTTTCTCTCGAAACATCCCAGACACTTTGTTCACACAACAAATTATTTACTTTGATGTAAATTGATTTAGTCAGTGTCGTACTTAATGGGACCGAAGGTACCGCTCCCACTTACAGTACGCCACTGGATAAAGTATTTGAAGATAAACTTTCGATATACTCTTGCAACTTTAATAAGGCAGCTATGTACAAAATTTGAAAGAAAAATTTGGTACTGCTTACGAGATATTACGAACATATTATTGTATTTTTCCAACATTAACACGCTGTATATCATTAACTAAGCATTTGAAGGTTTTATGTTCCTACCTCAATTTACATCATTAGTCAAGGACTATTACGTGTAAAGCGTCGTTGGTCGAGTATCGGAACAGCCTGTATAATGCATTTTTATGTATCGAATGTCAGTACGTGTAGGTTTTCGATCGGTTTAATTATTCATACAATCTCATCCGCAACATTTTAATCCGAATAAAAACCGATTAAATGCAATTAATTGATCTTGTGTTCAATTAGAGAAACTACTAGTTGGACCAAGTCGAGTTTAATTAACGCAAATCCTGAGGAAAAACTAACCAGATTTTAACTGAAACGAGACCAACAATCTGAAAGGGGCAAAAAAACCAAACAAGATAGGAATGGGGATTTAGCAGGTTATCGAGTAATTATGCTATGATGGTAAAATAATGTATATTAACTTGTTTTATAAGTTATTTATCAGTTTATATCTTATATATTCTGACAACATTTAGGACTAGTTTGTGTTTTATTTATTACTGCAATTATATAGGAGTAATTTTATCGGTATACATGAAGACAGCGTCGTAGTTTTACAAAAGGGGTAGTTGAAGTTGAGACAGTTGAAAGTAGCTACCGCAAGTTAACAGTGTAGTACTTGTTGAGAGTTTAATCTAAAGAGGTTGTTTTTGCGGATTTTGGAACTATGTCTTCTTAAAGCAACACATTAACAACACCGTGTCGTAAACTTCTTCCAGCATGCAGCTTAAAAAACCTGTAGAATTATCTAGTGCAGTTTGACAGCATTTATATCGTGTCTTCTACCAAACCCAAGTATGGCTTGGCAACGAGTATAATTCTTTAGACTGGGGATGGATTTTACATGATAAAATATTGGAACCAGCTAAAACTCTCCTTCCATCTTCTCCTGATATTCTATTGAACTTAATATTTTGTAATTGCACCAAGTGTAACTTGAACTGCGATTGCAGAACAGTTGGATTAAACTGTTCACCAGTTTGTGGTAATTATCACGAACGGGATTGATTAAATGTATCACACGATAAGTTTAAAGATATTAATAATGACGATCCCACTGAAGGCGTAGATACTTCGTCATTCTTGACTGAAACGATGGAAATCAAGGAAACAGAGATAACGAAGAGATGGAGATTGAAATGGAATCTGAAGAAGAACCATAATTATGAATAGAAAAACAAAAAAAAATTGATAATTTGTTGATATTTATTTACCGTAATTACTTGTTTCTTTAGTAATTTATCTCAATCAATTAAGAATTTTCAATCACAAATATTCGTAGATTATGCCTACTGGATTCTACCTAAAGGCGGCGTTGAAAAAAAAGCACGTTTCATGAGAAACATATACAACTTTTCTCGAAAACTGTTGGTTTGACGGAAAAAAATGTATTACTGTGTTTTTTTGTAGGCAATTTTACATGTTAAAGATTTGATAACTACCATTTTTTCGATAAATGTGACCGTTAACAAGATATTCGCAAAAAACGTTTTTTGTAATCTCTGACCCCGAGGAACATTTTTAGCGGCACCACTATAGCTATCTCAGAGACGGTTTGAGTTTTCTTTTTTGGATATCAGAAATACCTCTATTCGATGATATATGGGGACTTATGAGATTTTGTTATGTATGGCAAGTTAACAACCCCCTCACCAGCGAAATTTTGAAAGAAGACAGTACAAGAGTTATGTGCTATTTACGGGCTAATTAGTTGCTCAGCTTAAAATGGGGGGGAGGGGGATAGCTTGACGTCAAGCTAGCCCCTTACATACGGAAAGAGATCGCCAACCGAAAAAACAAATAACTCTGAATTTTGGGCTCTCAGAATACGCAAACATATTTAAGAAGAAAGCAACCGTTTCGGAGAAAATCCATTTTAAAGTTGCTTGACATCAAGTTAGCCCCCTTACACACAGAACGAGTGCAGCAATTGAGCAAACAGTAACGCCTGAATTTTGGGCTCTCAGAATATGAAAAAACATTTTTAAACAAAATAAATATACAGGTTGTCACAAAAGTGTGAAATAAATTATTTCCTAGACTATAAATACTTTTAGGAATAGCTGAAAACATCGATTTTTAATATTAAATTCCCATTTTTTGTATAATTGCCTAAAGACATTACGCAATCGATCTTGCCACAGTGATGTAATCGAAAATGTGGTTGACTTGAACGATGGGTCTCTTTATTTAGCAGGATTTAAATCTAAAAATTATGAGGGAGGCTCCCTACATATGCAGAATATGCAAAAGCAATTAACAAAATAAATATACGGCCGGAAATTTAAATTTTTCTAAGGTGGAAAATTTCAAAAGCGAAATTTAAAAAAAGGATGATACTAAAATGCAGTGCTATTTATGGGCTAATTAGTTGCTCAAGTTACAATTTTTGTGCTCCAACTGTTTAGCAGGAATTAAATGTTAAAGTTGTGGGGGAGCTCCCTACATACTATTTATATACTAAAGCAATTAACAAAATAAATATACAGGGTGGAAGATTACAATTTTTTCAAAGTTGAAAAATTGCAAAAGCGAAATTTTAAAAAAGGACTGTACTAAAAGGTAGTGCTATTTATGGGCTAATTAGTTGTTCTAATTACAATATTTGGGCTCCAACCGTTTAACAGGAATTAAATCTTAAAATTATGGGGGAGGCTTCCTACATACGGAAAGAGCTTGGCAACCGAACCAACAGCAACCAACGCCTGCATTTTGGGCTACTTATGGGCTCGCAGAATATGCAGTAGCATACAGGGTGGACATTTCAATTTTTTTAAAGTTGGAAAATTTTCAAATGTCCCTATAAAGTGTGAAATATATTAATTAGTTTTTTCCCATACTAAACATATTGAAGAAAAGTTGAAGCTAGTCTATTTTTATTTTTAAATTCTCTTTTTTGGGTCTATATGATTTTTATGTTCTTGTAGGGGAGCACTAGGCATCTAATTTAAAACTTTATTGTTATTATATTTATCTAATAATAAATCTATTTTTTAAACTTCAACTCTCTGTATATCAATAAGTAACACCCTTACACTCCCTGTATATTGTAACTAAGGTATTATATGCTACGATGTTATTGTGAGATTGTAGTGTTTAGATATTAATATTTAATCTTTCTGTATTCTGATCATTTTTAATTTGGGACGTGTTTCAATGTAATCTAATTGAGACACGTCCCAAATTAAAAATGATCAGTATTATACCTACATTTTTGGAAGCCTCTCCCATAATTTTAAGATGTAATTCCTGCTAAACGGTTGAAGCCCAAATATTGTAATTAGAACAACTAATTAACACATAAATAGTGCCGCCCTTTTTTAAAAATTCGCTTTTGAAATTTTTCAACATTAAAAAAATTGAAATTTCCACCCTGTATATTTATTTTGTTAATTGCTTTTGTATATTCTGAGAGCCCATAAATAGTATGTAGGGAGCTCTCCCAATAACTTTACATTTAGTTCCTGCTAAACGGTTGGAGCACAAAAATTGTAATTAGAGCAACTAATTAGCCCATAAATAGTACTACATTTTAGTATCATCCTTTTTTTAAAATTCCACTTTTGAAATTTTCCACCTAAAAAAAAATTAAATTTCCACCCTGTATATTTATATTGTTAATTGCTTTTGCAGAGAGCCCATAAATAGCCCAACATTCAGGCGTAGGTGTTGGTTCGATTGCCACGTTCTTTTCGTATGTAGGGAGCCTCCCTAATAATTTTAAGATTTAATTCCAGCTAAATAAAGAAACCAATCTTTCAAGTCAACCACATTTTCGTTTACATCACTATGGCAAGACCGATTGCGTAATGTCTTTAGGCAATTACACAAAAAATGGGAATTTAATATTAAAGATCGACGTGTTTCAGCTATTCCTGAAAGTATTTATAGTCTAGGAAATAATTTATTTGACACTTTAGTGACAACCTGTATATTTACTTTGTAAAAAATGTTTTTGCATATTCTGAGAGCCCATAAATAGCCCAAAATTCAGGCATTACTGTTTGTTCAATTGCTGCACTCGTTCTGTGTGTGGGGGGGCTAACTTGATGTCAAGCAAATTTAAAATGGATTTTCTCCGAAACGGTTGCTTTCTTCTTAAATATGTTTACGTATTCTGACAGCCCAAAATTCAGAGGTATTTGTTTTTTCGATTGGCGATCTCTTTCCGTATGTAAGGGGCTAGAGCCCCGCCCCCATTTTAAGCTGAAATTCCGGCTAAACGGTTATAGCCCAAAAATTTTAATTAGAGCAACTAATTAACCCATAAATAGCACATAATTCTTGTACTGTCTTTTTTCAAAATTTCGCTGGTGGGGGGCTAACTTGACATACATGATTTTGTTTAGACCCACAAAAGGAATGTTAATGCCAAAATCCAGCTCTCTCCTAATTTTTCCAGAGTACAATGTCTCGATTCTCCATATTAATAAGAGACGATTTGTTTGAACACCTTTTATAAATCAATTTCATGTTTATATATTGAAATTTAGATCCTTATTTTTTATCAATCACTCGGTAACCAATGACAAAACGCAACATTTTATTCTTACGATTTGATTTGTCCATTGATTCATATTCGAAAAGGACGGGTATCAATTGTGAGACATCTTGTATAAGAGCGCGAGAGCCGTGTAGAATACCACCGGTATATTAACAAAACATCAAAATCTAACAAAACCATTTATTGTTAATTGAATTAGAAGCATTATTACTGTAAATCAAGATTTTTATAAATAGAATAAACTATTCTAAGATGTGGGTAGGACTAATTATGTTTTATAAGCATAACGCAATTTATTCAAGAATGTTTACACGTTAACAACATCCTTTTTTTAAATAGTTTCGTACTTACTTGAGGAAATATTATTTAATTCGTTGATGCGTTTATTGAAAACTTATGTAAAATGGTATTATTAAGCCATACGGTTGGATAATGTTATTAGGCTCGTTATATATGTATGTAATAGTAGACTATTTGGTTTTTATACTTCTATGAGAGAACTTTATTTGTAATTAATGTTAATGGATTTTAAAATGATTATAATTTAATATGTATTTGAATCACAATTCGTAATATATTTTTGCAAATTTGACTGCCACAGGTTAATATGAAACAAATCACTTTTGAATAAGTTGGAAAGTAACGACGAGAAAGTTTATAGTAGGTACATTTATATTATGTATATAGAGGGTTGTTAATGAGCGCCATGATAAATACGCCAACAGCAGTTCTAGAAGTCCTACTAAACCAAACGCCACTACAGCTGTATATCCAGGCGGAGGCTAGGGAAGTCACGTACCGGCTTACCAAGGACAACATCTATAACAAGCCTACACGGATACAAATATCTCAGCTATAAAGGGAATTAGAGAATGATCCGATATTCGGAATACCATTGGATCACATGGTACCGAAATATAGCTTTGAGAAAACCGTTTAAACAATGATTATTATGGACAGGGAACGTTGGAGAAATGGACCACCAATCCAAACTTGTCTACTACACAGACGGCTCAAAAGCCGAAGAAGCCAAAAGAAAAGAAATATATTTCTCTTTTAAATGAAACTGTTTCTAAATAATTTTACAAGATAGTGAAAAACTCATTTTTTCCTTATATTGTTGAATAGTTCAGAAGCAGTTAGTTTCATTTAAAAAAGTAAAGGTCGAAACAATAAATTTCAGAAAGATTTATCTTAATCTGGGGCAGTACGCTACTGTGTTTGAGTCAGCCATCCACTGCGGAGCCAACGAAATCATCAGGCAAAAGGTACAAAGAAAACCATTGCCATTTTCTTAGACAGCCAAGAGGCTATCAAAACGACAATACTATAGAGTCAATTCAAGGTTTGTCTGGGTTTGCTAGAAGTGGGTCGCAAAAAGAAGCTCACAATTGCGTGGGTACAAAGGGAACTAGGAGGCAGATCTACTCGCCAGATATGGCGCCTCGAAGGCTCTCAATGGACCAGAACCCTTATATAAATTAACCAAAACAACGGTAAGGGCGCACATGGCTAAATGGGTACTAACAAAATCTCAAGTGTGGTGGACAAGACTACCAGAGTATCTGTTGAAGCAAAAAACACGATGATGAAACTCGTAGGTATTTTAACATGACACAACAGACTTAACATGCACATTCAGTTGCTGAAACTGGCAGATAGTCCTCTATACGTAATCTGTCAGGAAGTAAAGGAAACCTGAAAACACATTCTATGTGAATCTGAAAATCTTTCAAGACTGAGATGCCTAACAATAGGAGAAGAAAAGCCCATTGGTAGAAGTTAAGGGGTCACTGAACAGTATAATGCGTTTATTAGAAAACACCAAACTGGACAAGATTCTATAGAGCAAAAAAGGACTCTTACAATAGATCTGGAGAAGATCGAACTGGGAAAACTCCATATATAATCTAATTTAAAATCCCAATAAATAATATTTTTTTCGTACTTCCGGGCCTAAAGTGACAACTTCACTCCCTTGTGACAGGTACTAAAGTGTCACATTTAATCCCTCCGGGATTAAATATTGACGAAACTCCCGGAACGATTAAATCACAAATAAACGAATTTAAGGGATATTTTATTGAAAAATATAATTAATTAGAATGGTAATTAACGTTAATATTCAAATTTACAATGACACTAGTAATGACAATGTTTCTAAATTATAACTGTCACAACGCAATGTTACTATGGTAACTTATTTTAAAGACAGTTTATTAAATGAGTTGAAGAGAGAAAAAACTGATTGAAATTACTGAAATAATTAATAAAATCATACCGGAAGTACGAAAAGTATCGTATATACCTTGCGACTGAAGTACATTTAATCCTTCAGGTAAATTATGGCCCTCCCTGCGGTCGGGCCATAAACTTTACCTTCAGGATTAAATGTACTACTTCAGTCCCGCGGTATATAATATACTATTGTGTACCCTTGTACGCTACTGTAAGTTTAAGAGAATTTTAACAAAATTCAGTAATAACCACACAATTTTTATTTAAAACTTTTTTTATAGGTAATAATAACGATGATAAAGGGTGGGTAATTTACGATGAATAAATATGTACATTAAAGTACATTGAAAAGTATACCAGTTACTGCGGTTACTTTGGTAAATCATAAAAATGATCACGTCTACCGACAAATTCAATTAATCAAAATCATTTTCCCACATCTTTTGAGACCTTCACTTTTTTATGGCTTAATACGAGCATTAATCCCAGGGCAATTCTGCGTAACGTTTGTTAACCATAAACTTGAAACAATTTCCTTTGAGTAATCATCTATTTTTGTTGAATACTGTTCTTTCATTTAAATTTAATTTAAAAAGTTTTCAAATACACTCAACGACAATTCATTAGAAAGTTCTATTTTCAAGGGATTTCAATTCTTTCTTTATATTATTCAGAAGATACTCATTTAAATTTTATGAATACGAGGAATGTCTATTAAGTAACGAGACAGTCAAGTTTAGTACGAAGCCTTTTCTTTCGAAATCAGTAGTGCTCGCTTCAATAAACAAATCCGTACAACAGTAGTCTTCGTTCGGATTATAGTTGCCATTTTGTTTTAACAGTAAAAACACAAGAACTTTTTTTTTATCGAATAAATTTCTTTTTAGAACTCAATAATTTTTCTTGAAAAACTAACATGGCAAAATGTCAGTTTTCTTGGAGTTAAAAAGACATTTTTTATTGGAAGAAAAGCTCGAGTGTTTTCTGGCAAGATAAATTTACGACCGAATATATGAATGAACAACAACAATAATATTTTTATTGTTACAAAAGAGTGAGAATAAATTGAAAATAATTTGACAGATTTTAGAAAACTTGTCAGGTAATAGGTACAAGAGCCCGAAGGGCTCGAGTGCCTGATGCCAAATGGCATGTTTGTAAAAGACCTGGAGAATTATTATCTAATTTATTTAATTCTCGTGTGGTATTCGATAGATTATTTTTTGACGTTACAATCAAAATCACTTTAAAGACTTTATATTTTTATTTCAACAAATTTATATCACTCGACTCAATATAAACAGAATGAGTAATTTAAATTGGGATGCATTGAAATTTTGAACATGAAAAATACAACTATTATAAATGTTGTGTCCGTGAGTGGAGGATTTTTTAACATTGCTTTATTCTGATGTGTGGAAAGTTAATGATGCTTCCCCACCCTCTCTCTCTCTCTCTCTCTCTCTCTCTCTCTTTCTCTCAGGTTATTAATTAAAGTTGAATTATGTTCATTATCCAATTGCAGGTGAGGTTTCAATGAATTGGATGAGCTGCGTCCTGTGATTTTTATAAATGCCTGCTCATTGATACTTGCTTTAGCTAGGTGAGACACTGCAGTCGATCGTGCGGAATGGTTGGTAATTTAATTTTTCAAATATCCAGTCCAATCATCTCCGAAAATTATTGTATCTACTTAGACATCATGTTCACCCCAATCGGCATATTTTTGTAACATCCTGAAGAATATGGTTTATCCTAATCAATATTAAAAATAACCTATCAGTTTTGATATTTGCATTTCGCTTGCTGAATAATTTCTTGAGCAATCGAACAGGACAAATATCAGGATTCTTGTGGTGGACCACCCAACATTGTTTAATTTCGTCTTTGAAATAATGTACTAAACATTGTAAACTATCTTCACCACGCCATGCCAGTTCCTATGAAGCAATATGATAGAATTCATTGCAAAGCGGACGGTGTGTTTTCGTCGTAGAGTTTTATCATGTTCAAATTTCTTATTTGCTCAAACTTGCAGAACTTTGTTTCCTTTTTCCGTTTTTTAGTATTTGTGATGTCGTCCAATTTTAGTTGCAGAATTTTTGGTCCAAGTAGAAATCGTTTTGTAACATTGTTGTACCTACCTTTAGAATTTGTATTTTTACGAAAGGGATTTGGAGTTAAAAAAAGTCGTTCAGATGTTATGTTTTCATCCATTTCATTTTTTGTTATCCATTTGCTGTCTGCCAATTTTTTCGACCCACCTAGTGCTGTCTTTGAAAATACTGAATTGTATTCAAATGTCCCTGTTCATATTCCATCTTGATTTTTACCTTCTTTAAAATGGCAAATTTTACACTTTACTGCTTGTCCCCCCTCCAAGTTAATTCATAAGAAGCTATATGAAAGAATATTTTTTGTAATACCTCTGGTTAGTTTATATTCCACAATTTTACCATCTAATTGCATATTCTTTATAATCTCCCCATTCCTTTTATTCATATTATAGGCCCAATCCTTTTATATATCTGCTACTTCTTGTAACGGAGTTATTTCCGACATTTCGTAATTTCGGACTTGACCAAACTCCATAAATTGATTCCACATTGACTTATTGTAGAATTGATTTTTTTTTGTTATTTGTTCAGTCGAACTTCATCAAAACGAGTCAAGTTGTATGTTTCAGAATCAAGTATCAACAATACTTAATAATTATAACTGAGAAAGACAGACAATAAAGTGATGTAAGCCTGATTGTGAGGAATTGGGATCTGCTACTAAGCGATACGCCACCACACGGCGTCAAAGTGAACTTCTTTAGAGGTGTGATTAGATGCTTGTTTACCACCTTTTTTTATTTGTTTCCTGTGTTTTGGACAGTGATTTTCGGTTTTTATATTTGTTAATAAAAATGTGCAACTAAACTCAGTACCATAGTGCAAATCGATGAGAAATAAAGACGTACAATTTTGAGTTTCCATCGATTTCCTGAAAGTGGAAAGTTTAGAATACAAATAAAAATGGAGCATTCGAAATGGTAGATGCAAGAAAAGCTTAGCAAAATAAATTAAGAATTGGACAATCTATATCGAAATATATGTTTGTGCGTTCACTTTATTTTAATATTATATTCCAAGAAGTATGTTGAAATCATTAATCAATTTAATTAGAACAACTTGCAACATAAAATAAATTCAAATCTTTAGCATAAACTTAAAAAAAGAACATTTTATCTGTACGTTTAATAATATTAAAAAAAAGTTTTGAATTTAATAAGAATATTGTCTTTGATATTGTCTAAGAAAGGTTATTATTTATTAAAGTAAATATATTGCAAAAAAGGTGTAAAATACTAAACCACCATATTAACACCACATAAACAAACAAACATCTATAGTAGTTTCGACTTGACAGTTAGGTAGCGCTGCGATCGATCTTAATCTCGGATCCCAATCGGCGTTTCGATCGATTATACAAATGGATGCACCTTTTTTTCTCGTTGTCAAAATGACAAAACTGTCATCGTCAAATGACACATTTTATACAGGAATTAACTTATCACCGGAAAAATGTCAAGTTAGACAAAAATTGTTGATAAATTTCGTGAATTTTATAATTTATTCAATAAAGTGTATGGTAATGAATGTTAATCGTATGCACGTATTTGTGAGTGTTACAAGGAGTTTTCAATAGGGCCGAGAAGGTGTCCAGGTTGCCCTTCCAGGACAAACTGATACAATATCGAATAAGTGGGTAACCTGATCTAAACTGACCGTCGGTTGAATACTAAGGGATAACTGTAGGAATAAACTTTTTGCATAATCATTTCAACAAGCAAAAAGTGTGCAAAATATTGCCCAGCATTCTCACATCTGAACAACAAGAACAATCCTTGTTTACCAGATCTTACTCCGTACGACAATGTATAATCTGCATTAGAATTAATACTTTCGGTCATGGTCTCCTAAATTTAGTACAAAATTTAACGTGCCTCATAATGTACCTATTGGAGACTTATATCAGTCTGTTTACGTTGTACGTAATTTAGAACGTTTATATTTCGTACCTACGAAAGTCTGCTTCACCACTTGCCAGAATAAATTTTACAATTTTACAACTTTCGTGTGGGTTGGTGTGATTACAGCACAGTTGGCAACGCTGGAAAGATTACTAAATGTTTCGTGTCAGACTTGATTAGCATTTAGCAGTGCCGTTTTGCTACAAAAACGTGGTAAATCTCCAGATTTTTGTTTTGTTTACGAGCTATTGATCCGTGAAAAACTGTACTAAATTTAAGACATTGTGCTTCAAGTGGTAACATAACAGTGATAAATTTAGATCATCTTGATCAAAGAACTGGTAAGTAAAAATGATGAGTCATAAGAGACCGCTAACACAAGAAGAACTCTTTGACATTTAATGCTTCAGCGAGGATAACCTTTGACAGCGGTTCGTTTAGATGGGATGGACCACCTACCTCAGGTTGATGAAAGTTATGCAAATCATTGTAAATTACCAAAGTGCAAAGGCAAGACTTGTTTTAGAGGTTCTAAGTGTAAAGTGAATTTATGTGTGCACAAAAAAAAATTGCTTTTTTAAATTCCATACCATAAAATCGTTTGTATAATTTATTAAAATGATAAAACGAATTTTTTTCTTATTTACTGTAACATTGAGTCCGTAGAGTCATAATGTCCTAAATTTAGTACAGATTATAACAGAAAAACTAGGCAATCGTAGCAGCTTGAATCTCGTAACAAAAAATTAACACACAAACGCAATTTCATATTATTAAAATAAGAAACAAAAATTGGTGACCGAAAGGGTTAACAAGGTTTGTTCTCATTGAAACTTCATATTGTTACGAAACAGCACACTGGTATAGACCCTAAATCCGACTCTGTCTAAGCCAGGTATGAAAATTAAAATTATGGCGGATACGCAGTGTTTTTATAACTGTTTGGGACTATCTTATCTAAGCATTGTTTTTGTGACCAGACGTATCTAGAAAAGGCCAGAAAAAGTATTTGTGTCTGTGTAACCCGCAGCCCGGAATTTTCTAGTAAGAAAGGCATTAATATAAATAAGGACCGATCAGCGGAGGAGTTAGTTGATAAAGTGATCTCGAGAAATAAACAAAAATACACCGAACAGTAAAGTGCTAATATAAAGTTTGTGTGCATATAAATTAAATTTAAGTGATTAGTTAAGTATATATAAATTAAGTGTTAGTGAGTTAGTGTTTAAATAAATTAGTAAGTAGCCATACCGTGTGTTTAAAATTTATCCCACCCGTTTATTGTTTAAATAAATTAGAATAACATTACAATATGTTCTGAAAGAGCTGACAGAAAAATAATAGGAATGATAATTAATACATATGGATGATGTTCAAAGCATCTTTATTTAAAACCACACCTCATACTTATGTTGTACTGAATAAATACATTCTTTTTTGAGTAACATTTCAAGCGAACTGACTATAAAAATATAAGAATATTTCTTATAATCGAGTACAACATTTTCTACCACTCTCTGTATAGTTTAGTTTATTTATAAACATCCTTTTATCAGCCTATCAACTTGTCACACTTCAACGAGTATTAGTAGCTCGTTATTTGAATTTATTCAAACTTAATTTATTCAATTATACAAGTATAGTTACTAGCATTGTTGTTAAACTTGTTTTAGTATATACATTCCTGGTATTGAATTCTGTGCGATTAGCATATTATGTATGATATCTGAAAAATTATCTTGATTTGAAAATTAGGGATTACATAAACCAATTTAAACTCGTATAATCGTATAATAAACGATTTAAACATGAAAATAGCCTCAATACACCCATTTCTTTTAATGCTGCAAAGTTATTTCAATATTATTATGTCCCAGAATGACCACAAACAGAAGCGGCAACTTGATCTGGAAATCATTGGACAACAATCGTGACGTAATTTGAGATAAAGTACAACCGTTGATTGATAAGTTATCAATCAACGATACAAACAGAATATGGTGAGAAAAGAAGCTCATATCACTACAGCGAGAGAAATATTTTTTATTTCAAAAAAGGATTAGAGTGAACTTTTTGGATATTGTGTCTATAATTTAAATTTAAGTACAAAAAATATTTTTTCTACAACTATTATAGAATTTCTATATTGCGAGTAGTTTTTTATTATGGAATAGCTTCATTCTAGCCCTAGGGTAAGAATATTAATTCTTGCCATTGGTATGGAATGAATACTTGTGATGCCCTCTAAATCTCACGGTTCATTTGAAAGAAAGAGAAAATAGGCGTGTTCCATTTTCTACACCAACTGAACAACGCAGAGTAGAAATAGTGCAGAAATATCAAAATGCGTAAAAAATAGAGTGAAAATATGGAAAACGAAACCTGGCTGAATGAAAGACACACTCTTACTAAAATCTGTCAAGAAGACTCTATTAAAAGTCTAGGGAAGCTTTTTTAGAAGGTTTATCACCGGGTTTAAAGACTCTAATTGGGAAAGGTCGTCGTATAATAATAACCCATAATGGGGGTGTTGAAGGTTTTGCACATGGTGGTTTGACAAATCATTGATCAATAAACGTTAACGTACTTAATGTATCAAAAGTATTAATATATTGTTCCAATTTACCTTTAAGACCATTTGCTCCATTAATTTTCTAGCTAGAACCACGCTAGACAATTTTATAATTTGTTTTAAGTTAAGGTTAAAGTGGAATGTCAAATAAAAATAAACGGTTTTAAAGATTAAAACTAACTTTTCCGCATCTGTGAGATGCCCTGAACAATATTCGATCATAAAATTGTCACTTGTATACACTTCGGGGGATGTATCGTGTTAACAAACCGAAATATCTCCAAAAACAACCAAAAATGTAGTATAACTGAATTTATAGGACCCGCAGTACTCGCTCTAGTCAGCTGAAAATCAATAGGGTACATCTGTGACACCTTGTAAAATATCCAATTATAAAATTGGTCACTTGTATACACTACGGAGGCTGAAACGTGCTAACAACCCGATATTTCTCAAAAAATGTGGCACTTCAGGTACCATAGCACCGGTTGTACTAGCTCTGGTGAGCTAAAAATCAATAAGGTTCATCTATAAGATGTCCTGAACAATATTCAATCAAAACATTGGTCACTTGTATACACTCTGGAGGCTGTATCGTGCTAACAAACTGAAAATTCTACAAAAATGACAAAAATTTGGTACTTCAAGTAACATAGCACTCGTTGTACTGGCTTTAGTGACCTGAATATTAATAGGGTTCATCTTTGAGATGCTCTGAATAATATCCAATCATAAAATTGGTCACTTGTATATACTCAGGAGGATGTATCGTGTTAACAAACTCAAATTTCTCCAAAAAAGCAAAAATGTCGTACATAAAGTACTATAGCACCTGTTTTACAGGCTCTGCTGAGCTGAAAATCGATAGGGTTCATCTGTGAGAGGTCCTGAATAATATTCAATCATAAAATTGATGCACTCCAGAGGTAGTATCGTGCTAACAAACTGAAATTTCTCAAAAAATGACAAATATGTCGTACTTCAAGTACCATATCACCCGCTGTACTGGCTCGGGTGAGCTGAAAAGCAATATGGTTCATCTGTGAGATGTCTTGAACAATATTCAATCATAAAATTGATGACTTCTTGCACTCCGGAGGCTGTATCGTGCTAACAAGGCATGTAACGAAAAGTGGCCGACGACAACGACGTCGACGACATACACACAGGATTTTTTTTCTAAAAACCATTTTTTCGTGTTGTTCTTAATGAAAAACGTAAAAATGATCCAATTTTTTTTCAAAATTCCAACTTATTTTGGGGTAAACCAATACTTTTCTCACATATTAGGTAGGTTAGGCGGAAAAGAAATAAACACAATAACCAACTGCATGACACTAATAATTACTAAAAAATTGTTCAAAGAGATTTCATTGTGATACTGTAAACAATGTTACTTATAATGAGGTCTCTTTTATACGCGAATTATAAAAAAATATATAAACGGGTATAAGTGAAAACATTTATTTTGGAGTTAGCCGCCCGGTGTCGCCTTATTTATTATTAATTATTATTGCGTTTCAGTCAGGTAATTTGCTTCGCCATCAAAACTAATGAACTATAGCTTGTGTAATGTTTTTCTGTTTTCTGTTATGATGTATGACAAAAATTATTTATCAGATGCTTCATGTTGCTTGGCCTACTGTTTGATAATGTTACGAAACAGCACACTGGTATATTCCCTGAATCAGACTCTGTCTAAGCCATGTACAAAAGTTACAATTATGGCGGATGCGCAGGGATTTCTTAGGACTGTTTACGATTGTGACTGTCTTATCTAGAAATTGTTTTTGTGATCAGTCTTATCTAGAAAATGCCAGAACCAATTGTTTTTGTGTAAGCCGCAATCTAGAATGATCTAGTAAAAAAGGCACTTATATATAAAGGACCGACCACGGAGAGTTAGTTCAGTTGATAAAGTGATTTCGACGAATAAACAAGAATACACAGAAATAGCGAACAGTAAAGTGTTGATATAAATTAATAATTAAGGTTGTGTGTATATAAATTAAATTTAAGTGAAAGTTAAGTGTATATAAATCAAGTGTTAGTGAGTAGTTTAGTGTTTAAATAAATTCGTAAGTAGCCATACCGTGTGTTTAAAATTTATCCCACCCGTTTATTGTTTAAATAAATTAGAATAACATTACATTGGTGTCAGGTGTGGGGTAATATAAATAAATTGCTACGTAAAAATGGCCAATAGACTATGTGACTTGAAAGTGTCTGAGTTAAGAGCAGAATTGGAAGATCGTAAGTTGGAAACGTCCGGTAAAAAAAGTGAATTAGTAGAAAGAGTTAAAGTGGCACATATGAAGCAGCAACGATGGCTTCTGGATACAACAAAGGTAGGACCATACAGGAAGAAGGTGACGATGACAGACTTGACCAGATCGTCAACTTGTTGTAAGGTATGGTAGACAAGAAGCCCAAGAAAATCAGGTGCTGTAATTGTGGCAAGCTAGAGCATGCACGCAGTTTGTGTAAACGACCTACGACTCCTGCAAACCAAGAACCTCTTAAATGCAAAGCAGCCATGAAGAGCTTGCGGTACAACAAAGGTAGGACCATGCAGGAAGAATATGACGATGACAAACTTGACCAGATCGTCAACTTGTTGAAAGGTACGGCAGACAAGGAGCCGAAGAAGATCAAATGCTGGAAGTGTGGCGAGCTAGAGCACGTACGCAGTCCGTCTAAGCGCCCCAAGACTCCTGTAACCCAAGATCTCCAGTCACAGGGGAAATCAGACAGGGGTGAACAACCAGCTGATGTAAATCACCGAAATGCCGACTCCCTGTCCAGACGGCCCACGGTGTGAAAAAAAGAATTTTCTTGTTCGTAAACCTAATATCTCACGTTTGAGTGGACCGAATTGGATGAAATTTTGTTTACGTATAGTTCAAGTTATATGGAATAAGGGAAAATTATTGAAGAGGCCCAAAATAGTTTTCCGAGGCCCCAAAATTCAAGGAAAACAGGCCCCATTTGCAATTTTAGCTACAAATTCGATGCCATTTTTATTATTCATGATATATTTTGGAAAAAAACTATGTTACTTATACATTTTAGCCTACTGAGCTTGAATGCAACGAATAAAGTTATCAGCGAAATTCCTTCTTTCAGGAAAATTCACTTAAACATAGAACATAGTGCATTTCTTTGTGAAAAGACGCGTATATAATTACTGACTTTTTATTTTGATAGAAAGCATTATAAATTTCATAAATTGTTTGGTATTAAACATTCAAGTTCAGTAGGCTAAAATGTATAAGTAACATAGTTTTTTTCCAAAATATATCATGAATAATAAAAATGGCATCGAATTTGTAGCAAAAATTGCAAATGGGGCCTGTTTTCCTTGAATTTTGGGGCCTTGGAAAACTATTTTGGGCCTCTTCAATAATTTTCCCTTATTCCATATAACTTGAACTATACGTAAACAAAATTTCATCCAATTCGGTGAACTCAAACGTGAGATATTAGGTTTACAAACAAGAAAACTCTTTTTCACACCGTGCGCGGCCGTGCCCAACAGACTGCTCCCACTGCAACAAGGAGGAATCTAGGGAAGCTGCAGTTTCAAGAACTACTGTAGTCAACGAGGAATGGTCACCCACCAGGATCAGAGAAGATCAGGAGAATTATCCTCACCTGTGAAGATGATCCGGCAATGGAAGGAAGAAAATCGGCGACCTACCTGGCAAGAAGTGTCAAGATTTTCACCGAAACTCAAGGCGTATTGGGCTCAGTGGGACTCCCTTGTCCTGAAAGAAGGGCTGTTGAAAAGAGTCCTTGAAAACGATGATGGTTCCGAGATGAGGAGACAGCTAGTTATCCCGAGAACAATAGTAGCTGAAGTACTAAAGAAGTTACACTACAGTCCATCGGGAGGTCATCTGGGAGTGTAAAAAACCCTCCAGCGAATCCGTGAGAGGTTTTATTGGATGAACAGCTCCGATGATGTCAAGGACTGGTGTAAGAAATGTACGACTTGTGCTACGAGTAATGGACCACATCGCAAGAGAAAGGCGCCCATGAAACAGCACAATGTTGGAAGCACTTTCGAAAGGATTGCTTTAGATATCGCTGGACCATTTCCGACGACAGAAAATTGTAGCAAATACATACTGGTTGTAATGGATTATTTCACAAAGTGGATGGAAATTTACGCGATCCCGAATTAAGAGGCCACAACTGTCGCGGATGTATTGGAGAAAGAATTTATCAGCCGATATGGAGTGCCATTAGAAGTCCACAGTGACCAGGGAAGAAATTTCGAAAGCCATCTATTCCAGGAGATTTGTGACAAGCTGGGAATGAAGAAGGCCAGCACAACAGCATTACATTCACAGTCAGATGGAATGGTCGGGAGAATGAACAGGACTATTGGAAAATACCTGTCCAAAGTAGTTTCCAGCCATCAGAGAGATTGGGACCAGTATCTTTCCCTATTCGCATTGGCTTATCGATTTGCCATCAATGAGTGCACGGGTGAAACACCTACGAAAATCCTGTTTGGACGTGAAATGAGGCTTCCTTGTGACCTGGAATTTGGCTGTCGGCCTGGAGAAGATCTACCAGGAGAAGACTTCGTGATCCAATTGAGAAGAAGGCTGGATGATATTCATGAATTAGTTCGTACAAATCTTCACGTTGCCAGAGACAAAATGAAAAGTCGGTACGACACGCAGGCCACAGTAGGCGTTTTTAAACAAGGGGACAAAGTATGGTTACACAACCCGACGAGTAGAAAAGGATTTTCTCCAAAATTACAAAAATCCCGGGAAGGTCCATACTTAATCAAGAAAAGGATCAATGATGTTATATATCGCATAAACAAGATCCCCAACGGAAAACCAAAAGTAGTTCACCAAAACCGACTAGCGCCATTCGAAGGAGACCATGACCTAGAGAAAGTAGTAAACCATATTCGAGATGTGTCTGACCCTACCTTCGATGAATTTATGGGCGCGTATGAAGGTACCGGGAAAGCTAGATATGGAGTGACTTCAGAACAGTGACAAGATTTGTTCACTCTTCTGGAAGATTATTCACTGGTATACAACATCCCCGCCCGTCTCAAGAACGCACGAGGGTTGGCATCAGTCTTTCAATAGAAGTTCGGGGAATTAGAAAAACTTGAATACCAGATTCCAGCCCCTGGCAAAACACTGAAACATAATTCGCGGTACGTCTTCTACGTGCTAACTAAAAATCAATTTCAAGATCGATCTACCTACCGCGATGTGTGGGAAGCACTTCGAAACCTCCGAGACTATGTGTTAGAATCCAGCGTGAAAAAACTGGCTATACCTAAGACAGCGAGTAACCAGTTGGATTGGCGAGTCATCAGGAACATGGTAGCGATTATCTTTCGAGATATCGGTGTCCAGATATTAATTTGCAGCTACAACCCCCCGTTATCAGTATCCGATGAAGACGGTGCCCTGCTATTTCCATAAGATCAGAAAGTGTAGAAATAGGGCCAATTGCCGATTCAAACATCCAGTCTCGGCTACACAAAAGTTCCAAGAGGAACTTCCATTTAAGGAGGGGGTAATGTTACGAAACAGCACACTGGTAAAGTCCCTGAATCCGACTCTGTCTAAGCCATGTATGAAAGTTAAAATTATGGCGGATGCGCTGGGATTTCTTAGAAGTGTTTACGATTGTGACTATCTTATCTAGACATTGTTTTTGTGACCAGTCTTATCTAGAAAATGCCAGAGCCAATTATTTTTGTGCAAGCCGAAATCTAGAATGATCTAGTAAGAAAGGCACTTTTATATTAAGGACCGACCACGGAGAGTTAGTTCAGTTGATAAAGTGATCTCGACGAATGAACAAGAATACACCGAAATAGCGAACAGTAAAGTGTTGATATAAATTAATAATTAAGGTTGTGTGTATATAAATTAAGTGTTAGTGAGTACTTTAGTGTTTAAATAAATTCGTAAGTAGCCATACCGTGTGTTTAAAGTTTATACCACCCGTTTACTGTTTAAATAAATAAGAAAAACATTACAATAATGATTATTTAGCTAATACGATGATAATACATGGATTACATCAGTTTCTTAGAGAGGTTAAATTGACATATGTAAACTCTTTTCGATCTACGAAACTCGGTAACCTCGCTAGATTATAAATTAATTGGAATTTACCTTAATTAAAGATCCTTTAATGCGGAATGATTTGTATTTTGATTAACGTAATGGCCAATAATACTCAGTAAATGAGCTGAAGTGAGACAAGTCAATAGACCAATAGACGACGTATAAATAAAATAGCAAATATATTAATAAATTGCGTCAATTTTCTTTAAGCCGGTAGATAAGATCAGACGTATCCGTGAAAGAATCTACGACTCGACGGAATAGGAATGTCAATAAATATGCGAACAATGCCGTAAAACTCGGTCGTAAAGACTGTTTCAGCTGTTCAGCATCATTACATTTATTTAATAACGTTTTGAAATTACATACACGGAGGATTTATTTACACAATTTTTACGTTTTTGTTGAACGATTAGATACATTCGCTACATTATAAATAGGATAACCAATTTTTTGTTGATTTAAATTATTTATTACCATGTTTCTCATTAATTACGATAACTAGTATTTATTGGATGAAATTTCAAATTTTTTATTAGTTCTTGTTAATTTACATATTGCCTCTATATTTCATTATGAAGCAAAAACTACACATCACAGGCTAATAGCGCTTGTACGAGGTGTGGCTGAAGTCATATTACTTTTTAGTCGTCACCAATTACGCAGAAGTTTTATCGCCTTTAATGTACTACCCTTGGCGATCCCTACACCGGTCCCAACGAAGTTCCCATTGTTAAAAGTGTTGAAACCTCTCTTCTGTTCGCTGATTGAGAACCTCCGTTCTTTTGCTTTAACACAAAAAAAACAATTCATCACAAGTCCTTGTCCCCCACCTTGTTTAACAAATCTGGATCAGTGGTGATGTTGTTTAGTATGTCAGTACAAATGTTCTGTCTTGATTCATTTTGCTCGAGAGTGAGGAGTTTCGGCACCATTTTTGCGCAAACCTTCCACATGTTAAATGATTCATGTAAAATCTGTCAATCACTTTCTTTGTCGATTCATCTCTTTTAAGTAAGCCCTCGCCAATTTTTTCAAAGTTTTCGTCCTTTTTTGACGTTGAGGGCCGTCCTGGGCGCCGATGGTCTTCGGCCGTTTAACGCTCTTCTATAAACTGTTCAAAACACTCAAAAGCCTGTGTGCGGGATAAATATTCATCCCGTAGACGTCTTTCAATATTGCATAAACTTATGTGTCAATTTACCCTAGGTTAACCCGTTGCTCCTTCTGACCACTTGGCATTTTTCTGACACGTCAGTAGTGCGTAGACTAATTCAAACGACTGCTAGCGAACTCGGGGGGCGGGGGATGACCATCAGACATCTTCTTCTTCTTTTAGTGCCGTGCAGATTCCTGCGTAGGCGGTCATCTTCTCTATTCCTATCATATGTTTCTATTAATTGCAGCATACTGCAGTGTTTGGAAGTCCTTTATCCCTGTCCATTGACGAATATTTCTAAGCCATGATAATTTTTTCCTGCCTATTCCTCTTCCCCCTCCCTCTATTTTACCTTGAAGAATGAGGCGTTGAAAATGGTAGCGTTCTCCGCGCAGTATGTGTCCGAGATAACCTATTTTTCTTTTCTTGATATTTTCGAAAAGTTCTCGATCCGTTAGACCGGCTCTTCGGAGAATGTCCTCATTTCTCACATGGTCGACCCACGACACCTTCAACATTCGGCGCAGGGTCCACATCTCGAAGGCTTCTATTTTGTTGATGATTGCTGCTTTCAACGTCCATGCCTCAACCCCGTATAGGAGAACGGACCAAATATAACACTTTATCATCCTATACCTGAGGTTGAAGTCCAAGTTCTTGTCTGTAAGGAACTTACGAAGTCTTAGGAATGTTGTTCTAGCCTGCTCGGTCCTGCACCTTATCTCTTGATCCGGATCCCATTCTTTATTGATCATGCATCCCAAGTATTTAAACTGTGTGACCTGTTCGATATTTTCTTCATTTATATGAATTCGAGTCTGTGGAGTATCGTTTCTACTGACAATCATAAACTTGGTTTTGCTGATGTTAATTTTCAAACCTAGTCTATTGCTTTCTTCGTTAACCCGATCCAACAGACTTTGCAGATCTTGTGCGTTTTCTGCTATTATTACGGTATCGTCCGCATATCTGATATTGTTAATGGGGATTCCGTTTACTTTAATACCAAAGGGGCTGTCCGAAATTGCCTCGGAGAATGCCCTTTCCACGTACAAATTGAATAACATTGGGGACAGGACACATCCCTGGCGAACCCCTTTCCTAATTTCAAAATCTTCAGTTGTCTCAGTGTTGCCTACTCGAATTTCTGCTTTTTGGTGCCAATACAGATTACCAATCAGTCTTATGTCCTTTCCATCTAGTCCCAAATCTCTGACATAATCTTGTTAAAACATGTTATTTAATAGCCACACCTCGTAAGTGGTAGTATCCCCAAGCTTCCTATCGTGCATTATAGTGATTGTGTGTGGAAAGATGTAAGGGCGTAAAATATACAGGGGTTGGCAGTGATGAGGAGGTATGTAGGCTTCATGATTCGTGAACTTTTTTGATACATTTCTGGAGATTACTGGAAAATTCGAGTATTTCTCGAAAACTACATAATTTTTTGAAAAATTCAAATAATTTCTAAACAACTTTCTAGTTTATCGAAATTTTAATAACGTCCTGGATATTTTTGTAAAATTCTCGGAAATTCGCTTCTTTCGATATCTTTTTGAAAAAGGATAGAATTTTGATATATTATAACACAGAAAAAATATAAGTAATACTATCTTTAAAACATAACAATTTATTAAAAAATGCAATCGATTTCTTGACTTCATTAGCACGAATGTTTTTAACGAAAAATTAATAATTTATTGAATAGTTTAGAATATTTCGACCATTGAACTATATTTAAAAAAGAAAATTTCGGTGAACCAAAGAACAAATTTAGTAAAAAGTTCAATAAATTTTTAAAAATTGACAATCCAGTTTGTTCAATGGAATTCGGCGATTCAAATATGTTTAAAACAAAGAACAATTAATTAAATAATGCAATCGAAATCGGCAAATCAAATTTAGTAATAAGTTTCAACCGTTGAACTATTTTAAAAATGTTCACAAAGGAAATCGGTGACTAACGTATGTTTACAACAAAGAACAATTTATTAAAGAATACAATCGATTTTTTAACTTATTTAACACAAATGTTTATAATAATAAAAAAACAATTTATAGAACAATTTCAGAAGATTTCGACCACTGAACATATATAAATATAAGATACCTAAATTGAATGGAAATAGTAATTGCCATGGAAGGAAAAAACTGAGCAAATGTTACGTTAAGTTCTACATGACAGTTTTATATTTCAAGTTTCAATAAGTTCGCAAAACAAGATGCTTAGTAACGAGCAAAAAATTTTTATTTGCAACCAATAAAATCGCTCTTACGGAATCGGTAGAAACAATGGGCCTAGTATCAATTACTCTAAAGTTAAGTTTTCAGAGCAATATGAAAGAGATGTTACAAACACCACAGTAAGGCGTGTAGTAGTTTCAACGTACGGACAGTGTTCTAGTCCAAAGGAAAGGAATATCTGGGCGTAAGAGAACAGTGCGGAATAATGAAAACCATGTATCAAAGCAGACAATCTCCAAAGAGGAGTCTGAGAAAGACCACTGTTAAAATGAGGGTAAATAAGGAAACTAGATGCTTAATTTCTAAAGATATTGGTGCATTTTCGTATAAGATTCACTAGTTAAATGCTGCGAATAAGCGGTTACGTCTGGAATATTGCGCCCGTCTTCTAGCCACGCAATATGAGGGCAAATATTTTCTGCCAAACATATAGTTTTCTGACGAATCACGTGTCATTATCAGGGCACATCAACAGACAATCTTACAGATTTCTTGAGTTCGAAAGACCACAAGAATTTCTACAGGCACCTCTTCACGATTAATGAGTAACTGTTTGATGCGCTGTTTCTGGGAACGGAATTTTGGGCCCTTATTTCTTTGAAGATCAAGAAGGTCACAACGTCACACAGTGAATCCAAGAAAGGTATAGGCAAATAATTATTTGCTAGAGACCTAAAATGCTTCTGCAGAGTTAGAACTTACCTTATCGAAGACAGTGGGTTCAGCAAGATGGGGCAAGAAGTCATACCGCTAATGCCACTTTTGCGAAGTTAAGACATTTCGGTAATAGGATAATATACAGAAATACTGACTTCGTTTATCCTCCACATAGCCCCGACTTGAGATGGCTACATCTGGGGAATGATGAAAAATAGTATTTTCAGCGGAAATGTTCCAACAACAGTTTCCGAATTAAAAATAGCAATAGAACAATTTTTTCAAAATTTACGCCTGCCTCTGTTTAGAGACATAGTATCCAATCTTCAGCAACGCTTGGAATTATTCTTGCAACAAGATCGTGGTCATGTGGAGCATATACATCAATAATTATTACTTTTGTTTATATATACACTGTGGGCCGAAATAGAGGAATACATTCTTTAATTGAAAATATATTTTTTGTTTTTTTGGGCGATTTAATTTCTTTTTGCAGGGCTAATAATCTAACATGTCCTCAACATGACTGTAAATTTGAAAGAAAAAATAATGTACAGGGTCGGACTTATAAAAAAATTATATAACAGGGCATTGAGCTCGTTGCAAATGTAAACTGTCTTAGCCAAAATTGTACTAATATGCTTTTTCGGTAGATAAACTATCCAGAAAACTTCAGTAAAAAGGAAATTTTCCGAAATTACCGGATTCGCGAAATACCATTTTTTTATTTTAACAAATAACACATTTATAAAAACAGGGCATGACTGCTCAGGTTGCCATGGAATTTGTTTGATATTTACAGCTAAATAAGTAAATTATTCAGTTCATAATGCCACTTTTAAGCAAAGAGGACAGAATATTAATTAAATATTTCCGTGAAAAGTATAATTATGGTGCAAGAAAAATTGTAAATGAATTTCCTGAGAAAAATTGGCATATTGGAATGATAGGAAAGTTCTTAAGACATCTAAGGGAAACCGATGGGTCTATTGAACATAAACGTGGAAGAGGAAGGAAGCGAAGCTCGAGAACTGAAGAAAATATTGGTAGAGTAAGGGTTGTTTTAGGAAATTTGCAACCTGGCCAATCTCTTGGAACAAGGAAAATCGCAAAAATAACTAGGATTTCCCGTACGTCAGTTCGAAGAATCATTAAAGAAGACTGCCATCTTAAAATATTTAAAAAAGTTTACTGTAAATGACTTACGGCCAATGTAAGAGAAAAACGATTGGAAAGATGTAATTTGCTACTACGAAGATACCGTTCTCGCGAAGACGTTAGAAAAATATGGTATTCATATGAAAAAATGTTTTATTTACGGCCACCTAAAAATACTCAAAATAATAGGGCATATTCCGACGTACAATTTAAGAAAGAAATTCCTTTAGAGCACCTTTTGATTGAAGAAAGTCATTTCTCGAAAGGTGTAATGGTCTCTGTTGCAGTTTTTTCCCAACATGCGTATGTTGGGAAAATCTCGTCTGATTTTTGTTGATGCTGAGGTAAAACTCAATTCAGAAACGTATCAAGAACAAATCTTGCAGCACCTATTACCAGAAATTGAAGATGTTTGTTACGATTACACTTTCCAACAGGATGATGCTCCCTGGCATACTTCCCACAGTACAAAGATGTTCTTGAGTGAAAATTGCCGGATTATATTGAGCCAGAAATGTGGCCACCTAACAGCCCAGAATTAAATCCGGTTGATTATTCAATTTGGGGAATTTTCGAATAAAATTTGTATGACGGACAACAATTTGAAACAATCGAGCAGCTCAAAGAAATAATGCAGTTTGTTTGGAACAATTTTGAACAGGATGCAATAAATGGGTCTATCAATTTATGGCGCAGACGACTTCAAGAAGTGGTAAACAATAATGATGGCCACATTCATAATATTTTACTCTAAGTTTTAAAGTTACTAAACTGTTTTTATAAATGTGGTATTTGTTAAAATGCTATTTAATAAAAAAATGGTATTTCGCGAATCCGGTAGGTAATTTCAGAAAATTTCCTTTTTACTGAAGTTTTCTGGATAGTTTATCTACCGAAAAAGCATATTAGTACAATTTTAGCTAAGACAGTTTTCATTTGCAACGAGCTCAAAAGCAATGTTATATAAGTTCGACCCTGTACATTATTTTTCCTTTCAAACTTACAGTCATGTTGAGGACATGTTAGGTTATTAACCCTGCAAAAAGAAATTAAATCGCCCAAAAAACAAAAAAACTATTTTCAATTAAAAAATGTACTCCCACAATGTAGTTTGATATTTTATTAACAAATAATTTTTTCAGTTTCGATATTCTTTACTTAATGTCATACTGTATATTTAAAAAAGAAGATTTTTGCGAAACAAATTTAGCAGGAAATTCAGTAAATTTCAGCGATTGACCCCTTTAAAAAAATAAAAAATTCACTTTATTGTTAAATGGAAATCGGTGACTCACCTACGCTTAAAACTTAGAACAATTTATTAAATAATGCAATCGTTTTCTTGCCTTCTTTAGCACAAATGGAGGAATAAATTTTTAAGGGTTGAAAGCAAATCACGAATATATAAAACATGCGTTAGAGCCATTATGCCATACACAATAGTGACGAAGGCAGAGACAGCAGCTACTAAACAGCTTTCAATAATGAACAGGATGAAAACATCATTTTAAATCACAGGCAAAATGTTTAGAGACAGAACAAGGAGCAATGATATCAGAATGACATGAGATGTTCTAGATATAGGAAGAAGACTTGTAAGAATTACAAGGAGGATAGACCAAATACCAGTAGAGTTCTGGGAAGACCACCAAAGCGCTGGTATGAGAGCTGCTCAACAGAATCACAACGTAATGTTACGAACTCGCACACCGAAGCAGATACTAAGTACGGCCCTGTAACCTTATGTTAACGGAGTTAAGAAAATGGCGAGCGCGCCGAATTCTGAGAAGGTCTATTGGGATTTATTGGGACCGTCCTTTTTAAACATGTTCTCGAAAGGCATTTTAAGAAATATCGCGAAAGGCACTTGTCCCATCCGGAATGTTCTAGTAAAGAAAGCTTTGATATAAATACAGGACCGATCAGCGGATGAGTTTAGTTTATGAGTTGATAAAGTGATCTTGACAGATAAACAGTAATTAAGTGAATATAAAAGTGTTATAAATTAATAAGTTAGTGTGCATATAAATTAAATTTAAGTGACTAGTTAAGTACATATAAATTAGTGTTAGTGAGTTAGTGTTTATATAAATTAGTAAGTAGCAATACCGAGTGTTTAAAATTTATCCCACCCGTTTATTGTTTAAATAAATAACAAAAACATTACAGTAAGTTGCTTCGTTGAAAAAACAAGACAGACTTACAATAAGAGGAAGAAGAAAGAATTCGGTGACTCAACTATGTTTAAAACAAAGAACAATTTATTAAAAAATGCAAATGATTTCTTCACTTCTTTAGCAACAAGTGATTGTACTAAAAAGAACAATTTACTTAATACTTTAAGCGATGTCCATAACTAATTAGCAACAAATGATTGAACTAAAAAGAACAATTTACTTAATATTTTAAGCGAAGTTAATAACTAAATATATCCAAAAAGAACAATATATTAAATGGTTTAATAGAGGTCTTGGCGCTTGTACTATATTGAAGAACAATTGAAAGACAAAAAATATCTATCATTGACATGTTTTTTAAAAACAACAATTTATTAATTCCTTCAATGGTTTTCGGAGAAAGAACAAATTGTTGAATCGTTCAGTATATTCTAGCGATTGCCTCTTCTTAGAAGAACAAATACTCGTATATTAAGAAGGTTGATAGATATGTCATATTATTTGATATTTTCATGGAGTTTGGCGACATAACAAAGTTTTTGAATAGTTCAATGGATTTCGGCTAAATTTATCGGCGACTGAACTGTAAATTGGAAATAATTTATGGAATATATTTTAAGACAAAACTTTTTTTTGCGAAATTCCATTTTCCTCCCGGTACAACATTATCGGAATTCTCAGCATACACCTTAGTTTCGCTGTGGTTTTATTGATCAAATGTATCAAATATCCTACTCAGCAGCAACGTTCGGACCCTTATAAGGCGTTTCATCATCTTGTATTGTATATACATATTTATATTGACTACCATCTTCAGTTTCAAGATGCATATCTTGCTTGGTAATTGATTTGGTACGTTGTCGCTTGGGAACACATCTTTTTTATTTCAACTTTTATTGCCCATTGTGTGTTATTTAAACTCGAAATAAGAGTCGTATGAAATTTTCTTGTTCTCCGAATGCTGGCAGCAATATATGCTATTTAGCGTTTAAAATGTTACAAACAATTTCTTTTCGCGTTTTAATTAACGTTCAAAAAGTGTGAAATTCTCTTAGCTTTTTTCTAAAATAAAAAAAGAATAGCGCGAATATTGTTAACGATCGTTTAAAATTTGAAAACAAAACTAAAAATAAGTTTTAATGACCGAATTAACTGTGTTATATATAAAAAAATCCCAATTGCACAGGCTGATTTCAAGCCACATTTTCGCATCAAATGAAAAACATTCAAATTTTTTTGGTAATTTGTGATTTTTTTTAAATACATGATTTCATGTACGTCTGACGATGATATTCAATATCGAAACAATTGTCAATTTTTAAGAATTTTTTGAATATATTGTGGAATTATCTAGAATCATTTAAAACAGTAATATGAGTAGATTCCACGAAGTAAGGGTCGAGAAAGTAAAAAAAATTCACAAACAACAACTTAGAGACCTCTGTAGAATAGATTAGATCGGAAAAAAGGATTTGTCAAGCTACACATTTATACCCCAAATATTTTGAAATCTTGTGTCCATCATCCAATGTGGGTTCACGGGAGACCAATAATTTGAATTGTGACGGTTGACTAAACCATTATTATGAAATCTAGCCTCATCGCTCCACAAAATTTTTCATAAAAAAAGTGGATCATCATTAATTTTTAACATCATTCATGCAATAAAATCAAGACGTCTCTGGTAATCACCAGGTTCTAATCCTTGTACTAAGTGCACTTTAAAAGGATGGTAATTAGAATCTTTTAAAATTCTATGAACTGAACTTCTTGAAATACCACTTTCATTGGCGAGGGTTCTAATAGACACCTTGGGATTAAAATGTAAATATGCTATTACATTAATAAGATTTTGATCACATCTTACTCTGCGTTCAATTGTAGCTCGTTTATTATTTGGAAAATGTCCCTGTCTAAGCTTCACTTGGAATGTTTCGATTTGGAAACCTTTCTTGACATAATTGCCGAGAAACTCTCTTATTTTTCAGGCATTCTCCATAAATCAATATAATATCAACGTATTCTTCAGGCGAAAATAAACCTGGCATATCGAAATGTTATACACAATTACAACACATATGATTATTACTGTTCTAATACTCTTATTCAAAAGGTCAATAATAATAATTGTTGATCTGACAGGTCGAATCATGGCAACCTGGATTAAGGGCGATGTCCGAGACGTAAAATAACCGCAGAGGTTTTTCAAATATTCTGATTTTATGATAAGAGTTTTTGTTGTGAATTTTTGCACACGCATTTGAAAGATAATAATGTATTCCTCTACGAAGCCAAAATTTTGAAAGACAAAAGATAGTGTTTTAAAAAATTAAATACCAAAAAATTCACAAAACGGAGTTCGTGGAGGCACGTATAATAGAAACATTTTTGTAATTGAAGATATTTCTTCAAAGGATACATTTTTGTGAAAATGTGAAAAATCAAAAAATGACAAATCGAGAACGATTAACTTACATACCAGAAATCTTCTGACACGATTCGATATGTGTGTTGCAGCAGGTGGACTACAATTCGAAAATCTAACGTGAATAATATTAATTAATTAATTGTTATTTTTATTAATTTTTTTCATTAAATTTTTATTACATTTATTTTTATAGTTCCGTTAAGCTTTAAGGCTTTTTTGATTAATTTAACAAAATAAAAAATAAACTGATATTTTCTTGATTACTTACGAACCGATTTTATTTTTGAAAAATTTGTTGAATATACGATGGAAGAACCACATCTAAAATTATAAAAAAATGTACAGGGTGCTATTAAAAAATTTAAAGTTAGGGGTTGTGTAACTTAGGGATGAATAGGGGATGATTTTTTTACGCCATATTAAAGTGTATTAGAAATGGAATAGATCAGTTGTTGTCCCATTCGAAAATCTCTATTCGTTTAAGAGATATAGATAACTTAGTCTGGGACACCTATCGTAAAGTTTCATATTACGATACGCGATGGAAATTGTCCATCCTTAATCCATCAAGTATCGTAATATAAATTTACGATACGAATATTGTATAAAATTTTTAACCAATATCAAATTTTTTTAATATAAAGAAATTAAATAACCCCCAGTTTCATCTAGTTAGCCATCAAAACTGAAATTAATAATTTAATGAGAAAAAGCATGGTAGTCTTGTTATACAATGGTATTGTTTTAGTTCTTCGCTGCTGTGTTTTTGGCAATTGAATTAAATAATAACTAGCCTCACTTGGTAATTTTTGGAGAATTTAAATTAAAAATTGTTATAATAAAACATGAATAATTATGAAGAAAACATGTCCTTAGACATAGAATTTGAGTGCGGTAAAATACGTCATAACAAGTGACAACTATAAAATTTGGCATTACATATTGATGTAGATAAAAATGTAAAACAACACTGGTATTCTAAAAAGTCACTTTTGCAACGAAAATTGATGAAAAAAGTATCTACTTTTTATACGATATTAGATAAATAAACATTAAATTCGCGGATGCTTAAGAGATTATCAATAAAAACCTATTTTTTTTTAATACAGATGAAATAAAAGGATAATCTAAATAGATATAAAATGAACTATTTACAAAGATCATTCTTTGGAAGTTAATTTCAACTAACAAACAATTATATCCCTTTTGTGATCTAATCCGAACTTTACAATCCTTTCAAGTACCTAAGTAGGTCAAGTAATTAACATACAAACAAAGCAAAGGCGAAAAGAAAAGGTTCTGGAAGGGCCGAACCCTTCGAGAATACACTACTACTTCCGTTTATTCATTTTTATTTTATATTCACAAGGCTCACGGCCATGGACTTGGGGTCCAATTCTTCTCGCTTTTTGATTTTGTTCCATCTTGATTAATTTCGGAATTTTTAATTGGTTCATTACGATGGCGGGTATATATTATAACAGAACAGAGACGTAACTTCAACACACAACTGGCCCCTGTAATCTATCTGAAAGTTCTTATTAAGAAACACTACGAAAACATCAATATACACAGATCAAATTTTTTTAAACAAATCTTAGCAGCCTATTACGAATGCAAGATCGTTACGTTTATGCTATTCATTGACTTTAAGGCAGCTTATGGCACAATTGAAAGAACAAACGATCTAAGTGCTTTGAGATCCTAGAAAATTTATGTGATCGAATTTGAAGTAACTCTACGATTGAGGTAAATAGATCAACTATCGACTATTGATGTAATTCGAGTAAAACAATTTATTGAAGTGGAGCAGATGGCGCAGAGAAGAAATGAACAATGCAGTAAGGAAATTTCCATAAGGTTAAGAAAAAGGACAAGGATCAAAAGAAAGTGGATACCTTATTAATTAAGTAGTTAAATAAGTATAGTATTTAGGATGCATATCATAATTGGATATAATTATTTTTTGCATTTTTTTCCATAACGTAAAAGTTCGTCTTATAAATTAAATTTATTCACCGATCTTTTTATAAAACAAATTTATTGATTATTGGAAAATCATCAGCTTTCTGCAAAAAACCAAATAATTCTTTTTCTATCGAAATTAGTGCAAGCGATGACAAACGGTCATTTGTCCTAGACTTCGTTTTAAGCAAGAAAAATGTCTGTTTACTGAAATACTTGTAACCGGAATGGTAGCAATTAATGTAAAAAGTTTGAAAGCTTCTGGAAATATTATTAGGAAGTGCTTTAACATGGATTCGATGTTTGAAAATTTGAAAAATCTGTATCATGATAAATTAAATTAAATTATGCTTAGTTCGTTAATTAATTTTTGTTTGTCAAATATATTTTCGTAAAATTTATTGAGATTATCTACTAAATTATTGATGTATTTCTTAAATTTTGTAGTATCTGCTAGAGAAAAATCTATCGTCAAATTTGGTTTAAGATAAAACCCTCAGAGTCAACTTTTATGGTGTCCAATAATTTAATTCTTTTTATGCGCTGCACTTTAGTTTCATCAAAAGTAACTCCAGATTGCGATTATTTCCATATTATGTCAAATGAGGTCCCACATCTTGATAAATCTATGCGATTTTTAGCTAAAAAGAATTTTTGCAATCATTTATATGTAAAGTGAAGATTTGTTTTGAAGTTTGCCGTTAAAAATGAAAATTTAAATCATTCATAAAACATACATCTCTTGTCCCTGGAACATACTCACATGATGAAGTCAATCAAATCTTACTCTACGTAAGACTACGCACTGAAAAGCATTTTACTTAGGTTAGGCTGGTCGTCCATTGTTTGCGTAGTCGTACAACTTTGCGATCGTAAATAATCGGACAGCTTTGATCGTACGAATGTTAACGATTGTACCTCGTCCATTAGAAACGATTTTTGGTTAATAAATCAAAAAGAAAGTTCATTTCTTCATTTTGTCGCGTAAGTTCAAATGTGGCCTTTGAAGATATATATTATGGAAAACTCGTTCTGGTTGAGACGCCAGAGAAAAAATAAAACGCGTAGATACTGTGTTAGTGAAATATTGTCGAAAAGAAATGGATTAGGATAGATTCATCATTTATTTGAAAACTTAAAACGGGATTTTGTTACTACTACTGAATGAGCCAACCTACATTTGAATACATTTTATATACAATACGTCCATAAGAGTCATTATAAATAAAGTTAAACAAAAAGTAACTCAAATATTTGTTTCTTCACTGTAATACTGAGAAAAATAGTATCTTCATTCTTCATTAACGAATTAACTATCTGTTTCTGTTGAAGTGATTTCATTTCAGCTATTCAGGGCGGGTGATGTAGTTTTTTCATTGTAGCTATTCTGGGCGTGTGTTGTTTATGTAGCATTTTCATTGTAGCTATTCTGGGCGGGTGAAAATGCAAAGGATAAATGTTCTTGGGTAGAATTTGGATAATTGTCGATTTTATGTTGCTGATATGATCCATCGGATGGTATTAAAGATGCTGATGGTGATGAGATGATTGTGTATGTAGATGGGATGTGGGCAGCTTTGAGATGAAACTCCTCATCAATGAACACTTCAGTAACTTCTGATTACCACCTTTCGGTGATCTGGGACCTTCTTCAAATAGGGTAGCACGTTATTAAAAATGGTAACCTTTGGCATAATAACTCTAATTTAGATCTTTCTATCTCAAAAAATTGCTCGTCGGTAGAAGTTCTCTTATATTTACGTTTCTGATAAGCGGAATTTGGACCGGGTGTGGGTATAAAGTTGTTGTTACACTATTTTGATGTGGTAGCTGTAAATTTTGGATTCATAGTTTCAGCACATTGTTATAACGTGGACAGCATTTTAAGTAATTATTAGTTCGTTTTGAAAATATAAGAATGTGAAAAGATTCTTGTGATTGGCGTCAAAATGTCAGATTTGATATCTGCTGTCTCTCATATCCCATAATGCATTTCTATCTCTCACCTCGAAAATTAGCTTTCCACAATCCATATCAACACAATTTATGTTATTTTGAAAGAAATAAAAATCTGCACTTGCTAATAAATAGTAATAACTAATCGAAAGTAGCCCGACAAATCCCATTCAAATAGTATCAGTCGTTGGTCGCATGAAGTTTTTGACAACGCAAACGTCATCTTATTCAATGAATGTTACTTTGTCGCTTATAGGCGACTAAATAAGAAAAAACGCTCACCCTCCCAATTATTAACTATAAATCAAATATGCATTCCGCAGAGTATACAATGTCAACGAGTAAATGACATCTTTCATTTGAATGAAAAATTTCCTAAATAATAATCGTATGTGAGCGTGAAGCAGCAAAAATGGAAGAAGAAAATGATTGTAGTGCGTCACGCGGCAACTGTCTCTTTCAATCGACAATATATCATTTGCGCTCTTAATACACAAATAGCTATTATATAAGGGCGTTTGTCGGACGTATACGGACGAGTAGTAAGCTGTACGACTACGCATACTATAGAGATTTGGAGTGGGCCATTGTTTGGAGAATAATTTCATATGATATAATGAGATGTTTCTTTTCACTCGACTTTATTATTCATAACTTTGTTATTAACAATTTTATGCAAATTTTTTTATTATTTTGCTCATAAAATTAAAATTGTCAGGGTAATCGCGATGTAATTGTAGAGAATAAAAACATGAAGAAAATGAGAGGTCGAAAAATTTGATTGAACCGTTAGCTTAGGAGAAAATAGTAAAAAACCGGAAGTGCAGTTTTTTCAAAAATTCATAACTCAGTTATTTTCTGAGTTGTAGCTTAGATCCTCCGGCCAGCATTAGTTTTTAATATAAACTTTATATGTATCAAAATCAGGCACTGCCCGATACATAGTTTTCGATCTGTGGTTATTTGAATTTTTACTATGCAATTTTCCAGCAGCCCTGAATGTGACAGGTATGGCAGATTTCAATTTACAAAAACGATTTCGAATTTTCATACTTCAAAACGTTCATTTTACGATATCCTTATTTATTGCTGAGATATTCAAATGAAAATATCATGAAATACGCGCGACACGGCAGTATTACTATATACATGCAGAGATGGCAACGATTATTTATTGAAATAGAAGAATAATCGGTTATTTTATAACTATTCAACGATTAATCAAATTAATAAACCAAACTATACTTTTAGGCGAAAAATACCTATTTTTAGAAAACTGGACATGTATTTTTTTGCATTTTTGAATTTTGAGGTTATATTTATGTATGTCGCTTTCAAGTAGACAAATATAAAAATTGATCGATTAATTTTCGACTAACCCAATTACTGTATATCATTTGATTATTCGTTGAATTGTTATAAAATAATCGATTAATCTTCATTTTATGATCTTTTAATTAAAATATCTCAGCAACCAATAAAAATATCGCAAAACCAAGATGAACGTCTTGAAATATGAAAATTCTACTTTCGAAATAGTTTTTGTAAATCGATGTCGGATAATACCTGTCGCGTTCAGGCCTACTGGAAAATTGAAAAGTAAAAAATTCAAATGACGACAGATCGAAAACTATGCATCGGGCAGTGTCTGCTTTTTGCACATATAAAGTTTATATTACAAACTAATACTGACCGGATGACCTACGCTACAACTAAAAAAAATAACCGAGTTGTGAATTTTTGAAAAAAACTGCATTTTGGCCTGTTTTCCCGATTTACTCCTAAACTAACGGTCCGATCAAGTCGTTCGACCTCTCATTTTCTTTTGATTATATTCTTCACAATTTCTCTTTTGACGTTAACAGTTTTAATTTTACAAACAATAAACTAAAAAATCCGATTTTTAGCAAAAATTGTTAATAACAAAGTTATGAATAATAAAGTTGAGTGAAAAACATCTCACTATATCATATGAAATTATTCTTCATACGATGGGGAAGCTGATTTTCTACGAATACTTTTTAGATGAAAAAATCTCTGTAGATTGACTTATAACTGATATCGCTAGCGCTCTGAAATGTGTGTTAGCAACCTAATTTGCACAGAGCATCAGTGGTTAAAAGTATTCTTTGATAAGAGTATTAAAAATGATTAAAGTGGTGAAATACTTATGAAGATTTTACAAGGTATTCACCGCCTATTCTAACGACCTGCCACTGCAGATTACACATAATTCAGGTAATAATTGCTGGTGTTTTGGTAATTTTCTCTCAGTTCTTTGATTTCGTTTCGTTACTTTTTTCACTTGTCATTCCCTTTTTCTGACCCTCTTACAATGTTAGTTCTGTTCCATAGTTCTATATCTATTGTCTGTGGTCTATGATTTACATTCTATATAAAATACACATATGTATCAAGAATTAGTATATACATATAATAAAATAATCTGCTGCAATCCGGTGTCTCCTTATTTTAAATATACGATAACAGCACATTAAACATGGCGCAGTCACAATAGTGTCGTAATAGAAATATTTAAGAAGAGGCAAAGGGAAAGTAGGGTACTGAATTTTACCAGTACCAAATAGTGAGGTTAGAAGATCCCGCAAATTTAGGTCCAGTAAAATTACCTTCTGATTTTGATTTACAAGGGCAAAATGCCGCTTCTGAATGAAAAGTTCGCCTTTGAAGATTATTTGTTAGCAACAGGTCAATATGGGTCGACCGACAAGGTAAAACTATCATTATTAAGAAATATGATGGGCACATAATCAGCAAGAATCATGTCAACCATACGATAATAGCACATTAAACAAGTTCATGTACACATAATATGGTGCTTCTGCCCCTATTTCCATATGTTTTTATTAATATTTTTCCCGAAGTTAACAAAAAACAACACAGTCGTTTTTTTTAATTGTGAAGTTTTATTGGATTATTAGAAACGTTTTGTTTTCAATTTTTCTTCTGATTACATTCATAGTTCGACGATTGGTCATCTGAGCATAAAAACAATATGTTTCTGTTTATTTACAAAGGCGTGACAACTGAAACTAACGAGATAAAATTGCCAGTAATTATTTCAACTCGTAAATAAAATCGATAATAGCGGTCACGGTTATTATTTGTTAAATTTCTTAGAAAGGAATCAGGAATACAAACAATTTGCGCATTAATTTGTCCCCTCGTATTACGTCACCTCGTAATTTCGCATTGGAATACGTTAGATCTTTCGAGTAGAACTAATCGTGGTTAACAAAGTGAATTAACCTCAAAGAAGGTATTTAGCTATTGTTTATAAATGGCAATAAAATTAGCGACATTAAAAAAGGCCGGTATTGTCATTGCTATAAACATTCTCTTAAAAGTCGGATGATCCCATTATTTGAATTTGAAACGAGTCGTTAAAAGATTTATTTAACGACGTTAACATTTTATGTATTTGTATTCAGTTATGTAACGTCTATTTATGACAACATCTATCAAAATAGTAGAAAACCGATTCTCAATTTTTGGTAAAAATTTCATATCACGAATTCAATTGTGATCCACGTTCACTCTAAGATGAATTTCATAAAATTTGTCCAAAATCGATTATTATATCAGAAAGTGTCGGTACTGTACAACAGCGGTTTCCAACTTGGGAGGCGCGCCCCCTGGGAAGGCCGCGGAAGATTAGCCAGGTTGGCGCAAGTTAATTGCAAATATAGTCGTTGTTCTGATAAAATCATGGTTTTAAGATTAAGCGCTCAAGCATAATTCCCCAATAATTGACATTTTATGTTAATAATAATAAAAGGAGAATTAGAACAAAAAAAATTGATAGAAGCCATGACCGACCAACCATACAAATCCTCCTGACCCATAAAATAGAACAAAAAGAAATAAAAGCCATTGTGATCAAAGATCAAAACCTTTTAAAAAGCAAGCATTACTCAAGGAATCTTACTACCACCATAAATACTTATGCCATATCCGCTCTACAGTACTTATTTGGAATAGTTAAATGGATTCCAACAGAAAGATCGGAACAGAATTAAGAAAATACAAAAAGCACCATCCAATGGCGTCCGTGGAAAAAAATAATTTTACCTAGAGAAAAGGGAGGCAGAGGAATAAGGGAGCAAGCAGCAAATTACAAACTTAATAAACTTTTTCCTTCACCAAAACTAGTTGATGTACCCAGCACATGACTTAAGTAACGAGGTTATTCGTTTTCACTCAACATTTTTTGAAAAATATTTTTTAATTTCTTTAATAACAAAAATTCATACAACTGAACAAAAAATGGATTCATCGTATTAAAATACATGGTACTGCATAATTTTTTCCATACATTCACTGTAAACCAAAATTTACAATTTTTTGGTTAGGCCAGCCCAATTTTTTAAACATGCTTTCATAAAAAATTCTATAATTACGAAACTATGTTATATATCGATTCCTTTCTTACGCCACTCGATAGAAGATAGACGGATCTCAATTGTTTACTATATTTGAGTTCTTCCATTTTATACTTGTAGACAATATGCGTGATTAAAGCTGGAGTAGAAATTTTTGTCAAAAATATCCTTAAAAAATTTGTAGTAACTACGTCTATGCAATGGAAGCACTAAAATTGGTGAAAATCGAAATAGGAGTGTTCATACTATTATAAAAAAAATACAGCAACTTGCCATCGATAATGCACACCGAGTTATAAAACATCAAACTTGAACTTTTAAAAACAAAATCGGATTCCCCAGGAATTGAAAATCCCAAAGAAAAATGTTTGATTTCGATTTCGATAAAATTTTGCATAGGGGATTTTTTGATACGAGGATTCTAAAAAATTTATTAGTTGTTAGGGAAAAATATTATTTCGGGTGGAAAAATGAAAAATAATTATGAAAGTTGTGCTATTGTATTGAAACATCGACAGACATTTTTTTAAAATAGTTTTTTTCGACTCGGAAACATATGAAACGTGTAGATCCACTCGAAACGTCAAAATCACTCCATTACAATACTTCCCTTATATGTATACATATTATATTACATAATATATTATAGATAATGTGAAGTAATAATGAACTTCATCAAGCTATAGTGAAAGCGGATATGGGATACACACCACTAAACTTAACGATGTAAAAAAACGTTTAATACCAAAACCGACTATGAGAATACCGAATACTTATTAATGACCTACAGAAGAAACAGTAGAGCCAACTAACTGCGTTGAGTGGCTTAAAACTGGAACGCTTTTTCCAGAAATTGATGGTTTTATGATTGGTATACAAGATCAGGTGATAAATTACCAAAAATACGTCGTCAAGGAAGAAGTACCAACAGATAGTCGCAAAAAGTGCAACAGAAATCAAGAAACCGTAGAACACATTCTATCTAGCTGTGAGAACCTGGCTAAAACTATCTAGAACGACAAAACAAAACTGCTACAATAATTTACTTAGAAATACTGAAAATAATCAAGATTAATACTAAACACAACGAGCCATACTATAAGTACAAAAATCCTCCAGTTATAGTGTGTTAAGAGGGGCCTCACGTTTTAGGAACTTGAAAACAGTTGGCACCCGTGATTTGCAACACAATTTAGGTCATTTTGTACACAACAAATCTAAAGAACGCAGGGAAATTAAGTGTTGAAAATTTAACACAATATAACTTGGACCTTTGTCTTGGGGATCAGGTATTTTGGTTGAGTTTTATATTGTTATAAAAAAGCCATCAAGTGATGGTGTGATTTTGACAGTTTTGACAATTTGTGGTCACCAATCGGGACACCAAAACCTGATCCCCAATCGGGACACCAAAACCTGATCCCCAAAAGGAAGCCTAGAGAATTCGATTCTGAAAATATGAAATCTCAAATCATTGTTTTTTGAGATTTGTTGTGCGCAAATTTTTGCAAACGAACATCTTTTTACTTTAGTTCAACCGCTCGACCGTCTTGATGCATGACGCTGTATAGAACAATGACAGAAGACGACGGTCAATTCATAGACAAATAATATTATAAGTTTCTCTATGGGTCAAATGCTGTCATATGTTTTGTGTTCATAAAAATATCCCAAATTTATAGTTTAGTGTGTATTGTATTTGTAAGTGATTATAATTAAGTAATTTTCAAGCTGAATAAGTAAATTTGTGTTTCGTAAATGCTATTTATATTTACTCCACAAGATTGTGTTTAGTGCTTCATGCTACCTTGTAACAAAAATGCACTTTTTGCACCTATTACACAAATAACTACTTTTTAATGTTATTCTTATTTATTGTTGGTAAATACATCAAAGTTATTAAATATATTATGTGAGAATGATTTTGAGTTTTTGTTCTTTGGAATAAATATATCATGTTTATACCTGATAATAGTAATTGTGATTCCTCTTAAGTTGAATTTTATTGTTGTGTTTTGACAAATTTTGTTCTTCATGAGGTCAATTATTTCGCTTATTGTATTTGTTTGTAAATTCAGTTTTGATGCAGAGTGGAGGCATTTTATTTCAAGTAGTGCATCATCACCTACAAGCCCTAAAATATTTTATCAATAAATGTATGTCATTTAATATTCAAAAAGAATTTATAACACATGGTAATTATTTGTTATGTTAAATATATTTACCATCAGGAGAAGCACCTAGAAAACCGTGTTGAACATCTACCCACAATCCTGAATCAATCACCACAACATTTTGTACTTGTTAAAAAATGCTCTTAGCCACTTTTTCCTTAAGAGTTCCATACTCCATTACCTCCGTCATACAATAAGTCTTTTTAAGAACAGTTTTAACAAGAGAATGACAATGTGTATTTGTTTTTCACTTAATAACCTGTCCAAAGATTTTATAAGAAATTAGGATGGTTATCCACTTTTTAGCTTGCCTTAGCCTATGCACCATAGGTAATAGTAATTGTTGAATAAAATTAATGAATGAAGTAGGTAACATTATATTTTAAAAATCTTTGAACCATATATATTTTAAAACTTTGTCTAGCCAATAGTCGAAATTTCCTTGCAAATTGTTTGATTATATAAGCATTTCAAAAAATCAAAGAAAATAAGAAACCAAATTATTATTAAAGGATGACTTAGTAATAGTCTTAGTTGTTAAAAAGAAATTGTAAAACAAAGGACGACTAAAAAGTTAATTTTGTCTACTTGTTGCACTTCGGGGGCTGTATGGAGTTATACAGATAGGTTTTCTTTTCTAAAAACCTTTTTTTGTGTTGTTCTTGCCGAAAAACGTAAAAACAACTAAAAAAAATCCAAAATTCCAATATGATTAGATTGAGGCAAAGTTGTGACACGACGTTCTGTGTTTTCAGACTAAATGGCATATTTTAAATCATGTCAATTTGCAACTTTTCCGCAGTTTAATTTTCTTAGCATGAAACAAACAAAAATTTATAATCATGAAAACATTTTATTATGTTAATATAAATGGTACTAATTTTGAAAGGTAGAATGTTTTCAAAGTATGTATATTTTTCTCCCATTCTTAATTTCTAGCAATTCCCACAATGCTGTCACTTGGTATCCATATTATTAAATAGCACATGTCCTTTCATGCAATATGTAATGCACCTTGTATCAGGTGATAATAGTTATATTTTTCAATTATCACTATTATATATTCATCAAAATGAATTATGCAATTCTTGTCTTTTGAGAGCGGTTTTAATTTTTCTTCATTCAGATACTTCAAAGGTCACTTCACTTCAATTGAGCATTTTTCGCTTTTCGCTAACAAACCCATATTATCATTAAAACAGGGTTTCAAGAGAAAGTTGAAAGATGGTTTGATGATACTAGAACAAACCATCAGTATTATTTATCTCATATTTTCACATTAATCAGATAATCCAGTAAACATAACCTCAAACATAGCTTTTAAAATTAAAAAATACGGATTGCAGGATAATTTACATTATCATAACTATAATTTTTGATATCGGGTCGATACGATTACGTACTTTTTAACAATTTATTCCTTTCAAAAACATTTATGAAACTCTTAAATAATCAAAAATCTACACTCAAATGGAAATTATGTCAACAAATTTTGTTTGGATCCGTGTATATAATATTCTCTTATCTATGCACAGGTGTGCTGTGGTTTGGATGCAACATAAAAAACAGAGATAAGGTTTCTGTGCTCACAAAAAGTTGAAATATTTGAAATCAAAACATTCGAACAGAGATGCGTTTTTTTGAACCGCCAAGAGTGGAAAGGCAGAGAGAGAAAGTATGTTGAATGAGTAAAAGCCGATTCAGTACTACTATCGACATCTATCGTAAATATTTTGAACCAAATAATTACTAAATTAGTAACTAGTATTGTGTAGGTTTTTAGGTTTATATACCTGTGAGGAGGCCCCTCTTAAGATCTACTGCGATAAGACTTAACAATAAGACACAGCAGGCCCGATATCACAGTTATTGAAAAATTAAACAAGTGTGCTGAGCTGAAGAGTGAAATAAAATAAATGTGGAATCTGAAGAAGTTAAGATCATTCCGATAGTTTTGTCATGTATGGGGCTAATTCCAAAGAAACTAAGTAGTTCCCTCAAAAAATTGATATTCCTTACTCAACGTATCGAATAGTGCAAAAATATGTAATCTTGGATGCGACAAACAACATGAGGTCTTTTCTGGAATAAGAAAACCCAACGAAAATCTTGCCGTTGAGAATACCAGTATAAAAACCCGTGAAAAAAATAATAATATGAATTATTTTTATTTGTACAAATAGAAAAATAGTACAATCCGTCATGTATGATTTAGCCTGCGTCTACACTTACAACTAACCCTTAAGTAGATATAAAATAAAAAAATAGAGATCTAAATTATTCCACAGCTATACAATTAATAACATCAACTAATTAAGATACTTAGGGCCAATTTCACTACCTTCTGATCGTTGTCTGATAGCTTAAACGGAAGTTTTGTCTTTTCTTACCTTATGCCAAATGACAAAGACAAAAATGTAAATCAAACAAATGAGACAAAATATGGAAAAAAATAAAATAATTGCGATCAAGTTTGTAAATAATGGTACAGGTAAAGATAGTTATGTGCAACAATAACGAAGACACGGGTAAACACTGTAAATTCAAAGACGAATAAATTAAGTATAATTATTGCGTAGCTAACAGCTTTTCTTTTAACATTTTTTTTAAAGTTTTCACAGACGATGCTTTTTTCATAATTATATTTTATTTATTTACATTATAAAAATGAAGGGCATTGTATGAAAAACTACGTTTAAAGGTCGGACATACCGTATATATTAAAGTATTCTCTCACATACAATTACACGCTAAGTGCACGTACGATTCTTTCTTTTTTTATCTGATCGTATTATATCTTCGGTAACCTCTAAAGTATATCAAGGGATCAAGGGCATCTCAAATATCGACGAAACCAGACGAGACGACGTCTCACCTTGCGAAAGAAAGAGATAAATATAAATGGGTTATTACCAGATCAATACCATTAAATCGTGAGACCGCGTTTTTTTTTGGTTAACCGTAATACGAATTTTACGCGAAACTAAACGTGTCCGTGAATATGCATAAAAAAATCAACTTTAATATGATCAGAAAACAAGAAATAAGGTTAAACAGTATACTGATTGGTCTTTTTTAAAACCGAACAATTAAAATAATATAGTAATCTTCTTCTGAAGTAAGTTAAAATGGGATAATTTTACCAGGGCACTTCGATATTTCCTTAATAAGAGCAATAAGGGTATCTATATAAAGTAATACCGATACATTTACCAATACATATCGGTGGCCCCTTTTTACTATCTAAAGGTAGCACAGCTTACTTATAAATATCAACGTCACCAATAAGAATACAAATCGTCGGTCGACTATGTAGCCGGCACGTGTTTTTTTGAAATAAGTGTTGGAATATCGGTTGTGGAATAATTTCGTAGTATTCACGATTCGGGAGACATTTATTGAATGTGGTATAATTATTTTATTTATAGCCGTGTTTGATTTGTTTTGTGATATTTGTGAAATGGCTATCTGGAAACCTCTAGAGGTAAATGCTGAATCTAACGAATTGCTTATTAAAGACGATTCACATTAATCATGAAATCCCTGCTAATAATATAATGTTATGTAAGTTATGATAATATCCAAATTAATGATCAAATACAACTTAATAATGTAATTCTAATTAATAACAATGAAAATGAGACACACTATTGGATATTTAAAAATCGAGATTTGCATAAATCATTATAGTAAAATCGCAATCGGTGCGGAGTAATAAAACTGTCGGAACAGGTTATCTCAGGGGTGGGTACCTATTATTATTTTTAATGTATAGGGACATTCGGATTACTGAAATATTTATTACGAATATTATTGAATGCCTATATTATTTTGGTGTATTCGGTTGTTTTTTTATGAACATATAAACGACTTGCTTATTATTATTGTTGAAACAATTTTCAAAAACTATGGCGAGTCTTAATGACCTCAGGCAGACGGGGTGGGATTATAATTTCAAAGATAATTCCCGTACCCGACTATGGAATTTGTGTATTTTAGTTTCAAAGGTAGTTGCAGTCTGACTGTCAGCAATTATTCATTTAGTGAATTTAGAAAGAACTTGCTCACTTGATAACTTTTATAAAGTAATTATTGTCATTATTAGTTTCGGTTAATAGTGACAATGGCAGAAATTTTGCAGTATGGATCCGGGTTTACACCTGTAAAGCGTACGAAAAAGTCTGCGTTGTCGGTGAACGAAAAATAATAATAAACAATGTTTATAATTACTTAAGAACTGAAAATCTTTCAGGTTCAGTTGATGACATTGTTGCAAAGATAAGTAATGTGACAGGCGTAAGCAAATCAACAATATACAAAATTAGAAGTGGGGCGAAAAGTGGAGTTATTAAATCCGCAAAGAAGAAGCAGGCGGTAAAAAGAAAGTTGAATTCACAGAAGAAATTAAAAACGCAATAAGAAGAAAAGTACACGAATTTTATTTTAGGAAAGAAATCCCAACACTAGCTAAAATATAGACACATTTCGTCAATTTTTAATAGAATATGGTTTTAAGTATAAAAAAATTATATAGTCAAATGTGTATTACGGTACTTAGTCAAAATTATGTAAGACATATTTTAAGTTATAGAGAAAGCAATAAAAATATAGTTTATTTAGATGAAATGTGGTTCGATATTCATGATGTCGTTCAACGCCGTTGGGCAGACCATTCACAAAATTGTGCCTTATGCGCCGTGCTCGAGGGGAGAACGAGTAATAATTTTGTACGATGGGAATGAAAACGTCTTTGTATCTATCTGATTTAAAAATAAAGGTAATACACCATTAGTCGGTTTATTTTAAATATATCGGTATTTTATATATTTTTAAACTGGCTTTGAAAGAAGTGTACATGCTCTTAAAAATTAAATATACCGAGTGGTTATGATAACAGCGACTGTAAACATTTTATTGAAATAATTAATCGAATTAATAATCAACATTTTCATAAAGATAAATAGTCAATTCGTTAAAAACGATAATTATTGTCCATACAAATACAGTAATTGTCCAATGAATAGGGATGTTGACATTATCCAGATAATAAAATTATTTTAACGTAAGGTGGTAGTTTTTATTATAGTGGTGCCGGCCCGGTCTAATAAGATATCTGAAAGTTAAAATTTTAACGGGAGCGCACTGATTTCTGCAAAGGACTATTATTTGTAATTATTTTTGTAGAGACATTTCTAAGAAGGTCGATTCCTTGTTGGGAGCCGCAATATAGAACTTTCAGGAATCCAAATGTTCCAAAAAAACGTTTTAATATATAAGCGTCTACCAACGAACCGCAGCTTAGTCTAAAGTCTGATTTAATAGCGAGCATAGCAGAGCAGTGAGCAAGTGAATATACATAGTGAACTGTGTTTAATATAAATTAGAATCAAGTGTTTACATAAGTACACGTGAATAGTGTATAAATATATCAAGTAAGTAGATATACCGCGTATATACATTCATCCCACTCGTCGTGATAAAAACTATTTTAATAAACAAGAAAAAACATTACAATACAAATACTAAAAAACGCAATACTTCTCCTTATTTTTAAGCCAGTTAATTAATATTTAATAAATCAGTACTTTAATAGAAATTAGCTTGTTTCGTCCTTGAAACCTAATGTAAACATAATGGAGAGTTGATTTATTAACGCAAACAGTTCGAATTACTTCGCAACAAACAGTAATTTCTGTTCTGCTGAATTCAGAAATGCGAAAACCTCCATGTATGTTATATACTAATAATTGTTATGTATTTCTGTAGTCAATAATCATCAATAATATCATTCGACAAGTAGAATAAAACGAGTACAAACATTCATTAACCTAAAAATTCTAATATTTTTTTCTTTTTGAAAACTTGATAAATATCAACTTATATAAAAAAATATTATTACTAAAACTTACAACGGAATGATCTTCACAAAAATATATTTTAGATTGCATAGTAACAAGTGCCGGATTCCAGCCAGCAAGTTGGAACCACATTTCCCTTTTTCTTTTCTGAGCGTTCGACGTGAATACATAGCATTTCAGGTGTTTTTATTGTAGTACTCACACTGAAGCTCCGCACAATATTTATAAAACTTTGAATTCATCAAACTAGGTATTACGAAACAATTCTATTGACATCTCACTGGTGATTTGGACTGTTGACGTCACAGCAGTGACGCGACAGGTATTGTCGTTTCGCCCGAAATTTGAAACATTATTTCTAAGGCTTTGGTCATATTTAAGAAATAATAAATATTTGCGACTATATTAGGTAATAAACGGTTTAAAACCCTATTCACAATAAACCATTTATTAAAATTACCTGAGTATTTAGCAAAGCATACATTTATTCTTACGATATATAGGGTGTCGCAACTAAAATTTGCATCGCCAAATATTTCGAGTTTTGTTCAAATTTTGAAAAACTGTCAGACACAAACGCCTCAAAAATTGAATGTTTGGGGAGTCATTCTGGGTGACCAGTTTTTAGTTCCTGAGGGTCGAAAACATCTGTGTGCAAAAACGCAATATTTAGATTTCAGATCTATTTTGACAGGACCAAGTAATATTGATTGATAAAAATCTTAATTAAATGAGCTTTTTAAATATTCAATTTTGTTTGTTTGTTCTCATCAATATTTTCTTGACCGTCAATCACTTCTTATTATTTCTTTTGATATATTTTTCAGTATATTTTCCTGTTGTTTTTGTGATTTCATAATTTTTCTTTGTTCCTCCAGTTTGGACTTTTCTAAAGCTTGCTGTTTTTTCCTTTCTTCAAGTTTAAGGGCTCGAACAGACAGTGGCCGACCTCGGCCTCTTCGTGGGTGTACAGAGTCGCTCCACAAAGTCGTTTATCTGATTGGGTCATTTAATTTGGTTCATTTGTTATTGAAGGTACGGTAGCACACATTTCAGATAAACATGTTTTTCTCGAATTTGCAACACCCCAAATAGCTTTTTGACTTTCCATAATAAATTTATCGGGGGTAAATACATAAGAGATCATTTTTTATCGATAAATACATGTTTAATTGTATGAAAGTTTTATTGTCATGGCAATAAATCGAAAATCAAGAGAGTGAAAAAATCACGAGAGCTTACTCGAGTGATTTTTTCTACTTCTCTTGATTCGAGAGTTTTTGCCGCGACATTAAAATTTGAATACAATTAAACATGTATTTATCGATAAAAAAATGATCTCGAATGTATTTTAGGGAGATTAATATACAACTACATAAATGCAGACAATTTAATTATTTTGGTTAATAACTGTGCTTCTCGGAGTAACACTCTGTACAGTTTTGTCAAATTTTTTTAGAAATTCTTAGCCAAATCTTGCCATTTTGAAAAGACGTTGTATTAGGAAAACTCAAAAATAATCTGACAGTGACATTCACGGCATAGTTGATTGACAGCAAGGCGCATATTTATCAGTTATTAGGAAAGTTAGCTAGCTTTCCAATCATTTAAAATGATAGTTAATTGGTCGATTTTAAGAAATTGAAGAAATCTCATTGGATGTTAGAATAGGCGTGTATTAATCACTACCAAAATTCATTTTTACCAACGCCAACGTGTACCATATGCCCCGACTGTAATCTCAAACTGCAGTCGCGCTTCAGAAAGAGGGTGTAAGACACAAGTGGTCGCATCTTGTGGCAGAGATCGGCATATTTTAACTAATGAGCCACTGTGTGTGGCCAAAGAGTGGCCCTTCTGTTATTTCGTTTGGTTCAATTTTTTTCTTCCTCTAATTTAAATGTTACCGAAGAAACTACATTATGAATTTCCCTCAGTTAACTTTGTACCTTTGCGTTTTATTATTTTAGTCACCTTGTATTCGAATATACCAATTCTAATATATACAAGGTGATCAAATAAGCGAGGCAAGCGGCTGTATCTCAGAAACTAATGATCGTAGAGAGTTACTGTAGAAAAATTTATAGGTAAAGTGGGCAAGGGAAAGTTTCCAAGATGGCAGCCAGTGGGCGTTTCCACCATCTTGAATTACATAAAGTTACGTTTCTCGTGATTTTTCCCAATGAATGTAACAAAAAAGTATTTGTCTTTTAATGTTAACTTAAAGTCGAACATTTTTTGTAATAACAATTTTTCTCTATCTTTCGAAATAAAGTGGTGATGGGTATTTGAATGTTGTTTTAAATAAATGCCTGTAACTTCGGAACGGTTTAATGGATTTGGATAAATTTGGTATAATTTGAAAAGAACATTTCTTGGGCTTTTAGGTTTCTCGTAATCATTACAGTTGTGACCTACACGGCCGCCGATAGAGGGAGTTATTCGATATTATAACCAAAATATTGGATTTTCTCAAAAAATTTAAATGCGATGATATGACTTTTTATAGCATTAATAATAGACAAACGACCAACCAATAAGCCTGCGCAAAGCGCATTTTAATATCTTTTTCCTAACTCAAATTATTAAAAAAAATACTAAACCAGGAAAATTCATATATCCCCATTTAAAAATGCATCGGTTGCTTTCGATAAGAAGGCAAGTAGTAGACCAGGGAAAAACAACAAATATGGGTTGAGTAACTGGCAATTGTTCACTGGCTTTTAACAATTTCGGAAAAGAACAACAAATGAAATATTGACTTGAATAAAATCATTACCTTCACAAAAATAAATTAATAATAATTTTCAAAAAAATTCTAACTGGCGCGAAAAATATCACTTGGTACGGATAATGTTGGTAGAAATGTTTGCAAGATCAAAGTAAACAAACAAACAACTAATAAAAACAGTTTGATAAGACTAAACAATTTTTATTGATTGAATCCAATAATAAAAATGTAGTACCTACTCTAAAATAACACAAAAGTAGATGGAGAGGAAATGTTGATGTTTTTCAAATACATAATAATTTTTCATTGACCTCAACTACTAGTAAGTTTACCTTAATTTTTAATCCTTAATACAATAACTAAAATGTAATAATTTTGTAGCCTACACTGGCTGTTTCCCCGTGAGAATTGATATTATTTATATATATTTACTATCTGCCTCCCATCATTTGCGTCCCTCCTCCTCCCGATGACTCCTAGACTTTGCAATGTTCCTCCACTTCTTTTCGCCATCTTACTCTCGGTCGACCTCTTTTTTGGTTGATTTGAGGTTGTTTGTTTAGGACATCTTTTACAATTGATCCATCTCTATTACGGAGAACGTGATCCATCCGCCGAATCCCTTAAGCCTTCAATACATTCACAATATCTTCATTTTTGTATGTCATATAATTCCTTATTATCTCTTCTTTGCCAGGTACCATCAATTTTTGTCCTCCAATATTCTCCTTAAGATCTCTCTTTCCCATCACTGTCCTCGTTTCGTTAGTTGTGATTACTGTGGGTATAAGCGTTTTATAAAATCTATTTTAGGCTCTGATTGATACTACTTTGGATTTTAGAATTTTCATAATTCCTTCAGCACACATAGTACCTTTGTTTATCTCAGTATATATTTCCTCTTCATTTCCTCCTTTTCCAGTTAACAGAGTGAAGATAACTGAAAATGTCCACTCTTTCTTTTTCCAGATTTGGAGTTTACCCATCACCTTCAATAATTAATTTTTTTCTATTTCGTTTTTTTGCGGTGTTCGAATTTCTATACATTTTGTCTTGTTCATTTTTAAGCTTTGCTTCTTCTTGAAAAACTTTTATTAGAGCACATAACTCACTTTCAGTCTGCACTGTTATACAGGGCGTCCCGGGACTAATGGGAAAAAAGTCAGGAGCGTATAATCTGAGCTAAAATAATGTTAGTACTTCATATAAACTTTTACTATGCAGGCCCTCGTTTTCGAGTTATAGGCCTCCAAAGTTTTAATTTTGAATTTGGTTTTTATTTGTATTTTTGTACTAGTTATTTGATCTTTATAAAATTTACGGCAAAGCTATAATGTATGTGTATGTTTATTTTGGTAAGGTAAACAGATTTACAGTAGTGCATTGAAGCCAGGGACGGACTACTCGCTATGGTTAGTGATCCAAAAATTTTGCAGGTACGGCACACCCTGTATGAAATTATCGAAATTCACTCTCCCACACATTAAGCTAACGAAAAGGTACTCTTGTTGGAATTCGATAAAATAAGCCGTTTGGCTAATATTTACAGTTTTATTAATGCACTACGTACCAGTTTACGCATTCACCATTTTTATAAGTACACAACGAGGTAAAACTAACTTTTAATAGATGTCCAATATTTAGCTAGAGTACTACAAAAAAATAATTTAACGAAAGCAGAAGATGAAAAACATTAGCGACTTATTAATTGGAAAGTTGGTAAAAACTTTTTATAAGTGTTTTTACCGTTCATCAAGTTACCATAGGATTAGTTGTCGAACGTTGTGTAGAATAGTTCGTAGTCAGTACTTGTCAATAATTCATAAGTCCTTAATTTAACAGTTACAATAGCAGAATTCGCTTTTATTGAGTACGCAGATAAACATCTAATGCATGGACTGGCTTCTCGAAACTGTTTAGAGGCCAAAAGGCTTTATGAAGAACATTTTGCAAACAGAGCATTGCCAGACAGACGAATGTTTGGGCGTATTGATCTCAGGTTACGAGAAACAGGTATGAATAAGTAAATGTAATTTTCCATGTATACAAAACAAAATTTTAAATTTTAGGAAGATTTTCGACAGAAAAAGCTGGAGAAGGTCCAGTACGAAGCATACGTACTGTGGCAGTTGAACAAGACTTGTTAAATGCAGTTGATAATGAACCATCGAGTTTTAGAAAATTATCAAGAGAACATAACGTCTCGAAATCAGTTGTTCATCGCGTCCTAAAAGAACAGCTGTTATATCCTTTTCACATGAAAAAAGTACACCGTATGACAGTGGCTGATTATCCTGCACGACTCGAGTATAGCCAGTGGTTTCTGCGACAACAACAAGCAGACAACACATTTATTAGTAACGTTCTCTTTACGAACGAATCCGGTTTCACCAGAGATGGAATCATAAATTCTCATAATATGCATTTATGGGATGATGTGAATCCACATGGCATTATCCAAACTAGGATCCAGCATAGATTCATGGTTAATGTTTGACAGGAATAGTTGGCAATCATTTGATACAGCCATACTTTATTGACGGTACTTTGACCGGTCAGAGATATTTGGAGTTTTTGCAAAATGAGTTATGGAACCTGTTTGATGATGTGCTACTACAAACTGGTAGGAATTTATGGTTCAGGCATGATGGGGCCCCTCCTCATTTCAGTTTAGATGTACGACAGCATTTACACACAAGACTTCCTAATAGATGGATTGGTCGTGGAGGCCCTTTTCAATGGCCACCGCGATCAGGAAACGTTAATCCTATGGATTTCTTTCTCTAGGGTTATCTCAAAAGTAAGGTATACGCAACACCTGTGCAAACAAGGCAAGATTTAATAGACAGAATTGTGTTACACTGCAATGTTATTAGAAATAGTGTGGGATTGCTCTTTCAAGTGCAAAGAAACAACCTTCGTAGACTTAGAATGTGCGTGGAAGTGGGAGGAGCTCATATTGAACATTTATTAGAATAACGTTAGTTTTTGTTGTTGTTTAGGAATTAGTTTTAGTCTAATGTTTTATAACTTGTGTTTTTTGAGGTTTTCTTAATGGTTTAATAATGTTGTGTTCGTAATTTTGATTAAAAGCAAGTAAATTCTGGACATCGTATTAATAAGTTAGTTAGGTAGATTTGTACGTAGTGCATTAATAAAACTGTAAATATTAGCCAAACGGCTTATTTTATCGAATTCCAACAAAAGTACCTTTTCGTTAGTTTAATGTGTGGGGAAGTGAATTTCGATAATTTCATACAGGGTGTGCCATACCTGCAAAATTTTTGCATCACTAACCATTGTGAGTAGTCCGTCCCTGGCTTCAATGCACTACTGTAAATCTGTTTACCTTACCAAAAGAAACATACACTTACATTATAGCTTTTCCGTAAATTTTATAAAGATCAAATAACTAGTACAAAAAATAAAAATAAAAACCAAATTCAAAATTAAAACTTTGGAGGCCTATAACTCGAAAACGAGAGCCTGCATAGTAAAAGTTTATATGAAGTACTAACATTATTTTGGCTCATATTATACTCTCCTGACTTTTTTCCCATTAGTCCCGGGACACCCTGTATAACCACATTACCCACATATGCCTGACATTGATGACTCTCAACAAAAATGGTCGTCTCTTTTTTTATATGGCTTTTTTATTATATACACCAGATTAAACAACACATTACATATCAGCTCCCTTTGCCTTACTCCACTGCTTAATTTAAAGCTTTCAGTTAGTGTGCCTGCTCTCTGACCATTTTAGTTAACCCTATTAATTTTTTGGAGACCACAAATTCTTTCAAAATATTCTACAATTTACCTCTATGTAAAGTATCGTATTAGCTTTTACAAAATCTATAAATACCGCATATAACGAGAAACGTAACTTTATGTAATTCAAGATGGTGGAAACGCCTACTGGCGGACATCTTCGAAACTTAGAAATAATTTCCAGCATTTTCCCTCGCCCACTTTACCTATAAAAATTTTTACCTTAACTCTCTACGATCATTAGTTTCTTTGATACAGCCGCTTACCTTGCTTATTTGCCAACCCGGTACAGCAGCAAAAACAAAAATATATTGTAGAATTTAGTTGATTTAATACTTGGTAAAATTCATCCTAAGAATAACTTACAAGATTTACACTCATTTCCAACAAAACATTTCCACAGCGGTGAAACTATACACTTAGATAATAAAAAAATCGGGTCTCGAACCAATGTTATCGCACATTGTTTTTGTGTTTTTACCGCAATAAATATGACGTATTTAGATAAAATAATGAAACCGCAAAAAATGTATATCAATTTGACAATTCCCAGAAATATTATTGAAGACCTTGTATTTTAAGATCAAATGCGTTTTTCCTTCGAAATGTAACCGGTTTTAAAAACAGATTATGCTAAATCAGTTTGGTATGTAACGTACAAATTGTCTTTAAGTTTAGTCACAGTTTCAGATGAATAATATACATAACTGAACAAAATAAATTCAACTACACTGCTAAAAATAATAGGCATGGTGATACTACGGAATTAAAAAGTAAAACTGGTTTTAGAGAAAAATATGTGATGAAAGGATTCTCAAAAATGACCTAGATTTTGATTAATATGAGTTTCAGGAAAATAAAAGTATAAAATACTGCTATCCGCCATGTTGACCGAAACAGCGCATGACGTCACGTCTCAGTAAATCAGCGTTGGTCCCTAGCAACACAAAAAAATCCCCACATTTTTACTATTCATGAAATTAAATTCCCCTACGCTAAAACTTGATAAATGAAGATGCGTTTGTCTTAAAATTTAATTTGACAAAAATGTACTGTTATTATAAATCAAAAGCAAATTAATATTAATTTGTCGTCTCCATTTTGCTTGCTTTTTATTCGGCTCAGCAGTATCGCCTTTCCTCAGAACTGAAAGTTTCTGCATTTTTATTCTATAATTACTATTAAAGTGATATAGTTTTTTAACTAAAATTATTTGCTACTTACTGTTATTTTACTTGTTTTTACTTTATATTATAGATTATAGTATAAAACAAAACAGTCTAAACCTCAAATTACTATGAACGAATTTCCCCTACATTTTTAGTAAATTGTAAATTTCTGTCCTATCAATTACCTCCGTGAGTATTGCTTAACTTTTTGTTGTGATTACGCGTTTCGATCGATTCCTACATCATTTCATATAAGGCAAATAGCTCTAATTTGGCAACAATCGATTTGTTGATGTTGGGAGAGTTTCTTGCATCAAATAAAGACTTTTGTTCGTCTGAATTTCGAAAAGTGAAAATTTCCTTGTAAGTGCATTATTATTAATCCTAATCATTAGCGCTAAGTAAAATTTAATTCACACAAGCCATTTTTAAACTTATTTCATAAGTTATTTTTGAGGTTATCTTATCAGTTTATTTACATATTAGCTCGCTCGAGCAAAGTTGAGTGTAACGTTCGCATTCTTTTTGACTTTTGCTTAAATCACTCAAGCGCGGCCAGACACACAAACTTGTGCTTAATGCACATATGCACATTGAGGTTATATTTCGTTTGTGATTTGTGTTATTATAGAAGTATTGATTATCATTTTTTCAATAATTTCATTCATGCAGAAGCATAACGAACAAGATACCAAAATCACAAATTTAAAAAAGCTAACGAGAGAAACTATTATTTGAGGTTATATGATGCACACGCAAGCGTTCAATTTAAATTTGTCGTGTCACTATCGAGTACTTAGACTGAACTCGAGCCTGCAAATAGAAGGCCACTATTATAATATTTGTATTGTCATATCTTCTTCTTTTTTCAATTTATATTTTTGACACACGAAAAACTTATTGTTGACCTTCTTCGTTAAACATAAACACAATGCAACATCTACTGAGGCGTAACGTAACATGCGTTTTCACGCATAATACAAAGTAGATAGAATAAAATGCGATAATTTTCGTTAAAAATTAGTTTATGCTGATATAATGAATTTTCCGGAAATAGCAGATGTGTACCTACATTTCAAAATCAGACATCATACCTATTGTAGGAACACATATTTACGTCTTAACAAATTTTATTAATTTTAACAATATAGAAATCTTAATAGGTCTAAGCTCATTTTAACCCTTAACTACCTGGGCTGGAGCGGCAACGGTGTGTGGAAATAATAAAGTGTTTATAAAATTCGCCTGCATTTATTTCGATATATCGGAAAGTGCAGCGAAAATTAATTAACTAGAATTTGAATTGTGTAAACAAAAGGTAAAGTACGTAGTGCTTCAAAAAAAAACAAAGAAAAACGTTAGATTTTGTAAAAACAATTAAATAAATAGGTTAGAATTAAGTTACTGAAATAAAAAGCAATTGATTTAAGGCGAGTTCAAAACGATATAATTCGCGACGTTGTCAAATTTAAAAAATAAAGGACAAAATAAAGAAAGAAACTAGATATATATAATAAGTGGTTGGATAGATTAAGTATCTCCGAAGAGTTGATCTGGGTACCTTGGTCTTACGCTACCACGAAAATAATATAATCAAATAGTAGTTGAATACAAAATATAAACAAAATGGATAGTGATGATTATTCTACAGAAGATTCAAAGAAAAGAAAAATGGATGGATTATTTGAAGTTAGCAAGAGGACTAACAGAACCCCACCTAAAAGTAAAAAAGATGAAAAGTTAGATGAAATCTTAGCGTTAATGAAGGAAATGTCTGCAGATCAAAAGGTTATGAAATGGGAACAACAACTAATTAAAAACGAGATCAAAGAAACTAAAGATCAACAGGCTCTGTTTAACGAGGAAATATTAAAGTTGAAAGTTGAAAACGAAGTATTGAGAAAAGAAAACCAAGCAATTAAAAAAGAAAATGCAGAAATGAAAACAGAAATGGAAGAGATGAAAAAAACAATGGAAATTATAGATAAAGAAAGAAGAAAAAATAATGTGATGATAAATGAATTGAAACTTGATACTAATGAGCCGTCGAAATTGGTGGAAAATGTCAGAAACTTTTTGAGTCAACAACTAAAAATAAATATCGAGCCTAAAGCAGTTAACAAGATAGGGGAGAAAATGTGTATAGTGGAATGTCAAAAAGAAGCTGATAAAGAAAAAATTATGGCAAATAAAGCTAAATTAAAGGAGAGGAAAGAAGAAAGAGTTTTTATAAATAATGATATGACCAAGAAGGAAAGAGAAAAACAAAAAGAGATAAGGATGTTTGCAAAATTAGAAAATCATAAGGGAAAAGAAGTAAAAATGGGATACAATAAGGTAACAGTAAATGGGCAAGAATGGAGATGGGATAAAGAAACAAATAGAATGAAAATACTGGAAAAAATACATCCAAAAAACTAAATAAAGAACCTGATATTCATGGTAACAGAGAAAAAGACACGGTAACGGAATTTGATCAAAATAAAGTAAAATTAGCACCGGAAATGTGGAGAATTGGAACATGGAATGTTAGAAGTATTTTCGGAAAAGAAAAAGAATTAGAAGAAGAGTTTGAAAATACAAACTTGAGAATACTAGCTATAACAGAGACAAAGAAAAAAGGACAAGGGATAGTGAATATGGATAATGGTCATATACTCGTATATAGTGGCATTGAAAATGAGAAAAGAGCGGCAGCAGGAGTTGCATGCATAATACATAAAAACTTAGAAGAACAAATTACTGGATGGACGGGATGGTCGGAAAGATTACTGGTGATAGAAATGAAAAATAAAAATATGGACACAAAAACTATAATAATTGTATATGGACCAAATGAAGACGATACAGTAGGAAATAAAGATAGGTTTTGGGAAGATCTAACTATGGCTACAGAAAATGCAAAAGGGAAAATAATTATACTTGGAGATTTGAATAGCAGAGTGGGAACAAAAGATGACATTTACAGTACAGTGATAGGAAAACATGGTGAAGCATTTAGGGATAATAATGGAGAACGGCTGTTGGATTTTTGCATATTACACAATTTGATTGTAACTAATACATTTTTCCAACATAAAGACATACATAAATATACACGTGTGATGGAAAGCAGAAATGAAAGGTCCATAATAGATTACATATTAGTGGAAAAGAGAAATAGAAAGGAAGTATTGGATACCAAAGTTAGAAGAGGACCAGAAATGGGAAGTGACCACTATTTACTTGTAACAAAAATAAGAGAACAATTAGAAATTACAAATCATAATAGGCAAAAAGTAGAAAAAAGAATAGAATATGAATCGGTCAGATCATACAAACTTCAAAACAAAGATATGGCAGAGAAATACAAAACGGCATTATCAGGAAAGTTCTTAAATAATTGTGATATAATGAAAAATGGAAATTTAGAAGAAATGTGGGATTATTTCAAAAAAACCGTTTTGGAAACCGCTAAAGAAATATGTGGTTGTAGCAAGAAAACTAATAAGAAAAAACAAACAGCTTGGTGGACGGATGAAATTAAAATAAAAGTAAAATTAAAAAAAGAAGCGTGGAAAATATATATAAATAACAGAACAACGAAAAACTATGAAGTGTACAAAGAGAAGAGGAAAAAGGTGAAAGAGATGGTAACAGTAGCTAAAAGAAATCAGTGGAAAGAATTTGGCGAAAAAATGGAAAGCAATAGTAAATCAAATCAAAAACTGTTTTACAAAACATTGGAGTTATTAAGAAAGGAAAAACCACAAGAAAAAACATGGATAAAAAATAAAAAAGGAGATATACTAAGAAATGAAAACGAAGTAATTGATAGATGGAAAGAGTATTTTGAGGAATTACTAGGAGCAGACAACAGAATTCAGGACATTAACAAAAAAAAGGATGCAATAATAGAAAATAAAGACATTGTAACTCTAAAAGAATTACAGGAAATAATACATGAATTGAAAAATGGAAAATCTCCAGGAATTGATAAATTAACAGCAGAAATGTTCAAAAATTTAGGGGAAACAGGAACAAAAATATTATTGACAATATACAACAGGGCGTGGAGTGAAGAACAGATTCCAGAAGATTGGAAGACAGCCTTAATAGTTCCAATATATAAAAAGGGGGATAGACAAGACTGCAATAATTATAGAGGAATAAATCTACTTGGTACTGCTATGAAAGTCTACGAGAAGATTATAGACAGTAAGATAAGACCAGGGATAGAAAATACTCTCGAAGAATCGCAAAGTGGATTTAGAAGAGGGCGAAGCATCCAAGACCACATATTCACAGTGAAACAGATAATTGAGAAGTTCTCACAACAAGAAAAAGAGGTATATATGGGATTTATAGACATGGAAAAAGCTTTTGACAAAGTACCAAGGGAGAAGTTATGGAAAGTACTAGAAGGAAGGGGAGTAAATTACAAAATAATAGATATAATCAAAAACATTTACAAAAATAATAGAAATTGTGTAATATACAGGAATAAAACATCAGAACCATTTTCAACACAAGAAGGATTAAGGCAAGGAGGGGGACTAAGTCCATTATTATTTACAATTTTTATTGATGAAATAATTAAAAAATCGTCAACCAAAATGGCAAAACTACACATTGGATACAAACATTTAGGAAGAGTGGATATATCAGAAGCAGCTTTTGCAGATGATTTAATAATTATGGCAGGGAAAGAGAAGGATTTACAAAAGAATATGGAAATATGGAGCACGGTATCGGATGAATTTGGAATGACAGTGAATCAAAGTAAAACCAAAGTTATGGTTATAGGACCGAAACAAAAACATCTAAATATACAGTTAGAGGGAATACAAATTGAGCAAGTTAGAAGATATAAATACTTGGGAGTAGAAATAGAAGAAAATGGGACGCAGGAAGTCGAAATTAACAATAGAGTACAAAAAACGATGAAACTTTATCACACGATGAACTCGACATTCATAAATAAAAAGGAAATTTCCAAGAAAACGAAGTTAAATGTATTTAAAACAATTTACCGGCCAATATTAACATTCGGATGTGAATCTTGGGTATTAACAAAGAGACAAAAGAGTCGAATACAAGCAGTTGAGATGAAGTATCTTAGGCGAGTTAAAGGAGTCACAAAGAAAGACAAACTAAGAAGTACGGAAATAAGAGAAGACCTTGAAATAGAATCAACACTTAAATTTATTGAAAAGAGACAATTAAGCTGGTGGGGACATTTACAAAGAATGAACGATACAAGACCAGTTAAAAAAGTATGGCAATCAAAAATACAAAAAAGAACGAAAAAGGGAAGACCAAAACAAACATGGGATGGTGTTATGGTAGGCATAATGCAAGAAAAAGGAAAAACATGGACAGAGGCAAAAACAATGGCAAGAGATAAACAACAATGGGCTAAATTTGTACACGAATAAAATTCTATCTGGACCAAAGCATCAATGAAAAAATGAATATATGTCTTAAGTATAATGCGATGTAATTGAAATAATTGTAAAAGTATACCCTACACCATATACTATGGTAATTGGGTTTCTGATATATATATATATATATATATATATATATATATATATATATATATATATATATATATATATATATATATATATATATATATAACTACCTGGGCTTCAAAAGTATAACGTAAATACCTGGGTGTGGTCTGATAAGCCCAAAAGGTTGAGGACCCTAGCAATTATTTTTGGACCAATTATTTGGGGCGTACATAGTAGTACATTCCCTTTAGTATAGTTTAAAACATTATTGCACAGCGTGTGTTATTATTTTTTCATTATTTTAACCTTGTTCTATAAAATACTATAAACATGACAACGAAAAAAGACACTGATGAAAAAAGTGAAATATTATTTATTAACCTTAAAAATAAAATAATATAAAAATCTCAAGATAAGAAATAAACATTAAGAAAACAAATGGTAGTAAAAAAGCTACTTCAAATGTATTTTCTCAAAAAAATCACAACCGGTTAATTTTGCTTATTTTTCGGCAACACATTCTCTGCATATTTTATTTGAACATTCCAAACAGATTGGTTTTTTACAATTATAACATAAGTAAAATGTTTTCCGTCTCTTTTTTAGATCGCATGTATAACAAACTTTTCTTTTTTCCAATTTTTCTTCACTTACTGGCGTGTACTCCTCCCGTACTCCAAGTATTCTCCTGATACAGGCGCGCAATTCAAACGTGAGGCTGTTGCAGGTTACTCTTCGATTCAAATGCGGTGTTACAAGTTCTCGTGCTAGTTGTTTCATGAATTTGAACCGCGTCGTTTCTTCATGATTTTTCTGGGCATTATACAGGATGTATGCATTTACAGAGCTTATATCTAAAATGCGATAGAAGAATGCCATGGGCCACCTTCTTGTTCTTCTTCCGCAACTGTAATTTGCGCATTTCTCATCAAGAGCGTCTACTCCTCCTTTGGTGGTATTGTAATACTGTATTATTTCAGGCTTTCCATCCTCCTCGCTCTTTTGATGGTGCATTGATGATACCAAAATGACGGATCTATTTTTTTTAGGAACATGAGAAACCAAAGTCATTTTGTTTGTAAATCCGTATAACGTTGATCCAACTATTCTACTTCTATTTGGTAAGAACTCTTGGGGAATCTCCCTTTTATTTTTTTTCATAGTTCCAACATATGTGAGTCCCCTTGTAGCTAGTTCGTTGACCAGTTCGATGGAACTAAACCAGTTATCTGCTGTTACGTTACGATTCGTGTTACATATGTTTTTTGTCAAACGAATCACAGCTTGTGCAGGTTTTGAAATTTTTCTTTCTTCGGCGTTTAAAGTAAAGCCATCGCTGTCTTTTCCGGTGTAAAGATAGGCGTTATGAAGATATCCGTTTCTTGCGTCAGTTATGCACATCAATTTTAGCCCATATTTTGCAGGCTTATTTGGCATATACATTTTAAATTTCGAGCGTCCTCTAAAGGCTGCTAACATTTCGTCGACGCACGTCGTTTGTCCTACAGAATACACTTTTTTGCAATTCTCTATAAACATATCAAAAATACTACAAATGGCAGCGGCAGGATTTTCTTTTTTGCGTTCATCTCGGGTTTGTGAATTGTCAAAACGAAGGCTGGATAAGAGTATTGCAAATCTATTTTTTCCCATTACGCATCGAAATATATCGCGACCAGTTCCATCTGTAGCAAAGAGAGAATCCAAATCTTCGTGATTAGATTTGAAAATTGCCGAGTAAAACAATAACCCAATAAATGCTTTCAATTCGGTAATATCTAATTCTTTTACCGTCGATTTTTCCTTGTAATTCGGTCGTTGTTGAGCAAGTTTTTCATTTGTCCAACGTACAATTTCATTCAAAATTTCCTCATCTACTAAATAACTCCACACAGCGACAGGAGATTCACTTTTGTTTCGCAAGTTTCCGCGAAGTCCTGGGATATGCATTACAATGTTATGTTTTTTAGTTTTCGAGCGACTACGTGCCTCCTGCTTGGACCATTTGAAGCGATTTTTACCGAAATAATTTCTTACTTCGTAACGCAGTATATCGTCATCCTCCGATTCTTGTTCGTCTTCAGTTTCGACTGTATCGTGCGCAGGAGCTTCAACTTCATTATTTTCGCAGTTTTCCTCCTCTAACTCAATTTCTGAATCCGAATCATGTTCAGATAAAATGTATTCATCTCTAGGCACTTCCACCTCACTATCACTAGAGTCATCATACCAGTCTTGCAACGTTTGTTCGAAATTAAAGTCACCATACCGGGCACTTTTAGAACAACTCGGCTGATCGGCCATACCGTAAATACCTGGGTGTGGTCTCTACGACCACTCGCGCACTTCAAACTGCAATATTATTCACAAATCGACAAACAACCCTATCAGCAGCTGGATATAGACTAATTATAAGTCGACTGAAGAATACACGAGCGGGTAGGTGTGTAGTCTTTACGAGTGGGGGGAATTCGGCAAGTCGTTCCGCTTTTTGGGCCTGAGAGACCACACCCAGGTAGTTAAGGGATAAAGATGTAAATTTTGTTCGACTAAATTTGCAAAAACAAAACAAATTTTACATATCACTTTAAATATAACCATATCTACTCGAAAAAACTGCGAGATATTCTATGGGGTTTAGATCAGGACTCAGTGGTTGCCAATATATGCTTTGAATTCCTGTGGTGCTGAAGGAAGTTCATGCTGATTTCCGCAGTATGCCGCCGGTCCAAAGGTATGATTCCGAAGACGCCAACAGTGCCAAGCGGCCGCAAAAGTGTCGCTTTCGGTAAACGGCATACCATTGTCGATGGCGCGACATCAGCGGCTGTGTAGAAGTAGTTGTAATTTCTCGTGTTTAAAAGATCATTGATAAGATTATCAACAATATTTTGTATCATTATAAAGAAGAAAAGGAACTACATACTGTTTTTTAGTTCCCTTCCAATGTCTTTTTATAATTTTCCACACTTGTGTCATAAAGAGTAGGATATTTACTTACTAAGTTAATCAGTTTTTCTTCATCTTCAGTGAAATCCATTTTTTGTGAAAACTCGACATGTGCATACGAATAGCTACACGATACTACTGGACAAATACCGGTAGGGTCGTCGGTCGCTTAGACGACATGTTCCTCTCGAACTTTACTCTATTAAATGGGTACAGTTGCACCAGAGAGGCGACAGAGGTGTCGCTATCGTCTGTGGCCGTCTTCAGAATCATTCTCTAACGTGATCCTTCAGCGTTTAATCTTCCCGAAACTACTGCAACATATCGACCACCGAATTATTCATATTCTTGTACGGTTGCTGCAGAATAGTGTTTGTACATTGGTATATACGCAACCTTATGTGGTTACGAGTTAAAATGGGTTTTCGGATTTGTTTCTCTTAGTGTATTTCCAATTGTCTAGCAGGATATTTCAATATTATGCGCGGCTCTAAGTCCTTCTTCAGAAAGATCTAAATAAGTAGCTACTTCCAAGGTTTTTTTCAATTGCATCTAAAGTCTCCTTACCATTTGAATTCACTTTTTGACGATCACCATTATGAGCAAATGCGTTGTTTCTACCTATTAATTTTTTTTTCTAATCTGTAGTATTTATTCCTTTGACCATTTACTTCGTTTTTAAATAAATCTCTCCTAGTACATTCGGGTAGGGTTTTTCGGGACAATACCCACTTATTACTTTTCCGCCCAACCTATCTAATATGCGAGAAAAGTATTGGTTGAAAAGTTGAAATTTTGAATTATATTTCTAGCTGAACTTTGTCTACTGGCGTAGACATTCAACTAGATACATAATCTTAATTTGACGAAATTAATAATTTATTATGTACAAATTTACAAGAATGGTACAAAGTTATGAATGTTGAACTTCGGTGGTTTCAGATCGGAAGACACTTTATGTTTCGATTTGATGAATATTCACTTGTCTCGTATAGAAACTAAGTAACGATGTGTTAGCCTTAGTATCTCTGATTGTTTGACTTGGGGTGAAGTTACTTCGATATGTAACGACGACTCGATGAACTCGATTGAGTGTTGAACTGATTTCGTTTTCGAGTTGTAAGCTTCGATGAGTATTAAAACTAACTTTGTTATTGAGTATTGAACTCGCTTCGATGAGTGTGGAAAACTGTATTATTGAACGTTGAGCTCGATTCGACGAGTGTAAAAACTCGCGTCGATGAGTAGTAGAACAAACTTTGTTATTGAGCGTTGAGCTCTATTCGATGAGTGTAAAAACTCGCGTCAATGAGTAGTAGAACTGATTTCTTCACGTTGTAAGACGTGTTAAATAGAAGTCTACAAGGAGCGTGTTTACACGTGGATTGGGTTGACCAAACGAAAATAAACATTTCCTATTGGCCAGTATCATTTGACTCGTCGGGTTCATCGACAAGAATCAACAATGAATACCTGCAGCAGATATTTCAATTTCTATTGAATACTCCAGAGTTATTTTTACGTTTTTCATCAAGAACAACATGAAAAAAATGGTTTTTAGAAAAAAAAACCTGTGTGTATGTCGTCGGCCACTTATTGTTACATGTCTTGTTAGCACGATACATCCTCCGGAGTGCAACAAATCAACAATTTTATGATTGAATATTGTTCCGGACATCTTACAGATGAATCCTATTGATTTTGATGTTAAAATAGCCAGTACAACGGATGCTATGGGTACTTCAAGTACATTTTTATCATTTTTTGAGAAATTTCAGTTTGTTAGCTCGATACAGCCTCCGGAGTGCAAGAAGTCACCAATTTTAGGATTGAAAATTATTCAGAACATCACACAGATGAACCCTATTGATTTTCAGCTCACCACAGCCAGTACAACAGGTGCTATAGTACTTTAAGTACGACATTTTTGAAGAAATTTCAGTTTGTTAGCACGATACAGCCTCCGGAGTATATACAGGTGACCAATTTTGTGATTGGATATTATTCGGGCGTCTCAAAGATGAACCCTATTGAGATTCAGCTGACTAAAGCCAGTACAACGAGTGCTATGGTAGTTGAGGTACCAAATTTTCGTCATTTTTGGAGAATTTTCAGTTTGTTAGCACGATACAGCCTCCAGCGTGTATACAAGTGACCCATTTCATGATTGAATATTGTCCAGGGCGTCTTATAGGTGAACCTTATTGATTTTTAGCTCACCAGAGCTAGTACAACGGGTGCTATGGTACCCTAAGTCTCACATTTTTGTCCTTGTTGGAGAAATATCGGGTTTAGTACGATACACCCTCCGGAGTGTATAAAAGTGGCCAATTTTATAATTGGATATTTTTCAAGATGTCTCATTCAAGGTGTTTCACAGATGTACCCTACTGATTTTCAGCTGACTATAGCGAGTACAGCGGGTCCTATAAATCCAGATATACTGCATTTTTGGTTACTTTTGGAGAAATTACGGTTTGTTAACTCGATACATCCCCCGAAGTGTATACAAGTGACAATTTTATGATAGAATATTAATCAGGGCATCTTACAGATGCGGAAAAGTTAGTTTTAATCTTTAAAACCGTTTATTTTTAATCTATTTTATCAATTGTACGTATCTATACCAAGTGAATTAATTTATTACCTTTTTTTGTGTTACTGAGTTTTGCTTCAACATTTTTCTAGATTTTTCTCGCCTAGACTTCCCTTTGAATTCCTTTCAATTTTTCATTTCAGCTACTATTTATTTTTCAAAATAAACTATGTATTTAGTTCATTATCAAAACTTGATCTGAATCATAAACATTTACTTTTTGTTTTATCGTTTTTTACCACGTACAAGAACTGCTGTTATTATAATCTGAGTTATTTTATAACCTGTCAATATAAATTAACAACGGCCAGGTATTATATGGAATGTCTGTAGGTTCTTTGAATAAAAAAATAATGAGAGAAAAAAGTTTATACAAGAAATTCAGTACTTTCATTCTACGACAACCTTTACAATTTTGAGTAAGTAATACAAATAAAAATATAATTATCCCAAAAACATCCAACTAAAGAATAGACGAACCAAGTCATTCATAAATCCATAGGAAAGGCGATCAATCGTGGAAGAAAGTAATTTTACATTGCTTTGACAACGCTGCACTAGCCTCCACATCCATATTTCTCGCTCGCCGGACTTTGAATGAATGGTTGGTAAACTGAATTGGCAACACGGTAGGCAAATTATTAATTAGAGCATCGTATGATTTGTTTACGAGAGTTTTGCAGGATTGTCACGTTGTCCATAATTTTTTCGGAATAAATCTATTAATTATATAAATTTTTTACTAACATATAAAAATATATGCATTCAATAGAAGGTGGCTTCAGAATTAACATGTCTTCTTGGGTTGTAAAGATTTTAACTTTTAAATATTCGATAATTAGTGACTTTTGTGATTGTTTTATCCGTGTAAATAAACACAAATTGATTATTTTACACTTGAAGATAAAAATTATTGCATTGCATTACTTTATTTTTGCAGTTTTCCACAAATGTTATAGATAAACTATTGTTATTTAGGACAATGTGGCAACATCGATGAATTGTTTACATTATGTTTGATCGCAACTATTTGGGTCTAAGGTAGTCTATTCTTTAGTTGAATGGTGTTGAATTATTCTAATTTAAAACGTAAAATGGAAGAAAGTGTACCGCGAGGTCCAATAGTCTACCTACTATGCATTCGCAGCAATTTTTGATAATGAATAAATCAAAGAAGCCGGATAAAAATCTAAATAATTACGTCTCATTGTATATTGTTGGTATAATAAAAAAAATAGTCAAATGAAAACATCATTCGCCAGTAAACTATAAATTCCAACATTATGTTTAGTACATTTAGCAGACGCTAAATGATTGGTTATAATGATATCCAGCACCCTAATAATAATTTACGAGTTCACAACACATTCGAGAGTGACATAGAGGTTTCCCTTCAATTATCATCATTTTTTTTAAACGCTTATTCAATTGAAAGTGGCCTAACCAGACGCGTTACAAATAACATACAACTTAGTACCTAACCTCAAACACTCATTCAAACTTGCACAACACAGCCCAACAAAATAAACAATGTAACTAACTATATAATAAAAATTTAGGGTGCATACAAATCAGGTCGGCCGTGTGACGGATGATGCAACCAAGAGCGTAGACAGAGACGCACCGTAAAAGGGTCACGCTTCGCAGAAATTAACGTTCATTTAAATATCTACATCAAATAATTGTGGAAGGGTAATGGTTTATTTAGATTACTCACATTAGATGTACGTAAGATTTTTTTTCCAGTTGTTAAATATGTTTCCACGCTACTAAACATTTAGTAGAGGGTTGTTTTAAATACAGGAAGCATTTATAACTTTAAGATGTATCCAAAGATATCTATAGGTGTACGAGGTGTGTAAATTGATTAATGGGAGTGAGTTTTTCTTCTTCAATGTTTTTGTTCGAATAAAACTACAATTCAATATTATTACTCCCCGGAAAACCACAAAGCGCTGGAGACGGTTCTTTAATCTTCATAGCAATGCTGAAATTCCAATACCGGAATAGCATTTAGCCGGTTACAGATGTTTTAATGTTTTCTAGTGTCCGAAAATGAGTTCCCTAGAGACGATTTTTCAATCTTGGGCAGAGGAAAAAGTCACAAAAACTCAAGTCAGGCGAATGAGGAAGCAGGAATGATTTCACTGGCCAAAAACTCGTTTATTCAGAGCCGTGTAACAAGGCACATTATAGTGATACAACGACCTTTTATTGATATGTGGTCTCCACCATCATACTGAACACAAAATCATGGATTCTGTCGACATAAAGGCATTCGTCTTCCTTCCAAAAATGCACTAAACTACTGAAAGACCTGGACCATTGACAAAAAACTGTCTCCCTAGGCCTGCTGAAATTATGCAAAAGATGTACTATGCCCAAGACTGAAGTAAAACCTGATAGCACACCGTAGTTCGAAACGTATGCCCCTCATTTTTAAAACGTACTAGAAAACATTGATTTACAAAAAATCGCTAGGACAAACAAATGACTTTAGCGAGTTCAAACTCGTAGTGGAGGCGCATTCCACGTGTTGCCAGTCTCATTACTTTGATTAACCTTGACTAAATAAATTGATACCTAGGCCAAGCTACAAATATTTTTTCATATAAAAAGTGTTATGGCGTCAAGATAGAAAATGTAGAGAATAAAAATACGTCGAAAATAAGAGGTCGCACAACTAGATCGGACCGTTGGTTTAGGAGAAAATCGGGAAAAACCGGTCTAAGTGCCGTTTTCTCAAAAATTCATAACTCGGTTATTTTTTGAGTTGTAGCGTAGATCATCTGGTCAATATTATTTTTTAATATAAACTTTATATGTGCAAAAAGCAGGCACTGTCTGATGCATAGTTTTCGATCTGTGGCCATTTGAATTTTCAGAAAGAATTTCGAAAATAGAATGTTCATACTTTAAAACGTTCATCTTGGTTTTGCGATATTATCATTTGTTGTTGATATATTCAAATGATAAGATCATGAAATCGCCCGGCGCAACAGTTTTAATATACATGTAGACCAAACAATGGCGCAGCTGGTTTTCTTTTATCACAAAATGCTCACTCCAAATTTCTCTAGCTTGGCCTAACTAATCATAAAGAATATTGGCATAGTAGTATACGACTCCTACCCTTAAGATTGCCCATGAAATTTATCAAATCATCATGACGATTGCTGCCTCATGTCTACAATTAGGCCAGTGCCACATATTCGAAGCATCGTAATTCTTGAGAATTCAGCCACTTTCTTGAATCTATGAAGTTGTTAAAGATAACTTTAGCGTTAACGATATATCGGGTATTTCTAAGAAATCACAGTTATTTTCACAATCAGAACCTAAGAACACTGTTATAGATTTACGTTTAACCAAGGATCTTTTCCAAATTATGACATATACACTTACTGGCAGAAGACGCCTAAAAGTATAGAGGCTATCTTAAACTTTTTCTAATCTGATAAGTGGAAGGGTTTCTATGATTCATTAAATTTCCACAGACAGTACGCTCGAGAAAATCAAATACAATTCAAACACTGTCAACAGTTAGGGTATACTACAGACTCCGCACTGGATGATCTTAACAGACTCATGACAAAGTCAAATGATGACACTAGGCGTGTTCCTGGATATCGAGGGGTCGTTCAACAGCGTTCCTACAACTTCACTAATGAACGAATTGACGCGTAGAACATTCCGACAGAATATGCAACTGGATAGAGGCCGGCCTAAGAGATAGGGTAATCCTTTCCACTCTAGGCGAGGACACAGTAGAAGCAAAGGTGGGAAGGGGCTGACCACAGGGAGGCGCTCTATCGCCACTATACTGGGTGGTCCTAATCGACGATCTCCTGGCAAAAATGGCCAAAGACAGATTTCACCGCCTTCGATATGCGGATGACATGTTGCTAGTAATCAGAGGCAGGAACCTAGAATATGTTTCAGGAAAAACTCGCAAGATCTATCTGTTAATAAGCAGAAAACCGTTATTGTTCCCTTCACAAGAAAAATAGCAGAGAGGGCTCAGATGCCCCAAGCTTAACAGCGTGGAAATCTCAAAAGAGGTCAATTACCTGGGAGTCACTTCTGACCAAAAGTTGGCCTGTGGTCCACATCTCAACAAGGTGATCCAAAAGGCAAAAATTGTCCTTGGGAGATGCAGAAGTTTTATGGAGAAAGTTGGGGACACAACCAAAAGACGAACCTATGGCTGTATAAATTGGTAATAAGACCAATGATAACATATGGTTTGGTTGCCTGGAGCGCAAAGGTCACGCAATCAGACAACTTCAAAGTGTACAAAGACTGGCATGCGTATGCAAAACGGGTGCTGTGAAAATTACCCCAACTGCAGCCCTAGAGGTGCTGCTAAATCTGCCGCCTTTACATATCTACATATAGGGAGAAGTAAAGACGGTACTGTACAAACTTAAACATGTCCAAAATAGATGAGAATTAGCAAGTAAGCTCCTGGTTTGAGATGCTCTCAGACAAAACAACTCCTGTTTCCATTTTCAGCAGGCACTTTCGGATTGCCATGTCTGATAGGAAAAACTGTAAGGAAGGCCCTCCAATTAAAGCAGACAGAATCTGGTATACTGATGGCTCCAAGACCAACAAGTGGGTCGGAGATGGTATCTACGGAGACATAGGGATGGTGAAGGTAGCCATAAGCCTCGAACAGCATGCCACGGTGTTTTAGGCGGAAATCACCAATCGACTCCAAAGGCCATCAGTACCAAACTGGTCAGGAACTGTACACAGGATCTTGAGGAAGTGGGCAAACTTACCATAGCCTGTCATGAAGGGCACCTAAGAAACGAGGGGCTGACGACTTAGCCAAAGCAGGTTCGGCCACAGAGACGGTAGGCCAAGAACCATTATGCGGAATCTCGGCAGCTCTCTTTAAAACAGCCATCAAAAACTGGATAAACAAATAGTTTCAGAGCTGTTGGCTGCAAACACAAGGACAGCGATAGGCAAATCAGTTAATTCAACACTGCTCGCCCAAGTTCACATCAGGCCTACTTAGCCAAAACCGAAAGGTTGTAAGGATACTGGTAGGTCAACTAACGGGGCATTGTAGAGGAGGAGAAACACAATAAATCCGATAGGGTTGGAGTTGTAGAGGCGCCATCTCCGTTCAAACAAATCTACAATCTAGGGTATACTAAGTATGGAATCATTTTCTAACAAACTCTACTTAATAAACATGTTTTTCAATGTTTGGATGAACCGTTTGTGAATGGAAGTTTGTCGTTTCTTGGTCTTCTGTTTAGTTAAGGTTTAATGTTTTGTTTATTTTATTTCCAACTCGTTTGAATAGTAAACGGAACCTAACAACTCTAACAATTTTTTTACATCACCTAGAGTTTTCTCAAGGCGAGTTTGAAGCGAGAGTCCCAGAGGGGTGAAACTTTTTTCATTTCCTTCGGATTATACAGTTCGAAATTTTTCCTCATTTATCATGTTGACAATACTCTCTTATAAATTGTATATAATAAAATATTTTTTGTGAAAATTTGGTATAATACACGTTTTATACAGCATTTTTGGGCATTGCATTTTCAAAATATTGTTTTAAGATATAATGGATAAGTGACACCCTGCAGTTCATATTGACATTCAATGTGTTGTTGTAACATCGGGAAATACGTGTTAAATTCTGAATTTACTGTTTCAACCCCAACTTTGTGGAATCTAATCATGTTATTGTTATAAATGAAATTAACTGTTTCAAAATAATTCCACTATATAATAAGAAAATGATAAAAATTCTAAAAAACTCGAGAATTGTTTCGATATGTTAAAATATAATCGTCAGAATTAATGTGACGCCTACCTGATGTTTATTTAATATGTTTGGCTCTTGTGATTGACTTAACATATATTACAAATATTAAACCTTAGATATTATTAGCCCTATCAGGATATCTTTTATCCATTTAAGATCAGTATTACTGTGCAATGATATAGGACACCACGGAAATCTATTATCTGCTGATCTTTAAATTATTACTTAAGAAGATAGTTTAATAGTTGAGAACTCCCTAAATTTATCTCTTCTTCATATTGTGGGTCTCTTAAGTATCTTATCTGTTTCTTATCATAAATATGGAGTATTTCTAGTTGCTTTAATCTGTATGCTCTTAAGTGTTCAACATGTCTGATTTCAAAATTTCGAATTGTTTGACCTATATAGACAGCATTACATTCTGGACATTTAAGTTTATATATACCAGAGTTTTTAAACTGGGATATTTTTATTTTTACATTTAACAATTTCGTACTTACATTACTTTCTATTTTAAAAGAAGTTGTTGTATTTGTTGCTAAAGATACTATCTTTGAAATATTATTAGAAATATTACTGGCATATGAGAAATCCCATTATGCAAAACATCTACTTGACACCCAATATTCATTAACATCTAACACAGAATTAGTACTACATATTTGTGATATGAAATAAGAACTAGATTTCCTCGAGGAATTAGGAATTCGAAGACATTTAAGAGACCCGCACTATGAAATTGTCAATGAATAGATAAATCTAGTGAGTTCTCCCTATTAAAATGTCTTCTTAAATAATAATTGTGAAGATCAGCAGATACTAGTTTTCCTTGGTTTCGTATATCATTGAACAGTTATACTAATCTTAAATGGAAACAAGATATCCGGGATATCCCCATAGGGCTAATAATATATAAGCTTTAATATTTGTAATATCATATCTTCTTCTTTCTATTCATATATATTAAGTCCATCACAAGATAAGTCACTTCTTTGTCTTGCCAAAAATAATTATTAAACATCAGGTAGACGTCATATCAAATGGAACGTCTGTCATTCTGACCGATGATATTTTAATATATTGTTACGAAACAGCACACTGGTATAGTCCCTGAATCCGACTCTGTCTAAGTCATATATAAAAGTTAAAATTATGGCGGATCCGCAGGGATTTCTTAGAACTGTTTACGATTGTGACTATCTTATCTAGACATTGTTTTTGTGACCAGTCTTATGTAGAAAATGCCAGAGAGCCAATTGTTTTTGTGTAAGCCGCAATCTAGAATTATCTAGTAAAAAAGGCACTAATATATAAAGGACCGACCACGGAGTTAGTTTAGTTTTAATTTGACATCGTGAGATAAACAGTAAATAAGTGGATATAAATTAGTGAAGTGTTTATATAAATTAGTTTAAGTGCATATACTGTGTATATAATATAAATTAGTGAATAAATAAATTAAGTTAGTAGACATAACGTGTGAGTATAAATTTATCCCACCCGTAATAAAAACGTTTAATTAAATAAGGAAAACATTACAATATCGAAAAAATTGTTAACTTATAAGAATTTATATGGTTTTCTTATTATACAGTGGAATTATTTAGAAACAGTTTTATTTATAACAATGGCATGCTATCTTTATATCAAATTAAAAAAAAATATCAACATATTCAAAAATTTCATTAAAAAATTAACCTGAAACATGTTAACTTTTTTAAAATAGATTTTGATTTAAGAAAAAAAACAATCATTATGAAACCAAATTCTACTATTAAAATACCAAGTTATGGAAATTTTCATTAAACGCGCTGGTTGTGTGGAGTTAAGGTACTACAAGTTTTTATTGTGCAAACGATTCATGTTCAAGTTCCGATGATTTCAAGTTCTTAAAATTTTTATATTTTATAATTTTGTTGATACATTTCAACAATTTTAACATGCTTTTCGTTTAATTTTTGAAATATGTTGATAGTTTTCTTTTATTCAATTTGATAAGAAAGATAAAGATTTACCTATGTTACAAGTGTTGTTTTCCTTTTTAAACCTTTCTGTTTATTAAGATTTAATATAAAAACAACTTTTACACTCCAAAAATCCGTTCAAATAAATTAATATTCATACCCTTTTATAAATTAATCTACCGACGCCCACAGTTAATAAAAGAATATTTATCTAAATGACAGTAACCTTGTATGGTTCCAGATCCTGTGAGCCATCCTGACTCCTGTATGACTTGACCAGGTCGCTGACATATTCCCACACCCCTTCTGCCAGGGCACCGTTATCCCAAGCAGCTGCTCCTAATTCCACATGACGCACCATGACGGGTTTTATAGACACTACACGTTAATCACATCCAAACGATATGTTTATTTAATGAATCATTTGAAATGAATGGATTTCCAAAAAGTTCGACACTAGGATTTAGGCGGGAAGTTCCAGTCATTTCACCAAACTGCAAATTTTTTTCAAATTAATGCAGTTGTTTTTAAATACTGTTAACAGTACCACCCACATACGCGGACATTTAGAAACTTCACTATTCATCTTGAAAGTTTAAAAAAATTGATATTAGATAGGATAATAAATTAAGTTAGAGTAGATTTTGACAATTAATAATTGGTAAACGCTTTTTACGATATGCAGCGCTATTTTTTTGTAGGTTTTAGACAAATTCAAAATTTAACAACTATGTACCAACAAACATAACCTCAAAATTTTTGGTGGAACAATAATTAGTATATTTATTCAGACATTCCCGTGTTATTGAAACACTTTTTTATGGATTTGTCAGTCAATTGAGACTAAATATAAAATATTATAAAAAGGCAAATTAACTCATGAATTGAAACTATTATGTATGTTGTAGTAGTGAACTAAATTAACAAACGTTCTTATTTCATTATTTCTTCAAAATGGCGTCATTCAGCTTCGATACATTTTTGTATAAGATTTTCCATTTGGTTGGTAATTTCCTTGGTAAAATCTATTAACAGACAATTCCTTTGAAGCATAAGTAACTATTATTTTGAACAAAAATAAATTATATGCATGTCTATCCTTGTTAGCCATATTTTCAACATGTATGAATGAATTTGGGAATATAAAGGTGTTTGGGAACATCTGCAACCAACACAATTATTCTTGTGTTAAAAATTTTTTTAAAACACACATATCCGGCCGAAAGTACGTACTTTGCGCTTTGGTTTGGATATATACAATCTAACATTTCTGCGTTGGTACAGATGCCTACAGTGGGCCGAAAGTAATTAATCATGCAATGACACTGATACACGAGACGGTAGTTAGTCAATCGCCATCTGTTTAAATCGAGACGCGTAACGGCGAGTGCGGAAACATAACGAGTGCATGAAATGCACTTTCTAACGAGTGAGTACTCTATTTTTCCTACGACCACACTTTTAAAGAATAATCTCTCAATTATTAAATTATTTATGACACAGAAGAAATAACATATTTATATACTTTTATTAAATCAATTTCTGATATAATTTAAAATCAAATTTGAATTATTAGTACGCATTATTTTTTTTAAACCGTTCATACGTGTGGTTTGACAAATCGATAATCAAACCTAAAATAATGTTACGAAACAGCACACTGCTATAGTCCTTGAATCCGACTCTGTCTAAGCCATGTATGAAAGTTAAAATTATGGCGGACGCGCAGGGATTTCTTAGAACTGTTTACGATTGTGGCTATCTTATCTAGACATTGTTTTTGTGACCAGTCTTATCTAGAAAATGCCAGAAAGCCAATTGTTTTTGTAACATAGAATTATCTAGTGAAAAAGGCACTAATATATAAGGGACCGACCAGCGAGTTAGTTTAGTTTATAATTTGAAATCGTGAGAAAACAGTAAATAAGCGAGCAGTAAAGTATTGATATAAATTAATGATTAAGGTTGTGTGTATATAAATTAAATTTAAGTGAATAGTTAAGTATATATAAATTAAGTGTTAGTGTGTAGTTTAGTGTTTAAGTAATTAGTTAGTAGCATTACCGTGTGTTTAAAGTTTATCCCACCCGTCATAAAAACGTTTTAATAAATAAGAAAAACATTACATTGGTGTCAGGTGTGGGGTAATATAAATAAATTGCCACGTAAAAATGGCCAAGAGACTATGTGACTTGAAAGTGTCTGTGTTAAGAGCAGAATTGGAAGATCGTGAGTTGGAAATGTCCGGTAAGAAAAGTGAATTAGTAGAAAGACTTAAAGTGGCACTGGAAAATGACGGCTTTGATCTAGAAACATTTTTATTTAATGACGAGGCTTCCACCTTAAATTGGTCAATTTCTGCTAACATGCACGAGAAGATTTCTGCTATGAAGAACGATATTTCTGCCATGGAAGAGAAAATTTCAAAGAATGTGAAAAACGATATTTCTGCTATGAAAAACGACATTTTTGCTAATATTGACGACAAAATTTCTGCTTTGAAGAAGGATATATCTGCCGATATCGTATTAATGAAAAACGACATTGCCGCTGACGTTGAAAATGAAATTTCGTCTCTAAAATCTGAAATCGAGAATAAAATGTCAACGATGGACGAGAAAATCGAGAAAGGGATTACAAAGATGGACGAGAAGATTGAGAATAAGATGACAACGATGGACGAGAAAATCAAGGAGTTAGAAAAAAAGATGACAGATATAAGAACTCAAGACACGCCAGCGGAAGAAAAGAAGATCGAGCAAACAAAACATTGAAAGCCAGAAACACACCCTAAGTTAGAAGACATTGGTAGTTTTACCCGAGTCAAGGCCCCAACGTTCGATGGAAAAATGTCGTGTACCAATTACGGGAAACAATTTGAAGCAGCCGCTAGAGTGAATAATTGGTCCGATAGACAGAAGACAGTGAAATTAACTATCGTACTTCGGGGATATGTCTTAGATGTACTACAGACGATACCACTGGAAGAAACGGATGACTTCGAGCAGCTGAAGGAGAGGTTGGACATGCGATATGGTCATGAACATCTAGAACATTTGTATCAATCTCAGCTGAAGAACCGAAGGCAGAAACGTGATGAATCCATTCAAGAATATGAAATGGACATTGCCCGACTAGTTTGATTTGCTTATCCGTCAGCACCAGAGAACATGATGGAATATCTGGTCATCCAGGCCTTTATTGATGGCTTACGTGACCCCGATATGAAGCAGCCACCATGGCTTCCGGATACAACAAAGGTAGGACCGTACAGGAAGAGGTGACGATGACAGACTTGACCAAATCGCCAACTTGTTGAAAGGTATGGTAGACAAGAAGCCGAAGAAAATCAGGTGCTGTAATTGTGGCGAGCTAGAGCATGTACGCATTTCGTGTAAGCGTCCTACGACTCCTGCAAACCAAGAACCTCTTAAATGCAAAGCAGCCACGGAGAGCTCGCGGTACAATAAAGGTAGGACCATGCAGGAAGAAGATTGCGATGACAAACTTGACCAGATCGTCAACTTGTTGAAAGGTATGGCAGACAAGAAGCCGAAGAAGATCAAATGCTGGAAGTGTGGCGAACTAGAGCACGTACGCAGTCCGTCTAAGCGCCCCAAGACTCCTGTAACCCAAGAACTCCAGTCAGAAGGGAAATCAGACAGGGGTGAACATCCAGCTGATGTGAATCACCGAAAAGCCAACTCCTTGCCTAGACGGTCATGCCCTGTAGACTATTCACAATGCAACAAATCAAAATCTAAGGAAGTTGCAGTTTCAAGAATTACAGTAGTCAATGAAGAATGGTCACCCACCAGGATCAGAGAAGATCAGGAGAATGATCCTCACCTGAAGATGATCCGGCAATGGAAGGAATAAAATCGGCGACCTACATGGCAAGAAGTGTCAAGATCTTCACCGACACCCGTGTCCTGGAAGAATGGCTGTTGAAAAGAGTCCTTGAAAACGATGATGGTTCCGAGATGAGGAGACAGCTAGTTATACCGAGAACAAGAGTAACTGAAGTACTAAAGAAGTTACACGACAGTTCATCAGGGGGTCATATGGGAGTGAAGAAAACCCTCTAGCGAGTTCGTGAAAGGTTTTATTGGATGAACAGCTCCGAGTAATGGACCACATCGTAAGAGAAAGGCACCTATGAAACAGTATAATGTTGGAAGCCCTTTCGAAAGGAGTGCTTTAGACATCGCTGGACCATTTCCGACGACAGAAAATGGTGGTAAATACATCCTGGTTATAATGGATTATTTCACAAAGTGGGTGGAAATTTACGCTATCCCGAACCAAGAGGCTACAACTGCCGCGAATGTATTGGTAAAAGAATTTATCAGCCGATATGGAGTGCCCTTGGAAGTCCACAGTGACCAGTGAAGAAATTTCGAAAGCCATCTATTCCAGGAGATTTGCGACAAGCTGGGAATGAAGAAGACCAGGACAACAGCATTACATTCACAGTCAGATGGAATGGTCGAGAGAATGAACATGACTATTGGAAAATACCTGTCCAAAGTAGTTTCCAGCCATCAGAGAGATTGGGACCAGTATCTTGCCCTATTCGCATTGGTTAGGTTAGGCTTATCGATCTGCCGTCAATGAGTCCACGGGTGAAACACCTGTGACCTGGAATTTGGCTGTCGGTCTGGAGAAGATCTAGCAGGAGAAAACTACGTGATCCAATTGAGAAGAAGGCTGGACTATATTCATGAATTATTTCGAACAAATCTTCAAGTTGCCAGCGACAGAATGAAAAGTCGGTACGACACGTAGGCAACAGAAGGCGGTTTTAAAGAAGGGGACAAAGTATGATTACACAACCCGACGAGGAGAAAAGGATTTTCTCCAAAATTACAAAAATCCTGGGAAGGTCCATACTTTATCAAGAAAAGGATCAATGATGTTATATATCGCATAAGCAAGATCCCCAACGGAAAACCAAAAGTAGTTCACCAAAACCGACTAGCGCCATTCGAAGGAGACCATGACCTAGAGAAAGTAGTAAACCATATTCGAGATGTGTCTGACCCTACCTTCGATGAATTTATGGGCGCGTATGAAGGTACCGGGAAAGCTAGATATGGAGTCACTTCAGAACAGTGACAAGATTTGTTCACTCTTCTGGAAGATTATTCACTGGTATACAACATCCCCGCCCGTCTCAAGAACGCACGAGGGTTGGCATCAGTCTTTCAATAGAAGTTCGGGGAATTAGAAAAACTTGAATACCAGATTCCAGCCCCTGGCAAAACACTGAAACTGAAACATAATTCGCGGTACGTCTTCTATGTGGTAACTAAAAATGAATTTCAAGATCAATCTACCTACCGCGATGTGTGGGAAGCACTGCGAAACCTCCGAGACCATGTGTTAGCGTGAAGAGATTGGCGAGTCATCAGGAACATGGTAGGTGTTATCTTCCAAGATACCGGTGTCCAGATATTAATTTGCAGCTACAACCCCCGTTATCAGTATCCGATGAAGACGGTGCCCTGTTATTTCCATAAGATCGGAAAGTGTAGAAATTGTGCTAGTTGCCGATTCTAACATCCAGTCTCGGCTACACAAAAGTTCCAGGGGGAACTTCCATTTAAGGAGGGGGTAATGTTACGAAACAGCACACTGGTATAGTCCCTGAATCCGACTCTATGCCATGTAGAAAAGTTAAAATTATGGCGGATGCACAGGAATTTCTTAGAACTGTTTACGATTGTGACTATCTTATCTAGACATTGTGACTATCTTATCTAGACATTGTGACTATCTTATCTAGACATTGTGACTATCTTATCTAGACATTGTTTTTGTGACCAGTCTTATCTAGAAAATGCCAGAGAGCCAATTGTTTTTGTGTAAGCCGCAATCTAGAATTATCTAGTAAAAAAGGCACTAATATATAAGGGACCGACCAGCGAGTTAGTTTAGTTTATAATTTGACATCGTGAGATAAACAGTAAATAATCGAACAGTAAAGTGTTGATATAAATTAATAATTAAGGTTGTGTGTATATAATTTAAATTTTAGTGAATAGTTAAGTACATATATAAATTAAGTGTTAGTGAGTTAGTGTTTAAATAAATTAGTATGTAGCCATAACGCGTGTTTAAAGTTTATCCCACCCGTAATAAAAACGTTTTAATAAATAAGAAGTGGAAACTGTTTTGCCTAGGCACAGGGTAATTCAAAGTTATTATTGTATTTTTAGTTTAAATTAAAATAATTAATTTATTGTATAAATGTACTTGCTTAAGAGGCGAATTAATAACAAGACATAAAAAAGCGGACAGGTATTCATACTATTTATTGGATTTGTTTTCGAATAAGTACCAAACTTTATTTACAGGTTATGTTATGTTATATATACTACTGTTTTTTAAATATTAAATAACAAAAAGTTGAAAACAAAGCCATAAAGCAGGAATGTGGTAGCAAATGACGCGAGTACAGTTAATTTATAATTCATATTCATTGTTACATACGAGCGTACGATATTTTCTATATCACACGTGTGTGATATTTTTTCCATTACTAGGGTGATATGAGCTACTTTCCAAAGAACAAAACAGTGTGCTATGTGTCGTTTTCATACGTGATCGTAGAAAAAATAGTTTACACTTAGTAAGAAAGTGTCTCATTGCAGTACAAAGTAAAACAGTGTTGTAACAAGTTGAATCAACAAAGCATACTTTTTTTCTACGACTATAATAGAATTTATATATTCCAACGTAGTTTTTGATTATGGAATAGCTTCATTCTAGTCCTAAGGTAAGAATATTCATTATCGCTCTTGGTATGGAATGAATACTTCTGGCGCTCTCTATATGTCACGGTTCATTTGACAGAAAGAGAAAATAGACGTGTTCCGTTATCTACGCCAGCTGCACCAGCAGAGTAGAAGAAGTGCAGAAATATCAAAATGCATAAAAAACCGTCTAAAGTGAACGTAAAATGACTAACATGGTCGATGAGTATTAATTTTTAGAGCCAGAAGTGTAAAACACGGGCGGAATTTAAAATTCTACTCTTGTACACTCGCCTACGGCTCGGGAAAAAATCATTCCACTCGTTTAAAATTTTGCTTACTCCACCCTTGATATAGAATATACTAATGGGGTAAATTTAGTGAAAATTGCAGGCAAGAATTATTACTTCGAAATACATGAAGTTTCAAAAATATGGTAAAATTAAGTTTAGAACCCCGCCACTGGCTAATTAGAATTTGATAAAATTAATACCGTTCATGTGTTTTGGTGAAACTGAGACCTAAAAAAAAATTTATTTGTATTTCCATCCCACGAGAAGATATGCGATTATATGCGTATTTCTTCAGTACTCTTTATCAGCCTATATCTCACAAACGAACACGGTTAAAGAAAGTACAGCAAACGCCAAAGATGATGGCGAGCGGACGCACAGGTAGAAACCCTCCCAGCCCAACTACCATTGATTTGTAATAATCGGACTTGTCCTCACTTAAATAAAAAATTTACCACACAATACCACTATAAGAAACGAGAAGACAAATAGTGAGACGCCTTTGCACGAAGCATTTGCATACGAGTATATCAAGAAGAGTTGTTGAGGGAGTAAAATTAATAATGGGTTAGTGCACAAGGGGTTTGTTCGCAATTACGATTGCTATATTCCGTATACGCCGCATTACTGATGACGTCACATCGCCATTTTTAAATGTACTGGGTTCCAAACAAACTTTGTATAAACTTGAATTATTGTATTCTCTTGCGGTTACATCGTTTTAGAGGCATTTTTAAGCTGAAAAAAGTTGAGTGAAACATATATAAATGTAAATCGAATTAAAATAGGTATTTTGAGGTTAAGTTATTTTAAACCTTGATGTTTTCGGCTTATCATGAGTGTATATAAAAATATAAATAACAATTATTCGTTTACTTATCTTAAATCTTTTCATTCTATGAATTGAAAAAAATTTAATTATTTTGTTTGATAGATAGATAGATAGATATTTATTAACTACTTTACAATAAAATGTGTAGCACGTCAAAAAGAAAATACATACAAAAGAGGTATACCAAATATATCTTAAGATAAAAACAGAGTAAAATGTCACAGCAGGTGTTGATATTGCCTCGACAATGCACAATGTAATCATCAACAGAGTAGAAACAATATTTAAGGAAAAACTTTTTTAAATATTTTTTAAAAGCATTGGAGCCCAAGGTTTTTACAATTGATGGCAAAATATTAAAAAGCCTATAGTTTGGTGAATTTGATTGCGTCTTATTTAGCCGAAAGTAGCTGCATCTGATATGATGAGCATTACGAGTGTTGTAGTCGTGGATATCTGAATTTCTTGACAACATTGACTGTTTCCCATGAATTTCAATTACAGTATGAAATAAAAACAAAGATGGTAATGGCATAATTTTATACTGTATGAAAAACTGTTGACAATGATCCCTGAAACCAAGATCAGCAAGCGCCCTTATCGCCTTTTTTTGCATTCTAAATACCGTTAAAGCATGGGAGGAATAAGGAACTTGAAAGTTTTTTGACTAAATGCTCAATATGTGCCTGCCAACTTAGCGTGTCGTCTAGGACTAATCCAAGTAATTTCACATTTTTTGTTTTTTGGTAAAATGACAACTGATTACTTGCAGATATATGCATGATTTCAGTTTTATTATTATTCAATTTAAGCTTGTTCGATGAAAACCATTCATTTGCCCTGTTACTAACGCAATCTAGAGAGGCGGCTAAATTCGTATTATCTTTCTCCGAAATAATAAATGTTGAATCGTCTGCAAATAGAACCGACATATAGGGTAACATAAAACGGCTCAGATCATTAATATAAATTATAAACAAGAGGGGGCCTAGAACCGACCCCTGAGGGACTCCATGACTTACCTCCAGAAAATCTGATGTTACACCATTCACTGTAACACATTGTTTTCTGTTTGACAGGTAAGAACCAATAATCTTCAACGGAATTCCCCTAACTCCATAATAATTTAATTTCTCTAAGAGAATGTCGTGAGAAACGCAGTCAAATACCTTTGAAAGACCGCACAGCATTATGGCCGTACGGTTACCATGTCAAGTCCTTCCACTACGCCACTCACAACATTAAGAACTGCCTGGGTGGTTGAGCGGGAATTTCTAAAGCCAAATTGGGAGCTACTGAAGAATTCGTTTGAATCAAAATAGTCATACAGCTGTTTTTTTTATTAATTTTTCAATGACTTTACTGAATATTGAAATAATACTGATAGGGCGATAATTATCGATTACAGAAGCATCGCATTTTTTAAAAAGAGGAAGCACTTTGGATAGTTTAAAAATATCGGGATAAATACCGGAGTTAAAAATAAGATTTATGAGTTCCGTAAAAGGTTTTGCAGCAATATAATTGGTCTCCTTCAAGATGCGGCTATTGAGTTCATGAATATCAAGACAATCAGAATTTTTCAATGAATTAATGGCTGAAGAGACCTCAAAGTGAGTGACCGGTTGTAAATAGAATGAACCGCAAGGAGCAGGAAAATTTTTAAAACATAAGATCTCGGCATTAGAAATGTTAGGAAGATATTGAATGCTATTGACAGCAATTTCACAAAAGAAGGTATTTATCTCATTTAGTGACAAATCAGGAGTTATTAAGTAGTATTTCGATTTCCTTCTTTCATAGTTAATAACCTTCCAACAAGCCTTTGCTCTATTTTCAGACGACATGATAAATTTATCATAAGCTGATTTTTTAGCGGATTTTAGCCTGCTATTATACACTACCCTCAGAGTCCTATACTTTTTTAGATCTTCTGGCTGTTTTCTTGCATCGGCTATTAACTTCAAGATGAAAGTTGATTTCTCAGGTACCTTAAATCATCTGTAAACCAAGACACTGGAGAATGTTCAGTGCCTTGCTTAGCTTTTCTTAGAGGAAAACTCTCCGAACTTAAATTATGAAAAGGAAAGAGGCCAAAACGTCTACATCCGATAGTCCCGATATAAAAGTCAATAATGGCTAGATGATGTTTTAATCTATTTAGTCCTTTGGAACCCAGACACTGACCTATACTAACTTTCTACATCATACTAATGTGGCACATGGTGGCGGTTGATTTGGGAACCTGAATTATTTAATAATGGCTTTTAGAATCTAACGTCCACTGTAATTCATTGGGAAGATCGGTTTTCGCATTTTTTTCTAAATAGTATTAAAATTACCTCAAGTTTAATCCAATTAACAATAAAATTTTCCTTCAAACTCGATTATCAGTAACGCCACTGGAAAAAAGTCCTGTTTCATTGAAAAAATTAATATTTTTGTCTAAGTTCCACCTTCAATACTGTAGAAAATAGGAAAACAATGTAATTTTTTATACACCCTCTATATCATTTTGTAATCGATACAAATGTGAAAACCTAAAAGCTTTTAAAAATCCAATTTTTGAAATTATATGAAGTAATACAAGCGTTTACATGAATATGTTATAACATTGGGAATTTTCCATAAGCTTCCGTTACACGGGGTGGCATATATCGAGGGTGCATTCACCACCTGCCGATAAAAAGATTCTCGAGAAAGAACACAGTTTCACACTATTTAACCAAACAATATCATCTGAGTCATCGATGTTTCTGAAAACTTCCATAATAACCTCATAGAGGATTGTTTACGTCTCTAGAAAGGTCAAATTGATTGCGGATGGGAATTGTGCAGTAGACATGTGTCGTTTTTTACAATAGATCAGTCGATTATTCGACATAGTGAAAAATTGACAGGGTGGTCGAGTTTCGCCAGAAAATTAATGGATATGTTTAACTTCAGTTTCTGAGAATACTTGGTATTGTAAAAGACTGCCGATAATTTTATTTTGCGAAATGCATTGAACAAAAGTTGGGTACTTGAAAATTTATAAGTGGAACTAATCTTTTGAGACAATTTTAGGAAAGAACGTTGTCATTTAATTTTAATTTGAAATACACATATATTATAATATTCTATAACATTGCTTGACCTTCAACAGAATGTAAAGTGCAATGGTATTAATTGGAGATACATATACAGAATATATTCGATTAGCACCCCCATCATAATAAATCGAAATTACATAAATACAGGAATTAGTGCTTCTTATGTGGTCTACTAACGATTCTTGTACTCGAGCGGGAAATCGTAATTGAAAGTGGAGGTGCTGGCTTAACGTAAGTTAGCACCTCTCCTCATTAAAATTACGTACAATCAAAAGTTAGAAGGTTAGAAATATGTGCTTTTAGAAGCATTTAATAATATTAGGCTACCTATACTAGTTTGAAAGATATACGCCAAAAAGATCGATATATACACCGTTGATACAAGAATAAAGTCACAGTTAAAATACAGATAGCGAATTGGGTTTCCTCTTAAAATGTTCCTCGATTTACGTGCTTTCAAAATATGCCCAATACGATTTTCGCGCTAGTCCCCTTTAGCCGACAAACCGCTCCCCACGTGAGCACCACAATATTTACAAGAGTAAGTAGCAGTTAAAATACAGATAGAAAATCTGGGCTGAAAATGTTTTATGAGCATTCGGAATATGTACGATGAAAAGATTGTGGATGAAGAAACATAAATAAACATTTTATAAGATTGTTGAAAAATTTTTATTTTTATCTTATTATTTTCTCTGATGATGTACGTAAAATAAAGTTTTGATGCTCCAATTTTGCTATAAAGATAGAATTAATAGTTACAAATTTACAATCATTAGAAAATGAAATCAGTTAAAATGCTTTTGTTGCAGTGTTGATTACATTTATAGGAAGAAAAGTTTTTAAAGTTATTAACTGCATAAATATTGGTTGGTATAAAATTTTACCAAAATATTGGGATAATTATTAGTATCAAATATTAGACAGGAACAAATGAGATGAATTGAGGTATACAAGTGTGCAATATAATAAACTCATTGAGAAAGAAAAACTTTACAAAGTATAATTAAATGTAATTATATATTTTGAATGTATAATAATCACGAAAATCTCATTAAGCATATTTCAAAAGCTCAAAAATCGAGGAACATTTTAAGACAAAAACCAATTCGCTATGTGAATTTAAACTTCTAGTATCAAATGTGTATATATCGATCTTTTTTGGCGTATATCTTCTAAACTATTATAGCTAGGCTAATTTTATTAGATACTTCTAAAAGCACATAATTCTAGCATTCTAACTTTTTGATTGTATGTAATTTTAATGAGCGGAGGTGCTAACTAACAGAAAACAAAAGCTTCGTCCCCTTATCAATTCAGTTTTTAGATAAAAATACATTTTAAAAAAAAGTTTAACATTTACAGAAAATCGCAATTGATGTAATACATTAAAATGCAGCTATTGTGCCTTTTGACCGATGCAGTTTAATCAAATTGCCGCTTTTCGAGTTTCATCCAGTTTGTCAAAGCCAGCAGCTGACAAAAAGCTTGTTAAAACCTTTGCTACTGTGGCCAGCAGTTCTCAATGTCATACAATTTGAGAGCCTGCGGCAATCTGCACTCATAGTACAGTCAATAGATGATTTTTTCTTGCACTAAATTGCAAGAGTTATTTTAATTTTAAATAGGTTCAGTATCACGTACTGAATGTAAATGCACAAAATCCTGACAAAATTGGAGGACGGAAATGTCCCCATTTTGAGAAAAACCGTTTCGGTCTATATCTCCGTAGATAATTAAATTTCGTTTCTTTTTTTATATGACTTATACGACTATTACGATTTATGTATTGACTTTTGGACCGATATCTCTTCTAACAATTGTTTAAACAATGAAATGCTCATGGCATCTACAAATCTTGTAGAACTTTAACTTTGAACATTTTTTTAAATTAATACTTTTGAAGTTATTCCGCGTTCAATGTCGCACTACCGGGTGCAAGGTTAATAAAAACGAGATATGTATAGTGTAACGATGACAATTCAATAAATATGTAACAAAATATTAATGATAGCAATTAGCAATAAATAATTTCCCTTCTTACCTACAAAAAACAACGACTACCCATTGAATTTTTTATTAAATTTATATTATATTTTATATAATTAAATAGTACGCCTCTGGATTATTATCAAATAAATAATAGACTGACGGCATAATGAAACAAAGGAATAAGAAGACCGGAAATGTATGTAAAAAGACATGGAGATTTTATGTTGAAAAACGTACAACCCAAAATGAATAAGAAATCTTCTTCGACTCTCGCGTGTTTAGCGGCCGGTGAAGATTCAATTATACCCTCCTCTTTCTTTTCGTCACCTTCTTCGGTGGCATAGAAAGATCTCAACGCCAATTTTTCGTCGGCATTATCTACAATATCTTCGACGTCGTACAATTCGGTATTGGATGATTCGAGCATTTTTCCTCTGCGCAATTCTCACAGATTACCGTGCATTCCAACCCTGCTTTTCGGCACCCTCAGATTCTGCCACAGCCAGTTCTGTATTTGCAAGAAATCCACTCTAGCAGACTGGGTGGTGCAATTGGCATCGTCGACGCGATTGGTTTAAGACCCTGTGGTGTGCGTGTCCAGCCCTATTCTTCTGGATCCAAATAATTTCAGCCAGGCTTGAACTTGCTAGTAAGCGCGATAAGAATGAACGAAAGCATGAACCATCATGAAAGACAGATAAAATATTATGGTTTGAAAACAATTCTAGAATGTTTTAGAATGCATTTTAATCGGCGGCGTATAAGACGTCATGGTTTGATAAGAAAATGCAATGTATTCAAACTGGTTCGAACCGTATTAGTAAGGGAATTCGGCTTAAATATCTATGTTTCCTGAAATAAAATTAATAGGCACTTCGATATGATTTTGTTTTTCTCAAAACTGGATGTATGGTTGAAATATGTTATAATTTCACGAATAATATTGCTCAAATCTTTGAATAGATCTTCTTGTTCCGGATTTAAGCCAGAAATTGTTCACCAAATATGTTAAATATTTTATATTTTTATGATAAATTTCAATCTAATATGGCGAATAATGTGAAACGCCATTCGACCAAAGCGCTCTCGTCACAGTCAACTTCTCAGATTTAATGTTGTCATTGATTTTGCATGAGTCATTATTAATTTTTCTTTCCCTCTATTTAGCAGTATGAAATTATTTATAGTATGAAGAAATGTATTTATTTAAGACTGATTCCTACTTTTTTTTACTAGGGCAAAGGGAAAATGAAAAAAATTAAAACTATTTAAAATACAATGTAGGTATAAAATTTTTGTAGCTTGAATTTTTTTCCGTAAATTTTTTCTCGGTTGCGATATTTTTCAAGAAAATTCTCACCTCGAAAAATTTTTCGGAAATTATTCAAGCTATTGGGGGATTATAAGTGAAACTTTATTTTTCAAATTTAAATCATACAGGTTGTCCCTGTTATAATATCGGATTGTTAACCACTGGGCACATGCCGACTCTGGATTTATGTATGTAACGTAGATTCATTTATATCGTGAAAAACAACACATGGATGTACGTAATCAATCACTGGAATTTTACAGAAGTCCAATATATACATAGTTTAGAAATTATGTCTAAACATAAGTTTTTATTTAAAGACTTAAAAGACCTATAACTCCGAAAGTAAGATTCTTAGGCCAAACATTTATTTGAACTTCTAACATTATTTTGGCACCTTGTATATATTCATATTGACAATCCACAAATTAAGAAAAGATGTTGAGTGGCCGATGACAGACTGGCGTATGTGCAGTAAGTGCGTTGAGAATATTCACGACCCTTTTACTTTCAATACCTTTTGTTATTCCACCACTGATAAACAGGCCAATGTGGTTTTGTTGTCGGAAGTAATTTTTTGCGTTCAATCCGAAATCGGCTTCAGAACATCGGAATTATGAAATATTTGAGGTTATGTACTAAAAAAATTACGTTTTTGGTTACGTTCGTACAAAAGGCAGTGATAAAGCGAAAAATTGCGTTCGTGTACAAATCTGGTGCGAGAAATTATTTCAAAAACGAGATCCAGATTTTTTGTAGACCCGTGTATTATATAGCACGTTGTCAGATGTGTCGCCATATATATTTGTGACGATATTTTTTTTTAAATATCCAATAATTTTATTTGTTCGAAACTTACTTAATTTATTTACTTGCCTACGTAGCCCATGAACCCTTCTTTTCACAAGCCAACGATTTGTCTCCTAATAGTAAGTACTTTGATTTTTTAACATTTCCCCGAATGTTGGTTTTCGTTCATTCGTTAAATTTAAAATAGCAAACGCCTCTTGCAAGTGAAACATCAGTGAAAGACTCCTTGCTAAATGTCTTTTTTTTGTTATTCCCCTTGTTCGTTAAACCCTAAAGCCCAAGTTATCTAATTCACCAGAATAATAATCCTAACCTTTCACCCTCTGGTTACATTAATTCGTTTTTTCTTGTAACCTATATTTTTTTTTATATGTAGTCAACTTTTTTATATCAATATAGCTGAGTACCTAACAGTATTCCTTAGTTTTTCAAAAAGGAAATTTCCCCTTCTTTATCAAAAATAGTCAAAAAACAAGCATGATGCGCAGCAGTTCACTTGACACAGAGTTTATTATTAATCATATTTTCCATTCATTAACTGTCAAAATCTACTGCCATTATCTGTAATAAAATTTGAACATAGTATTTTGGACACAATAAATTTAAAAAGAAAACATATAATTACTGATTGAAGTAATAGCACAAGCAACATATATGAGAAAGCCTAGTTTGTCACAAATTGTGGATACCTTACTTGCAGATTTTTGACTTGTCTACAGCTATTACGACATTTTTAATTGAGTCTTTATGTTCCAAATCATCAAAGAAACATTATACAACCCTATACACCCGTTCGTTTTCCCCATTTTATCCTTACCAACTTAACTTATTCCAAAATGCTATTTTTTTCCAATCAATTGAAAATATATGATAATTAGTCGAAATAACTATTAAAATATTATTTACTATTTAAATTTAACTTGCTGTATATAATTTTATTAATCAATAATTAATATTTCAAAAATATAACCTACAATTTATTTTCAACTAAAAAACTTTATTAATACTGAAAAAATTGAAAATAAATGCACTTATGAATTAATTTATATTCGTTGTATCCAAAATACTATTTTTTTAAATGTTTATTTTTCACGTAAACCATACCACACATTTCCACAATTTCATTGAAAACTCCGTTATCAACACACTTTCATTTATATATTCCAAAACATTAATGAACATTGACACGCTGTTACCAAACTACGTCATAAATCATCGTAATCAACATTTCACACAATTCGCACAATTTTAAAATATGCACTGACAATCCGCTTCAATGACGCACTAAATAAATCGCACATAAACATTTTTCGATTTTCGCGCGCTGTGTATACAATATATCACAATCTAGCCGGCTCTGATTGAATGTACCATTCGCATGTCGATTAGCGTTTGTTATGAAAGCGCGTAGTAGTATAAACACACATAGCACGCTAGATCTGGTGGAAGATCGGCTACCGCTGGTTTTCGTTTCGCCTTCGCCCGGTTTTAGAGTGTAAATGAGGAATGAATGGGTAGCGCAAAACGCCAAAAAGAAACTTACGAGGCAGCGGCGTCCAGACCGTATTTTTTTAGAAGCGATACGTTTGGAAATGATGTGACTTGAAGCGTTTTTTTTAATTTGTGATTATATATTCACTATTAAAAATAAAATCGATAATAATGGGATGCGCAAAATTTTTTTAAATTATCTATTTACAACTTTATTTCATTTGTATTTTTATTGTTAGGGTCCATTTTACCACATTCTGATATGTAAGTGTCGGATATCTCATTCACAAATTTTGTTTTTGTTACTTGACATAAAGTAAGATAGTGACAAAACTTACGGTTAAGCTATCCCACACTTGTCAGAAGGTGGTGAAAGAGGCTCTTAGTATTTTCCATTTTTAACCAATAAATATCTGGAGTGTTATTAAAAGGATTTATTTAAATATTTACCGGGAACTGGGAGCCAATTCTTGAAATAAATCCGTATACGGATTTGGCGATATTCGGAAAAAATTCGAATTAAATCGAGTATTTGTATTCTTGAAATCGGTATGAGACTTTTGTTATACGAATTTGACATAGAATGGGTCAAGCTAGGCGAATTTGATTTTCCGTATACGAATTGAATATTCTTAAACCTCTAACCGCACTTTTACAGATGTGTGTTTATTTTTACTCGCTTTCTTTTGTATACTTTTGAGGTTTCGTAGGTATATATACTTCTGAACAACTTACAAATTTCTCGGTTTCGTGAAAAAACGACCTTTAGATCAATATCAGTGAGCAGTAAATGAAGACTTTCTTTTGGTAATGAACAACGAACTTAAACTTAATATGTTTATATTTTTTTACTTCTGATTGATTGGTACGTATTAAGGTTTGTTTAAGGCTAGCTTGGAGGATTTTGCCCTTTTGTGGGCGATTGGAGCATTAGAAGAAGCCGAAATTTATGGAAATAATCGTCAGCATAGGGAGTTTTTGAAGAACTAAGTGACAATCAATTTATTGAAATTTATCGGCTATCAAAACCTTTGGCCACGGAGTTAATTGATTTGTTAGAACAAAATATAAGACATCCAACAAGATTGTCAGCCTTAGATATTGAAACAAAGGTAATTTCAATGATACCTGTAGAAAATCAGTATACTTTTTTTTTAGATCCTCACAACGTTAGGTTTTTTTGCTGCAGGATCATATCAAACAGATGTTGGATACAGCGTGATGCATGGGATTTCCCAATCATCTGTTAGTCGTGCTGTTGATAAAATTACCAATGCACTTAACAGACCTAAAATTTTAAATGCATATGTAAGACTTCCACGTAATGCTCAATAATTACAACAAACAAGAGCCCGGTAATTACCAAATTATTTCCAAAAATGATTTTTAATAATTGATTTTCTTTTAGATTTAATGAAAAATTTAATTTTCCTGGGATAATGGGGTGCATCGATTGCACTCATGTAGCATTTTTCTCTGGTCCTTGGTCATAGTTTTCTTAAGTGCACGATCCATAGTAAAATATATATTAAGTCTGAGCGAGTATAAAATAAAAAAAAGCAAATAGAATTAATATCGTTCTACGTTTGGGAAATAAATTTTGGTTTATTTGCTCTTCTCTTTCAACATTTGTTTCGGCGCGCATACAAAAAAGAAGAAAATATGCTGAGAAAATTATCCGCCGGGATATTACCCAAAAAAGAAAATTGAAACAGAAGAAAAGAGAAGTTCTAAAACTATTTATTCGAATCAAATATCCGTATACGGAAATTTTTCCGCATACCATTCAAGAATTAAGATTGACGACCGTATTCGAATCTTTGGTTCGAATTTTATTCGTATGCTACTGATATCCGTATAAGTTTAAGAATTGAGTCCCTGGTTTGACGAAAGCAAATTCCACTTCAATCATATACTATATCGAGGAAATATGTGAAAGTGTGATATCTGTTGAGAAATTTCTTCGCATTTTTTTCAACATAAATGTATCTAACTTAAACAGTTAGGTAAGGAGCGTTTCTACTTCGACAAACTGAATATACTCAGTGAGATAGAAAGGGGTGAAGGTAGAGATAATAAGACCAACCCAAATGTCAGCATCACCTGCGCGTGTTCCACCCTGCTAGATAACCAACGAGGCTCTGACGACCGAACGATTGCCGGGATAAGCAATCCTACACTTACTGACCAACAGCTTCGGGTGGACGAGCTAGTAAGTGGCAGGACACTCTTGTCCTGAGTTGGGAAATCGGCTCCGAAGGCGGAGGAATCAGAAAATGATCAACGGCATAAGTATGTGGTAGGCAAATGGGAACCCAACACATTAAAGACTCATAAGAGTTTTCCCTAGTATTATCACGATGGCTATGGTCCAGACAAAATTTAAAATGTCCGGATATAGTCCCTCATTCGGATCACCGGGAGGGAATGTTTTGATTAATAGTAAGAAAGGATGGTACAGAAAGGTAAAGTTGGAGACCGTGATATTTGGTACATGGAATATGCGAACATTATCACAGCCTGCAGCGCTATTTTTGACATTGCTCGTAACTTTGCGTATATGTGTTACTACGAGCGGATAATTGGCGAAGACTTCGTGTAAATGGTATTTTTGAGCACTGTTTGAAAGTTAAATTCGTGTACGTGTGAAATTGATTTGGCAACGTGGTAATTTCAAAGGTGTTTGATATATTGACAGATATTTTAATGTTAGTTATAAAAAAAGAGTTGATTATCACGTCCGCGCCGCGCCGGTAATAAATAAATTATAAATAAAAAATTAATAGAACAGTGAACAGTAAAAATGGCTGAAAATCCTGCTGTTCCTCATAAAAGTGGTAGAGGTGGAAACACGTCAAGTGAACAAAAGAAAAATCCAGGAAAGTTGAATTCTTCATGAAAACTACAGGAAGATATTATAGTTATATTTTCATCACCATCAAAATTTGTCTCACTTTAGCCTAACCTCATTTAACTTTTCAAACCAATGATTTAAAAATTCCAGGCTGGTTAAGTGCAAGTAAAACTTCCTTAATGCACTGACTAACCGTAGGCTGTGATACTGCCATGAATATGCTTTTAGCAATGTCCATTTGATAACTACCAGAAGCAAAGAACCGCAGTGCTATCAAAACTTGTAAATACAGAAATTTCTATGAAATATAGGTCGTATAGGTAGTTTTTATATTATAATAGTTAATAGGTATAATATAAGTATAAAAACTTACCCTCGTTTCGAACTTAAGACAGTAGTTCTTCTTTGTGGTCTCATAAATGGTTCTACAATGTTTACTAAGTAACGGCAAATTTTTTTTGATTGCCGGAAATATTGAGTTAAATGGTATTCACTCAAGACTTCGAATGAATCGATCATCTCAAATCGGTTATTTCCTCGAAATTGTGCTTCTTCAACATTTTCCAGGTTCTCAAGTCTTTCATTTCAAATTATATAAATATACATTTAGATTATAAGTTTTTCAAATTTTAGATTATGCTAATCATTCGCATATAGTCTTCGACAACCAAATACCGCTCGTTGATTTATTGCGAATACTCGCAATTTGGCGAATGGTCAAAAATAGCAATATGCCAGTTTTTGTTCGTACGTTCAATATTGCGTGTAATCTCGAAATGTGCGAATGGTCAAAAATAGCGCTGCTGGAAAGCTGCAAAACACAATTCAAGAGATGAAACGACTTAAAGTGCAGATTTTAGGCATTAGTGAGATGAGATGGCCGGGTACGGGAGCTAATGGCAACGGGGAGGAATATTCTGTATATTACTCTGGAACAGCAAACAACATTTTCCAACGTGGAGTTGGATTTATACTGCACAAAAAAATTGCAACGTGTGTTACCAACTTTGTGCCAATATCAGAGAGGATAACTCTTCTACAAATTAATGCAAGGCCCGTGAATGTTAATCTCATCCAAATTTATGCTCCTACTACAGACTACAGCAACGAGGACGTAGACCAGTTCTACAAGCAAATATCAGATATAATAAAAACCTTGCCACAGCATGATATAAACATCATTATGGATAATTTCAATGCCAAGCTTGGGAAAGGTAGAACTGGGGAACACATTGGATACTTTGGACTAGGCGAGAGAAACGAACGTGGCGACACTCTAAGTGCATTCGTAGCGGAACATGATCTGATTATTACCAATACATTCTTCCAACATCATCTTAGAAGATTGTACACGTGGAAATCGAATGATGTGAAAACTAGGAATCAGATAGACTTTGTACTCATTAATAAGAGATTTGTAAGCAGCATCAAAAACATAAAAACCTATCCAGGAGCAGATGTACAGTCGGATCATAACCCGCTGATAGGAAGGATGGGAATCAGGTTCAAGAAGGTAGAGAAAAAATGTGTAGGGAGATATGACTACAGAAAACTGAAAGACACAGCCACAAGCAATTTGGTAAAAAGCGAACTCTTGAAAGAGACGGAAGAACAGGAAAACGATGGAGATGTAGAAAAAGACCTTAAAGCCTAACAAACAGATGAAGAAATCTTGGATGACGGATCAGATCTTAGAACTGATGGAAAAGAGGAGATTGTATAAAAATAATAAGAGAATACATGAACATACAAAAAGAAATAAGGGCGAAAATAAGAACAGCCAAAGAAGAAGAGAAATTGGAAAAATGTATGGAAATCGAATGTCAAGCTAAATGTGATAACTTTAATATGCACAAGAAAGTAAAGGAAATGTCGGGAACAGTGAAGAGAAGAACAGTTAATGTACTTAAGGATAACCAAGGCCGAGTTATAGGAAGTCGGAAATTAAGCAAACCTGAGAAGAGTACATTAAACAACTGTTTGATAACGTGAGAACGGTGCCACCCAATATCGAAGAAACAGATGGTCCCCCAATATTAGATGTAGAAGTGCAGGCAGCCTTGAAAAATGCAATAGATCAAAAGGCCTTGGGCCCCGACGGGATTCCTGCTGAAATATTAAAGCTGATCGAAGGGAAGAATCTAGAGGCTTACAAAACTGTTCAATGTGATCTATGATACGGGCGTCTGAATTCATTACTCTCCCCAAGAGGCCTAATGCTGGGAAATGTAGCGAGTTTCGAAAAATAAGATTGATGAGTCATCTGCTAAAGATTTTCCTGAAGATAATTCACAATAGGATATTTAAACTGTTCGAGGAACAGATGATATCTAAATCGCTGAATATTATTGATAAAAAGGGATAATGTAAACACAGATGCAACGTATGTGTATAGTATTTTTTAGAAATACTGCAAATGTTAGTTTGTAGGTATCTCTAAAGTTTGATAACCACAATTGAGGACATCGGTACTTAAAGGAACCTACGTTCAAATCATACCAGGAATTATTGTATTGTTTTTATTTTTCATTTTAGAGAGACATGTATCCCAGAAAAGGTATGGCAGAAGAGCAGTTACTGAAAGAATTGGAAATAGTATATCGTGCAACAAGTGGGAAAAGTTCCAACTTTTCTCACGAGTGTGGAAGTTTGTGGCACGAGCCAAGGGCGAGTGCCGCAAACACACGAGTGAGAAATGTACTTTTCTCACATGTTGCACACTATACTTTTTCTACAACTGCACAAATTTAAAGAATACAAGTAAATAGTTTTGTAGAAAAAGTCTAAGCTCGAGGACCACCCACCGAAAACGGCTGGGCATCGAGTATAAGTTTCTGAAATTGGCTGGGCATCGAGGATCCCCTACTGAATTTTCCATATAAATGTATGTAGTGTGGGCTAAGTGCCGTGAGAAATAATATTTATCACAGTGTGAGCAATATAAGGTTTTGAAATTAAGTAAGCTATGAGAAGTATGCTACTTTTCATAGCAGTTGTAGAAAAAAGGATTATTCGATATTGAATACCTAGACAGCGAGGACGATAGTGGTTATGAAGACAATTTCATCACCGATCTTGTACAATGTTCAAAAAATGAAAATCATATTGACGAGGAAGAACTTACAGATAGTGAAAAAATAATGAGAAAGATCAAATAATAAATAATGATGAGAACCTACTAATAAATAACGAAGAAGGTATATACAAGAAATGGATTACTGAAAGGAAAATGTAGAATGGATGCAAAAATCAACCTATGTAACTAGGAGTATTCCGAATGTCAGTGCAATTCATTGACAAATAATACTGTAGAACCCCCTCTAAATTTTCTTAGCACGTTCAGTGCCATAATGAAATCACGAAAATGGCCCGTCGGGCCAAATTATTATTTCTATTGTAGTGTATTCTGAAAGACATGTATAGTACTATGTTCAATAATATTTTTTATAATTCGCGTATAAAAGAGACTTCATTATAACATTGTTTACAGTGTCACAATGAAGCTCTTTGAACACTGTTATAGTAATTTTTAGTGTACAGTTGGTTATTGTATTTAGTTATATTTTTATTTGACATTTGACTTTAACCTTGACACAAGTAATAAATAAAATGGCCTAGCGTTGTTCTAGCTAGCAAATTATTATATTAAAGGTAAATTAGAATGATTTATATATTAAAAATATTAATGCATAAAGTACGCTAACGTTTATTTACCAATGATTTGTCAATTGTTTATTTCTATATTGTATAGGATCAATATATAGGTATACAAAACGTTCGATTTTTGGGATACATTACCAGATATCTATGTGAAGATGTATTACAGAAATAATTCTGTTCATGATGTAATATAAATAGATCGCAAGAGCATATACGAAGAAGCTCTTTTTTAAACAAATAATCATCCTCTTTTTGCTTGAATGAAAGTTTGTTTACAATTTACACAATTATTCGATTATAATATGTCAGAAGTGCTGAATAAAACCATCTGTGATCTGACCAATTAGGAATCTACAGAATTTCCAACTTAAATTCAAACCACTCCTCCTAGTTTAAAAACAGGGATTGTATGAAATTCTATTTTATTTAAATAATTAAATAAATGCGAATTATAAAAAATATTGTGTAAAACTTGTGCCACAATTACTTTCTGTGGTACTCGTGATTTGCACAACTCACCGCTTCGCGGTTCGTTGTGTAAACTTCACTTGTACTACAAAACGAGTCATTGTGACACTTGTTTTACAAATAACTATTTTTCGTGGATTTTCGAAAAATAAATTTAATGGTCTGTAGGGCCCGCCGTGGCGTGAGCAGAAACTTTTTCCTGTTGGGTCAAAGCGGTCCGATTTATTGTGCTTATCAAGCTACAGCGGTCCGGCTACTCAACAGTCCAGCGGTCCTTCCCTGCTACAACTACGAAAACTAGTCTAGCGTTTCATGTCGGAATAAACAATAGCGTCATTTATTCTGTGTTTAGCAAGAAAGCAGGAGTATATTAGAGGGAACGGTGGTAAAATCCAGTATTTTTCCGTGATTGTTTTGTGTTTTTTTGTTATAAAAAATCAAAATGAGTGGCCATAGTAGGAGAATATTAGAACTAGCATTTTACTACTACTATTTTACTCTGACACCAAAAAGATAATTTTTTTTGATTCTTAATCGGAAGAAGTTCATTTTTCGAGTTCACCAGATTCTTTTGAAGATCCCACTTTTGTTGGTAATGATGATGAAACGAGTCTGTCTTCTTCATCTGACGAGATGGAAGTAACACCAAATCAGTCTCAAACTAATTCACGAGATATTATGGAAACAAACTCTCTAGAAGAAAAATAATTCAGGAGATGCAATGGAAACAAACTGTCCAGAAGACTCATCTGAACCTATAAATATGGCACCTGAACAAATTACCGAGGAATGGAAAAATCCTAAGGGGAACCATCAACCGTTTACTCTGTCAGTAGCTAATATTGGAATTAGGCCAGAAGTGGCTGTTGCACTGATTGGGCAGCAACCAATTGATTTTTTAAAATTATTTTTGATGACGAAATTTGGCAACTTATGACATAAGAAACTAATTTATATGCTACACAAGTCTTATCTAAAAGCATCGACATCGATCTCCAAGGAGGAAATGAAGAAATTTGTTGGAATTTTAGACTATATAGGTCTCGTTAAATTGCCTTTACTGAAGTACTATTGGAGCAAATAATGAGCCGCAATAGATTCGAACTTCTATTGAATATATGGCACTTCTCTGATAACGATTTGTGCCCTGAAGAAAATCGAGGAGTCAAGATGGAGCCACTGATAAATATATTAATAAATAAATTTCAATTTGCGTACACTCCAGGTAGCCATTACTGCATTGACGAGTCGATTATTCCATTTCGTGGTCGTCTAATAATGAGACAGTATATACCTAAAAAAAAACCATAGATATGGCATCAAGTTATTCAAATTATGTGCAGACCGTGGTTACTCATGCAATATAAAACTGTATTGCGGAAAAGAGCAAGATGCAGGAGCTTCAGTTTCAACAAACATCGTTATGACGTTGTCTCGGCAACTACTAAATTCTAGTCGCACTCTTATTTGTGATAACTATTATACTAGCATCGAGCTTGCTAATCTACTTCTAGACAAGGAAACACATCTAGTTGGAGCTTTGAGATAGAATAGGCGGGGAAATCCAAAAGAAACTGTTTCAAAAAACATTAAAAAGGGTGAAATTGTAGGCAAGGAAAATAACCGAGGTGTTTGCATTATGAAGTGGAAGGATAAACGCGACGTTTCGGTACTATCTACGAAGCATACAAATGAAATGGATACAATTCAGAAGCGCACGGAAACCATACAGAAGCCAAAAGCAATTGTAGAATACAACAAAGCAAAAAGTGCAATAGATTTATCTGACCAGCTGGCTCTAGCTATTATAGTTCATTGAGTTCAACAGTAAAATGGTATTGCAAAATTGCATTAGAACTAGTTTATGGAACTACTATGGCGAGTGCACATTTCTTGTATAAAAAAATTAATGAATCTAATATAACCATTACTCAATTCAAGGAATCGATTATAGAAAAACTTGTATTTGCTGAAGTCGACGAAACTGATAACATTCAGCCTTCTACATCACAAAATAGCAAAAAAACTGCTCATATGATAAAGAAGAAGGAGGGCATAGCACACAAAGTCCGGAAGTACTGCAAACATTGTTACAGTGAAAAAATGAAGGGCACTATAGAAAAAAATCGGGTACCAAAAGTACGAACCTATTGTGAGGATTGCGTAGATAAACCACACTTATGCATAAATTGCTTTACAATTTATCATAAATATAATTGATTACATTATAAAAGATCCTTTACTTGTTTTTGATTATATTTCAAGTTGAACTTCGTCGACTGGCGTACACATTCAACTAGATTAATAATCTTAATTTGACAAAAGTAATGTCGAAATTAATAATTTATTATGTACACATTTACTAGAATGGTACAAATTTATGAATGTTTGAACGTCGGTGGTTTCAGATCGGAAGGCACTTTATGTTTCGATTTAATGAATGCTCACTTGATTCGTATAGAAACTAAGTAACGATATGTTAGACTCTGACTGTTTGAATGAAGTTACTTCGATATGTAACGACGACTCGATGAATTCGATTGAGTGTTGAACTGAGTTATGAACTCCAAAACTAATTATGAAACTACGTGACTTAACTGAGGGAAAGATGTGTTTCGACTTGAATTACCCTTAGAACTTGAGTTTCGACTTTGTTGAACTATTTAAGGAACCAATTCACTATTCAACCAACTGACTCGTTAATAATGTAACCGATAACTTACTAACCGATTGCGTAACTATGTGATAACTGTTTAAGTGTGAATACTTCTTGAATGAGTGTTGAACTCATTCTTCATTGATTGAGCGATGAGCTCGTAACTAACTTTGTTGTTGAGTGATGTACTGAATAAGGAGCTGACTTCTTCACGTTGTAAGACGTGTTAAATAGAAATTTGCAAGGGGCGTGTTTACACATGGATTGGGTTGACTAAAAGGAAATAGACATTTCCTATTGGCCAGTATCATTTGACTTGCCAGAATCATCGACAAGAATCAACAATGGACGCCTTCATTAGATATTTAAATTTCCTTTGAACATTCAAAAAGCGAGACCGTCCTATTGTGACCTTTTTACCCCGAAGAGTTATTCAAACATTTATTACACTCCTTCCGATCATCTACCATAAAAATTCACGCACAACGTCACAATAAGTTACAATTTTAGTTTTGCTCCAAGTAATAACATTTTAGGGCTTTTACAACACAATAAATTTTCCTAAATTTTTAACTATAGGATTTCAAACACAATGCGACAATGTCTTTCACGAATTTCAAAATGAGTTATTTCTTTGCTCCAACAATACTATTTACAATTAATAGTGCGAAACGTGATATTTTGAAAGTATTTAACAAAGATGAAAATAAAGTGAAACTACCCTTTGAATTTACCACATCACCGAAAGAATACAAAATATGTACCAATTCTTTACCACATTTTTACAACGCTAGCAACTGAACTGAATTTACGCCTTAAAATATATACAATGACGAAAAGAAGTAACATGAGTTCATATCTACAAATATCTTACATGTTTTTAAAAGTATCGTAAACTATATAATTCCAGATTTTCTAATCTTGAACACTTGTTGTTTAATTGTAGTTTTAAGATTCAAATAAATTTTTTTCTAGAAAACATCTTTTTTGTCGAATAACCTTCGTTTGAAATGAAACCTAAACTTGGTAGTGGCCGTCTAGCCTCCAAAGCCATAGCGAGCCCCCTTATACGTTAGATCTGCTTTATTACTGCATATATTACTGAACAAAAAATATTTTTTGATCTGTCTATTATTGCTATTTCCACGCATTAGAATGTATTGGAATAAAAAGTTGAGAGTGAACATATTTACAAACACTATGGCCATAAATAGATATCTCAAACTGAGGTCTCATATGCATAACTTGAGCGACAAAAATGAACACGACTTACTGTAAAAAGTGCGTTAAATTCACAATTCGGTATTGAAGAGGTGTAAATAATTGGAAATCGAAAGAAACGTTTGGGTAGATGAACAGAGAGTTCTTTTTAAAAGAAGAATGCAACTAAAGCAATATATAAAAGCAAAGCCAAATCCATGGGATATGAAGATGTGTAGGAGGTGAAAATGGACTTACCAACAATTTTGATATATCAGGGTAAAACAACAGAAATTGATTCCTAGTTACAAAAGCACTTTGGCCAAGGAGCATCTGTAGTTCTGCAACCTAACTCAACATTTATCACCTGGTAAACATGTCGGTTTTTGTGATAATTATTTCACAATTTATAATCTTATTCAAATACTGAATGAATATTTACTTTTTGTTGGCACCGCAAGAATCGACCGATTTTGTAAAACACCACTGACGGGACGGAAATAATTTAAAAAAAAAAGAGGAACAAATGGATGGACAACAAATCGGTAGTTTTAGTTTACAATTTTGTTGGAATAGGTAAAGAAGATACAGTACAGCGTTGGAATAAACCAACAAAATCTTATATTATGGTAAATAGTCCTGAGATCAACCAAAAGTATAATGAATCAATGGAAGGTATTGATAAGGCTGACGCTCTAATTGCATACTACAGATACAAAGCTAAAAGTCGTAAGTTGACAGTTCGTATTATATTCCATACCAGAAAGGCTCGAATATAAGAAACACATGAAGTTGGAAAGAACGCCAACCAAGGAAACATTAGACAAACATTTTAGAATGAAGATAGGAGAACTACTTGTGAAATTAGGAAAAGTCCAAGATAAGAAAAAGGATAGGAAGACTAGCTTACAAAAAATATATCCAATAGTGCCTACGAACACGTATCATTGATAATAAGATTCTATTGGTCCTTAGCGTTTTTTAACATTGTAGTACAAGTAGGGTTTGTTTGTTTTTAAAATTGTTATATATTAATTAGGTAATTACTGAGACAATTATTATTTATACTGTTGGATAGCATTTTTTGTAAGAATTTTAATGATGAATCACAAGTAGGGGTTCGCTATTTACATCTTTTAGTTGGGGTAGGTGGGGCCTAGGGGGCTGATGGAGGGTGAGTTCTTTTTTATAACATTTTAGTACCCCCTTACTATCCTAGAAACGGTTATAGGCATTTTTTGATATCATCTTTCGTTTGTGAAATATAACCCATTGTAAGTATTTGAATTGTCACACCATATAGCAATCGGTTCAATCTAGCAGACACTGTATTGCAACATTTTTAACTGAATAAAAATTATTTTCACACCCTTATTATTCAGTATCACCACCCCTGAATCTTTCTAACGTCGACATTATGTCGTGCATATATATCTAAACACACAACAAGCACACGCACTTTCTGTTACTATATACCACCTTATACCTCGTATGTTTGTGCAGCTACCCTTTTTAGAGGTGGTATCGGTTTACAAGAGAAAATATGAATCATACTTGATGTTGGGTATAAACAAGGGGGTGATACTTTGATTAATGGTATTACTTATACGAGGAATTTTTTTTAGATGTTTGATTTACAAATTAATGTTTTTTTTTATTTAGAAAACGACGGCAGGTATATTACACTAATGACCCCATAAAAAATAAGGTATGAATAATGATGAATTAATGTAATTTAAGACTGTAGAGATAGAGACACCAAATGCTTTTTGAAATATCTTTTTTACGACTATTATAGAATTTCCATATTCTGACGTACTTTTTCATTATGGAATAGCTTCATTCTAACCCTAGGGCAAGAATATTCATTCTCGCCCTTGATATGGACTGAATACTTGTGGCGCCCTCTAAATGTGACGGTTCATTTGACAGAAAGAGAAAATATCTGTGTTCCGTTTTCTATACCAACACCACTACGCAGAGTAGAAGTAGAGTTGAAATATCAAAATGCATAAAAAATTCTCTAAAGTAAACGTAAAATGACTAAATGGTCGTTGATTATTATTAATTGTGAGAGCCAGAAGTGCAGCAAAAGTGTATTTTGTGGCACTTTTTAAGAAGAAAATAGAAAAGGCTATTTAGCAACAATTGTCAACTGTCAAAAATGTCGAGTCAAAGTTGTTTAATTATCTATTGATTTTAAATTTCAAATTAAAATTGATTAATACTTAATAAAAGGTAAGTAAATATATATAATCTTATTTAAATCATAGCTATACATGGCTTCATTCCTTTTTATAGTGTTTGATAGTGACAGCAGCAGGGTTGGAAAAAACCTAAGAACTAAAGATATATATTTGGGTTTTTAGGGTTTTCAGGTTTTTTTAAGGTATTTATGGTTTTTAAGGTTTTTTAGGTTTAAAAAATCACATTTTAAGCAAAACATTAATATTATATATGTAAATCAACATAAATTGGTAAATCCCCGGCCCTGCAGCATCCTTTAACTGTCTGTGTCTGTACCTTTAATATTTATGATTTGAATGAAATTTAAACTAGGAAGAAAAGCTTTCTTTTTGGGTGGGTAATTTTAGATTTTAGTAAAAGATGGCTTCAACAGGAAGCTTTTATTCAGTATCTTAAAAGAAAATAGAGAAAAACCTACAATGGTCATATATTAATAAGTAGGTTTGTTAAAAAAACCTAGGTTCAAAAAAACCTGTAGTTGCCAACCCTGGACAGCAGTGATGATTTCACGAAAATTACTCCACAAATTAAGGAATTAGCAATTCAACATATCGTTCACGCGGAAGAAGTGGGTTACATCTAAAAAAAACATCTATTTTAATGTTTTCATAAAAAATTATCTGAAACCTAAGTATAATTTTATGGTGAAGAAGGGAGCTTGCTTGCTGTAAACCCCACGAGATGACAGATGTAACTATCTGATTTTTTCAGAGATGGCGCCATGATTATTGAAAAGACAGTTACATTTTAGTTTGCTTTCTACTTTCGAAAAAAGTTACATTGTGAGTTATAACAAAAATTGTTTGCTTTTGTGTAAAAAAGAAAGTGATATTTTTGGTTGTGCCATTCTAAATCGGTAAGTGGGTAACATTCTATAGTAATCTCGTTAGAAAAAAGGGTGACAAACTGAAATGTAACCAAAAATACAAATATTTTTTTCTTCAAGGTTACATTTTCAAAGGTACCTTGTTTAATAGAATACTTTTAATTTGTTTTCTAAAAAAGTGTTACTTTTCAAGATATAACTGTATTCAACAAAATAAATTGTAATATTATTGTTTGACTTATACACTAAAGGTAACATATTCAAATGAAACAGTGTTCTTCATAAATAAATACTGCATGATCATTAGGCTGTATATATAAAATGGGTATTTATAATTTTTCACAAAGCTTTAATTAATTATTTTGTTATATTATTCTTTTTTACCTAATTTGTAAAATTATGTGTAACTATTAGTGGATACTTTTATGGGTTTGTTCTGTTTGTATCCCAAAAAAAATAAAATAAAATACGTTCTGGCTGCAGATCGACCGCAAAAATATTCTTCTGCGTTCACACAAATCATATACCGCATTTCTTAATTCGTAAAATGATTGTGACGAGACATTTCAATCGAAAAAATGCAACAATTGACTATAAACTCGCAGCAAAATTTATTCACTGACATGAAATATCATTAACCAGCAACAAATATGTGACAGTCCAAAGCACACTCTTCATAAATGAAATAATATTTGAAATCCCCTTCCAAGACTCTGAACTCAATTTTGTTTTTAACGAAAACGGATGAAAATATCATGTTTAAACAAGAGTACCAATATTACGTAGGAATGATGTTTATGTCATATTTTCTAATCAAAATTACTAAAACGTTTCGTCAAAAAAAGTTACCAATCGATTTCATCATCAGGAATCATTCACGTGGCACCCCTTCTAACAAAATGTAGACAAATCCATAAAATAATATTCCCTGTATAAAATTATGCCTCTGTGACGATTTTGAAAACAATTGATAAATTATACAGCGGTGAAATTATTAGCGAATAACGAAAAAGAATTCAACTTTAACGCTCTGTATTTCTTCCACAGCAATATTTCATTAAGGCATATTTGGTTTTATCGCTATATTTTGGTCCAAACAATCGCCCTTAGCCTATGTCCCAATAGTTATGACTCTCCTTGTATATAGACTCAGTCTAACATTTATCAATAGATAATTATGTGAATATTCTACCGGAGACTCATCAAGATCAATTATATCAATATATTTTATTTGAACGTTTTAATTCTCGCAAATACTACCTCAACCTATAAGAAGCTGTCGTGTTTCGTGTTTATTATTGGTAGTTTATGATGTAAATTGTTATATTATGTTACAATTACAAAATACAATAAATATGAAATAATGAGATAATCAATATTCAATTATGAATATTTCGAAAACTACATGGTCCAAAATTCTCAATGAATTCAGATTACATACATTATTATGGCAGTTTAAAAAAAATTTAATCGAAAAATCTTCGTTTTTATGAGCTAATCTCTTTAATTGGAACAGAAAAAAAACGACTGACCAAGAGTTACAATAAAAAATTTAAATCCCCCTCATAATCCAAAAACATTAAACAAACATTTAATATACTCTAATTAAACGCCTATATTAAAACATCGAGTCACGTAATGTTCCCACCTTAATTTGTAATAAAATCATCTATTCTACCCTTATACATGGTTGTGGGTAATAAGATTACCAAAAATTAGCACCCCTCTTACTCAATTATCTACCCCGTATCTATATTAGAATTAATAATCAAATTAGGGACACCCCGTCGAACTTTTAGACGTTAACACGAATACCAACAATTTACAAAACAAACATGTTTTAATACAATATATTTTCAACTTGAAAAGGATAATGGTAGATATTTATTATCGTTTGATACCATATATAATAAGTAAATAACAATCTGTATATCTTAATAAAATATAGGGGGGTTGTAATATGGGCGATTTGGCAGCATTTTTTCAATGAAGATGACATACTTATGAAGAATTATCTATATGCAACATTTGTTTGGGTTATTATTTGATGCAGTTAATGAAAACCTTTGATTTTCTTTTTTAAACATGAACCGCCAATGAAGTTTAATTTACTAAAAAAGTGTTTCACTAGGACTACATGGATTTTTGAGCGGTTTATGCATTTTCAGTATGGCCGATATGATTCACGCCAGAGTTGATCTCCATCTCCGCGATCTAAGCACCTCAAATGTGGAATTTTGATTGACCAATTATACCATCCAAAAGGCCAGAAAATGTTTCCAGTAATTGGTCAAGGTCAATCAAAAATTTTAACACCTACTATTGATAATTGGTCAAAATAAATGAATGATCAGTTCAATTTTATTTTTGAAACATTAATTAAGTCACGTAGATAGTTGCGGGCGCGCTCGGATTAGGTTAGGTTTGGGAATAAATAGATCATTTTGAGGTGACGTCACGACAGGGCCGCTACATTAACGGTAGGGCATACAAAACGTTCGTTTCATTGTAAACAATAGAAAAGATCGATTTTTAAAGTGCGAATAATTTGAAATTCCGGCGTTATGTTCTGTTGTGGGATGTTCTAAAGGGACAGAAAGGAATTAAATTCATTATTTTAGAATCCCCAAGGCCTCACAAAACCGAGGAAAAATGCTGAACGCCTTATCACGAGATCGTCGAGAATGTTGGGTTAGGACTCTAAATTTGAGCGATACATTCTTTAAACATGGACGAATTTGTACAGATCAATTATCCAAAATATTTGAATTTATAGTTGAATATGTTGTTAAACTAAACGATTTTTGTAAAGCTTTTAGGAGAATCAGCCAAACTGTAAGTTAGGGATAGCCCTGATTGGGTCCCTTCTGTAAATGTGGGATACATTAGCTGGATTGTACCACGACCAAAATTAAAAATCACCCTGTACATCAGATTTCTAAAAAAGAGTGGATTTTTATCATAACAACCGAATGTTATAGAAACAGTTTGTTGCAAAAATTATTAATAAGAAATTGTCAGATAAGTAAAAACCTAAAAGCGAATAGTATACCTTTCATTAAAAGATATCTTTATAGAAGTGTTATGTCTTTAATAAAATCAGCAAAACGTTCTTATAGGTAGGATTTCGTTTTTAATTTTTCATCTATTCCAGATGTAAAAAACACATTTTTTAAACTATAATTTTATTTGCATAGTAATTATATACATATGTCAGGTATCATGAGGTAATTCACCATGTCCATAATGCTCACAGTTGGCAAAAAACTTAAATTGCTGGTCAGCAGGTCAGTTCACATGCAACAAGAGAATAGAGATCAACATCGAAGTTTTGAGTCGTAATGCGATTGCACGTTTCCTTTGAGAGATAAGTGGTATTTACTTCAAACCATAATGTAGTTAAAATTATAAAATATGCAATATAGGCACTAAAAACTCGATATAAACACCGCAAAACTGGAGATAACAATGAGAACCTAATGGCAAACCCACCCTTGTATGTCCTACCGACAAAATGGCCGCTCTCTCAAAGTCAGGTGAGTCAAAATGATCTATAAAATAGTTATTTATGCAACAAGTGCAAAAAGTGAGTGTTTTTTGCACGCGACGTGAAATTGGATAACACGTCGAGTGCAAAAAACACGTTTTGCACGAGTTGCATACAATATTTTTTCTACATTCATGCAAAAATTGGAAAATTAGAACCATGTCAGAACTCAGAATGTATTTTAACCGTGCTTCCTTTTTTGTATCTTTATGGCTTCCACATTGTCAGTACTTAATCATAGCTGGTTTTCGCTTTGACCATTTAAATTTCAAATAATCAAAGATTTTTGCAATAATTGTAACTCGTTGAGACTAAGTAGTAAGGTATACATATATTATTGCTGTATTAGAGCAGGATCAGACACTTGCTCTGGATTTTTATTTTATTTAAATGTTTATGTTTGTCATAAATCATCGCATTGACAAGAATGACAGATGAGTGCAACAAACGTTTTGTCGCACTAGTGCAAAAAAGAACCACTTTTTCCATTAAATGTGTTTCACAAAAGTGTTGTTTTTTGTATGAATGTAGAAAAATAAATGAATACTCTCATTAAGAGAAGACTTGTCGTGAGGTCTTTTATATCAGCGAATTTTGTAAAGAGTTATTGTTTCCTAGATTCAATTATCCAAATGTATGATTTTAATTATATGGTATTGTTTGGGGATCCCAGAGCGCATGCGCAGAACTGTCTACATGACTTAATTAATTTAAAAAAAAGTTGGAGTGATCGATCATTTATTTAATAGTCTATTTCTTAATGTCTGACCGCACAGTAGCCTCATTAAATATTCAAATAGAAAATTATCTCTTACAGAATGATCCTAAGAATTATACAAGTAAATACTAAAATTATAATGCAAAACAAGTAGGTGTCTGTATTAGTTATATGTACATCCCTGTTTCAGCTCAAAATACAATATGGTAATAAAACTCAACAATGCCAGCTAAACGATAAACAGTGCGGCAGTGGCGGAGATTACGATATTAGTTCATTTTGCTTATTTAATTAGGTTCGGTCAACATTACAGTTGAAATAAAAATCATTCGTTTAGGCCTATTCACAAGTTACATTTTCATTTTTATTAAATCAAATTAATTAAAGAAAATATAGTTTAATTTTCATAATTCAAATTTATTGACAATGAATTAATGTATATTAAGTAAAGTAAACATACCATTTATAAGAAATATAAAATTCAAGCTATAGTATCATCCTCTTCGCTGGCCATGCAAGAATCACCCGAAGACTCGTCGAGAGAGATCACTATCGGTTCTATAGTTTTTCCTATGAGGTTATCTAAAACCCACATTTTCTCTTCCTCTTTAATTACATGATTCACAGCATCTCTCCAGTTCTCTTCAGTTATTGTTGTGAATGAGTACTTCACGAGTTCACGAACATCTTTCATTTTAAATGTCTAGCTACATAACCTTTCATTTGGGCCCATATTAACTCTATCGCATTTAATTCTCAATGGTATGGCGGCAAACGAAGCACTGTTATCCCACGGTTCATGGCTATTTCATCAATAAGAAACTTTTTAAATTGTAGCTTGTGATCTGAAGCAACCTTTAAAAGTTCTTTTTTCAACACATCATCTTCAAATGGTATATCTTTTACGATTAACCAGTTTCTAATATCAGCTTTTCTCCAAGAGGTAGATGGAAGATTTTCTGTTAACCGCGAATGATAAGTGGCATTGTCCGTAACGATTACAGCATTATTTGGAATTAATCGACCATTTGTGTGAAATACTCTTCGAAAACATCTGCAGTCATTTCTTCATGATAGTCTTTGGTTGATGTTGACTGAAACTCCAGTAAACCACCTTCAACGAACCCTTGATTACATCCAATATGCGTTATTATTAGTCGGCGACATTTACCGATAGGAGTTTTCAGTCCAGAAGATAAACCTTCTATGAAAGCTTGACGACTGGTTTGAATACTTTTGTCCTGCCATATTTTTTTTACTGAATGTCCGTCATTGAGCCATGTCTCATCTAGATAATAGATTTGTCTTCCCTCCTGTCTGTATTTTCGGATATCTCGTGAATACTGGCGTCTCCAACATATTATTTCTTCGTTGTCGATTAGCACTGATTTGCGACTTTGCTTTTCCCAAGTAAAATTTAATTTGTGTATTATTTTCCACAAAGTTTTTCGCCCTATGTCAGGCAAATTCTCGTCCTCCTTCACCATTCTTAGAATTATGTCAAGGAATGGGATCTCTTTTTTAAAATATAATTCATGTACTTTTTGTCTTATTGTATTTTGCATATGTTCATCAAGGTCAAATGGTTTTCTTCTAGTTGACTTTTTAGGTGGAGATATATTTCCATTTTTGCTCTCTCTTAGAAGCCTGTAAATAGTAGATTCACTAACTCCTGTCATATTGGAACATGTCGAAACTATATTTCTAACAGTAGCAGCTGGCATTTGATTTACAACAGCATGGTGCACATTTAACACTACAGTCTTCGTTTGTAAGCTGTAAGTTAACTAACCGAATTTACATTTATATAACCTTTATATATCAGATCGGGTATAAAATTAAATAGTAAATAAATTCCTTAGATGAACGGTGACGCTTATGGTTGGTGACGCTTATGGTTTACTACCTGACTAGCATCTGTGGCCTTTTCGCGTGCAGTCAGACATTAAGAAACATACTATAACTGACTAATTATCAGTAAATCGTTATCTATCGAATACAGCTATTATTTTTTGTATTTGTGAAATATGAGGCGTTAAAATTTTTGATTGACTTTGAAACAGTTTGATGATTAATACATATTTTTCTATCACTAAAAAGTTGGTAATCCCTTCACTATCACCTGTGCACCCTTAAAATAAATTTTTTCTAAACCAAAAACTCATTACTTGAAATTCTTATTGTCAAGCCAAATTCAAGTATGGATGGTCATTGCTTTTTTATAACCTGCCAATTCTATGCCTAAAGAGATAATGGGTTAAGCAGGTAAACTTCCAAGAAATATTAATAGCCTTTTATGAATTTTTCAAGATTAAAATCAGTCATATCCAGTGCCTCTATGAGTAAAGTTGTGAGTGGTTATATGAAAAGAGAGTTCTAACAATTTATTATGGATACAAACAATCAAATATGAGCATGGATAAAACTGTAGACCTAATTGTTAAATTTACATGCATACATGTCAAAATTAACAAAATGCTTAAAGTAAATATATTATGTGAGTTCAGCTTTAAGATTCTAAATCTACAGGGCTGATAATAAATTACTTGGATGAGTCATTAACAACAAGAGTAAGATGTGAAGGAAATGCAATTTATTGAGAAAAGGATATTCAAGGTAGGTAAAAATTCTCTCTCTTAAGATACATAATTCAGAAAACAGTATGAAAATTATTAAAAGATGCAGGGATCCCATTCAAAAATTGAAAATAATCAATTGTTCAAGAGAATATTTGCAGAGACACTGTGTCATATTTATAATTATAGGTAACATATTAACAATAACCAAAAGTCTGTTTTATATTTTGTTTATATGTATATTTAGAAGAAACAAAAACAAATTTTTAGGTTATGTGACATGTCATCAATTTTTTAATGGTATAGGTAAATTTTCATAAGCGATACTCCCTCTAACGAGTGTTTATGTAACTAAGTTAATATACATTGTTGTGTTTTGGGAAACTTAAAGCAGTGTAAAATTGATGTGAATTAAATTATTTTCACGTTATATTCATTTTGAATATGAAAATTATTACTGTTGTGTTTCTCAGTGCTTTTCCTGGGCAAAAAATCACAGTTTACCAGTAGCAGGAAATTTGAAAGCTTTTGTGCTGAAATTGGTGGCAGAGGACTTGTTGACAGGAAGGAATTGATTAGGAATTGGAAAAAGGAACTAATATGAAAGTTTGCTCCCTTCATTTTAAGGAAACTGATTTTTTCCAAAAATGTTTCTTAATATATGAATTCAAGTTATGTATCTACAATTTAAAAAAAATATTTTTAGAAAAGGCAACAGACTAAAATGTAATGTTGTCCCTTCCAAGAATTTACCAGCAACTGGTGTTCCCAGTTCATCCCTCAGGTCTAAAACTTTTAAAAAAAATTCAAACCGGAGGATACTACCGATTTAAAAGATACAACCCAAGAAGTGTCAACACCTTGTGAAAATAGACTCTAAATGAAGATCAGGAAGACGGAGAAGCTGTGGATGCATTATTGTCTTTAATTAATCCTTCTTAGATGTGATACAGGTCATAGTCATAAAGATTTAATGTGCAAGTAAACACACCAACTGTTTTAATATTACATGAACAAGTAACTATCAGTGAAAAACTGACAAACTTCACTGAAATTAATAACTCTACAACTTTTAAGGCCATTGTTTAGTTTTGTGAAGAAAATATAAAAGATAAGCAAACAACTGATTCAAGTTAAAAGTATTTTTAGTTAAAAATTAGTAGTTTTATTGAGATATTCATTTATTTAAGAATAACAATTATAATAATAATTTAATAAAATATCTTCAAATATTCATGTATTAGCAAAAAGATATAAGGACACAATTATTAAAAACCAAAACCAAGTCCAAAACAATGGCAATGTATATTAAGTGGTTTTAAGTTTTCACCACCATGACACTGCCCTCTTAATCCTAGAAGCCTATTCCTGATGTTGCTAAAATGAACACTACAACTCTTTAAAATTGCAACGTACCTAATTCCAAAATAATATGAAAAATTTGAAATTTACAGCACTAAATTAATATAAGCTCATAAATGTTTAATTCATATTTTTTTTAATGAATGAAATAAAAACATATTTCTAGGTTATGTCGCATGACGTATGAAAGAAATACTTTGGTATTCCTAAAATTAATACTACCACAATACCACTACAGCACTTTGAAATTACAAAATACTCTTTCTCTACATAACAAAAGATGAAAAACAGTGTTCGATTTGTAGGGAAAATTTACATCTGAAACTACAAATATTTGCTGAATAAAATTGTGTTGCTTCTATAATTTTGCATGTTTGCGAGTATGTAATTATTTTTTTCAGAAACGGCACACTTATGACAAACAGTTAAAAACATATAATTAAGTTACAATTGAGTAAATTAAAAATTTATTATTCCACTTCTGATAGCGTGTTTCGGTATTAAACTAGATGAATGAAAAATATGTAGATCTAAATAAACATAATCCAAATGAACCAAAAAGGTATAGCAATTTGTGATATTAATGTGAAAAGTGATACTTTATTTTGTGAGTGGAGAAGTTTGCGAAACGAGTGCAGCGAGTGGAGCAACTCCTCGAACAAAATAAAGTCACTTTTAACACAAATATCATACACTATTTTTGTACACCACTCCTATTTTGGTTACAAAATAAAAGTAAAAATCGCATACTTTTGACATCTCTTGACAACTAATTAAATTTTATTTTTTAACAAGAATTGTATATGTTGTAGGTCGTGGTGACCATCGTAATTAATAAATGACAAAAACAGATCATGAACAGTTTAACAAATATCAGTTGATAAAAATACTAATTCAAAAGAAAAGTGATGATTTGTTACCAATGGACATTGCATACACTAATTTTCTCGCCTGGTATAGATTGAAGAGTATAGAAGGAAACTTCAGTGAAACTGTCCTTTTAGTCTGCGTAGAAGAAAAATAAAAAAATATGGAACTCGTCAACTTTGTGGAGTAAATTTTCAATGATTATATCAAGCCTGCTAGTTAAAGAAGGCGTTTATGTATAAGCAAGTACCATACAGTAATTGCATTCCTAAAAGGCCAAAATGAAGGATACCATCCCAACAAGTCAAAAACTCAAACCCACGAACAATTTGAGGTTTATAAGCGAAGTTCCGGATGAGAAATACTTGGCAATTAAAGTGGCAACTATTTTTGGCCACTTTGAACCGTTCCGCCGAGAAGAGCTTTGTAAGCTAGTAGTGGAGAACATTGAATTGAACAATAATTCATTGGTCATTCAAGTCCCATATACCAAAACAATAATTCAATGCTCATTCTGTATTGTTGAGAAATACATTGAATACTACTGTAGGTACTCTGCATTACACCCGTTGGACATTAGCCATAATCGTTTCTTTTTGCCATAACAACAAATATACTGTTCAATAGGTATAATTACATTTGGATAAATGCCCTTTACCATTGCCGCATTTTTGGTACTTCCGTACCAAAACCAATTTACAGGGCATTGCTTTAGAAGTTCCTCTGCTTCTTTGGTAGCAGAATCAGGGGCAAATATTATGAAGATCAAAAAGCACAACGGATGGAAGTCTACTACAGTTGCTGAAGGTTATATCGACGAGTCCATTATTGAGAAAAATGTTATTGTTCAAAGAATTCTCCTAGCTACAAGCTCCACCACCATATCAGATTTCGAAATCCCATGCACTTCCCGGCAAACAATAACTGGCAACAAAGAAATTTCCAATTATTGCTCCTATTCTTTACAAACCTCTTTTACTTTGCAAGGTATTAATATTAGCGATTGTTCAGCTGCACTATTAATATTTCATATTAATTTTTATACTTATGATAATAAAAGTCTATTGAAAATTTTGCTGAGCTAAAATCTAAAATATAAATTTAGCACTGGCTTTAAAATAGTTCGTTAAGAAGGATTTTCCTTTTAATACTACGTGTTAAAAATATCTTTAACACTATACCTTATAAACGTACACGTAAAACTCAAAGGAAGAATTAAAAACGTCACTTTTAATGGCTGATGTACCAAAAACTATTATAGTACTTAAAAAATTATCAATTCAAATTATATAAATATATTTGTTAACAAATCATACTACCAAAAACTTCAGTTACAAATGCTAAGTATTTTGATTCAACAATGATTCACTACGATTCCTCATTTTCTAATATCTGGATAATATCTTGTACACCTAAATAATCAGTAGTAAGAAACACAAATGATAATTTGAGAATGATACAGGGAAACTGAATCACTTGGTCAAATATACTCGAGACTAATTGATATATTTGTGTCCAAAAACTTGATTGGTTTGGTTCAACACTCTGTAACTTCCACTGTTTTCTATCTGCAGGTGGGTGCAGCATTTAACATTTTCCATTTTTTGGTTTATATACTTTCTAGGTAATTTTTTCTTCTAGAATTGGTTTAATTAAACAATCATATCTAAATATATGCCCCATCTTACCTTCTTTTTTGTGTATCTCTCATCAGAGTTTGTCTTCCCTGATTTTAAATAAATATCTGCCCAGCTTATCTTAAGCATTCATTTAAAATAGCACTTCTCGAACACTTGTAACCTCCTTAGTTTATAAACAGGTTTCTAGTATTTAGAAAAATATAATTAAGATGTCACTATATTAAAAATTATATCAAAACTTTAGAAGAGCTTGACCGTTCCAATTTTTAATCAAAATTTACGAATTGATAGTAACAAGAAAGTTTCCTATTATTCATTAAAACTCTCGTTTTTACAAATGATTCACTGTAAAGCAGGATGTGCTGTATTGATTGTCATTGGAAGGGTGTCTTGGAATTAGATTTACTTTTGGAGTATGTTTCCTCTACCTCAGGCTTAGTTGGTTTTGAATTTTAAGCATCTTTCTCACCCCAACAAATTGGGGAGTGACGATTTTTTTTAAAAATGACAAGCCACAAATAGAATGTAAATTCAATATAAAATTGATGCAGGCTCCACTTTAAAACGAGCATTTCAAAATTTAATTTGTCAAGAAAAAAGGGTTCCTTCAAAATGTGAAACGTCACAGTTTAAAAAAATTGGAAAATATGAAGATTATTTTTATTAAGAATTTACAATGCTTAGAAGACAGTATGTGTTTTAAACTCAATTCTTACAACTGAAAATTAAGCTGGACATTTCACATGAGCATGTCGAGACAACAAATCACAACTTTAAAGCAGTTTAATGGGGAAGAAAGTTAGCTATTAAATTTTTGCTAAATACGATTTCCATATACAAAACTGTGTAAAGCAATCAATAAAAAAATTGGATAATTACACTGGTCAACATTAAAAATTGGTTCCATCTGAAAAATTCTTACATATTTCCACCAGTTGAGTTAAAAAAACCCAAAAAAATTATTGATTGGCTCTTGCTTTACATACTGTGTGTTACAGTATGTAATTTTTTGTAACCCAAATAATTCACTGTTTGGAAGGCCTATTGACGCCTATTTGTAGGTTATAAATGTTGTTCTGACTGTGTATTTCATGTAGATTCTGGTGTTTTGTTTCCAGAATTGATTGGTTCAGCCTTTAATTTTGAAATGTATCATTTAGTAAACTAAAATATGACGAAATTGTGTGAATAATTGTTGTTACACTGCACATTTTTGTAATTACTACTTGAGGAATGATAAATGATATGTTTCCACTGAGACAACAAGGAATATTTCAGAGTATGAGAAACTTATTTATTGAAATCTCCTATACTTTAGTAGGCTTGGAGGAATAAAGTGTTTTATAAGTATACGAATATGAAATACAGTGAGTCTCCAACTTTGAATAAATTCGTTAAATCAAAGACAATTTTTTGTTGGAAATATGCTGAGCCAGGTTGATTATTATTTTGAATTGCACTCTTTGTGATGTAAAGAAATGTTATACAGCGTGTCCCAAATTTGAGATATCACGTCATCGACTACTTTTTCAAAGGACAATCCTAATTTTTTTATGACTATCAAGTTACACATGAATAGCAAATATAATTTTTTTTAATTATCATTTAAAAGATATTCAACAAACATCAACTAATTAAAAAAATGAAGGAAACTGATTAAACTCAATGAAATAATTCAGACAATTTAAAAATGGAATGTCAAGAGGTGTGTGTTTATAATTTTTTTGTCAAACTGGGTTGATATTGATAATGTCAAACAAAAAAGTTAAATAAAACAAGTGAGGAGAGTAGCATCTTATCGAGCGAGGATATTTATTAGTTTGTCCTTTTCTGAGAAACAACGTTTGTTGAAAAATCTAACAAAATGCCTTACTGAAACCCACAAGATTGAAATTTTAATGATGATTTACTATGGAGATAGGACAGAACACAAAGTAAACTTATTCAAAGAGATATATCCTGATTTACCACCCATATCATAGAGTACCATAAGCAAGATTGAAATCAATTTGGGGAAAATGGGGATTTGGGAAAAACAAATAATCATCACCAGAATGTCCTCAAGAAGATGTTAAAATGGATGTATTCTCTGTTCCAGAAAATCCTCATGTCCCCATTAGGCAGATAGCTAGGGAACTCAAATTAGCCAGTCTTCAGTGATAAGAATTCTTAAAGTCCAAAAATTTAATCGTTATAGAATGACAACACTCGAGGAACTTTCTGAAGATGATTCAGATAAAGACTCCAGTTTTGTGAACAAATTATGGAGATACTAGACAGAAATGTCAACATAGAAAATGTCCTGTTTTCTGACGAGTCAATCATCAAAATTGTCGTTATTGGTCAGACAGCAACCTACACTGGACGAAGGAAGGCCACACTCAACATCCAGAAAAAGTCAATGTTTGGGCGGGGATTGCTGGTGATCAATTTATGTCCAAGGAAATCTCAATGGAGCTGGATATTTAGAGTTTCTGCAGGAAGAACTAGTACCAAATTTCGCTACTCTGAATAGAAACATCTGGTTTCAATAAGTCAGTGCACCTCCCCATTTTGCAAGACCTATCCATGAGTATATGGATTATGTATTTCCAGGCAGCTGGATAGGTGAAAGAGGATCTTTTGAATGGCCTCTCAGGTCTCCGGCTTTAACACCTATGGACTATTTCTTATGGGGGTACTTGAAATTAAAAGTTTTCAAGACCAAACTGGGAAACAACGAGCAGTTACAAGCATGAATAAGACAGGAGTGCAGGCTAATTTCTTCCGAAGTAATTAGAAATGTTCAGAATGAGTTTCAGTTCCATTTAGGATATTGTCTGTTAGTTAATGGACAAGATTTTGAGCATTTATTGAAAAAAACATGTTGATACCAGAAAGATCAGTTGATAAGAATACTTCATTTTCAAATTAGATAATGTTTGTTAAATATCTTAAGGACATGTAATAAAAATTTGATATTTGGTAGGCAAGTGTAACTTGATATATCTTTCATTAATAGTCACAAAAAATTAGGACTGCCAGTTAAAAAAATAGTTGATGACAACATCTCAAATTTTGGACAAACTGTATAACATTTCCTTACCTACCAATCGACCTGTCTGAGCATATTTCCACCAAAAAAACTGTTTTTGATTTACTGTATTTATTCCAACTCAAGAGACTCGCACTGTATTAAAACAATAATGCGGGTACATTTAGTTTTGTAGATTCTGCATATTGAGGAATGATAAAAGATATGTTTCCACTGACACAACTTGACAGCAAGGAATATTTCAAGGTATGACAAACTTATTCATTGAGATCTCCCATACATTAGCAAGTTTGGAGAAAAGTATTTTTGATGAGAATAGGAATATGATATATAAGAAGATGAAATAAGAATTTTTTTGACCCATGACTGACCAATCTAGTAAAAACAGAAATTATTGTCTAATAGAAATTAACATTTTTGTTGGGAGCTAAATCCAAGAAATATATTTTGTTCGTAAAAATAAAAACCAAGTTTTGTGACGACATTGCAGAGAAGTAAAGCAATTTAATGAACGTAAAGAGAAATCATCCCCAAAAAAAACGGACAGTTCTAGTCCAGACTTTTTAAATATATAATTTTTAACAAACATAAGAGTCCACATATTTTGGACAAAATCAAATGTTTAAGTCAGCACCTTACCTACTATTTATATTAATTTATTCATGATTTTATTTGATATATGTATCAATTTTTTCTTAATTACTTCACAGAAACTTTCTGGTGAATAGTTACATCTTATAGAACTCAACGTTTACGATAAATCCAGTTTAAAATACATTTTGTAAGTTTGTTTGATGGTTAAGAAATAATTTCTAGTAATACTCTCAATTATAAAATATAAACAAAATCAGTCAACCAAAAAAACACTTACCTTCTTTGTTCGTCTAGGCCTCTGCTTGACTTTTGTACTACCAGTTTTAACCCCACCACATGCGGAAGCCTCCTTTTTAACAACCTTTCCCATCTCCTCCAACTTTTTCTCCCTTACCTTCGCTCTTGTTCTAAGAGGTAACCTTCTTGGTTCCTTAGCATTCTTAACACTGTCTTTAATAGGTGATGTAGCTTTAGCCTCAATCTTAACTTCCACCTTTTTATTTTTATCACTTTTTTCAGATTCACTTTCTGAATCGCTTGATGGGGCACTGTCTGAACTTGAAGTAGATTTAGTTGGTTTTGAATGTTCAGTTTGTTTCGTCATATTTTTATCACTTGTATCGCTCTGTTTACGAATGGTCAAACAAAGCCCAGTTTGCGAACTAGTGACTGAAAATTCTGGACTAGGACTGCTCTGTCCGCTATGAGATGATGATTCTTGACTTGAAGTGGAACTGTCCTCAGAATCTGAAGAGTCTGACTGGCTACCTGATTGAGAAGCATCAGTGGAATTCTGAAATTAAACAATGACTTCAATATAATATTAGTTAAGAATTAAAATGTAACAAAACGTTTGCAAATATTCTGTAACAGTCATCAAATTATATCGAAAGGTTAGGTAAGTCATTGTTTTTATCGAGGAAGAGCGAAATAAGGGAAAATACATTTATAGAAAACTATAACAATAATTATAAGATATAAATAGAAACCAAAAAATGTCTCCAATGTTAGAATAAAATTCCTATAATTTTGGGGTTTGATTTATTGTTTTTGTTTACTTACACTAGAGTCAGCTTCAGAATCACTCTCCGAATCACTATGATCATTATTCTGTACAGTGGTTGTAGTTGGTTTTGAAGGTTCTACACAAAGAGCAGCAATATCTACCGTACTTGGTAAATCTGTTTCTTCAGACTCTTCAGCTGGTTGGTGGACAACTGATGACCACCCAGGAAATAATTCTGTGCTAGTTCCATCACTCGCAGCCATTTTAAATCTCCTGAAGTATAAAAATGTTTTGTTATTGGTGCCATTAATTTAAGAAGAGAAAAAGTTAAAATGACGAAAACACCTTTTAAAGTGGATTGAAACATTATTTGAGGGATTAGTTGAACATACTTGACCATTATTTATACAAAATGTACGTATAAATACACTTACTGGCACAAAAAATGAACACCCCTCTAACTTTTGATAAAAATGCCAAAATATTATATTTGTTTTTATTTTCAGTTTTGAGTACGTATGTATATTTATAGATTTTTAAAGTATGCTTTGTTCATAAAATATTTTGGAAAGACTTTATTTTAAGAGAATCATTAACAAACAAAAATAGAAATTTTTAATTATCATCAAAAACACAAAAAACAAAAACTTCTGTCTAATTGAATCACTTAATAGAGAAACCCGACAAATCCACCACATGGTTTTTTGACATTTTACGAAATATCCATTTCTAATAGCAAGGTTTGCTTTATAAATCCTACAAATCCATGCGCTCTCCTGCACAATAACCGCCATTGAATATTGTGTTCACTTTCAAAACCCGAATGTCCAGGATATGACGGATTTCTCAAACAAAGTTCCAGCGCTTGCCGCGTTTTAAGAATAGTAACGTTCTAGAGCTTGTCAAAAAATGGATGAAGTTAATACTAGTCAAAATAAGCTTAAAAAAGGTGTCAAAAGTGTAATATGGCAGTGTGAGCGAATTAAAAAAGCAAGAATAAAAGGTGATGAATATATCAATTATAAAGGAAAAGTTATTCCTAAAAAGGAAATGGGATTAAACTGCAAGTAAGTAAACTTAACCTAAAACGATATCTTAAACCAGGTATTTTTTAGTTGTCGCAGTAAATGTTTAGACAAGTTATCAGAGGAGACGAAGAAAGAAGTCTTTAATAATTTTTACAGTTTTGGTTCCAAAAATGAACAGGATGCTTATCTTCAAGCTCTTATATTAGCGGTTCCAATTCAGCGAAAGCATCCCAAAAACAATGTCAACAATCCAAAGCCTCACAAAAATGCATATAAGTATAAAATTAGTTACAGTTCAGGACAGCTTTTAGTATGCAAAACTGCGTTTCTCAATCTCCATGGTATTAGTAAAGATCGTGTTCATCGGTTGTGTTTGCTTTTATCTGCTGGAAAGTCGCCACAAGATCTACGCTGAAAAAATAATCCAGGCAACTACAAACCAGTTGGCCTTATTGATTAGATTGTTTCTCATATTGCATCATTTCCCATTAAGGAAGCGCACTACAGTAATCGAGATTATAAGTATTTAAGTGAAAAGTTTGATATTAAAGCGATGCACAGTTTATTTTTATCCAAGTATCCCAACACTAACGTAAAATATTCATTATATTACAAAGTTTTTAAAGAAAAATTCAGTTTCAGTTTTGGAAGACCCCAGGTCGACACTTGCTGTAAATGTGAAGAGCTAGCAGTTAAAATAAAATCAAAAGAATTAAATGACAATGCTAAACTGGTGGCTGTAGCTGAAAAGACTGTTCATCTCAGACGTGCTAAAAAGTTTCATTCAGAAATGAAGACATTGAAAGAACATTATCAAGATGACCACAGTGTGGCGATAATAGCTGTTGACTATATGCAAAATATATTTTTGCCCCAGATCCCCAAGAGACTTTTTACCTGCATCAACTCACAGTCTCCGTTTTTGACATACATGACGTTAAAACAGGTAAGGCATATTTTTACATATACCATGAAGGTATGGGGAGAAAAGGCCCTAATGAGGTTTGCTCATTTATTGCTAATTACATAGAAACCTATGTTCTATCAGATGTTGAACATTTACATGTGTTTATGGATGGATGCCCAGGACAAAATAAAAATCACACAACTGTAAGAATGTTTGCTGCATTAACAGAAATGGGGCAGTTTAAGACAGTTAATCAGTATTTGCCAATACGTGGTCATTCATTCCTGCCCTGTGACAGGGACTTTGGAGTTATGAAAAGATCTCTTAAGAAACATGATAGAGTTTACACACTTGAGCAGTATACCGAGCTCTTCATACTGGCAAGTCAACAGAACAAGTTTACGGTGCATCTCATAGAAGATAACAGTGTCATTAAAAATTATAAGTCTTGGTGGCCAAGATATTACAAAAGAAATTGTCAAAGTATAGCCCCTGTAAGAAGTGAACGAATTCCATTCAACATATCCAAGTTTATGCAGTTTTCGTTCGACGACAACCATAAAGGGATGGTTACAGCATACGGCTACATAGACGGATTATTTACTTACTCGTTTCCAATCGCTACAAGACATCCTAGACCCAACATACTTTGCACAGAACCAACCTACCCTAATATTAAAGTACCGACTAAGAATAAAAAAATTGATAACATTAAAAAATTCATAAACTACCTACCGGATAATGAAGAAATTAAAAGTTTCTATGAAGAGATTTTTCAATGGCCAACCGTAGATGGTGAATTTGAGCCAGAAGTTTTATAATGTTATATTTCTTATAAGTTTATACAACATGGTTTATACTTTTTTTGAATAAATAAATAAATTTAAAAAATTATTTGAGAAAGTAGACATGTCCATTTTTCAAAGTCCACTTTTTGTTAACTTGCTTTTATAATATTTTTGCTATTTATCAATAGCTAAACTAAAAAAAAATTACACCCTCAAAACTATGTCTACGGAACTTATCTGGTTTCTCAAATAAGTGATTCAATTAATACCTTATATTACCTCCTCGAGCCTGTATAACGGTATTTATTGTTCTAGGCAATACTTCATTTTGTGGAATTGATAACCATTCCTCTAAAAGAGCAAATCTGAGCTGATCCAAGGTAAGAGGAGCCAGAATCTAGCATCGAATCTTTCTACCAAGCATATCCTAAACATGCTCGATGAGATTTAAGCCAGGACTGCAGACTGGCCATGACATTTGGAGAATGCAGACTTCATTTAAATATTCTGTGACAATGCAGGTAGCATGAGGAAGTGCATCGTCATACATCAGTATAAAGTTGTCTCTAATAAATAATGGTGCATGTGGGACAACATAATCTTGTATTATTTCATTTATGTACCTATCTGCAGTGACAAATCCCCTAGGGACCAAGTACAATTCTGTATATGCCTCTGAAGATATTACAGCCCACTCCATAACTGAACTCCATTGAAAACTTACTCTAGGGCTAAAAGTGTACTTGGCACATCATTCACCCTCTCTTCTCCAGACTCTTTTACGATCATCCAGGGATCGTAGAGAAAAACTGGATTCATCTAAACAGCACACATCTTCAGTCATCTGCATTCCAATTTTGATGATCCATAGCAAATAGTAATTTGGTTACTCGATGTTCCCTGGATAGTTCTGGTCCCCTTGCAGGTCTTCGAGATCTCAGATTAGCTTAATTCACTCGTCTCCCATTTGTAAACTAATATTTGCGTTCCTGACATGTTCAAAGATTGTTTCTAATCCCTACAACAGCTAAGTGACAATTTCTTAGTACTGAAGATACAATAAAACAGTTATTCCAATGAGTAGTTCTTTTCTGGGGACTGGTTTTAGGACGTCAAATGTAAGCTCCCGTCTCTATAAAATGTGTAAATACTTGTTGCATGGTACTGCGAGAAACTCCGGATCTGTTAACCACGTAACTTCGATTTCTTCTATCTTGAATTAGAGCAAAAATAGATGATACAACAGTTTCTGTGCTCAAAGACATCTTCTAATGAACACTAATTGACACAGGCAAGTAATAAACACTTAACCTAACCTGACATTACCAATACTTAACCAAAATGTCATACCATAAACAATTAAAAATGCACAGCCTACATGGAATGCTGAAGTATAGGCATGATGATAACTACCACATTGTCAAGATTTTCATACTATATCTGAAATAAGGTCAATTTGGAAGATAATTCATGATGAAGTCTTCAGGTTTGTTGACTTAACCCATGAAGGACCCCAATTGACATAGAAAACGAGGTGCTTTAAAAGGTAAACTTTAAAAAATGTACAGAATTCTGTTGCGTGTTACTTAGCACAGAGTCCCAGTTTCCAATTGTAGTCATAGTGTTGGCACATAGTTTGAGAATGCTTTTCTGTAAATATTTTTGGAAGTGGTACAGTTCGATAAAAAAATGGACATAATGATTTGTGCAAGTATTATGTATCTTTGTAAATAGTATTAATTGTAGAATATTATTTTGGGTACTATTTAAACACTAATTTTATTAACCAATAATGTTTTATAAATGGAAAATTTGAGACTCTATTGTATATAAAAGTCTCAATGTAGCAATTACCTTATAGCAACCCTAGGCTCCAATGGCTAAGTCTTTTATATAATAGATTATTTGTCAGTTGAAGCAGCATTGCAAATGTTTTATTCAGAAGATGCTGATGTGAGATATATAAAGCCACTAGATCCGAACAAGCTTTCTGATGAAGATTCAGGTAAGGAGGATGCCGGTAGTCTTGTGGACAATTTATCTAGGGATCAACTGAACGCAAGAGTTCAAGTAGAATTTACTGCAAATGAAGCCCTAACAGAGGACATCTCACAAGATGAGGACAATATTGAAATTTTATATGAACAAATTGATTGGGTCGACTGATCTTATAGCAAAACCGAAAACATTTCTCGGAGATTTTGAGAATTTTAAAACTCCTACACCTTTTGAAATGTTTGAAATTTTCATTGTCCCAGTTTGGTTCGGACCTTCATAGAGAGCCGACGTACCGTAATTAAAAGCTAATTAGCAAAAAGTATTTACAATAAAAAATATATTAAGTGACATATAAAAACTTGGCTTTATTGCGGTCAATTGTGTGAATAAACATTAACATGTCATCAGAAAGCGATGGCTCTAATGATGAAATGGATACTTCGAATCCAGCGGAAAACTGGACGGAAGTTCAAGGAAAAAGAAAAAACAAGCATAAAAGAAAACGAACCCAAAAGTTGACTCAACGATATCGTTCTAGGAAAATCCAACACAACAAATACTAGCCCAAAAAATGCCATAACAAACCCAATACAAAAACAATCACAACAAAAAACAAACCAGCCAACAAGGAATCCCAATATACACTATTCGCCAATAATGAGGGACAGTCAACAAAAGAAATACCAACACATATTCTACATGACAAATGAGGAATCCCACATGCGAATCAATTTCACTGATTTCTGGGCGAGAATATACCCCAATGCAAAGGATACAATATTCAGCTCAAAGCAAGGCTTGCTTTTGACAACTGACACCACAAAAGAATATATTATATGAACTTTGAACAAAATGGTTGAGGTCGGAAAATAATACAATTCATAGAATCGGCGACAAATTCAACTGTACCTGCTACCCCAGAGCAATCCTCCAGCTACTCTGTAGTCATTGCATCAGTAGAATTAGAAATAGAAGAAAAATCAATCAGCGAATTTCTAACCAAAAACAACATTGATTACAGATTCTGCAGAAGAATCATATCAAGAGCTACAGGAAAACCTACTAAACTTATAAGAATAATAACTGGATCCGAAAAAACTTCTCAGATGTTGCTATCCCAAGGACTATTTTTCAAGTATCGCCACTATCCAGTTTATCCCAGTAAACCACCTGCACCAGCTCCAAAACCATTCAGTAAATGCTTATCCTTCATTCATCCAACAGAAACATGCCAACAACCCATAAAATGCCTAAAATGTAATGGAACCCACCCAAACAGCAAATGTACATCCATATTGACTCCTAAGTGCCATAGTTGCGGAGCAGAAGACCACCAAGCCTGGTCATATAAGTGCCCCCCAATAGACCAAGACAACTAATACAAGGCGTACCTAATGTTTCTATAAAAACAATCAACAAAAAATCACATGAGGTCTCAACAGAAATAAAAAAATCAATCAACCGATAACCATACATGATACCATCATAAATACCTATGTTAATGAACTGAACAACCCAGTAGCGACCACCAGAGACAAACTAGTGACACAACTTCTTAAAAAATTTGTCAACAACTTCAGAGTGGATAGCGTTGCAATGTTTTCAAGAAATAAAATGTACATCCTCATATTTGACATGGAAGAAACTGACACCTCACATCACTCGCCTACTGAGCCCACCAATAATGCCCATTACAAACATGTCCTTAATTAATATAATATACTCAAACATGAATGGATATTCCGGGAAGAAAGAGCTTATACAAAAATATATTGAATCCAGTGATATCAATATGGCATTATTCGTAGAATCCAAAACGATAGATCCAAAGAAAATAGTTTACTAAAACTGGAATATTATTCAGAAAAACGGCCACTTAATCCACAACCACGCCAGGGGAAGTAGTCTAGTCCCAATGGATGCAAAACTGAGAAAAGACAATGGTCCATCTATCAACAACCCTCTAAATGAATGTATACATTTTTCAATGCCATTTCTTGATGATTATTTACATATATTTCTTGTTTCCATTCACCCATACTCCAGAATAGAGGAAAATATATTTACAATGAGCAGCCGAACAAATATACTATTGTAATAGGAGACTTCAATGCCAATACAAAGCCCAAGAAAAATCAAGTGAACAACTTCCTAAATAATACCAACTTTGTTAAATACGACACTCCGCCTACTTTTCTTATGAATCATAATGCAGACTCAACAGCGGCTATGATCTTTCATACCTCCAATCTAGCAAGAGATATCAAAAGTGTTGTAAATATACCAGACCTACGCTCGGACCACCTCGGTTTCAGAATCATTATTGACCCTCACACCCCAATTAAAAATATCAAAATTGAGAAATACAATTTCAGGGAAACAAACATAGAGAAAGTGAACACAGCCATGTTGAGGTACATAGACAACAACGGGCAGGACATGAACAGAAGAATGCTCAGCAATTTCAACTGTAAACTAACAAAATTAGTATTGGAAAATACCCCAAAAAAGAAATGCAGTACTTTACCCAGGAACTACCACCATACATCATACAACTGATTGAAAGCAAACGAAAAATGTATAGGGAATACAAGAATATTGGCAACCCGGCCTTAAAAAGAGTACTAAATAAATATAATAAAAACATACAGATGATGATTCAGCAGTACAGAGAACATAAATGGTTGACTGTATGTTTGGAGATCAATGATACACAAGGCAAATCATATTGGCAGGATATTAAGAAACTTTCGAAATATAAAAACAACTCACAAGAGAGCCACCCACTTATAGAAAATGGTCAAATAGACGACTCGCTGGAAGAGAAAAGTACCATATTTGCTCAGAATTTCGAAAAAACATGAAGAAAGCGAAGAAGAAAACTTCAATGTTCACCACTATGAAACTATTTTGGAATTGTACAACATATACTATATAGACCCACAGCAAGTCAACGTGAACCCTGAGGAATATGAAATCGAAGAAGAAGAATACTACAGTATAATAAACCAAGGTAAAAATACTGCCCCAGGGCATGATTTCATTAAGAAATCATTGGTTAAACAGCTACACCATAAGATCCATGAATATATCATCCAAATGTATCAGTTTTGCCTGAAAAACAGCTGCATACCTAGAAAATGGAAAACGGGTACAATTGTTACTATTCTGAAACCAAACATGGATCACTCTACACCTACCAGTTATAGACCAATTACGCAGCTACCTGTGCTAGGGAAAAACCTTGAAAAAATCATAAAAAACAGAATAGTGAAATCAATGGGATATTGTATCCCAGGGTATCAGTTTGGATTCAAAATTCATTGTTCTATGACCCACCATCTAGCGATACTCACCAACAACATAGAAGCATCTAAGCTTAACGGAAACAAAGCAGCAGCAGTTTTCTTAGACATTAACAAAGCTTTCGATAGTGTTTGGACGAAAGGTCTTATATACAACTTACTGAATGAAAGAAAACTGAGCGTTAAAGTGCAGGACAAAACTTCTCACGAATTTACCCCAGAGCAAGGTGTACCTCAGGGATCTCCATTATCACCCTGACTATACAACATATACTGTTCAGATATATACTACGCAGACCCAGAATACTTTGAATCGGATAACTATATATTACAATATGCAAATGATACTGCTTTGGCTTCTCACTGCAGGAGTATAAATACAACCGTTGAAAGATTACAACAGCTAGCAGACAGAACAATATCATGGTTGAATAAATGGCGACTGAAACCTAACCCAGGAAAATCGCATTTGCTAATATTTTTCCACTCCCCGTCACCTACATCACCGTCTGTAATACGTACAAACTATCTAGGGATCACTATGGACAATAAGCTAAACTTCAACTCACACACACGAAATATAAAAAAGAAAACCATAACAAGGGCAAAGCACTTCAAATCTATATCTAAAAAAGAAGATGGAATAAACTTAAACTCAAAAACTAAAATCTACAAAATGATATGTAGACCACTAATTGAATATGGACATATAATATTTCAGAACATAAGAAATCCTGCCCTGAAGAATCTCCAGGTGGGTGAAAGAACTGCCTTGCGTATTATCACGAAAATTAAACATCCGAATAATCCTATCCATAACCCACCCAACCAACTGCTATATGAAGTTACTGGAGTGCAACCCATCAAAGAGAGACTATCACAGTTGTCCTTCAAATTTAGTGAGAAAACTGAAAACAAGAACCTCATCTCTTCATATTGCAACAGAAGAACACACTACAAACATCCAGAACAAATTCTATGGGATAAACTATTGTTTTGGTTATTTTTCTCTCTCTTATATCAATCTGAAACTGTAAAATTTAGGGAATATCATTGTAATTCACCCAATAACTTATACCACTGTGGCTGAAGGACCTCGGTCAATGGCCAGTTGAGTATTATTTTTATACTTAATAAAGTTCGTTTATTATTATTATTATTTTCATTGATAATTACATGATATTATATTTTCTAATTGAGACCATAAGATATGCTCAATTTAAAAATCATCCCAATCCGGAAATAACTAAAGAAGAAATGCGATGCTTTTTGGCAATCCGTATACCATCGGGATATAACATCATGCTACGTAAAAAGTATTTTTCGAATACTGATAGAGACTTTAGGTAACTCGTTATGGAAGCAGTGAGAAGAGATTTCCAGACAGGATTGGTTTGAGATCCAAAAAATTGTAGTGGTCTTTGTTTTGCATAAGAAATCAGGAAACAAATTAACCCAATTACAATTCAAAAGGGAAATGTATCTCATGAAGTATCTCACAATTTGAAGACCTAGGGGTAGACCATCCATGAGTACATCAAGTAGGTCTTTCACCAGAATATCAGACGATATTCAGTATAATAATATTGGTCACTTTTTAATATCAGTCGCAGATAATAAAAAAATGTGCTGGAGAAAACTATAAGTCCATTATGAGGACCATGTGTTCCAACTCTAAAGTAGGTTTATGCCTAAAATGTAATTTAGTTTTTCATATCAATTATTAATACAACATGCAACTTTTGACTAAGTTTTTAATAAAATCGTTTGTGTGGAGCTGTTTTTAATTATTCATAACCATATACCCATTGAGGCCTAGGGTTGCCATATGATAACCAACGATTTTTCAAAGAATTAAAGGAGATGCCTGTTTTTCGTGCCGGTGAGTGTAGATTATCATTTAAAATTAGGTTAAAGTAGGGCAATATCAAAACGATTTATGTTTATCACATGAAGTGTAAGCAAAGATGAAAAGCTAATTAAAGGCAAGGTATATTTCCATCACCTATGGAGGTTAATATTGCCTAATAAAAGAAAACATCAGATAATTGAAAAAAAACAATGTATCTACCTACTTATCTTTTGAATCATATTTATGAAGAGGTTAGACATTTGCAAATATAATCAGTTTATTGTTCAATCAAGTAATTCACATTAAAACCTACTACAGATAAAAAAGTTAATTGTAAGCAGTATTGAATGAGGTTTGAATGTAATAGTGAGGTTGATTAAAAAACTAAAAAATGTATAATAGAATACTTAATGGATGAATATGAGCGTTCTTGAAATGTGAAGAGGTGTTAGAAAATGTGTAAAAGGTTAACACAGCTATTATTATACCATCCACCAGTCTTAGAGGTCATGCACATACAACATATTGATATACCTAATAGGTGTATGGCCACTCATCCTGGATGGTCAGTAATAAAAACCAGCTAGTTGGAGTTCCCATTCGATGAAAAAGCTCAATATCTGATACTAGTAACTCCTTCAGATATATATTACCAAAATCAGGATTCTTTGCTCTATATAATTGGATATTTTTCTCTATATTGGGAAATATTATATATCAAATCTTCAATATTCTTATAGATTTTTATAGGTTAACAACAAATACTTGATCTTTGTTTTAGTTATTATGCAATATTATATTTTAACACTTTCAGTTACGAAATTTGAATGATCAATAGTTGGCGCCAAAAGAAAACAAAATACAACAAATGCTATGCCATATCACTGTCCTCATTTTTAATAGATCGTCATTAATTAAACTCACTTCAACTTAACTTACTTTCAAGTGAATAGACGCATTATTTATTAATTTTAAAACGAACATACGGCTAATTTTTATTAAAAAAGTCAGTTTCCATGTTTTCATATCCAGTAATAAACAAGATGGCTACCAGCTGACTTTTAAAACACATTTTTAGCAATAATTAGAATATTAGGTAATTATACAACAAACTTGACTTCATCACACATTCTAGCACTTTTAAATATATATGAAAACCAAAAACAACACTGTTTTTTTTTGAAATTTTTTTAACTTTTAATCTAGTTGTCAAAGTTGCGCAACTGCGTCAAGATTTCTTGAAGAAATTCTTGACAGTAATGCAGTTTGACCAACCTTCCAAACCACATATAACGGTACTTTCTCTAAATTATAAAAAAAAACAACTAGATAAACATCATTGGTTAGTCAGAATTAAATATTGTTGTCTTAAGCCTTTTGTTATTTTTCATTAAGAAATCCAAATAATTTTTCATATTCAAAGAAAATAAACAAATACAAAAGTTCAAAATTCATGTATTGAGGGCAGCATGTTATGGTCTTATTTTACAGAACTTAATTTTCTTACAGTTACCTAGCTGTTAAATGGTTTATTTAGTTTTGCGTCGCTAGATGTCGTACTAGGAAGAGAAGTAAAGAAAACTTCAATAAGTCATCATAGGTGGTGCAGTAAACTAAATATTTTCCAAACTATTATTTGCAAATAAGTTTTATTATAAAAAATGAGAAAAGAGAACTGCTCACTTTTTGTTTTTTTATTAAATCCAAGTAAATGTTCATATTCAAATACAGCAAAAAAACAAATACGTTGAAAATTCTTATATTTGCTACAATTCATTTATACCACTAGATGTCGCAGTGTCATTAAAACTGAAGTAATTTGCAATAACTTCTAAATTAAAGTATTCTGTATTAACGGCGTAATTATAGTTAGTATTGATCAAATCGGTATTGTTTTCAAAGTATCGTAAGAGATGGCGGGCCATGTAAGAAATTGAATATTTACATCAATTTAAAATAATTACTTATCATTTATTTTGGAAAATGATGATCAGGAAAGTAATGTTGACCTTTTATTTGTACAATTATATTAATGTTTCGTTATCATCCGACGTAGTAATTAATATAAGTGAAAGTAACCATTTATATCCATTTAAACATTTCTGGAAGAGTACAGGATTCTGGTGAGTTTGTAAATAAATATGATGAAGTTTTAAACAAATCCTTTGAGAGGAATTGCACTTTGATCACAAGTGTAGGTTAATTGTATTTTTATATTTGGAATTCTGGTAAGTCTGTCAAAAAATAATATGAAGATTTGAACAGGCTTTATTTTAATTAGGACTTTAATTATCCTGTAAAGGACTATTTAGACACGTCAGTGCCGTATCAGTACCGAGTCAGCTCAGTATCAATGCCAGAGAAAAATGAAATATCGTTGCGTTTGTGCCAAACTGACCTGCTCAGATAAGTCCTACAAAAATTAACGTTTTTTAACGTCACTTCCGCTGCAGTATCCGTGAGGTGTGTATATGTTAAATAGATCGGCAATGATATTTTGCGACATTACACTCAAATTCTAACATGCCTTCTGGTTACTTAAAAAAAATTGATAAAAAGTTAATTGAATTAGTACCGGATTGTCCAGAATTATACGATTTGTCAAAAAAATACATGGACACCGGTTTTAAAAACAATATTAGGAGGAATATAGGAAAGTAACTGAAACTGGAAGGTAAGTTGTTACTCTATGAAAAAGTTGAGATGTTATTAATTGAATAAGTTATAAGATAACTATTTCTCAAATTTTTTCATTTTTCCAAGGCACACGTCCGATATCTGATATAAAGTAATTAGTGAACATTCTCTAACCACAAATGCGGCATTAGTTGCATTTCCCGTTTGCGTAGGAAGATTCTGTCGGTTTCCTGCCGAGTAGTATTCAAGTTTGCACTTGGATATATATATATATATATATATATATATATATATATATATATATATATACATATTAAAGTGAAATATATCTATCAGACAAATTAAATCAAATCAGCATCATACAAATAGTGTGAATCTTAGTAGTTCATTAGTAAACATCCAATAAAAAAAAAGAAATAATCCGTAAAGACATGAGTTGAACGTGTCAAGAAATTTTTAACTATCATATACAATTGATAAATTAATTTAAGAGATTGCTATTTAATTTAGTATCTATTTTCTTTTAAAGTATATTGCAAAATAAATAACACCAACAAGTAAATTACGTCGAACGTAATATTATACATAATTGTGGTGATCCCTGTATATATCATCACATAAATTTTCAAACAAAATTCGATTATTACAATTTTATATTTTATAGACACTTTCGGAAACCCCGTATATCGCAAAAACTTTTATAATTATTAGCAAACGTCAAGGTCAAAAGATCAACGCTAGAAGCAATGTTATGTTAGTAATTCGTACGGTGTAGTTCGGTGTGTTTTTCGAAATGCATAAAAACAAAGTGATTTCGTCTATACTAACGCAAGGATAGATATATTGATTCAGGAAAACAATGTTTGTTTATCAACAAATGAACTCGAAAAACAAAATTAAAAACAATAAAAGGTTGTTGATTTGGAGCTTGGAGAGACGCCGTGAAAATGAATTAGAGGGTAGACGTGTAAAATTTTATCTCCTCAAATTTCTATTAAAATTTGAAATAACTTGAATAAATTATCAGAAATATTAATCAAAGGTGTTCAGACGACGTTTTAAAGTAAATAAATTAAAATACATTCCGTATAATTAAAAATAAGTGAACTTTAGTGAAATCATCTAGATTTGGTAAGAACTATCACTATAATTACCTTATTACAATTATTCTGGTGGTTATCCAAGGTATCTTATAATAGAGATACTCTGCTGACGATATTAACCACATATATCATCATTCCTACATCTTGGACTTCGTTTTTGTTTGATCACAGCTGATCATTTTTTCCTCCAAGAACAGCACATTCAATGCTATGCTCTATAACTAACGATGAACATTTTCCACGTGTATATTGAACTTTTTCTATAAAAACATTTCACTTGTATATTTTTGTACGTAGGTTAATTGTCTGTGGTAGCAATTTATTGGTTAAACGTTAGTATTAATTGATCAATCTCCACTGATAACGGACACAAACACTAAATTCATATTAAATAAGTATTCACTAGATTTTTGCATAATAATAATAAAGATTCTTAGACACATCACTTTGCCTTCCATTTTGTAAACTAAACAAAACATTTAACAGAACAGCACACTACACGTTTTCGCACTTAAAGATCTATGGTTGAGATTGAAAGTTTTTTTTGGATGTACATTCAAACATAGAATAAGAATAATGATACACGAAATTTATTTGTTGAGTTTCAATAATATTTATAGTAATGAAAGCGTTTATATGGTTGTTGCGTAATAATGATACAATAATGAATTTAAACGTATAATATTGGTTTATTAATTGATTATAAAAATTTCTTATCTTTTCTCATTAATTAAATTATGTTCAATTGTTCAGGTTCGTCTTATTTTTCTCTGATATCTACCTATAGTTTCTTGTTGCTAGCAAACGTCAAGTGCCGAATCTCATCCCTGAGATACAGTATTTAAAGGTAAAGTAAAATTGATAATAATTTTGAATTGGGTATAGCGGTAAGCGTAACCAATTCTGGCGCCCATAAATAATAATAAAATATATATTAAATTAAAATAAAAAAAAATATACATAATAAAAAACAGCAGCCCAACTGAGGTAAATTAAAAATTTTAATATAAAATAGCACTACAACATAAGGGCGTAAGTAAAATTATATATAATAAAAATGGCTCCCAATGTAGAGGCATTATTTAAAAATATATAATAATATATATATATATATATATATATATAATAACGACATTTATATAAAAAAATATTATTTAGATCTATGGTTAATTTGAACATAACCTTCAGTTACTTCTATATATGTTCTTTAAAAAAAAGAATAACTAAAATAATTTTATTTACTTTCAATTTTACAATTATTATTATACAAATATAGCGATACAAAACATTAAGACTTTTGAACAACTATCCAATTACCTGATGAGAATAGAAAGAAATTTAACGAGCAATCGCATTAAACAAAACAATCATAGAAATAATTTAAATTACAGCCAAAATATAGAGAGTTCAAACAGAAATAATACCGGGAATAATTTTAATAACACAAGCTACGAGTATAATGAAACTAATAGAAATTTTAATAGCAACACAAATAATAGGACACATAATACAAGATTGGGTAATTATCCAGGAAACAACTATAACTACAATAACCAAGGAAGGGGTAGAAATAATTACAACAATATAAATAATAATTATAATAACAATAGAAGATACAATCATAACTGTACTAATAATAATAATAATAATAACAACAATAATGGTTATAATAATAATTTAAACAATAATGAACATCAGAGCGACCACTTTGTAAGAAGAAACTCTGATGGTAACTTGAACCGAAGCAGTAACAACGGTCAAAATAGACGAATATATATATATATATATATATATATATATATATATATATGTATATATTATAATATATATATATATATATATATATATATATATAATTTTAATGATGATGTAATTACTTTAATAATAATTTTTTTAAGTTAATTATTATGCATGTATGGGCGCCATTTTATTATAACATAAATATGAATGATTGAATTTATTTATTTGATGAAATTTAGTTCAATAATAATTTTTAAGTTTTATTTCCTTATACGACTAGCTCAATATATCTTATAAAGTTTTGTAATTACCTGTTAGAATATTATAGCCGGGGCATGAAAAATTCTCCCTTTCTCTTTGAGTCCTGGCAGTTAATAGCTCTTTAAAAACTCTATCGATTTTGTGCTTCTATGATGTTATATTGGTGATCTAATTGCCACTACGATACGCCTATGGAGGTTAAATCATTCGCTTTGCGGGAATCGATTACGACAGTTCGTCATTCAACAGAGAGACTCGTAGAACATGGTAAAAAAATACAAACGTTTTGGTTACGTACAATTTAATAAACAATAAACTTTGATGATGGAATGTGTGTGTGTAGATAATGATGGAATGAAATGAATAACTTTATATATAATTAGGTGAGTACCTTACAAGCTATATATTACTTAGTTAAATGTTTTAATTCCTTTTAACCTATACATTATTGTAGTTATGCTTTATTTGTCTTTTGGACTTATTGTTCGACTCAATGGTACCGTAAGAAAGTATGCCTTTTTATAATTGATCAGTTATTTTATTATCACTGACCATTAAGTTGCCGCACACGAACTGCTATATTTTCTCATGTCGCCATCTCTTTTCTTTACAATTACAATAATCATTTCCTAATTGCATCTTGCATTTGATCCTTATATTTGTATGGAATTGTGTAACTTTTTGCTCTGAAAGTTTCCATATCCTTCACCTTCAGACTATGTACAACATTTTTAGCAACTCTTGCTTCTCCATTGAATAAACCTTCATATTTTCTCAACAATTTCCGCACTTCTTCTTTTCTTCCTCTTCCACAATCCAAATATACTTCATTCCATATACCATCTTCATAATTATCACATCCCATATTATATTTTAAATAATTATTAATATCATTTTCTTCATATTCTCCATTCCATATTCCATTTTCACAATTATTATATTCCATATTATCTTCAAAACAATTATCAATATCCTTTTCTTCATCTAAAACTATTTCTTCATGTCTTCTTTCTTCAAATTCTTTTTTCTTATCGTAACAATCATTATTCATTACTTTTTCTTCTAATTCCAGTCTGATATCTTTTTCTTCTGCAATCTTCATATTTTCTTGTTCCTTGTTTGTTCTCTGTTCTCATTAAATTTAACTCCAATTCCATTAACACCTATCGTTCTTGTTTCATAGTTGACATCTATCTTATGTTTTAGTAATTCATCTGAACCCAATAAGACATCATATTCCATCTCTTGTATGACCAGTAGTTATACTTCCAAGTGGATATTTTGTAATTGTAATTTTATAATAATAGATTTGTTAACCTCGCTAAACCTTTTCGCATTAAGACCTATTAAATTTACTTTCGGCACTTTTATAAGATGTTTTTGCATGTTTAATTTATTTACAATGCTTTCAGTAATCAATGATGTTTCTGAGCCTGTGTTAATTAAAATATTTACATTTGAATCTAATAATTTTCCTGTAATAGATACTAATAAATTATTTTCTATATTTTCTAGGCAATCCATTTCTTTCAGGAATTCTCTAGGATGGACATAACTATATCGATTGCGTGCTACACCATCCTTCAATGAAAATTCTGTTTAGTGGCGTTTTGTACACCACCTTCAGTAGTTGTCGTCGTAATAGGAAAATGTTCATTATTCGAAGACTCATCCCGTTCAATGCGATTGTTTGGAGAATTTGCTCTGCTTTGGCTGCTAGTTCTCCTCTGGAAATTAACACGTCTATTTTGACCGTTGTTACTGCTTCGGTTCAAGTTACGATCAGAGTTACTTCTTACAAAGTGGTCGCTCTGATGTTCATTATTGTTTAAATTATTATTATAACCATTATTGTTGTTATTATTATTATTAGTACTGTTATGATTGTATCCTCTATTGTTATTATAATTATTATGTATATTGTTGTAATTATTTCTACCCCATCCTTGGTTATTGTAGTTATAGTTGTTTCCTGGATAATTACCCAATCTCGTATTATGTGTCCTATTATTTGTGTTGCTATTAAAATTTCTATTAGTTTCATTATACTCGTAGCTTGTGTTATTGAAATTATTCCCGGTATTATTTCTGTTTGAAATCTCTATGTTTTGGCTGTAATTTAAATTATTTCTATGATTGTTTTGTTTAATGCGATTGCTCGTTAAATTTCTTTCTATTCTCATCAGGTAATTGGATAGTTGTTCAACAGTCTTAATGTTTTGTATCGCTATAGTTTCTGCTATTTGAGACTTGAAATGTCTGGATAAAAACATTATTATTTCCTCCTCTTTTATTATAGGTTCCAAATGCTGTACTTGCGAATAGAGCAATAACGAGTAGAGGTACATAATATTTCCTCTATTCTCATCATACCAGCCAAAGTATAATCTCTCTCTGACTTCACCTTGGGTTATTTCACCCCAATATAGTTTTAGAAATGCAGTTTCAAATTCTTTGAAATTGTTAAAATATATTTCATTGCTCGTGAATCACAATAGAGCTTGTCCTGTTACGTGTTTCCTTAATACCTCCCTGATATCCTTGAAGTTTCTGATATATTTGATTTTATTTGTTAATATTCTTGAGAATATTTTAGGGTGTATTTTTCTGATGTTCCCATCAAATTTAATACTCTCTTCGTTCCCCCCTTGATATGTATAAGTGACCATTCCTTGTTCACTTTTTAACTGCATCTTCATTTGCTCCAATTCATTTTTCATATCTTTTTTCATTTCGTTTCTTGTCTTAATCATATCTTTTTCGGTTTCTTCTCTTACTTCATGTATTTCTTTCTTCACATCACTTCTGATGGATTCCATGTCCCTTCCATGTTTAATTATGCTTCTTTTTGCATCTTCTATCTCCTTCTTTCCGGTTTTTTCTATTATTTCTACTGCTCTGGTAATATTTACTTCCGTGACCTTCCTTGTTTTTTCTATCAAATTTTGATCCAGATTTATGAATTTTTCTTCCTGGTTTTCCAAACATTTTACCATTTTTTCTTGCTTTCTTCTAATTTCCGCTACCTTTTCATTTTGTTTCTCTAATTTTAATTCCATGGAGTTATTCATCCTTTCTAGTTTTTTATTTTGCTCGTCCATCTTTTTTCTAATTATTTCTTTCAAGTATTCCTTTTGTTTTTCTATTTTCTCCATCATTTTCTTACTATCTTCTTGTTGTTCTTCTATCTTCTCCATCATTTTCTTACTATTTTCTTCTTGTTTTTCTATCAGGTATTGTATACTTTGTAATATTTGGTTATCACTATCATCCCTACTTGTTTCTCCTCCATGTGTTCTTCTTTGTTCGCCAATTTTTGATTTTTCCTCAGCTTGTGTGATTTTCTCTTCACTTGGCTGCACATTTTCTATTGATTCCGTTACATTTTCTATTTCTCCAGTCGTTTCTTTATCACGATCTTAATTATTTTTCTCTTGATTAAAACAATATGTTTCTGGATCTTTCCCTTCTTTTATGATGGCCTCCTGTAATCTTTTTACGAGCGCCTGTTTAATTCCCGTTTTGTCCAATCCTCTTTTCTCCAAAAAGGTCTTCAATTCGGTTGTTTTTAATTCGTCGATGGTTTTGTTCCCCTCCATTGTTTAAAGTTTCATTTCTAGAAGACAAAACAGTACAAGTCTCCAAACAAATATTATCTCCGAAAATTAATGATTTTTGTAAAGAGCTAAATTGCCACACGTTGGGCCGACATATGTTATAATATATATATATATATATATATATATATATATATATATATATATATATATATATATATATATATATATAATTTTAATGATGTAATTACTTTAATAATAATTTTTTTAAGTTGATTATTATGCATGTATGGGCGCCATTTTATTATAACATAAATATGAATGATTGAATTTATTTATTTGATGAAATCTAGTCCAATAATAATTTTTAAGTTTTATTTCCATATACGACTAGCTCAATTTATCTTATATAGTTTTGTAATTACCTGTTAGAATATTATAGCCGGGGCATGAAAAATCCTCTCTTTCTCTTTGAGTCCTGGCAGTTAATAGCTCTTTAAAAACTCTATCGATTTTGTGCTTCTATGATGTTATATTGGTGGTCTTATTGCCACTACGATACGCCTATGGAGGTTAAATCATTCGCTCTGCGGGAATCAATTACGACAGTTCGTCATTCAACAGAGAGACTCGTAGAACATGGTAAAAAAATACAAACGTTTTGGTTACGTACAATTTAATAAACAACAAACTTTAATGATGGAATGTGTGTGTTGATAATGATGGAATGAAATGAATAACTTTATATATAATTAGGTGAGTACCTTACAAGCTATATATTACTTAGTTAAATGTTTTAACTCTTTTTAACCTATAAATTATTCTAGTTATGCTTTATTTGTCTTTTAGACTTATTGTTCGACTCAATGGTACCGTAAGAAAGTATGACTTTTTATAATTGATCAATTATTTTATTATCGCTGACCTTTAAGTTGCCGCACACGAACTGCTATATTTTCGTTGATTAAAAAAAACCAGCTGATGAGGTTCCCCGTGGAATAAAATGGATCGTTGTAAATGCTTCTTGGATTGTAGACTCTCAGTTATTTTTAGGTGAGTACAAATTCACTTACTCTCATTACGTTTCGTGGATGCTAAATTTGTTTCTTCTTTTGGTTATTTCATTATACACTACATGACGAATGTTATCAATAGTTAGTTATATTGTTTTAATGTTTATTTTTACTGTTTGAGGACTTTTAAAAGGAGTATCATATACTTTTTCATGAATTCTTACGATGCGTCTCCTTATGCCTCCTTCTTAAACCCACGCTTCTCACCGACCTTCTTTTTTCTCCGAAATCAACAAACTTTTTAGCATCAGTTGCTAAACAATTTCATGTATGCCTTGATCTCATATGTGATTTTGACGTTCAAAAGTATTTCACTAATTTAATAATTTTGAGCAATATCACTTGTTGAAACATATAATTTAAGTCTTCTATTTCATTTTTGATTGTTTCCAATTGTCTTAGCCGTTAAAATCGTTCATATTCGTTAAAATGTAATGTAATGTGTTCATATTGAGAATATTTTGAATTACAAATCTACAGTCTAAATTTACACTAAAATGTGTATGAGTCCTTTTTAAATATTCACTTTATCTAATTTTACAATTGATTTCAATAAACTATTCCTAGATGGTATTTTTCGTTCCTCGGAAAATTAATATTATTTACAAACAAATCATCTCACACGTTTTACGAGTTTCCTTGTTCTGCTCTCTCTGTCACTAGCGTTTGTCGCAGCGTTATGTCGCTGTAGCATTTTGACACTTATGGCATCAAGAATTCTAACCAAACATATTTTGTAAATATTAAATCATAACATTGAATATTGTTCTTCGCATTGTTGAATATTATTATTGTTTGATATTTCTTTCAGATTATGGATTCATGGTATTTCTTTGTAAGAGATTTTGTAGTGGTGGCTGATGTTTATTTAATGGTTCAAATACATGTGTTTATAATCAAAGGTAATGTTTCTTTTTGTTTCATTATAAGTTATAAGGTTTTTTTAAATCACACAAAGGCTGTCTTAGTGGATTTTAATGGAAGTATTTATAATAATCTAGAGAACATAAATAAATGGAATATCTCATTCTTAATTTTTATTAAGTATGATCTAGATCATTACTATTTCAGTATTTCGTAATGACTCTATCTTATAATAATATTTATATCTAATTTATCCGTTATAATATATATATATATATATATATATATATATATATATATATATATATATAATTTGAGATGAATTATTTGCAAACTTGATAATTGGGATAATTTTTTTGTGGGTATGTGGCAATGAATACCAAGGTGTACTCTATTAATTATTTATCTTCCGAGCTTTCGAATACTTAGGTATTTATTGTCAAGCAATAATTAAATGAGTGAGTTTTGTATTACGGCGGATACGAATTGTTACCCGTTGTCGCTTATTAATCACCGTGGTACCCCATAGCGGAGAAATATTTAATCAATTAATACCCGTGCGCAATTATCTGCCGTAGCGTCTGCTAGCGAAAACAATTCAACCCAACGGCTAGTGGTATCTTCAATTATATAAATCTACCTTTTGCCGTCTTCACTCAACGGTAGTGGTCCGAAGAGATCGATTGCGATAACTTCAAACTTTTGGTTGAATACTACTGTCTGTAATAATCCCGCAGGCTTCCTGTTATCGACTTTATACTTATGGCATTCTAAGCCGGTAGATACATGCCTGACAATGTCCTGGGGCATTCCTGTCCAAAAGTAACGCCTAGAAACTTGATTTAACGTTCTATCTACGCCGTAATGTCCGGCGGTAGGGTCGTCGTGGTAGACTCGAAAAATGTTTGGACATTCCTCCTTTGGGACCACTAATCTTGCGTTCTCATCCTCCTGTTCCCGAGTATACCGATAAAGTACTACCATATGCATGAAATAACCTCATGTGATCCATTTAGCGTTTCTTTCGTCTACGGCGTCCTCGAGGGCCAAAATGATCGGAGCAAATTCAAGATCCTCTGTTTGTTTGTGACGCATCTCTTTTTCACTTCGGTTAGGGATGTCAAATTGTACATTGCAAATCTGACACTCATCGTTAGGTTTCAGGCAGGGGGTCGAGATAGGAAATCTGCTACTACATTTGTTTCCCCCCCCGGGTGATTATTGGATTTGGAGGTCGTATGGCTGTAATCTCAAGGCCAATCGTGCTAGGCGTCATGTTGGCATTTTCCGACTCATTAACCACTTGAGGGGTTGGTGGTCTGTTATCAGTATTGCCCCTGAACCTTCAGTGTATCGCCGAAATTTATCTACTGCGAAAATAAGCGCAAGCGCGTCTCGCTCCGTAGTGCTATAATTCCGTTCCGCTGATGTCAGTAAGCGACTACTGTATTCTATCGGGTGCTCGTTTTCTCTCTCCCCCTGGGCCAAAACCACTCCTATTGCGTATGCACTGGCGTCCGTCTTGATAATAAATGATTTGGAGATGTCGGCTTGTTTTAGTGTGGGCGAGGATACCAGTCTCTCTTTCAGATTTCCGAAGGCCTGCTCTTCTTCTGGTCCCCATTTCCATACTACTTTATTCTTTGTTATATTCATGAGTGGTCTAGCAATCTGCGCGAAGTTACGTATAAATCGCCTGTACCAGGAGCAAGTCTATATGAAAGACAACAGCTGTTTGATATTTTTTGGAGCTGGCATATTGGATATAGCCGACGTTTTTTCGGGGTCGGTCGTAATGCCATCCTCAGTTATAATATGTCCAAGGTACTTTACTGTGGGACAACCAAAATTGAGGACCGTTTTTTTAAAATTCGATAACTAAAAAATTAAGAATTTTCGGGAGAGCATTTTTTTCATCTGGTTAACATGACAATACTTAATTACCAATGAAAACATTTAATTAAGAAAGTGATAATAAAAGGGAACAAATAAATGAGCAAAAATTATGTAATATCAATTTTATTATGAGTTAACAAAAAATAAACAAATACGCAGTTTTTTGAAAACTCGATAAGTTCGTACTCACGTAATGAAAATTGAGATAAATACTTTCATGTTAAAGGCAAATAACATTTTTTAAATAAAAAATAACTCTATGAAACTATGGAACATTGAAACTATTTCACACATCCACTTCCAAATCAGTATTATCGTGAGCACTAAGGGCAGTTCCTTTCATAACTTCATCATAAAAAGAAGATACTTCATCAGTCAGCTCAATGCCACGCAACAGCTTTTTGACATCGGCTTTCTTAAGATCACTTACATGATTGACTGCTGGAAGCTTCTGAGATGCTGATATCTGATTTGCATTTTTGACACCTTTTTTAAAAATGCTGACTTCTATGTCATGACCAGTATACGTATTGCGGACTTTGCAAATCACTGTCTTATTTCTTTTCTGGTACGTTAGGACCCGAGCTTCACTTATTTTAAAAGGTAGCTTTTTCTTCACAATATTCTGCGATACTGACTTATAATCAAATGTATTCCAGTCTTGTCCCCAAACATTGACAGTTCCATGGTTTTTCAAAATCTCGTGATACTCCCTCGGTCCTAAAATTTCTTCTCGTCTACGATATTCCTTCTCCACTCTTCCAAAAACCCTATCTGCAGGCATGATACTATGACCTCTTTTGGGAAAAACATGTCGCATTTCCTTAAAAACTGTACACTTTCCCAAAAAGTAGTTAAGAACTGTCATCATGGTGCTGTTCTTGTTTTGTGACGAACAAGAGTCTGAAAACAACTCCAAGATCAACTCATTCTTGCCTTCATCAGACAATGTGTTTTCCAGTTTGCTCAGATAATCTAACAGAGCAGAAGCTATCTCATTGCAGCCCCGACATCCCTGCGTTTCCAACCAAACGTAGAAGCTGGTATCTTCTTTGGATTGCTTTTTATGTTGATGATGTACAATGCCTAGGTTATAGAGCCAAACTTGTCTTGGATGAAAAACTTCACCAACAGACATTTTTGGCAACGGCTGATTTTGTTGGCAATCGAAACAAACTTTGAATGTATTTTCTCGGAATGTATTCATGTATTTGAAAAAGGCCTTTGCTCTCATCTTATGAAGCCTATACTTGGTGCGGAATTCATTTCTTGCTTCCAACACCTTGGTTCTTTTCATATTTACCAGAAACTCCTTACAGATAAAACATGTATCTGAATGTGGATTTCCAAAGCCGAGGTTAAAGTTTTGATAAAAAATCTTCTTGTACTTAGCCAAAGAACATTTAAAATTTTTTGTGTCACAAAATTTGTTGTACATTTTCTGTATGTTTAACATTTTGCATTTTGCTCTCGAGTAGTGACTTTATCTGCATTTGTAGCTGCTTATGTGTGCCTTTATTGCTTCAGTAATATCTTTATCAACCTGCTTTTGTACACGACCTCCCCGCTTCTCAACCAATAGTTCTCCGGCGAGACATTTTTTTGAAATACCGGACAGTCTGTCTTTACTTGCACCTAAAACATGAGACAAGTTCGGAATCACAAATAAATAAAAATAACTTTTTGACCTACCAGTTATCTTTTGAAAAGTAGCAGCACAAACAGGAAGTTCTAATGGAGTATTTGACCGAAAGTTTTCTGTATCTCCTCAGATTAGTTTCATCTGTAGTTTTTCGCGTAGGTACAACAATTTGCATGAACTTTAGCAATATTTTATCTTGCTCAATTTTTTTCGCGTCATTTGCATAATATATCATGTTTCTAAAAGCTAAACAGTCTGTGAAAATCTTCATTCAAAAGCGAATTTAAAAATATGGTACTTACCAAGTATTTCATTTCTTGTCAGTTCTCCTGCATTACAAACAACGCCTTTTATCTTGTCTTGGAAATGATTACATGCGATGTCCGCTTCGCCTAACCTCTCTTTTTTCTAGCGCGTAATTTTTGGTCTTCCTTGATCACGGTTGTTTTTGGAAATATGAAGCTTTCTTCCCTTTTGCGTAAGGCCTACGTTTTTACTATATTCTTCATTAATTTCATCCACATTTTGAAAAGAAAAACAAAACACGTGGTAACGAGAAGCACTGATCACTGTAAGTTTAAACTGCACTAACGACAGAAATGATTCATTTAAATAATAGGTACAGGTTCGTTACTGATCGAGTTTTAAAATATCAGTGTAGTTATCGAGTTTTTAAAAAGTCCCTGTAGTTATCGGATTTTGAAAAACCGCAAAATGTTGGCTATGCTATAGCTCTTGTAGTTGTCGCGTTTTCATGAAGCTGACACTACCAGCAGGTCCGGCATTAAATTTTTGTATAGAATCCATGTATAACTCAATTTCGGTAAAAATGTACTTATCGAGTTTTAAAAAAACGGTCCTCAATTGCATTTTTTTCTCTTTACCCTCAGTCGGTACGTCTGTAAATATTCAGACTCTTTCCAAATCACGGAGATTTTGGTCGAATGACGGTGACCTGATAATGAGGTCATCGAGGTAAACTAAGACGGTGACTTCTTGTAGGGTAGCTTTGAATCCTGAAAAGTACTGGGGGCGTTTCGTAATCCAAAGGCCATCCATCCTATTAAATCTATAGATTTCAAAAGGCGTAACCCGACTGGAGGCCGAAGCACGACATGAACGGACACCCTTTAGCGGCGTAGAGCAAATCGTCGATCCGTGGTAGTGGATATTTATCGGGTACTGTGATGGCATTAAGCTTACGGTAGTCGACACATACTCGTAGGCCGTTGTCCTTTTTGAGTACGAGGACTACGGGGGTACCCATGGCGTATCGCTTTCCTCAATTATGCCTTCAGCCTCCAGCATGTCGTCGACCTTTTGCCTTAATATGCTTTGACGGGCAGGACTCAGCCAATATAGGGCGTTAGCTACGAGCGCGTGTTCACCTGTGGATATGCGATGTTCAGCATACGGAGTAGGCGGTCCATCCTCGGCGAAGACATCGGAGTACGCCTGGAGGGCTTTAATTGGAGGTGTCCCGTTGTTGATCGCTAAACACAGAAATTTCGTCGGGTCTCAACAAATATCTATTTGGTTTAATTCCAGTCTACGTCGTTTTCTGGGATCCTGCTTTTTGGGTGGTGACTAAGTAGATGGTAGGGATTCTTTAAAAATATCATAGATCGCACCAGGTGAATATTGGTCGTCGTCGTCAAGTACATAAGTCGGTCGTGGTGGCGTGAGAATCTTTAATGAGTGAGCCAGCGTCATCAGGCTGGGTGATAAGGGCTTTATTATCCATTGACAATGGTGAAGCGAAGAACTCCAAAAATGGCGATTCTTGCTCCTCCCCGACATTCACAGCAAGCATTATGTTTCTGGTGCTATGGGACTGTGTTTCTCGTTGTGGATGACCATTTCTGTTATATTCGGGTGTTTTACCCTATTGAATATTGAGGAAGTTGGATATCTTCTCGGGTTTATTTGCGAAATACCCCTCGCGTTGAGGAAGGTTCAGAACTAGGGCGGCTTTTGCGAGGAAGTCGATGCCTAACAAGGTGCGGTTGTCTTCTGCGTCGGGTAGTATTACGAAGTTTAACGGGAATATACTATCACCGACTTGTATTTGGGTCATAGAAGACAGCACTTCTTTGGATGTACAACGCCCGTCTGCGAGTGTGACGTCTACTAGCTACGTTTTGAATTCATAAGTCTGCCGTTATTTTAAATGCTCGTACAACGATGCGCTAATTACGCTCGTTCTGGCAGCTGTGTCTATATGAGCAAGGCCATTAACCCCATTTATCTTTACTTGTATAGTGGGTACTTGGGTTGTGAGCTCGGTTAACGTATTCAGGCTGTAAAAATGTGCGAAATGGACTGACACATCGGGACGAGGCTGTTTTGAACAATCCTGGCAGTTGTTTCGGAAATATGCTTGTTTGCGCACCCGTAACAGGAGACTTTTGCCGGTTTCGGTTTGTGATGGGTTTTTGTGCTAATCTCTTTAGCGGCTTTGTGTTTTAGGCATTCGTTTATTGAGTGCCCTCTAAAATGGCAGTAGCTGCATCTCGGCTTCTTGCTCGCACCGGGTCTCGGTACACTGGGTGGTCCTGTAGTCACTGTTTCCTCCAGTCCTGGCTTGTTCCGGTAAATTGTCGAAAGAGCGTATCGACTCTCTTGGGATTTGTTTACGTATAAGGATTGTCAGTATTCCGTGAACCATGTCGAGTTTTGAGCTCTCGTCATGACGGTTTGACGGTAACTGTGCCAACAGTGCTTTCTTTCTGCATATAAAATCGTCGATTGGGACGTAAGGCTCTTGGCGATGGTCAAATATGTCGAGATATACTGGATAGGCTGGTTTAGTGGGCTAGAATACATTTCTGATTAGTCGCGTGGCAACATCCCAGTTGGTCGCTTGGTTTTTTACCTCGTGCCCCCATAGTGAAGCGTCGAAGATGAGGAGTAGGGGTAAACCTTTAATTCCGTCGGCATCACTTATTTTCTCAATCTCCTTATATATTGAGATGGTGATTATGAACGTGTCGACGGTGCTGTGACATCTTTTGCCATCGAATCTTGCGGTGCAGCGGTTGAAACTGCCTGTGTTGGACGTCATCGACGTGGCGTTCGAAGTAGAGATTTTCTCCAGCAGTTGTCGAAACTGTTCCTCATTGAAAGCAATTGACGTATTGCTCTGTAGTCTTTGACTTCATCGAGTAATGATTATGCAGTGAAAGACGGACTGAACAAAGCCGATTGAGCGAGTGTTTATCGTTGTCTGATTTTTTTAAAAGACAAGACAAAGCAGCAAGCCAAAAGCTGGCGAAAGTCCTATCGCAATCTTTCGAAAATCCAGGTGGAATGGTAAAACTTGAAAATATTTTTTCTGAAAATTGGCATAACAAAGCAGAAATGTTTTATCGTATTTTCTAGAAATTAAATTTCCAATTATTCTCGTTTATTTTCTAGAGCTTTACGTTGAGCGGCAACTTTGTAAACGGGTTAAAATATTTATTTACATAGCTAATCAACATTTTACATTTACAAATAAAATCATAAAGGAAAAGAATATAGTAACGATATTTATTATGAAGCGTGTAATTACTTAGCCGTGGCGTTGTGTCCACGTCGGCTGTTTTCTTCACAGAAAACGGTCATCGTCCGTATTTTGTGGTTTTCATGGTTCTACATCTACTGTCGCCGGAGGGTATAGGATCCAGTCAGATCTCTGTTAAGTGTAGTCTTCAGCGTAGCGTAGCCATCTACGCGCGGGGCTCCGAAGTATCCTCCACATAATGCTGGTTGATAACTAGATTGGGTTACAGACAGCTCGTCGTGTATATGTACGACCGCTACAACCATGGAATTATCTGTTTTTATTTTATTATGATTTAGTTTTAATGAGACGAACAAGACACTTTCAATATAAATAACGAATATAAGTTTTATTATTTAACCTGTCTATAATTTATTTATTTATTTACTTATTTATTTATTTATTTATTTATTTATTTACTTATTTGTTTATTTATTTATTTATTTATATCAAAACAGGCCTTACGGCCTAATTACATTGATAAAATAATATATACTATATATTTCACATATAATATAAACTTAACTATACCTAGGTACATTGTGCGAGTATTAATTTGATAAAATATGTACGAGGTGTATTTACTTTTAAGTTGATAGAGTGATGATTTGCCTTAATATTGGTTTTCGATAAACGTCTACTGACATTGTCCAGTCTAAATCGGTCAATTCATTAAATTCATTTGCTAGACGACACATGGTCACAAGCGGGGAGCGAGTGATTGTATGTAAAAGCGGAATATTAAATAATGACTTAGTACGGGTTCATCTGGATGGAACATTAAATCTTAGTAATGACAAAATATCCGGAGAGTTAATATTATTATTTACTATTTTAAACAAAAAAATGAAAGCAGCTAATTTTCGCCTGTCTTCTAACGATAAGATCTTGAATTCATTTCTTAGTTGGATAGTTCTAACAATGTTATAATCTGGTCGTACATGATATTTTTTTAAATAAAGATATCTCAAAAATTTATTTTGAATTTTTTCTAAAATAGATAGCGTAGTATGGTACTCAGTAAACCAAACTTGATTTCCAAATTCTAATTTAGTTCTTACAAGTGTAAAATAAAGGATTTTCATGGCATCTATGCTAGAGAAATTGACAGTTTGTCTAATTATGTATCCCAATAACCGATTTGCAGACATTGCAATATTTTTAATGTGTTTAGCAAAAGATAGTGAACTGTCATAAGTTATACCCAAATCCTTTACTTCTGTACAACGTTTTAGGGGTTCGGTATCAATGCGATATTCAAAAATAATGGGATCTTTGGAACGTGTCACAGTAAGAGTAAAGCATTTTTGCACGTTAAAATATAATTTGTTCATTAAACTCCACTCATAAATGCTATTTAAATCTTTCTGTAGTAGAACACAATCTCTAACAGTTTCTACACGTTTGAAAATTTTTAAATCATCCGCAAATAGCAAACATTCTGAGTATTCAAGTTTCGAGGGCAAGTCATTAATGAAAATCAGAAATAGAAGGGGACCCAAATTAGATCCCTGAGGAACCCCTGAGTTAGCTTCAAATTTGCCAGAAGTATTTCCATTGTGTTTTACCATTAAATATCTATTTTGCAAATAATCACTAATTAATTTAATAAAACTATGTGATACACCAAACCCACTGAGCTTCCATAAAAGAACGTCATGATCAACCGTGTCAAACGCTTTTCTAAAATCTGTATATATAGTGTCGAGTTGTATTCTATTCTCCAATGCCCCATACGCATAATTACCAAAAATGAGCATGTTTGAACTAATAGATTTATTAGCCACGAAACCATGTTGTTGTGATACTAAATACTTTTCAACATACTGATACATATTTGAATAAATAATTTGTTCAAATAACTTGGCTGGTGCACACTTTCAATATAAATAACGAATATAAGTTTTATTATTTAACCTGTCTATAATACGGATCGCATTCCTATTTTTATATTCTCTTTTCGACTGCTGTCAATAATCTTATTCTAAACCACGTGTTTCGACAAAATCCTGATGTTTGAGTGATTCTAATTGAAACACAGAAACATTCATTTATAAACCATTTAATATTATTAATAAGTTGTGATTATTCGTGGAAATAATTACATATATGTTACTACAAAAATTGAATTTACTTGTGAAGATTGGTGAAGAAATGAAAATGGTGAACTTAACTAACTATCAATATTATTGCTATGGCCAGTTAAGTTTTTTTAACGTACGTTTCAAGTTTTTGTTCTTCTAATTCTCAGATGTACGTCTTATTATAACTCAAATCATGATTATTGTTGTGTAACGAAGTTACATTTTAAAGATCGGGCAAAAGCACAATCTCCCGTATAAGTTAAAATAAATTGTTCGAAAACTATACGTTTCCGTCCGTATAATAACATCGGTAGGTACAATATAATATAATTACTCTAACCAGCGCCGACAGTCGGCGACACTTACCTCTCCGCAACGTATCCCCAGCAAGCCGTACCAAATAGCAGAACGATTTTCAGGGTCGGTAGTCTATCCGTAGACTCGCTACCTTGTCCGCATACGCAGGTTAGATTGAAATTTAAGAAACATTGTTGTGCTCATAAACCCGTTCTCTTTCAGAAAGCCGTCCCAAACACTCCGACCACTCGTACCGCAAACCGAAGTGAGTTTCGTATTTTTTTATACCTTAGGGTGTATGGTTCTCGACCGTTGAACCCGAGGAAGTGTAGCTAAGGGGACACCGTAAACTGTTACTGGGAGGGCTGAGTACTCACGTTCTAGTAGTGGTCGCGTTTGAGCCTTAAGCCATCCGATTGAAGCGAAGAGTTACTGCTGGAGGGGCTGAGTATTCACGTCCCAGCAGTAGCCGCGTTTGGGCCTTACGCCGTTTGATACAACGGTTTGAGTTTGGGCCTTCTGCCATCCGATTAATGGAGAAACTGCCACTGGGGGGCTGAGTATTCACGCCCTAGTGATAGTCGCGTTTGATTCGTAAGCCGTCCGCCTGGGGAAAAACTGTTACTAGGGGGCTGAGTATTCACGCCCTATTAACAATCGCGTGTTCGGGATTTTAATATCGGGAGATCAGGGAACCGTATCCCCGACAGTAGAGATTTGACTGACCTAGAGGGTCGCTTGCACGCCGTAGTAGTTCTGCTTGGATCACACCCGCTGTTCATCAATCCACTAACAGTCCACCACATCTCTCATCCTGCTTACGCTTGCATTTGCTTTGATTTATTTACCATTTTACTAGTGACTTGTTTACCACTAATTGCACTCCTCATAACCATTGTAGTTAACCGTAAGAGACCGTTTGAACCCGTATTTTAGTTAGTAGTAGTACTTTTGCCCCGCTCACCCGAATTATGGGTCTAATCGTTTAGTTTATTTGATTATCTTTTCCGATTGCTCATTCTTTATATTTTATTCAGCAAATATTGAAACAGTTTTCAGACATTTTAAAATATTCAAAACATTTTTGTTCATCGTCTACTAATTACCGATACAAAGTAATAAATTCTCCTTCACATCATTGACGTGTCATCCATGCCTTGTGTATCCATTTTCGCTCTTTATTTAAACTGTTCGTTTCCTCTTCCTCATCTAGGGCTATGGCGATAATTGCCAATTCTTCATTGGTAAAACAAGCCATTCCACTGATATTTCTCTGCAAGTACTGTTTATATACTAAGGACGAGTGTGTATTGACATGATCGACCACGAATAACACAGAATACTGAAATGACACGGTACCGAAACCACACTGACATGTGTACCTGAATAGTCCTAAGTCAGTTTTATAAATAAAAATTTTCATGATTCTTAGATTTACAATAAATACCTACATACATAATTTATTATGAATATAGAACAGTTTTAAACCTTTTTGAGATGCGCGAATTTAGTTATGGCATCGTTATAAGTTAGTAGGTGAGCATTATGCATTAATTTCAACGATTCTACCACAAACATTATTTATACGTTTCAGTCCTCACGATCCAAAAGAAAATGTGTCAGAATATCTACTCAGCAACGAACAACGTACCAATTTGGCTCTTATTGGTTCCTTGCCTAATAAAGGTATACAATATGTTAGAATACACTGGTTACTGAACTTACTCACGTCAAAAAGGTAACGCTTCACTTTGATAACTTAAATAAAAAGAACAAAAACAGTTATTTGGATGCTTAGGCCGCGAAATACCTTTTTAACGTACCGAAAGAATAGTTATCTTGAGGTCGTTAAAAAGTTTCGCGGCCATGGCATACACACTATTTTTCGTGCAATCGTTAAAATTATTAAACTAAATAATTGTAAATAAATATATTATTGCTCTAAAATCAACAGCAGTTCAATTTATTTAACAATGTTAACGAGTGCTATGGAAATGATATGTTTCAATATATACAAAATATTTTGACAGTTCTTGACAAAACGCAAAATGTCTGATACTGATAGCAATATTTCAGTACCTTCCACTCCTCCTGAACTCAAAAGCGTTGTAAATTCGGCGCTTTCCGTTTTAATACCCGAAAAATCGAAACGGCAGTACGAAACATGTTACGGCGAGTTTAAAGATTGGTGTGACAAACAGAATATTAAGATGATGTCTGAAAACATTTTATTGGCTTATTTGATGCAGAAATCAAATGTTGTAAAAAGTATTCTTCCTAAATAATATAAGTACTTGTGTATTTGTTTGTATTCAATAAACAATATTCCTTGTCTTTGTAGTATTTTCGAAATTTCAAATTTGGAAGTGATATTCAAATTTGGAAGTGACGTTTGGTTTCGCGGCCGTTGCTATGGGTAACGGCTGCGAAATTAAATTTGGCGGACTGTGCTGAGTACGCGAAATACTGACTTCGCGTGTAATTGCACGAAAATAGTTATTTGTATAGGCCGCAAAATGCTTTTTCGCGTTCCGAGAGAGAGATTATCGCCGAGGCCGCTCCGGCCGAGGAAAGATAATCTCGAGGTCGCGAAAACATTTCGCGGCCATAGTATACACAATATTTTTCGTGCAACCGTGAAAATTACATAATTTCAATAAACATTATGTCTCTTTAGAAAAGTCAGCGTTTCAACGCGAATAGAGAAAATTACACGTCAATATCACAATGTTTCTATGGAGATGAAATATTTAGCAATACAAATCAATTTGACATTTCTCGTGAAGTCGTGAAGATGTCCGATAGCGATAGTGATATTTCAGTTACTTGCACTCCTCCTGAGCTGAGAGATCTCATAGACTCAGCACTTTCTGATTTGATACCCGAAAAATCTAAACGGAAATATGAAAAATGTTACAGCAACTTCAAAGATTGGTGTGTCAACCAAAATGTCAAGACGGTGTCAGAAAACATATTATTAGGATATTTGATGCAGCGATCAAAAGTTGTGAAGAGCTCAACTTTATGGAGCATTTATTCTATGTTAAAGACTATGCTTAACGTACGAGATGGAATTGACGTAAAGAAGTTTGGTTCGAAATACATTGTTATTGTCATATTTCAGAAATGTTAAATGCTGTAGTGGCGTTCAGTTTGCCGGCAGTCACTATGGGAACGGCCGTAAAAATGTTTGTCGGCCGTCACTCTGGGTAACGGCCGCAAAATATCATTTTGCGGCCTCTGTTGCGGCTGCAAAATGCTTGTTTTGCGTCCGGTTGCACGAAAAACCTTTTTTGGGGTGGTAAACCAATACTTTTCTCGTATCTTAGAGAGTGATGGCGGAAAATTAATATAATTTATATATATGAAGTCATAAAACAACCACTTCATATGATATCCAGTCCGTTATCTATGAGGCTCTATGAAAGTCAGAATGCGTTAATTTTGCTGATCATCCTCACATAACACATTCTACTTTTCCGCCCAACCTATCTAATATGCGAGAAAAGTATTGGTTTACCCCAAAAAAGTAGGAAAGTTGAATTTTTTTTGAGTTATTTCCACGTTTTTCACCATGAACAACACGAAAAAACGGTTTTTAGAAAAAAAATCCTGTGTGTATGGCGTCGTCGTCGTTGGCCACTTTTCGTTACATGTCTTGTTAGCACGATACAGCCTCCGGAGTGCAACAAGTCACTAATTTTATAATTGATTATTGTTCAGGACATCTCACAGATAACCCTATTGATTTTCATCTCACCAGAGCCCGTACAACGGGTGCTATGGTACTTGAAGTACAACATTTTTGTAATTTTTTGAGAAATTCCAGTTTGTTAGCACGATACAGCCTCCAGAGTGCAACAAGTCACACATTTTATGATTGATTCTTATTCGGGACGTCTCATGGATGAACTCTATTGATATTCAGCTCACCAAAGCCAGTACAACAGGTGCTATAGTACGGTATCCGCCAAAATAAACAGTACCGAAACAGAGAGTGCTGTGGAGTTGTTTATGTAATATGGATTTGTCATATTTGACTTAATTGTCATTAGTTGATATATTAATAGTACGCTGCAGTTAAATTTGATTTAAAAATGGTTCTAACAACGGAAGAAAAAGTTTTTTTGGTAGAGCATTATTTTCGTTCATACGGAAAAGGTCGTAATGATGGTCCAAGCTTAGAACAGGTGTCAATAAAATATCAACAAAAATTTAATAAAGCAGCTCCCAGTAAAAGTGTGATGTTAGCTGTTGTTGAAAAATTTCGTCGCACTGGTAGTGTATTGTGTCAACGTAAAGGTTCTTCAGGTCGTCGAAAAACAGTATGCACTAACGAAAATGAAGGACGTGTTTTTAACCAAGTTGTGCAATCACCTCAAAGAAGTCTTGTAAGAACTGCATGTAAACTCAACATTAGTGAAGCGTCTTTACGTCGCATGTTCAAATCAATTGGTGGTTATCCATACCGTATTCAAGTTGGACAACGACTAAATGCTGCGGACAAACGTGCAAGAGAAATTTACTGTGGTCGCATGTTGATTTTAATTTACGAAGATCCCGAATTTTTGAAAAACATATGGTTTTCAGACGAGAGTCACGTTCATCTTAGCGGCTATATTAATCGACAAACAACCAGATTCGTTGGATTTGAACGTCCTGATGTCATTGTAGAGAAACCACTCCACAGTCTTCGAGTTACCGTTTGGTGCGCGGTATCTGGTCATGGAATGATTGGTCCTTATTTCGTTGAAGATGATAATCAGAATCCACTTACTGTCAACCAAGAGCGTTATAGAGAGAAAATTATTATACCTTTTGTGAGAGATCTAAATAACTTTTGCCGTGCACGAAATCTACAGTTTCGCACACAATGGTTCCAACAAGATGGTGCAACGAGCCATACAGCTGTGCGCACCTTAGCCTTACTCCATCAGCATTTCGATAATAGAATAATTTCTCGGGGAACAGACTTCGAATATCCTTCTCATTCACCTGATCTGACGCCACCTGATGCATACATTTGGGGCATAATGAAGGACAAAATATTTCACTCGGAAAATCCGCCGGCGAATATCGTCGAACTACGGGAAAGAATACAAAATATTTTTCGGCAGTTACATCAACCACTTTTTATAAATATTTTATCGACAATATCGATATGAAGCTTGTTTGCATCGAAATGGTGAACATTTTGAACACTTACATTACATAAATTAAAAATTAATTTTTATTTTTATTTTCGGTACTGTTTATTTTGGCGGATACTGTACTTTAAGTACGACATTTTTATAATTTTTGGAGAAATTTCAGTTTGATAGCACAACACAACTTCCGGAGTTTATACAAGTAACCAATTTTATGATTGGATATTATTCAGGGCGTCAAAGATGAACCCTATTGATATTCAGTACACTAAAGCAAATACAACGGGTGCTACGGTACTTGGAGTACCAAATTTTTGTCATTTTTGGGGAGTTTTCGGTTTGTTAGCACGATACAGCCTCCAGACTGTATACAATTTTATGATTGAATATTGTTTAGGGCGTCTTATAAATGAACCTTATTGATTTTTAGCTCAGCAGAGCTAGTATAACGGGTGCTATGGTACCTGAAGTGTCATATTTTTGGTCCTTTTTAGAGAAATTTCGGGTTGTTAGCACGATACAGTCTCCGGAGTGTATATAAGTAACCAATATTATAAATGGATATATTCCAAGGTGTCTCACAGATGTACCCTATTGATTTCCAGCCGACTAGCGAGTACAGCAGGCCCTATAAATCCAGATATACTACATAGTTGGTTATTTTTGGGGAAATTTCGGTTTCTTAGCTCGATACATCCCCCGAAGTGTGTACATGTGACAATTTTATGATAGAATATTGTTCAGGGCATCTCACATATGCGGAAAAGTTAGTTTTAATCTTTAAAACCGTCTATTATGGTTTTATTTTATGAATATTAAAAAATTATAAATCATGTCATTGTATACAAATACACATGCAAACATTTCACTCTCGAAAATATCAGGCATATTGTTTCCAATTGATCTTCATGTAATGAAAAACTAAATTGTATCTTAGTGATCCATTATATAAAATATCATAAAAAAAGTTAATGTGAGTGTGGGAGAAATAAAGTAGTGTAGGAATTATCTTTTGGAAATTTGATTACAAATGCAACTTACCTTACACCAGTGTAAATTTGGTTGCATATGTATTTTATGAAAATATCATATACATATAAATAAAATATACTGCGCCTAGCGGTCCGGGAAGCATATTTAAAAACTGCACATTGATACGAAACCAGTAGTTAAATGCTGCGCTGCCATTGGCTGGATTGTGTAGTTACCATCTTTTAAACTCGAATTTAAAATATTCCTTGCTGTTGTTGACAAATTAGGGATGTCAATTTTCTTCAATTAGATTTTACTTTTCATAATAGCATTTTGAAAAAAAATGTACTAATACCATGTGATCACCCTGCATAAAAATTTTACTAAAATCTAAATTAATACATAATTTAGTAATTGTCATTCCATAATGGAAGCGACAGCATAAAACCAATTGATGTATCGTATTCGAATAAAAACGGTCGCAGTCGCATGGGGAATAACGGTGGAAATCCAGCAAATAGTAGCGCCGCATTTAGCCACTGGTTTCGTATCAATGTGCAGTTTTGAAATATGCGTCCGGGAAGCGTGGCGATCATCGGAGTGCCGACATATATGTCTGCACTGTTGGTGGCCAAGATCAATACGCGCATGCGAGTCACGAGACGTTGCATTGTTTAATATCATTGGCTGTATCATTCCCGCTTTGACGCTTTTAGACCTTCAGAGGGGTGGCAAAGGTTGTTAGAATAGACAAATAATATATTTTATTTTCTCTATGGTTGCTTGTTTGGACAGAGCATAGTAAAATTATGATGTGGTTTGGGTGTTTAGTGATTTTGTTATTTATTTTATCATTGTGTTGTCATTTTTACGTGTTTCTTTTATTTAGATTTTTTATAAAAACTATGTTTCCACAACGGTGCTTTTTATGTAATGAGATTGGTCCTAATTTAAATTTTCATAGGTCTACAGGTATATAAAAATATATTCGGTTTGAAAACAAATCATCCCATCGGGTACTCCATCGTCATTTAATTTGTCAATATGTATGGCTATATTAGTGTGTGGATATCGAAGAAATGATTTATAAAAATATGTGCTCACTATATATTTCATGTTTATCTACTTCATTTCTATTCCTTTTGAAGTAACCTAGACAACTATAATAGACGTTATTTGAGATTTATGTTAGAAGTGAAAAAAAATGTAATTATACATAATTGCACTTTATTTGGTCAAATCAAAAATCAGACACGAAGTTTTTGTTCACTCAAATATCTTCGTTTAAAAATATTACAGGCGGCAATCACGGCACTTGCGCATAACTAACATGGCCACACAGAGTGTAGTCGGACCTCTCACTCTTAATAGAACGCATTTCGCTTATTGGAGATATAGGTAGTTAGCAGTATATTTTATTTATTACGTATATGGCAAATATCATGAATTTATTACTTTTCCCCCAACCTATCTAATATGCGAGAAAAGTATTGGATAACCCCAAAAAAAGTTGGAAGTTTGAGAAAAATTTTTAGTTATTTTTACACTTTTCATCAATAACAACACGAAAAAACGGTTTTTAGAAAAAAATCCTGTGTGTATGTCGTCGTCGTCGTTGCTGTCGGCCACTTATCGTTACATGCCTTGTTGGCACGATACAGCCTACGAAGTGCAATAAGTTACCAATTTTATGATTGAATATTATTCAGGACCTCTCACAGATAAACCCTATTGATTTTAATCTTACCAGAGCCAGTACAACAGGTGTTGTAGTAGTTTAAGTACGACATTTTTGTAATTTTTGGAGAAGTTTCAGTTTGTTAGCACGATACAGCCTCCGGAGTATATACAAGTGACCAATTTTATGATTGGATATTATTCAGAGCATCACAAAGAAGAACCTTCTTGATATTCAGCTCACTGAAGCCAGTACAACGAATGCTATGGTACTTGAAGTACCAAATTTTTGGAGAATTTTCAGTTTGTTATCACGATACAGCCTCCAGAGTGTATACAAGCGACCAATTTTATGATTGAATATTGTTCAGGCCATCTCACAGATGAACCCTATTCATTTTCAGCTTCCCAGAGCCAGTACAACGGGTGCTATTGTACTTGAAGTACGACATTTTTGCCACTTGAGAAATTTCAGTTTGTTAGCACGGTACAGCCTCCGGAGTCTAACAAGTCACCAATTTTATGATTGAATATTATTTATGACATCTCACGGATGAACCCCATTGATTTTCAGTTGACTAGAGCTAGTACAGCGGGTCCTATAAAACCAGATATACTACATTTTTGGAGATATTTTGGTTTGTTAGATACATCCCCCGAAGTGAATACAAGTGACAATTTTATGATAGAATATTGTTCAGGGCATCTCTTAGATGCGGAAAAGTTAGTTTTAATCTTTAAAACCGTTTATTTTTCGTTGAAGTGTTTTTTTCTTATTATATGAATAGTATAATTGTATATTACGAATTTTGCTTGATATTCTATTACAAATATATACCAATATTTTTCGAATTATTAATAACTTTTGTGCAAGATGTTGCGTCTTTTTTCATAAATCCGTGTTAACTGGCCCTGTATTTTGAAAAATAATACATGATTTTTCTGGATTCAACGATTCATTTGGATTACATTTTTTTAAATTTTTATGCAATTTGTAAATTAAAAATTCCTATAACCGAAGTTTTCGTTGCAGGAATGGTAAATTTGTGTACAATTTCGCGAATATGGATCTATTTATGAATGTGTTGCAACAAAGTGGATTGTATCCTGGTTTTGAAATAATGGGATGTAACAGTAAATTTGTCGATTTTGATAAAAATAAAATATTTTGGACAAATATTGTTAAGCAGATTGCAGCTAGATACATAGGTATTTAAAAATTTTGTTTTGGACACAATTATTCTTTGTTGAATTAGATTCAGACAAAACTGCCAACTGAAATTTAGGTTAAAGTAGTATTATGACAAAACTATGAAAACAAGTAGTACTTTATTTGTACCTGTACAACAAACAAGGCCACAACTTTCATTTTTCTTTCTCTAATTAATAAATCAGATAATATTTGAATGCCTATGAGTAATTAGAATATATTTTTTAGACATGTTTGGAATTACCGTGGCAAATTGGAGATTTGAGTCTTGGAACGTACCAGATTTATTAAATTACAACTGCCTCAATTTCACTAAATCAGGTAGGTAAATTTTAACAGCATTTGAAAAATACATTATGAAGTAAGTACCTGAAGACACTATGTTTTGCTCTATTTTGCTTCTGCTCTATATAAACCGTATATTTTCCTTTAAATAATCAAAGTAATACAATTAAATGGTTATTATTTTATGAATTGACATAAATCTATGTCAGCAGGAATGTTCGTATCATCGGCATCAACTACTAAGGTTGTTTAGTCTCATATGTTCTGTGTAGGCTTTAGTGCTGATTTCACACCTAGGTCTTTGAAAATAATTCCCAATTGAATAATCCTAAAATATATCCGCTGTAGGTAGGAATCAAGATCGGACTTCTTGGTTCAGAGTCCAAATAGGTACCCAAAAAAATATTGTATTGCATTTATCTGTTCCCATATATATTTTCAGCGTGTGATTTCTCTGTGATCCAGAGTTCAGGTTTTATCCTCTGAGCTACCGGTTCTCAAATTTTTGTTCTTCGCGGTTTTAATTCTAAAAATTCGCATCGTAGATAATCTGTAGACGTAGAAATTCAAATTATACTAGGCAACATTCTCTAGTCTAAGGTGCCAGAGATGCTGTCGGAAAGTTTACGCCACGTAGGTATCCAAGCTTCATTCTGACCTTTCTCGAACTGTGTGAATTGAAGCAACGCGACTATAAACAAACACTATGTTCTTTGTGCGGTTTCCCTGTAGCATGGTGAATTCATTAACTAGCCAAATGGACCGACGTAGGGAATAATACAGCAGCAGCTGTACCCACCCATTTGCTTGAAGATTGTGATTATTATTCTCATCCAACGCCATACCGTGCATAAAATACCAAACCCCCGTGTTTAAATCACTTAAACATTATGATAGCCTTCGCCGACAACCCCTTATACCGTCTCTGACTATAGCCTATGCCACACAAAAATCAGTAATGTTCTGCGCCTGTGCGTTCTCGAACGCTTACGCGACTTCCCGACTTCGACTTTTTGACTCTCTCTGCTATTCGAGCTATAAAGCTGGATTTATAAACTTGCCGTTCGCCGTTGGCGTTGGCGTTCACGCTAGCGTCCCCAATTAAAAGTACAGAAACCCGTAAGACCCTCTATATCTACCGTCGTTCGCCGTTGGGCTGCCGTTCGACTTAAATGAACTTGAAGTTCCGCCGTCGACCGCTCGTTGCACCGTTCGTATCAAGTCTGAAGAGCCAATCAAAACGATTTTTAGCTGTCACTTGGTTTACGTCGTATGTTAAATGCTCCTTTCAGGATTACAGACCACCCTGACAAGAAATAAGAAATCAAGAAAAACGTAAACGAAAAACACAAAGACGACTTCTCACTGTCAAGTCATATGGATATGACACATTAAATTGAAGTTATGATAGTTTTCGTAACGGCCAACGGCAAGTTTATAAATGGTCAATGTCGTTGCTACGAACTGCCGACGGCGGACGCCAGCGCGAACGCGAACGCCAACGGCGAACGGCAAGTTTATAAATCCACCTTAAGAAGACAGTCATGCCTTGTTACGGAACCAACTAAAAGGTTTCGTGTTTCTAATATAAAATGTTAGTAATACAGTATTTTAATTGATTAATTTGTTATTGTGTTATATGTTTGTGTGTAGAGTCAGTGATATAGTCAGGTAAATAAAAATACACCTAGACATTGTTACTTATACAATTAAACCTTTAACTAGAATTGTTTTCTGGTACTCTACGATATTTCTTACAAGGTTACCACGTGCTATAGAAATTCTTTACTCCCACAATATTTTATGTCCGCATCGATGTAACTTTATCTTTATCAATTAAGTAAATCATCTAAACAAAAATGAGTTTGATTTGCCTTATGGCTGGTCCTTCGTTTTACTTTGTATCACCCGCAATAAATCTATTGGAGGGATTCTGCTACTTGTCGAAAGTACATTTGAAGTAGTCGGCCGTACACAGCCCATTCTACCACATCACCTCTAGAGCTATCGAAGATATTATTTCCCTCCACCTCGCAAACTCGTCTCTACAGACATATGCAAAGCCACTGCCAACATCGATCACCCAATTCTATACACTAGACACTTTTCTCACAAAAATTCCAAAATACTAACAAATTACAAACTCTTACTCTTCCTCTCTTCATACACAGGATACATCCCTAATTCATAAATATAACATTATTCTCTCCTCTTATCAATATCCGACACCTAACCAGACCAACATCATATCATACATATCGGCAGCATGGCATGGTACGTCTTCTACCAAAACCTTCCAAATCTAGACACTTTTTGTCACCCTATACTATACACATTTTGAGCTTCGCTGCTTCCAAACATCAATCCCCGTTGCCAACCGAGATATCTTTTCCTCCGGATCACTTTCTAGCGAAAAGGCGGCTCCAACACTCTGAATTCTATACACCTTTTGAAAATTCTTTCTAGGCACGTTTCTTATCTATCCTAGACACTTTTTCAACTCGGCTGGTTCTCAGCCGACCATCCAAAAAATACCAAACTGAATTTATGAACGCTGCACTACAACCCCCAAAATATACCAAACCCAGCCATGCAGAGGAAACTAATCCTACATCAGGGCAGCCAAAATAAACGAACATTTACAACTTTTCAAATAAAATCCCCTTCAATTACAAATACTTTCAAATTTCTCTCTCGCTCTCTCCCAGTTACGATGTTCTTAGTTCAGTTCAGGTGTGACAACACTCAGCAGCAAGCGTTATTATGAATTATAAGTAGATGTAGTAGTATGGACAAAGTTTTAAAACGAAAATTTGAGGATGACGTGGCTGTACATCGACAGGTTCAAGTGGAGATCGTCCGAAATCTAAAACAAGAAAATGTGACCACTGTTTAAAAGTATTAGGTGCAGATAGCATGAAACCAAATAAATTGAAGAGGCCTTTAGAAACACTGCACACAGAATATGTCAATAAACCGCGTGATTTTTTTAAGGAAAAACTGAAGTTGTTCAAAAAACAGAAGTCAAACTTCCATAAAAAGCTGGCAGTAAATGAGACGGCTATCTTGGCATCATACAAAGTGGCTTACAAAGTAGCTAAATGCAAAAAACCTCACACTATTGCAAACCCACTCATTTTACCCGCTTGCAAAGACATTGTAGAAATAATGTTTAGTGAAAATCTTGCTTCACAAATTAACAATATGGGCCAGGCGGCAGGGCGATAAAATCGTCCAAAACCGTAAAAAAATGCAGGCAAAGCTTTTATTGCTTCAAATGGTTCATTAGGGCGTGCTTTTCAAGAATCTAGGTTTTCCCCACACCCTTAAGGCCCGCGTCGATCTCCGTGAGGCTACAAAGGTACACGTTTTTGGTTTTTTCGGTAATATCACGTTTTTTCTTTATCGTACGGCCAAATGGTCCTATATGAAATTAAAGGTGACAAAATTCTGCACAAAATAATTTTTTCATGGGACTTATAGTTTCGGAGTAGTAGACAATTTGTTCTATTTCTTTTATGACATGACGATAGAGCAGACTCTCATGAGATCTATGAAATCGACTGGTGGTTTGACACTCGGCCGAGGAATCACCGACAGTGTCCTGGCGAAATGGATTCTTGCAATGCCCGTTCTTGCGGAAGTGTCAGAGGTCATTGAAAATTTCTGCAGCGTATCGTTTGCTACTTTTGGATAGCATGTAGATGCCAGAGTATCGCGAATATTAAGGGATACACAAGACCCCGAAAAGTTTGTTCATTGGTTGTCATCGCATAATCCCTTCCCAGTCAGCCTCGAGATTATGTCTATCAGCACAGGAGTACAGGGAGAAGTGAAAATCGACTGCTACAAAGCATACGAAGTCGGCATGTCATCAATGGCAGCTATCGTTGGCGGTAACTTTGGAGATGTGAAATTCCAGCGAAAGAAGAGAGTAATTCCTTTAAGATCAGTAAACTCTTCAATAAACATCCAAAATGAAGTGATTCCTGTTGACCCTTCATTAATTTTCCAAAGAATTACAATTTCCAAGAAAACGGAACAGGATTTGCAGCAATATTTTCACTTCGATCTAGCTCCTTATTCACTCTCGCTTTTTGATGAAATAGGAATGCGCAAGACAAATAAATCAGCATTGTATAATGTGTTTTCTCATGTGGCTCATTCCATCAATGGTGCAGATAACGTGGTACATGTTATAGACGGTAGATTCCTTCTCCATGGTGAGGTCTGGTACCAACAAGAGACGTTCTGCAATATTCCTGTGAAGTATGTACAGTACGTACAGAAGTACTACAAGGCCAACAGCGTAGTTGTTTTTGTCGGCTATTCGAATGACGTTAACAACAAAATTACTAAAGCTGCTGAATGACTCCATAGATCGCAGATGCATGTCGCTGCTAATGTGATGTTTGATGAAACGATGACAGCAACAATGTCACAGGAGAAATTCCTTAGCAACGACCAGAACAAGACTCGGCTCATTTCTATGCTGGAGGGCAAACTTCGAGCTGCAGAATTTCTCGTGAAGCAATCCGCTGAAGACGCTGATACTTTTATAATTAACACCGCGATTGAATTATCGCCAGACTATGATTCCGTAGTGGTAGTGGGTGAAGATGTCGACCTCCTCGTACTACTAATAGGCCTCGCATCATCGTTGTCGAATGTTTATCTCATGAAACAAGGGAAAGGAATAATTGAGAGCAGAATTTACTCGACGAAGTCGTTCAAACATTCAGAAGAAGTTGCGGAGCACATACTCTTCCTCCACGCCTTCAGGGGGTGCGACACAACCTCAGCATTCTTCAGGCGTGGAAAACAGAAATTCGTCAAGCTACTTCAAAAAAATAGGAATGCAAGAAGAACCGTTGGAATATTTAAAGACCCAAATGCTTCTCCAGACCTGATTGAGGCAGCCGGAAAATCTGTCATTAGAGCACTCTATGGAGCGAGCGGTGACACATCGTTGAATGATTGCAGGTTCCAGAGCTTCACGAAATCAATTTCTAAGAGTGCTTGCAATCTTGCATCTTTACCACCAACCGAAGCAGCAGCACGACAGCATTTCTTCAGAACCTACCATCAGGTTCAAAAGTGGTACGGAAACAAGAAGAGTCCGCAAGATTGGGGCTGGAAAAGCACGAGGAATGGACTGGCACCTATTCCTACGTTAATAGACGCTGCCCCGCAGGAGCTTCTCATCACGATATCCTGCAAGAGCAAGCAAGGGTGTCAAGCAGCTTGTAGCTGCAGGAAGACTGGGCTGCGTTGCTCGATAATGTGTGGAATTTGCCGGGACCAGTCTTGCGCAAATATCGATATGGAAGAAGATAATTTCGACGTTGACGACGAGATCGACGTGCAGTTCGAGCATTCAGCTGCACAAGACATTTACATGACTGATTCTGAGAGTGAGTCTCTTTGATCGACATCTAGAGCAGGATTGAAGTGAAGGAAATCACTGCTGAACCATCGACTTCGGGTGAAATATCAGCTCAGGACGAACCTTTTACGCGTCGTACTTTGTTGAAAAGAAGACGATTAGATTGACTTCGCCGACCCGCTGTAGAAATGTATTTAATGAAAGCCACAATAAATCAAACTATTTGCAATTTTAACAAAAGTTCTATACTTTTTTATGAAAGCTTATGCAATATGTGCTTATTTATATTGTCAACAGTCACCAGTCCGAGAGAAGAGTGAAATTCGGTAAGCAAGAATAGATATTTACTGCATTCGTCAAAACTCGCACAACTTCGCTACTACTCCGAAACTATAAGTCCCATGAAAAAATGATAGGGAACTATTTTGTACAGAACTTTGTCACCTTTAATTTAATATAGGACCATTTTGGCGGTACGATAAAGAAAAAACGTGATATTACCGAAAAACCAAAAACGTGTACCTTTGTAGCCTCACGGAGATCGACGCGGGCCTTAAGGGTGTGGGGAAAACCTAGATTCTGGAAAAGCACACCCTAATAAACCGTTTAAAACAATAAAAGCTTTGCCAGCATTTTTTCATGGTTCACATTACTTGTCGCCTGGCCTAATACTCCTCTCTCAAATGATACAATCTGTCGATGAATTAACGATAAATCAGTTTATATTCAGAATCTGAGCTTAGTGGGAAATCGTTTGTTATACAACTTGACGAAGCAACTGACTCCAGTACTGATTCCCATTTGATTAACTACATTACATTCTGTCAAGGGTTTAAAATATGTGACGATTTACTGTTTTGTAAACAGATAGAAGGAAGATCTACAGTCACCGAATTGTTCAAGATCACAAATAATGATATTAGAGAGATAGATAGATTTCACTTAGGTAGCTTGTGGCCGATTCCACTGCGACCTTCTCAGATATATTGCGGTCCTCTAAATATATATTACATTCTGCAGCCTTATTTTTATGAAGTCTGTCAGCTTACAGACTGAATCTTCCATACAATGCGGTCCATATGTATGGAATAAATTCAATTTTAGCGTTATTATGTAGGACTGTTTTTGATTATATTTCTAGCTGAACTTCGTCGACTGGCGTAGACATTCAACTAGATTAATAATCTTAATTTGACAAAATTAATGTCGAAATTAATAGTTTATTATGTACAAATTTACAAGAATGTTACAAAGTTATGAATGTTGAACTTCGGTGGTTTCAGATCGGAAGGCACTGTATGTTTGGATTTGATGAATATCTACTTTTTTGCTTCAAAACCCTTTGTTTCTTGTACTCTAACAGGCATTATACATATAATGTACCACATACATACGGAACGAGACAGAATACACAATCCGCCATATAGGCCCCTGTTACATATAAAGCACTTGGCCAGAGAAGCTTCTGCTTTATTGGATCAAAATTATGGAACAATTTACCCCACAATTTGAAGAAATATAATTCAGTTAGTCTTTTCAAAAACAAATTAAAGGAATGGATATTTTCAAAGGGCAGAAAGTATTTCGCTAATGTAATTGATCCGATTTTAGTCATATAAATGTTGTTTGTTGTTTTGCACCATGTGTTTATATGTGTGTGTATGAGTGTATATTCTTAGTTTATAAAAATGTTAATTGTCCTAAATATATGTCTTCCACCTGTAAAAGTTATTAGTTATTAGTGTCATAATTAATAATAAATGATAAATGTAAATACTGGTTATTACTATTTATGTTTTTTTTAAGTTTCAACATTTGTCAGACTCATTTAATATATATGTTCTATAAAGAATTAATACCCGAAGACAAGTTCTTTGATGAACTTAGTCGGGTACCCCACTACTCTTGTTTATTTAATGTACATCACATCTGTTCATGAACACTATACCTCAGATTATTTTTTTATAGTTATTATGTTATGTTTAAATTATTATTCGATGATATGTATTTTTATTTTTTTGTATGTAAACATGTGTATGTATTTATAAATAAACATTCATTCATTCATTCATTCACTTGACTCATATAGAAACTAAGTAACGACGTGTTACACTTAGTATCTCTGATTGTTTGACTTTGAGTGAAGTTACTTCGATATGTAAAGACGACTTGATGAACTCGATTGAGTGTTGAACTGATTTCGTTTTTGAGTTGTAAGCTCGCTACGATGAGTATAAGAACTAACTTTGTTATCGAGAGTTGAACTCGCTGCGATGAGTGTAAAAACTTTGTTATTGAGCGTTGAGCTCGATTCGATAAGTGTAAAACACGCGTCGATGAGTAGTAGAACTTTGTTATTGAGCGTTGAGCTCGATTCGATGATTGTAAAAACTCGCGTCGATGAGTAGTAGAACTGATGAGTGTAAAAAACTGATTTCTTCACGTTGTGAGATGTGTTAAATAGAAATCTGCAAGGGGCGTGTTTACACGTGGATTGGGTTGACGAAACAAAAATAAATATTTCCTATTGGCCAGTATCATTTGACTCGTTGGGTTCCTCGACAAGAATCAACAATGGATACCTTCAATGGATATTTCAATTCCTATTGAATACTCCAATAGCAATTGTAGCCTTTTTACTCAGAAAGGTTATTCAAACATTTCTTACAAATCTTCCTATCGTCGACCATAAAAATTCACGCACAAGTGACAATAAATTTAGGGTTTTTACAATACAATAGATAATAGTGTGAAACGTGAAATTTCTTAACTATAGGATTTCAAACACAATGCGACAATATATGGACTTTCAAAATGTGCTATTTCAATGCTCAAACAAAACCATTTACATTTATCATTGCAAAACGTGATATTTTAAAGGTATTTAACAAAAGTTGCGAATAAAGTGTGAATACCCTTTGAATTTACAACAATACAAAAGATCTATCAATTCTTTAACACCTTTTTACGGCGGTAGCAACTAAAATGAATTTACGCTTTAAATATATACAAAGACGAAAAGAAGTAACATACAAATATCTTACATATTTTTAAAGCATCGTAAACAATATAACTTAAGATTTTTTAATCTTGAACAATTTTTGAAAAAAACTAGAAACGGGTCGATTTTTATTCTTAAATTAACAATATACAGTACGAAAATAGAATGTATTTTTCAATCTACTTTACAACTAAATTAAATGTTCAAAATGACCACCATTCACTTTTTGACAATAATTTTGGAATTCTCGTACAACATTTTGTATGACCTCAGGGGTTATTTTGTAAATTTCTTCCGTTATCCCAACTTTTAAATCAGCAATATTGTCTGGTCTATTAAAATATACTTTAGAAATAATCAGGTATTTTCGTATCTGTTTTGCTAAACATCAGGAAAAAATATTTGAAGATACTAAAAAATTAGTCAAAAAGCCAAATAAACAATTGATATGAAGCTAGTAGGCTGCTGTCATTTAGGTATTTAAAGTTACTAAAACACGTCAGCATAATATTTGTGCGCTTCTTAAATTTAATTATGGCTCATTTGTCCGAGACTCAAAGAATAGACATTTTAATTATGATTGGTTGTGGTAATAAGAACAAGAACTCAAAAGGAGGTTTGTGAAATTTTTAATAATAAATACCCTGGTCAACACTTTTCGCACTCTACATTTAGCAAAATTGAAAAAAAGTTTCGCGAAACTGGACATGTAAAAAATATTAAAAAACCAGGTAGAAATGTTCAATTTAGTGATGAAAAAAAGTTAGATGTACTTCTAGAGATTGAGGAAAATCTGCATAAGACAACTTGAGAACTTGCCGCCGACAATGATGTAAGTAAATCATCTATTTTGAGAGTTTTGCATAAATAAAAATACCACCCTTACAATATTCAGTTGATTCAGGAGTTAAATGAAGATGATCCTGATAGAAGGCAAGAATTCTGTGAACTGATGATGGACAGAATGAACGCAGATTTGCAGTTCATAAACAAAATAGTTTTTTCTGATGAAGCGACGTTTCATTTGAACGGAACGGTTAAAAAACATAACTGTAGATATTGGAGCAGAGAAAATCCTCACTCGATGTGTGAGGCTCACACTCAATATCCTAAAATAGTTAACGTTTGGGCTGGTATCATTAATAATAAAATGATTGGCCCTTATTTTTTTGAGGGCACAGTTAATGGTGAGGTATATCTATCTTTTTTCATTAACTTTTTAGTGCCGACATTATAAATACTTTTTCCTGATGTTAATCATGATATATCGATCTATTTACTACCAACAAGACGGAGCTCCACCGCATTTTGCACGTACAGGTTTTTCCCAATAGGTGGATTGGAAGACGAGGAACGATCGAATGTCCGGCTAGATCCCCCGATTTGTTTCCTCTCGATTACTTCTTGTGGGGTTATTTAAAATTGCGACCGACAGCTGCTAATGATGATACCTATAAAAAGTAATCCTTCAACAATACCAGCTGAACTTCGTTAAAACCTAAGTCGCCACCTACGACCGTAGGAGTTGCCGCCAGCTCTCGCGGAGATGGGAGGGGTTCAAAATTGTGTTCAAATAATAATAATGATCTTAATAAGGGCGCCAGGTAAGTTTGCCCCGCGCAACTACCTGATTTTCATCCAACACCTCTAAACTTACCAAATAGGTGCCAATACAAAAAGAATAGAAGTCGTGAATCTCTTAACTACGTTTATTCGACAGCAGCAGTAGTCAATAATGCATGTGAAATAACTAAAAGTCATCAGCGATAATAAGAAATTAAAAAAAAAATTAGCGATAACACTTACTATTAAGCAATTATGGAACCCAGATAATGTTACACAAGGAAAAAAAATAGTAGCTGTTCCCACATAGAAAGCATAATATCGTAAGTCAAACAATATCAGTTCAGTCTATAAAAATTCGATAAAGCATCTACAAGCATGTACTTGACTTTACAGACTAATTATAAGTTATAAATTATTGGTTATAATTATAAATTATAGTTAAACAAAGATCAAGTAACTCTACAATTACGAAACTACTAACCAATTCACTACAGGCGATATTAATGCCTCCTATAAAAAAAATAAAACAATGTCGCTTGAGCTCAGGCGCATGCGCAAAATCTATGTAATCATCGGTATGTGGAGTAATTTTTTAATTGATTAGAAAAGAAATCCGTAGCATTAATTAACGCTTAACAATTAATAAAAGTATACACCCTAAAACGCAGAAATAATTAAAAACCTATATGTTTATTTCTTAGAATTAAGAGTTTCTTTTGATAGTTTAGTTTAATCAAATAAAGAATTGACCGTACTATGCTTGGTAATAAATGAAAACTTGCGTAATGATGATCCCTGACGAAGTACGCTACTGATTCTTCGTGTTCAACTTCCAATCTTTGGAACACCACTCCAAGTAGTAAGAAGTAGGTATGCCAACAGGAACAGCCCCTTACATGAACCCTACAGAAAATGTTTTATTTTTTTCAGGTATTCAAAAGACAACAACAAAAATTATAATTCCCAGTTTGACAATTAGCTAGCACTTTATGCTACGCCATTAAAACCAATATCTAGAATAATTATTTACTAATTACTTATCAATAACTAAAATGTTAAAATTATATCAAAATTAATGTGAAACTTTGCCAATTTCTCCCAGTGTTTAAATCTACATACAAATGAAAATAAATATCACTTAAAATCGAGATAAACTCTAATTAAACGAATGGATTGACCTTTTTTTCCTATTTTTAACTCAATAAAAATGTATAAAAAGGATAGGAAAAAAAACGGATAACAACAAAACATGTATTTGCTGTTGAAACGAAAGATATGAATAATAAACAATCACCTACCCTTATGCACGGGGTTACTTATGTAAGACAATCTAAAGTGACTCCAATTACCAGGTCTGATGTAACTGACAGAGACTACTATACTTCAAAGACCGTTCGCTCCTTTAGAGAATCCATTTGTGATAAAAAAAATAGAAAAATGAGCCGAACAATTTTTCTAGAGTTAGTAATAAACTTTATAGCCAAAGAAAGATAGTTTTGGTAGCAGAAAAAAAGAATAAGACAACCAGTACATACCTATTATGAACGGTTCTGATCCAAAATGGTAGTTGAAAAAGTAAATATCCAAAATTCCTTAAAACAGGTTTATAAGTCTGACACATCAAAAATATACAATCTATCGAAAACTACGATGGTCAGACTTATCAAGTGGTTTCAAAATAATTCCCACGAATGGATGATTCTTCAAAATCAAAAGTTTAAAAACCACAACTGGTGTTACACACCATCTACTCCCAGACTACAATTGAGAATGCGTCACGGATGGGTGTCTTCTGCCCTCACGCGAAAGATTTGGTAGGTACTGCCTAGTATTATGCTTCGAGGTAGCTACAAGCGAGCTTCGAGTTTTAGTAGATCGATTCTACTAATTAGGTACCTTGGCCCAAGGTGGCATTGGATGTGCCAAATTTAATATTTGCATATACGAATAAAGGTCAGATAGGTCATACGGAATGTCCCAAGAGAATTCTTTTACGGAAATATCAGTTCTTACGTAGTAAGTATAGGAAAAATAAATAAATGATAATAATTTAATTACAATACTTATAACAACTGATGATAATTTAATATTTGTTACCAAAGAAAGGTCTCAATTAAAAATAAACCGTTGCAAAATCTACAGTATATTTTAATGGACCAGACAATATTGCTGATTTAAAAGTTAGGATACCGGAAGAAATTAACAAATAACCCCTGAGGTCATACAAAATGTTGTACGAGAATTCCAAAATCGCCTCGGTTATTGTAAAGAAGTGAATGGTCGTCATTTTGAACATTTAATTTACATTACATTGGAAAATGCGTTCTAAATATTATGCGACATTATTATGTTCATTCTACGTATAGTTTTTTGATAGGGACATTATCAAAATTTTACATCTTAAAAATTAATTTTCTCAGTTATGATTGCACCAAATTTAACAGATGACTAAAATCCTTTTTCAACAAGGTGCCACATGATCCCCTTTCTTATCCAAAATTTTCGAGGGGGTGCTCATAATTCAGAGGGTGTGCTGAAGGGGGATAATATTATCATACTGTAAATTGTCAATTTAAGAATGAAAATCGACCTGTTTCATGTTTTTTTCACAAAGTACATAATAACGCTAAAATTGAATGTATTCCATACATATGGACCGCATTGTATAGTTCCTTGCCAATGGCGTTGACATGTCTACTACCGAGAACCGCACGTTTGTTAAACTATCGCAGTGGTATACAATGTGCTCCGCAGTTTCTTCCTCTTATTGACAGAATCTACATTAGGATTAATCGTTCAACCCCATTAGTTTAAGATGTCTGTTAAGCTTACATTGCCCTGTTAATAGACCCACTACAGTTTTGACAGTTTTCCCGTCTTTATTTATCAGGTCTGCCGTAAATTTTGGCGAATTTTCTAATAAAAACTGTTTCGCTTGCCTTTGGCGTGGTGAAATCCTCTATCATAACCTAGAGCTTTAGTTACTGATTTTGCAATGCCGCAGAAGGGTTCCGGTCCAACGAATGGCATTGACGCAGCTTGATTAGAATGATGACAGTGGCGGTTCGAGGTAAACATTTTAAGGTGTTCTGCAATTTTTGAAAAAAAGTATACCTTGTAAGGGGGTTGTCTCCCATCGATTTTATCGTCTTTTCTCCGCCTTCCGTGTTGAAATATTGGATTTCTGGAACGATTGTCAATTGTCACATAAGAAAAATAAGAGTCACGCACTAATCACTACTTCGCAAACAAAAAATTATTTCTTATAAGTTAAGTCTATTCGACGTTATTTTTGGTACGCAAAAAATAAGAGTCCCTGGACACTACTTTTCTAACAAACTATTTCTTATAAATTAAGTCTTTTCTACGTTCAGACAGTTCAGTTCGTAATCTTTCTTTATCAAGTGTTGGATAATAGGAACATCCGGAAGTGAGTTTGTCCTCGGGAAATTTACTGAAATAATCTCCATAGTATTGCGAAAAGAAAAGTGATGCCACTACTAGATGCTCTTTAAAATGATATCCATCTTTTGCACAATTTAGAATAACACCACACACCTCTAAAGAAGACATCCGATGATCAAATCTGCTGTTATTTGGACGTTTGCGTTTTTCTGGTGGTGGCGACTCATTACTTATATCTGATGCCTCACTTATGATGTTATCAATATTATTTCGAACTTGGCTTATACTGCGTTAAAAATTTTCGATAGCGTCTTTTACTAGAGTGGGCTCAATTTTTTTTTGCTGCAATTGATTGAATAATATATCTGCGTTGTGTATTAAGCCGGGAATACATCTTTGAAACGTTGCCATTCGTTTGCATTCATTCGATTTAGTTCCCATTCGTTCCTCAAGTGTAGATGGTAATTTCTGGTCATTTGCAACGAATATATTTTGGTTCGAATGGCCAGCAAAGCGAACGAACGTTTTCCATCATCTGTCGGTGAAATAGATATGAGTGAAAATCAATTAATAGTGGCCTGTGCGTCGTATATCATAATTAATAAAATCCTAAAGCGGCGAAAAGAAAAAAAACAGACAAAACAGCGATTTGTTTAGATGAGTGATTTATATTTAAGTAGAACTAGATATGGTGCCATGCCGATTTAAATGATACGTTTTTCAAAAACTTTACCAGAATGTTCCGAGAAGATTTAAGCATCCTTCTGGAAATGATTAAACTAAAAATTGTTAAACGGAATACATACTTCAGAGAAGCTATACCGTCTGAAGTCAGACTTGCTATTTGTTTACATTTGTATTTTCCATCGCTTTACTATTAATATCAAACACACTATTTTATAAAAAATAGTAAATAAACGCGAACACGTGGGTACGAGATGCTTATACTCTAAGCAAATCTTCGCGAATGAGTGAAACGCCAGCAAATATTTTTTGTCCAGTGGCAATTAACAGGGAATTCGTAAATGCGTCAGTCTACAAGCAATGTTGCCGCAAATAACTCAGAATGGGCAACGATGATGGCAACAACAGCGAATGCGAACGAATGGCAACGTTTCTCAGATGTATCTCCGGCTTTACATGATGGAAAAAAGTCAGTAAAAAATTGGATCATTTAATGTACGGCGAAGAGACGCGGCTACACTACACACTGTGTTGTTGGAGAATTGTTCTACTATTTCATGCATACTCTCAATGAGAGAGTCCCTATTTTCGTACACCACATTAATGGTCTTGATATTAAAATTCCAACGGGGTGTAGCGCCGTGGGGATCCTTCTGTTCCCAATCTTGTTCAACACTTCTACTCGTTGGGGTGAGTTATTAAAAAAGCCAGGAATATCCTGTAAATTTCCAAAAAATACACGTTCTTGCGAATTTGCAGAAGCAGCTTTAGACATAATCAAATTTCGTGGATGGGCATAACAATGTACGTAGTAGGCAAGCATGGGCGCCCATACGCGGGGGCAAGGTGGGCAAGAAAAAGTTGTTTTGTCAAATAATTGTCCTTATTGAATAATTTTGACATTTCAAGATATAAATTGGGATCAAAATATTTATTAATAAAACATGCGTTTCACGTATTTGTACAAATAATGGTTAAGTAAAAGAATATGAGTGGCTTAAAGACACAGCGTCACTCGGTCACTCTTATCCGTGTGACCTTGGCTTGACGCGTCATCCCTTCTCCCACATTCTACCTAGAAGCCCACGCGCCGGCTCCCTCATAGCAACAGTGTTAAAACTGCTAGCGTGAAGAATTTTTTTATGTATAGTGTGAGCTTACTGTTTAAATTTTGATTTTTCTTTCGTTTCTTGTGTTTTGGATAAGATAATTTATAACTTTCAGGTAAGCCATGAATTTTTTAAAATATTGACTCCAGTAAGAATGGAATAGAGCTATACTGTAGTAACCTAAATGCTGCTCGTTATTTCCACAGAGGCCAGTTAATGATATGCAAATTAACGCAGTAAAAATATATTATTAATTATCTTTCTCCACAAGTAAATAGAGTTTATGAAAAGTGGCAAAAAGTAAAAAGTACAATAATATTTAACCACTACATTAGGTATAACACAAGTAGAGTCATTTTTACTAGAAATACACAAGTATATTATCAAAACACGATTTGATATTGAACTAAAAGCAATAATGTAAATATATAGAATAAAACTATTAATTTATTTTATGCTATCAGAATTCATCATTATAGTACTTTATAATCCTACCAAGCAATGAAGAATAGAATTGTTGTCAATTCTTTATGAATATATGATATTTCAGAAATGGACATCAGAAATTTTTTTGGGAAAAAAATAAACCGATACTTCTTCTTTACGGAGAAGACATCAGAAGCCCCGAATCCAGTATCCTCTAAAGTGTGTGCCACAATTTCTTCTGATTTGGACTTCAATCGGCCAATAAATTCGGCTGTCTCCGTCGAAGAACATGATGTATTTTTAAACGGCTAGTCTTCAGTAGAATCGCCAAACACTTCAGTTTTTCACAGTTTTGATTTGGGGGAATACATAAATCATGCAGTGTCAGATGAAGTCAAGTATGAATTATTAACCAACTCACTTGCTCGAAATTCGTCGAATGATTTCAAAAAGGACATCGATGATAACAAGACCAAAAAAGGCATTTTCAAAAAACTTGGTTTAATATATTATCGTGGTTGCTATGGTTTGATATATACTCCTGATTGGTATACTCGCCAAAGTTGAAGGGAGGGCTTTGCAAGCATTGTACTCTCTTCAAACCAGTTTTAAAAAGATGCACATTTGGTGCTTTTGTAATAAAAGCTCACCAAGACTACAAATATTTTCATGAAGATGCTCGAGGACATGAAAAGAGTAGTTGGCATCTAGAATCTACGATCAAGGTCAAACATTTTTGTGATTCGATTGAAATGGAAAAAAAAACATCATCGAGCAATTGGACAGTGGTATTACAGAACTTGTGAATACCAATAGGAAAAAACTTAAATCAATTTTCGCTTCATTAATTTCTTGTGGTACTCATGACATTTCCATAAGGGGAAAAAATCAAAAGAAGGTACTTTTGAAGATTAACTTCTTTTTAGAGTAAGTGCGGGTGACAAGGTATTGGAGGATCACTCACAAAACCATAGTGGTAAAGCAAAGTACACATCAGACAGAGTTCAGAACGATTTAATACGTGTATGAGGGTCTGCGTTAACACAAGAGATAGTTGATGAGGTAAATAGATCACCTGATGTTTCATTATTTTTTTTATTGGTGCTTCATTTTACGTATTTAAAGCACGCCTCAGCGTGTTTAAATCAAAGTTTCAAACACGCGCATTTTTTAAAGTTACCATGGTAACAACAAGATATTCTTCTTATTTAGAACCTGTTATCAACAAACTCCAATACGTCGACATGGACCTCTTTTCAGTATACACATATTTCAACACCGCCCTTCTAGCCAATTTCCAAAAGCAACGAAAAACGAATGAAGAATTCAAGGATATTTTTGATGCAGTGAAGGAAGATTGCGCGGAACTTGATGTGGATGTCAAAGTTGCAAGATTGGCTGAAAACCAGAAACATAAATTTAATATCCCAAGCTTGTCACCCAAAGACTACTTCAGGGTTTCAATTTACAACCCCTACATGGACTCCATAATAACGTCTATAATGACACGGTTTGAAAAGGTAATGCTGTACCATTCAAAGGTAGAATCTAAAGCCATATCTGGTAAATACAACAGTTTACAAGCGCTAGTAAAGAAATCATCTGGACGCAATGCATACATCGTGAAACGTTAGCATCTCGCTAAGTTTCCTAACCTAACAACCATTATTTTGACAGTAGTTACATTCACAAAAACCAGAACGCTAAAGACAATGATGTTCTCTGTTCTATGTGAAGATATGGGAGCTGGACATCAATCTTTGCTATTTTATTCCTCATCCAGATAGTTGTCCCGCGGTAAGGTTAAGGTTGTTAAGCGTGTCGTTGAACTAAGAAGGGAAATAGCGATATTTTTGTGCGAGGGTCATAAGCAGTCAACAGATTTCTACGACAGACTATTTTTATTGTAGCTTTGTTATTTAGTAGATATTTTTGATAAATTCAATATACTTTGTCTTCAGCTGCAATGAAAAGACGTCAATATGTTTAATTTAAGTAAAAAGATTAACTCTTTTTATAAGAAAATGCTGTTATAGCAGATAACATTTTTGAAATATTTCCTGCGTTGTGCGATTTTTTGCAAGATTCCCTATTGGGAGGTTATCACAAAGATGTGATGGTAAAAACCGCGTAAAGCCATTTAGAAAACTTGGATGAGAATTGCAAACGATACTTCTTTGTAGAAAATGATACCCCCCACAATTTGAGAAACGCTGCTCTAAGCCACTAATCCATACTATATGTACCGAAAATAGGACCATTAAACGTGGTAAAACAAATATTTTTTACAAAAAAGTATCTAGGGCTTCTGATAGGCACTTAAAATGGAGCATCCAATATAGGGGCGTAGTTCTCGTACCTAAATTCAAGCTTTTGATAGATTTTTTGATCTAATATTTCATAAAACTTAAACTTATCTTTCGCGGAATCAAATATGTCAGATAACATTTATTTAATTTCATCAAAATTGGAGAAATTGACCGAAATTCACCACATTTGCTAGTTATGATTAGTTAGTTTTATACTAAACTCGATGAATCAGATATGCGTTTCAATCAAGCAAATATGTGAACGCGACCACTGATTAAAAATAAGTTATTAGTATATTATACGGTTTAAACATTTTTTTAACTTCAAGTTTAAGGGCGTGTATTTGAGAAAATTCTTGCACTGTAAGACATTTTCTACACTCATAATGCCAGCAGTTTTTGAATTCCATTTTTCTTTGAAATTATTTTGCTTTATATTTGTTTTAGGAAATTATTTTCATTAATTTTAATCACATTAAGTCTGAACGTTTCAGAATACCTTGACTACGTCGTAGGATGCAACGAAGGGTTAAAATCCGCTTTTTCTCCCTTGAATTTGGCTTATAATTTTGGCGGACCAGCGGGTCTATTTAGAGATAAAAACCATCCTCTCTGTTGGGACATTCTGGAATTCTGCTCTTCTGCTTCGGTTGATCTGTGCCCTTTGAAGTATATTTCTTTTCATAGAAAAGGTGGGGGGAGTGCTCGCGGAGTTTTAAATGGAACTTTGGAGACGATGGACCACATTTTTGAGAAGTTTCCAAAGCTGAGGAGTTTTTCGGTGTCCAATGAGTAAGTAATGTTTATATATATTTTCAAACGAAATATTCATCATGTTCGTTCACGAAATGCAGTTAAAATAATGGGAGGTATTACACTTAATACACAAAAAATTTGGGCGTGAGTGTATATCGATGGTTATTACAAAACCTCGTCGATTAATTCAAATTTTACAGGAGGAAGAAAAAACGTTTACACAGTTTAAATATACTTACTCTTTGAAAAACAATTGAGGCTATTATATTCGCTAAATAATACTAGTTTCAAGACATTTAGTAAGATTTTAAGCAATAGTTCTGAATTGGACGCTGTTATACAGATGTGTGTTAACCCACATGATTGCCATTTTGAGAAAAAGCCGTATAAAGTTTCAGAGAACATAGTTAGCTCTAATTTTCCTGAACAATTTAATGTTACTTATATGAACATGACAATAAATTGTAACGTATCGGTGGATTCCAAAGCATATTACTAGGCAGATAAAGAAATTAAGATAATAGAAATAACTAACATTAACTTTAAAATCACATTTTTGCTAAATTCAATTTTATTCTTAAACATGTGTTAACCCACATAACACACTTCTGCAAAAATACAGAAGTAAGTATTTCATTACCCTGCATATGTGACTTGACTGTGAAATTTTAAATTGTTTGGTCTTTGTATTATATTTTTTTACATATTTGTTATGAATTTAGTGTTTTAACATCCAAACAACAATACCTCTTACGGTTTTTGTCGCGGGGTGTAATAGTTAATCATATAAAATCTTACATTTATCTTTTTTTGGTTTCAGTTTATAAATACTGGGGGAGAAAATGGAAATAATGTAACCATTTTTAAAACAAAACATTATTTTCTTTATTGACACATAATATAAAAATTGTGGCACAAAAACAAAAACAATTCAGATTCTTCAAAACTTTAAACACTATTGGATGAAATAAATGTCTATGTTACGATCTCGTCCTCGTCAAGATGGTTGTCAGTTATATCAGTCCCATCCATCTCAATAGGTTCAATATCAAAATCCACTGCCTGCCCGTAGCCATCCAAGTCATCTACAAAATCGTAGGTTGTCACTTTTCCTAAAAAGCTATAAAAATGCTTTGCATCGCTCGGAATTAACTTCAGCATCTCTTTTAAATCTTTTACTTTTGCAGTTGAGATTGGTTTTCCAGTTGGCCAAAGCAAAGGAAGTTCAATATCTTTAAACATTTTTTGTTTACGACTTTTACTAATTTTTGAAATATTGACAACTTTTGATGTAGTGGAATCATCAGCGGTGTCTTGCTTCCTGTTAGTTATAGCTTTTAATAACGGAGCAGCAGAAAAAAAATCTAATTTAGAGAGCTTGGTAACAGTAAACTTCTTTTTTCTCCTGCAATTTTCCATAACGTGTATGTAGTCGTCGTCTGTATAGAGACGATTATGCAGTTTTAGAGCACATTCTACATCTCCGAACTCCGAATCATTTGGCAAAAACGTGTGGCCAGGCTGAAGAAACCTTAAAGTGATTTGTTCTAACTTATTGTGATTTTGAAGGATATGAATTAGCATGACTACTAGTTTGATACTACGATTTTGACCACCGCACGCATCTGACCACAGAGTTAAATGAGTGGCTGAAGGTTTAAAAAAATGTTAGGCGACGAATTTTTTCAGGCAGGATCTCACTTCTTGACAGCCTCGACCTGCATCTGTTTCTAGCCAAATATTAAAAAAAGCCTGACCTGTACTTCCACAATGGATTCCAAAATTAATTAAATTCATTTGTCGTTTGTAATAGACTATACTGGTTGGAAGTCGAGGCAAACTATGCGTTTTTTTCCTAATCAAACGTGAGAGTTTCAACGGAGGCATCATTTGTCGCAAGTTGTAAATCCGCTCTTAACTTGTTTCTTAATCTTGATGCATGATCTAAGTGAGCTCTATGCTCAGATTCCAATTCTTCCAGATCTTGCCCAGATGCTGTTTTTTTCTTGGCCCGATAAGCATCACATCTAAGGCAAATGCCTTTATGTGGTTTCTTGAAGTGCAAGTTGTACGCACTGTAAAAATATTTTTTAAAAGTCGATAAACTAACTCCGTCAGGGTATTTTCCTTTGTACAAATCATATACAATACGTATATTTAGGTTCGGAGCTAAAAACTTGGCTATTGAGTTGTTTCTACAATAGTGAGACTTATATTTTGGCAGACTATCAAGAAATTCTTTCATACTATTCAACTGAGCATCTGACATTTTATTTTTTCCACCAACAGCCAATCCTCTTTGATCGTTTAGTGGTACCAGTGGTTTCGTTTTAGTCAAAGCAACATCTATGCGCGACTGGCTAATACCAAATGTGTTTAGTATGGTTTTTTTACATACTGATATATCACCGATGTTATATATTCTCGTAAATAATATTTTTGAAGACTGCCCATAGCTTCTTGCTTTTGTTTTCTGTTTCACGCAACTTTGGATTAAAGCACATCTTGATTCGTACGACCCAGAACTCCAGAACTTTTCAAACTCTATTTTTCTTTGGTCAGCACTCACTTTTTCTGTACATTTTTTAGGGCACTTGCATTCAAAATTCTGGCCCTGAAATTCCTTTCTCTTTACGGTTTTTCCTTTACTATTTATGTATTCTAGACCTGTGTTAAGTCTCTTTTTCTTGATATGCCTATTTTGCTCTGGGTGTTTCCTTTTCCTGCCTTTCTTAGGCCGTCCTTTCTTAGAAGTATTATTAGATACAAGACTAGTATTAGCAGAAGTATCAGCGCTAGATGTTGACTGTGTAACAAAGGAATCGTTATCAACGATGGAAATGGAGTTGCTCTCATTTATTGTTTCTGCATTGGTACTACCATTCTCTTTTACAGCATGTTCCTCATTATTTGGCATTGATGATGTTTCTGGGATTCAGTTTCCAACTGAATTGCTCGTAGAAGAAAGATTAACATCTCCTGTATCAACTAGTTTGCTATTGTTTTCTGTTACATCAGAAATTCCTGAAAAAATTGCACTGCATCGTGAATTGTTGAACTCCACGGATTGCTCGAAATCGCTTGTGGAAATAGATATATTTGGCAATAGGAATTCAGCTTCAACTACACTATTTTCTTTACTCGGCTTCATCAAGTCTTGTCCAACTACATCCCTTTCCTCATTAGGCTCCATGTGATTTTGGCATTCCCTTGAATTTAACGCTTCTAGTAGCTTCAAATCGGGAACTAAGACCAATATATCGCTTGATGGAAATTTACTAACCCCTCCTCCTTCATCATCTTTGTCGGATCGGCAGATCGGTTGTTACTAGTTCAATCTTACTATATCCAGAATCATGTTTTGAAATTTCGTGCTCTTCAATATTCCTCTGTGTAGATGTTTTTGAGTCTTCTTGTGATTTAAAGTTTTCTAAGCATTGTAATATCCGAAGACCTCTTGACGTCATTCTGGAAAAATAATCGTCATTACTTCTAAGTTGACTACTAAATTTGGGTCAACAAGTTCTTGGCTCAAATCGGGAAAAATCTGACCATTTCTCTAAATTTCACATGTTTTCGGGTGTTATAATAGTTGACAGAACGTGATTCCTACCAACTATAGAACCTAAGTGTGATGCAAGCGGGACAAGAAATATCATAAAAAATATTTTCACCCAACAGAGCGCTACAACGTTAGTAAAATATGATATTGATATTCATATACCGAATGTCTCAAAACTTTTTCAATAATGTGCCACCCATGTACACCTCAAATCAAAAATCGGCTTGTGTCAACGTTTTTGCAAAAAGTAATGGATTAAAAATTATTAGAGTTGCAACTTGTTGATAAAAACATCCTGTAAGTATTGTAACGCGAAAAATTCGCCGAGCCGTCGTAAATTTAATTTGGCTAACCTGTCGACTGAGAGAAGTCACAGCGCTGTCGGAACCGAGTTAAAAATTTCAGTCCTCGAATTGCCGTCAAGGTGAATACACATCATTTCAACAAGAGATATTTGCATGTGCTCTGGGAGCCATAACGTTATTTCACGGAAAGCCTGATAAATTCTACGCAGGGGAAGAAAATATCGCTCGATTTAACAAATCGAAGGTCTGACCCAATAATATACTGAACCAGTGGGTGCCGATGACCAAAGGATTCCAGTAGAATTGGTAGATTTAGGAAACCACGTGGAAAATTCCCGTAGACGGCGTTAGCTGGTAGGATTCAATAAAAAGGGGGGTTTTAGTATATGGACATTAAAACGCTGATTGGAATTTAATGGGTCGGTGAGACCAGTTCCAGGAGGCCTGGATTAATCTGGAGAAATCTCAGTTCCTGTTCTGGTGCCGGGAAAGGAAAGGTTAACAGTTTTCCTTTTCTTATTTCTTTAAACTCAGTAGTAAATTCACATCTATGCTTCACATATTACCGTTTTTTTTATATTAAGTTTTATTTATTTTTTTCTTGCGGCGATTACTATAATCTCGTTTATACTTGAATTTTGTATTTAAAATATTTTTGAAATCTTGCTCATAGATTAAGATACGCTGGAACACTTGGTACGTACCTAGTATAGCGATATTTAGTAGTTTTTTACCTATTTCTAATGGTTTCTTGTATATAATTTTGCGCCGTATATAATTTTGAGTTGTATATTCTCCAGCAACGCTAAACTCGTTGTAATTTAAATTTCTGGCTTATGCAATTATTATATTCATATTGATACTGGTATAAATTGCGGAAGTGTGAACCCTTGTAACTAAACATTGGTGTTTTTTTTGACATATATATAATATATTATCATTGTAATTTTTGGAATTTTGTACATAAACAATTTGGTCGATTCTCTAGAATCTTTGGATTGACACATCGGTGTAGTTTGGGGCCCTCAGCTCTACTGCACCCTGAGATTACAGCCTTCAGCTGAGCTCAGACGTTATTTATAATATTTTTCTTTTGGTAGTGATATTGTATCATATATTTTGAAAAGAGACCTTTGGTCCACCAAGATTAATTAAAATTTCAATCAGGGTGTATTTGCTGACTTTTATTTATTGATGATAATTTACCTATCAGTTTAACCTTTGGAGTGTGTAGTGAGTGTTGTTAACCCACTGAGGAGTTGTGGGCTAACTTAGGAAGTCTTGGGTGCTTGCCAAAACTTCTCTGGCGCCCTTTTTGTATACTCAATAATTTTTTTTTGAAGAATTCACCCCTTCTTCGACTCGAAGCTAGTCGACTGGCGAGCACGGGTTGTACCACGTGAGACAACCCGCATACCTGTAACGAGCACTGAGAGGGTTTGTAGGTTTTTCTTGTTATAGTATAATTTAAAAGTATGTAATCAAAGATCCTCTGCCTGCCAGAATGAAAGTATTTATTTCCATAAAATAATCGACAGGGGTATAGGACGCACTGTATGTCTGAAAATATATCTGATAATGCCCTAACTTACAGCTAAAAACTTTTGCACGTAATTTGTTTTAACTTAGGTACACCCCCTTTATATCAAGAAATCAAATAATACATAACATTGATAGCACATGCTAATAATTGTGAGGTTATAGTAATGGAAAAAGAAAAACAAACTTACCTAGAGAATATCCTTTCAATATTTGCAATACTAACACTATACAAGCTTATTTGTATCCTTAACTTAACCGATTGTCTTAATTTGGTTGGAAAACACATTAAGGAAGTCTTCAAAATATAATGAAACTTGTGTGAAACTACCTACAGTATTATCTGGTTTGCTTCCGTTAGTCAGTTGGTCGCGATATCTATTGCGCAATAATACATCATTCTTAACTTAACATGTTTCTACTAATATTACAAGGGAAAAACACTTTGATCACGATGTTTTGCAAGAATGTGTTAAGCTTAAAATAACGTGGTTTTAATATTTTACGAATGGCGTATTAATGATTCTCAAAACAGCTTTAAATGCTTTTAACTTGTTTTTGCAAATAAATCACATGTTCATCATACCACATTTCTTAATTTAGCAACACTGTGTTATGTAGTGATTAAAACATTACTGCGAAATGAAGGTCCATCTCTGTGACTGATATGCAAAAACCTGTTAAGATACTTGAAATGTTATTGCTAAATGAAAATTCAGGGTTAACTTTTTTACATTTTTTTGATATAAGGAACTTTTTTTTTCATGTCAATTTTTTATCAGACCAATTTCTGGAATTTCTATTACACAACTGTAACTCTAACTCAAAATGTACTTTTTTGTGGGTTAACACATTTCTGCATAACAGCGTCCAATTACAAAAATAAACGCCTTACGAGGTTTTAAAATGTGATTTGTAAACTTTGTACATATGTCAAAAGTTGTGGAAAACCTTTAAAAATTGTGTGTGGTCAGTATAAAACTATATATTTGTACAGAAATTAGCTAGATAGAGAAAATTATTGTTGTTTACTTCTGCAATAAATGAATTATCAAAAATGTTACTACCAAACTTTTACACGTCACATTCTAGGTATTACAACGGAAATATTTTATAATAATTGTAATTTAAATGGAAATAAAATAACAAGTGTTGTAAGATTTAGAAAAAATACACAAACAACCATTTGGAAACATAAAATCATTATTCATTTAAAGTTATTATAAAAACAGTTCTAATACTATATTCACAGCATTGCACATAAAAAATAAGTCCTAAAAAAAGGATAGAAAAAATGATTCCGAGATTTCATTTCTTTCCTTTCTTTTTTTTGTCACAAGTAAGTACATTTTTCTGCTTCATTATCTTTGGAACCAGTTTTACTTCTTTGGGCAACTCGTTCTTTTACGAGTATCAGTCATATTGACCTCTATATTATGCTGGTGTAGCCATTTTACAAGGCATCCTTCGGAAAAGGCTAATAATTTGTTGCTAATTTGTAACGCTGAGCTTGATTTTGTTGCTAATGCCGTTTACAAGAAAACGCAAACTATGCTAGCGTAATATTTAGCTAGCGTAGCCACACGCTATAACTATAATAATAAGTAATATTGAAAAAAACTAAATACACAGGAATTTGTTGCTAATTTGTTGCTAAAACATGACATTAATCGATCCTGCAAAAATCATCCCTTACCCCGATTTCCCCACCCCTCAGGGATTAAATGTAATTCTATTTTATTTAAAGAATAAAATGAATGCGAACCATAAAAATATTGTGTAAAACTTCTGTCACAATGACTTTCTGTAGTACTCGTGATTTGAGCAACTCACCACTTTACGGTTCGTTGCGGGAACTGCACTCGTACCACAAAACGAGTCATTCTGACACTTGTTTTCCAAATAATCATTATGAAGCTTCGTTGAGTTTTAAAAGAGAGCTTTTTTCAAAACGCAATATTTTATTCATCAAGTTTGGTAACCCTAACAACGAAACGTCAACCTTCGTCGTCTAAAAAATCAAGCACACAAATAACATAACCCAACTTTAATCCAGGGAACACTTTAATTACAACATAGTGCATCATCGAACAATAAATACTACAACAAACAGTTCAGGTGGGGTACACCTTTCATTATTTTTTACGCAGGTTGACGATTAAATAAAGTAAAAAGCACAAACTTATTGCAAATTGACACAATTATTCAATTTTCAAATGTTTCAAATTGACACGAATGTCAGCATTACCAACCGTAACGTCATGAATACAAAATTCCCTAAATCGATTTATTTATCCTATTTTTTAAGTTTTGTTGATTTTTGGACACAAAAAGGCAAAGTAGATAAAATAGTATATAAACTTGCTTCATAAGGCCTTCAATCGCACTTGTCCTTTAGAAACTTGGACGAGTGCGATAAAATGATGCCTTATGAAACTTTCTCCTTACTTGTGTATGCACCAGAAAATAAAAAGCCACATGTTGTGTAAAAGAATGTATTAGGTATAATTCAATTAATTAGAATATGTAAGTAATGTTATAAGTAATAATAATTCTATATGGATGTTTGTTAACGAGAATTTATTTCACTACACGCTAGATACATTTTGTCCACAACTGCGAGGTCACATTGCTGACGGCACTATTATCAGATTTTTACGTCGTTTAATTTAAAAGTAACATTCTTCCCTATTATTTCATTTTTTATTTGAGCCTATACTAGTTGTATTGATATATTTAACTTGGTGACACCGTTTAGTAACTTGATTCTCAAAATTGGTTCATTTAATTAATATTGCTCTTGGTAGGCCAATCTGCAATCTGGGCTTTTCTCCATTTGGTAGTTGGTAACTGTTCCGCCGTAACACGCCGGCTGTGATATGGAGCGTTATCCATAACCATAACAGATCCTAGTTCGATTTTAAAAATATCTGAAAACCATTTTTCATATTGTTCTGAATCCATTTCCTCATGATAATCTCTAGTCTTTTTAGGAACATATGCGTTTGAACTTTCTTCAACAAATCCTGAGTCGCTACCAATATGTGTAGTAATAAAACGTTTTTCTTTTCCAGATGGGACTTTTAAACATGTTTATAAACCATTTACAAAAGCTTGATTTTTGTTTTTTATATTAAATCCTGTCAAATTTTTCATCACAATATGTCCTTCATTTAATCAGGTTTCATCAGCCTAATATTTTTCTCTGCCATCTCTTCGATACTCAGCTATCTTTTTCAACTATTTTCTGTGCCATAAAATGGTTTCCTCTTTTTCAATAAGGGTCCTATTCCACTTTCTTTTTAAATATTTGAAGTTCATTCCACGCAAAGTACGTAACAAAACACGTCTTGATATTTTTGGGAGATTTTCGTTAGATTGAAGAAGGAAGCAATTTTATTTACAGTTGGTAATTCATTTTTAATATCAAATTCATATACTGCACGACGATTTATCTGTTTGGTTATATCTTTCTATTTCATGTGTCTTCTTCTTCTTGTCTAAGCCTTGTTTTATACCTTGTTTTAATTATTCTGTACACACAAGCTTCACAAACTTTTGTCCAAATACTACATAATGTAACTACATCACTAAGATTCATATTTTGTTATCTGGCTTGAACGTCTTCAAACAGATTTCTGATCATGTTATTTATTCGGGTAATAAATTGTGACGTTTCCTATTGATATCCGGTGCACTATTACTGTATGAATCTACTTATATCTGTGTGGAAAACAGCAATCCTTCGATAACACAGCTGGCCTCTGATTCCAATCGATGTAAGGAAAGGTGCTTCAATAAATACCACTTTTTGATAAAAATAACGAATATATTTCTTATTTTGAAATTGCGAAGGACCGGAGTGGTTTACACACTGAGCAACAAATAGTTTGTGGTGGTGTTGTAATTCTATTTTCATCCATTAATTATACGATAAAGATAAATGTTACCTTAAATTCCACCAAAAGAATGCACAAAAACACTGCAATACGTACTTAATCACTTTCTATTCACTACAAGTGCTATTATGTCTTTCTGTTGGAAATATGGATATAGGATAGGAAGTTTTAACCACCTCGTGGTTTGGAAAAATATATTAACAGCCCTTACAGAATAAAAAAGAACACGTGAGGAAAAGGGACTTGTTGATTCATCACTCTCGGAAGGTTACGGTACTTCTCCCCTTGCGTGCGGCATTTTCGCTCGCAAAACGGGTGCTTGCATGCGCAGTCGTTAACTGGGGATAATACGGCCAGGTTAGAAGGTTCTGAAAGACCTTAAAATAAGTGGCGTGCTTGCATAATCAAAAAGGAGGGTATGAATTACAACAATTACTATTTTCACTCGTATTTTTTGTCACCAAATTACTCACAATTTACAGTAAGTATACGTAAAAGCGCCTTCCAATATTATCACAAACAATTCTGGTCTCTGCTTTATGACAACGCTGTCAGCGCACCTATGAAACTGCTTTGGCGATAAAATCCAAGAAATAAATAACCTGATTAATGGTGTTGTTGCCAATAACATCGCTTTAGTCTGCGACGATAGTATTGATTTCGGACATTATCTACCTTTAGAGCAGCCATGTCAAACATGCGGCCCACTGAGCATTTTCCTGCAGCCCCGAATCAATTTTGAAAACAGCCATGTAATGCGGCCCGCGAGCCTGTTAAAAACCGAAAATAAAGTATTGTGATGATGAACTAAGATGCGCGCTCAACCTAAAAGCCTGGCTTGTTCCGGAAAGTTCTATCGCGCGAGAACACAGATGACGCTACCTGAACATTCTGGAAAGAACTGTCGAGAAATCACAATCCGTATATAAGCCAATACCGCTCGATTGAGTTCAGTCAGTTATGAGTCAGTTGCGATAGAATTGCGAGTTTAGTTGCGTACTTATTGTTACAACACGTGACAGTACTTATTGTTATTTATTTCGGATAAAGTTTTTGACATGTCTGTTTCAAAACCAAGTGGAAGTAAGAGGAAACTTGGAGATGAGCATCGTATCTTTCAAGAAAAGTGGGAATTAGAGTTTTTTTGCTGTGAAGTGAAAGACAAAATTATTTGCTTGATTTGTAACAGTACAGTCGGTTTCCCAAAATTATATAATATAAAACGTCACTATGATAGTCATAAAACTAAGTTTGACAAGTATACAGACATGATTAGAAACGAAAAGTTAAAAGAGTTAAAATCACGGTTAAAAGATCAACAGCTTATGTTTACACGTCCAAAGCAAGAAAATAAATCTGCCGTTCAAGCGAGCTACGTACTGTCGGAGGTGATCGCAAAACACTCAAAACCATTTGTTGAAGGTGAATTTATAAAAGAGTGCCTTGTAAAGTCCGCGGAAATTGTAAGTCCCGGGAGCGTGAAGGCTTTTCAAAATATATCCTTGTCCCGGAATACTGTCGCTGAAAGAGTTACCGAGTTGGCTGCCAATATAAGCGAACAGATAAAAACAAATTCAGACTCTTTCATTGCATTTTCTATTGCCTGTGACGAAAGTACAGATGTGTGTGGTGTGGCGCAACTCGCTGTTTTTCTTCGTGCTGTTGATAGAGATATCAACGTTTTTGAAGAATTACTGGAATTAGTACCATTGCATGATACAACAACTGGGGAGGATATTTTCAATGCTGTTTATGGACTTCTGCAAAAGTACAATTTAGATTTGTCAAAACTGTATTCCGTTGCAACAGACGGAGCTCCTTCAATGACTGGAGTAAATAATGGCTTCATTAAAATATTACAAACAAATATCAGAGAAACGGGCAGTGACAAACCAGATTTTTATCATGTTCATTGCATAATCCACCAAGAAGTTTTATGCTCAAAATTGATCAAGTTGGAAAGCGTTTTAAAGTCAGTGAAAAAAATGATAAACTTCATAAGTTCACGTGGCTTGAATCAGCGGCAGTTTTCTACGTTTTTACGTGATTTAGAAAATGAGTACACTGGTTTACCTTATTATGCAGAAGTGCGATGGCTTTCGTGTTCTATGGTTCTCGATCGGTTTTGGAAACTCAAAGAAGAAATACGCCTTTTCATGGAAGTGAAAGAACAAGATGTCAGCTTATTATCCGACGTAACTTTTTTACAAGATCTTTCATTTATGGTAGACATCACAAAACACTTGTCGGACTTAAATACGAAATTGCAAGTACCACGTCAAGTTATAACAGATATGCATGATCATGTTAAAGCTTTCAAGTGTAAGATGATGCTGTGGAAAAACCAGTTAGCGGTGGATAATCTGTCACATTTTCCGACTTGCAAGGCGTATCAGGGAAGTACAAGTGGCCCAATATCGTACAAAATGTATACAGAGAAAATGGGAAGCCTTCTGTCAGAATTGGAAAAGCGTTTTCAGGATTTTAAGTCCCAAGAAAACATTTTTTCTTTATTTACTGGTCTTTTCACTATCGATATTGATAAAGTTCCCCCTCACTTGCAGATGGAAGTGATTGAGATTCAGTGTCAAACCCATTTAAAAGAAAAATTTGATAGTGTTGGTACATTCGAATTTTATAAGTACTTGCCTTTTCAATACCAAGAAATGAGAAAACTTGCCTGTAAAATCCTGTCAATGTTTGGAAGTACCTATAAGTGTGAACACTTATTTTCTTTGATGAAAGGAAACAAATCTCTCGCAAGATCGCGATTGACGGATGCACACTTGGACAACTTAATTAAAGACAAAAGATGTCAAATATCTGGCAAAAGAAGTTAATGTTTGTACGTTTTTGTAATATCCTTTTTATTGGAAATTTAATAAATATACTTCCAACATAATAGTATTTTTTTTCGTTAAGATTTTCAGTAGTTTGTCTTCTTTAAGATAAGGTTTTGCGGCCCACCTAGTCTATGGTCTTCATGCTTTTGGCCAACCAGTGACTTTGAGTTTGACATGGCTGCTTTAGAGAATAGTTATTTGTGTACCTAGGCGCGAAAGTGCTGGTTTTTCTGGCAGACAGAAGAAATGGCCAGGCGAGACGTAGTCGAGCCTGGCCACTTCTGGAGGCCCGGAAAACCACTTTCGCGGCGTGGAACACACAATAGTTTTTATCCTACACATGAATGATTAGATTCTAAAATGATAAAAAGAGAGGTGGGAAATACTTCCCGTGCAGAATAACTGCCGTCGGATTCGTCCATATTATGTAACATACTATTTTCAATCTTAGTTTTAATGTCAACAAAATCCTAAAGGTACAGTCACAATGAACAAATTAACAATTAGTAATTAAAATTAGTCGTAGAACCTTGTAAGCTGTCATTGCAGTTCAGTATTCATAATTGAACATATTAGTAATTATACTAAAAGTTACCTCATTTTGTGAGGTTAGAAGTCATATTCATTATTCATTTTCTCTACCACTTTGTCTGATTTGATGGCTTGATACTTCTACATTGATAAATTATTGTCAAGCGTCAACACTGTCAATTTATTGTTCTCCCCCTTAATACAAAGAGGACGCAATCAAAAATCAGTTAATCATCATATTAATTTTCACTTTGTGAATGCAAGATTTCAATGACGATTCGAATTATGAGCTTAATTTTTTTAAGCACTAATTGTAATTGCATTGTGAATGAAGCTTTAAGCCACAATTTGAAATTTTAAAGTGACAGCCGATCGTAATTTATAATAGGGTGCCACCTAGTGTTATTTTAGTGAAGTTGTTTTCCCTGCCTAGCCATTATTTGCCATTTTTCTCTCCTAGCCGTGCAAATACCTACTTTCCCGTCCCGATACAGTCACGAAAATTGGATTTTCGAGTAGCGAAGGATAAAAAGATATAAACTACAACCATGCACATAACTTCAAGTTGAGTCTCACACACTGACAACGTTCCATTTTACCTTTGCTTCGAATACATTTGAAGAGTTTAAAAATAGACCAGTAAAATTATTGGATATAGGTTTCTGTAAATTTGTAAGAGATTAAATAGATTTTGCAAAAATCCACTAATTTTTTTATCAATTGGTCGATACTCAAAAAATCAACAATTCTTGAAGTCAACAACTATTCAAATCCCCATTTTTTACAGGTAAACGTCTAATTTGATTGGCCTATAAAACCTCTTTACATGAGTAATTACATACATTTGTGGTACTGGATTATAGGTAGTCCGACTTCAGCTTCTGTTGTGCCACTTGGGTTCCTATGAAATAACATATGCCTGCTATTAAATGAATAATTTTGCATTTTTCTTTATATGCATTTGATTTATGGTGCTCAAATTTTGGCTTCAACTTTATTCTAAGCATTATGTTAATCTTTGAGATATTTAGTGCGAATTTTCATTTCTCGATTCATTTTTCTCAGTCCATTTGTCGAATGTTTGGATGGTTGGGAATGGTTTCTGTATTGTTTTAAGTTCATTATCAATCGGACCAAATATATATTGTCTCAATATTTTAGTTGGAGTAATGGCTTGACTGAAAATATCAAAGAGCATTGATTAAGCACCATATTTATCCAAACATTTATAGGGTTCTTAACTAAGTTTTTAAAAATAATAGACCGCCACTCGACATCCCTAACCGTACTACTACTATCCATAACCACAAAATGCAAATTTTCAATAATTACACTTATAACTATAGGTTTCGTATGGCTAATCACTACTCTTGGATATCGCCCTAATTATATCCGCTATGCGAATACAAATAGGATTCATTCGTAGAAATAGCGACATCTGTAATTGCTTTCGACAGTTTCATGTTTTCTGGTTAACTCGTATTACACGGTTCAATTTTGGAATAAGGCCAAATTGGTATGACATATTGCACTTAAGTCTTGAATTTCGCCGTCCTGTGCGGCTCGAATTGCATTTACAAATATAGAAAATTCGGTATATCCTCGACAATTTAAGCATGTTAGTGACAACTTGAGAAATAGCTTCAGTAATGGGCCGTGTTAAAATTAATCAACAATTGGAATTTTGATTGAAAATTGTTATTTCAGGAGTAAATAAATGATGGAAAGATTACGGTATATCTATTCGTACGGTAGTTAACTTAGTTATCTCCCTCGTTCTCTAGGTAAATTTTAAGAAGACCGTCTCTCATCTATAGTCGGTTGTTATTGATCTGTGCTATAGTCAAACCATAAAGGATATACAGTTCACGATCTCTGGTCTACAAAAATAACATTATCATATCTGAAAATTACTTAACGGATTAACCTACTTTCTTTAATATCCATGTCTCGCAGGCATATGTTGCGGTTGGTTTTATTACCGATTTTTATATTCTCATTTTAGTTTTCCTTGACATGTACTTTGATTTTATTACCCACATACACCTGGTTAAACCCGCCTCTTCAAGAACGATGCGTTCAGGGAAGAGCATACCACCATCCCCCATCTCATTCGATGGAGACCTCAGTCGTCGCTGCTGATGACTCATCCATTCTACTTCCCTGGGTTTTTGTGAAAGTGTTTGGCTGTCCTCTGCTTTTCTTCAGGGTAGTGAAATGCACTTTATGCCTTTTTTGGCATCTTCTTTCTCGTCGTTCGCGTTGGGTGTGTGTGTTTCGCGGCTTCTAGAAGGGGCGAATTCTTAGCCGGCTTAGTACGTCTAAGAACGACCTTAAAGAGTGGATCCACGCGCTAAAGCTGTCCCTACTTGAGATTCTGCTCATTTTCTGGGGATGGGCAAGCACCCTAATAGGTGGTTCCTCTTCTTTCTTTGTTCTGTGCCTCTTCATCTTCATTGCTGGACGTGGTCCTGGATCTTCTCCTGGTCCAGCTATCGGCAGATCTGCTGCTTCCTGATGTACCAAGTGGCGTTCACTACTTGCCTCAGGCTGATGTTCTGCTGTGCTTGGAGCTTCCTTCGGTGGCTCTCTGCAGTGTATCCCTATGCTGTACATGAGTAGAGCATGATGAGGATGAGGATATGGACCTGATGAGTCGGAGCTTGTTCTTCATTTCCAGTTTGGATTTTCTTCCGATGAGTCCTCCTATTCGACCTCTTGCCTTTTTCGTCTTGTCAACCAGGTAGTCGACGTGGTCCTTGAACGCCAGCCATTGGTCTAGGATGACTCCCAGGTACTTCACTTTGGTGCTCCAGCTGACTTCTTCTCCCGCTATATCCACGTTGTCTTCGGGTCTCTCCCTGTTCTTGCTGATGAACACGGCTTGGGTCTTCACTGCGTTGAGGCTGATCCTCCACGTCGTACACACCAGTTGTCTTTTCGGTCCACGACTTCTTGTCGTGTTCTCGCCTGGCCTTACCATCGCTGGCTGGATGCTTCTGGTTGCAGTTTTGTCTGAGTAGAGGGCCGTCATAGTGTTGCCTGTCTTGGAGATATCCGCCGTGTAGATGCGGTAGAGTACCGGATAGAGTACTGTTCCCTATGGTATTCCTGCTTCCATCCATCCTATTTTGGATTTGGTCTTGTTGAGCTTGATCCGGAATCTTCAGTTCTTCAGATAGTTGCGCAGCAGCTTCGTGAGGGCTCTGGAGTATCCGGCTTCTCTCATATTGTATATCAGGCCTTTGTGCCAGACACGGTCGAAGACTTTACTGACATCTAAGACGATGGCTCCCGTTCCTTGGTTTTCGTTGAATTCTTGGGTGGCGTATTCTACTATCTTCAGGACTTGGTCTTGGGCTCTTCGTTATTTCCTGAATCCGAACTGTTGTTCTGGCAGGATCCCGATGGCTTCTGTTTATTCTTGAAGTTACTTCAAGATTACCTTCTCGGCTATCTTACTCATCGTGTGAGGAGATGGATAGTGCTTGATCTTCAGTATTCCGTTGGTGATGGCTGTCAGGAATACCCCTCCTTTTCTTGGTAGATGCTTCAGAGCGTTGTTCGTGATGCCATCTTTCCCTGGTGCCTTCCTCTTGTGTCTGGTCCGGATGATGTAGGCTACTTCCTCAGATGTGCTGTAGCCTAGATTTTCGGGGTCGTCATATTGGTTTTGGACTTCTTCTTCCCCTTGGTCTGAAAAGTCCATGTCCTCGTCTGTGTGCTCGTTCAGGGTGAACTGGTGTTCAATGGTTCTTCTGAAGGCTTCTGCTCTCGTTCGTATGGGCTAGGCCGTTGACCACGTGTATTGTTGGAGTCTCTCTTCTGCCTTGCCTCAGTATTTAGGCGAGCTTCCATAGTCCTGGTGTGTTCGGGTCCAGTTCTTCTAGTCTGTTCTACCAGTCCTTCTCTCTTGTCTTCTGGATGTCATGTCCTGTTGTCCGGCTCTGCACTTGAACTACTTCTAGTCGGTCTTCTTTACTTCTCTTCCTGTTGTTCTCTCGCTTACTCTCAGCGTGAGGATGACTGGCTCGTGGTCGGCACCTCCTTCTCCGTTGGTGATGTCTCATACCTCTGAGATGGCTTGTGGTATAGCGATATCTAGTACGTCTGCTTCTCCTCTGGCAGGTGTGTGTGTGTGTTGGTCCTGGTGGTTCTATGACGCGCAGCTCTGGTCATCTGTCTGCGATGTCTTTCAGCTCTATTCCTGCTGTGTTGAGAACTCTGCTGTTCCAGGATCTAGATTTGGCGTTGAGTTCTCCTATCAGGACTCCTTGGTTGCCGTCTGGCAGGAGTACCTCTACATCTTCTTCGTGCAGGACGTCTGCAGGTCTCTTATAGGCTAATATGATCCGTATTTTATCGAAACTTCTTTGGAGTGCATTGATGGTGGCTTCCCTCGTCAGGAGGTCCGGTGTGGTTATTCTGTGGTGGTCCAATCCGGTCTTCACTAGGATGGTAGTTCCTCCGCTTCTGGCGTTATTGTCGTCTCTGTAGATACTGTAGTCTGGCCATCTGATCTTGTAGCTTTCACCTGGTAGCTTCGTTTCTTGTAAGGCGAATACGTCTAGGTCTTCTTCCTCTAATATGTTCCCCATCAGGTGGATGTTGGCTCGTAGTCCTCCGCTGTTCGAGGTTCCTATCTTCAGCTGTTTGGTCCGGGATGGTGAAGATCCATTAACGTTTCCTCAGGCTGACGAAGATGTCCCGCATCTTTTGCATGTGCGTCGAGAACATCTTCATTGCTTCAAAGGCGTTTGGTTATTGTTGGCTGGTGGATGCCGTCTTCTTGGCTACACTGACCTAGCTTGTCCCTGCTGTTCTGGTAACTGTTAGTTGGCTTCTGGCTATTCCCTGGGAAGTGGTCATCTTGGGTGTTGTTTTTGGTTCTGCCGTGTTTGGCGCTGTCGTATTTTTCATGGATGCTTTAGGACATCCTCTGTAGTTGGCTGGATGTTCTCCTTCGCAGTTGGCACAGGTTGCAAGGCTGTCCTTCGGTCTGTCGCAGTCTCCGGATCTGTGGCTTCCTCCGCATCTGACACATTTTGTGCTCATGTGGCAGGTCGACTGTCCGTGATGATAGCTTTGGCAGTTGTAGCACTGCGTTGGCACGTTGCTTATTCAAGGGTTTTCTTGTTCACCCTTGGCGCTGAGGATGAATTCCACTTGATTCATTTTTTCTAGGTCTTCTTTGTTGAGATCCACAATGAAGATTGGAAGTCTTCTTTTCTCTCCGTATCTGGAGTGAAGTTGGGTGATCCTCTTGACGTGTACTCCTTGTCTCTGGAGGCCTTCTTTGATGCCCTCGACGTTTTCGTCTGGGGATAACCCTTTGATGACGGTTTTCGCCACCTTGTCTTCTGTGTCGGTGAAGGTGTACCAGTTTACACCTTGGCCTTGGAGTTCTTCTAGATTAATAGTTTCCTGTAGTCATCGGCTTTTTCTAGGGTTATCTTGATCCCTAGTCTCTCGTTGTAAGTGGTCATCATGTTGACTCCTCTTGCTTGTTCTTCTATCCTTATACTTTGGAAGTCCTTCCTCGTCTTGAGTATTATCGGTGGTGGTTTTCTTTTGTTGCTTGCGTCTTCTCGGCCAGGGTTGGAGCTTGAGCTTTGTATTCTTTTTTCTTTTCTGATCCCTGTTGGCGTTGGATTTCTCTCAGGAGCAGAGAGAAATCGTCTTCTTCTTGTATGGCGGTTCCATCGCTTCTTCTTCCTGTTGTTTCGTCGTCATCGCTACCGTTGCTGCTTGGCTGATCTGAATTGGTCTATTAGATCTCGTCCTCCTTGGGCTTCTCGGGCTTCCACTTCTTTATTTCTTCAGTAGACTTCTTGGAATTGGCCGTTTTTCTTGCTTTATTCGGCGAGATCATTCGTCAGCACGTTGACGGTTTTCTCGAATCTGTAGTTCGTCGCTTGAGCTTCGGTTATCTTTTTCTTCACCTCCTGGTTCTCCTGATCGAGCTCCATTTTCTTCTTCTTCCTCTCCAGGAAATAATTGCGTTTGGATTCGTCCATCTTCGGTGCTTCGTGTTCCTCCACAGGCGCTAAAAAATAAATATTAGTATTTAACTTACCTTTTCTAGTGTCTGTTGTGTTTAGTACCTCGCCTAATTTTGAATCGCTCGTTCTTATATTCGTTGGATCACTGTATTTCCAAAAATAATCTTTTGTGTTGAGAAACACAGTTTATTTCATAAATAAGGATGAACTCCTAAAACGTGCCAATAATATTCAGTTGAGGAAAACAACTTTTATAAATATCAAAATGCGTTAAGAAACGTAGCCTTAGCAGGTAGATTTATTTTCTAATAATATCGAATGGGTTGTTTTTCTAGCGAATAGAAACACATTTTCTGATAGAATGTACCACTTATATGACCATAAAATGTATTACATAATTAAGTTTTTAATTTAGTTTGCATTGATATCTGAATACTACTTTTATCTTCACTAAAGTTAGGCTAGGTGAGGTTATGTTAGGTTAGTTTTTCTAGACAGTACCATCAAATTTTATAGTTTTCACAGTCGTGGTATAGAGAATCCAGCAACTGTGTTGTCAATATATGAGAAAAGATGAAGAAGGTGCAAACGTAACGCGTTATCTGACATGCGTTTTTGATTTTAATTTTTAAACCCTGAAGATGTTGGTAACTGTTTTGCTTTTTATTTTAGGAAAATTCAACTTTAGCATGAAACAGCGGTAAAATTTGTTAGGGTATATTGTAGTCAGTCTAGCTGCTTAGTGTGGGAGAGAATTCGGCTGCGCCCTTTTTGCAGCTATACATTACGATTTCCGGATACAACTGGACCCTGCCCATCTAAGAGACACTATCATTAAATCATACTAGTTCCCTTCTCCTTCTTGATCTCTCTTGATCCAAGAGCAGATCCACCAAAAGACCGATTCGATTGTTGATTTATTTATAGTTTTCATTTCTTGTATAATATACGTATATATATAAGAGAAGTATTGTAATGGAGTGATTTTGTCGTTTCGATATTCAAGTAAATCTACATGTAACTGAGTCCAAAAAACCTATTTTAAAAAATGTTGGTCGGTCGGATGGTCTGTTGATCAACAAGATAACTCAAAAATTCGACAGAATTTTTCAATGAAATTTTATATGTAGATTAAAAACGTAAATTAGGAAAACCTGATGTAGAGTTTTCCGGAAAATCCCATTTCCATAAATTTTCCACCCGAAATATTTTTTTTACGAATAACTGACTGATTTTTGGAAACCTCGTATAAAAAACCCCCTATGCAGAATTTCATAGACATCGGTTTGAAAATTTTGTTTTGGGATTTTCATTCCATATGGAATAGGAATTTTAAAAAAAAGTTCAACTTTGATGTCTTATAACTCGGTTAGCATTATCTATGGGGAGTTGCTGTATTCTTTTATAAGTAAGAAGTATGAATACTTCGATTTTCACTAATTTCGGTCTTTCCATTGCATAGACGTAATTACTACAAATTTTTTTAAGGTATATTGTCTACAAATATAAAATGGGAGAATTCAAATAAGTAATTGACATGAACTTTTCCTCTATCGAATGGCGTAAGGACGGAGTAGATATATAACCTAGTTTCGTAATTATGAAATTTTTTATGGAAGCATGTTAAAAAAAATTCGAAAAATTTCTATGTAATGATGCTTCGTATCCGAATGAAAATTTTTGTTTGATCAAGTTTAGTGGAAGCGGATAAAAAATAATAACTAGTTTGACTCTTTTATTTCATTCGCCAACGTTTCGGTGCAATTCTTCACCTTCTTCAGGGCTACAAAAACAATACCGAACAATAAAAATATAGTTTTACAATAAATTGGAACATACAGATGACAATTCAAAAACAAGACTACACTGAACAAAAGCTTAACAATAGTAGAGGGAAAACTCACCTAAAAATATGAATTAAACCAGGTCACAAGGTTGTAACAATATATAAAATACATTGCTAAAATGCCGAAGTAAAACAGTAAAAACAATAAACATTAAAAACAATTAAGAAGCAGTACACACAGCTAATGGGTTTGACAGCAATGACAAAACTAAAAATATAATTGATACTTCCGAAAACTGTATACCCGATTATGAGGTGTTGCCAAATTGCGTTGAGAAAATCAACGAATAACATTATTAATTAGATGGTTATATATTCGACTTAAATTATCCGTATCTGTTTCTTTGTTAATAGAATTCTTGTCTTTTTGGATCATAACCATCTCACTAATTAGTCTCTTTTTGTAATTCATCTCAAAATCAATAATGCTCAAGTTTTCAAAATCGAAGTTATGGTTGCTTTCAAAATGGTGAAACTGCAAAGCTGTTTTATTAGGGGCAGTAAAATGTTTATTCATACAAGAATTTTTGTGTTCTCGAACTCTATCGCGGAGGAGCCGTTTAGTTTGGCCAAAATATGAAGTAGAACAATCCTGACAGGGAATTCTGTAAACTAAATTCGAATTGTATAGTTTATCCAACTCATCTTTCATCAAACTATAAAAATCGCAGAACTTTTTTGTATGATAAAAGACTATCTGATTTGTATCATTAGATAAAATGTGTTTGATTCTCTAAAACAATCCATTAACAAACGGAATTTTATAATAATTTTTTTTATTGCGTTCAGAAGAATTTCGAATTAGACTGTTATCAATGCCCTGTATGATTTTATTAATAATAGAACTAGAATAATTATATAATCTATTTTCAAACATTTCTAGGTTCTCAGTAATATATTGTGGATGTGATAATCTTACTATCCTACTCTTTAATTCTCTCATAATAGCAATCTTTTGTTGGAGTGGATGAATGAATGGAAACTGAGAAGTCTGCCTGAGGAGAACGATTTTTCATAAAAATTAGTAATTAAAGTTTGGTGTTCTGTTCTGATTACCATGACATTTAAAAAAAGTAAACTGCGGGATGAATTTTCACTTTATAACGTAAATTGAACATTAGCGTTGAAATAATTAGAATAGGTCAGCACATTATCAACTTCTCTTTTTGGTACGGACATGATGGTATCATCAACATACAACTTCAATAGAGGCACTGGAAAAGGCAAGGCAGACAGTATTTCACTCAAAACATTCTCCATAACTATATTAGCCAAGATTGTAAATTTTGGTTTATAGTGAATGTATGAAAAAAATTATGCAGTACCATATATTTTATTACGAGGAATCCATTTTTATTAAGTTTCATGATATTTTTGTTTTTTTGTTATTCAAGAAATTAAAAAATATTTCCTGAGTTTTTCCAATAAGGTATTAGAAAACAAATTTTTGGTGAAAACTAATATCCTCATTACATAAGGTAAAGTCATGTGCTGGGAACATCAATTGGTTTTATATTTATTAATTTTTTTGTATTATTTTCTTCCTTCAGAGTTATTAAATGTTTGTATAAATTTCTAAATTCCTTGTAAACAATAACTTGGTAGGGGTCCAGCAGATTAACGGTCTCTTCTATTTAGGAAATACTCCATACTTATCGATAACGAAAGTTCATTTTCTTTCTATCTACTTGTATCGTTGTATAATAACTCAATTTATTTTGTCTAGCGAAGCAGACATCGAGACAAATTGGTCGCAATCTTTGGAATGGAGAGGAGACGTCAGGTACGCGTTTATGGTGGCCAAGGTGATAGCAGATTACTATAAATCAGTGAAAAGGGAGAGAAAATTGAAGATCGAGCTTCTGGGCAATGATAATGGCTTTCTAAATTATCACCCGTTTTATTTTACACAGAGAACGTTGTTTGCAAGGTATGCATAGTTTTAAGCAGGACCGAACTATGGGAATACACTAAGATAATTTCTTTGGATTTTCTAGGGTTTAGGTTCTCAATTAACTACATGAAAATATTTGTTCCGTATTTATTTTAAGAAATTTTCAAAATCTAAAATAAAATATATTTAGATAAAAGAGCAACAAATATAATTCACAACAAACAACAATTGTTTGGGCAAATATAAGGTGATAAGAACTGTTCCATTTATTAAACGGTATGAATAACTTGAACATAACTTGATATAAAACTACATGGTGAGTGTTAATCTGCCTTTAAATAGACTAAGAGGTCGAGTCTGTTTAGCCAGGATAATGAAGGTGTGCAGTAAATAGGCATTTATATATGTTGTACAAACAACAATCAGTATTTATACAACCAGACCAATCTGAGGGATCTATCTCACCTCCTGACCCAGTATAAGGGCGAAATAATCCGAGAGGTCCTTGTCCACGTGCATAAATGTATGTAACAGAGAAGTAGTACTAAACAGGCTAGAGACACTGCAGACCGTGCCATCTATAGAGCCTGTCGAGAAACTAAAAAAGGTAGATTTCAAAATATTCCAAAACATTGAAGAAAACTGTAACGTCGTTAGTAATAAAATTTTATTGATTTTTATAACTGCGTATGCGCGATGTCATATTGCTCGTCACGGAAAACTGACTCGTATTTTGTGTTGCTCGTTCACTCATTTTCGTTTATCATGTTTGTGATCGTTTCGGATTATCTATCTATCTATAAAATTGATATGGTTGGAGCTGGAAGGCAGTGGGAATAAATCATCCAATTTGACGACGAGGAAACAATGGAGGATATGTCCCCTTCATTTTCAAAAACAGTGTTTCTCAAAATTTGAAAAAGACGAAGGCAGGTTATTGAGAAAGTTTGCTTTTTGCCGTCCCTGTTTTTGCCTGGTGAGTAATTTTTTTTATATAAATTTGTTAAGTGTTATTAAATATGTATATATTTTAGATTATTCAATGAAGGGGGATATAACACACAATTTTTGAACAATGAAAAACTCAAAGTCATAATGTCACAAATTTATTTTATTATACTGAAGTGCTGAGCTACTAGTTTCGGCCCACAATGGCCATATTCAGGCTAAATGATGATAATTATTAGTGGGGCAACAAACGTCCACATATAGCGCCGATGAAGGGAAGGATGTAATTTAGGTTACTGGAAAGCGCAACAACTATAAACGCTATGTGTGGACGTTTGTTGCCCCACTAATAATTATCATCATTTAGCCTGAAGATGGCCATTGTAGGCCGAAACTAGTAGCTCAGCACTTCAGTATAATAAAATAAGTTTGTGACATTTTGACTTTGAGTTTTTCATTGTTGTAATACTAGTCACATTTGAGGTATGGATGAGATATTACTTTTACACAATTTTTTGTTTCCCGTCAAAGTGGAAGGGCCTATACAGGAGACGATCCCTAAAAGAATTAAAGGTATTTATTACCTGCAATTGAAAAAAAAGGATGTTAATAACAAACATTTTTTTCTAGATATGCCTTCCAGCCATACATATTATTCTCCAGCTGGAAAAGTTGAAATCCCCACCAGAAAATATGAGAGGAAATTAACAGAAATTGAAGGTAAGTTTTATTGTATTCAATATAGCAGTTTCTAATGAAACTTACTGTGCCTAGATAATTCCACAATATATTGAAAAAATGTTATTGACAATATTGACAAGTGTTTTGATATTAAATATTATCGTCAGAATGCCACAAGTTACATTTCATTTGATGTCTACCTGATGCTCAATAATTAAGTTTGGCTAGACCAAGAAGTTACCTACCTTGTGATTGATTTAATATGTTAATATAATATCATACTTCTTGTAGTCAATCATAAGGTAGGTCACTTCTTGGTTTAGCCAAAGATAATTATTAAACATCAGACATGTATCAAATGAAATGTTACTTCTGTCATTCTGACGATTTCTTAGAATTTTTAACATTTTTTCAATATTTTGTGGAATTATCTAGAAATAGTAAGTTTCATTTAAAACAGTAATATGAGTAGATTTCACGGAGTAAGTGTCGAGACAATTAATTTCATTCAATATGCTTGCTATAATTTTGGACATTTTAAAATGTACCTATTGAAAAAATAATTATCTGGATTTTATTTTATGTTATAGCTATTCCCTCCACCAGTAAATATGTTGAGCCATTTCCACCATCACCACACGTAGAAGCTATTCCCTCCACCAGCTATGGGATGGAAGGTATTGAGTCCTTGCCACCTTCACTAAATGTGTTGCGAAGTGAAAAAACCATTAATCGACATAAAGTCCTTTCATTTTTGAAACGTAGGTAGATAGTTTTAAGAAATAAATTACTAAATATGTAAATGTTCATAATCGTATATATGTAAAATTGACAATCTTGTTTATTATACTTTTTTCATTTATTTTAATTGCTCAGTAAGTAGTAAAAATTGATAATTTTATTTAATGCCAAAGTTAATTCCAATACGTTCAATTAAAGGCATTTACAAAGTAACAATGAATGCTTTACATTTAGCAAAAGCACTATTTTTCCACTAAGTACTTATATTTTGAGTTTACTCCTTGAGAAACGATTTTCATATATAGCCCATGGTATGGCAATTTATGGGAATGTCAGTATTAACTTTTGTTGAACCATAACACCTAAAAATTTGGTCCAGCGGTAACCAAAAATTCAAAATATCCAATAAAAACAAAAAATAAATAAACCTATAAGTCAAGAAATTATTCAGATATCAAAAAAAATCATCAATTCAAAAAAAATAAAAAACTCCAAAATTTAAACATTCAAACATTTTTTGATTATTATTACGATAGTAAGCACATCTTGTTTTCTTTTGTTAATATAAATTTTCAAGCTTATTTGCGTGTTTACTTATTTACTGTTGTTATTTTGTGCATTTACTTATATAACTGTTGTTAATTGTAGAAGCTCATCCAGAAACGAGAAAGGATTTCCACAAGACGGTGGGATTTTTAAGAGCCATGAAGACCTATTTAATACTTCCAGGAAATAAATAGAGATGTGTTTTAAGTGGAAATGAAATGTTAGATATATTATTTTATATTTTAAACAGTCATAAGTGCAGTTCTTATATGTTATTACTTGGTACCTTGTATTTACAGAGCTGGGCAGTAGCAACTACGTTTCCTATAAAAATATTTCAATTAATTTTGTTCTAAGAGTCACACTAATTATACTCAAATATTTTATTTCACAGAAAGTTACCAAAAATAGTAGTTAACTACTCATTGCTAACACTTTTTTTGATTTAGTAGTTAGCAGTTATACTCCACTAGTTTGTCCAGTTCTGTGTTTATAGGAGTATAATAATAAATAAATTGATTAATATAAACTTATCATAAATAATTTTCTACTTTTATCTTGATTTAACATCATTTAAAAATTTAATGATACTCCAATCTAGAATGTATACTCAAATTATTTTTAATTATTGCATTGTTTTTACATTATATTTTCTGTTTGTTAAGAAAAGTACTTTGTAAAAGAAATTATCTGTTGTGTATTTTTATACCAAAATAAATAAACTGTTTATATGATTATTGTCTTATTTTTTCCATTTTAAGCATTTATGGTCCATCATTTGATATTTCATTTAATTTAACTCAACATCTAATCATTATTGAGTTAATGGAGTTAAATTGAATGAAATGTCAAATGATGGACTATAAATTGCTATTTTGAAGTAAAATAATTAAAATACAGTAGATTTGAATATACCGCCAAAACCTAAAATTACATAAATCTTTTCAAAATCACTCAATTGTTTACTCGACAGGCTCTTTAGATGGCGCCACAATCAGTGTCTCATCTATTTGTAGGTTATCTGTGGTACTAAATTCTTCTTCTCACAGTGCCATATCTGTAATCGGACGTAGGCGACTTCTACCTGTTTTGTGCTCTCCAGTTACCTCAAATAGAAGGGAGCTACAGTTTAAGGACGGATCCAAATGTCTAAGTTGGGAGGCAAGCAGAATACTGTCGGTGGTTTGTCATTGCCTTTCGACATGTGGCACGCCGAATTATTAATATTGTTACCGATGTTATTTAATGCCATTGGTAGTCGAAGATTACTAGCTTTGTCGGTTCCCAACCGTGACGATTCCGGGTTTGTTAGTATAGGTAGTACTAAAATAATATGGGCGCCAGTGTATTTAGAATTTTGACTTGTAATGGGAAATATACAAAACCAATTAATACATAATCTAATAGTTTACAGATGATACGAGATATATTAAAAATAAAAAGATACGGAACAAATCCAGATATAAATTGGTTGTATAGAGATGAAAATAGGAGAAAAAATTGAAAAAATACGAAACAAATTCAGATACTATAAATGGAAATATGCTAGCTTTTATTCAGAATTTCTTCCAAAATCGTTGTTTTTGTGTACAAGCAAACATTCAATTGTCACAATTAAAATCCCTGGAGAATGGCACACCCCAAGGATCAGTCATTAGTGTAACCCTTTTTTTAATAGCAATAGACAGCGTGTTATCAAATATAAATTATCCTTTAAAAGGTAGACTATTTGCCGATGACTTAGTAATTTCTATCAAATGCAAAAGCTTAGATTTCATGAAAACTGCTATACAGCAGCAAATTTACCAATTGGAGAATTGGTCCAGAGAAACTGGATTCACCTTCTCCATCTCGAAAACAAAATGTCTAATGTTTTCTAAAACTCCTTTGCTGGTCTACCCCAACTTGAAATTATATAACGAAAACCTCCAGTCCCATGGAAATCTTACATTTATAGGAGTTATCCTGGACTCTAAAATGACTTGGGAGTCCCACATCAATATTCTTATTACTAAATCTACCAATGGAATTAATAAGTTAAGAGCATTATCAAATAAAAAAGGGGGAGCTGATTCTGCCTGTCTACTTCGACTATATCGTGCCCTAATAATGTCCCGCCCGGACTATGGCAGTGTGGCATACAACTCAGCTAAACAAAACGTCCTAAGTCGTCTTAACTCTGTTCAAAACTCTGCAATCCGAATCTGCCTTGGGGCTTTTCGCTCGAGTCCTATTGACAGTTTGCTATGTGAAGCTTCTGAACTTCCCCTCCATCTTCGACGTTATTATCTAAGCCTCGCGTACACCGCATCAGTTTCCTCAAATCTAAATCATCCGGTATATCAAAATGCACTGCCAAATCGGTTTAGCTCTGAGTACAAAAAAAGAAACGAATTGATCTCCCTCTATATGAGAGAATAAATAGATCCCTTATCTTATTTGTTACCTCCATTCCTACAACTTTCCCGCTGAACCTCAATCCCATCCCTCCCTGGCTAACGAAACTTCCGTACTGCGATACTTCCTTATCAAATTTCAACAAATACGAAACAAATCAAGCCTTGATTAGAACAGCATTCCATGAAAAAGTGCCCAGACTTAGTCAATACACACAAATCTACACAGACTCCTAGAAATGGGAAAAGGGTAGGAATTTCAATTATCGCTTCCAGTGCTGTTATTAGAATTAGGCTACCAGAAATGACAGGTGTATTTTTTGATCGTTACGGACTCTCTAAGCTCTGTTGAGAGCATTCACCAAATGTACTCCTCCAATCCATTAGTACAAATTATCAGAATAGAGCTGTTCAATCTACAAGAAGCTCATAAGGATATTCGTTTTTTATGGGTTTCGTCACACTTAGGAATAATCGGAAACGAAAAGGCAGATCTCGAGGCCAAAAATGCAACTCTAGATCCAAATTGCACTTCAGTATCAAAAACTACAGTGACAGACTGTAAAAACTTTTTTAAACAGTTAGTCATCAGTCACTGGCAAAACTGCTGCTCTAGATCTTAATCAAAATTGAGGATAGTGAAAAAAAGTGTAACTGCCTGGAAATTCCTTCCAGCCAAAAGAAGAGATCAAATAATATTAACTAGACTTAGAATTGGACACACTCGTTGCTCCCACGGCCACCTAATGTCTCATTCTGCGGCACCCATATGTGAAACATGTGAGGTTCCAGTGTCGGTAGTGTATGTGTTAGTGGAGTGTACCCGTATCACAGACATTATCGGAGAAAACTGTGACGTTGAAAAATTGTTACTTTTCCTGAAAGCGGTTAACTTACTGTATAAAGTTTGAACATCCTATTATGTACATGACTTAAATGTAAATTTATTGTTGGGCGCTAATAACCCCAGGGGTTGATGCGCAATAAATTTCAAAATAAAAAAAAATTCAGATACAAATAGGTTTTATCAATTCACAATTTTTTTCGCATTTTATACTAGAGTGCACTAGATGAATGACCTCAAAATTGTACAGTAATGGGCCACTTTAAAGCATAGCAACCATTGTTGCATAAAACGTCGATGTCCTTCAAAGCACAATTTAACAAGAAAGAAATTCGTTTATTTTCAATCTTTTTACAATAAATATTAAAAGAACAATTATTTAAGTTAGGAGAGAATACAACTTCGGAACTCCCCGCATTAACTAGTTATTTGTCGAACATTTTTTTCTTTCATCACAATCCCTATGGGAACTTCTTGGGGTCGTCCCAGTTGCATATTGTTGAATACCCTTTGAGAACTATTCATTTTATTATTAATACTTTCTTCCACGTATCCTTCAGCTACGCTTCTGACCCGTCATCCCCCATGTCGTTTGAGATCTTTAATATCAGCGCCATTGTCAGCAAGGAAAGTTGCAGATGTTCTTCTCAAACAATGACCGGTGTAGCTCGAAGCATCAGCAAGTTTTAGATATTCCGCCATTTTTTGTGCGATTTTTGCGAAAGTGTTGATGCCAACTGGCTACTGCCTACAGGAAAAATCGATAGTGCCTTACTGTTTTGGATCTTAACAGTAAGTACTTGTAGTAAATTTCATACCCATTGGCGTCTGGTCCTAAGGTAAATACACGTTGTTTCCTTGTTTTAGTATCATGCAACGTTACTATCAGCTTTGTTCCTCAATCCTCTGTATCTTCAGTTGTCAAACTGCATAGTTCTGCACGCCGACATGCGCCATTCAGCCCAAAAACTAATACCACTTTCATTAACAGAAACGTGTGGTCTGGAGCTTCATTCAAAAACTTAGTGACTGTTATATATGTGTTAAGCTAGACACATTGGACATTGGTTCGGTAAAAAAGAAAAAGATCTTTCGACAGACAGGGATGACAGAGGTCACGTTACTTTGTTAAGACTCTAAAGGTATTTTGTTAAAATCAAGCAGTGAAGACCCAATAAAGGATTAAATCAATTAATTGTTTTAACAATCTTATACACGGTGTCAGGTGTAAAACAGTAGTGGTACTCGCCAGTGAGTAAAATTAGGAGTAAGGCAGTAGGCACACAGTACCAGTCCTAACATAACCTGGAAAATTATGGAACCCAAACCGCCGAAATATTTAGAAGAGTCTTCCAACATGCAGGATGCATGTAGAAAATGGAAACAGAGATTTCAGATATATATGAAAGCGTCTGGAAAAGTCAAAGAACAGGACGAAGGAGTTAAAATTGCAATATTTTTAAATGCTATTGGAGATTCTGGTATTTAAATATTTAACACTTTTCCATGTACTACAGTAACGAAATTAGCAGATGTAATTACAATTAATAGCCTAAAACAGGACCCAGGCCAAGGCATCCATTCATTTATTACAATACTTAGAACTAAAGCAGGGTTATGGGAGTTCAGATATGACTCTTGCCAGACATCGTATGAAACTCGAATGATATGAAATAAACTTATTCTAAGTATCTCAGATCAAGAAGTTCAGGAACGGTTATTGAGAGAACCAGAGTAGAAACTTGATAAACTGCAGTCTTACTGCAAATCAATCGAACTAAGCAAAGAACATGTGCGTTTACTGAATAAAACAAGTGCAAGTAATGTGGATGTACATAATCTGAAAAATAGTAAACAAAAGTGCAAATTCTGTGGTTACGAACACGAAAAAGCTAAATGCCCAGCATATAATAAAACATGTATGAAATGTAAGAAGAGGGGCCATTATGCAAAAATATGTAAAACAGATGTTAACGATATTCAGACGGCAATACAAGAAGATGATTATCCTAAAGGTCACAATAAGTTGGAAAACATATTTATTTATTTATTTATTTATTTATTTATTCCAAACAGGTTGTATAACCTAATTACATGGAATAAGTATTAACAATTCCAAAATTCTATACTAACATTATATAGTATGACTATTTATACATGAAGCAGTGATATTGATTGATGCAGAGAATAAAGACAAAGACGACTAATTTCCAAAAGTGTCCCTTCATACACCGAACTTTTTAATATGTTCACAAATATTTTTCTTGAATTGTCTAATTGACATTGTCCAATCTATTTCAGTAACATTATTTATCCTATTGGCAAGTTTTAACATGGTCTCCAGAGGAGAACAAACTGACATTCTTAATCTCCCAAACAATAAGGAGGATCGAGTTAACCTTGACGGAACTTTGAAAGGAATTGAGTACAATAAATTACTTGATGTCGACATACAATTTATTATTTTATACAAGAAAATCATCATGTTTAATTTACGCCGACCAGTGATAGACATAACATCAAATTCTTCCCGTAATCTAGTTGTTCTGATTGTTCTATAATCCGGCCAATGCTTATATTTTTTATAATACAAGAACCGTAAGTATTTGTTCTGCACTTTCTCAATATTTTCCAGGTACATTTGGGGTTGATCTCCCCAGATCATAGACCCAAACTCAAGTTTAGGTCTTACTAAGGTATTGAACAACTTTTTTATAGTCTCTGTATTTGAGAAAAGAATGCTTTGTCTGAAGACTAGACCCATTATACGATTGGCACTCCTGACTGATTTTTGTATATGTGCAAAGAAAGACATTTGACTATTATAGATAATTCCAAGATCCTTAACTTCATCCTTCCTTTCTAATACTTCTTGGTCCATGAGATAATCAAAAATGATACACTCCTTTTTCTTAGATATAGACATAACACAACATTTTTCAACATTAAAACGTAATTTATTCTCCTTGCTCCATCTAATTATGCTGTTTATATCTTTTTGTAGTAGTATGCAATCCCGAACAGTCTGAATCTTCCTAAACATCTTGAAGTCATCTGCAAATACCAAACTCTCAGAATTCGAAACATAACCTGGAAGATCATTGATAAATAAAACAAACAACATCGGACCAAGGTTTGATCCTTGTGGAACTCCCGAGTTTGCATGGAATTTTCCAGATGTATTTCCGTTATATTTTACTACAAAATGCCTGTTACGTAGATAGTTTGATATAAGTTTCAATAAATTATTTGACATTCCATACTTGTGTAATTTTTTAAGCAATATGTCGTGATTCATTTGATCGAAAGCTTTTTTAAAATCTGTATATATGACATCCAGTTGTAATCGATCCTGGAACGTATCGTTTACAACTTCCGCAAAATTAAATAAATTTGTGTTTATTGAGCGTCCCGACGTAAATCCATGCTGTTGATCAACAATTATATTATTTTTTACGTGATTATAAATTTTCAGATATATTATCTGTTCAAAAACCTTAGAAACAGCACACATAATCGAAACACCCCTGTAGTTCTCAACAATATTTTTATCTCCAGATTTGTGTATAGGAGAGTATAATGATAATTTCCATTTTTCCGGAAATTGTGCGTTTGTGAGTATATTATTATAGATATGTAATAAAGGTGTCCCTAGCCATTCATAGCATCCTTTTAGTATGTATGGAGGAATTCCGTCGGATCCAGCTGCTTTTTTGGGTTTTAATTTTTTTATTGCTATCACATAATCATTTATTGTAATCTCAGAAATATTTAAAATAGGATTATTACTAATTAAATCCTTGAAGTCGATATTATAATTAGACTGTTCGGGGCAATGCACCGATGCAAAATATTCAGCAAATTTTTCTGCTACTTCCCCTTCGACAACTTTTCCATCCTTAAATCTAAATGTACCTACCTGCTTAGAAAAACTATTATTTTTATTTACGTATGTCCAAAATATATTCATATTATTACTTAAACTATCTTCGACTTGACGCAAATACTTTTTATGCTCGGTGTTTATTAATGCCTTAAGTTTTCTTCTCGTTTCTATATACTTTTCGTTATAATAGTTTGAAATAAATTTTAATTTTCGGTGATTATTTTTTTCCTTTAATAACTTTTTAATATCCGAAGTGAACCATTTGGGAAATTTTTTGAAGTTTTTATAAACTTTATATTTGGGAACAGTTGTTTCAAATACACTATAAATTTTTTTATAAAAATTATCCAATGCAGTATTTACATCTGTCTGATCAGTAACGTCGTCCCACGCTGTATCCCTTAGCATTTTGCTCATATTTTCAAAGTTTGCTTTTTTAAAATTGAAATTATTACTGTTGCCAAGCTTGGTGACCACATTATCGATTACTCTATTAAAAGTTACTTTGATGTCTAGAGATGGGTGGAAACAATCTTCCGTTACTAAAGGTAACAGTTCATGAGATACTGTGCAGTTATTTATCATGTCGGTGGAGGTAATTACCAAGTCTAGAGTTTTATTTTGATGATTTTTTATGTTATTACATAGCATTAATGAATTGTAACTTAAAAAGTCAATCAGAACGTCTAATTTATCGCTAGTTTTTGTAAAGTTTAGAGTTTTACCTTGAATTTCCGGTAAGTTGAAATCACCCAGAATAAATGTATTGTTAATATTAGAGATATGTTGTTGCAGTAATTCCAAGCAATTCACATAATGGGTTAGATGAGCATCCGGTGGAATGTATATGCCGATAATTTGAGCTTTAAATTTATTATTTATCTTTATATCAACAATCACTATCTCGAAAAACGATTGATGTTGCACATAATTTAAAATTTTGTATTTCCGCTGTACTGCTATCATAACACCCCCGCCCCTGGATTTTCCGGTTATTTCCAAATTTCTATCTGATCTTATTACGTTATACACATTTAAATCAACAAGTTCCCCATCTGCTATGCCCTCATGAAGCCATGTTTCAACTGCCACAATTATATCATAATTATTTTGTAAGGAATTATTATAAAACTCAGCCGTCTTCGTCCTTAATCCTCTACAGTTTTGAAAATTTATAAAAATATCTATCATTTTGTGTATAGTCATTGAGACTCCTGAACTATTTAAATATATACAAAAAGGAACAATGCAATTACTTAGTTTATAATCCTAAAAAATCGCAATCAAGCAAACTTTCTTTCAAGGTGAGTAGAAATGTACAATTGAAAGTTCCCAACTTAAAGAATATTCCTCTTATCATTAATGACAACATAAAAAAAAAAGTTGTAAATAATTACTATTAAAAATGTTTTGTTTTTTAAATTATGTAGAATATAGCAAAGCTGTCCATAAACGTAAAATAAAATAAACAATGAAGTATACATAAAGAAAATAATTACAAAAGATCTTCAATTGAGTCAATCTTCCTTATTTCATTTCCAACCTTTAGAAAAACTCTTCCTCCATTGCTCCATGCCTGTTTCTTTCCATATTTATTCTTAGCTTCGGACAGTAATAAATACTTGGTTTTTGCTAAATACTCGTTGACGAAAATGTTTGTTGATTTTAGTTCTCTTCTAGCCTTCAGAACGGCATTTTTTTTTAGTACCGATAGAAACTCAACTATCACTGTTCTATTTTTACGATTACCATCATTCATTTTTCCTAGCCTGTATAAGTTAATAACATCTGATTCAAAACATTTCACCTTCATTGTATTGTTTACGATATTCAGCATAATCGACATTAAGCTCTCGCTGTCAGTTTCAGCAATGCCGTCAAATCTTAGAGTTTTTCTTCTTTGGTAAGTATCTATCTCATCCAATTTTTTTGATATATCCCTTATCTTATCATCGTGAGCTACTATAGTATTACTAACTTCTATGATTTTATGTGATATATCATTAATTTTACCTTCCATTTTGTTGATCATTGCAGAAAATTGCTCTTCCATTTTATCCATACTCTTATCCAATTTTTCCTCTATTTTTTGCCACACTCTCGATGCTATCTGATCGACTGTCCCTTCGTCTAACGATTGATTCGTGTTTCTTGATTTGGACATAGTTAAATTTAAACTACACCACAACGTGTATGGAACGCTATTCTGTTGCACACAGTTGATGATTTGAAATTTCTTGTATAACTTATGGTCTTTTGACTTTATCGTATACCCAATAACTTGTTATTACTTAGTTATTTAACTGAGACAAATCGACAAAATAGTACCGAAAACAATTGCTTCAGTTCGAATTAATTTCAGGAGAACTCACGTACACGTCTATACACGGCGACCGACCATACCTATGTGGGGACAACAATTAAATTTTTATCAATGAAGTAGAGCTAGGGTATGACACAAGTTGGCTAGAAGAACTAACAGTAAGAGGTAAGAACGTGAACTTTAAACTGGATACAGGGGCAGAGACAAGTATTCTGCCACTTAAAGTGTTAGATACTATATCCACTAATAGCAAATTACATACTTCATGCATAACGTTAATTTCTTTCGGAAATTATAAGGTAAAACCATTGGGTAAAATTTCCTATAAAGTAAATTTCATTGTTGTTAATTTTGCTTGCAAACCCCTTTTAGTGCTAAAAGATTGCGTTAAGTTTGGCTTAATATCTAGAGTATACAAACTACGTAAGAAAAACATCTCGCTAATACAAAAGATGATAAAAAAAATTTACGGTCAATTATTTTAAGGTGTGGGTGAAATTCCAGGTTTATGTAATATAATGTTGAGTGATAAAGTGCAACCTGTAGTACAATGTAATCGGAGGATTCCTTTTTCTTTAAGACCAAAATTAAAAAGTGCTTTGAATAATTTAGAAAGCAAAAATGTTATAAGCTAGGTAAAGTATCCAACACCATGGGTAAATAGTTTGATGCTGGTTGAAAAAACAGAAGGATCAGTACGATTGTGTTTGGATCCGAAACCTCATAATAAGTATATAGTGCGAGAACATTCTATGATACCTGCAACTGAGGATATTTTGTCTCGTCTGGTTAGAAGGATTATTTTTTCAGTTAAAGTTGTGAAGGAGGGCTTCTGGCAATTAAAACTCGATGAGCCTAGCTCACAATTGTGTACTTTCAACACACCGTTTGGCCGCTACAAATTCAATCGGCTACCTTTTGGCATTTGCTCTGCGCCTAACATATTTCAGTCGAAATGTTTGGGGATTTTAAAAAGGTAGATATTTATTTAGACGATATAATCACGGTGGTTTCACTTGAATTGTCAAGGCCAAATTAAAATTTTAGTTCCATTCCTAATTGTGGAGGTCGCAAATTTGACGTTTCACGTAATTGATCGAATGTTTTGCGAATTGGAGGTTAAAGGAATCGTCACGAAGATCCTAGTGGTGCAGTTTTGTATTTTTGTAGTGTTCGTTTTGAATTGTTAAATAATCAAAGTTTATTTACTCTAATTTGTTCTTCAGTAGTTAAATTTTTGTTAAGTTGTATTAATTTGTAGATAAGTTTTTTTAATATGACTTTAATCAAGTGTTGTGTTCATGATTGTGGCAAAAATAGACATTCATCTGATATTAGACATAGGTTTCCAAATCCAAAAACAGATTTAATTCGATTTAGAAAGTGGGTAGATGCAATCAACAATACCACCTTAATAAATATGGATCCTGCAATAATGTATGCTTCAAAAAGAGTCTGCCACCTACATTTCGAAGAAAAATTTATTTCAAGCATGTCAAATAGACTGCATTCAAATTCAGTACCAACATTAAATTTAGGAGGTGAGTTATTTTATTTGTAATCTTAGATGTTCTGAAAACTTTAAATAGAAATGTTTATAAATGATAATGATTAATATGTGATTTCCATTATGCTCTTTCTATTCTGACTACCCATTCTATAACTGTATAAGTATTTTTATTTACTTTTTCTTCTACAGGCAACATAAATATATTGCAAATTTATAACTTGCCATCAACATCAAGTTCTATGGAACCTTATACAGACCCTGAAATATCTTCACATATCGAAGACATCCAGAAATCTTCCCTACATAATTCTGATGGTGTTGGGACAGTACATATAAATGGTAAAATATATTTTAAATTTTTGAGGAGTTCACAAACGATTTTGAACATTTTACCAAATCATCTGTAACATTTAGTAGTTTAAATTAATTACTTTAGTAGTTTATTATAATTGCATAAATTTTATTTTTATTTTACAGAACCTGATGGGACAAATCCATGCAAAATTTTTAAAAATATTGTACCAAAACAAACTGTAACACCCAGGAAACGTAAATTATATAGGGCAATGCAATATTTTCACAAAAAATATAGTATAGAGGGAAACCACACACATTCAATTAGAAAAATACTTATTGATGCTGGAAAATGCTCCAAACAAGCAGAGTTTTAAAGTGTTATGTGATTTGCTTTTGTCGTTCCCAACACTTAATAACTCTCACTTATAACACAAAAGGTCAACTGTTTCATACAATCAACAAGATTAGAGATTTAGAAGTGTTTCTTGACCATGCACTTACCTTTAACCACCACATCACTACTGTGGTGCATAAGTCCTTGAAAATGTTGGGTTTCGTTAAGAGAAATATTCGTGATTTTATATTTTTCTTTAGTTAGGTCTCACCTTTATTACTGTTCTGTATGGTCTCCACCTTACTTAGTTAACATTAGAAAACTCGAACATGTTCAGAACAACTTTATACGCTTTATTACATTTAAGCTACATGTGTATAATGACTATGCTATGGCTGCAGCAGATTCGAATCTCCTCTCTTGAGAACCGCAGGAAAGAGAAATATCTTACATTAGTTTTTATTATCATAAATGGTACACTGTGCGTTATATAAAACTGGTACAACTACTATTATCAAAAATAGTGTTTTTAAAAGTGTCAGTGCTGAACTAGTTGTTATGATATAATTTCTAGGACAGTGATGCTAGCTGAACAAAAATATTAGTGTAATGATAAAAGTGAATTTTGTAAAGCAATAGAACGAGATGGAAAAAATACAAATTTATTACAACATTTTTACAAAAAGAGTAACTGGCTTAAATTTAGAAATAGTGTGATATTTTAATAAATATAGAAATGTTACATTGTTACTGGTTCTAATATTTTTTTAAATATAAAGTTTATTATATGACTCACTTAAAAACAGGTGGAACAAGGATCAAATTGTTGTTAGAAAAATAGGAGATGGAAGACCAGTTTTAAATATAATAGAGCTAGACAAAGCTTTAACTGATTATTTATAGGAAAATCCCTATAATGCGGCAATACATGCAAAAGTAGCAGTAAACTTTATTGCTTCAGTAATAACTGCATTGAAAATAATTATTCAAAAATGGGCTGGTATCGTGAATAATGCGCCTTGACAAATTTGACAAATGGTACTCATTGTCATTTTAAATAGTTAGGTTTACATTGGAAAAAAAAGTGAACCAGTTTTATATGACGTGAAGTGTACATATAACTGTCCTCAACTTCTAAATAAAATCAGTTTACTTGTTCCATTGCAGACCACTAGGCAGAATCGAACACACGTACCTTTTCACAGATATAATTGCATACTACACATATCTTCCTAGATCTATAAGACTCGCAAACTCACTGTAAGACCTTTCACTTTTTGATGCCTCAATTACTAAATTTAAACGCTGTATTCGTGATTTGAATGTTTAGTAATTTATATTTTGTCAACCCATGATTTTTGTGTATCTTGTTTTAATAACTATATTCATTGTAGTGTATATATGTTTAGATTTGTCTACATTATATATTTTGCTCACTTTTGTATTTTATATACTTTTAAAGGGCTCGCCCGTGAATAAATAAATTATTATTGTATATCCTTCGTTTTTTTGTATATCATAAAGTTTTTCTTATTATCTAATGATGTAATGTTTTTCACTAGTCTGATAAGTGGCATTTATTATATTATGGACGTGCTTTTACGGTAAATAAATGATTTTTATTTTTCTTATTGGAAGATATTTCCATGGAAACATGCCATATGATATGGAAATGTTTTTCCTGACCATATTATCTTCCCTTGTAGCTACAAGTATCATCTTATAGGTGACAGTATACATTTTCCTAAATTATACTTACTTTTGGGTCCTATAATTTGATAATTGGAAGAAACTAATCTTACTGAGACTACGAGTAAACAGAAAGTATACAGTATTTTAATCGACGTTATTTTCTGGTTACAGTGCAACCAGAATATAGCCGAATTGAAATACTGAAATAATTGCTTCACATCTCACCCACCTTAATTGCTTAAGAGAATTTAAATTAACCGCCAAATCCTACATTTTAAATTTGCCACTAATAATTAGTTCCGCGGCGCTCCACTTTTTAGTTTGACATTTTAGTCTTGTGAGATCTATCTATAAGGTGGGTGATTTGTGGATATAATAGTTTACGGTCAAACTGAAGAAGAGCATTGCATTAAAAGCAGTCCTTGACGGAGCTGGACGATATAACATTAAATTTAACTTCTCGAAATTACAATATAAGATACCACAAGTTAAATTTTGAATAAAAAATTTTGAAAGTCCAATGGATAAACAAGGGGTAATGAGGGCTTTGGGGTTATTAAAATACTTTAATAAATACATCCCAGATTTTTCAAAACTTACATATAAAATTAAATAGTTAATTAAAAAAAATGTTAAGTTTAATTGGAGTAATGATTGTGAAAACGACTTCATATTATTAAAGCACATTATTTCCAGTGCTCCCACCTTGGCAATATTTGACCCCAAAAAGGAAATTACTATTCAGACTGATGCATCTAGTGAGTGTCTTGGTTGTTGTTTGTTGCAGTAAGGGGCTCCAGTTGCATTTGCCCCTAGAGCTTTGACTAATTCTGAGCGCTCAAATAAAAAACGAGCTTTTAGTGGTCTTATTTTCATGTGAAAAATTTCATAACTTTATTATGGTTATAATGTGAATATACAGAATGACTATCGCCCGTTAATCTCGAAATTTAATAAAAATTAGGATAGGGTTTCTAATAGGCTCCAGAGAATGTTGTTAAGACTCTTGAAATATAATATTAATATGTTCCAGATAAAGAAATGTATGTGGCTAACACTCTTTCTAGGCCATTTCTAAAAAAATAAAGTGGATGACGATCCAGAGATGACATTGTTCATTCACTGTATAATAATGTACAAATGAGTGATAAAAGAAAAATCAGTTTCAAATATACACATCAGAGGACAAAATATTGTCCCAAGTAATGAAATAAGTGGCATCAGGTTGGCCTGATTTTAAAAAGTTAGACCATAGTTTAAAACACTTTTTCAAAATCAAAGATCTTTTTATCTCTAATAATTTGTTATTTTATGACGAAAAAATTGTCGTTCCAAAGCACTTAAGGTCAGAAATGCTGAAAATTATTCACGAGGGCCATTTTGGTATTACAAAATCAATAGTAAGACAAATTTTATATTGGGAGAATATGTCTATAAGCTATTTTAGACTACATAATTTCTTGTACAAGATATTTGGTTCAATTTCTTGTACAAGATCTGGAACCACGAATTGTTTGGCAGTAAATTTATACTGTATTATACTGTACAATATATTGTTCGTGATTCTGCGCAGTACATAGTTTTTCTCGCGATAAAATCAGAATCGTTTATGTTAAAGGCTAAATGTAATGTTCTATGATCCTAGTGAAATGTCAAACATAAGACAACCTAAAAATTTGGGGATTTGGCTGAACCGTTTGGTGTGTGAATTATTGATTACTTTTGATTAATTTTTTGTTATAAATGAAACTAACACATAAACGTGAAAATGAAAACAATCAACTATGTTAGGTTACAGGGTGTTATAATATATCTCAACTGCGCATGCCCTTGGCCTAGAAATTGTGTAGAAATAGAACATGTTCTATTTTCCGACACAATTTTCGGTTCAATCTACATTTTTGAAACAATTTGCTGTATGATACTAGCGTTCAAGAAATTGAACCAAATCATGTACAAGAAATTGTGTAGTCTAAAACAGCTTTATGGATGTTGAGAATAATATTTCTAGACGTCAACCAAGTCAAATTAACAGAAAATCAAATTGCAGAGAACCTTTATTCAATCGTTAAATAACTGACAACAAATAAGTATTGCAATTCAAAGAGGAAACGCTTCATCAGTTTCTCGGTACGTTTCCCCGTTCTAAGCCTCTAGAAGAACTTTTTATAAAACCTAATCATAAGAAACTTAATTCTTCTACCACTTTCAAACTTTCTCACATCACAGACCCTAAAACATGTGATCTTTCCTTTTTCCGAAATTCTTATTTAACATCTTCATTCTCTTCTTCAGAATGCGTGCCTTCTGATAATACATGCGTTGACAATTTAATAAATGATGCTTCCAACAAGCTTTTGGGCCTCAGTGCACTAAAAAATATAGATAACCACCAGCCAGATGATGTCCCATTCATAGCAATACTGAAGAAGATGACTATGCTAGATAATGATGCGATTCCTATACGCAATAAATTATCTTTGACCAAAACAAAATATAGAACTGGTTTACCCCAAATAGAGTTGGAGACATCAAATAAAAAGGTAAACGGCCAAATGGAAGTTATTTACCCCAAATAGAGTTGGAGACATCAAATAAAAAGGTAAACGACCAAATGGAAGTTATTTATACTAACAGTGTGGCATACTCTAACAATACTAATATAGACAATTTGTATGATGAAGATGATAACAGAAATCACACATCAGTAGCCGATTTGAGTAAAAATTTTAATGACAAACTCTCCAGAACAGTGAAAAATGGTACTAACCTCGCCAATAAGACAACTGAGGTTAGATACAAAATATCTGATGTGACCAATAGAGTGAAACCAATAAGTACAAAATATGTATCAACTAGAGTTAAAATGTCTGGTAATAATTTTTCGGTGACCAAAAAAAATGTCATTGCCTCCAACAAGTGTCAAAATAACCGCAATGTTTTGCAGTCAAATTCAAAATTGGAAGAGAATGAAGACGTAGAAAGAAATAATGGTTCAGAAGTCGATAGGGTCGTAGTAACTGAGGAATCAATAAACATCAATTCCCTTTCTAAAAATAATCCTAGTGTTAACAACTTCTCTTCATACATTTCATTTTCGATTGAAGATTTTCAGAAAGGGAATGATACTCAACAAGAACAAAAGGACACGTCTAAAAATGATTTAGATAACAGGGAATATATTAACAAAGTGAACCAAACCAATGATCTATCGACATCATCCAAACTTTCCAAATCCGTAATATCTACATCCAATTCAATAGCAAACAACATCAATTCAAATTCCTTATCACGCCGATCAAGGGAGAAAGACAATAATAGAATCTGAGATTATTCGTACAATGATAGTAGTTGCGAAAGAGCTCTTAACAATATCTCCACAATCAGATCCATAAAGGGTATTCCCCAAAAATCTTTGGGTCTCAAAGGCCTCAAAAATATTGGTAACACATGTTTCATGAATAGTATTATCCAATGCCTATCAAACACAAGGTGGCTATTAGAATATCTAAAGAAAGACTCATACATAAGAGATTATGTTAATATCTCTTATGGAAGGAACACTAATTAAAGCATTTGCTGAAGTTATTCAAGAGCTTTGGTCTGAAGAAGGTTCAGACAGAGTGGTTAATACAGTATCATTGGAAAGTCAAATTCAGCGATTTACTTCAAGGTTCATGGGATACACTCAACATGATGCACAGGAGTTTCTTCGTTACCTATTAGCAGGACTTCACGAAGATGTCAACAAGTGATACGAAAAACCAAAGCCCATATTAACAGAAATTGATGACAAACTAAGTGATATCGAGAAAGTACAAGAATCTTGGTTGAGATATCCGAGAATGGACAACTCCAAGATTGTGGATAACTTTGTCGGTCAATTAAAATCAACAATCAAGTGCACACACTGTGGTCACTGTTCAGTTACCCACGATCCCTTTTGGGATTTATCCCTTTCGATACCCCAAAGAACAGGTCAATTACGACTTTCACAATGTTTAGATTCGTTTACAAGAGAAGAAACATTCGACGGTGATGAGAAACCAACTTGTTCGAAATATAAGGAACGAAGACAATGTACTAAATCATTCTCAATTCATAAATTTCCGAAAATATTGGTTATTCACCTGAAGCGCTTTTCGCAAACAGGAAGATTTAGTGGAAAACCTAATGTTGCAATAGGTTTTGCAATAGAAGGGCTTCTTGATATGAGCCATTACGCGGCTGATAATGTGGCACCTTGTATGTAAAACCTATAAGCTATATCAAATCACTGTGGAACCACTTATAATGGTCACTACACAGGATTTTGCCGACATCCCTGCACGGGACAGTGGCACCAATATAACGATTCAAGAGTGCTATTAATATCGTGGAAATATTTAGTCAGTGGAGAAGCATATGTTCTCTTCTATGAACAAGATGACACAAAATCCCACCTTTAAATTTAATAATATTTAATGAAATCAACTATCTCGACCCTTACTTCGTGGAATCTGCTTATATTAGTATTTTAAATGAAACTCACGGTTTCTAGTTAATCCCACAATATAATAAAAGTTATTGAAAATTCTAAAAAATTGACAATTGTTTCTATAAATCAATATCATCGTCAGAATGACAGAAGTTACATTTTATTTGATGCCTACCTGATGTTTAGTAGTTATTTTTGGCTAGACCAAGAAGTGACCTAACTTGTGATTGACTTAATATATGTTTATAGAAAAAAGAAGAAGATGTGATATTACAAATATTGAAGCTTTGATATTATTAGCCCTATGGTGATATCCTGGATATCATTTTTCCAATTAAGATCAGTATAACTGTGCAATGATATAGAAAACCAGGAAAACTATATCTGCTGATCTTTACAATTATCACTTAAGAAGACAGTTTATTAGTGGAGAATTCCCTAGATTTAACTGTTCATTGACAACTTCATATTGTGGGTTTCTTAAATGGGAACCTAACACAAAACTAGAAGTGCTGCATATTTGTGAAAAGAAACAAGAACTGAATTTCCTTGAAGAATTGGAAATTAGAAGACATTTAAGAAACCCACAATATGAAGTAAACTGAAAAGGGTTGAAAACAATTTAGAATTTATAAAGGCATCAATGGAATACAGGAATACATTCTTACCAAATTTAGGGTATTCACCTGCTTAATTACTCTTGTGTAAAGAAATGAAAACGAAAGTACCAGTAATGAAAGACAATCTCGAGCCTATATCTATTAATAAAAACAAAATAAAATATTTGCTTGAGCGAAAACAGGAATCAAAAAAAATATATTTCGACAAAGGGACTAGAGAATTACGCAAATTAAATATAGATGACAAAGTATTATTACAAAAAGGGGAAGGGTGGAAAAAAGGAATAGTAAAAGAAATATTGAGTGATAGATCTTATCTTGTAGAATGTGAAGGGAATCTGTTTAGCAGAAACCGTAGGTTACTAAATAAAACCGATATTTATTTGAAATAGGTTACTAAAAATAGGTTAATATATATGATGATAACCTCCGTTTTAATGAACCATCTGTAAATATCACAAGTTCAGGGGATTTTAATTATACTAATGAATCTGTTAATTCAGAGGAGTTTCTTCAGAATGATCCTGAAGAACAATATACTGATGCACCAGTTACTGTGTCACGGCCACAGAGAAACCGAGGCCTCCTCCATATTAAATAGATTATGATTTGAATGTTGTTTAAGAAATAAATCATTGGTTTTATATAAATGCTAAAAATTCTATGGATCAAAGTTATTGTAAGGTACCTATTATTTGTGTGTGTTTTGTCTTTGTTGGCATTTATTGCCTTTATTGAAAAGTGGCGTGTTATATATGTGTTAACCTAGACACATTGGACATTGGTTCGGTAAAAAATAAGAAGATCTTTCGACAGTCAGGGATGTCAGAGGTCACGTTACTTTGTTAAGAATCTAATGTTATTTTGTTAAAATCTAGCAGTAAACCAGTAAAGGATTAAATCAATTAATTGTTTTAAGAATCTTATACAGTAACGTTTTCCATTGACGTTTCAAAAAAGCGATTAACTTTTGATATTCTGAAAAATATCTTTATTTTCACTGATAAGTATTGCGTTTTTGATCATAGAGTACGTGGATCATAAACTGGAAGCCTTGAGGACTTTTACCTAAAACAAATATCAAAATTAGTACCTATATACACTTTAACCATATAAAATAGCTTCTCGTAAAAGTATGCCAGCATCAAATTTTCGTCCATGCTTTTGAAATTCTTGGTGTTTCTCCATTCGCCCAACATATATGATATGCTTTCTCGTATCTTTCCTTAAATCTAACTAAAAGAAGCTACGCGGGTCGTCTTCAGGATATTTTCCAAGTCATTTTCATTAGCCATTTCCATAATTCTTGTGAAATTCACTCTTCAAATATGATTTTATTTGGATGCTGTCAATAGTCGTCAATCACAAAAAAACATCTAGTGTAGATTGCTATGTTACCAAGACGTCATACTACTACGTTTTTTAGATATTCTTAAGTAACTATTCTTTTTAGATTTTAAAATGAAATGAAAAATAATTAATTACTTACAAAATGCGAAAAAACAGTATACGCATCTCGTCAGAAAAGTAGAATAGTAACGATTTAGTTTTCCCTTCAAATAGATCCCAAAATATCCGTTCGATCCAATATGTCCGTTGATTTCCAAATCTAAGCGTACCCAGTAATGTTAAGGAACTCAGTATGATACTCAAGATCCAATAACAGGCAACCAAAATGTATGTGAAACTTAGAAATGTTAGCCAACTTCAAAATCAAATGAACCCAGAATTATAAGGAAATCCACAATCCCAGTAATGTTGAGGAACTCCAACAACTCAGTAATATTAATCCCGGTAAATTCAATTGATTCAGGACAAAATATCCAGGTAAAGCTACTCGTCGTTTGTTACTTGGTATAACAAAAACCGTAATTAGTTTAACAGACAAAACATTAGATTTTAAATTAACTTATTAATTATCGTCTTGAATAACAAAAATAGGACTTCTTGATTGTGGAATTGTTCGAAGAATAAGGAGGTCGAACGGACGAATGGAGTCCTACAAGTTCGTACCAAAATTAATTAGGAAACCCAATAAACAATACAGTCAACAAGATAGTCTACCTGAAAGGTAGATTACTTGTTACAATATTGACGAATAATTCAATTGATAAATTCGTATTATTTGAAGATTATTATATTACTTAACTGTGACATCCTTACTAGTGGAGAGTACAGCTTGCTTTTGAGTACAAGGAAAACAAAATTAAATTGTGAAGTAAACGCATTTCTTTGCTGGATGGGGCAGACTAGAAGTAAGGAGTTATATTCACCTATGAACTTGTGTGAACGCCTTGAACGACCACAATGTAGAACTTAAGATAAGAATTGACATAACTAGAGTCCGTTTCGTCAAACTGGAAACAATTATTACTTCCCGGGATGTGAACCTGGCCCTCTGTTGAAATGCTACATATTTCCAGTCTTATTTTACGGATCGTCGGCCTGGCCACTAACCAAGCGTTCGATATGTAGACATATCGAAGTCTTCTGAAAATGTCTAAAAGATCATGTAACAAATGTTGAAGCCCTTAGAAGGATGGGAGAATAACCAGAGATCATTACGGATGTGAAAAAGCGCAAATTAGAATACTTCGGGCACGTAACGAACTCCTACAAGAATTTCCTGGATCCGAAACTTAAGGGAGGGTTTAACTGCTTTTCCAGTCTTCAAAGCAACGGTCAACACGATCAAAATCGCCAATATGATCGCGAACTTCCAGGACAGAGGTGATCCAATATATATATATTAGAGGCTAATCGCTAATTTATGACAATATCCAATCGTTCAGGTCCATTCAAATGGTTAACATTTCCACAGATACAGTAAAAGGTCGAGTTGCGGCAAGCCAACATTATTTGCCTGGATGAATGCGTATAACAGTTAGTAGTACTGACTTGTAGAGATGACAAACACAGAGATTTCGATAACAAACATAGAGATATCGAGTACTCGTACATGTATGCACGTAGACTCTTCATATCTGGCTTTATAAACACTATTATAAAATCGTTTTTTTGACAACATATATACATGCTAGACTTTATACTTTAACGTGAATGAGCTGATTGATTGCACACCTTTATTACCTGATAAATCTTCCTAAGTCACCAATAGTTAAGGTTAGTAACCCTTGAGAATTCTTTCCTGCGTTGAGAGAATGCATACAAAAATTTATAGCCTTTTAACTTTAACGTATGTACGGCAGGCACTCTCACTCTATTATGTTTTATATGAACGGAAAAAATGTCATGTTAATCGATTTATTTAGGTATTATTTAAGTTGGTGTGTCTAAAAACTAACTTTTGATTTGGATAAAGTATTGAGATGATAAGATACGATTAAAAATTATCTTTGATCTTTATCCGTTCTGCAAATTGTAACAACATTGCTCAGATATCTTCTTTTATTTTTGAAAATTCTATAGTTTTATTTATAAATATCATTTTTCTAATACAATAAACTGTTTCCTTTGGTTTTACAATAATCTAATCACATAGTAAAGGAATAATTCTTCCAGCCGTGGACTCTTTAACTAATGTATTGAAACTTTGAGAATGTAGTTGGTCCCCGGCGTAAGAACTTTATCGCAACATTATTCACTCAAGTTTTTGTAACGGCTTTATGAGAAATAATAGTGGATCACGAATGTTTTCGTAGATGTATAAATCAGTGAAAACGACGTCGCATTTTATCACCCGAAAACTTTGAACAGCATGCAGATGTGCTCATATTATTTAGTGCGTCATAAAAGCGTAGATATCAATGAATCTCAATTATTCAGTAACGCTTCGGATGGTTCTATTAAAGTTAAACATATTTTTTTGCTATGATCGTCAATTCTACCAGACACTTTTATTGATTTCAGTTCTAGGTTAAATCACATTGATTTATAAAAAAATGTGGACGTTACAAAGATAAAGCAAAGATCCTAATTCCGAAATATTGAAATATGAAAATATTAAAAATTGAAATATTTCCATCGCCCACACATTTAGAGACATAGCGATCTGAAGTTTTTGGTACAACAGCCATTTCGAACAACACCTTATAACAATATCAATGCAGTTTTATTTAACTTTATCCTATACTTTAGATTAGATCATTGGTTCCTTGTTTAAAGGTCAAACTGATGACTGTCAGCATACTAGAGCTGCATTTTCCTTGGTGTCGTTTTCGATGCTGAGAATATCTTAGTGAATACTCATCAGCATATTCCAAGCTGAGAAGAAAAATGAAGGAATACCTTAAAATTACTCCACAAGTCAATATTATTACTTTTTCAAATGTATAAGTATGCCTTCCTTCGAGCCTAAACAAATATTTGCCGTTATATAGGATTCTTGAGGCATTTATTAATAATGGCTCCAGATTTTGAATATTCTGCCAATATTAAAACAAATTTCCGGTACGGTCCATTGTTCTTGTGAACCGCAATCTAGAAGGATCCAGAAAAAAGGCACTTAATATACAGGGTGTTTTCAAATGATACTTACAACGTTTGCATGTAGATACCTCTCGTAAAATTGGACAAGATGATATAGGGATTGAGGGGTCCAACCCGTTTACTTTTCAAAATACAGGGTGTTAAAGTTGGGAAAAATAAAATGTTTCAATTTCATAACATGAATATATTGATCTGACATTTGGCAGCTTATTTTTAAATGTAAAAGGGCATATTTTGATGGAAAAACATGTTTCAATTCTTGATCCAGTGGTGTACATTTGGAAGAATATATCACCCTTTCCCCTCCCATTTTTTACGCCACTGGCATTTGAAGCTGTTTTTATTTGATTTTGTATTTCTCAATAGTTTTCACATGAAAAACGCATAACTTTTACATATCAAAAAAATTTTAGTTTTCAAGATATTTAATGTTTTTATGAAGTCTGCAAGATCACTTTTTAATAAAAAAACAGCAATGCATATAAAACATTGAGACCAAACTTGTGATTTTATTAACAAAAGAATTAATGATAATAAAAAAATAAGATAATTACAAAGTTAAATAATATCCCATTCAAACATAATTTTTAAGTAAGCAGCCAACAAACTACAAAAGATGTTCAAAATTTTGTCCATTTACATTTACACATAATCTGCAACGTTGTCTCATTGAAAATCGCATACCTTGGAAATACTGGCGATTGCTGGAAATAATTTCTGTAGCTGCACGGATTCTTGGTATCAGTTCCTCCTCCGTTTCTACTATTGTATCGTAGACTAGGGACTTCATGTAATCCCACAGAAAGAAATCGATTGGATTTAAATCCGGTGACCTCGCAAGCCACATATTGGGTCCACCTCGGCCTATCCAGTTGTTTCCGTATTGTTGGGTTATAAGTTGTCTGGCCGCTAGAGAATAATGTACAGATGCCCCATCGTGCTGAAACCATACATTATCCATATTCGCCCTAATATTTATTGGTACAACGTCGTTTAATAAATCAGGCAGGGTTTCTCTCAAAAAATTAGAACAAATATTACCATTGAGTTTATTAGGTAATAAATATGGACCCACTATACAATCCCCAAGAATGCTGCCCACACGTTAGGCGAGAATTTTTCCTGAAATCCACGTTGCCGAATAATGTATGGATTTTCGTCATCCCACACGTGGCTATTCCTTGAAATAATAATTCCTTCACGTGTGAATTTGGCTTCATCAGTAATTAGAACAAATTCGGTAAAATTCTTATTTTCTAAACGATTTTGGGTGTACCAATTGGCAAACTCCACTCTTTGAGGATAATCTGTTGGTTTTAGGGTCTGAACTTGGGTACACTTATAAGGATAAAACTGCTGTTCATTTAAAATATTCCACACAGTTGAGTTACTTACATTTAAAGATTTACCAATGGTGCGAGTGCTTAAATGGGGTCTATTTTCAATACGGTCTAATCCTCCTCTAATTGCACAGTTCGTTTTCTACCGTTACCTTGTAATTTTGAATTGAATTATCCAAATTTTCGCAATATCCTGTCAATTTGAGAAAATGTTGTGTGACATGGAAATCTAGGTCGATTTGGATATCTTTCTCTATACAAGCGCTCGGAACGTCTACCATTCTTTCTGCCTTCCCCGTATATTAGTTGCATATTAGCCATTTCTTCAAAAGTATAATCCATCGTAACAAAAAGTGTGAAAGTTGCACAAACCAATTTAATTACAAATAATTCATTTTCGTTTTGACGTTAAACAAAATGACATTTACCATTTCATTATTGACATCCATTGCCTACTATAAGGAGGAGGCACTGATAGCAAGAGAATCCTTGCAGTGACAGAAATTATTTTCGGCAATCTCCAGTCTTTCCAAGGTATGCGATTTTCAATGAGAAAACGTTGCAGATTATGTGTAAATGTAAATGGACAAAATTTTGAACATCTTTAGTAGTTTGTTGGCTGCTTAGTTAAAAATTATGTTTGAATGGGATATTATTTAACTTTGTAATTATCTTATTTTTTATTGTCATTAATTCTTTTGTTAATAAAATCACAAGTTTGGAAAAGTATTTTCAACAATCCTCTCTCAATGTTTCAAATGCATTGCTGTTTCACAAATTAGTTCCTGTTATATATTCTAACCATTAGTAGTTTGGTAGTTATTAAAAAACATTCTAGAAAAATATTTTTTTATTAAATAGTGATCTTGCAGACTTCATAAAAACATTAAATATCTTGAAAACTAAAATTTTTTTGATATGTAAAAGTTATGCGTTTTTCATGTGAAAACTATTGAGAAATACAAAATCAAATAAAAACAGCTTCAAATGCCAGTGGCGTAAAAAATGGGAGGGGAAAGGTGATATATTCTTCCAAATGTACACCACTGGATCAAGAATTGAAACATGTTTTTCTATCAAAATATGCCCTTTTACATTTAAAAATAAACTGCCACATGTCAGATCAATATATTAATCCATTTTAAGGTTATGAAATTAAAACATATTTTTCATAACTTTAACAGCCTGTATTTCGAAAAGTAAATGGGTTGGACCCCTCAATCCCTATATCATCTTGTCCAATTTTACGAGAGGTATCTACATGCAAACGTTGTAAGTGTCATTTGGAAACACCCTGTATAAGAGAGGCTACCTACCAACGGAGTTAGTTTATAATTTGATCTCGTGAGATAAACAGTGAACAAGTAAATAGCCTAAGTAACTAAACAGTAGTGAAGTGTTTAGATAAATTAGTGTAAGTGAATACAAGACCCTCCAGCAGAAGAAAAGAAGACCGAACAAATAAAACGCTACAAGCCAGAAACGCAACCCAAGACATAAGATATTTACAGTTTTGTCGAGTCAAGGCTCCAATGTTCGACGGAAAGACATCGTGGACCAATGATGTGAAACAGTTTGAAGCAGCCTCTAGAGAGAATAATTGGTCCGATATGGATAAGGCAGTAAACTTAACCATCGCGTGTCGGAGAGGTGCTTTAAATGTACTTCAGACGATACCTCTGGAAGAAACGGATGACTTCGAATAGCTGCAGAAGAAGTTGGACATGCAATATGCTCACGAACATTTGGAATATTTGTACCAATCCCAGCCGAAGAACCGAAGACAGAAACGTGACGAACCCCTTCAATAGTATGAAGTGGATATTGCCCGACTAGTTCGATTTGCTTATCTATCAGCACCAGAGAACATGATGGAATGTCTGGTCATCCAGGCCTTTATTGATGGCTTACCTGACCCCAATATACAGAGGACGCTTCGTTTAGACCATCCCAAATTATTAGTTGACGCATTGACAGCTGCTCCTGAATATGAAGCAGCAACGAAGGCTTCGGGTTATAACAAAGAGAGAACCATCCGAGAGGAAGGCGACGAGGACAGATTTGACCAGATCGCCAGTTTGATAAAAAGTACGATGGACAAGAAGCCGAGAAAGATCAGATGCTGGAATTCTGGCGAGCTAGAGCATGCACTCAGTTCGTGTAAGCGCCCCAGGACTCCTGCAAACCAAGAAGAAGCATTTCCCAACGAGACTGCGATTGCGAACCATCACAGGCGAGAGTACCAACGTTCTCGGAGAGACACAAATCCAATTTGTTATTGGCGCAGAAATATTCACGCATACGGTTATCGTAGCTGACATTGAAGAAGACGTGATTCTTGGAATGGACGTAATGAATCTACATTGTTTCCACTTGGACTTTAGAAACAGAACAATTAAAGTGGGTTCCGAGAAGGTATTCCTTCATCCATATGAAAGCAGCACGGTGTTGGCAACTGTACAGGAATATACTGTTCTACCTGCACGAAGAGAAACCAGGATTGGATCCTGCGTACCAGTGACGTTTATAGTTCGTCAAACAAAGGCCACTGACAATTCCAATGACAGATTCGAACAGATGTTATCAGTAGCTGGTTAATCCTTCAATACAGCTGACAAAAATATAATGAGCGATTTTCTCTTGCAGTATCCAGATCTATTCTTACCAAAAGGACGGAAGACTGGTAGAACATCAGCCGTCAAATACAAAATCGATACTGGAGATGCCAAGCCAATTAGGCAATCAGCTCGACGACTACTACGAGCGAAGAGAGAGGAAGCTGAAAGAATAATTCTAGAGATGGCAGAAGAACAAGTAATAGAACCAACTACTAGTCCATGGGTATCTGCAGTGGCGCTCGTCATGAAAAAGGCTGGAACTATGAGATTATGCGGGGGATATCCCCAGCTAAACAACGTGACGAAGAAAGACAGCTATCCTCTGCCTCGAATTGACGATACACCAGACACTTTTGCCAGCAGCGAACTGTTTTCAACCTTGGACTCGAAGTCTGGTTATTGGCGAGTAGAAATGGATCCAGAAGACAAAGAGAATTACAACCGGATCTGGATTATGGCAATTCAACATCATGCCATTTGGTCTCTGTAATGCGCCCGCGACATTTGAAAGACTCATGGAAAATGTCTTGGAAGACACGCCTGGTCTATTTGGACGACATCGTAGTCATGGGGAGGACATTTGACGATCTCCTGAAGAATTTGGAAGATGTATTCAAACGACTCCAATCTGCCCAGCTCATGTTAAACCCGAAGAAATGTCAGCTATTACAAAGACGAGTCAAGTATCTAAGTTATTTTGTGAGCAATGAAGGAGTGGCGGTGGATCCAGAGAAAATTGCTTCCATTCAGGAACGGCCGCAACCAACCGACAAACACCAAATTAGGAGTTTCTTTGGACTTTGCAGTTTGGAGATATTGCCGAGCCCCCTACTCGACTCACAGAGGAAACAAGAGCTTTTCATTGGGACGAAGACTGTCAAACGGCTTTTGAAACCTTTAAGAGACATTTAACCACGGCGCATCTATTACCTGAGGGAGACTTTATTATTGACACTGACGCAAGCAACGTAGGAATTGGAGTAGTGCTCTCACATATCCAAGGAGGGCAAGAAAGAGTGCTGGGATATTTCAGTGAAGTCCTTTCTAAACCAGAACGAAACTACTGCGTCACAAGAACAGAAGGTAGTGAAGTCCGTGGAACACTTTTATCAGTATCTCTATGGAAGGAAGTTCTTAATCCGAGCTGATCACGCAGATCGAGAATTCCCAGGGGCAGATCGCTAGATGCATTGAACGACTATAAGGTACGATTTCAACATCGACCACCGCGCTGGTGTGAATCACCGAAATGCCGACTCTCTTTCCAGACGGCCGTGCTCAACAGACTGTTCTCACTGCAACAAGGCGGAATCTAGGGAAGCTGCAGTTTCAAGAACTACTGTAGTCAACGAATAATGGTCACCCCCCAGGATCAGAGAAGATCAGGAGAATGATACTACCCTAAAGAAGATTAGGCAATGGAAGGAGGAAAATTGGCGACCTATATGGCAAGAAGTGTGAAGGATTTCTCCGACACTCATGGCATATTGGACTTAGTGGGACTCTCTTGTCCTGGAAGAAGGGCCGTTAAAAAGAGTCCTTGAAAACGATGATGATTCCAAGATGAGGAAACAGCTAGTTATCCTGAGAACGAGAGTAGAGGTACTGAAGAAATTACATTACAGTTCATCAGGAGGTCATCAGGGAGTGAAGAAAACCCTTCAGCGAGTCCGTGAATAGTTTTATTGGATGAACAGCTCCGACCATGTGAAGGGCTGCGGTAAGAAATGTACGATTTGTGCTACGAGTAATGGAACACATCGCAAGGGAATGTCACCTATGAAACAATATAATATTGGAAGCCCTTTCGAAAGGATTGCTTTAGACATCGCTGGATCATTTCCGATGACAGAAAATTGTGGTAAATACATCAAGGTAGTAATGGATTATTTCACAAAGTGGGTAGAAATTTATGCGATGCCGAATCAAGAGGCCAAAACTATCGCGGATGTACTGGTGAAAGAATTTATCAGCCGATATGGAGTGCCCTTGGAAGTCCACAGCGATCAAGGAGGTAATTTCGAGAGCCAGGTATTCCTGGACATTTGTGACATGCTGGGAACCAAGAAGGCCAGGACAACAGCGTGGCATTTACACTCAGATGAAATGGTAAAAAGAATGAACAGGACCAATGGACCATTGGAAAATACCTTTCCAAAGGAGCTTCCACCCACCAGAGATATTGGGACCAGTACATTTCCCTATTTGCGTTGGCCATGAATCAATCCATGACGTGATCCAATTGAGAAGAAGATTACGTGATCCAATTGAGAAGAAGGATGGAAGGATGTGCACGAATTGGTTCGACAGAATAAAAAAACGGTACGATACGCAGGCCACAGAAGGCAGTTTCAACGAAGGGGACAAAGTATTGTTACACAACCCGACTAGAAGGAAAGGATTTTCTCCAAAATTACAGAAATCATGGGAAGATCCATACGTAATGAAGAAGGGGATCGACGACGTTATCTATCGCGTAAGCAAGATCCCTAATGGAAAACCGAGAGTAGTTCACCAAAACCGACTAGCGCCATTCGAAACAGACCATGACAAAGAGGAAGTAGTGCGCCTTACACAACAAGAATTCGAAGATATTATGGGCGCATACGGAGGTACCGGGAAAGCTAGATACGGAGTCACTACAGAACAAAGACAAGATTTTGTTCACGCTCCCGGTAGAGTACTGACTGGCACATAACGTCTCCGCCAGTAACAAATACGCACGAGGGTTGGAAACCATCTTTCGAAAGAAGTTTGGACAATTAGATAAACTTGAAGATCAGATACCAGCCCCTGGCCTGACACTGAGACTCAAACACAATTCGCGGGACGTCTTCTACCTGGTAACAGATGGATCCACCTACCGGGATGTGAGGGAAGCGCTATGAAGCCTTCGAGATGATGTGTAGGAATCCCACGTGGAGAAACTAACAATGACCAGGATAGAGTGCAACCAGCTGGATTGGCGAGTCATCAGGAACATGGTAGAGGTGATCTTCCAAGATACCGGTGCCCACGTATTAATATGCAACTATACCCCTCGTTATCGGTACCCGTTGAAGACGGTGCCCAGTTATTTCTATACGACCGGAAAGTGCAGACATGGGTCCAGTTGTCGATTGGAACATCCAGTTCTCGGCACACAGAAGTTCCAGGAGAAATTTCACTTTAAGGAATCGCACACTGGTATAGTCCCTGAATCCGACTCCGTCTAAGCTATGTATGAAAGTTAAAATTTTGGCGAATGCGCAGGGATTACTCCGAACTGTTTACCAATATTTTTGTGACTATTCCTATCTAGACATTTCCAGTAAAGACCATTGTTTTTGTGAGCCGCAATCTAGAAGGATCTATAAAAAAGACACTTAATATATAAGAGAGGCTACTTACCAACGGAGTTAGTGTATAATTTAATCTCGTGAGATAAACAGTGACAAAGTAAATTTCCCGAACATTACTTAAAGGACGTTGGTGCACAAGTGAATCGTGGACATTAAGTATTATAGTTTTTTCCCTTAACGTGAAAGCGGCCTTACTAACAGACTTAACTGGGGCAAAGGCAAAACTTGTTGATCATTTTAAATTAAAATATACTCGGAGTGATGATTCCACTAACTTTCTTTATAAACTGCCAATACATAAACAAGAAATTAGATAAGTATATATTATATATACTTACAAAATAAACCATTAAATGAAAACGACTCCTATTTATACTAAAAAGTATTATTCTCTTATCCTCCGCCCATTAAATCAAGTAACATTACAATATTTAGACTTCTAAATAATGTTAATTGGAGTAACTGTTTAGTTAGAATATGCTACTGGCGCAGAAAAATGTATAACTTGGATAGACAATGTTTTTCTAGTCATTTTTATGTTTCTTGAGTATGCTTTGAAGAAATAGAATTACTTTACAAGATTGATTGGTATAAAAAAATCCTAAAATTATGGAAAGATCCTCGTAATTAAATTGGTAATTGAGACACAGACGTGGGGCACTCAACAAATCATACAATCCAACATATGTTTGATAAGAGACTCGTATTCTAGATGAATGTTTTCAAAGTATGTAACTGTGCTGTCGATTTTACGAATTCCTAAACAGTTTCATGAAATCGTTCAATAATATTGCCAACGGCTTATATCACCAAAATGATTTTTTATCAACGAAAGCTGTTTAGAAAAGTTTGTCTAACATTAAAAATTATTTTAGAGAATGACAGAACGATGTTTGGTATTAATCAAAGTTACAAATTGTTATAGTGATGTAGTGATGTGAGGAACATCGTTGTTTAACAATTATTACTTTCCTTGTTGAAGGTTTCAGATGAACACCACCACGCCCCCGCACAATCAATTTATAAAAAAGCCCGTGTACTCGCTAATGGCCTTATTATCCTTTCTGGGGGAGTCCTGGATTCTGACACCGACACAGCCATCTCCTGATCCCTTATTAACGACCATAGCTACGCGGTCTGTTACGCAACATAAGCAGGCATTTGTTTCCGTCCTTGTGGCTTACGGTAATGAGACCTATGACGACATTTCACAAGGTGAGTTATCTAAATCTCCGGAATGACTATAAAAAATATTACAAGACAGTATAATTAAAAGGAATGAGAAGAAATTTTATTAGGGCTTCCAGAATCATTTATAATAAAACAAAAAAATTATACGTTTCTTAAGATATATCAGATTTATGGAAAAATATAAAGCTGAACTGCGATTTTTCAGTTTTGCTTTTCAAAGTACCATTTTCTTTTAGCAGGGGACACCCTGTACCTATATTTGTTCTATTGCACGTTAATGGTAACAAAAAGTAATCTAAACATTTTTGCGCGACTTATATCAAAGTACGCATCGAAAATGTGTAGTTGAATCCATATTTAATAAAATGCTCAATATATTAAAAACACATTTTCTTGATAACGTACTTTGACTTGCGAATGTTGTATAGACTACGTAAAAATATTGTTAACCTTAGTTTCTAATAAAAATGGAATATGTCTAAAATTCCAACTCTTTAGATATGAATTTTTGAAATATTTCTCAAGGTACATATTTCGTTGTATTACAGCAAAGAGCCAAAACGTATCCCTAAAGATAGAAGGATTCGAGATAAGAGATTGGAAATTTGTGGTATATAAACTGGATAATATTGAAACCAATCCTTTTAAAGTTTGGAGAGAAATGGGGTCTCCTGTGTTTCCGGACCAACAACAAAGATGCAAGATGAGAGAAGTCGAGGTTTGAATAAATGCATTTTTAATAATCTTCATTTGAAGAATCAAACGAATATATTGATTTTCTATCTCAAGTCCAATTTGAATGGCTAGAAAATATGTTATTCTAATATTGTCAAAAAATTATCGCACACTTACAAAGTATAGGCCTGGAATAACACACGTATACCAACAAATAATTTATCCAAACATTTTTAAACGCTCTTTCAGGAATAAAGTTCAGTACTTGTGAGAATTCTCTATTATGTCCTCTATTGACACGAAAACCCGTGCCTCAAAGCGATAATTAGAGCTTTGAAATAAGAAAAACGTCGCCAGAGCTGTATCAAGGTTGATGGTTGTTTGATAGGGTTTTATGAGACTATGAGCAGAAGTTCATTCACAATGATATTCTTGTCCAGAATCCACGAATTTTCTTACCACAAGTTTGATTTTTCTCGATTAATTTGCTCTATTTAATTCCGCATAATGTTCAGGTGATATTCTTCATCTTACTATCTGGCAAGAGCCCCATGTACATAACACAGGTTAAGTTTAGTTAAAGAAGTTAATCAGTTGGCCAAAGCGAGCAAAGTTTCCCCCACAACTAAACTATTTTTTAATGTACAATACTACTCATACTCTAGAGCAGCCATTCTCTAAGTGTGTTCCGCGGAACCCTAGGGTCTCGCGATACCCCTGTAGGGGTTCCGCAAGAATTCAGAAAAATAAATCAAAACACCTCTCTTTGGTCCAACGTTTTGACGCGGGCGTATCACGAGACGCAGCCGAACTTAGTCGCCACCCACAACAGTACAATTTTACTATGCCGCCACCGCTGATATCTACTTGTGCGTGCTCACAAAGTCGAAATTGCTTACACCGCGTATTTGTATTTCTATGTTTATTTTCGCTTTATATTTATCAAAGACGCAGTCCCTTTGATAAAAGCCGCCTCTGAGATAAGACACTATACTTGTGAACAAGCGACTTTCGGGTCTAGCTTCAAAACACAAAGTCGAAATTGTTTACACTGCATTTTTTCTATTTCTATTTTTATTTCATTTATCAAAGGGATCGACTCGAGTATTTTTGAGAATGTTCGAGATCGAGGCTAGGACTATAAAAGTGACGATTGCACCTCATCAGTCGACGATTAGCATTCGGAGCGATTGAGTACCTACCTACTTACAAGCTAGTTAGCGAATTGCGAATTTTAAACGAAGTGTTTAGGTATTATTCTACTGCAGTATTCTGATTGTATCAGTTTTGTACATTTCGTCTTTGGACTACACTCTTCTACGCAGTAACATTATTAATAAATAAGAATGGAACGTTGGCTTAAAGGCGTTAAACATGTTTCAACAACATCTTCTAACGAAGTCGAATGTTCAAAAGTAGTACACGCGGAGTATACAGCAATTACCGATCCAGACGATGATGCAACGATGTCAAGCTCCACGGGTTCAAAGGCGAAAAAAAGGAAGTATGATGAATCATATATAAGTTTCGGATTTGTTGATTCCAACGATTCACCTCTCTGCATGTTATGTAGTAAACTGCTCTCTAATAGTGCCATGGCACCTGCAAACTTGCGCCGACGTTTGGAAACTGTACACCCCGAGTCTAAAGATTAGAATAAAGAATTTTTTGTAGGTAAAAGGAACAATTATTGGAAAGTAAAAAAACTATGATGCTTGTAACCCAAACTATCAATGAAAAGCCCACGAAGGCATAATATTTAGTTAGCTATCGCATTGCACAAGCAGGTGAAGCACACACTATCGCTGAGAATTTAATAACGCCGTGTAAGTTAGACATAATAAAATTTATGCTTGATGAAAAATCTGCAAATCATCTTTCTACTGTGCCGCTATCAAACGATACTGTTTCACGGCGAATTCATGATCTGGCAAGCTACGTCAAACAAGAACTAGTTAAAGGTAGGCAAATTAATTTTGTCAGTCGGAAGTTTGGCAACGTCCGAAGCGCCGTAGCAAAGACGTATGCGGATCGCAAGAGCTCACTTAGCGGGCAGAATTCGTAAGCTTCGTTTCGACAGTACAGTTTAGAGAAAAGTGTGATTACCGGGGTTGTGTAATACTAACTTGTTATGGCGACTCCAGAAAGTAAAGTTGTTCATAAAAAGTTGAATGAGCAGTGTCGTCAAATAATTATGAACGTTTTAAATTCCATGACCGAAGGAGCAAACAATGGCAAGTCAACAATTCCATTAACAAAGGTAAGTTTTAATTATTGCAATAAAATTTTTAAACCAAAGTAATTATTTAACAAATTTACACTCGATAGTAAATTTTTTAAATCGATTTTCGTACATAAAATATTTATTTATTAAACGATTTAAAAAAGTGACATTAGGGTGAGACAATAGTTATTTATGTAACAAGTGTGTAAAGTAGCCTTTTTTCGACGAATGTGAATATCAATCACATGAATTGAAAAAAGGCATTTACACACGAATTGTATACACTATTTTTTCTACTACCAAATTTTTTATCAAAATACAGAAGTTTAATAGTAATTTTCTTTGCGCACTAAAGTAGGTTTAATTTTTATTTAGAAGAAACTATAACGCTTTTATTGATTCTCAATAAAATATATTATATACTGATTAATATTTTGAACATTTTAATCAAAATTACAACAAATTAACAAAACAACAGTCTAATTCAATTATTAACAATACTAATATTGAAGGTGCAATTTGTGCACTGGGACATTTTCGGAATATTTTGTTATTTTATTTTTCCTACACTATTCTTTATTCAAATTATATTTTGCTTCGTAAATATTCACAGATTTTTGGGACAATAAATGCGCTACGTGTAATATGTTTGATGGTGTATTTTCAAAATAATCTCCTGGGAGATCATCAGAGGAATCCATCTTTATAATTATATGCACCTACCTATTCCGTTTTCTAAAAAGAGAATCTAAAATAATATCATAGTTTCCTAAAAATGTTCAAAACATAGATATAAATACTTTTGCTTACCCTAGGTATAGTCGGAAGATCTCAATTTGAAATATAAATGTCAGATTCAGTGCACAAAGAAATGTCAGTCACTCACAGCCAACTTATAGGTACCTACATATGCACCCTATTCTATTATTTTCCAGTACCCAATAATTATTACGTATGTACTTTACTGAATTCTTCATGTTTCAACTTCTGATTAAAAGAAAACTCAGATTAAATATCCGTTTATCATAGCTACCTATATTTTTATAAGACTAGATAAAACTAAATACAAATTGGAACTTTTTTTTTACGCACTAGTGCGTAAAGTTTTACGCACTAGAAAGTGAATTTAAAGTACGTACTTTACGCACGGTAGTAGAAAAAGTATTTTATGCACTCATGTGTCAATTTTATGCAACGTTGTCATCATGACAAACAAATCGACGCCATTTTTAGTCCATTTAGAGCAACCTAAATGAGTCATTTTTTGGTTTTTACATGCCTGCGGCTCATGCGTCAATTTTTCAATTCGTAAAAAAAGCACCACCTTATGCACTTGTTGCATAATTAACTATTCTGTTTCTGTCTACAGGAGTATATAAAAGGGCACATGTTTATTTTGTGTAAGATACCTATTTAAATGTAATAGATTTTTAGCTTATACTTATAATTATTATACTAATTTCATACCTATCTCTATTACGTTTCGGTTTTATTATTTGTTTTGAACCATCTTCCGATTTCAGTTACAATTGTGGTTTGGTAATATCAAAATATGTTTGAAATAAAATCTAAAGATCGTTTAAGACAACTAATGAACTGAAACTTAAAATAGTATTTTTGAATTTAATACTTCTTATAAAATAGCCGAAAACCACGACAAAAATTTTTATTTCAAAGAACGGTCACTGAAAACCAATTTTACTACTTCCTCATTTTATTTCTATAAAAATACATATGAGTAAAACTTTTAATACAAGATTTATATCGACTTATTTTATTGTCAGGTCATTGAACGAGTTTCTGCTGCTACGAAAGTTAGCCAAAGAATGCTTTCCCGTATTAAAAAAGAAGCTCTGGCAGTAAGTAATGCTGACACTGATGTGCCTACTAAAAAACAAAGAAGGTCCAGTATCCGTATGGATCAATTCGACAAAACTTTGCTTAGAAGGTGCATAATAAATTATCACATATCCGAAAAAAAAGTACCCACGTTAAGAAATGTACACCAAACCTTTGCAGATAGTTATGGCTTCGTAGGAAGTCGGTAATCTCTACAGAAACAACTACATTATTCGGGGTTTCGTTGGACCAACAGAAGTTTGTTAATGGAACGTCACGAAATCAGACATCAAACTTTTGCTTATTTGAAACTTGTGACGATATGAGGCTGAGCCACTCTTAGCACACTAATCTTATTGGTGAATGATGCAGTAGAATTCAAGGATGGAATGTTTTACGACTGTTTGAAATAAACTGATGAAACTATTTTTTTCTGTCCGACATACTTTGATCATCATTAGTTCTTACTGAAACAATTGCTTTTAAATCCATTTATTTCTCAGCAAAATATTTATTGACAGATGTACTTACAGATATCTGTAGCTGTTATTCGAATTCATTCTTCTCTAATGACGTTTCCTATGCAATAGAAAACATTTAAACGTGTAGATTGAGTAAGCGAAATAATAAACTGGTGGGAAAGGGGTTTAAGTACTTATTATAAGATATTTCACTTAGGGAATCATTTTAACAGCCTATATAAAGAGTTTAACTAATAAATAACCTATGTCTCACACAACCTTTGATTAAGCACAATATCTACTCACGTTTCAACGGCTTCATCAGCTTCTTCTACTAAACGCTTAGCTTCATCTGTTTGGACGTCACCGAGAGCAATCTTTTGACTAGAAGGTACCATCTCTGATAATAGAAAACAAAATCTGAATAAATCAACAAAAAAAGACATTTGTACTAGAGGTGTACTAGCAAATTGAAATTGGTGGACGAAGTTTCATACGAGGTATATGGTAGACTAATTCAATAAATAACCTGTTTGTATATGAGGTGTCCCGTAAATGCAATAAAAAAGCTTATTTCTTCTGCACTCTTTATCAGCCTATACCTCACAAACCAGCAAGGTTTGAGAAAAATTATGTTTCGATATTTCCAATACTTCTCAACCCTGTATATAATTATACAGCTAACTACTATTTATTTAGGTTTGAACTATTAATAAACGCATTCTCATCCAATATGAATATTTATAATTTTCTTCCGAACTTATTGCAGTTCTATCCCATCAAACTTTTCGAGTGCACACTTCAAACTCTTTTCATTTTCAGCAATAGCTCGTGTACAACAGCACCCTTATATCTTGCATATTTAAGTACTTTTCGATATAAGTTTTCAAACATGAAATGAAATACGTTGAACGATCCTCATAAATGATATTTTTTAGGGCCCAAAAATACTTTTTGCTCCTACAGATGTACTGAATTCTGAAATAATAGTCAATTTGTCTCTGAGTATACCGAGTGTTCACTTGATTCATGTTTGTTCGAAAACGGAAAAGTTGCCTAGGAAGGTAACAGCTGTACGCTTTTATAATGTTACTTGGAACGAAGTTTTGATCACATGGAAATATCCGTATAATGACTCAAAGTAAGTTAAAAAATAACAGTAATAATTGCATTCCAGTGTGTTTTATTCATAAAATTGTTTGGAAATGTCCTTTTGCTGTGGAAATCCATTTAACCCACTTACTAATCCTCGTATCAGACGTGAGCTGTTTACAGTTATAGTTGAGTATCCGCGTATTCTTTTTCAGCTATCTCCACTTCTCTCTATCTTGCGTTATTATTTTTTCCCTTTATGCTTTTCTTAATCGCTGCTGCTGTCACACTCTCTAATTACACTGTGTTCTCTGGATATTTGTGTCACTGTTCTTTCTTCTACCACTTGGTTTGGATTTAAAAAAAGAAGTAGTTAACAGTTATCTATTGTGAAAGTATTTTAGATAGCATTTTATTCATTTGATGCCTACTTGATGTTAAATAATTATTTTTGGCTAGAGCAAGAAGTGACCTACCTTGTGATTGACTTAATATATGTTAAAAGAAAAAAGAAGAAGATATGAAATTACAAATATTAAAGCTTAGATATTATTAGCCCTATAGGGGTATCCTGGATATCTTTATCCCAATTAAGATCAGTATAACTGTGTAATGATATAGAAAACCAGGAAAACTATATCTGCTGATCTTTGTAATTATCACTTAAGAAGACAGTTTAAAAGTGGAGAACTCCCTAGATGTATCTGTTCATATTGTGGGTTTCTTAAGTGTCTTCTAATTACCAATTCGTCAAGGAAATCCAGTTCTTGTTTCTTATCACAAATATGTAGTACTTCTAGTTCTGTGTTAGGTGTCAATGAATGATTGGTGTAAAGTAGATGATTTGCGTAGTGTGATTTATCTGGTTGTTTAAATCTGTATGCCCGTAAGTGTTCACTGTATCGGATTTCAAAATTTCTGAGGGTTTGACCCAAATATACAGCATTACATTCTGGACATTTAAGTTTATATATACGAGACTTCTTTAATGGAGACATTTTTGTTTTTACATTTAACAATTTTGTACTCACGTTACTTTCTGTTTCAAAATAAATTGTAGGAAATATTAGTTGTAATGCCGCTTTTCCCTCTTTTTATTATTTAGTTCATTTATCAAATATAACGGATAACCGTTGGATATTGCTATGTGTTTAATTGTATTAATCTCTCTATCAAAATTACATTTGTTCATAGGAACTGAAAATGCTCTATGTATCAATTAATTACATGCTGCTAATATATGTGACATGGTATGATTGAGCATATGGAATAGTCACATCAGTGTGTGATGGTTTTCTGTAAATTTTTTAACCAAGTACATTATTAACTCTTTGAATTTTTAAATCAAGAAAATTGATTGAGTTATTTTCTTCAAATTCTAATGTGAATTGAATTTTTCGGTGTAAATTATTAATATGGTTGAAAAATATATCTACTTGTCGTTCACTCCCTATAAAACAAGGTGATATGTCATCCACATATCTATACCAAAATAAAACATATTTTGGAATATTGCTTTCGAAGATTTTTCTTTCTAAACTGTCTATAAAAATGTTTGTCAAAATTGGTGATATAGGGCTTTCCATTGGTAAACCTTCATTTTGAATGCTGATTAATACATACATCAATTAAATTAAGTATATCTGATATTATTCCTGGATTATTATTTTGATCTTCTAGTAATTTTCTTACAAGTGTTAGAGATTCTTTAGGAGGAATTTTAGTGAACATTTTGGTAACATCAAATGAAATGAGTTTAGAGTTATCTTGCAAGTTGAATGCTTTTAATTTTTTTATTAGTTCTATTGAATTTTTAATTGAGTATTTACATGTATATCCGTAACTATTAAGTATATGTTGTTAAGTTTATTGCTAATATATTATTAGGAGTATTAATATTGTACTTGATTATTCAATTTACAGAAAACCAACACACACTGATGTGACTTCCATATAGTTCCAATAATCTCATGTCACATAAATTAGCAGCATATAATTCAATGATACATAGAGCATTTTCAGTTCCTATGAACAAATGTAATTTTGATATAAAAATTAATACAATTAAACAAATAGCAACATCCAACGGTTATCCATTAGATAAAGATGTAATACTAATGGAGATAATAATGTTGTACTAGGTGATTTAAATATCGATCTTCTTAAACAGAGTGATGACATAGAAAACTATGTAAACTACATGGCAGAATATGGATATATTTCAATGATTAACGGGACAACACGTGAACAAGGTCGAAGCAGTTGTATAGACCATATTTTGTAAAAACTAAGGAAATATATGAGAGTTTCACTCCAATAGTGTTGAAATCATTCATCATGGATCACTATTCTGAAATTTTTCAATACGAATTTCACACTCAAAAAGAAAAGAAAAAAACACATAACTATCAGAAAACATATATAAACTATGATGAACTGAGAAGAATATTAGCTTTGGAATCCTGGGCGAATATGTTTACATCAAACGATATAAATCGTATCACAGAATCATTCATATGTAAATTCGAGAAACATATAGAACAATGTAGTGAAACTATCACTGTTAAAAGAAAATACCAGAAGAGAAGTGAAATCTGTTAATGCAAAAAATTCCAAGTATAAAAAATTGCAAAAAAACCCACATGATTTCAACTTGAAAAGTGAATTTAAAATATACAGGAAGACTTTAGATGCTCTCATACAGAAAAGTGAAGCGGACTATTATAGGAGTGAAATAAATAAAAATAAGAATTATCCCAAACACATGTGGAAATGTGTTGAAAAATTGCAAAAGAGGGAAACTATTGGTAACATAAAGGAAATACAGGTGGATGATAAAACTCTGACTGATTCTTTTCATATAACAGAATCGTTCAATGATTATTTTATTAATATAGGAGCCCGTCTTGCGAACAAAATAACAAAAACAGTTCGAAAATTCCTTAGTAATAGAATCCCAAATACAATATTTATGACGCCAACTGATGAAAACGAAATAAAACGTAATGTAGAGGAGCTGAAATCAAATAAACCCCCTGGGTTGATGGGATTGGAACAGAACCTATTAAAAAGTTAGGTAACCTCTAAAAACAATCATAAATATGGTTTTAGAAACTGGGGTATCTCCAGATGTTTTAAAAATTGCTGTTGCGAGACCCCTCCATAAATCAGGGAAAAAAGAAAAGAAAAAATAATAGAAACTATTATAAAAAGAAGAATAATTAGTTTTCTGCAAAAATATAAATTAATGTCTGAGAAACAGTTTTACTTTGTTGAGGGAAAATCAACCCAAGATGCAATTGCTGAATTAATAAGTAATATTTACAAAGCGGCAGATTCCAAGCAACCAGCAATTTGTATCTTCATCAATTTGGCAGAAGCGTTTGATACAGTGAGCCATTCAGATTTGATCAATTGTCTTGAAAAATTAATAAATCTAATGAATAGCATTGTGTACAAATAGATAACATTCAGAGTAATAAAAAAACTGTTAGCTATGGAACTGTTTTGAGGCCAATCCTTTTTATACTTTATATCAATGATATGTTCAACTTACCCATTCCAGGTGATATAACTGGGTTTGCCGATGATACGGTTGTTTTCTTTAAATATCTAGACTGGTTCAGTCTTAAAAATAAAATTCAAAACGCACTACCAGTTTTGTTTGATTTTCACTAGAGTAAACTTCTTACAGTTAATATGAATCAAACAGTATACTTACCAGTCACCAGTTACGAGCCAAACCTACCTAACTTTGACCATATCGAAATTAAAAATAAAAAACAAACCTTGGGATTAATGGAGAGAAGAATAGTTAAATATCTTGGCATCACACTTGATAATAATCTCAGATGGCATACTCATATTTCCATTCTCGTAAAAAACTCCGTTATTACTTGAGTAAATTCAAATATTTGAAAACGTTTTTTTGACATCCACCATATTAGAATAATGTATCATGCGCTTGTTGAAACCAACATTTTTTATGGAATCATTGCATGGGGCGGAGTAACAAACAACTACTTGAAAAGTCTCGAAACAATGCAGAAATGGATCATAAAAATCATACTTGGAAATACAGGATTATCCCAGTGATTATCTTTACAGTGAATCTGGGTTCTTTGATATACGCCAATCTTTTTTCCTTACTCTTTTAATATATCAACGCAAATATATTTCATCGACCAAACAAGTAGATCATGTTCATAATATCAGATATAAAAAAATCCCTAGAGGTACCTAAAATGTCCAAAACTGTTGGACAACAAAGTTATATATTTCTTGCTCCCAAAGTGTATAATAAAATTCCGATTGACAAGAGAAAATTAACTCATTAACTCTATTCAAACGAGAAGCGAAACAGTGGATTCATAATAGAACAAGAATGGAAATACACAATATGATATACATAAAAAACGTATAATGAAAGTTTTTTCATATTCCAAACTCAGTTGCGCTTAACGAAATTGCTTCTGATCGTATTTTATGGGGTCATTATTGTTGATTGTTTCATTATTATGCTATCTTACCAATGTATTGTCTGATATTTTATTTTAGTTTTATTTTATTCAGCGCTATTTTTGCGTTTTAATTTATGTGTTATTGTGTTAATTATTATTACTATCAGGACAGTGAAATTTACTATTGAAATATTTTACCTGTGTATTATTAATGTTTATTTCCTTTTCTCACATTGTTCAGCTTTATGATATTACTTTTGTGATTGTATTTATACTACAGTGTTTTAAATGCTAAAAATTGAATAAACTAAACAATTTAAGCTAAGTAAGGACCCCAGCAATCCACACGCAGATTAGCTTTTGTGGATTTTCTTCGTGTTTATTTGCTCACTTATTTACTTAGTATTCATGTATATTGAATACTTGTAATATTATTGAGATGATTAAACTTGTATTATTATATGATAAATAAACTAATTAATATAAAAGAGGAAAAAGTGGCATTACAACTAATATTTCCTAAGTAAAATAAAGAAATAAAAAGTTATAAAACCATCACATCTGCAAGAAATATTTCTAATAATATTTCAAAGATAATATCTTTAGCCACAAATACAACAATTTCTTTTAAAACAGAAAGTAATGTGAGTACAAAATTGTTAAATGTAAAAACAAAAATATCGCAATTAAAGAAGTCTGGTATATATAAACTTAAATGTCCAGAATGTAATGCTGTATATTTGGGTCAAACTCTCAGAAATTTTGAAATCCGATACAGTGAACAATTACGAGCATACAGATTAAAACAACCAGATAGATCAAACTACGCAAAACAGCTACTTAACACCAATCATTCATTGACACCTAACACAGAACTGGAAGTAATACATATTTGTGATAAGAAACAAGAACTAGATTTCCTTGAAGAATTGGAAAGTAGAAGACACTTAAGAAACCCACAATATGAAGTCGTCAATGAACATATAAATCTAGGAACTTCTCCACTTTTAAACTGTCTTCTTAAGTGATAATTGTAAAGATCTTGTTTTCCTGGTTTTCTATATCATTGCACAGTTATACTGATCTTAATTGGGAAAAATGATATTCTGGATATCCCCATAGGGCTAATAATATCTAAGTTTTAATATTTGTAATACCGTACTCCTTCTTCTTTCCATTAACATATATGAAATCAATCACAAGGTAGGTTACTTCTTGGTCTAGCCAGAAGTAATTATTGAACATCAGGTAGACATAAAATGAAATGTAACTTCTGTCAATCTGACGATGATATTTAATATCGAAACAATTGTCAAATTTCTTAGAATTCTTAACATATTTTTTCAATATATTGTTGAATTATCTAGAAACAGTAAGTTTAATTTGAAACAGTAATTAATTACAGTTGTTCACAGTTTTCTAATGCTCGAAAAATGAATGTTTAAATCTCCGATTATTATTGAAAAACCACTTTGTTTAGCACTTTTGTGGAGACATTGGGCACTGATATAGGATATGGTTCCTGTGCAGAGCTGGGGTTGGGGGTGTTGTTTGTGTGTCAAGTATTGAGTTTGACTTGGGTTTTTAGTGGTGACTGAGAATTCAGTCAAGTGGAAAAAAGGTGTCTAAAACGGGCAGAGAAAGAAAAGTGTCTAGAATATGTCTAGAGTTGAGAGCGAGCGTGGTTTTTCGGTAGAAAATAACCGGAGAGAAAGGCATACTCAGTTAGCAACGAGAATTGATGTTGGGCGAGAAACATGGTTTTAAAAGTGACTAGAATTGGATAATAAAAAGTGTCTAGTATTGAGTGGATTTGGAAGACTACGTTGCGGATAGATAGTGAGATCAGGCGGGTATTGGAAATTTGAAATTAGGCGTTGGATTAGTTGGTTTGGGTGTCTCCGATTACTGGAGAGTTAATAAGAAGGATTTTGTGAGTGGATCTCCGGATTTTGAATTTTTATGTAAAAAGTGACTAGGAGACCCATAGAAAGGTGTATAGAAAGTTGTTGAGCGATGGCGGCTGACTTTCCGAGCTCGAGGAGAGGAGTTTGCGTGAGTTGATTGTATTGCGGAAGACGGGGTCGCTGATTCAAGCGAGGAGTGAAAGTGAAGTGAACAAGCCTGCCTATGTTTGTTATAGAACAGCTTTGTCGATAAAAGGACGGAATAAGGTGACGGAGGGTGTCGGCTATACTGTCTTTGTAGTTGGGGATGGCGTTCATTAGTGTGATAGTGAGGATTTCGATTTAGATTTTCGTGTCTGTAGAAAGATCATAAGGAATTTGTGGCTTTTCTAGGGTGACTGAAGCAGTATCTTGTGGGGTTTTCGGAGTGGTTAGCCTATGGGGGCGAGGCTGGAAACCGGGGTGAGGACTACCGCAAATTGTGCAGGTTCTGGTTGCAGACTTGGGAGACCATGACATATGAAGCCTAAGGTGAGGGCCTGGTGATAAGAAGTTTCGGAGTGAGTTATGATTAGAAACATGGAAGTTGGCTTACTTGTGGACTTGACGATGATTCGCTAAGTTTTTATGAACGGGAATTTTTATTGATAAAGAATTTCTTCAAATACTTCGATGCGTCTACATTCCTGCAAATGAATGAAAATTTGGGTGTAAGAGTTTTGGCTGGACGGGGTGGACGTTCAGTGGAATGGAGATTGAATGCGTGGTAGATTGGATGAGGTCTTACGGAGGAAGCGTAAGACCTGGTAGGGGATATGAAGGAAGTGCGTTTTGAGAAGGTTGGAGGAGAGGCTGTTGAGTAAGTGTTGGTTTTATTTGAGGTGTGTTGTGAGGGTGTTTTGGGTTTGATTGGTTTGAGAGGTGGGGATGATTTTATCGCGGGTTGGGATAAGAATTCTCGGCTAGCGGGGGGCTTATGGTGTTCGTTGTTGGCTTTGGTGGCTTCTGGATTGAAATTGGGGTGGCCTGGGTTGATTTCGTCAAGCATTGCTTGCATTTGTGGAAATATGATGAATTTGGTGTGACTTGAAGAGGGTTTGGAAGATTTACTGCTGCGTGTTTGTCTGGAGGATATTAAGCTGGTTTGTGTGTGTAGTGTTTTGATATGGGGGTGAAAGCTAACACCAATAGCGAACTCGCTGCCGGTGGGTGTTGCCTCCCTAATTAAAGGTTTCCTGACTTATTATCTTCGAGGTAATTTTATATTTACCTAAGTGCTAAATGTCCTTCCTTCGTCTAGTGGGTGTGGCTTGACTTGATTTGGAATCTAAAATCAGAGTTAATTTATTTCCATAAATAGTATTTGTTCCGATGGAAACAGTTGTAAAACACTTCCTAGTGTTATTATCAGTTCGACAGAACATGTGGGTTGGCTGGGCTTCTTTGTTGGCGGCGTTCACGGTGAAATCGACTGTGAATTGGTTAGGATGAGTGATCAATTCAGCTGTATTAGCTTCCTCGATCGATGGACTGGATCTGCTGGGAGTCTTTAAGCGAAATGTGTTTTCTTTTTTATATTGTTGGGTAGACAATTGTGAATGATCAGGGCGGTCAGTAAACCATAGTGGACTGATGTTGTCTAGTCTGCCCAAAACGCATAAAACATGTTTTTTTCTTGTGTCAGGATAAAGCCGGTTGTGTGGACTACTAGCAACAAGTAATGTTTTGTCCCTTTACCATTTACAAATTTAATGGGTATAGAAATTCGATTTGTGAGCATTTGAATAGACTTCCAGTAAATGGATGTTAGACTCCATGAGAGGCGTGGTACTTGGGCCGTAGTACTTTACCGATACGACTTCCCACTTTCGAAATCATGTCGATCGGTGTTGCCAAGTTGCAACATACTCCCCCCTGAAATGAATACTCCATTTGGGAAAGAAAAAAATAAATAACGATATATTCAAATTAACGTTTTGATACAGATTGAAACTAAGTTATAACTAAGAAAGTCGCGACCGGTAATTGAGAATTAGAAGACTCGACGACCAATTTACAAAGTTTTAGTATTTCATGATATTTCGCACAATATATGTGGAGAGAGCATTGTTTTGTTATAGCCCTTGTAATTTCACCTGTTGTAGTTTTTAGGCGTTTTCATCAGGTCAGGCCATGACTCTTGCCATCAGACAATTAAGAGGTGGAATGTTTCCTTCCTTTTAGAGGACTAGATCGTTTATTTGTAGATTTTCATACGTTTCTAGCCATTTTGGTCTATTCAGACCACCATATGCAGAATAGCTGCTGAGCTTTGACGTATTATTGCCAAAATTTAACTCTCTTTTCTGGTAAATGAGATAAGCCTTTTTCCATCAGGCTGGAAATGACTAGGTGTGGAATAGTGAAAATCAGAGAGATCGTTGGATAAGGTACTCAAAGGCCGAGAGTTTAATATCGCTTCAATTTGAGCAATACTTGTTGTGAATAGTTCAAAAGTTATTTTTCTTAAGCCGATGAGCCTTAAAATATAGTACTTGGCGCTTTTAATAGCGGCCTCCCAAATTCCTGCTCAATGTGTGGAGCTTGGTGGAATGAATCTCCACTGAATCTCGTTTTGAGACATATAGTTTTGAATTGAGTCTGTAAAATCTGTATTCTGAACTTACTGTATCTAGATAATTCCACAATGTATTGAAAAAATGTTGAAAATTCTAAGAAATTTGACAATTATTTCGATATTGATTATCGAAACAATTAGATAAGATTAGGTGCAAGTTATATATGCACGGCCTTGGTCACCATGCATACGAAAATTGCGATGTACCATTTTGTTACTGGGTATTTGCGCAGGTGAGATGATTTCATGAAAAAAGGGCATCTGAAGACGACACCAACTTTTTGGAAGGAGCGTGAGTATGTGACTCTATATTTCGGTAGGTCGGCCTTTATCTGTTGAGTCGTCTGTGCGTTTAATCGATAACAAATTTTATAGTTTCTAATTATAGGTTGATTTGCCATAGCCCATTGAGAGGCCAGTAGCGTAGCCGGACATTTGATAAGAATTTTTGTCCGCCAGCATTGCCTAAACGCACATGCTGTTGTTTGAGGATAAGAGAAGTTACATGATAATTTGAGGGTAATAAAATGGGATGTTTTTGTTCGAACTATATTTCAGCGTTTTTCAACCTACCTCCGACACACGGAGATGACCAGATGAATCTAAGAATGGTTTTAAGGATATTAGCTGTTTGTTTGACAGGTTTTTATTTTTTGAAAGTTCCGCTATTTCCGCTGAAAAGGACTGATTTTGTACTTGTTTAATAACGAAGGATGGATTCAATTCACTAACTCATAGATGTCCTTTGAATTGATTTTCTTTGTTTCTCGAATTGTGCACAAATCATAGCATGTACGCCACTGTGCGTTGTAGTTTGGAAAATTAGTAGAAGTTTGAGAAAATGTTTTTCCAAAAATTGTTTTCTTCAGCAATGATTGGTGAAGCTACCTTCCTTTCTTCAAGTAGATTTTCAAGGTATTCTATATTTTCGTGTAGAGAGAAATCCGAACTCAAGGAATTAAGAAATTCACGTCCATTAAACCATTTGAAGTGGATTTCAGAACTGAATAGTGACAGTATTTCAGCTGGATTATCACTTGATTCTACTTTCTAACATATTTTTGACTTATATTTGAGGATAAAAGCATTCTATAGAGTTCAAATGTGGGAATTGAGACCGTTTTTAACGGTGCAACACGCGATTTTGCAGATATTAGAATACATGAAACTGTTTTATCAGTGTAAATAGTTCTGATATACACACATACGCCGTACGCTTCGATACTCGTATCTGAAAAGGAGTGAAGTTGAATTTTGTTAATTTCTTTGTGTTTGAAAATAATCTGAGGAATTTTTAAGTGCTTGATTTGACAGATGGTATTTAGGAATTCTTTCCATTTTTGTACAATTTCTTTGTCAGTTTATCATCCCAGTTACAATTTAATTGGCAACTTTTTGCATTAGTATTTTTCCTTTCATAACCGCCGAATTGATTCAACTCAGGGGATCATAACATTGTGAGATGTGCGATAAAATATTTCTCTTTGTTGTAATATTGTCCTCACTGACGAGTTCAGTGGGAAATATTTGGAATTCATCACTTATGGGGTTCCAGTTTACGCCTAGAACTTTAGATGGACATTTTTGTATATTGATGTCAAATTCAGTTAGTTTTGCTTGAGATGATTTTTATAAAAATGCTTGAGAACTAGATCCCCATTTATGCAAATGTAAGGATTTGAGTTCAAGATAGAATTTTTCTAGAGTTTTTATTGAACCGCACCCACCCCACTCTTTTAAAACTCTTGTCGATAGAAAAGGACTACAATTCATACCGTAAGTTATGGTTTGTCTAAAACTGTTTTCCAAATCTACAATTAAGGTGTATTCAGAGGTTCTAAATCTGCCCAAAATATTGTACAAATCTGGTTGTACTTGATAGCTTTTAAAACAAAAATCGTTCAGCGAAAACCCGGAGTTAGTTTTGCAAGACGTTTCAAATACGACACTCAGTTTGTAATTCGATCTTGTCAATAAATTGGTAAATGGGGAATCAAATATTTGTTTTCTGATAATAAATTTTAGGATGATAGACGTACAAATCTCGCATGAGCGAGTGATATGTATGAATGAATAAATTTCTTATATTCTGAATAGAGAATGGGATTTTGCTGTAGTCTTTTTTCTAAAGAGAAATATCGAAAATCGAAAAAATGCTAGAGAGTCACCTAACTTTTTGTCTTCTGTGACATATTTTATCGGAATATCAACATGGAAATGTCCATTATAGAGAATTTTAGTTGTAGATTTGAAGATGGTTTTTGAAAGTTCATCTTCGGTTGAGAGAGATTTAAATTATGTGATTTCCCAGAATTTTGAGAGAATATTTTGTAATTCAGTGTCCGAATTAGAATTTACGAATTCACTGGCTACTTGATACAAGATAACGGTAGTGTGTTTAGTCCAGTAAAAAATTGTTTTAAACCATGATTTTGGAAACGAAGGTGCAAAGTATCAAAAACAATGCTTAAACACGCCAGTATTAAGATTTGATACTAAATTTTATCATAGGGATAGGGGTTTTCGAGAAAAAAAATAAATAAGGGTTGAAAAATGCCCTTTTCTCAAATATCTTGAGAACGGTGATTAATAGAAGAAAAAAGGTCGAGATGAAAGTTGTAGATCATAAAATTCTACATAAAAAAGATTTTATCCATTCTTTTATCTGCAATAGTTTAGCGGTAAAAAAGGAAAATAAGTTTTAAAATGTTTAAACTCGTTCAGGCGCCTTTTTTTTAACACGGCACTGACGCACATTCCACAGATACGTCATCGCATGCAATATACAAAACAAGCGATAACGAAAGTCTTGTTATTTTAGAATGGCCCCATTCGGTTTAGAAAAAGTAGACATTTTTTTTATTTATTTCTGAAGAAAACTCATAAATATTGAAGTTACATGTAAAGTTTATTTCAATAAATGCTTGATATTCGATTTATCGTAAATTCAAAATTGCACTTATATTTGAAACTATTTTACCGCTTAATTTGTGTGTACTTTTTCCCCCTCTATCTCACGATTTGTTAATAATGAAGTGACTGAAAGAACCAAAGTACATCGTGAAAAGTAACGTTCTGTTGTAGACATCAAGACATACTTAAATTATCTATCACTGTCTACGTTTAACAAACGGCAAACGGCAAACATCCAAATCTACTGAAATGAATCCAAAAAACAGAAAAACGATTAAATAGAGTTTTAAGGCAAGTTTTGAATTAATTTTAAAATAACAAATTACGATATTATTTTCATTATTGAAGAAAACGGTATGTAATATTGATATGAAATTTTCGTGTTAAACAAAATATTTTTCTGGTTATAATGAATAACACAAATATTTTTTCGCGTTTTATCATAATTTGTAACAAGTGTTAGAAGTCTACACAACAAATCGATAAAATGAAATAGTTAATAGCAATTTCAGTAGAGGATTTTTGGCCTTGTTTGGAGGATCAGTCGGTTAACTTTTTTTTGTTGCAACAATAATGTTGACACTTTTTTATATCTACAAAAGAATATATTATTTTTTAAGTATTGTAAAAAATATTTTCATAATATATCCTTTTTCTTCTCTTACATTATATATAAGCATTTTTAAAAGTTGAATTAAATCAATTTAATCTAAAAATCTACAAAATTAAATTCTTCATATTCGATTAATTGAACCATTTCGTCGGCACTATTGGTATCCGATTCATCGTGGATGTTGCCTCATTATCATCCCCGCTGAAACTATTATCATCGTCATCATCATCATCAATATAATTTTCCTGTATCACTTCTCCAGAAATATTGTGACAACTTGAGTCGTTACAATTTTCGCACAATTGAGTGCACAACAAGCCAGCTTTTTTGCATGTGCATCTAGCAGTTGCGCAGTTGGCTCTACACCTACAGCTGATCTGAAAATAAAATAATTGTAAGGTGTATTATTATACTAATAATTGTATAAATACAGGTATCAATCAACTTAGAAAATTAATAATTACCTGTTTTAATAAATCTTTGGGAGTTGGATCATCAGTGTTTGCGACAGGTAGCATCATCGTGTCGGTTTTTTTCCATCCCCATTCTTCAGGATTTAAGTCGTTCCCCAACGATTGTTGGACTTGATAAAAAACACGATATCCGTGTTGGCGCAATGCCGATGCAGTTGGTGGAAGTGTTGCAAATGATAGTTCTTTTTTTAGATTTTCAGTTTTTGCTACTGATGACGTGAATAAGTTTAATCTTAATTGATCAATTGTTATATCCACTGATGTTTTATCTAATTTATATATATTGAAAATAAATTTTTCAGCTGCTGCACTAATTGTTCCACTAGAACTTTCAGGATTATAAAAACATTCATATGAATTTTGTAAATCTTTGTTTTTAGCAAAATATTTGTTATTAATTTTTTTTCTTTTCGGAATAAAGCACTCTTGGAATCACAACCACCGAATGCATGTGCGAAGAGAATGATTGGTTGAAATTTGGTGTGAGAAGCTATCGAGTAAAATCTATATGGTTTTCTGCCAGCTGTTATTTTACAAAAGTTCAAATTGGAAAGGTTCGAAGTGAGAGCAATCATTAAAACAGATAAATCTGTGTCATTACCAATAACAATTACTGGAATGTTACTTGTTTCTGCTATTGTAATAGCTGTTTTAACCATTAAAACATCAGCATCTTTACGAGCTATTTGTACGTTTATATTATTTTCTTTCAAGTATGCTGTTAAATGGTCAACGAATTTTCGTTTGTTTGCGATGTTTGATAAAAGTTTTGGTTTCGTTAATGGATTCAGCTTTTCAGGTGTAAAATCTATATCAACAGCCATATTTTTCTCGTCGTTCGTATGATTTTATTCCAATATTTTCTATGCTATATCCATCAAAAATAATGTACGCATGTGAACCAAATTGATTGTTTACATATCGCAAATATATATCAATTATTTGTATGTATGCATAACCATGCGGCCATGATACCTGGTGCAATAACCATCCACCGTCTATAACAGGAATGTGTTCGCTGATGAACGTGACAGGATTTTCAATATTGATGGTGTGGAACACTTTATACAATTCTGATTTCGGTGTTTTTCTCATAAAACCATGGTTACCAAACAAACTCAATGGAAATGGCGACAGTTCATCCTGGATATCATTTTTCCCAATTAAGATCAGTATAACTGTGCAGTGATATAGAAAACCAGGAAAACTATATCTGCTGATCTTTACAATTATCACTTAAGAAGACAGTTTAAAAGTGGAGAACTCCCTAGATGTATCTGTTCATTGACGACTTCATATTGTGGGTTCCTTAAGTGTCTTCTGATTTCTAATTCTTTAAGGAAATCCACAAATATATAGTACTTCTAGTTATGTGTTAGGTGTCAATAAATGATTGGTGTCAAGTAGATGTCTGGCGTAGTGGGATTTATCTGGTTGTTTTAATCTGTATGCTCGTAAGTGTTCACTGTATCGGATTTCAAAATTGCAAAGGGTCTGATAAACAATTCCACAGTTTCAATAAATTACTTATTAGTTCATCTTTATTTAAAAAATCTATTAAAAAAAAGTATGTGACACGGTCGCATAACACAACAATACAAAACCTAACCATAAACTATTTTGTTATTTTTGGGCAACCTAAAGTGCACCTTTACCGGTTTTTAATACAGAATAAGCAAATGAAACCGGGTTTTCATAAAATATAAAAAAATATATAATATAAATAATAATAAATAATATCACTATTATAATGCCAAAAACACAGAAATTACTGAATATAAACACTAGCAGTAATGTACCACATTGCAAGCTGACCTGCTGTACAATCTACACGTAAAAACACGCTTGTATGCGATGACGTATTTGCTGCTGTGGAGTGTGCGTCAGTGCCGTAGTAAGAATCAAAAATTATTGTGATATTTGAAATGAAATGGAATGTACATCAATCCAATGAGGCATTGAAGAAATAAAAAGAGTAAGTAAGAGATCGAAAGAAAAAAAAATAATATTTGCTTCGATTCATTGAACGGGTTTAAAAATTTTAAAACTTATTTTCCTTTTTTACCGCTAAATTATTGATGATAAAAAAAAATCGATGACATCTTTTTTTATGTAGAATTTTATTATTTACAACTTTTATTTCGATCTTTTTTCTTCTATTAATCACCGTTCTCAAGATATTTGTGAAAAACTCATTTTTCAACCCTCAGTTATTTTTTTTCTCGAAATCCCCTATCCCTATGATCAAATTTGGTATCAAATCTTAATACTGGCGTGTTCAAGCATTGGTTTTAATACTTTGCACCTTCGTTTCCAAAATCTTGGTTTAAAACATTTTTTTACTGGACAATGTTTAGATGATTGTTAGGAGCTCAATTTTCGTGATAATATAGCCCATATAGGTATTAAAAAGTGTGGGTGGACCAACACCTAGTTTGATGAGGCCATAGGTCAACAGATCATAATAAATATCTGCTCCTATTAATAGATCGATTTTACCGGTTGTGGCGAAAGTTTTGTCAACTAGTTTATTCACAATCCGTGAAGGTATTGTTACGTGATCTACATTCAACTTCACTTGAGGGATAGTTATAGTAATTTTTTCTAACACAGCGCGTGAGATCTCGAATTTTTTCGTGCGGTCAACGTTTGAGTGTATCACTATATCCAACATTTCGTTAGACAGAGTACTGGTTTCGAATTTGCCTGATATATTTAAAATATTTTTGTACGGAGTATAAATGAGTTATTGTACAAGTTGACTAAATGAATTTTGACTTCCGTTGTCCAGAAGAATTCTTACGGGTTGATTTTGACGATTGTAACTAGTTGCTGGCGCAGTCGCTGACAACACTAAGTTGTTTTTTGTTGAGAGAGCTGATAAACTAGACGAATTTGGGACCGTTTGATTTTCTTGAATATTTTGAGATGAGGACGGTTCGTCCTGAGTTTGAAAAGGATTTTCTGAATTATTGCTGCAATTGAAAGTTTGAGAGCTATGTTAGAAATTTAAATTTTGTGAACAAGATGTGTCAGAGTTGAGGGTTGGAGTGAAATTGTTACTGTTTGAAGGCCTTAGTCCGTTATTATATGGATTTTGATAATGTACAAGAGAATGATGTCTTTTGTGACAATGGGCGCTTTACCTTTGTGACAATCAGGTGTCAGCACTGTCTCTTGTACCCAAGCAATTTACACAGTTTCTTGCTTTTGAAAAATTCATTTCGTTTTGTCGAAGTTAATGGTGCAAAAAGTTCACAAGTATAGATTTTACGCGCAGTGTGCCTGAACACATAACGCATCCGCCAATGTTTTGCTTTTGATTGTTTGCATTTTTCGGATAAGTTGAGTGATTGTTTGAATTTTTGTTAAGATTTGATTGTGATTGTGAGTGAAAGGCTACTTTGTTTTGAGGTTTTCTGCGCGAGAGTGAGCTTTGTGTTGTTTGTAATTGACTTGTTTTACCTGTGACATTATCTAGTATTTCAATGTCCTCTTTCAGAAAATGTAAAAATTCAGCGACTGTTGGTAGGGTGTCTCGGTTCCTGCATTTTTAAAATTATTTTTTGAAACCATAATTTAATTTTTGTTGATAAAGTAAAGTTACTAATGCCTCTAATAAAACTTTGTCAACAACTTCAAGATTTTATTACGCCTACATAGAGTAGCAAAATTTGATAGCTCGGCAGAGTTGTGCTTGTTTAACTGTGGAATATTCAATAGTTCGTGGGACTGTACATGAACAATTTTTGTTTTCTTTTCGTAAGTTTCTCATAACGAGTTTACAGCTACATGCAAATTTCTATCATTGACTTGTAATACATCAACAATGCGTGAGGCATCACTTCCTAAATAACTTTTTAAATAATAAAATATCTTAGCATCTGATTGAAAATTTCTTTATTTACAACTCAAAGGTGTCTGATTAGAATTTCAAGGCCATGTAATGGCAAAATTCGATATATGGAAATTGAATCAGTTGTTTACTATTCTAATAAAGGTTCTAAAACAAAATTTACACTAACTTCTTTGTTTGGATTTTGCATACTACCATGATCTTGAAACTAATGGAATTCTCCATCCAACAATTTTCACGATTATTATATTCTATTGATTGATATTTTGAACTTCAATTTCTATTTTCAGATGCGTACAGAAATTCGAAGTGGAATTGAAGCCTAGTAAATGTAGCAGCACGAAAAGCAGCAATAGCTCTCCATATCGACGTTTCGAGCGGATGAATCCTCTCGACACCATTTTCATGTCGTTTCATCAAGTAGGCAAAGGTAAATAACGCACAAACATCTCAAATAAATGGACTTGTATGAGAATTAGAACAAAATACATTAGTTATACGAAAACGTTTCGGAAGCAGTTTCGTGTGACAATTTTGAAGAGGGTTTGTTGTAATGGAGTTGTTGTTATAATGGTGGAAAAACAGGGTCGACTCTCATAATTCGATATAAATTAAAGGCATATTAATGGGATTTTGAGTTTTGATAACGTTTGTATGTCGTAATGAACAAAATTGTGAAGTCAAATCATCAAAAATTATTGTGATATTTGAAATGAAATGGAATGTACATCAATCCAATGAGGCATTGAAGAAATAAAAAGAAGTAAGTAAGAGATCGTAAGAAAAAAAATTAATATTTGCTTCGATTCATTGATAAATTCCCAATAATATTTAGACATAGTATATGCTTTAAGTGCGTAGAGATTAAAACATTTCTATTGTATTGAGATGTAAAAATATATCAAACAATTATGAGGCCTGAAGTAACATGTGGAATTGACTGGACAAGTAAAGAATGAACCGAGAGCTGGAAGAAATGTATAAATATAGCAGTTCCTAAAGCACAGAAAATAAGTTGACCAAGACATGTGGAAAAGAAGAGGAGGATTAATGAAGAGACATATTAACACTGTAGAAGTGGATACAAATAGAATGCAGATTAGAATATGGAAAGAAATAGCTACGAACAGCAGTGAATGACAAAAAAAATTCTGGAATTGAAATGTGGTAAAATGTAGTATGTAGTAGTAGTAATTAAACTTCGCCACAGGTTTTTATAATCTTAAAGATTTTCAATAAGGAAAAATAAGAGTGCTTAGCTTGTTAGGTTTATGAATAAATCAAGAGTAAACTAATTAATATGTATAATATGCAACACGAAGTAAAATTTAATCAACAAACTTTCTAATAAAACAAATTCGAAATTCGATTGGTGACTAGCAATTAGCAGAAAAGTTTTTTCACACATAATTCTGATTGAAAACATGTTTATGAAATTTCTAAAACAATTTTTGAACATTTTCCGCAGATGAAGCAATATTTCCCGCCAGGCGTTGATTAAGACTCTAAAAGAAAACGTGTCGGAAATTTTATAAAGTTCACTGTCAGATTTTATAAAAAAGCTAATTAATTTGTTATACTCGTAAAAAACCAGAGCGTGCTACGAAAATATAGATTTAAAATTTTAAAAATTTTGGGTATAATCCAGTTTCATCTATTTACTATTTTGAAACACCTGCGGCGTAGGATTTTTTAGGCATATATTCATTCATTTTTTTCAATTGAAAGATACCTTTCATTATCATTCATATTACTGCATACAATTATTTTTTTTAAAATCGTTCATGAATGTTTTGGCGATTTTAAATTCTTACATCCTAAACGTACCTTTTTGTTGAGTAGGTATTTATAATCTGGTGCTTGAGTAAGAAACGTTTGAATTTGTTCATTTGACAAAACTTTTGTCTTCTTTGGTTTGTAGTCGTCACTTTGACGTTTCAAGAAAGCACGTAATTTCGTTACTGTGACAACAAGGTTGCGATTAATTGTCAAGTGACAGTTCGATTAATTTTTAATTCGATGCTCACGTCCTCAGATTAACAAATAAAATAGATATGTTTGTCTCTTTAGTTGCAGGAAAAATGAAATTAGAAGTTTAATTGAAAATGTGTTGAAAAGATATGCAAATAAAAAAAAGTCATACTAATTTATGCATTTGAGTCGCTATTTTTAAAATTAATTAATAATACTTTTATTTGATAAAGGCATATTTTTATATAAATTTTAAACAAGTATTTGTTGTATCCTTAGATACATTTATGGTTGTAACTAAAAGTGGCAACATTGTTCAAAATTTCAATACCTGTTTAATGTGTCAATAGTAATCTAATTAGTAGTTTTGTCCTTGTTTAATTACCATATAGAGATGCAAATATCGTCAGACTGTGATCGACGATCATTTCGAATTGGTCGTAGTATTGTAGTAAATCATGTCAAACGTAAAAATTAACTGTCTCGACCCTTACTTCGTGGAATCTACTCATATTTGGGTTTTAAATGAAACTCAATGTTTCTAGCTAATTCCACAATATAATGAAAAACGTTAAAAATTCTAAAAAAATCACAATTGTTTCGATAACTGAATACCATCGTCAGAATGCCAGAAGTTACATTTCACTTGATGCCTACCTGATGTTTAGCTAGACCAAGAAGTGACCTACCTTGTGATTGACTTAATATATGTTGATAGAGAAAAGAAAAAGATGTGATATTACAATCATTGAAGCTTAGAAATTATTAGCCCTATGGTGATATCCTGGATATCATTTTTCCAATTAAGATCAGTATCACTGTGCAATGATATAGAAAACCAGGAAAACTATATCTGTTGATCTTTACAGTTATCACTTAAGAAGACAGTTTAATAGTGGAGAACTTCCTAGATTTATCTGTTCATTGACTACTTCATATTGTGGGCTTCTTAAGCGTCTTTTAATTTCCAACTCTTCAAGAAACTCTTCAGTTCTTGTTTCTTATCACACATATGTAGTACTTCTAGTTCTGTGTTAGGTGTCAATGAATGATAGGTGTCAAGTAGATATTTTGCGTAATGGGATATATCTGGTTGTTTTAATCTGTATGCTCGTAAGTGTTCACTGTAGCGGATTTCAAAATTTCTGAGTCTGACCCAAATAGACAGCATTACATTCTGGACATTTGAGTTTATATATGCCTGATTTCTTTACTGGTGGTATTTTTGTTTTTACATTTAACAATTTTGTACTTACGTTACTTTCTGTTTTAAAAGGAATTGTTGTATTCGTTGCTTAAGATATTATCTTTGAAATATTATTAGAAATATTTCCTGCATATGTGATGGTTTTATAAGTTTTTGTTTCTTCAGTTGGTTTAGGAAATATTAGTTGTAATGCCGCTTTTTTCTTTCCTTCCCTTTTTTTAATTAGCTTATTTATCATATGTAATGGATAACCGTTGGATGTTGCTATTTGTCCAATTGTATTAATCTCTCTATCAAAATTACATTTGTTCATAGGAAGTGAAAATGCTCTATGTATCATCAAAGAGTTAATAATGCACTTGATTATTCAATTTACCGAAAACCAACACACACTGATGTGACAATTCCATATAGTTCCAATCACCCCATTTCACATAGGCTAGCGGCATATACATAGAACATTTTCAGTTCCTATGAACTAATGTAATTTTGATGGAGAGATTAATACAATTAGACAAATAGCAACATCCAACGGTTATCTATTACATATGATAAATAAGCAAATTAATAAAAAAAGGAAAAAGTGGCATTATAACTAATATTTCCTAAACAAACTGAAGAAATAAAAACTTATAAAACCATCACATATGCAGCAAATATTTCTAATAATATTTCAAAGATAATATCTTTAGCCACAAATACAACAATTTCTTTTAAAACAGAAAGTAATGTGAGTACAAAATTGTTAAATGTAAAAACAAAAATATCGCAATTAAAGAAGTCTGGTATATATAAACTTAAATGTCCAGAATGTAATGCTGTATATTTGGGTCAAACCCTCAGAAATTTTGAAATCCGATACAGTGAACAATTACGAGCATACAGATTAAAACAACCAGATAGATCAAACTACGCAAAACAGCTACTTAACACCAATCATTCATTGACACCTAACACAGAACTGGAAGTACTACATATTTGTGATAAGAAACAAGAACTAGATTTCCTTGAAGAATTGGAAAGTAGAAGACACTTAAGAAACCCACAATATGAAGTCGTCAATGAACATATAAATCTAGGAACTTCTCCACTTTTAAACTGTCTTCTTAAGTGATAATTGTAAAGATCTTGTTTTCCTGGTTTTCTATATCATTGCACAGTTATACTGATCTTAATTGGGAAAATTGATATTCTGGATATCCCCATAGGGCTAATAATATCTAAGTTTTAATATTTGTAATACCGTACTCCTTCTTCTTTCCATTAACATATATGAAATCAATCACAAGGTAGGTTACTTCTTGGTCTAGCCAGAAGTAATTATTGAACATCAGGTAGACATAAAATGAAATGTAACTTCTGTCAATCTGACGATGATATTTAATATCAAAACAATTGTCAAATTTCTTAGAATTCTTAACATTTCTTTTCAATATATTGTTGAATTATCTAGAAACAGTAAGTTTAATTTGAAACAGTAATTAATTACAGTTGTTCACAGTTTTCTAATGCTCGAAAAATGAATGTTTAAATCTCCGATTATTATTGAAAAACCACTTTGTTTAGCACTTTTGTGGAGACATTGGGCACTGATATAGGATATGGTTCCTGTGCAGAGCTGGGGTTGGGGGTGTTGTTTGTGTGTCAAGTATTGAGTTTGACTTGGGTTTTGAGTGGTGACTGAGAATTCAGTCAAGTGGAAAAAAGGTGTCTAAAACGGGCAGAGAAAGAAAAGTGTCTAGAATATGTCTAGAGTTGAGAGCGAGCGTGGTTTTTCGGTAGAAAATAACCGGAGAGAAAGGCATACTCAGTTAGCAACGAGAATTGATGTTGGGCGAGAAACATGGTTTTAAAAGTGACTAGAATTGGGTAATAAAAAGTGTCTAGTATTGAGTGGATTTGGAAGACTACGTTGCGGATAGATAGTGAGATCAGGCGGGTATTGGAAATTTGAAATTAGGCGTTGGATTAGTTGGTTTGGGTGTCTCCGATTACTGGAGAGTTAATAAGAAGGATTTTGTGAGTGGATCTCCGGATTTTGAATTTTTATGTAAAAAGTGACTAGGAGACCCATAGAAAGGTGTATAGAAAGTTGTTGAGCGATGGCGGCTGACTTTCCGAGCTCGAGGAGAGGAGTTTGCGTGAGTTGAATGTATTGTGGAAGACGGGGTCGCTGATTCAAGCGAGGAGTGAAAGTGAAGTGAACAAGCCTGCCTATGTTTGTTATAGAACAGCTTTGTCGATAAAAGGACGGAATAAGGTGACGGAGAGTGTCGGCTATACTGTCTGATGTGACAATTCCATATAGTTCCAATCACCCCATTTCACATAGGCTAGCGGCATATACATAGAACATTTTCAGTTCCTATGAACTAATGTAATTTTGATGGAGAGATTAATACAATTAGACAAATAGCAACATCCAACGGTTATCTATTACATATGATAAATAAGCAAATTAATAAAAAAAGGAAAAAGTGGCATTATAACTAATATTTCCTAAACAAACTGAAGAAATAAAAACTTATAAAACCATCACATATGCAGCAAATATTTCTAATAATATTTCAAAGATAATATCTTTAGCAACGAATACAACAATTTCTTTTAAAACAGAAAGTAACGTAAGTACAAAATTGTTAAATGTAAAAACAAAAATACCACCATTAAAGAAATCAGGTATATATAAACTCAAATGTCCAGAATGTAATTCTCTCTATTAGGGTCAGACCCTTAGAAATATTGAAATCTGCTACAGTGAACACTTACGAGCATACAGATTAAAACAACCAGATAAATCACATTCCGCAAAACATCTACTTGACACCAATCATTCATTGACACCTAACACAGAACCAGAAGTACTACATATGTGTGATAAGAAACCAGAACTGGATTTCCTTGAAGTGTTGGAAATTAGAAGACACTTACGAAACTCACAATATGAAGTAATCAATGAACAGATAAATGTAGGGAGTTCTCCACTATTAAACTGTCTTCTTAAGTGATAATTATAAAAATCAGCAGATATAGTTTTCCTGGTTTTCTATATCATTGCACCGTTATACTGATCTTAATTGGAAAAATGATATCCAGGATATCACCATAGGGCTAATAATACCTAAGCTTGAATATATGTAATATCACATCTTCTTCTTTTTTCTATTAACACTTCTTGGTCTAGCCAAAAATAACTATTAAGCATCAGGTAGGCATCAAATGAAATGTAACTTCTGTCATTCTGAGGATGATATTCAGTTATCGAAACAATTGTCAATTTTTTAGAATTTTCAACATTTTTCATTATATTGTGGAATTAGCTTGAGTTTCATTTAAATTACAAAAATGTCAAACGTGGTTTGTTTATACAAGCGCCATTACGACTAGAGAGTAAACATTTAGTTCTTTCGTTTTGATGTGTTTTTCAAAACTTTTAGTGACAAAATAAACTTTTGAGTAAATTAATTTGATGTTTTTGGATTATCATGGTTCGTCGGTGCCAAGTTGATTAGAAAAATAGCCGAAATCACAAAGGCCATGTAGCTACAATAGCATCCCCACTTATTGTAATTCATTCATTATTTCACTACTGGCGTTTAGAATTGATGGCCGCAAAAATAAACGTGTTTATGAATGAATAGCCCTCTCTATATTTATTATTACTCTAAGCTTACGTCAAACTTCGTTCTTGAGTCCGCAAATTTTCAAATATATTGCCAGTAAAATAAAAAGCCTGTTACGAGAAGACATACGACGTATTTGAAAATTGGTGTTGAGAAAAAAGTAAAAAATGCAAGTGATGAAGTCTTTTTGACATATTTCGCTGAAAAATTCCAAAAAGTGGCTTCTTCAACATTATGGATCCTACATTCAATGCTAAAATCAATCCTGACTATAAAACATTAATAATCAGTTCAAACTAATAGCGTTCATTAAAATGAAGTCTATTGGTCATAAACCGAAGGAATCTAAGATTTTGTAAAGAGAATTAATTGAAATGATTCTGTACAATGGTTCCGATATAGCGAATATCTTATGCAAGGTGAGTTAAAATAAAAGAAACGAAGTAAAAACCGTGTTACAATAATCTTAATTCTATTTTATGTGCTTTTAATTATGGGTACAGTAGAATAATATGACATTTAATGATATGGAGTAAAAGGAAACAATGTTGATAGTTAATATCACTATAACCAACACGAATATTAACAGAAGGTTTATTGTAAATTCCGAAAGAGATTTGCAAGTTTATAGGAATTATTTGCAATTGAGACTACCGCATTGCAACCATAAATGGCTATTTATTTATTTTTAAATGAAAACTGTTCAACCCGTGTTGTAGTATTGCATTGTGGGAAAAGCCTCAAGCAAAATCGCCTCTTATCTTCAATTCGAAAATCCTGACGAATTCACAGGTCTCTGCTTTGGTCGAAGCTGAGCAACTCTGCTAGTAGATGGTGGAGGTGATATCATAAATTTAAAACGGCACGTAGAATGGAAATCCTCAGCCGCTACGGAAGGCCACATTGAAGATTCAATTAAAAACAAAGTTGATATAGCAAACAAAATATAACAATTCCCAGCATTTAAGACACAAACTTAACATTTACAATTGTATATTTAACATGAATATTCTAAAATAATGTATTTGTTCAGTTTATGCAATTATTATTTATTTATTCAACTCATAATACAAGATATCAGTTTAATTAATACATATATACCTAAATAAATAAATCGAGAATTCACCACAAAGTTTAACGCTTAACGCATATTCGAAAACGTAATTAATCTCATGACGTGTAATGTACTCCTATACATAAATTATAAAACAACAAAACTGAAAATATTTATGCATTGAAAAATGAAATAAAATTAATAGTGATAAATACTTTTCTCGAGTTTTTTAGGAGATATAAGTAAGGCATGTATTAGTATTATAAATGTTACGTGGCGTCCATTAAATTTCTAATATATTGTCGATCAACATTAAGTAAGAATGTTTTCACTTATTTTAAAAGACATAAAGAGCATATACTAAATGGATAGAGCTCCTTCTACTAATATTTTTTTGGAAGTTTCGATTTAACACGTTCACTGCCCTAAATGTATGTTATGTTATAGCCCAATAGTAAAAAAGATGTGTCAGAAATTTATTGCTTTGTCCAAGAAAAGAAAAAAAGGTACATTTTGTTAAAAAAGAACATTTCATTCTGTCAAAAAATAAGTGAGACAGCATATCAAAAATGGACTTTCCAAATAATGAAAATATTCTTATAACAGTATACAAAAAAAACGGAAAGATATAGAAAATCAATACAAAAAAAATCTTTTCAATAAATTAAGTTTTTAAATACACATGTTAATAAGAGTATGAGCACTACAAAAAAATATTAATAGAAATGATATCGAGAAAAAGACTCGTATAGGTTAGCAAAAATGTTTGCTTACCCCACTGAGAAATTCTTGTCATAAGAGATCCTACTGTGTGACTAAATACTTGAGTACAAAGTTTTACTTTCATTTTATTAATTTTGTCTCTATATATATGGGAATCTGTCTATTTGGAACATATTCTAAAATTTGGCTATTCACTATCTAGTTCATAAAATTGAATGATATGGTTCCATTTGGCAATAATGAATTGACCATTTTGCTTAAAATGTAAGTCATATCTTAAACGATTATTTCTCAATCAATTGAAGATATGAGGAACGCCAAATAAAGGAATAATTTCTTGATTATTCACAACAAAACCAAAATTTAAATTCTCTTCATTTCTTCTTAATTATTCCTCCTTTGTCTCATTCAGCAACAGTCTAATAGCTCCAACGTTATTTTCGCTTTGTTCTCAAACTGTTGATACTACCTTTAACCCTATACTTTGACATTTGTCAATTAAAGTCTTCGGTAGAATCTTTAGAACTCTGGAATTATGAGGGCCTTCACTAAATGTAAAACAGCTTTTTTTTCAGAACCATCATCTTGTAGCCCTATTATAATATATTTTGCCCTCTGGTAACTTAATTGACTGCTAATAGGCATTTCGTCAAAAATCAATATACAAAATGTTTCATTCACCATTTTCGTTTTTTCTATTTTGCTTTTAAGTGACAGAAATATATGTTCATTTATGCCTGGCTCATGATGTTTTGGCGAGAAGGTTGTCGAAAGTCCTTCTTGATGGCAAAGCAAATAGTTTGTTCAAAAGTTGGTATACTTTGGCACTATTTTTATAACGACCTTTGGGACGTAATTGTTGATTTTTCATTTGACTTTTAATAAATGTAGGATAATTTACATATTTTAAGTTTGCCACTTTTTCAGCTGCACAGAAACGGCCTTTAATTAATTTTTTTCCTATTTGCTACACTCTTTCACTCTTGAATATAATTTTTTAGCTTTTGGCGTTAATTGAACTGCTCCAGATACGTTGATTTCTTTCAAGATGGATCCTCCTAAAAGTTAGAAGTTATAATATTTATTAAGCTTCATTATAATAACTAACTTTGTTATGTGTTCTTGGTATAAACCTTTTAGGTGTCTCAAGTCTATTTTTACGTGTTTCAGGTCTTATTACTTCATACTTTCCATCTAATACAATTGGATACTCTTCGTCTAAAAAAAACCAAATCTATTAAAGTATGTTGATAAAATCTAAATTAAATACAATATATTTATTCATAACCAAAAATTACCGTATCTTGTACTTGGTCCAGGCTTAGGATCCAAATATATATCACCAATTTTAACAGTAAATCATTTTCAACAATTTTGTCCGTATCATCTACTGTGATTTCTGGAATTAAAATAAAATAAATTAGTATGCATATATGAACTATGTCAACATATAGGATAAGAATGGGTGATTTTTTATGATATACCTATTTCTCTAGTTTAAAATCTACTTTCGTGTTTTTACATTAGAATTTATGATTTATTCACTTACCATCAGGTAAATTCAAAGTTGGGATTGCTGTATTTTTAAGACCTCGTTTTGTGCCTAAGACTTTACAGTCGCTAGAAAAATGTTCGTCACACACTACATACTTTTTATAAATCTCTTCGGTAGACAAATCTTCATAATTCAATAGTCGTATTTTCGAAATCCACTCACTATATATAATTGATTCATTTTTAGGAAAACGATACATTTTTCCTTCACGATTTGTACATTTCGGTACGCAACATTTCCTTTTAGTTAAAGGAGGTCGGTAATCTGAATCCATTTTAGGAATACTCAGTTAGTCTTCATATAAGCACAAGGGACAAGTTTAGTTTTTAACAAAAGAAATAAACTGCGGTTCGTTTCTTACAACTGCTCTCTCGTTTAGAAAATACTAGGACGTGGTGTCCTCTTATATTCAATAAAAGGTTTATATATTTACAGTCATTACAGAGACATCTACCTAAACGTAGAACAATTATAATGAATAGAGCAACAACCTTTGACAGCGCCGTCCTGCGGTTGTGTTAAATATATAAATAAGTTTTGGCGGGGGTATATTTGCTCTCTTTTCTATCCGTAGAGTAGTATTCGGTGACGAACACTCTCTTTCTGTATGAATTGTACCTAGAATGAAGCTATTCCATAATCAAAAACTACGTCGGAATATAGATTACTCTATAATAATCGTAGAAAAAGTTAGTTCTAATATTTAGAATCATTTACTTTTTCTCACAGTTCCTAATAAATTTCAAGTTCAATGCTTGCATAATAGTTGTCAGTTATAACCAATCTCCCAGTATTTAACAAGGGATTAGCTAGTTCAGCAAACCGAACCAAACAATATTGGCGAGCTGAAACACAGAACACGTGATGTTTGCAGATTGTTGCCAAATTCTCAAAGTTTCAGTTTACGACCCACATATTGGAAGCTCCGTGTGCAGAATGCCTTAACGGTTAGCGGAAAAATTACATTAGGACAGTGAACGTGTTAAGAATTCATTTTATGTCCAGTCGAGTATTTATGTTCTACATAATAATATTCATCTCTGTTTTATATTTAAATACAATTGTTCTCATGTAATATATTTGTCTAAAATTAAGAATGCTGGCGTACAATTTTAAATGGCGACGAGACGGAAAAATAGCATTAGCACTGTGTACGTGTTAAGATTTATAAATAATTATTTCATTACAAAAAATGAAATATAATTTTATTTGTTGGAATGAAATAATTATATAATAAACTGTAAAATTTACCAACCCATAATCTAAACTACCAAATCCAAATGTTCTGCCTGAAAGAATATTAGTTCTGCCACCCGCAAGAGGTGCGCTCAGATCGACGCAATACCAGCTGTACGGGAACAATCACTCTCTTAATATATTACTTTCTCTTTGATTCTTCGCAAGGTCTAGAATGAAGCTAAACCATAATAAAAAACTACGTCGGGGTACAGAAATTCTATAGAAATCGTAGAAAAATATAGTTTATTCTAATATTTAAAATCACTTATTTTTTCTCACGGTTCCTAATAAATTTCAAGTTTAATGCTTGTATAATATTTGTCAGTTTTTACCAATCCCCCAGTATTTAACAAGGGATCAAATAGTTCAGCAAACCAAACCAAATAATATTGGCGAGCTGAAACACAGAATAGGTACGTGATGTTTGCAAAACGTTGCCAAATGCTCAAAGTTTCATTTTACGACCCACATATTGGACGTAGGTTGTATTTGTATATCTAAATTAACACAGATCCCTGCGAACCACATATGGGGAATACAAATTTAAATTGCCACGTCTAAGGCATTCTGCACACGGAGCTTATCGTCACAGACGCGTACAAGAATCGTCTTGCAGCAACGATTCCTTTATTCCTTTAAATCCGCAAACGAGCAAATTTTAAGCGTATTTGATCGTCCTGTTGATTTGCTTAATTTTTGTAGTAGTTTCAAAGACGTCAAGTGATGAAGAGGATCTACTTTTGCTTAGTTATCTTCGTCACCGCAAAAAGAAGAAACCGAGGACATTTTAGGTACATCTCTGTATCTTCAAAAACTTTAAGGAAGGTTTATTTATTGGTCGCCAAAGAGTTGTCAGAAGATGATTCAAAATTTCAGACATTTTACAGAATGTCGGAAAATACATTTAAAGATTTGGTGTTAATTGTGAGTCCTACCATTAAAATACTAATATGTGTCAGTCCAGACTGCGATAAGTAATACACAACTATATTTATGAATAAATCATGCTCCCTCATACATAAATATATTAGTTATCAAGATCATGTAAATAACTATCATTTTGTATAAAACCATGTCGCTATAAATGGATAGCAGGCGAGTTATATTATTGGTTGAAACTGGAGATGTTGATTCCTGGTACTGAGGATAATAAGGGAATCTTGAGCTAGTGCTTGAAGCATCTCGTTTGATATTGATAGAAGGAGGCATGCTTTTAGTAATTATAAGATTATTACTAATAATAATAATAATGAATAACAAAACAACAATAAATAACAAAACTTATATTTTAATAAACTTAACCTTGCTGACTAAGCTTTTTCAGTAACATCTTTTCTTGAATATTTTTTCTTGTAGGGTATTTATTATATTATAAACATTTATAATTTTCAATCATTTGTACAAATTTCGACGTTTCATCGACCATTTTCAATTTTTAGTTTCCATACAAAACAACGTGTTCCTAAACCCGCGTACTGCAAGCGACACCGCTGTACCACCGTACATAAACAAATGAATAGTAAGTTCACTCGACGTCGGCTCTTTGATGTAACGCTGTTAAAGGCTTTCCGAAAAACGATCGTAAAACCGCACGTGTCTCGAGTATACAGGGGTCGCGCGAATTACTACCGTCATAGCTTGTTGATTTATAAATTGAGTGTTTGGTACGGGGGCTAATAAAAATGTACATTGTTAGAAAACTATTTCAAAAAACGATAGGTATTGTTTTGTTATGCAGGGTACGTTTTAGTATTTAATAGGGAATATAAAATTGCTCATAAGAAATAAAATAGAATCATCGATTAAAATAGCTTTTATTACATTATATAAATAAAATAATTCATCACAAATGTACAAATATATACAGTAGAACCTCGATAAGAGAAAGACCGAGGGAGACGGTAAATAATTTGAGTTATTGAGGTTTCTATTTACTAAGGGTTTAAGTTAAGGAATTTTTATTGGTTTATATTTTTACTTACGGATGTCCGTTTATGAGCTTGGTTCAGGAATTATAGAGATATACGGCTGCAAGCTAATGATACAAATAAGTTACTGTACTGAGCCATTTGGTAAACACGTGTTAATTCATTTCAAATGACGACTCATTGATAGATGATTCAAGTTACAAAGGTCGTCGTCGTTACAACATTGAGTTACTGACGTGCGATGCCCAAATTATTCGTTTAAGTTATAGAGGGTTCGTATTTTAAGTAAAGGAGGTTTTGGACTCCGAGGGGAAGGGAGCACCAAATTTTATGAATTTATAGAGGTTATTATGTTATCGAGGTTTAAGTTATCAAGGTTCTACGTATATAAATACTTAGAATTAATCAAATCCTCATGTATACATTACAATATAAAAATAGGAAGCATGAACAACTATATATTTAAAATAGTTAAAAATTAAACCAGATTCTATAACATTCTTTAGAATTTGTTTTGCATATAAGAACAATATTGAATAATAACATATAGTTAAGAAAGTAATCCTAAACCAAACTTATGAAGCAAAGCAAAAAGGAATAATTACAAATTTTGTAATATTTGTAATTTTGTATTGGGTTTATAAGATTTTTTAAGTTTTATTTCACGATTTGCAAATTTAATTGTGTAATATAAACGCACTCTTGTATAAAGAGATAAGAAATAACTTAAAGGAAAATTTTTACAAGGATGCGTAAATGATACATTTTTAAAAAGATCTTTTAACGATAGAATTTTTACATGCTAATTTATTGAAGTTAACTACAAATATATCTTCAAGCTGGGTAACATATCCAACAAACTTCTGGCTAGGTACATTGAGCCCACCAAATGGAAAATTTGTATTGCTGACATAGGCTTTTGTCTGAGAAAAAATGGTTGTTCCTTTTCTTAAGGTGTTTCTTTCATTAAAAGCAATACATATGTCGCAGGAATGTTGCTGCATACATTTTTTTAATAAATAACCAGTAACGTAAACTAACGCGTTGCCATCGGTACTGTTCAGATTCCTGTAATCAGTTGTAAAGACTTTCAAAGGATTTGATGGTTCTATTGACGGTAAAATGAGATCTTCACAGTTTTTTGCCAAGTCTGGAGTAATATTTAACAACAATTCATTAATGTTATTAGTGCAGTTGGCGCCGTCAACATGGTCTAAATACTTCAGAGTAAACAACTTTTTGAATGCTCTAGAAAACTGTATAGGCGTAGGGTTTCTTGAATTACCACAACAGTTTCTAACTTGCCCAAAAAAGTTTTCAAGGCAGTCTTGGTTTAAATTTCTTGTCAGTAAAAAGGTGTAACCCTTTGATTTTAATATACCCCAAAGGGCTTTTACTGATTTTATTGTAAGCCTCCACCCAAATATAAATTTCACTTTATTTGTTGAATATTTTCCTTCACTGTTAACCACACGGACATTTTTCAGTAAAGTTTCAAATTCTTCCATTAGCTAAAACTGTTGTTGGGTACCCATGAATGGATTGAAATTAGTTAAATGGCACGAATTTAATAAATAGAAAACATCATTCATTGTTTTAATGAATTTAGCAGTTACTTTGGCATCTGCAGGCAAAACTTTAAAATCAATGTACGTATTAAGAGCAAGTGCAACAGAATGACTAAAAATCTGAGAAGCATATTTTACTTTCATTTTCTGAAAATTATTTAAAACATATGCTCGTCTGTTAATTTTGGACAGAGTCTAAATTCCTTTTTTTTTCAATATTGTAAAATGTATCCAAATACATTTTATTGGTAGTTCCTTCTGGTAACTCAAACCAGTAAGAAAAAAATTGTTCCTAGTAGATTTAAGTAAGTGTGGCACGTCAAAAAAGTAAACAAGCTTGATATTATCTACGTAAAAAAACATTGTCTGTGCTCAATTTAAGGTAGCTTTTAACTAATGTTTGGAAGTTAGAACCCTGATCAGACACCACACCTAGCACGTTTAGACCGATATCACGTAACTTTCTGTTTCGAACAAAATGTCTTTTATTTCATTCGAAGGCGCCGTTGATTTATAAAAGAAGTAGGCAAGCGGTTGTTTGCAGCTGCTTGATACATCCCGTGCCATAACAACTAATGCACTAGTTGCTGGTTCGGATTCGTTTTCTGCTGAAAGTGATTCTTGGAAGCCTAACATTTTATCCTATGATAAATCATAAAATAAATGAGTTTTCAATGACATCTCATCAAGGCATATAATGCAATATTTTTCTTTATCACTTAATAGTCGAGATCTAAGATCAATAAGGCGAAAAATAAATTCGTTAAAGCCTGGGTTTACTGCCCAACGGCGGCTAAACCAGTTGAGCGTGCTTTTGGAAGGTAACCGATAAAAAGTAGGAAATTTTTTGTATGCTTTAGGTCCTAAAAAGTAAACGCTCAAAGCAAACTTTTTAAAATCGTTTGTGTACCTACAACCTTTAGGTGATTTATTTAATGAACTTATCTGAGACGTTAGAAGTTTGCAGGCATCTTCTGAGTAGTTAGTTTCCAAATATTTGGAAATATCTTCAAACGATATTCCGGTTTCCAACTTTTTTGAACATTGAACAGGCACAGTTGATTGTTTCAAACACTTTATCTCCTCTCTGTACACTTTTTTTTCGAGGAGTATTGGCCGTAAGCGTCATTGAGGTCTGTGAATGTTGATCTAAAACAAATCAAAAGTTCTATAAAGGATTAAACTTTCGCCACCACTTTTAAATGAATATTACTTATTAACCACGAAATCATAATAGACGTGAAAATAAAAAAATGTTTAATTTAAATCATTCATAGCGTAGCTTTTAGAAATGTATCTAGCTATAAAAAATCATTAAATACCTCTGGTAACCACAGAAGCTAGAGTAGAAACATCGTTACCACTTTCAATATTTTCTGAAAAAAAATCGCCTTCTGTTTGAACATAAACATCTTGATATTTCATATCGTCTGAAAAATAAAATTGCTATAAAATATTTAACTTACATATATTTATTTTATCCAAAACACGCCATCGATAAGTATAATAACATACCTTCACTGTGCAGCATTGTCTTAAAATCAGTTTGAACTGCGACTTCCTTTAAATTTGCAAATTATTTGAAATACCTAGTAAAAATATACAAGACCAAATCCTATTGTCAGAAGTATTGTTTAGGTACTAAAAATTTTGGAACTTACTATTTTTTGCATTATATTGCAGATTTGTTCTGCTGTTACTGCACATATAATATTCTTGGGAAAAGTGTCTATAGCACACTCTTAATGTTTTGTTGCATTGCTCTGCGTCCAAATTGGCATACCTGTGACAATCAACAAAGCCTAAGGCCTGTTTCCAACGTTGACATCTGAAAAGATATATAGGTAATATTTTATTTTGAAACACAATAACATCTTTTACACTGCTTTTTATAACAAAATTACTAATATTCTTTGCTAAATAATATTGTAAAATTTACCTTGTGTCATCCTTGGGAAATCTGAAGGAAGATGTTTTTGCCCAATCTCTACTTCTACAGCCGTCCACACAACACATTCGTGGCATTTTCTTTTTAATAAATATTCCGTAATAATAGTCAAATAGTTCACTGAAAAGACAGTCCACCCGGTATACTATCAACTCCGCACGTACCTTCAACTACAAAAGACACACGGTAACTGTATATCGATCGATTCGGAGTCTGTGGGTTATCTGTGATTCGGAGTTTCAGGATACCGAAAAAGAAAAGCATCGGAGACCGAGTGAGATAGACATCGCGCTAGGAGGAGCTTAAAGTGAACCTACTATACGGTGGCTGTACGCCCAGCAATTTACTGCTTGACTGCTTTGACGAATCAACGCCGCAGCTGGCTCGTGTACTGATTTCTATAAGAAAACACATGAGCAGCACAAAAGCGTATACGTTCCGTACGTCGCATCTAATACGCGTCTATGACGATGAGCTCCGTGTACAGAATGCATTAACGGTTAGCGGAAAAATAGCATTAGGGCAGTGAACGTGTTAAGATTTAAATTATATGTCTAGTCGGGTACTTATGCTCTACATAATAATATTCATCTCTGTTTTTATATTTGCATCTTATTGTTCTCATGTATATTGGTCTAAAATTGAGAATGCCGGTAAACAAATTTAAATGGCGACATGTAACGGTTAGCGGAAAAGTAGCATTCACACAGTGAACGTGTTAATATTTAAATTCATTTTATGTCTTGTATGATTATGTTCTACATAATAATATTTTTCACTGTTTTTGTATTCAGTATCTAGTTTTAGTATTTGTTAATCATGTTATATAAAATAAATAGTTAAGTTTATGTCAAAGTATCGGTCTTTAAAAAATATTGTACGCCTCGCGAACGAAAATTAGTGTTTTGCCTACGGCTCATCCTGGAATCTGCTTGCGTTGGCCTAGAAAGCACTATTTCTAATTTATTCATGGAAATTATTTTATTTTTCAAAATATAATCAAAAGTTATCAAACTCTCTAGAAAATACTGGAATTTTTCAGTAAGTATCAGTTTTTGAAAAATTGTTCGTATTTCATGAAAGATCCAGAACTTTACTCTCTCACTATCAGGAAATCACCTACATTTTTAGAAAATGGGTTTCATTTTCGAAAAAAAATTGCTCAAATTTTCCAAAAGAATCTACAGTGTTATCGAACTTCTCCGGTCGGTAGCATGGTGCAAATATTTCAAGTAACATCTCAATTCCGTGTTAAAATTTCATTTTACAGTGTGGTTTTGTACGCTACTGAACATGAAGCTGTCGGTATAGTTGGGTTTTAATGATGGGATAAGTTGATTTGAGAAACGTGTCGGTGCTAGTCACGTGTAAGATACACAAATTTATTATAATAAAGCGATTTCCTACAGGGGTTGACAGAAAATTGGTTAATAATAATAATAATAGGACTATTATCATATGGTATTAATCGGGTCGGCGATAAGTAGGATATAAAATAGAAACAAAAAATCTCAAGATAACAAGAAGTAAACAACCTTATCGCACAATCAAGACAATCATTTAATATACATGGTGTCCCAACGAAAAGTACCCACTCTAAATAACTCTTGAGGCAATAACTTTCTAAAAAAGTGGTGAAATATTTCGACCTTGATTTCAAGGAGGGAACACTCCACCATAATACTTGTATATGTAACGCCCCCCTCTAATCTACACAGTCACTCCCTTAAAAAATATTAATAGAATTGTTGACTATTTTTGGGAAAGTGTTTTAAACCGTGCCTAATATAGCCGCTAATATTATTTTTTAAATATGACTGAAGCCTCAAAAATCATGTATTTTAAGTAACGTTTCAAATTTCTCACGGAACCGCGAATACTTGTCACGTCACCACTGTGACATTATTTTCAAAACACCAATGAAATGTCAATAGTTTTTTCGTAATACCTAGTTGTTGCTATAAAATATGAATTGAAAGTTTTATACATGTTGTGCGGTGCCTCCGTGTGCGACTACTCCAGTAAAAATACCTGAAAACCTGTTTATTCTCTTCCCACATTCGGAAAATAAAAGGAAAATGTGGTTCCAACTTGCAGGCAGGGATCCGGCACTTGTTACTACATAATCTAAAATTTATATAAACGAAGAAGCTCAGATTTTTGGGACATGTTATGTTAATGTTTGTTTCTTTACTTTAGGATTTATTAATTAAACATTAACACTTGATTTTATATTGTTCTTTATTGAGTACATACACCTGAGCCAAGGTTCGAGAACATCGCTTAACTGTCACTGCCCATGACAGCTGCCATTGCCAACTTTACATTAGTGGCAGTGACTACATAACGTACAGACGTACCTCTAAATAACCTAATCCTACATCCCCCTTTCTTAAGTAAGATAATCAAAACTGATTCAGTTTTGGAGGAGGTCGCGAAATTCGACCTGATGATGTGATACAAGTTTTTTTAATAAATTTAGCCTCCAAATCCGAATCACTTTCTGAACTGTCCTTCATTTTATTTTCATCTACAACTATAGTAATGCTTTCTTCATAAACACTACTTGCATCACTGTTCGATTCCGAATCTCCATCATTAACACTTTCTTCATTATGATTATCATCTTCGGTAGTTTCACATTGTTCATTTTCAAGTCTATTTTCAAAATTTACAACCACTCTCTCTTCTCTCACACTTTCCTTATCATTACTAATATTATCATCATCCTTTAATTCTATAAAATATTTAATTTCATTATGATTTTCCTCCTTTGCTGATGAATAATGGTTTTCTGAATTATTTAGAAAATGTTCATTTCCTACCGGTTTAATGAATTTCCGATTTCTTATTAGCATAGAACCATTATTCATTTGCAATCTATATGTTCTATCTCTTAGTTTACTAACAACTTTACCAAGAAACCAATTACCATTTGGTTTTGTTTGAACATAAACTGACTGATTTGTGTACAATTCAGGTAAGTTTTTAGTTGCATTTTTATTATAATATTTTTGTTGCAGTTCTTGTTTTTCCTTAATAATTGTTTTATTATATTCTTTTGCAATTCTAGGTTTTGACTGATTTTTTGTAATTATTAAATTTGTTCTTAATTTTCTCGACATCAAAATTTCAGATGGTGATATGTTTTCAAAAATGGGTGTAGTACGATAATGTAGAAGAGCCATATATAAATCTTTCTTTTCATTAAATATTTTCTTAAACATTTTTTTTATAGTTTGTATATGTTTCTCTGCTATGCCGTTAGACTGAGCATAGGTTGGAGACGAAACTATATGCTTAAATTCCCATTGTCTGCTAAAAGTTTTGAATTCTTGTGATGTAAATTGTGGACCGCCATCACTTACAAAGGTTACTGGAATCCCATGCCTAGCAAAAATTGACTTAAGATTTGTTATGACCATATGGCTTGTTGGATTATTCAATTATTCTGCTACTTCTACATATTTTGAAAAATAGTCAATGACTAAAAGATATTTTTTCCCTTTTATTTCAAAAATATCGCAGCCTATTTTATTCCATGGTAAAGCTGGTATCTCATGTGGCTTTAAAGGTTCCTTATTCTGAGAATTGGCATAAGTAAGGCACTGGTGACAATTTGAAATTTTCTGTCTTATTTGATCAACCATACCAGGCCAGAATAAAGAATCTTGTGCCAATTTTATGCATTTGTTTACCCCTAAATGACTATAATGAATACGATCTAACATTTCTTTTTGAAGTGACTTTGGAACTACCAGACAATTGTTTCTAAAAATTAATCCATCAATGACAGTTAATTCTGATTTATAAGGACAAAATATTTTAACTTGATTTTTAACTTTTTTATTTGAATTAGGCCAACCGTTTTTAATTAGTTCTTTAAGATCATTCAAAACTGTGTCTTTATTCGTTTCAATCACAAATTCATTTATTTTTTCAGGTGTCGCATTCAATTCTAATTTAACCATACATACATGACCCTCAATGTCATCATCCAACAAATCCACTTCCTTCTCTACAAGATATGCACGAGACAAAGCATCTGCTAAAAGCAAGTCTTTTCCGGGCTTATAGCGCAACTCAAAATCAAATTTTTGAAGTTGTAACAACATTCTCTGCAACCTTGCAGGACATTTATTCAACGGCTTTTTGAAAATGGAAATAAGTGGTTGATGATCTGTTTCAACAATTACCCTACGACCAAAAATATACTGATAAAATTTAGTTAATCCAAAACAAACAGCATACAACTCTTTTTCGATTTGTGCGTACCTCGTCTGAGTGTCTGTTAATGCCTTTGAGGCATACGCACATAGAAGATTATTCTGCAGAAGACAAGCTCCTACTCCTGATTTTGAGGAGTCTACTGAAATAACTGACTGTTTATTTATATCAAAAAATTGTAAAACCGGATTTGTTGTGAGAGTTTCTTTTAAATCTACGAAAGCTTTTTCTTTGTCCTCATCCCAAATGAATTCATTTTCCTTTTTTAATAAACTTCTAAGGGGCTCAGTTTTATCTGAAAAGTTTTTTATAAACCTACTCACATAAGTAAGCATACCTAAAAGTCTTTGTATGTCCTGTTTATTTTTAGGACATGGCATTTCTGAAATTGCTTCAATTTTAGAATTGTCTGGACGAATACCTTTATTATTTATTATATGACCCATGTACTTAATTTCTTTTTGTCCAAACTTGCATTTGTTTAAATTGAATTTAACATTATTTTTCCTAGCAGTATCCAAAACTTTTTCTAATCTCAGATCATGTTCTTGTTTATTTCTACCCCAGATGATTAAATCATCTATATAAATATCAGAACCTTCAATTTTATCAAAAATACTTCTAAAGCGTTCTTGAAAAATTTCAGGAGCACACTTTATACCGTAAGGTAATCGTAAGAATTTGTACCTACCATATGGGGTTCCAAATGTACAGAGCTTTGAACTCTCGTCATCTAATGGGATCTGATAGAAACCACTTGTAGCATCTAAAGTACTAAAAATAGTTGCTCCAGCTAATTTACTGGACACTTCTTCAAATGTAGGAATTCTACAATATTCTCTTTTAATTACATTATTTAGATCCTTAGGATCCAGACATATTCTTAATTTACCATTTGGTTTACGTACTAATACAAGAGCATTCACCCAGTCAGACGGACCCTCAACCTTTATGATTTTCTCCCTTTTTAGCTCCTCTAGACTTTCCTTTAGGGGTTCCAACAAAGGAAAGGCTACCCTTCTTATTGGATTAACGACAGGTTTTGCATTTGCTTCTAGACTAATGCTACATTTTTGACTAATACAACCTATGCCAGAAAATACATCTTGATATTTATTTATTACTTCTGTGTACTCATTTTGTGTGTAAACTGATTCAATTCTTTTAATTAAATTTAACTTTTGAGAAGCAATCAACCCTAGAATTGCAGAAGTATTACTATTTACAATAAAAAATTCCAAATCATATGCATTATTGTTTTTAAAACAACTCAAATTACATTTTCCGCAAACTTTTAATTCATCACCAGTATATGATTTTAATTTGTAATCAGATTTCTTAATAATTTTAGGAGATAATCCTAGACTTTTGAAGAGATCAAATGACAATATATTAGCCATTGCACCTGTGTCAATTTTTAATTTAATTGTTTTATTATTTATTTCTAGTGTAGTTACCCATTCATCCACATTGTCATTTGTATTTACACTGTCTATAGAGCCTATAAACAAAGAATTTTCAGCATTTTCATTAATTACTTCTTCTACTTCTACTATCTCATTCACTCTTCTTTTATTCTTTTTCTTGTAGCACTTACTTTCAAAATGATTTTGAAATTTACAAAAATTGCACATCTTACCATGAGCAGGACATTTATTTACTGGATGATTTAAACCACACCTCGTACAATTATTAATAAATTTCTTACTTTCTGGATTTACATTTTTCTTTCCACGATTGATTTTTCCATTGAATTTCTCCTTCTGAACATAATCCACTGCCGCCTCATGATGTATCTCATTCATTGCTTCACTTCTTTCTTTGGACATTTCCAGAATTGCACATTTTTCAATAATCTTTTCCAAACTAGTGGAATCTTCTTCTTGTAATAATTTTTCTCTAATTGATGAATTCTTGACCCCACAAATAATAACTGTTTTTGTAAGATCTTCTTGCAAAGTTCCTAGTTTACATTTCATTGCCATTTTCTTTGCTTCGGTTATAAACTGGTCTAGAGATTGTCCCTGAGTTTGCTTAAATGAGAAAAATTTGTATCGTTCGTAGGTTAAATTTTCTCTAGGCAAAAAATGTGCTTCAAACTTATCGAGTAAAGTATTAGGTTTATCTTTTTCAGCGTCAGTAAACTGAAATGTAGTATAAATTTTGAAGCCTTCTTCCCCAATGAAATGAAGAACTTGTGCACACTGAATGGCCTCATCTTTTTTATTAATTTCACTCGCAACTAAATAGTTTTCAAAACGGTACCTCCATAGCTTCCAAATTTTCTGCTAAGTTTCCCGCCATTTGCATGGGTGCTACTCCTCGGCTGTCTCCCATTTTTCTTTATATTGCAAAAATTTTACACCGCTGGTTTTAACTTTTTGTGTCTAACTATTCTGACTGCGCAATGTTATGTTAATGTTTGTTTCTTTACTTTAGGATTTATTAATTAAACATTAACACTTGATTTTATATTGTTCTTTATTGAGTACATACACCTGAGCCAAGGTTCGAGAACATCGCTTAACTGTCACTGCCCATGACAGCTGCCATTGCCAACTTTACATGAGTGGCAGTGACTACATAACGTACAGACGTACCTCTAAATAACCTAATCCTACAGGACATCCCCCAGGTTTTGCTCGAGCGGCTGATGTTTTTCTGCGCAGGTACTCCTTCGTAATTCCTATAGGGTTAAGATCCGGAATAGAGAATTCTGGGAAAGCGAGGGAAATCCACAACCTCATGGGATCGTCTGGTATAGACACATGTTTGTGTTCCTTCGGGAAAGGGGGCATCTGCATATCAAGCTGAGTTATACGCTAAGTTGAAATGTGCGCAGGTAAACCTAGACAGTGGTTATGTGGACCTCAGATTAACAAAATAAAATAAATATGTTTGTTTTGATTTTTTCTTGCCCCAAACATCGAGTCACATTCTAGGCTCCCTTGCGGACACTTCCACTGATATGCCATATTTACAAAGTCTCTTTAGTTGCAGGAAAGATGAAATTAGAAGTTTGATTCAAAATTTGTTAAAAAGTTATGCAAATAAAAAAAAGTCATAAGAATTTATGCATTTGAGTCCCTGCTTTTAAAAATAATTAATAATACTTGAATTTTATTTAATAAAGGCATATTCTTATATAAATTCAAAACAACTATTTGTTGTATCCTTGGATACCTTTGTGGTTATAACTAAAAGTGGCAACATTACTTAAAATTTCAGTACTTGTTCAATGTGTCAATACTAATCCTATTTAGTAGTTCTGTCCTTGTTTACTTACCATATAAAGAGAGAGAGAGAGATATCGTCAGAATGTGATGGACGATCATTTCGAATACAAGGTAGTATTGTAGTGAATAATGTCAAACCTGGTTTGTTTATAGGAGCGCCATTACAACTAGAGAATGTACGTTTAGTTCTTTTGTTTTGATGTGTTTTGCAAGACTTTTAGTGACAAAATAAATTTTTAAGTTAATTAATTTAATGCTTTTGGATTATCATAGTTCGTCGGTGCCAAGTTTGTCAGAAAAACAGCCGAAATTACCAAGGCCATTTACCTACAGTACCATCCCCACTTTTTGTAATTCATTCATTATTTCACTACTGGCGTTTAGAATTGTTGGCCGCAAAAATGAACGTGTTTATGAATGAATAGCCCTCTCTATGTTTATTATTACTCTAAGATGTGGACCGATACATACCTATATACATCGACAGTCAGGCGGCAATCACGACCCTGAATGGATATACTATCAACTCAGGACTTGATGCTGATTGTCGAGAACGACTTGCTGACTTAGCAAGGCGGAATGTAGTGTGGCTAGAATGGATAACGGCCCACTCTGGTTTTGAAGGCAATGAAGGGGCGGATTCACTGGCAGCAGCCCCTTTTAGCCGCCCGGACCCGATCTTGGGCCTTGTAAAACAAGCAGTAACTAAGGAGACGAGGAATTGGTTGGAAACCAACACCTCACTCATTGGAATGCTCTGCAGGGTCTAAGGGAGTCCAATCTTCTACTAACAAGGTTAGACATGAAGTAGGACCTTTTTGTAATTTTTGGAGAAATTTCAGTTTGTTGGCACGATAGAGTCGCCGGAGTGTATACAAGTAACCAATTTTATGATTGGATATTGTTCAGGATATCTCACAGATAGACTCTATCAATTTTCAGCTCATCAGAGCCTGTACAACGGGTGTTATGGTACTTAAAGTACGACTTTTTGATCATTATTTGAGAAATTTCAGTTTGTTAGCACGATAAAGCCTTCGGAGTGCAGCAAGTTACTAATTTTATGATTGAATATTATTCAATATATCTCACAGATGAGCTCCATTTATATTCATCTTACTAAAACCAGTACAACGAGTGCTATGGTACTTGAGGTACCAAATTTTTGTATTTTTTGGTGAATTTTCTTTTTGTTAGCACGATACAGCCTCCAGAGTGTACATAAGTGACCAATTTTATGATTGAATATTTTTCAGGGCATCTCATAGATGAACCTTATCGATTTTTGGCTCACCAGAGCTAGTACAACGGGTGCTACGGTACCTGAAGTGCCACGTGTTTGGTCCTTTTTGGAGAGATTTCGGGTTGTCAGCACGATACAGCCTCCGGAGTGTATACAAGTGACCAATTTTATAATTGGTATTTTTACAGGCGTCTCACAAATGTACCCTATTGATTTTCAGCTGACTAGAGCGAGTACAGCCGGTCCTATAAATCCAGATATACTACATTTTTTGAGAAATTTCGGTTTGTTAGCACGATACATCCCCCGAAGTGTATACAAGTGACAATTTTATGAAAAAATATTACTCAGAGCATCTCGCAGATGCGGAAAAGTTAGTTTTAATCTTTAAAACCGTTTATTTTCAGTTCAAAAAGAGGCATGTCTCTTTATAAAATGATTTCAAACAGAGCCCACAATTAGATTGAAATTAATATGTAAAAAGTCATATGCCATTTGTCATTGTTTTGTTATACCAATCCTGTGATGTGATTCTGTTGTCTTTTCATGAATTGGACTTTAAACTGACGTAAGCCACCTGCCATATTCTAGGCATCACTTTTATTTCAAACAACGTCCCAAATAGGATTAAAATTAATATGTTAAAAGTTATATATGTCATCTGCCATACTCAAACTATTAATTCTAATTGTTTACAAAGATTCTTTGCAACATATGTTCGTTTATATTATAAATTATAACATAAAATGAGCGAATCAATATGTTACATGTTTTTATTTCCAAATTTGATATTCATCAACAGATTATAAATAATAGATTAATTACAATAATTTACTTTTAGATTTTGATTTCTTTTTTGTATATTGCAAATATACTCTACTAGAGTCAATTTTTGGAATGTCACTACGACTTTTCAGTTTTCTTAAATTATTCCCGCAATAAGCGACAGCTTTAACTTGATATTCTTGAGTTTCATCATCCCAATCAATACCGTTTATCAAATTATCCAGATAAACTTTCGGAATACTTTCTTTGATAACAAATTGTATCAATGACAGTTCCTTAGCTAGAGATTTATTAGTGTGTAGTAATGTACAAATTTCATTCTGGTATTCGTTTTCTTTGGTTAGTAAAATCTCCGAGGCTTTCTTTACAAGTTTTTCAGTTTCTGCTATTTTCGCATCCAACTCTTTATCTTCTTCTTGAAGATCGGAATATTCTTTTTTCACTAGCGTTTTTTCTTTTTCTTTGTAATAAAGTATTTCTTTCAATAAAAGATGAGAATTGTCTAGGTGCTGCAGTTCCTTAGCTGTATTTTCCAACATCTCCATTTGCTGTTGAGCTTTTTCAATTATATTTTCACCCCCTATTAATATCTTTTTTTGAATCATATCTATTCTGTTTTGTAGGTTGTTTTTTTCTATTTCTATTTCATCTAATTCGTCTTGACTTAAACTCGTTCTGCTTCGTTTCCTCTCTTTTCTTTCCAATCTTAACTCCCTAGCTTCTAGGATCGCCAATTGCTGCCTCAGCTCCGCAATTTTAGCTTCGAATCTTTCTATAACGCTTTTAGCTTCGACGTTGATGGTCACGTGATTTTGAATGTGTTTCACTCTGTCTGCATACATAAGTGTGTACATATTTTCTTCGCAATCCTGAACTCTGGGGCTGACCATTGCTATCATTGCCGTCAGTGAATTCCCTCCCAGAGAATCCTGGAGTAATCTAGTCAATTTTGAATTTCTATAAGGGATATGTGTTGCTTTACCATCTACCAATGCTGCAATGGAAAAATAAAATCAGAACGAATAATCGAGGGAATAGTGGAAATTTTACAATAAAATAAAAGCATAAAAAATAATCTTCTAAAAATGGACAAGACGAATAACGGGAAATGAATAAAAGAGCCTAACGGACCACAAAAAACAGGAAATGTATGGAAAAAAGTATGAGAGTACGTTAAATGGACAGTCAAAGAGAATAGAAAATTCAGAAGCATATATAGAATGAAACAGGAGAGGAATGTGAAGAATACTTTACAAAAAATGAAATTCTCCAAGAATTAATAAATATATACGACGAGGTCCACAGATTCACTATTTCAATAAATTTGGTATAACGAAAGTTGCTATTTAGTTACTGAAAATAGAAGAAAATTTAATTTAAACAAGAATATTTTCATTGCTTCCCAAAATATTTGCCTTTTGTATGCGATTGAATTAAAAGGATATATCGAAAACATGCTTTTTGAAGATCTCAACCATCGGGGGAGGAAAATCGATGTCTAAGCAGTTTATCTCTAATTAGTGGGAACTTGAAAAAATCATAAGGTCCCAAGTTGAGGCTGTAAAACGAACGATCCATGAATTCAATCTCTTGTGCATCCTAATTGTCGCTTGGTTCATAAGATGTATGTTAGCTGAAATTGTCGTAATGTAACATTGATTCGCTGTTGCGGATTGGAATCTCATAATTTACAGAAAACATCTGGCAAACGAATGGTCTGTATAACACGCTAAATTAACGGTGTTTTGATTTCCAGGAGGCACAGTTGCCACATGATCACTTTTCGTGAAGAAACATACCACCGTTTGCTACTTAATGCTTCGGGAAAACGAGACACTTTGGTCTGCTTCTCATCACTCTTGGTAAAAATGAGATTGCAGAGTGGGACATTTCAAAACTTTTAAAGGAATTTTAAATTATTCTATTTATTGTTAGGAGTGGGGAAAAAGGAGAGGCTAGTTCAAAGAAATATATTTGAAAATCGAACTTTTATTTGTAGATCACTTTTACCCCACTTGACCTTACTATAATATATAATGTTGTTCTTGCATACAATAATAATAAATGAATTATTTTCAAATATTCAGAATATATATCAGTTTTTAAATTAATGCAAGCTAATTATTTATGAAATCTCCGCTTTTTTAATTTTAAAATGTTACAAAAATGTTAATATTATATCTTTAGTGAAAATTATAAGGTTTATTGATCGAATTAACATAAAAATTCATAATTTTCAAATTAAAGCCTCAACATCGGCCCTTTCACAAATGAGTAAAACAAAGACTGCAACCTCTTTTAAGCTCCGTCTCTTTCTATTGCGAAATTTTCCTCAGTTTCCGACAATACCGATTCCATTCCAGATACGTAGTATAGACTTCACTGATATTAAATATCAACATAATCTCATTATTTCACATTTCCTTAATCTCCATACTACCTACTTGCAAAGTCTGGCAACGTTGTTCAAATATGAGTTTACACTCTATCTATAACGTGCATCAATTTTTATAGTGTATTATGTATGTTCTTACCTGATATTACATTTCCAAGAACAGATAGCGATAAATTAATTTTACCCGCTTCTCTCAACCGGTCCCCCGTCGCCAAACTTTTATGAACCCTCTCAGATCCAGCCAAATCGACCAAATTGAGTTTTCCAAATGTGGTTTGATTAGTTAAATTGTTCTTAGTTTCAATTAGGACCGTGAAAATCGCGTGAGATCTCGAACTGGTATCATTTAACTGCGTGAAACTCGTAGCTCGGTTTTTATTTCCCTTTTTAAGTATTTCGGTAACTCCTTCAAGAGAATTTACAGTGAAACCTAGTAGGTCTTTGATATATACACCCAATCCGGGTTTTTCTCTTAAAACTAGTTTTTTTTCCGGGTATTCTGAGAGAAGATCTCTTATTTCTTCGTTGTATATTTCTAAGTAAGTTACTGTAACTGCGTATGAGTATTCGTTGTTTGCTAGACTTATTTGGGCGAAAATGTGAGAAAATATATTTGGTATAATTCCTTTTCGATCATTATTGGCTATCTCACCGATCATGGTGTACGTTTTTCCTGTTCCGGATTGCCCATAAGCAAATATCGTCCCGTTGTAACCTTTGAGAACCTGCTCCACTATTGGAACTGATACGTGTCTGTATAACTCTAATTGACTACTACTCTCGTTGAAGACTTTGCAGAACGTGAACGTTTTTACTACTCCATGTTTATTTATACTGATTGTGCTGTTGTCTGACGTCACCGCGTTTTTATTCACTAACGTTTTCTCTTCATCTCTTGGTGGCCGGACTCTGATGAAAACACGAACATTTTCAACTAAGTCTTCGGGGAAATTTTTATCTACAATCATTTTTGTAATGTAGTGAAATATCGATACTATTCTGTCAAAATCAGAATTGTCAAGATAAAGGGTTACTACGCAACGAATTTAGACGCTATGTCCCCTATCATACGGTGTGGAACAGCCAAATGGAATGAATTCAGTAGCTCCATTATTAGACATTTTTCTAGAAAATCGTCTATTTTTAGGCTTATTTCAGAATGAAATAGGGCTATTGTAGAGAGTAGCATGACGCGACTTCGGAAAAATTTCAATGCAGTTTTTCGTTTTGGTGTTCCTAGATGCCAAAATCACCCACCGCTCCAAAGGTTCGAAAGCGCTCGGTTTTGTATAGCAAGAATATTTAATATTATTTAGGCTGCAATCCCCGTGATATTTTCAATTTTATTTATATATATATATATATATATATATGTATAAATATATGTATGTGTTATAACGGAATTTGTAAGCTCGATGGAGGGCGTATTTTTTGACGGATCGAAACCAAACTCACTACAAAAATCGGTTAGGCCAAAATATTGGACGAGTTCGTTAACGAGCCAAATAGGCCCAGTAAAAACAAAATGGCGGCCTGTCAGAGTTGAAAAAAAATCGTATTTCCTTTGTTTTTCATTTGACGCAAAAGAGTTACTGAGCTTTTTCATAGACCTTACATCAAAACATTTATTTAAGAAAATTGACAAATTTACCATACATTTTTTTTGTTTTTTGTTTTTGATTTGATGACAGAATGTTACTTTGGTTTTTTGTACAACTCAAAACATTCTATTACTTTTGTATCTAATTTTTTATTTTGGGTTTTATGCAAACATGTTACTGAAATAAGCCTGTCCAATTGGTCCTGTGCCATTGGGATTTTTATTCTAAAATGACATCTTGAGACGTAAAAATGTCATACCCTAATTTAACCCCTTCAAGCTACAGCCGCTAAATCTTAAAATTCGAAGTAGGGGCTTATGGTACTTTATTTGAAGGTTATTTTCATTCTCTATTCAAAACTGCTATGGTTTCAAATTATATTGCAGAAATTAACAAGAAAATAACGTAAGTTGCTCTAGCGTAGGAAATTATATATTAACCCTTTGTTATAAAGCAAAACCTGTCTTAATGAGGTTTTATTCAACTAAAATACAAGTATCATTTTGAGTAAACAATTCACATAAACTGTAATGAGTAACTGTAAAATAAAAAAAAACATGATCTAATCAACACTGATAACTATATCACTGCTAACTATATCACTCTTTCCCACTTTATTTTGAAACATAATCTTTCAAATAGTCAGAACGTTTTGTTGGACGAGACGATCTTCGAAAGGTCTTAGTTGGTTGGTATTTTGGAGGGTCGATCGGTTGAGATAAGAAGTCCACTTGGTGTTGGTTCTCTGCTCCTTCTTCTTCCGGGGTTGATACAGGTTCTCGTGGGGTAGATATAGATCCTCGAGGGGTTGATACAGATTCTCGTGGGGTAGTTATAGATTCAGGAGAGTCTTAATTAGTTTCGTTCTGTGCTTGAGGACTGTCTGCTTGATTTTCCTCTTCTTGTAGGGGCTAGGTTTCGTAGATTAACAGTTAAATCCCTGCTATCAGGGAGACGGACCAAGGCGTAATCAGGGTTTGCCTCCACTAGCGTGACTTCTTGCTTCAAGGGGTCGTATTTACTTTGTCGAACGAAGTTCCGCATTAAAACTTTGCCTGGAGAGAGAAGCCACGATGGGAGGGCAGTGCCAATGAAACCCCTCCTCTTATGGTAGAACATCTTCTCGTGTGGGGTAGCGTTGGTTGCCGTACAAAGCAGTGTTCTTATTGAGTTTCTTCCGGTAGTACTTTCTCCCATTGATTTACTGGCATCTGTTTGAACTTTAAAGCAAGGGATATAGTTTTCCACATTATGCCTATATCTTTCAATTTGCCCATTCCCACAGGGATTGTAGGGAGTTGTCCTGCTCGTGGCTATATTTTTGGAGTGTAGAAATTTCTCGAATTCTCTTGATACAAATGACGTGCCTCTATCGGAATGGATGTACGTGGGATAACCAAATAATGAGAATATTTGTGATAATAGTGATTGTATGACGGTTTGAGCTGATAGATCGGTGCACGGAATAACAAAAGGAAATATAGAATACTCATCAACGACCGTCAATAAATATTTATGACGAGTACTTGACGGCAGTGGCCCTTTAAAATCAATACTAAGGCGCTCAAAAGGTGATGTAGCTTTAATAAGGCTGTTGGTTTTCTTATTGTAGAATCTTGGTTTTATTTCTGCACATATTTTGCATTTTGCCGTCATATTTTTGATTTCGTCTAATGTATAGGGAAGATTCTGAACTTTAACGTAATGATTCATTTGTGCAATCCCAGGATGGCATAAGGAATTATGAATTTTTTCCAATTTAGAGTATGTGTTCGATGTGCAGCAAAATCTAGAAAATGCATCAGCCGCTAGGTTTCCTTACCGGGTCTGTAAGTTATATCGAAATTGTACGGGGCTAACTCTAATCGCCATCTGGTAAATTTTTCATTCTTTATTTTTCCGGCATGTCTTAAGTCAAACATGTAGGAAACAGATTTTTAGTCAGTTACTAGTTGAAATTTACGTCCGATTAAGTAATATCTCCATTTACGGAGAGCTTCCATTGTTGCATAAGCTTCCTTTTCAACTGCAGGGTGATTTTGTTCGCTCTTCGATAGCGTCCTCGAGAAGAAAGCAACTGGTCTATGGTTCTGAGTGAGAATAGCAGCTATAGCAACATCAGAGGCATCGGTTTCAACACAGAATGGAGAGTTTTCTTCTACGTTAACTACAAATGCTTTGAGTATACAGGATCTAATATCATTGAAATCTTTGACTGAAATTGGACCAAGAGGGAAAGTTCTGCATTTAACTAACCTGTGAATTCTGTCAAAAAAATGAGGTATCCACTTGGAATAGTAAGAAAACATTCCAAGTGCCCGTTGCAATGAAGATTTATTGTGAGGAGTTGGGAAATCTAATAATGGTTTCAAACGATCGGGGTCTGGGCGTAAGGTGTTATTCTCTATAAGATATCCTGAAAGCTTGATTGATTGCAAATTAAATTTAGATTTTTCTTTATTGATGGTTGAATTGTATTTCTTACATACCTCTAAAAACTTTTCCAGGTTTCCGTCATGTTCGGATTGAGTTTTCCCAGTTACTGTCACGTCATCTAAGTAGGTATGAACTCCTTGAAGACCTTCTGTCGAAATTATTTCATCAATTTTTCTTTGAAAAGCAGCAACGCCGTTGGTTACGCCCATATGTATTTTTTTAAATTGCCAAAGTTTTCCAGCAGCTTCAAATGCGGTAAACGGCCGGTCTTCCTTCCTGATGGGGATTTGATAGTATGCACTTTTCAGGTCAATAGTGCTATGAAATTTGTATTTGGCCACACTTGATGCAATTTTCTCAATTGATGGTAATGGGTATGCGTCCAGCATTGTATATATGTTGATAGTTTGAGAATAGTCAACGACCATTCTTTTTCTGCGAGTGCCATTTACAATGAGTACTTGAGCTCTCCAAGGGTATAAGCTTTCTCCAATTATTCCGTCTTTCAGGAGACTCTGAACGTGTCACCTAATATAATTTTCGTCATCGTTGGAAAACCTTCTTGATTTAACAGCAATATGGCGATAACTGGGCGCTAGATGCTCAAAGAGGGACGCTGGCCCAACTTTAGCACATGCTAAAAAGCTACTTACATTTAAAGTTGGTCTGTCACCGCCAAAGTTTACTGACAAATTCGAGTGCTGTTTAAGAATGTCATGTTCGAGAATAATATCTACACAACAATTTTTGAGGACACTCAGCTTGAATTCAGAATAAGAATGGTTGAGAATTTCCAAATCTCCATAACAGTAAGCTTTAACTGGTACCAGTAATGAGGATGAAGCCATACTGACCATCGATTGTGTCGGGTGCAATTTGATCTTCAGCTTTGCAGCAAACAAGTCACTGATGTAGCTTTCTGTACTTCCGGTGTTGATGAGTGCTTCCGCCGAGTATCCGTTAATGATGTAATGTGATTACTGACTTGGAAAGACTAGTCGGTGAAGCCGCTGAAATTTTAGACATTCGAGAATTAATGTTTTGAACTGATGCAAAAGTTGGAAAGTTGTCTTCTTCCAAAGAGTCGTCACATTGTTTTGCGACAGCAGAGGTTTTCGACTTGGATGACCTGGAAACCTTAGAGAAATGTCCTTTTTTATTGTACAATTTGCATGTTTCTTCACGTGCAGGGAAAGATGAACGCATATGACGTTAATATCCAAAGAAGAAACATTTCGACTTGTTGGTTGCAGCAGAAGTTATGGGACTGATTCGAGGGTACGTGCTTTATTAAATTCCTCTTCTTAATCTAAAGTTATATTCCTCAACAGTCTTTGTCGGATACTAGGGGTGATTAGTCCATTAATAAAAGCATCTTGAATGTATTCGTCCCTGTACTTCTCAGCGGTTACTGCTTTAAAACCACAGTCTGCACTTAAAGCTCTTAACGATTGTATATACTGATCTACAGTTTCCCCTGACTGTTGACGTCTAGTCATAAGTCTGTACCTCGCATACACTTCATTCTTCGGTTTTATATAAAGAGAGTCCAATCTTTCTATAGCCTTAGCATAAGATTTGCAGTCATTGATGAGTTCAAAAATGTTGTGACTCACGTGATTGTAGAGAAATAGTAATTTGTCAGTTTCTTTAGCTGCAATTGTGTTAACAAAGGTTTCAAATGTGGTCTTCCAGTCCATTGGAAAGTGGCACAAGGTGAGGTGTATTCGACTTCAAATCGTTCAGGCTTGAAATACTTGTCCATTGTCTTGATTAGTATTTATTATTAATAGTCGAATACATTGTTATAAAGCAAAACCTGTCGTAATGAGATTTTATTCAACTAAAATACAAGTATCATTTTGAGTAAACAATTCACATAAACTGTAATGAGTAACTGTCAAAAAAAACATGATCTAATCAACACTGATAACTATATCACTGCTAACTATATCACCCTTAAACAGAAACATGGCTCTATATTGCATAATAAGAACCGCCATTGAGAACCATCTGTCGATAGCTGGTTCTGGATTTTTAATTTTATGGAAATAAGTGATAAATTGGAATATAACTTTATTCTTACAAAAACAACGTGAACATGACATTCGATAACAATCAACGTGAATCGTCTTCTTCTTTTTTTGACGTCCTTCAATTTTTCTTAACAAGCATGCGTCAGTGAGCGGACTGTGAACTCTCTTACAATGTTGCCGTTGTGATCATTATAATACAACAATATTCATGTTTTTAAAGCACAGCGACAGTTTTAAAGCGCAGCGACATGCCGGCCACCTTGAAAGTTTATGCTTTTAAATAATTAAATTAACAATAAAAAACAGCTTACAGAACAAATACATAAAAAATTAAAATAAGCTGTAAACTAAAGTTCAGATTCAATGTCTGGTAAAGGACATATTTTATTTATAGCTCTTTTCACTATCTTTCCACTAGATAATCTTACACTAACCACTCGTGAGACACCGTCTTTACCCTGGTGAAATTCCGTAATTCTGGCCATCGGCCATCTCAAAGGAGGTGTATCCTCTTCTACCAGTATAACGAGAGAATCAACCTTGCATTGATTCGCTATATCTTTCTTCCATTTGGACCGCTTCTGCAGAGAGGAAAGGTAATCGCGTGACCAAGCCTTCCAAAACTGCTGGTACAGCTGTTGAATGCGGTGAAATCTGGTAAGTCTATTCGAGTTAACATTGTCTTCGGGAATTTGTGGCATCGCTAAGAGTGATTCTCCTACTAGGAAATGCGCTGGGGTCAAAGGAAGGTAATCATTGGGATCTTGGGAAATTGGAACAAGGGGTCGTGAATTGAGACAAGCTTCGATCTGTGTCAAAATAGTGTGCAATTCATCGAAACGAACTAAACTTTCCCCTAGAATGCGTCTGAGATGAAATTTTAAAGATTTCACAGCGGCTTCCCAAAGCCCCCCATATGCGGTGATCTTGCAGGTATAAAACTCCACTTTATTTCATTGTTTACTAGAAAATCATGTATTTTCTCATTATGAGTTTTGTTGTTAAGTAAATTAAATAGCTCTACAAAATAATTATTGGCTCCTTGGAAGTTACCTCCGTTATCGGAATGAATTATGTAAGGTTTTCCGCGACGTGATATGAAGCGCTTTAGAGCATTGAGAAACCCGTCTCTTGTTAGGTCGAGAACCAATTCGATATGAACAGCACGTGTCGTGAAACATACAAAAACGCAAATGTACGATTTTACTAATTTACTGTTGCGCAAAGTACCCTCCCTGACCAATATTGGTCCCGCGTAATCAACACCACACTGATTGAAAGGGCGAGTTGGTATAACGCGAGATGTAGGAAGTTGCCCCATTAAATACCCTGCCGGTTTGGGTTTAACCTTAAAACATACGATACATTGCTTTATTACCTTTTTCACTAAATTTTTGCCGTGAACTGGCCAATACTGCAAACGAATTATCGATAATAAATTTTGAGCCCCGGCGTGAAGATTACGTAGATGCTGTTCCTTTATAATAAGGTAAGTTGAAGGGTCGTCACGAGGAAGGATAATTGGATGTTTAGCGTTATAATCTAGAAATGAATTTTTTAAGCGCCCAGCTACACGAAGTATCCCGTCAGAATCTAAAAATGGCGCTAAATTTAAAATTGGACTTCGTGAACAAATATTTTTATTTGATTTTAAGCAATCACTCTCCTGAGAATAATGGTTTCTTTGCGCTAATCTGATCAAATTTGATTTAGCCATTTTCATCTCATCTGTCGTTAATCTGAGGTCACTAAATCTTTTGCCCCATTTTAAAACGTTAAAGAACCTATAAATATACCCCACCACGCGTATTAGTTTGGTAAAGCTGGAGTAACGTTTAAAAAGCTCATTTGAAAATTCATTTTCGTTTTTCCTTGAAACCAAAGAAATTATATTAGATTTAAGTTCAGGTAAGTCAACTTTATTCGGTAAATTTAAATCTTTAAGATTCTCTTGAATTTTACGTAGAAAAGTAGGGCCGATCCACCACAGATTACAATCTGTAAGTGTGCGAGGATCAGTTCCGCGAGAAATCAAATCAGCGGGATTGTTTTCGCTTGTCACATGTTGCCAATCGTCAACATTCGTTAAATTAGTAATTTTAGTAACTCGATTCGCGACAAATGTTTTTAATTGAATAGGGTTTATTCTTAGCCAAGCTAAGACAATCGTAGAGTCACTATAGTATACTGTTTTACAAATCGAAACATCTAGAGACCGCTTAACCGTGTTTATTAATTTTGATAATAGATGAGCTGCGAGTAATTCAAGCCTTGGCATTGTTACTCTTTTTATCGGTGCCACCTTTGATTTTGCGCATAACAGTCGTGAATAACGTTGCCCGTTTGAATCTTCGGAACACATATAAATACAGGCTCCATATGCCTTTTCCGAAGCGTCGGAAAAGCCGTGCATTTCTATTGTTACCGGATGACTACAAATTACTTGTCTAGGTACCTCAAAATTTTGTAAGGTTTTTAGTTGGTAATAAAATTGAAACCATTGGTCATGAAGCTCCGGTGGTAATATTTCGTCCCAATGTAACTTTAGTAACCAAAGACTTTGTACAATAATTTTCGCTTTTATGACAACCGGGCCAATTAAACCTAACGGGTCGTAAATCTTTGCAATTGCTGAAAGTATCGCTCGTTTAGTGACATATGCATTATCAAACTCTATGTTAATGGAATATAACAATGCATCTTGTTCAGGAATCCAAGCAATTCCTAAAGTTTTTAATTCTTTTGTTTCGGGTCTCATTACTAAATTTTCGATATCAGAATCCATGTTTACAATTTCGTTAACGAGAGAATCTTTATTCGAGGTCCATTTTCTTAGCAAAAACCCTGCGCTACCTAAAATTTCGGTAAGCTCATGGACTATTTCCATAGCTTCTTGATGAGTTTGTATACTGACCAAAAGATCGTCCATATAAAAGGAGTTTAAAATTACCTTACACGTTCTAGGATATTTATTTTGAAATCTATGAGCTAACTCTACTAAACATCGGGTTGCGAGAAAAGGTGCACAACTAGTGCCGTACGTTACAGTAGCTATTTTCTATCTTCTGGAGCGACTAATATCTGTCGGAACATCATTTTAATATCCGCGCTTAAAACTATTGGTCTTAACCTTAAACGTAATACAATAGAAAACAACTCGTCTTGTATATAAGGACCTGTTAATAATATATCATTTAGCGATAAACCGTTATTAGATTTTTGAGACGCGTCAAACACCACGCGACATTTTGTAGTGAGGCTCGACTCTCGAATAACCGGGTGATGTGGCATAAAATAACTTATATTTTTAGGACCATCAATATTTTCAAAATAACCACTAAAATTCATATGACTTAGTTTTTCATATTCATTCATGAATTCGAAATAATTTTTAAACAATTCTTTATCTCGTTTTAAACGCGTTTCGATGCTTAAAAACCTTCTTAAGGCTGCTGCCTTGGAATCTCCTAGTTCAATTTCTACGTTTTTATCTAGTAAATGAGCAAAGGGTAATCTTACTATGAAACGACCTTCACGCGTTTGAGTTGTTGTATCTTTGAAATATTCCTCGCAAAAGGAATCTTCTAGGGACAATGATTTCACCTGAGGAATCTCGTCGAGTTGCCAAAACTTAGTCAACTCCATGTCTAATTGTTCATTAGATATGTTATGATTAAAGTTACATACTTTATTTGAAACTAATTCGCTATTAATGATTCTTCCGGTTAGAATCCATCCGAAATGCGTTTCTATCAATACTGGACCGTGTTCGCTTAATTTCAATTTACCGTTTTGTAGAATATCATAAAATATTTCAGCCCCTAAAAGAATATCGACTTCTTTGGGTTTATTAAATTCAACATCAGCTAATTTGATCGATGAAGGAATTTTGATCAAATCGCTATTGAAATCTGTTACGGGTAATTTTTCCGTTATTTTTGGAATGACTAAAAATTCCAAATGTGCATTAAACTTACTTAATCTTGATTTAATGTTCGTTTCTACCTTGTATTTTATTTTTGTTTTAGTTTGCCCTATACCTACGATCGGAATCAACGTGTTTTCTCTATAAAGTTTAAGTTTATTAGAAAATGTTTCTGTTATTAAATTCGACTGACTTCCGGAATCTAACAATGCCGTGCATTCTACAAGATTTCCTGTATTGTCCTGAATTAAAACCGTGGCTGTAGATAACAATACTTGCGAACTATTATTATTCGAAACTTGACATATTTTAGCTAAATTTATTATTTGATTATCCGATATTCGCGACGAACTTTCTTTTGATTCGCTTGGTATGTAAGAATGATTAGATACCGTTGTATCATGGTGAGAATTATTCTCTTCTACTCTAGAATGTACGTGTTTATTCTCGTCGCTAACGTGTAAAGAAGTGTTATGCTTGTTTCCGCATTTTTTGCAGCCACTCGATTTGCACTGAAATTTATAATGTCCGAAACGCAGACAATTCGAACATACTTTAAGCTCTCTAACCTTTTCCAATTTTTGTTCAATAGACAGTTTTAAAAACTCCGAACATTGATATAGGAAATGTGATTCATTATTACATAGTCGACATTTATTAAATTTCGTTACAACATATGATTGTGAAACAAACCTGTTTTTCTTATCCATATCTTTTATTTCCGTGTTATGTTTTACATTACTCTTAAAACTACTATTCTCTTTCTGAATCTCTACCTTTTCGTTAAACGATTCTTCTAATCTACTACATTTTTTCACCAAAAAACCCTTTAATCTTTCTAATGTAGGTAACCCATCCTCGTCTTGTAGATTATCCCACTCTTGCCTAGTATACCTATCTAACTTTTTCAAAATTAACTGAACTAATAAAATATCCCATGCTTGAGTTTGTATATTCAGTTTTTCTAAAACACTTATGTGATGTGTAACCGTGTCTAATAAATTTCTTAAGTTTGTGTGCGATTGTTTTGTTACTTCCGGTAAGTTAAATAATAGACCTTTCACGTGATGTACGACTAATTGCCTTCTATTTTCAAATCTGTCTTTTAAAACTCTTATAGCTTCTTTATAACTTTCATCTGCCACATCGTATCTCTCTATTACCTTAAAAGCCGCACCTTTGCAACAACCGCGCAAATAAATAAATTTTTGAGCATCCGTTAAATCTTTCCTATTATCTACGCATGAATTAAATAGGTACATCCAAAAAACTTTTCCACGTTTCAATAGTTCCGTAAAAAACCGGTAACGGCACATCTGGTAATTGTACCGAAATACGACCTGAAGCCAGCCCTGACTCATCCCTGGCTGCGACCAAAGGCGTTGGTGGTGTTGCCACCTTGTTCAAACCCTGCCAGAGTAAGTCCTTTGCGCGAGCAATACTATCATAATGTCTTTCCTCTATGACCTCACGCTGTTCACCTTCTATTGGCTCTAAATATTCTAATCGAGATTGCACCGTGTTAAAATTTTGAAAATCCGTTTCCATACCTTTCAATCTTGTTTCGATTTGCGCCAGTTTGACATAATTTTCGGGTACTCTTATAAACGCTTCAAATCGTGTTAATTTTGATTTCAGTATACCGCGTTCATGTTTTAATTCTCTTAACTCTTCTTGCTTTCGAATTTCAACTGTATTAATTTCTTCTTCATCAGACATTTTATTTTATAAATAGTAGAAAAAACTGTTTAAATGTGTGAAATTTATTGACAGTTGAAATGTCTTTGAATACGAGAAAACGTGACAACTCTTAAAGCTTTAATATACGAGACTATTATTTACTTATGAATATTTGTAATCAACGTTATAAAAAACGTTTAAATACGTTAAGAAACCTAATGACGAGAAAACCTTTGTCAAATGATTCTGAAAATGTCTACGTGATAAAGTAAAGTACGAGAAAATTCCTTGTAAAATATCTTGAAATAGGTACGTGATAAAACTAAAATACGAGACAAATCTTTGTATTGGTAACTATATTATCGAGCACGAGTTGAATCTAATAAGTATTTTACCACAGATCGAGCATGCAACAAAGGAATAAGTAAGGTTAGGATGTTAGGAATGTGGAATGATAGGTACTCACTCGTGTTTTCCAGTTTATATATCACTTTTCCATCCAGCTCGAAGGACCATTTTGTCGATAGCTGGTTCTGGATTTTTAATTTTATGGAAATAAGTGATAAATTGGAATATAACTTTATTCTTACAAAAACAACGTGAACATGACATTCGATAACAATCAACGTGAATCGTCTTCTTCTTTTTTTGACGTCCTTCAATTTTTCTTAACAAGCATGCGTCAGTGAGCGGACTGTGAACTCTCTTACAATGTTGCCGTTGTGATCATTATAATACAACAATATTCATGTTTTTAAAGCACAGCGACAGTTTTAAAGCGCAGCGACACCATCTGTCATCAATGACTTGTCCTTTATCATTTATATAATACCAAAAGTACAGTTCTGTAATAGTATATTATACACCAAGGTGGTGAAGACTATTATTATCAACCCAGCACCAAAATTATTTCGCGAGGGGCTTTGCCCCGAGCGGAATAAGGTGCGAGGTTTATAAATGTCTTCACCACCGTGGTGTATATACATTTTTTTCCACTACTAGCCAAATTTAAAACAAAAATCAGAAATAAAAAAATATCATAAAAATCATGTAGGTATAATTTAATTACACAGCAATAGAATACCATTATTCCTATAGTTCATAATCACGAATATTAAGTGCAACGAATTAACGAAACCAATTATACGATCACATCCAAAAATTCCACAAAACGTGGTTTATGTTTTACTTTGAATAATTACAGCGGTAGTGCGTTCACAACACTTGGGTACAAAGTGAGCGTTCATAAAACATTTAACATATGCTTCACCATAGAGAAAGTAATATATTATTTGTCTATGTGGGTCAAGGTTAGCTACCAGTTTCAACAAAAGATTGTCAAATTCCACTGGTGATAATGTTGAAGGTGAAAATATTACTCGATCCTCGTTTTTCTAAAATTAACGGAAAATAAACAGCACATTTCAATGTCAAATTTTGATAGTGTCGATCTACAAATCGTTCAAACTGATTTCTCCCTATGCGTTTACTCCGTCATCAGACTGACACTGACACTGTTTTCGCTCCTCACCTCACCCATATATTATGAACGCACTCCTTATGTCATCAGAAATTTTTGGTTCAGCGCGAATTTTAAACTAATGACAGTTTTATTGAATTAATTTTATCTTGTTAGGTAATTTCAAGCAGTAAATATGTTAAACACAATCTCCTGAGTATACAAAATTATGTTGCACTAGTTTTTGTTAAGCTATTATCCCTGAATCCTCAAAACAATTGAATTTGTCCATTATTGACCTAGGTTAACAATAGAAAAAATTATTAACCACTAATAGAGAAATTCAACTTCTCATTTGGCTAGATGACACAATAATTGTCAACTTCACAGCTAGTAGTGGAAAAACTAATATTTTATATGTTACTAACTAGATGAACACTCAAGACATTTTTTATTTTACTAAAATGAAATTAAGAAAAATAAAATTGAACACTCAGATGAACAACACTAAACATAATCATTCAAGTATTAGGGCTGTCTAACAGATCTACCGGATCGGGTCGTTTAAGAATCATTAACGTTAGTTTCAGGACTTGAATAAGTAATATTATTTTGATTTAGAGTTATTGTCTTCTTCGACAATATAGATGAATCCGATAGGTCTTTTAGATCTGTTTGGTGAATAGATGATGGTGTATTTTCCGGCAAGTCAAGATTAAATTTTTCATTATTAGAAGCCTTTTAAATATGACTTCGATTCCTTATAACAGTATTACCCGAGGGTAACTGTACTTTATGTGAACGCGGTTTTTCACCATCTCCTATAATTTTACCCTTCATTATATCATGTACCTTATCTTTAATATAAACAACTTCATCATTTTCTAACACTGGAGGTAACATATGATTTTGCTTACAATACTTTTTATAGCTTTCTTTCCTTTCCTCTAAATGTATTTTTATCCTAATATGGGGCCCTGATAAGACTTAATATGGGGTACCTGAACCTGAGGACCATTCATCAGTTCAATCTTTATATTTTTTCTGGGGAATATTATTAATGGTGGCACATATATATTAAAACAAAAAACCACAGTTATAGTAGATCCTCGTTCTGCGGATGTAATGGCTCCTATTTGTTTTTTCCCTTCCGAGCTATCACTTTAATGTGCTTATGTTGGATAATTGATATACCAGACTCATCGCAGTTATATATCCTGGATGGATTATGCCCAATTTTATTCATTTGAGGTTCATATAAATTCAAAAATTTGGAAACGTTATCAGGAGTAAATGATTTTATTCTTGCGTAAGAAATTCCTTGTGGGGTCCTTAAGAAGAGGTCTGGATGACGCCGACGAAAACCTTTAAACCATTTAGACCCTGCGCACTCTTTTATATTGTTAAAGGGATTTTTCATTTTATTTTCTCTGCACAAAGAAAATGGCATTCTGCAAATATCTTTTTTTGGTTATTCCAAAATATTTTTGTACCATTTGTAAGCAGTGTGTGGAAAGATGATCTTCCATTTCCGCAGAAAATACTGGTTTCTTACCCAGTTTGGTTTGGACTACAGCTTCAGGAGGCCGGTTCATCTTAACAAACTTTTCCAACGTCGTTCGGGGTACCCCGTGTGTTTTAGCACTTTTTTTGTAACCCATTGTTTTACTTTTACAGGCCTTTATAGCTGATATCATATTTTCGGCATCCCAGTTCTTCCTTTTACGTCGGTTTGGCATCTTAAAAAAATGGATACGCATATTAGTACCTAATTCCTAATTTCTGATCCTAATATGTGGTACCCCATAATGAGAAAACTTTGGATACCCCATAGTAGGAATTGTTTACAAAAAAGTAAACAATGATTTTTTTTGTTTAAATGAAAACAATACAAAAACCTATATGTACAAAATAAACATTAACACTCCTACTTTAAGCCTGCTTATTTCAGATAGCCAAAACTTACCTTGTATTTGGAAAAAATCCTTTTATTAAGCACCAATTAAAACTTTGACGACACTCGAAGCGTATAAACCAAAATGACAGAACAGCTGATTAGTGCATGGCTTCAATTTTAAGTAGAAATCGACACGAGCCTGTAAGATACGCTTTGGCCAGTGAAGCATAGATGTTGCGTTTCTGGTTGCGAAAATACATGCATACCCCATATTAGGAATATACCCCATAATAGGCGACTTTCCTCTAATTTATTTGCCAAAGATAACTTCAAACTGCAATTCTGTAATTTTTGGGTAAAAATGTTAATGTTATCACAAGAAATATATTTAATACAATGTTATGGTATGGGGAAAAGAAGAATTTAATGAAACATTTCCTGGTGTAACTGTTTCCAACAGTTTTAATATTTTGGATTCAGTGGAAGATAATCCTAAACTTACATTACGGAGATGGATGCTTCAACTGAATGTGAGCTAAGTGAACGTAAATTTTACCCCTATAAACTTATTTTTAATTATACGTTAGAACCGGAAGATGGTGAAAAGCGTTTTTATTTATGCATGTGGATGGTAGATAAAATAATGGAGAACCGATAAAATAATGGAGAACAGATAAAATAATGGAGAATCGAAATTTTCACAAAAGCATTGTATTTTCTGATAAAGCAGCTTTTTCCAGCAATGGTACTGTTGCGTCACAATAGGTTCGTTATTGGAATTATACTTTTGAATTGCATTAAAACGTCAATATTTTGTTGAGGAAAACGTGTGGTGTGCTGTTTCTTACCATGGAACAATAGAGCCATATGTTTTTGATGCTAATGTAAATCATCAGAATGATTTGGAAACGCTGAGCAAGTTTTTCTGGGATTGTTTGAGTAAACTTCCACTTGCTTATCGGCAGAGGATGTATTTTCAACAGGATGGTTGTCCGGTTAACCGTTCGCGCATTGTTCCTGCCTGGCTCAATCAACAATTCGAAAATAATTGGATTGGCAGAAATGGTCCTGTTTTGTGGCCGCCTATTTTAGATTTTTATTTGTGGGGTCGATTAAAGCAACTAGTCTACATGAAAAACTTGCCTAACAATGTGGTAGTATCCAAAAATTGTAGAAGATCTGCTGTTGCGTCCTTAACAGTTGAAGACATTCGCAACAATTACAAGAAACTGCGGCTTAGAGTCGAATTGTATGCTGAAAGGGGTGGCGAACTAATAGAATAGTTTCAAACATTATTGTTTCTAGTCTAGCTCTATTTTTAACGTGATTTGGAAAAAATCTAAACCTTTGTAAATGATTAACAGTTTCGTAATTCTAATTACAGATTTGGGTATTTGAAATCATGCAAAAATTTTTATTCCTTTACATTTTTTTTGTAAAATCAAAAATAATATCTTTCTTCCTCTTGTAAACTCAATGCGGGGATATAGTGTATATATATTTTTTTATAAGAAATTGTTTATGAGGAAGATATGGCTACTGGCGAACCACCCACACAAAAAGGGTAACGCGACATAAGCAATACTTCATGAGTGGTGGAAACTTGCTTGTAATTAGAACGCTTCCCACGTCCAAAAGTAATTCAGGAAAATGTATCAACACTATTTTTAACCCCGCAAAAAAGCGACCACGCCACTGTGCAAGACCTATATCGGTGCAGGTGGAGGTCATTGCACTCTATAAACTTTTTGGTTTGAGTGTAATACCTACACCTTGACTTAAAGTTATATGTGTATTACATTAAATGTAAGTAATTATCATTAATATCGTTCGTAAAGACCATTTCAAATCATTAAGTATATCTCTCTCAGTACTGGTTGGTACATGCATTCATTATTTTAATAAGAGCCATTTTGGAATTTCATTAATTAATTAACACGTTATTGAAACATCTTTGTATTTTTGTGTAATGAGATTTATGGTTTTTGCATACCAATCACAGACCATATTATTGTTTTATCGTTTGGACTGAAATTAGATTTGGAATATACACCCCGCTATGCAAATAAATGTTACCGTCATGTTAATTCAACATCATATTGTGATAATGTTCTTCCTCTTATTTTCATCACATGCACATCTATACAACCGCTTATGCCCAGCTTAGGACTGTTAACTTTTGTGATGTTAAAGCGATGCCTTTTTAGATTACTGTGATGTTACTAGAACTTCCTCAAAAGGAAGTCTTTATAATGAACTGAAAGCAACATTTCTGTTACATTCAGAAATACCTTTTAACATATTGTAGATGTTAGTGCAATGTCTATAAAATAACATATTTTACCAATGAACTAAATGCAACATTTCAAAAACAAAACAGTATATTCTCTTATATGTTGTATGGACATTACTTAAACCTCTAAATAATATAACTCAAACATTTTAGATAACATCCTATCTGTGTCTAATCAGCAAATACAGGGTGAACGTCTAAGAACGCCGGCTGTCGGCCAAATTTCAAAAAATCGTCATTTTACAACTTTAAAAAAAATACCTTCAGGAAAATGACCCTGAAAAATCGCTGGAAAATATTTTTCAGATCCTAAAATATCTGCTAGGGGTGGAATGAACATTTAGAAACATATAATACTACATACTATAGGTATAACAAAAATACAATTTTTGAAATATTGATGACATTAGGAAAAAATTTAGTTAGGGACTTTTTGACCTTATTCTTGAAGTAAGGGGTTGGGAAGGTTCAAACTTGTTAAAAGCAAACGTCATAACCCTTTTATGTTTTTTTAACCGATATCAATTGTTTTGACGTCATTTAAAAGAGTTTTTCGTCTTTAGTAAGATATGCTTAACAAAAATAACAAAATTGGACAATTTTGTCAACGCTATGTAAAAAAGTCGACAATTTTCCCATTTTTCTCGGAAATTTCAAATGTAATAAGGCTTTTTGTTAAATTCTGATGAAAAGGGGTTAAAAAATAGGAATTTAGTGAAAATCGCAAGTTTTAATCTTAATACTATTTCAAGATATAAGATTTACGATATCAGCTTTAAAAATAAAAAAAAATGCACCATTTTACAATTCCGAGGGGATACAAGATTATCTAATCTTGTTATCAATTTTACTAAACAGAAAAAACTCTTTTGAATGACGCCAAAATCGTTAATATCGGTTAAAAAACGAAAAAGTTATACATTTGTTCATAAGTTTGAACATTCCCCTACCCATTATTTGGAGAATAATGGCAAAAAGACCCTAATGAAATGTTTTCATAATCCCCTCAAGATTTAGAAAATTGAATTTTTAGGAAATCTTTATTGTTTTTTTGGAGATAATCACAGTATTATGTTTTCGAGTGTCATTCCACCCCTAGCGAATATTTTAGAGACGAATAAATATTTTCCAGCGATTTTTCAGGGTCACTTTCCTAAAGATATTTTTTTTTAAAGTTGTACCATGATCATTTTCTGAGATACAGCCGTTCTTAGTTGTTCACCCTGTACATTTAAAATAAAAAAGCAATAAATAATTTATTCACTTATAATTGCACAAGTGGTTTGTATTTTATCGGGTAAATTTGGGTTGTTTAATGAGAAACTGTTTCCTAGCAATTTGACGAGAATAACTGTCAACTATTAAAAACACGACACCGAAGGTGGAGTGTTTTTAGGTTGACAGTTATTCGAGTCAAATTGCTAAAGGAAACAGTTTAGAATTTGAACAACACAAATTTACCCAATATCAATACAAACCTCGAGTGTAATTCGGCAGGACAATTTATTGAATGAGAAATTTGGAAACATATCTTGCAATATTACATTCAATTTCTCGATGGAAGTATCTGGTTCAAATGCGTATCTTTTTGCATCGCAAAACGTAGAAAATTGTCGCGAGATTGATGATTGCGTCGCAACTGTATTAGTAGGCACACAGGTATTAACAATTTGACTAATTTCGGCGTTCGTAGACACACCGAATCGACTCATTGTTAGTTCTTGAAAATTCAATACGTTGTTGACAAACATGCCAAACTATTTATTCTGGTAACCAATACCGCGATAATTGATGAACAAATGAATAAGTGAAAAAACCAGTAGTGTATTTGTCGCTGTAAAAGTTAAAGCTAACTTTTGCCGCTGTCAAAGTGACAATTGCACTGTGGCATATGCGATTTTTTATACATGAGTTGAATTGTCACTATTAATAAACAGTACAGTAAATTTGAAAGAAACAGGTACAAAACCAGAAAAAAATATCTTGTCCAGGAATCCAACCTAAATAAAATTGTGTAAGCATATTACATAACAAATATGGAAAGTGATATATTACACATCTTAACAAAAATTTAATTTGTGTACAACTGTTGCACGCATTCAGTGAAAGGAAGAAATAAAAAAGGGTATATTATTCTGTAGTTGCCATAATGTAACATACTCTGAAACTGAATTAATAAAGTTTAACTCATACGCATACATAACAGCTAGATTACAGAACATTTATCAGAATAGTTTTTTAATAGCATTAAAACTAATAAAAATTTCACACCATCAAAATTTTATGAAAAATTACGATAAATCAACAGAAATCCAATCTGTTTAAAGAAAATTATATCGTTTACTTACGGTTACTTTTTCTCACGCAAGAGTCGCTGTTTCCAGTGCCTCAACCATTCCATAGCGTCCTAAGGTACACTTCAAAATCCTTATCTGTGAAACCTTTAAAGGTGTTCTAAACAGCGGCTAGAAAAACAACTACTTTAGTTCAAATTGTGGCCATGGAGACCTTCGATCAGAACATCATAAACTACATCAAACTAGATTTTCAGCCAATCGACTGGGATCCATTTTCCAACAGGAACATGCGGGTTCTCCAAAGGAATTATAACATATTTTATTTCGAGAAGTGACTTTTCATGACTTACCTTCTACTATCTGCCTCACTCCGTTTGGCAGGTAAATACAGGTGTGCCATGAAAATTCATATTTCTCTTCAGTATTAAATGATATACTATTCTCATCATGTTATCCCCAACCTGGAACATATTGTATTTTAACATTGTGTAATAGTAAATTAATGGAAACTAAGCATCACTAATACACTGTATACAAAAAAACTATTTGTGAAGAAGAGATATGAACATATTATCAAGTTAAATGAGTTTATAATTAATTGTATCCACTAGAGTATCCAATAGTTGTGTTCCTACAATATTACTTTCAATCACTTTGCCTCAATAAATTTTATCAGTTGAACATGGTTCATAAAATATTGGAAATAATTTCGAATATTTTTCAAACTTAACATGATACTTTCTATTTAGTTCACAAATGTTTACTACTTTTCCAACAAAAACCATATTTAAAAATGTAATAGCAATTAGGACTCTTAATATTGAAAGTTAAATTTTGGTACTGAACTCGTTCATAACTATCTACAAATATATCATTAATCTTCTCCAAGGCAATATGATGCAATAATAACTAATTCTGTTTAATTGGAGCATTTAGTGTCATAAGCATGCAGCGTCATAAATTACATATTCTTCAACTAAATTAATATACTATTGTAAGGTATATCTAGAGGTTTTGGCTTCACCTTTTTTTATTTTATACAATACATTTTCAAATGGAAATGAGCTTTTTACCAGAAATTTCTGTTTTTAAAGTCTCAACAGTCTCTAATAGTTCACAAGAACTTTTAGTAGTAATGTAAAAATTTTTTAAACCTGCAAAACTATATTAATGGCTGTTAAAATCATTTTAACATTTGCGTCGACCCCGCCAAATTTCAAAATTAGATTCAAATCCAATATTATTGAACCGCCGTTACCTCGGCTGCCTTCGACCCGAGGAACGTCGATGCATAGCGAGCAATCGAAAATCGATATTCCATGTCCGAGTACAAAGCTTTTTTGGAAAGAAATATAAATAGTGATTAGTTTTAGAGAGTGAAACTTAAATTTGGTAAGATAACCAATAGTTATATTTATTTGGAAATATTCATTTAATTGCCGGTTACCGCCAGGCAACAACAATTTTTTCGCGGTGTTGCCAACTCTGGGGTCCATTTGGATGCGAGGTGGATTACAGCTTACTTTACTCATAATTTATTTTTTGAAGAGCGATTTATTTGTGCGTGATTATTACGTGATTAACTTTTCATATTATGTACTGATGTTGACGTGTATTACATTCATAATTTTCCATTTACTTGTTTTATGTACTGTTGGAACTTAAGGAACATAAATCGTCAAAGACATTTTTCAATGGTTTTATTTATTATTTTCCGTGGTAACACGGTGGTCCTTCGATATTTATAGATTCTTGAAGGCCACTATCAATTAAAAACTATAGGGATTTCTTTGGCAGCCTGCTGCAGTCCACTGAAAACTCAATGTCAAAGGAATTTTATTCAATGGCTTAGACTATTACTACTGCTACTACTACAAAAACTAGAACTAGACATACTTGATTCAATATTTTTTGTACCATTTAAAACAATGTCTGTATCAGCTGAAACAGTTACTCCCCTTTTTTACATAATTACCGACTATTTGTTTTATATTTTCTTCTAAATCCAAATCTCGGCAAATATATGAGCATGTTTTATTATTAATAATAGTATCTACATTATTGCAATATTAAGTTTTTTGTAGGTATAATGCATATCTATGATTTGAAATATTCCGAATCGTTTTTAAAATAAACGGTTTTGAAGATTAAAACTAACTTTTCCGCATCTGTGGCCCTGAACAATATTATACTCGTATCATAAAATTGTTACTTGTATACACCTCGGGGGATGTATCGTCCTAACAAACCGAAATTTCTCCAAAAATAACCAAAAATTTAGTATATCTAGTTTTATAGGACCCGCTGTACTCGCTCTAGTCAACTGAAAATCAATAGCGTACATCTGTGAGACACCTTGAACAATACTTATTCATAAAGTTGATCAATCGTATACTCTCTGGAGGCTGTATCGTGCTAACAAACTGAAAATTCTCCAAAAATGACAAAAATGTGGTACTCCAAGTACCACAGCACCCGTTGTACTGGCTTTAGTGAGCTCAATATCAATAGGGTTCATCTTTAAGACGCTTTGAATAATATACAATCATAAAATTCATCACTTGTATATACTCCGGAGGCTGTATCGTGCTAACAAACTGAAACTTCTCCCAAAATGACAAAAATATCGTACTTGAAGTACTGTAGCACCGGTTGTATTGGCTCTGGTGAGCTGAAAATCAATAGGGTTCATCAGTGAGATGCCCTGAATAATATTCGATCATAAAATAGGTAACTTATTGAACTCCGGAGGCTGTATCGTGCTAACAAACTGAAATTTCTCGAAAAACGACAAAATGTCGTACTTCAAGTACCATAGCACCCGTTGTACTGGCTCTGGTGAGCTGAAAATAAATAGGGTTCATCTGTGAAATGTCCTCAACAATATTCCATCATAAAATTAGTGACTTATTGCACTCCGGAGGCTGTATCATGCTAACAAGACTTGCAAGGAAAAGTGGCCGACGACAACGACGACGACATACACACAGGATTTTTGTTCTAAAAACCGTTTTTTCGTGTTGTTGTTGATGGATAACGTAAAAATAACTCAAAAAAAAATTTCAAATTTCCATCTTTTTTGTGGGCAAACCAATACTTTTCTCGCATATAGATAGGTTGGCGGAAAAGTAATATATCTACTACTTAACTAACATATTTTAAACGTTGAAAAATTGTATATTGTACAATGTGCATGAAATGAATTTCGTAAACACTGATGTGAAATGTCAAATAATTAGACAGACGTTAACAAACATGACTCGGTCATATATTATAATATATATTATGAAAAAATTCGTTATTATAATGACACTCTAGTAGCTCATGAAAGTGGCGGGAAATGAAATATTTCGATCTAGCTAGCCCGTGGGAAATGAAAATCTGTGTTACAACGTGGTAGGTTTCTTAATCGAAGACGCACTTGAAATGTACATTTCTCTTTATGGTCGAAGAAAAACTTTATTTTGTAAACTCTATTATATAATTTTAGGGTACAATCCCGCCACCCGGAATTACAATGTGCAGTAGCCGATTAAAGTATTGAATGATTATTAATTATGATTTTGGAATAGGTACTTACCGATAACTGTTGAACGTCCATTATAACAAGAGCTATAACTAAGTATAGGAACTGTAGCTAAGTAGGAATTAACGAAAACGAAGACAACTTTATTTTAGTACTTCTTGCAAAAAATGTGCTCCCTGTAAATAAAATATAACACGTAACTGAAAATCACGCCACGATCCGCCATGTCACGCTTGTCATTTGTTTCATTCCTCTTCTGTTTTCTTTTTTTTGTAATTTTATGAATACATCAATCAAACAGCTCAACCGATTTTGTGACTGTCATGTTTAATATGAGTGTTTTAGAGTGTTTTGTGTTGTAAAGTGCTTTATAATATGGAAAACACTCTTCGCACTGGAATAATTGAAGAAGCTGCTGCTGATGCAGTGGAAGAATTGCTTCCCGATAAGTCCAAAGAAAGATATGAGAAACAATATGCGAAGTTCAAAAGCTGGTGTAACAACAAAAAAGTTAATCAAGTTACGGAAGAAATGATGCTGGCTTTTTTTGATGAAGAAAGTAAAATTTACAAGTCTTCAAGCCTCTGGAGTACTTATTCAATGCTTAGAGCCGTGCTGTTGATTAAAGAAAACATCAATATCGCAAATTATTTAAAGTTAAAATCATATCTGAAAAGAAAATCGGTAGGATATGAAGCAAAAAAGTCCCGAGTATTTTCAAGAAATGAGATAAACGAGTTTCTTCGAAAAGCTCCCGATCCCGACTTCCTATTGTTAAAAGTAACTAGTTTTAATAAATAAATTATAAAATAATCTAAATTGGCGGCTTATATTTTCAGGTTGTATTAGCCGATGTATGCCGCTGCGATGAGTTGACGAAGATGACTCTAGATGACATTGAAGACAAGAATGATACTCTCATTGTGAACATTCCAGATTCGAAAACTCACAGACGAAGACGATTTTTAATTTTGGACGATGTTGGCGAACCCGGAAATATTGCCTTATATAGAAAATACCTAGCACTTCGCCCTGCTCATACACCACACCGGCGTTTATTTGTTTCATATAGACAAGGTAAATGCAGTATTCAAGCTGTAGGGATTGATACCTACGGGAAGATACCTACTAAAATAGCTGGTTTTCTTCATTTACAAAATGCAGCGGAATATACGGGCCATGCCTTGAGGAGAACATCAGCAACTTTGTTGATTGATGCTGGAAGTGGCATAGAAGACCTTAAAAGACACGGCGGATGGTTTTCTACAGGAGTAGCGGAGGGCTATATAGCCGAATCATTAGAAAATAAAAGAAATATTGCCAAAAAGATCAAGATGCATTAACGGAAAATAGCGCGAGTGAAATTCCTTCAACAAGTGCATTTGATCAGACTGCTGTAGCTGACAATGTTATTATTCCTAACATATATGTCAACGAAAAAGTAGTGTTGTCAAACATAGCTAACGCAACAGAAAACATACATAATAACGCTTTGAATTATATACCTGGAATAAACTTTTCTAATGTGCATAATACTAGTGTCGGCAGCATTAACATTAATTTTCATTTTCATAGTTCTAATACCAATTAATAATATTTGTTGTACTCGATTGTTAGTGTTTTTAATTATATTAATTAAACGTTTCATAAGATAAGTGACGATTTATAATTCAATTGCAGTCTAAAAATGACAGATGAGTCTTGTAAAAATCATGAAAGTGACTAGTCTTTGAAGTGAGACTTTTATGACCAACCTGAGTTCTGTCATGACAAGCTTTCTTGACGATTTCAGAAAAAAACAGTTTACTCGACAACTGTTAAAATGATTTACAATTACATAATTGCGTGTAGAAATATCCGATTATGTGATCACATAAAACACGTTTTAAATTGGAAAAGTTTTGATAAAACAACCCTACGTTGTTGTCTTCCAGAAATTAATTTATCTTATATATATTTGTATCCTGGTTTAATTTGAAATATAAAATAATTTCGAAAAGATTTATTATCCAGACGTAAAATTGAATTCCGCGGTTTGTAAACTCCTTTTGGAATCTTATCTCATCTGGAAGAATATTAATGAAGTAACTTTCTAAACGTCATTTCTCACAAAGTTGCTTCAAGTAGGATATTTCACAAAACAAAGATATACGGTAATGGATTGAATAAAGACTGAACATTCATTTTTTAGAATTTATCCTAACGCTTGGTTTATTATTTCCAAAACAAGTTTACAGTTTGAAGTTTTTATCAAAGTAACAACTCATGAGCGATGAGTATATAAAACACAAAAAGATTGCTAATATTAAATGCAGGACCAATATGAAAAGTATATAATTTTGTGAATTTTTCCATTTCCATTTGGTAGTTATCATCTAAGGAATGGTGTACCTAAACTGTCAACTTTCTGTAATAAATTTCTTATTGATTATAACACACGGTTGAATTCCCAACAATAAAATAAAGAATTCAATTTGGATTTACTCCATATATTAAGAACTTTCCGATGGATTTTCCGTCTAGGATTTTTTCCATTCGCGGCCTACTTCTGAACGGATACGTCGCTTATCCACTTTGATCCTCGAAAACCTTCAAATAAAATTATTCCCATTCGAAATCAATTTTCTTTATTTGTATCGGATATACATCGGAAAAGCAAAAAATTCGCGTAGTGCAAATTTTCTTTAAGCAGGCAATATTTCGTTGTAATACCCCCGATATCAACCTTGAACAGGGTCGTATCCCAAAATAAAAAGTTCTTGAAAGTATTAAAGGGAAATTGAAAAGTGAAGGATGCCTTTGTTTTGCGTGTCAATATATGGTGACATGGCCAGCCAATGAAACAAGTAGCGAAGCGTCACAGTGTGGGAACGAGGCCTATCCTGGCAACGTTCTCGACAACGTGTACGAAAATTAGCTCTTTATTAAACAGTGATTTCTAAAGTTTAATAAACATAAACAATTTTTTGTAATAATCACAAGTGCAATAGCCACCAGTGCATCAGTAATTTGAAAATCTGTGCTTTTTAGGAGCATTTACAAGGTAAAACAAAAACTTTTGTATCGTCACATAGTAATAAATATTCCATACCTAATTACAATAGGTTATCTGTAAATTTCAAACGAAGACAGGGCCGCACTTAACAGGCAGGTCCATGTCATTACTTAAAAATGGATGAATTTCCGCCTTTAGGAACTTCAAATGGGGGAGTTCAGAACACAGCAAGCACATCATCACTGCCTTATTCATATATAGCCAGCCAAAATAATTCAACCTTCCGCCAAAAACTGCAAGCAATTGTCTTTAATGCACTGGACAACACAAAATTAGAAGAATATATATATGCGGTGGGAGATATAATTACGCCAAAAAATATTTTGTTCGCTTCTCGGATTTCTAACAGTAGAATATGTATTTACCTCACCAATGAAAACATTGTTAAATACTTCGTATCTACTAATAATGGAATTATCACAGTTAACCATCAACGTATTCAAGCACGAAGATTATTACATCCAAACATACGATTGATTATTTCAAATGTGTGTCCCTCCGTACCATACAACATAATTGAAGCTGAGCTTGTTAATATTGGACTGAATTTGGAAACTCGATTGAACTTCCTTAAGATTGGCACACAAAATCCGGAATATAAACACATTTATAGTTTTCGTAGACATATTTACATCTCTCCTCCTGGTCAAATCATAATACCTGAATTTCTGGACTTCAATTATGATAATACGTCTTACCGAATATTCATATTTTTAGACAATATCTGTTTCACTTGTTAACAACCTGGTCACACAGCAAATAGTTGTTCTCACTCTAAAGTACTTCCAAATATGGTAATACTGGACTCAACTCCCAAATCTTCAGTATCCACAAATAAAGTTAAACCAATAAATATCCCCACTCTTGCACCTTCACAATCAAGCTGCATTTCTAATCAAGATAACCTTATGGTTTCTAACGTAATGGAATGCTCTAACAACCATATAAGTATAACAAATTTAGATATGGAGCCAGATTTCAATCCAATAGATAAACCGTCAAACACATCACTTGAAATTACCAAATCACCAGAGCAATCGCAAAGGCAATCAAATTTATCACTTGACATTCCAAACGAATCTGAACAAACTAATACGATTTCTGCGGCTTGTAAACGTCAAATCTCTACTTCGCCTGACTTAGAAAACCAAAAACCTGATGAAGAATCTTTAAGACGTCCGAAAACTTCAAAAAAATGTAAAACTAAGAAAAACGCAGAAGAATTAACTCACCTTTTAGAACCTATAAAAGATCTCCTAGTTACTTTCAAACCACCAAATTTTATGAACTTTACCGAATTATGGGATTTTATAGTTAATGCATCTGGGTCTGCGCATGCTGCAAGCATAGCAAAAAACTACACCAACGACTTACACAATTTGAAAAATCTACTAACATTCGTTCATAAAAACATCGATAACACATCTGTAAAAAATAATATAACAAGAATTAAGAAAAAATTGATGGAATATCAACAGGCGAAGGAAGCGATATCTCTTCTCACTCTGGTTTTTCAAGATAAAATAATGGCTCACTCAAATTTTATTCTTCAGTGGAACCTAAATGGTTTTTACACCTACCTAACGAACATACAACTCTTAATCAATGAATTGTCACCGTTAATTCTAAGCCTGCAAGAAACTCACCTCAATCGAAATAAGCTTCCCAAAATTAAAAACTACATCATTTTTTGTAAAAATAGACCAGTTCAAACAATTGCTAGTGGCGGAGTTGCCATGCTAATCAACAATGCTATTGAAGCTGCACACATTCCTCTCAACACAAATTTGGAGGTAATAGCCGTATCTGTAATTCATCATGTTAAGTTAAACATTTGTAATTTTTATCTGCCTCATCCAGATAAACAGTCACTCAACGAACTTCAAAACGTAATCGAATCAATTCCAGCTCCAAAGATTATACTCGGGGATTTCAATTGTCCCAATGTTGCCTGGGGTTCGCAATCCACAGACAGCAATGGGGACTCTCTATTAAATTTTATTAATAACAACAACTTAATCCTGTTAAACTCCGGCAAACTTACGAGGTTTAACGCCTATAATGGTACCATGTCAGCCTTAGATTTATCTCTCTGCAGTCCATCAATATCATCTTCTCTAACATAGGATACTCTAGATGATCTGCATGACAGCGACCACTTCCCTATAATTATAAACCATACTTCAGATATAATTCCTGAAGCAATACCTCCACAAATATGGAAAATAAAATCAGCAAACTGGAATAAATTTGCAGATTTGATAGACCTCTACACATCAAACTTCATAGTGACATCTAACGTAACAAGTATCATTATGTCCTTTAACGAAATTATTACAAAAGCGGCTATTGAAGCAGTAGGAAAAACAAAAATCATCAAAAAGCGTCTTGTCCCATGGTGGAATCCAGAGGTAGCAGAAGCAATAAAAATCACTAAACATGCGTTTAACAAATATAAAAGGCTTAAATCAGCGGAGAATTTTAACGACTTCAAAAGATGTAGAGCTAAATCCAGATACTTGATCAAGAAATTCAAAAAACCAAGTTGGATTTCGTACGTATCAACAATAAACTCATCCACACCACTTAGTATGGTTTGGGATACTATCAGAAAAATAAAAGGATCAAGTTCAATTAAACACATAAATAACCTTAGCCACAACTATAAAATAATATCTGACAATCAAGAAATATTAGACGTTTTAGCTGAAACCTGCGAACAAAATAGCAGTGACGCTAATTACACAAAAGCCTTTAATGAACATGAAACAAGAACTGAACTGATAGACGTTATAATACGCGATGATGACAGCTATCTAAACGTGCCCATATCATTACAGGAAGTTGAAGAAAGCCTAATGACTACAAAAAACTCTGCAGCAGGTCCCGATGAAATTCCTCCAATCTTCCTGCAGAAACTGCGTTTTAGGGCCAAATCAATTTTTACCGAACTTTTTAATCTGATTTTTTTCTCCCAAAAATTTCCTTCTTTATGGAGAGAAGCCATAATCATACCAATTTTAAAAGAAAACAAACCAAAAAATCTTCCTACATCGTATCGTCCTATTTTATTGACATGTAGTATATGTTAAATACTTGAGAAAATCTTAAATAATCGACTCAAATGGCACTTAGAGAAACTAAATTATTTTAGCTCAATACAAAGTGGTTATAGAAAAGGTGGATCAACAACAGACAACATTCTTCTCTTGGAAACTGAAATCCATGAAGCTTTTATGCATAACCAACACCTCGTTGCAATATTTTTTGACATTAACAAAGCCTTTGACACTACTTGGAAATACCATATAGTAAACACTCTAGGGGATCCAGGTATTCAGGGCAAAATGTTAGCTTTTATAAAAAAATTCTTACTAACAGAACTATACAAGTCAGAATAAATGGCAAACTATCAAGTAAAATATAATCCAAAACGGCATTCCAAGGCTCAATATTGAGCCCAACTTTATTTTTAATTGCAATAAACAGTCTATCAAAACAATTCAATTTACCAGTAAAAGCGAGTCTTTACGCAGATGATCTACGAATTTACACAAAAAGTAAAGATTCATCCAAAAATATTTTGCAAAACTACCTTAACAAATTAGAAATATGGTCCATCACAACGGGGTTAACCTTTACCTCAACAAAAACTCACTTTATAGTTTTTAGGGGAAAAAAGGCCAGGCCAACATTAATTTACATCTGAATGGAAAACAATTAGAACAGTTGGAAAGCGTAAAATTCTTGGTAGTTACATTTGATTATCAGCTGAAATGGACACTGCATATCAATAACCTCCTTAAAACTTGCCAGTCGAGAAGGAACATACTTAAAATCCTTTCAAACCAGTCCTGGGGAGCCAACACCAAAATACTGATTAACCTATATCAGTCAATAATTAGATGTAAACTTGACTATGGGAGCATTTGCTACAACTCAGCCAGCAGCACTCTTCTACACAAATTTGATGTTATTTAGACCAGTTCCCTAAGAATAGTTTCAGGAGCCTTTAGAACAAGTCCTGTTAGTAGTCTCCAAGTTATTACATCACAACCACCTTTATATCTAAGACGTCTATATTTATCTTTATGTTATGTATCTAGAGTTTCAGCTCAAAAAAACAACAGTCCTTCTTTTTTAACAATAGTTCATGATACAAATACCATTCCAGACACCCAGAAAAAATACTTACCATTTTATGAAAGGTTAAAGAGATCAGATTTCAATATAGAACAATTTCAACTGTCTTTACCATTATGTCATGAAACTTCACCTTGGACAATTCAAATACCAGCAGTCAACTTCTCATTAGCAAATCAGCCTAAACACTCTACCTGCGACCACATATTCAAATTAAAATACTATGATATCATTTCTAAATTCACCGGTTATGATCATATTTTTACCGATGCATCTAAATCTGAAAGTGAAATCGCATCGGCATTTTTACAAGATGTAAATAATCATGCAATTAGGCTTAATCCTCACTGTTCAATATACACAGGAGAGTTAGTCGCCATACATGAAGCCTTGAGAAGCTATAAACAGCCAGACATAAACATATTAATAATATCGGACTCCTACAGTGCTCTCAAAGGAATAAAACAACTATTTACTTCTCACCTAATACTTATAGACATTAAAGAAGAACTTTACTGACATCGGCTGACACACGTTAAAATATAGTTCCTGTGGGTCCCTTCTCATAGGCATAGGCATACCATCCAATGAAAAAGTTGACGAAATTGCACGACACTCTATAGGCAACGAAAATGTACCACATTTTGAAAAAGTTCCAGCTGCCGATTTCAAATCAGTTATAAAATATTTTGTATGGGATATCTGGCAAAAAAGATGGGAACGAACCAATACGTTTCTTAATGAAATCATGCCATCAGTAAAATCTAGACTTCCTCTTTCACAGAACAGAAAAGACCAGGTTGTTTTAAACCCTGTCAGCATGAGCGTTCCACCTGTCAAAAAAAGGTTGTTTTAAACAGGTTAAGAATAGCCCTCACATACCAGCATTTGTTAAATCAAGAACCACCAAAGCAGTATTTTACGTGTCATGTGCCTCTAACCATAAAACATATACTATTGGATTGTACAAATTTAAGTGTTAGAAGAACAATTAACAACATTCCGCCTAACATTAACCGCGCATTAAGTGAAAACTGTGAAAAAGTGCTCAAATTTCTGAAATACTCCAATTTATATCATAAAATATAAGTACCTATTGTATGTTTTATGTTTTTTGAACCCCGCTCATAACCCTCGAGGTTGATGCGGTAAAAAAAAGACATGTGGCACTCGGAGACTGCCGCGGTAAAGCTATTGCATAGAGTTTTACACTTTGACGTTCACAATTTATTTTTCTTTTTAGCTCTTTTTTTAGCATTAGAAGTTTCACTTTCACAGTCCTCGTATCAGCATAAAATAATCAAAACTCATTGGACAAGTCCTCCTATAATCATACAATTATCAAAATTTATGTTTCCTGATAATTGTTTCTAAGGAACCGAAATGGATGTATTAATGTTGCTGGTGAGTTTTTCAATTTTAAGCTTTGTAGGGGAAGTGTCCCTAAAATGGGATACTTAAGGTTTGAGTAGCCATAAATAATCGAGAAATCAAGAAAATCTCGCCAAAAATTTACAAACATGTTCTCTAAAGTGTTATTCATTATATGTCCAAACAATTTTTACAACAACATATAAATATCAAAAATATAATGCTTTTTTTAAAAAAAGTGCAACTGTCCCGTTTTAGGGAGTATTATGTTTAAAATGGGATACCCTATATTTTTAAAATGGGATAGTAATTCATATGTTAATTTACTTGTCAAACTTATTCCAAAATGATAACAAGGTTTTACTTAAAAATGTTTTATTGGACATAAAAATATTAAAATAAACAAAAGAAGCGATCCACTATTAAAATAAACAAACAAAAATAGAAATTAGGAAGAAATGCAGTAATCGCAGAGAAAGTTTTCCTCGTCTTCCTCTGCTCCGGAACAAGCATCATGCACCCATCGGTTACAACCCACACATTGGATCCAGCCTTCTCCTTTTTTACTCTTACTAAAATTGTTTCCACAATAGAAGCATTCAGGGTCACTGTCGTCTTCAGTGTGCTAAAATTCATGTCCTTTTCAATCTTGGCAACAGCTTTCTTTTTGTTTTTAGTTTTTCCAATTTTTCTCTTTATATTAGGACGTTTATTGATTCCTTTCGATCGCTTTTGTTCCAATGAATTTCTTAATTCTGTTTTGTAAGGAGTGCTGGTTAAAACAACAGTTTTACCAGTTTTTTTCTTTTTGGAGGTCTGTTGTGTTTTCTTAGTCACTTTGGGATAAGGTACACAAAGTGCCACGTTCAGCAGAAGTAAGTGACCCTACTTGCTTACGTCCTTTCAATGCAATCACCCTCGAGGGACGTCCTGTACAGTGGTGATCCCTGTCTCATCAACATTGTAGATTTTTGATAGAGAATAATTATGTTTTTGTTGAAGTGGTTCAAGTAGGTCAAAAAATTTGGAAACGTTTATTCGGTTGAAACTTCTGGCACGTGCAGCTGAGGTTGCTTCTGGAATTCGAAGTGATAGTCTATTTCTTTTAAGGAAATTTTGCAACCAGTGCCAACCAGCTTTCTTCTTAACGGTACTGAAGTGGTGCGATATGTTATTCTGTTCAGCAAACTGATAAGCTAAATGTCGCACGGAATCAGTGGTCAAACCAAACATCAATGTCTCCATGTTGGTAATACACCGAACAAGGTCCATTTCTTGCGCCTCGTTAAACGTAAAAAGTCTGCTACCTACTAAACCTTTGAGAGAATCTTTTCTTATTTTGTTTTTTCCTTTAACACGACGTTCTAAAGTACTCTTTGGTACGTGGCAAAGTTTTGCCGCTTTCAGATAACCACATTCTCGATTTAATACCATTTCTATTGCTTTTTTCATGTTCTCCTCAGACCACCCCTGTCGGTTGGTTTTTCTTGAGTATGCACCCGCCATATTGTGTATCAAAGAAAAAGGATGTAAAAAATTTTATCAAAATAGTTAAGGTAAAATGGGATATCTCATTTTAAACAAATGCCACATATCCCGTTTTATCTATACCTCTACATTTGAATTCCGTGAATTTTACAAACTTAACTTTAAAATATATTGATGAACTTTCATGACTAAATCAACGTTTAACATCTTATCTGATTCTTTAAAAATTATCAACACATTCTCTTCACAAATAAAGAAGCAATCCTTACTATTATGAAGTAATAATATTACATTAAAATATTGAAAAACATAAGAACTTACGTGTGTCAACAATCACATTCACTATGAAACTGAAAGTCCGTTAGCAAGTTTAAAATCAGTACAGCTTGCGCTTGGGCAATATTTCGCTAGATGGCAACACTCGTTTCACAAAAAAAACATGGTATCCCGTTTTAGATTACTGTCCCATTGTAAGGACAATTCCCCTAATATAAGAAAAAATAGGGATATTTAACTAATGTTAGTTGTAAACTCTCAATTTTATATTTTCTACCTTGATTAACTAATGTTAATATCATTTTTAAATAAAAATAAGAAAAGTTTTTATTATTGTAAGGTATTATTGCAGATTGTCATATAACGAATTCAGTGATAGAACATTATTATATGTATTGTACCAATAGCCCTGATGATGAACCTAAATAAAGGATTCGAAACGTTGGAAAAAGAAAAAAGAAAAACTTTTCAAGTTTTATTTCATATAAAAGAAGTTGGCGAAGAACCATTGATATATAAATTTTTAACCTTTAGTTTTGGAAAGAAACATCTGGTGTTACTTGATGGAGATCATTTTTTACCACACTAGTTATCAGATCCGAGCATTTGAGATTATTGTTTGCTGATCCCCAAATGTTACTAGCTCGGGTTAGAGACAATTATTGGCCGATTAGAGGCAGAGTTCCAGTACGATAAATTGTTCATGAGTGCATCCAATTTTTCCGAAATAAAGCTATCCAAACATTTCCAATTAAGGGAATGTTACCTGAAGCTCGTATAGCTTGCGCCGCATCATTCCAAACAACGGGGGTGGATTACGCATGACTTATAGTCTCAAAGATAGGAAGGGCATAGGAAGTAAGACGTCAAAATGTCATATTGCAGTATTTTATGATTTTCGAAATGTGTCCATTTAGAGCTGGTTTCCCACTTAACGATGGAAGCTTTCTTGGTGGCATTTCGACGTTTTGTTTCTAGGAGAGCTGTGCCTTCACATATTTATTCTGACAACGGAAAGACGTTTGTTGAAGCTAGAAATGACTTATCGGAGTTGGGAAAATTTCTAATAAAAAATAAACGAACTGTGATCGAGTCGTGTACAAACGAGGGAGTACAGTGACATTCATTATTCATTCCGACATATTGGCCACATATGGGCTGTTTGTGGTTAGTAGGAGTTAAATCCTTCAAAAAATATTTCAAGTTAGTTTTGGGGGTAATGCAACACCTACTTTTGAGGAGATGTATACCATATTAACACAGATCGGGGGAATTCTCGTTTTCTCTCCCCTCTTTCCTCAGACACAAATGATCTGAATGGACTTACCCTCTCACCCTTTTTAATTGGGAAGCCGCTGACAACCATACCAAGTGCTGAATTTGAGGAGGTTCCGGAGAACAGGTTGTTTACTTTTCAATGACTCCAGAAAATGCAGCAGCAGTTCTGGAGGGCAAAGTGGAGAAGTCAACAATCCAATGTGAAAGTTGTTGATTTACTTTTATTATGAGAAGAGAACGCCCCTTCGATGGAAGCTGTGTAGAGTAATGAACCTGGCACAGACGGTATAGTTCGAGTAGTTTCAGTAAAAAATCAGAAGGGTTAATATTCGACGTACGTTGTCGAAGGTTTGCGTTTTACCTCTATTACCTCTAGTACATGACAGTGTTGACATCAGCCAGTGCTTAGACTAGGAAAGAGAGGGGACGCGTAACGCTCTATGCAAGCTGTGGTGACGGTTTGATGCATATTTCAAAGGCGACGCCACTTTTTGGTGGTCAACGCTATAGTGAACACCAGAGAGTTTTTTGCGATTATTGAGCGAATAAAGTGATTTTAAAGTGGACTTTTGATTTTGTTAAGATGGTTAATTGTTGTGATTACCAGTGTAAGAGTTCTAGCAGAAAGAAAGAACCTGAAATTTCGTTTCATAGGTAAGTTAATTCTAACTTATTTTTTTGGTAGCTACTTTTTTCTTTATATCCTAAAAAATAAGCTTTTAATCCTAAAAGCCCACTAGTGAGTTAAAACGTATTTCATAATAAATTCAAATATGTTAGTAGAAAAGACATTACGAAACTTTTTCATTGAAAATTAACGAATTCATTGTTCAGTTTCTCGTAACTCCTAACCCCAAAAGATCATAATTACTAATTACTAATGCCTACAATTTTGATATAAGTTAAATAAATCAATATAGTTTTATTTTTAAATCTCCCATGTATAAAGATTAATTTATAAATTAAAAATCTTAGTCCTTGAGAACTATCATATAACGATAATGAAGTTTATGACTTGGTGGGCATTGGTATCACAATAGTTGACAGCGTTACGAGTCCCCTCTCTTTCCTAGTCTAAGAGCCAGTGTAAATAATCGATGGAAAGGGTTACCTTTTCAAGGTGGAAATAACGTTACATTTTTTTGACAAGCTGACAAATGCGCCTTTGCCTGCTTCATCTGACAGCTGATGTCAAGAGAGAAGATATGAGAAAACATCGAACCGAGACACACATTTTTGTGCTTGTTATATTTCGTAAGTTCATTGTAAATAAAGTTTTCTCACATGACATGCGCTCAGTATATTCATTATACAACAGAATTTCTTATAAATCTTTTGTTAACAACTCCGGAAATTTTACCCGTTGAAAAAATTGGTTTACTGTGGGACAGTTTACCCTACATATTTCTGTTTCATTTTTATAAAGTTACTTGGAAGTTACTGAGAAGAACTCGGATCCAGATAGTTCATGTTTTAGTAGAATGTGAACATCAAGGATGCCGAAAAGAGCCAAGAAATTACCAAGATCGTATGAACATCACCACCCCTTCCATAGTGTGCAACATGTGGGAAAAGTACTTTTCTCACTCGTGTGTTTGCGGCACTCGCCCTTCAGGCTCAAGCCACAAACTTCCATACTCGTGAGAAAAGTTGAACTTTCCCCAGTTGTTGCACAATATACTATTCTCGCGTATTAGAGTTGTGCGGAAAAGTAATAAGAACATCAGGAGAAGAGCTAGTGGGGGATAAAATATGTGCAGGATACTTTGAAACCTAATGAATATTTGGACAGAAGATGTACGTATGTGTGGGGATGAGAGAGAACACTGGTAAGAAATGAAGCTACAGAGTTAGATATCAACGAGGAGAACAGAAATATTAAAACCACATGTCGTAATCTGTCCGATATAAAAAGCGTCTCCACACAGACATCTCATTATTAGATGTTACATAATACAAAATAATATCAACAATGATTGAAAGATTGGACAATGGACATTTGGATATCGTCATCAAGCATGTTTCAGGTAAGGCAGAATTATAGTAGGCGCAAAACATATAGTGCAAACATTTAATGGCATATCCACTTTAAGTTATGTTGCGAAGCTAGACTTTGAAAAGTATTATTTTGTTTATTTTTACCAATACCACTTACAGACTACACTCTTTATTGATGCTAGCGCACCAACTAAATAATGAGCGGTCCTCACAGATAACCCACAGATAGATAAGACACTGATTGTGGCGCCATCTAAAGAGCCTGTCGACTCAACAATTGAGTGATGTTAAAAAGATTTCTGTAATTTTAGGTTTTGGCGGTATATTCAAATTTACTACGATCTAATTATTTTATTTCAAAATAACCATTCATAGTCTATCATTTGACTTCATTCAATTTAACTCCATTAACTCAATAATGATTAGATGTTGAGTGAATTAAATGAAATATCAAATGATGGACCATAAATGGTTGAATTGGGAGAAATAAAACAATAATAATATAAACAGTTCATTTATTTTGGTATAATAATACACAACAAATAATTTCTTTCACAAAGTACTTTTCTTAACAAACAGGATGACAATAAATAAACTATAATGTAAAAACAATGCAATAATTAAAAAATAATTTGAGTAACATATATTCTAGATTGGAGTGTCATTAGATTTTTAAATGATGTTAAATCAAGATAAAAGTAGAAAATTATTTATGATAAGTTTATATTAATTTATTGTTATACTCCTATAAACACACAGAGCTGGACAAACTACTAGAGTATAACTGCTACTTAATCAAAAGAAGTGTTAGCAATGAGTAGTTAACCATTATTTTTGGCAAATTTCTGTGAAAACATTTGAGTATAATTACTGTGAATGTTAGAACAAAAGTAATTAAAATACTTTTAGAGGAAAAGTTGTTAACTACTGCCCAGCTCTGTAAATACAAGGTGCCAAGTAATTACATATAAGACTGCTAAACAGCACTTGTTACTGAACAAAATTTAAAATATATCTAACATTTCATTTCCACTTAAAACACATCTTTATTTCTTTACTGGAAGTATTAAATAGGTTTATATCACAAGCTTAAACCCAGTATATTGCATATTTGTATATTTCTACATTTAAAAGAATTCTGTTCTTATGAAACCATCGCAATAAGGCAGTTTAAGTTACTTTCCAGCTCCTGGCAGTCTATGATTGTTGAAATGTTTCTTAAGGGATCTTAAAAATACCTCCGTCTCGTGGAAGTCTTTTCTCGTTTCTGGTTGAGGTTCTACAAGTAAACAAACAAAATAACAATAATAAATAAGTGAACACACGTATATGTTTGAAAATTCATATCAACAAAAGAAAACAAAATGTGCTTACTATTGTAATAATAAGTTTACACATGTTTTTGTAGTAAGCCAAAAAAAATCAAAAAATATTTAAATTTTTTTGGTTTTTTTAATTCCTTTTTTTGGAGTTTTCGATTTTTTTAGGAATTCTTGATTTTTTTGGTTTTTAACTACATATTTTTTGATTTATTGTGTTTTTATTTTTTATCATTATTGGATATTTTGGATTTTTGGTTACCGCTAGACCAAATACTTTGACGTAATGCCTCAACAAAAGTTATTACTCACTTTAATTTACCATAAATTGTCATACCATGGGATATATATAAAAATCGGCAAGGGGTCAATACATTCCATTCCATAGCTGGTGGAGGGAATAGCTATAACATAAAATAAAACCCAGATTATTATTTTTCCATGGGTACATTTTAAAATGGAATTGTCTGAGTATGGTGTACACACTAGATATAGATTGAGTGAATGAGCAGACGAGTACTGAGTGTGTCATTTTATTAAAATTCCAGCGAAGCGCTTTCAGCCAGTCTCAAAGCTGTCGTCAAGAGAAAAACATACAACAGATGTCAAAAAACATCAAACCCTGTAACTGCTACATACAATGAAATGAAATGTTTGATGTTACATCATTATTTAAGTAAAATTGGTTAAAATTACCCTATAAAGAGGGTGTACCCACATAACATTTAGTTGATAATTTCAAATTAGATGTTTCTTTATGTGAATTACAATTGTACACCCTCTTTATAGGGTAATTTTGACAAATTTTACTTAAATAATGATATTACCTCAAACATTTCATTCCATTGTATGTAGCAATTACAGGGTTTGATGTTTTTTGACACCTGTTGTATGTTCTTTTCTTGACGACAGCTTTGAGAATGGCCTAATGGCTGAAAGCGCATAGCTGGAATTTTAATAAAATTACACACTCAGTACTCGTCTTTTCATTTACTCAATTTACATTTTAAAATGTTTAAAATTATACCATGCTATATTGAATACAATAAAACTTACCATCAATTTTTGTTAATTTCCTCTCTTATGGGAAGGCAAATCAAACTGTCTTAATAACCCCCCTTCGTCTTGCTCAAATCTAAAGAAACACTGTTTTTGAAAATGAAGGGAACATATCCTCCATCGTTTCCTCGTCGACAAATTTAATGATTTATTACCACTGGGTTCCAGCCATATTAATTTTATCTTCCTGGGTTGGAGGAACAAATCTGTAAAAAGCCATATTCACTTTAATAATGCAACAATTTTCAGTTTAGCTAATGTAAAAAACAACCATGATGTCTAAAGTTGTCGATTAAATTAGTAAAAATTCTGTATTTTATAAAAATAAAGAAAATGGTTAACTGGGAAAGAAAAAATGCTAAAATTTTTCTAATAAAACTTACCGAGTACTAGTACACCATTTATTAGACTCCTTCAGAATACAGTTTGACATTGTCTTCTCAATTAATAACAATAAAGCAACGAAGCAACAGATAAATATTACACTATAGCAATTAAATAATACATCAAAATACCGAAACCACCTATAACCTCAACAGTTGAACTAATAAACGATAACAGTATATAACAGATAACCTGTGGGGATGAGCAATATGACATCGCGTATACGCAGTAACAAGCATTTAAATTATAATATTGACTGGACCATGACAGTATTCAAATCAAAGGACAAGCCGAAACAATAAATTTCGCACTATATCTCTTTCGTGAACTAAACCACAGTTCAAGTTATCACCTTAAAACACCTAATATGTGTACAACCCAACAGTTCGGTGTATGCCCGTCAGTCAGTTTTTTTTTCTAATGAAAGCTTCTTTTACCGCCGAGTATTCTGGTTTATGGCGCTCCGGATTTCAATTGATTGTAGTTCGAGAGCATTTCTTCGTATTAGATTTGGAATTATGTCTGTGCCAAATATAGTGGATTGATTAAATGAATCAGAAACAAGACGTCACATTTTATATAAAGCTCGCTTAAAATTATTTACGGTGGATATTTTTTATCATATTAAACTGTTCATCTTTCCTATATGAAAATTGATACAATTACTCATATCCCCCATTAAATCTTATTTATTTGTTACAGGTGCCAATGAATTTTGCGAAGGGACTCGCGGCACTTATAGAGTAAGGGCAGTGGATTATTGGGATCGCGTTGGTAAATTCTCCGAAATTATGCCCTATCCCTAAATGGAACATAAAATGGAGGTAGCAACGTTTATGTGCAATTTTAGAGCAACTTCGATGCATCTTATTAGATGTCGTTTGGTTCAATATAGTTGGTTAGGGGCTATAAAATGTTTTTGAGGGGGATAATAAAAATCAATTACACTGTTAATATCCTTATTTCTTAAGGGTTGTTTCTTTTATAAGTTTTTATTTAGAATCAGGATTAGCTGCCGTGAAATAGATATAAAAAGTTGTGTTTTTATACCTAAGGAATAGAAAAAGTAATATAATTGGTGATTTAATATTCATACAGTATTTTTTGTTAATCAAAAACTATCCAAAACAAACGAAAATTATGTATAATCGGTTCTTTACACAAGAATACAGTATCAATATCTAAAAAAAAGTAACAGAGGAAACAACAAAACAGCAGACGAAATAACCTTTACAAAGAAGAACATTTTGAATATAAAAATCAAAATGAAGTCATGTTTCTGTCTATAAAGTTGTCCAGAAATTGGATAATTAACTTCAAAAATTTCAAGAAAATATGTAAACCTTTAGTTAAAACATCTGTTGTAATGTTTCAGATAAAGATATTTGGTTTTATTTAGTTTTAATAGGAATTTTATGCAAATGAAAATTTGACATTTCTACATTCTTATTTAGCTTCTAATTTCAAGGAAAATTAATAATTAAAAAGATCATTTACAACAAAAATTTAATAATAATGAAAGGAAGTTTTGATCAGTTTTGACTCGACTCGTATATCGAGAAAAGTCAAAATTTGAATTAAAATGCAACATCAAGAATGCTTTGGATGGCGTTCCTATAAAAGCATGTGACAGATTTGACAGAAGGGGGAATCGGCAATTACATTTACTAGAGAAAACATTGTTCTTTTTTAATACAAAATTATTAAGTTGTTAAAAAATGAATCAAATGACATACCTGAAGTGTGAAGTCAGGTTAGAGGGCTCCGGAGAAAGAAGACGTCAAATGGACGAGGTCTATGGATAATTCTAATCTTCTTGGCATGGTAGTGGTAAACTTTGGTGAAGGTTTATCTAAAAAAAATTGTAAATATTAGAATAGTTAGTCCGTAGTAGTATTTCTTTTGAATTTTGATAACCTAAAATTTTACTCGCCTTATAGAAAGGAAACGTGTTGTTTTGCAATTAGGTAACTTTGAGTGTGTGTCTGTATATGAAGTGACGATATAAATAGTTTTAATGAGAATATAATACTTAGATTCATTAAGAAAATATGTAATCACATTATAGATGTTGTTTATTTTAAAAGACAAATGACAATTAATATAGAATCCAACAAACAGACATACACTATTCATAAAATATTTTCATTTAATATATGCAACTGATTTTTTCTTATGTCTATGTTTTAAATATTTTCCAGATTTATTTAATAAATGCCCTTCTTATTGTTAATAAAAATAAACTTGGAGTTATGCAACCAAAATAACTTACAAGATTATAAATTTATCTAATTTCCGTTTTGACACTAATCGCCCTGGTGTTATGTGGAAACTTAAGAATAAAAAAGGTAAGAAAATAAAATAATTTATTCATATGAGCAAATCCTCTAAAACAATTAAATTAACGTTTTAATAGCAAATAAATAAGGAACACTTAATTATATTATGAATAGAAAAGTAAAAACTTCCTAAAATAAATAAGCATATGAAATAAAATGAATTATAATAAAAATTGGCTCTACCAACGTAGGGCAAATAATAACTATTAATATTTTTTTAATTTTTTTTATTATCGGTATTAGGTACCAACATCATACATTGTTAAATGATACAATTTTTGATTTATATAACGAATATAATTATATCGTTTATAACTGCGACTAGAGTTATAAAATTTTAGAACTATTATCCTTTCTACAGATTTAATAGTAATACAGACTATTCATGTCACCAAATTAGGTTGCTTAATTTGTTAGTCATTTGTCCCATTTGTTTTCCGCAGTTTTCATAAGTACGAAGATTTTGTAGCGTTTTGAATTGAATAGTGACATTAAAATACACCGAAAAAACTCCTAAACGAAGTACCTATCGCTTTTTAAAACATCAATTCATTAAGTTGGGCATTCTAACGACTTTGGTCTTTTATAAAAAAGCACTCTTAAAGGTAGGTTTATTGTTGCAGCAAATGATCTTGATTATAATCAAGCCTTCGACAAAATAATAAGAATAATAGAAGACATAAAAGAAATGAAAATATCTGAGAAACTGATACAACTAGTAAACATGACGATGAAGGAATAAAAAGCTACAATACTACTCAGTCAGGTCCAACAGAAGAATTTGGAATAGAAAAAGGACTGAGACAAGGAGACACATTATCAGCACTTCTTTTCATGATATCATTAGACAGTATTATTAAAGAAACAAATCAGTTCAAATAATAGCATATACAGACGATGTAGCAATAATAGTAAGAATACGAAAATAATTGGAAACTAAATTTAAAACAGAAGTCAAAAGAAAAAGGATTAGAATTAAACGAAACATAATACATGCATTGCAACAAAAAACATAAAAGTATGACGGAATTAAGAATCAACAACTATAAATTTAAAGAAATCTAAAAATACTAGTACTTGGGTTTTATAATATGCAGAAAAAACGAAAAACCGAATACAACAAGAGAATTTTTGAAAGACGAATTATCGGGGATAATACCTCGAGTACTTAAAAATTACCGACCATTTCCATGAAAGCTTTTGTTAATAATTAGACAAAAAGCTTGAATGGAAATTATCCGGTTAATTTTTAAGCACAAGCGGTATTTAGGGAGAATATTTCGCGAATAAAAATACAAGTTACTGTATATCTCCATTATATTCAGATAGATAATGTAACGTCTCTAACTTGAAAATCTCAATAAAAAACAAATTATTTATTTATTGAAACAATAACGTAATATAATAAACTGAACATTATTGATTTATTGAATGGTAAAAATTGCAACTATGATAATTGTTATGTTGATTTTGCGACGACATTGGCATGGAACTGCTGCTGTTTGTCATAGGAGGAGGCATATATGTTGTGGCGCAAGGTGCCTTCCTTGTTCACTCATTTTTTCAATTATTTTTTCATGATGTTGTTCGTCTACTTACAAGTAGCTGGGCATTGATTTCGCATTAGAATGTCCTGTGATTTTAATTAGATTTTGTTCTGAGACTCCGCTTTTCGCCAGTTTTGATACGGTGGTGGCCCTAAGTGAGTCGTTTGAAATTTTCTGTGTGGTATTAAAGTCTAATTTTTCTGCTTGTTTTTTTTTGTCCAATTTGATATCTCATTTACTCCCACGGGACTATTTTTGAACCAATTTCCAATGTGGATTTGGAGTCAAAAATAGTCTTTTATCTTGGAGTTTTATAAATAGTCTGATTGGGCAAAAGTTCGTGTCAGAATAATTCTTTACAAGCCATTTCGTATCAGCTAATTTTCGGCTACCCCCTTTTGTGGTTTTCTAAAAAAGAAGGTTATATTGGATTCTACCTGTTTTTTCGACGGTGTTGTTGGTTTCTTCTTTGAAGAATGTGATTTCTGCTCTTGCGCTTTCTCCACCTCTCCCGGCAAGTTCATAAGAGAGTATGAAAAAATAAGTTTTCTTCTGTAGACCTTCTGGCGTTTCTTCATCACAAGCTTTGACAAGTTGTTTTAGTTCATTGTGAGTCAAAAAAGTTGCAGATTCTTTACGTTTGCCTTCTTTTGGCATTTCTTGCATCTCGGGCATCTTTAAATTCAATTTGTTCGAAAGGGTTTATTTTATATATATTATATTATATTATATTATATTATATTATATTATATTATATTATATTATATTATATTATATTATATTATATTATATTATATTATATTATATTATATTATATTATATTATATTATATTATATTATATTATATTATATTATATTATATTATATTATATTATATTATATTATATAAATGTCACCGCAAAGAAGAATAACTGATTCGATATTTTTACAAAACCAAACACACACCAGGATCTGTAAAAGGGAGAAAAATGGAACATAATGTGGACTCATCCACCACAATGAACGGATTATTGAGTTCTCATGAACAGCTTCAATTTCTTCGGAAATGTACAACTTATATTATTTAATCGGTTTTTTTATCGATGGCTATTTATTAACGCATACTGTTTTTCAAAAAATACCTGTTAAATAAAGAGAAATTCAATTCTCTCTATCATTAGGAATTTAAATTTTATAATCATCTTTGTTTTCCAACAAGAGGAATTGCAGGCATGAGCTTGCATAACCACATTTATGTAAATAAGTGTTAAGTGGGATTCCGACGAAGCGTTTCATCCAAATATTTATTAATGAAAACAATGAGACACTAAAGATGTTGGAATATTTTGCAGCTCATTGAATTATAATCTCAAATTGAAAATTTCATCGTAACCTAGGCAACAACATGACGCCTGGGCAACGTGACACGAATTTTCGGTTTTTACATCATGCTTTGTAAACGTTTTTCAAACGCAGTGTTAAGGACAAATAATGACCGTTATAAATATGTTATTTCTTTAAATAAGTTAAATATAACATTTTGCTTAGCTTGAGATTTAATATTGTACTTCAGACTTTGATTCTTTTAATATTACGACAGGAAGATAGCCTGAGCCCACTGTTTTCAAAAACACATCTAGATCGAGTCCTAAAAGACTGGAGAAGGTATTGCAAATATATAGATATTCTTATTACAGACAGGAATGAAGATGACGAAGTATTTGCACAAGATAAAGATAACTTTGAGTTCGTGAGTCGAAAACTTATAATTAAATATGAAAAGAGGGGAATGTCTTAAATTTTGTCAAAAACTAAGTATTTGTACGTTGATAGAATAAATGAAGAGCTGGTCTTATAAAAAGGAGTAAATATCAAATTCTGCGAATCTACCTTGGAACCTTGATATGCAGTATAATAAGAACATACAAAGTAATCCAACAACGAATAAGTAAAGGAGAGAAAATTATCAGTACATTAAATATATTACTCTAGTCCAAAGAAGTGTATAAACTGGATCTAACTTAGTACACATATTATAAACTGATGAATATTTTTTAACATCTGGATGAGGCGTAGCAAGGTAAAATGTTTTGTCAGACCTAGAAGCAGTTCTGGGTACATTAAAGTATAATTTACTCAAGAGCCCTGGACATTGCAATTTACTATGAACAATCTTGAACAAAAAAGTTATCCAGTGATAATTACGATGCAAACTTAAACTATTAAACCCATGTTTCTGTTACAATTCAGTATTAGATAGAGATTGTCAGCTCGGAATGAAAGAAGTTTTAAAAATCGTCTGTGTACTGATTCAAGCTTGTCTTCATGTACCTGATAGAATAGACACTAAACAGATGATGCATACTCCAGTTTAGACCTTATATAAGCATAATAATAGTTATTTAACGAACAAGTGCTTTAATAAGGGCGATTGACAATCGAGATAATTTAATGAGCCATCGGAGCAAGTTTGCCAATGTTCGAGATTGTGAATCGCCATTTTAATTCACAAGTTCGTTACAAAACTTTTCGTGCAACCGGACGCAAAACAAGCATTTTGCAGCCGCAACAGAGGCCGCAAAATGATATTTTGCGGCCGTTACCCAGAGTGACGGCCGACAAACATTTTTACGGCCGTTCCCATAGTGACTGCCGGCAAACTGAACGCCACTACAGCATTTAACATTTCTGAAATATGACAATAACAATGTATTTCGAACCATCTAGTTCAAATGTAGTCAATCGCAAAATGTTAATGTCCAAAGAAAATAATACGTTTTTGTCTAATGTAAATAATGATTGTTCAGAAACAATAGATTTAGTTGCTTCATCTTCAGGGATGAATATCAGTAATAATATAAACAGTACAATCAATGTTAATATATATCAAAAATAAAGTATGTTTCTGTTGTGAATTTGGAAATAGTTTTTGGCAATCATACTAGGTATTCTTCCAATCGTATGCACTCCAACAACCTGTGCCGAGCACTTTCCATTTTCATATCTCAGAAATAGACGACGAATAGCAGTATGTTTTGGTCGAAGAGTTACATATTTATTGTAAATTCTTATATAATCTTGATTAATAATGGTAAAAACACGCTTTTGATCAGTTTTAGTATCAGGAACAGTTACTATCAATACAGTTTTGTCTTCCTGAATATCTTCGAGGGTCATTCTCACTAATTCATCTCGTCGCAATGCTCCTGATATTCCCATTATCAAAACTACCTATAATAATAATTATTATGAATAAAACATCATACTTCACTTTTTTTCCATATTTATATACCTTCCACAGTAGATGATTTGCATCACTAGCTTGTTTGAGGAATGAATCAATTTGCTCGTGCGTAAAAACTTTTGATTTCTTTGCTCGATAACCAACTGACTTTTTCTTGAGGAACGGTACCAATTTTAAAAACTTCTTTACGTCAATTCCATCTCGTACGTTAAGCATAGTCTTTAACATAGAATAAATGCTCCATAAAGTTGAACTCTTCACAACTTTTGATCGCTGCATCAAATATCCTAATAATATGTTTTCTGACACCGTCTTGACATTTTGGTTGACACACCAATCTTTGAAGTTGCTGTAACATTTTTCATATTTCCGTTTAGATTTTTCGGGTATCAAATCAGAAAGTGCTGAGTCTATGAGATCTCTCAGCTCAGGAGGAGTGCAAGTAACTGAAATATCACTATCGCTATCGGACATCTTCACGACTTCACGAGAAATGTCAAATTGATTTGTATTGCTAAATATTTCATCTCCATAGAAACATTGTGATATTGACGTGTAATTTTCTCTATTCGCGTTGAAACGCTGACTTTTCTAAAGAGACATAATGTTTATTGAAATTATGTGATTTTCACGGTTGCACGAAAAATATTGTGTATACGAAATGATTTCGCGACCTCGAGATTATCTTGCCTCGGCCGGAGCGGCCTCGGCGATAATCTCTCTCTCGGAACGCGAAAAAGCATTTTGCGGCCTTAGTATACAAATAACTATTTTCGTCGACTGTACTGTTCAAAAATGGAGATATATTACTTTCAATTTCTATTTATTTAACGATAAACAACAATCACTATTAACTATTTATATTAACTCTATTCAAAATTAGTTTAATTTCCCTTAGTGGCAGTTTTATTATTGTAAACAATAATATTCCAAATTACACAATTACTGGAATTGAAGGAAGGAGTTGATAAATGATTATGTGCTGGATAGCATTTTAACAAATTTATATTCAAGTCTTCTTGGTTGTTGATTTGTATGTCAAAATGAGTTGTCATTACGTATGTCAATTGTATTGAAATAAAAAGTTACGTTACAATTTAGATCGTTTTATCACATGAGAAATATACAATCCACTCAATCGAACCAGTACATTCGACATTCATTGAAAGAAATATCAAGGTAATCAGTTGCCTACATTTTTTGTTGTTTCTGGGTTGCTTATAATAAAATCGTCGATTAATAGAATATCATGCATTAATAGGGGTAATTAATGAACGATTTTGGTTGTGTTAAAATACACCATAAATGGACAGTCGACGGAAAAGGATTTTTATTGTATTGTTCTGAACTTCATCTTTCGATACTCTCGCTAAAAAACCTTACATTTTATTAGCTGAAAACTGTACTGTCTCAACATGAGATGCAAATGACTGTTTCGGATCAAATGTCACCCCTAAGTCTACGATAACTGAAGAACGGTCAAGGACAATATCGTTTATGGAGTAGTCATAATTACAATAATTAGTCTACAGAGTGTATATTATTACACTTCATTTATTCGCATTTATAGTCAGTTTATTTTCCAAGCAACCAGTTTCCTAATCGATTGCGATTATGAGAAAGTTTGTGACACTCTTTAATTTCGTTAGAAATTTTCAGATCATTCGCATACAACATCAATAATCTCAGTAACGCCGTAGATAAAAACATTGAACAGTAGGGGACCCAAATTACTCCCCTGAGGAACACCCGATGTCGCTGTATACTTTACCAACTTGTAACCATTTACTATTTCATACTGATGACGAGAAGATAGGCAAAAGATAATCTGAAAGACCTATGGAAGAGAGCTTCTTCAACAATATGCCATGGTCAATGTTATTGAATGCTTTGGACAAATTGGTATAAACAGTATCATTCTGAGTCATTCGATCAATGCATTCCTCTAGAGATTGCGTAAATTCAACCAAATTTGAAATAGTAGAATGAATATTATTGATATGGGCCTGAAATTACAAACATAATTTTTATCACTTTTCTTGTGAACTGGACGCACTTTAGATATTTTCCAGAGGTCAGGTACCGAACAAGTTTTAACACATTTATTAACCAATACTGTGAGAGCATGACCTAATACATTTGCACAGTCTCTAAATATAAAATCTGGGATACAATCCGATCCAGTTGTCACCTTAGACTTGATTTATTTTAATGCTGCCACGACTTCAGTTTCCTCTAAAGCTGTAATATTAAGGGTTCAAGTCTTAACTATATCCATACAGCCCACCTGGGATGTATCATCGCTATAGGATCTTGCAAAAAAGAATTACCGATTTCAATAGGCCATGCAAAAGTTGTAAAGTTTTTGGTTATACGATATCCTGTCCAAAACAGTGGATAATTCTCTTTTACTCGACTATAATTTGCTCGGTTTATCGTTGATCTCCGTTTCAACCGACTCACTGAAATATCGATAAGGCTTTTGAGAATCACGCCGGATTTTTACCACGAGGTGCCTAAACTCATCATAAGCCTCCAAGTTATTCTTATTTTTAAATTTTTTTAAACATACAGATTTATTCTAAACTTGTCTAATAATCGAATCGTGGAGAATATATACGTTTTTTGGTTGAACTATATTTCGGAACAGAGATCAAAATAAACGGTTTTAAAGATTAAAACTAACATTTCCCCATCTGTGGCCTTGAACAATATCCCATCATAAAATTGTTACTTGTATACACTTCGGGGGATGTATCGTGCTAACAAATCGACATTTCTCCAAAATTAAATAATAGTTTAGTATATCTGGATTTATAGGACTCGCTGTACTCGCTCTAGTCAACTGAAAATCCATAGGATACATCTGTGAGACGCCTTGAACAATATTCAATCATAAAATTAATCAATCGTATACTCTCTGGAGGCTGTATCGTGCTAATAAACTGAAAATTCTAAAAAAATAACAAAAATTTGGTACTTCAAGTACCATAGCACCCGTTCTACTGGCTCTGGTGAGCTGAAAATCAATAGGGGTAGTATGTGACATATCCTCAATAATATTCCATCATAAAATTGGTGACTTATTGCACTCTGAAAGCTGTATCGTGCTAACAAGACATGTAAGGAAAAGTGACCGACGACAACGACAACATACACACAGGATTTTTTTTCTAAAAACTGTTTTTTCGTGTTGTTGATGGATAACGTAAAAATAACTCAAAAAAATTTTCTAAAATCCAACTTTTTTTGGGGTAAACCAATACTTTTCTCCAATATTAGATAGGTTGGGCGGAAACGTATAATATGTTATAGAGTTATCCATGAAATTTCGTTCATGCATCATTAAGTCTATCAAATGCATAAAGACATGTCGAGTCCACTTTAGAAACTAGTTCATACATCTGATGAAAGTTAGCTTTATTGAAGTTGTATTAGTTAATAAAATAATTAGCGCGATTATGTTTAAAATTTTGATGAGAAACAATCCTTACTGACATGGCTAACGCTGGGTGGTGCTTGTCCTCAGGGATTAAAGGATCTAAGGATTTTCGTACAGTACAATTATATTCACTCAGAACAAGATCTAGAATATGGTTATAATATTTAGTAATAAAATTTTGTTGGTTCAAATGTAAAAGGTCTAATAAGTTAGATCATTGGTTTCCAACGGGGGCGATACCGCCCCCCTGTGGGCGCTGCAGCCTTATAGGGGGGCGGTAGCGGATTCAGAAGCAAATAATAAGCAGTCAAGAGGAATGGTGAAATAAAAATGATTTAAAAAGGGTTAATAAGCAGTTTTAAATTAGCATTAATAATAATACTAATGAAATTGTATTATATTGTGGAGTTAACTAGAGACCTTGAGTTTCATTTAAAAACACTAATAATACTAATAATTATAATAATTTCTTTTGGTTCAGAATAGAAGTATATGACTTGTCCTCGCACGTTGATGAGCGAACGCGCGATGTTCATACAAAATACCATGTTTCGACATATTCGCACACAGACAAGTTTAATCATGCACGAAATGAAACGTATAAAAGCAACAGCTCTACGAATTTTTTGTTAGTTAGTTGTATGTGCTTGGCAGCGATATATAGTCGTGAATCATAAGCTCTGCCGTAGTAAATAATCGTGAGTGGTGGGTCATTTTATAAACATTACTATCTATAAATCTATTGAGAATTTAATTTTTGTATGAAAATGGCTGAATCTACTTCTAAATTAAAAAAGAAATTCCGGCAATACAGTATTGAATATTTAAAATATGGATTTGCGGAATCTTCTACAAACAAATCATTACCTATGTGTTTAATTTTCCGAAAAGTTTTTTCAAATGAAGCTATGAAACCTTCTAGGCTACAAGAGCATTTACATAAAATGCATCCTGATAAGAAGAACAAAGATATATTCTATTTTCAAGAACTCGAAAAAAAATATTTAAAACAGCCAACTATATCAAACCTTTTTGCATCGTCTTCTAAACGAGACGATGATGGGCTACGAGTCTCTTATAACGTTTCATTGTTAATTGCAAAGTCAGGAAAACCACACACCATTGGCGAGGAATCAATTTGCCGGCAGTCGAAGAGATATTGAAAACTGTTATCCATCATAAGACACATTTGATATCATTAAAAAAATTCCTCTCAGTAATAATTCAGTGCAAAGAAGAATAGATTGAATGGAAAATGACGTTTAAATATCATTATGTGATTACCTAAAGACTTGCAAATTTTCCATTCAACTCTACCAAGTAACGAAGCTCTACTCTTATCATACGTACGATTTATAAAAGAAGAAAAAATTCATCAAGAGTTATTATTTGCTAAGAATTTGGAATCTGATACAAAGGGACATCCTATATTTAATATCATGCAAGAATTTTTTCAAGAGAAAGAAATTCCTATTAGCAATATTTTGTCTGCTGCTACTGATGGTGCTCCAGCAATGACCGGGCGTCATAAGGGTTTTATAGCACATTTGAGAAAAGCAGCGCCAAATGTACTCGCTGTACATTGTATTATTCACCGTCAGCATTTGGTTGCAAAAAAATTAAATGAACGTTTGCATGCGTTCCTCAATAACGTTATCAAAGCAATCAATATCATTAGAAGCAATTCATTGAATGACCGTTTGTTTCATAAGCTTTGCAATGCACACAGAAGTACGTTGGCTCTCTAAAGGGGTTTGTCTGAATCGTTTTTTCAATCTATTTGACTCAGTGTTGGAATTTCTTGAAGAAAAAGAACAATTGCGCGAAAACCTGATTACGTCAAAAAATGACATCGCTTATTTGACGGACCTGTTTAAAGTATTTAATCAAGTTAATCTACAATTGCAAGGTGATGATTTAAATTTAATTAAAACTAAAAACGTCATAGCTGCTTTTGCAGGAAAACTTCTTATATTCAAAAGAAATCTTGGTAGAGGTGAGTACAGCCATTTTCCCACATTATCAACAGTGTCTGCAAAACCGGAAGATTTACTTACTTACTGCCACTACTTGGAAGTTCTTCATGTTGATTTTACAGAGCGTTTCCAAGATATTTTAAACATGGAAATACCAAGCTGGGTAATAGATCCTTTCGCAAACACAGATACTGAAGGCTCATCAAATTTGGAAGAGGAACTATTAGAACTCACAACTAACGAAGAACTGAAAGTAAAATTCAAACGTGGATATCAAGAGTTCTGGCTTCAAAAACCAATACCAGTTCTCTATCCTGGATTGTGGACAATAGTACAGAAGTTGTTAATTGCATTTCCTTCGTCCTATATGGCTGAGCGTGCATTCAGTTCAGTAACTGCTTTGCTGTCAAAGAAGAGGAACAGACTACACATCACTGAACGTGGCGATCTGCGATTGATGTTATCGAAATTGAAACCCGATATTAACAAACTGGTAACACTCCACCAGCCTCAACCGTCTCATTGATTTTTTCTTTATTATTAATTTTGTATTTCTTATTGTATTGCATTTCTTATTTCTATTATGATTGTATTTCTTATTGATTCTGAGTTTATATTTAAAAGTTTAATTAACAATTTTATTGTACATTTGGTAATCGTTTAATAAATTTCTACTTCATCATTCCTCTAAAATAAAAATTAGACATTAACTGAAATTAAAGCTAAATACAGATCAATTGGGACGGTACAGATGATATTCAAATAAAATTAACTACTTAGGACTAACCAGCGACAATAGACTAACCACCGACAATAGACACATTATTCGACTGCCATAGCTGAATGGAACTGAAACTTTCAACTAAACGTTTATATGTAGTAACAGTCATAGATGGCGAAATATACATATTAAAAAAAATTCGCCAGAATTAGTAAAAAATTTAAATATAAGGATATCGACTGAGACTAATTCTGGGGTAAGATAATCATCTACATTGAATCGTTACTAATTGATTATTCACCGCTACAAGCACCTCTCCCCGCTCGAGCAACCGGAGTGGCTGTCTTTTCGGTATACGTTATAGTGATTTGAATTTTTTTTATTTATTTAATGTCGGCCGAACCACTTAGGTTATAAGCGTTATAATTCCTTAATGGAAGTTACTTATGTTCTACGTTAATATACAGTGTATTCTCTATATTAGCATTATAGATAGTTATGTTATTAGTTGTGAGGTATGATCGTTTTAAATTTAAATATCTCTCATGTTAATCTCCTTAAGAAACTTAATAATGTTGTCCATGTTGCTATTGTCTCTGAGTATGTCGGATATGTTCTGTGCAAAGTTGAATTCCATATGAGGTGTTCTCAAAGTTTACAATAAATGATGTTGGTATTGTTGAATTTTTTTCGAGGGGAGTGATATATGTTTGTCGTCGGAAGCTAAGAATGTGGCTAAATTCTTGGCGAGATACATTTATTTTAAGAAAGTTGATTGGTGACAGAAGGGTGAGGCCTAGCTTTAGGAGTTCGGTTTCCAGAATTGAGTGTGGAATGCTAGGACAGACGTTGAATAGTACAATTCGTTGGCTTGGAGTTATAAGTCTGCGGGCGGGTAATATTTCGTTGTTGATTTTGATTGACCCAGTATTTTCTAAAAAGGAGTCTATTACTTCTTTGGGGCTTAAGTAAATGCATATTCTGTTTTGTGAAATTCTTGAGGCGAAGGTAATGTCCTTGAAATTTACGGAGCATCCTAAAGCTATTAAATAGTCCTCGATTTTTGCTTTTTCAACAGAATTGGATAGGATGGCTTGCTGTTTGTCAGGAAATTGGTATGTTGTCGGATCTTTGTTTGCTGCCGCTGCATATGATTGACGGTTGTTTCGGGGAGAATTGTTTGATGTTAACGAGTTCGAAGGTGAATTGGAGACATGATCTCCGTGCTCGTTGTCATCCATTATTCGGCCGCCACATTTATGATTTTAATTTCTGGTTAGATACGGACCTGTTCCCCTGCTGGACTTGTTCTGCTTATCGCTATTATCAGTGTATACGGAATAATGGATGTGTACCGATTTACAATAAATGCTGGTTTACGTATTAAAGAACTTTATCTACTTACAATTTACTAGATTTGATTTGCACTACACGATTGAGAAATTGAAATATTTTGTTCACTATTAGAACAGTTTAATTGTCGAATTATTCATAGCTGATATCACACTCAACTAGTTCGATTTTTGCCAGGGTTGGCACTCTTTGAAAAAAAGTTGATTACGATTAACTGAATTGTCTAACCAAGATTCAGTCAATGCTATTATCAAGTACTAGTCCTCATCAGCCACGGAGTTTGAAAAAATCAACAGTTTTCATTCTTAGATCTCTAGTATACTGGTAATAAATAACATTTACACCATTAAGATTATTGGTAATCTCACTCAGGCTAGTCAAGCGTTGAGACGAGCACTGTGGCTGCTAATATATTACCAAGCATATCGATTTTTAGTTTTTGTAAGGCAGACTAGTAATGCTCAAATTTTTCTTTCTCCCACACTTCATGATCCATGCAAATATTATGAACTGCAGAGTTTCACTCACCAACAGTTCCATCTATTTATTATTTTCCATTAGTTGTATACATTTACAAATAATTATTCCTAGTAACAGGAACAAAACAAAAAAACATAACCTTACAATTTCAAAAGTTTCTACATTCCTCGATATTTATATTCTATTAGTTTGTTAGGTAAGTTTTAAAGAATAGTTTGGCACATTTTTGCCTCTTTTCGATAACAGCTGTATGATGGTCTTTCAAAACTACTCTTACCATAAACCTCGAGCAGGAAAAGTACCGGCAACAACTAGGAAAATAGCAGATATGAAAGAATTGTCAAATTTGACAATATTACTTTGGATATTTAATAAAAATACATATTTTCCTCACTAATTCTACCACTTATCAACCAAAAGTAAGATAAAACCTGATGAAATAAAGATCTGTATAAAGTCATTATCTGAAAATAACTCTAACAACTATGAAATAATGAGTGATCAAAAACTTTGTACCAAATAACGTTCGCATTTAACTTTACCGCCCCGATATTGGGATTAGTCGGATATTTATGGACGATTGAAGTTATCTTTCAGAGTGGAAGTGTTAGAGCTACTGGAAAATAGTTTAGTAGTCCTTTTTATGGTATAAAGTTGAAGGTGTTCAGAACTTTATAAAGTTTGAACTGAATTAAAACCTTTTTTCTATTTTTAAAGTTTTCGATACTTTGCGAATAGTGGATAAGTTGGAGTTGTTCATTTTTTAGAATGGATGATATTAAATTTTTTCTTTGTGTTTATTGAATTGTTTACATATAATTCACACTGTAGCATGTTAAATTGAACTCTCTCTTAACAAGCCTCATTTATGGAAATCAACAATTTTTTGTTCCAACAGAAAGTTTCAAAATGTGATGGACGTCTTAATTGGTGCAAGTTATTTTTCTATTAAAAAAACTGTCAAGAAATAAAAAAAATCCCAATAGCACAGGACCAATTGGATAGTCTAATTTAAGTAACACTTCTGCATCAAATCCATAATAAATAAAAATTCAAATTTTAATTATAACTCTTAAATTAATTTATTATTTTGTTTCTATAAGATTATTGATATTTTTCATGTGAGTGTAAAGAAATTTCTCATCACAAAAAATTTAAAAAGTAGTAGTATAATTTTAAAGTAAAGTTTTGAGCTCTACTCTACATAGAAAATAAGAAGCATTTTTGGGTTAAATTAAAAAGAAAATATTTCAAGTAGTATTTTTACGTCAAATAAAAAAATAGATCCAAAAGTTATAGAATGTTTTGAGATGTACAGAAAACCAACATTTTGACATCAAATCAAGAAAAAAATAAAAAAATTTCTGGTAAATTAGTGAATTTTCTTAAATAAATATTTTAATGTACGTTTTAGAGAAAAATGTAATAATTATATAATCTGAATGTATCTACCAACACCAATACATTCAAATTTAAGTTTTTATTATTATTAAGTTGAAGTAATAAGGGTGGTGCTGTTAGGAGCAATATGGTTGTTTAATGCAACCTGAGGAGTACAATTAGTATCTAAGGACCACAAAAATGAATAGATCTGACTCAAGTGATCAGCATCAGTTTTCTTATTTATAACATTGTTGTAATGTGAAATGAAAGCCATTTCCAAGAATGATCTTTTCGTTCTGCTAGTCTCAGTCGCCATCACGTTCACAGCCTCATAATTCATCTGATGATCAAAAGAATTTACATGAAAAGCTAACGCGCACCTCTCTGGGTGTAATATACAGTCACTCTTGTGTGAAACTATACGGCTCGACAGAGATCTTGAAGTCTGTCCGATATACTGTTTATCACAATCTCTACAAGGAATAATATACACCACTTTAGTAAGTGAGGTCTAGAGATTCTTATCTTTTACTCTAGTGTAAATCGATCTGATTGAAAGAACAGTTTTATTAGCAATTTTAAAGTTACCACATAAACTGAGCAATCTGGCAAGTCTCGGAGATATGTCCTTAATATATGGCAAAGGAGAAATAACCGGCCGAGAAGGGGACACATCAGTTCCACATCCCTTCTCGACCGGTTTTATTGTCCTTAGATACTAATTGTACTCCTTAGGTTGCATTAAACAACCATATTGCTCCTAACAGCACCACCCTTATTACTTTAACTTAATAATAATAAAAACTTAAATTTGAATGTATTGGTGTTGGTAGATACATTCAGATTATATAATTTTTACAATTTTACTTAATTACTATTTTATATTATTATTACTACACATTAATATTATTATTATACTGTTTTCTTTCTCTTTTCTTCCTTAGTGTAAGTCATATTGGGGTTATGTTCTCTACACACTCAATTTTCCCCCTTAACACAATTTGAGAGCGTTCTCCCTCTCTCTGTCTCGCACTCTCTCTCCCTTTTCCTCTCTTCTAAAATAATACATCTTCTTATTACACCAATTGTTGGCCCTACAACAGAGTCCATTACTGAAATGGTTACATTGCCCTACAGTTCTCTGATTTGACTGTTGGCAGCACTGTTTGTCTTTTGTTACATCCCAATTGAAGGGAAACTATATCATTTCCTTACCGGCGTTCAACATAGTAACGAATGAAGATGAATTTATTTATTTCATTTTATAAAATGTTACGACATTTTTACTTGGTGTTGTAATGTGGTTGGTTGACCTTCTGTTGACTCATTTCTTGTAAAACATTTCACAATTTACAATCTGTAGTTTACTATTTTACAACTTGATGGAGTCTAACCTCACTTCGGAGGTAAGTACACACGTGGTTGTGAACTTCAATTCAAATTATTCTTTATTGACCACAGTATTCAACTGTTGTTTTTCATTTAAGTCTCCCTGATTATGAGGACAATCATACTCGAAAGCTTGGACATTTTCCGCTAAGAGTATACCTTTTCCATTTTCTTGCTGCAATTCCCCAATATTCACTAGTTTTATTCCTAACTAGTCAGCAAAGACTATCCTCATATACATCTATATATATATAAAAGAAAGTCGTGTTAGTTACTCCACTTATAACTCAAGAACGGCTGAACCGATTTAGCTGAAAATTGGCAGGAAGGTAGTTTAGAGCCAGGAGAAGGACATAGGACTTTTTATCCCGTTCGACAGCATTCCCGTGTGACTTGACATGAAACGTCAGTCACTATAAAACGTGGTATAACAAAAAAGAATCAGACTTGGAATAACAAAACGCAAATGACAGCTATGTAATTGACGTATAATGACAGCTATGTATTGACGTATGGATGACAATTTGATATTTGTAAGAAATCAATAATAAAACTATTTCTATTAAATAAATAATTAACAATTATAATGTAATGATAGTGCCATTGCCCATTCGTATAAACAGTGAAGTGAACTATAAAACTCGGTATGGTTGAAAATTTGAGTTTTTAGGTGAAGTGAAGTTTTATTATTAATGCCGCGACCAAGACGATCGAATCTTTCCCGACAAAGCCGTGATGCAAGAAGAATACGAAATACTGCAAATAAAAGGAGTGAAGAAGAATTCACGGCTTCGAATGCCACGCAACGTGCTGAAACACCTCCAGCAACTACATTGACCAGTTTTTTTTGCAATCTGCCAAAGCGATCAGTTTGCACGAACTTTGCTTTACTCGGAGATGCCACGTTATTATACTTGAAATGCTTCATCGAAGAATTTTCAAAGACGGAAGCAAGGCGATGCGGTTCCTGGGTATCCAGATGTGCGTTCTACTGATGCTCTTGGTCGTATGTATACAGTTCATCCAAAGAATAATGAATGTTTCTATTTGCGGTTGTTGCTGGTAAATGTGCGTGGGCCAACGTCATTTGAGTCACTACGAACTGTTAATGGTGTAATATTCCCAACATATCGTGCTGCATGTGAAGAATTGAAGTTATTAGAAAACGATAGTCATTGGGATACGACAATCGCTGAAGCCATTATCTCTGCATCTCCAAGTCAGATACGCACATTATTCGCTATTATAATTTCGACATGTTTTCCATCAAACCCATGTAACCTGTGGCACAAATACAAGGATAATATGTCAGAAGATATTTTACATCAAATTCGTGTCAGTTCCAGAAATCACGATATTAAGATGAATGAGGAGATACATAATCGTGCTTTACTCTTGATCGAAGATATGTGTTACCTCATGTGCGGTAATTTATTAATCAGGTTAGGAATGCCAGCACCATATCGTGAAATGAATGACGCATTTAATCGAGAATTGGAACGGGAACGTGAATATGATCACCAGGAATTAGATTTAGTAGTTCAAACGAATGTACCCCTGTTGAATTACCAACAAAAGGAAGTTTATGATACTTTAATGAAGGCAATCGATGATGAAAATGGTGGTTTATATTTCCTAGATGCCTCTGGTGGAACTGGCAAGACATTCCTCATGTCATTAGTTTTAGCAACTCTTCGGGCGAGATCTAACATAGCAGTTGCAGTTGCTTCTTCTGGAATAGCAGCCACATTGTTAGAAGGATGCCGTACGGCTCATTCAGCATTCAAATTACCATTAAATCTTCAAATTATTGAAGAACCAACGTGTAATATTGCAAAACACTCAGAAATGGCCAAAGTTTTAGCGGTATCGAAAACCATCATCTGGGACGAATGCACAATGGCGCATAAACGTGCACTAGAAGCACTTAACCGAACATTAAAAGATTTACGCAATGACTCGAGATGTTTTGGAGGAGCAATGATTTTACTGTCTGGCACTTTCCGCCAAACACTGCCAGTAATTCCAAGATATACGGCTGCCGACGAAATAAACGCTTGCCTCAAATCGTCAAATCTATGGCGCTATGTGAAAAAACTGCAACTGACAACAAACATGAGAGTTACATTGCTTAATGATACATCTGCTGAAGATTTCTCGGAGCAATTGCTGACTATCGGTAATGGTCAAGTACCTGTCGATGAATCTAGCGGATTAATATCATTTCCAAATAATTTCTGTAATTTTGTCTCATCAAAAGACGAACTTATCAACAATGTATTTCCAGAAATTATTTCTAGCTACAAAAATAATGAATGGTTGAGTGAGCGAGCAATTTTAGCGGCTAAGAATAAAGATGTAGATGACCTAAACTACATAATTCAAAATAAGATCATTGGAACAATGCATTCATTCAAATCTATTGACTGCGTCACAAATGAAGATGAAGCCACCAACTATCCAATTGAATTTTTAAACTCTTTGGACGTGCCTGGCTCACCACCGCACAATTTACGCCTAAAGGTTGGCTGCGTAGTAATCATGCTTCGAAACATAAACCAACCAAAACTGTGCAACGGTACGCGTTTGGTGGTTAGAAAATTGATGAACAATGTAATTTACGCTACGATATTGATAGGAAAATTCAAAGGTGAGGAAGTTCTCATTCCGAGGATACCGATGATCCCAACCGATATGCCGTTTGAATTTAAGAGACCATCAACAAATCACAAGGCCAATCCTTAAAAGTTTGTGGTTTAAATCTAGAACATTCATGTTTTTCCCATGGTCAATTATACGTGGCATGTTCACGGGTCGGAAGACCATCTGCGTTGTTTGTTTTTGCGCCTGATAATAAAACAAAAAATGTCGTGTATCACAAGGTACTTAAATGAAGAGCAACCTATGTATTAAAATACAGAAATAATTATGAATGATTAATGTAGGTATTTAATTTTTTTTGTATTTTTTCCAATTAAAAAAAAAGTCTGCTTATTTGTTGCCATTAAGGCGGAACAAAGTTCGCCGGGTCAGCTAGTATATATATATATATTATATATATATATATATATATATATATATATAACGAAAAACTGCATTGAAATTTTTCCGAAGTCGCGTCATGCTACTCTCTACAATATTCCTATTTCATTCTGAAATAAGCCTAAAAATGCTTCACCTGAAAATGATGAAGATAATAGTAATAAAATAAATCGGCTCTGTTCCCCACGTTACATGTTTTACACAATAAAAATCGATACACCTCACAGAGCGAGTAGGTATTACGTCACCTTTGAGCAATGTTGCCAGTTTTTGAATGTAATATGGACATTGAGGAAATGTAGAACAATGGGCTTATGTTGATGTCCCGGGATGAATAAGTAAAAAGTCGGCAGCGTATAGTATGTGCGAAAATAATGTTAGTACTTCATATAAACTTTTTCAAAACAGGCCCTCGTCTTCTATATATAGGTGTCCAACATTTGAATGTTGAATCTGTTATTTATTTGTAATTCTCATACTGTTCATTTGATCTTTATAAAATTTTCAGCATATTTATAATATAAGATTAAGATTAATAGCGGGGTTACTATGCACTCCAACCTTAAGGTTTATTGTAACCTCCCCTATCAGAGCTGTTCTCGCTACTTCTACAGCTCGCCTTCCAGTTCCAGAGTTCTAATGAAATGCAGTATTTGGGATGGCTTCAAGGAGGTTAGATCCTCGCTTCTACAAGTTTCTTGTCCAAAACATTTATTACGGTGGTTTGCAATAGCGAGGCATTCTAAAACAAGGTGATCCGGAGTTTCTTCCTCTCTCCCACATAATCTGCATTCATCAATTTTTGCTAGCCCCATTCTCATTAGGTGCTTCCTGAGGCGACAGTGGCCTGTAAGGAAGCCCGCGAGGAGATGTAGCTTATTTTCCTGAGATCCAAATGCTTTCTGGATTCAGCCGTGTCAAAGTTCCGTAGGAACTTGGTGGTGTGATCGAGCCTGGGAAAGCATCGCCAGAGTGCTTTTCGTTCGGTTTCCTTCTTCTTCCGAAACTCTTTCTTATAGGAGAATTTTACTACACCAATGCCTCGGTCCAATAAAGGGCGTTCGTGCTCCTTTCCTGGTAAGTGTATTGGCCTCTCCATGTCCTTTGACTTCTGACTGGCCTGGAAATAGACTAAAGACACCCTGCTACTCTTGTCTATTTCGTTAAAGTTTTTTCGGCACCCCATACCAACTTTGAGTTAATATCATGGGAGCTCAATGCTTTGATACCTGCTTGAATATCATAGTAAATAGTTATGTCACATATCTGATAGTTTCTTTCTAGATTCATTTCCACGCATCTTTCAATGGCGAGTATTTCTGCCTGAAAGATGCTCGGACATGACCCTAACGATAATGAGTATCTGGTGCCAGAACCCGATACTCCAGCGCCAGCTCCTGTGGGGACATCTGTATACCATCTGATGATATTTCCTTTGATAGTGTGGGTGATGTATACCCTTTCCCAGGGTTTCCTGTTACTTTGCATCGTAATTCTTTTCGATGTTTACGTTCTTGATAATTTCGTCACTGGGACGATTCACTGATGATATGTACTTTGTTAGAGAGAATTAGGCTCTCGGATTTTTTATACTCTCATTTCCTGAACCTTCCCCAGATATACTAAGAATTGCCTCTTAGACTGATCTTTCTATCACCAGATGTATCGGTGTGAGATCTGTAATGATCTCAAGTGCCCTAGTTGGTCAAATTTTCATAGCTCCAGTGATCCACCCACATGCAAGCCTTTGAACGTTGTCTAGAGTCTCCCTCGTGCTGTTCTGACCTGCTTTGGTATGCCCGACTATCGCCCTATACGTAATTGCTAGTCTCACAATCATGGCGTACATCCATCGTAGTATTTAGGGTTACAACCCCAATTCTTACTAGCTAGACTTTGCATGCCATCAAAGCCTTTATTGCTTTACTAGCAGTTATACTACACAAGTGGTTATCTCTATATATTTAACTTCAGATTTCCATTGTACGATTTCCCCGCTTAGAGATACTGGTTTCATAGCTGAAAGTTTTCTTTTCCAGGTAAACAGAATTACTGTGATTTTCTTTGGGTTAATGCTAAGCCCCACTGACAAACACCGTTGTTCAATAGTTCTTAGGCCCTCTTGTAATAAATCACACAGGGTGCTCTCGAACTTGCCTCTAACGATTAGGGCTATGTTATCAGCATATCCCTTATATTCGAAGCCAAGCTCCGTTAGCCTGTCGAGTAACTCATCTACTACTAGGATCCATAGAAGGAAAGATATGACTCCCCTTGAGGTGTCCCGCGAGTGGCTTTAACAGAGGTAGTTTGATTTCCCACCAATGTCTTGCTATCCTCGTCGTCAACAATTCATACATCCATTTATGAGGTATGAGTATGTTTAATTTGGTAAGGTAAAGACATTTACAGTAGTGCCTTGAAGCCAGGGACGGACTACTCGCGATGGTTAGTGATACAAAATGTTTGCAGGGATGGCACACCCTGTATAAATATATCAAAAATGACTTTCCCATACCTTAAACTAACGAAAGGGTACTACTATTGGAATTTCAGTAAATAATCCGGTTGGCTGCTATTCACCATTTTATTAATGCTCTTCGTAATGATCACCATTTTAAGAGGATATCCTAAGTACCGAGTTAGAAGTAATTTATTGATACCATGTCTAAAATTCACCTACTGTAGTAGAAAAATGAACAGTACGTTGTGATAGTTTTTGAATAGTATATTAAAGTATAAGTGGATAAAAAGGTCAAACACGCGCGAATTTTCCAGCACGACGGAGCAGCTGGAGTACTCGAAATAGCGCAAGTGTTTGAAAGACCAGTTATCCACGAATACTTTGCGCTATTTTTTTCATTGGTGCACTTTGAAATCATAAAATATTATTGTTATATTATATTATTACTACAAAAATATGTCCCTCCTCGATGCCTAGCAAATAAGAGATGAAATGATAGGAAGATTATTAGAAATTGAAAAAATATATCAACTGAAAAGCAAAAATTCAAAGAAAATGGTAATTGTATGAAAAATGAGATAGAAGAAAACACAAGAAAAATAGATAGTTAATTAATCAAAACAAATAAACATATACACATGTAGGAAGAAAATTTGAATAAAGAAATAAAAATGATTTTTGAAGTAGCAGTGGTGTCTATTTGGATTATAAACATGGCTCTCCTAATATATCAATTGCTCTAGTTTATAAAGCAGTGGATGAAAATTTAGAAAATCTCAAGAGAAAAATGGAAGAATCCAGAATACACACCGAAAATCGTATAACCGAAGCAAAACAAGAAATAAGAGATAAAATTATATGTAGATTATTAGAAATTGAAAAAATAGAATGAACTGAAAAATGAGATAAAAGAAAACACAAGACAAATAACGAGAAATAATCAAAACTAATAAAAATATAGAAATATTGAACGAAAATTTGACTACCGAAATAAAAATTAATTTTGAAGTAGCAGTGGAATATTTTTGATTATAAACATGGCTCTCCAAATATATTAATTGCTCTAGTTTTTAAAGCAGTGTTTTCGCCCAATATCTACTTCCAATTCTTCACATATGCTATGATGTATGATTCTCAAGCTTTCCTAACCGAGCAAAATTTAAATTCTCGAAATTCAATCAAAATATACAGGAGATAACTGGAATTCCTCTTAAATCTATCATCGTAATCTATGAAAATGTCCGTCGGTATGTCTTTGAAAATTACTTTATCCACCACTGAAATTACGGAAATCTTTAGCGATATTCATAACAGTCATTTCCCTTTTATTTTTTTCTTATCGTCTTTTCGTGACAGCGGCACCGTATCTTTTTGCTTTTCTACATCAACTTAATGCAGGGGCATTCCAACATTTTTTTATAAACCAGAAAATGGTAAACAAAAGTGAAAGGGACATTTTAACTGCTTGAGATTTTTGAAGTTAACACGTTTCTTCAATATTTTGTTTTATAATAAATATATTAAACAACGAATTTGTAGAACAGAAGGTTTGTTAAAAGAAAATTGCTTTTCCTACGAGTTTTGTTCCCATTTTGTGTTAGAAAGTAAATAATCGCTGGTTTTTGATGAAGAGATAGAAGGAACAAAGAACTATGCCATTATTGCGATATTACCATCTATATAATGAAACCTAATGGTTAATTATGCAATAATATATTGTTGAAAACTTCAAGCTGTTTACCTTCTTTATTTTCTTTGGCTTTATTGATTAAATGAAAAAGACTATCCATCTCGAAAGTAGTCTGTAGGTAAATAGCAGTAAGTAAAACTCAAAATCAGTACAGTACGTATTAGTAAAATATGAAGGGGGCAACTAGTTTCGGCTCACTGAGCTATCATCAGGCCTTAATGTAGATCAATCCAAATGTAAAGTTTCATAAAGAGAGAGCCGTCACATGTCCGTGGCATCCAGAAGACTCCAACATATGCCAGTAGGCAATAAGGGGATAGATATACTGTAGGGGAAATCATTAATAAAAATAGTAATGAAAAAATCTTCATAACTATGTAAAACGTTGAGCACAATAAAATAAAATTAAACAAAACAGGACAACGTTAAGAAAAGTCATACAAACGGGTGAAAGTATAAAAGAAAAGAAGGAAAGAAAAGAAAACAAAACTGGACATCGTCGTACGACAGTATATGTCCGAAGCTAAAAGTCCAGTATTGTAGTCTGTAAGAGCACTAAGCACAGTGACTCAGTAAATCCCAAATAGACAAGATGAACGGAGAACTGACAAATGACAAGGACCAATGACAGCCTTCAATAACAAAATGAAAAATCTTTTAAACCAGAGATGAATGAGACATATTAACTATCATGTAAAGAAATTATGTAAAACACAGTATAATGTAATGGCATAAAGTCTTTTAACAATATCATAAAGTAATCGTCAAAACTAGAAATTAAGCCACGACAATTAAGAAAAAGAAGAATAAACATAAAAGGCCAAAAATATTCTAATAAGTAGTGACACATAAGTTAAAATGAATGAAATGAGAACCTTGGAAGAAAATAACAATTCAAGCATAGCATTATAAAAATCAATAGCAAAAATACATCATAAGTGTAAAATAATTGTAACTGTCTGAAATATATAAAAGGAATTTATAGGTATAAAAGAAGAATCAATCAATCAGTTGTGCCCTTACATTATAGTGTGTTTTAGATAATTTCTTTACATGATAGTTAATATGTCTCATTCATCTCTGTTTTGAAAGATTTTTCATTTTGTTATTGAAGGCTGTCATTGATCCTTGTCATTTGTCACTTCTCCGACCATCTTGTTTATTTGGGATTTACTGAGTCACTGTGCTTAGTGCTCTTAGAGACTACAAAAGCTTCCTACATATTCTGTCGTACGACGATGTCCAGTTTTGTTTTCTTTTCTTTTCTTTTCTTTTCTTTCATACTATGACCCATTTGTATGACTTTTCTTAATGATGTCCTGTTTTGTTTAATTTTATTTTATTGCCCTCGACGTTTTACATAGTTATGAAGATTTTTTCATTACTATTTTTATTAATGATTTCCCCTACATTTTATCCCCTTATTGTCTACTGACATATGTTGGAGTCTGCTGGATGCCACGGACATGTAACGGCTTTCTCTTTATGATAATTCACATGTGGATTGATGTACATTATGGTCTGATGATGGCTCAGTGAGCCGAAACTAGTTGCCCCTTCATATTTCACTAATATATGCTGTAGTACTGATTTTAAGTTTTACTTACTGCTATTTATTGATTAAATTTAATCATGATTCTATAGTTTCTCTACATCGTCCATACTATAAATCTTCTTTTTTCTGTTTAACGATATATGGCCTACTTTGCTTTTGCATATGCAGAGTGATAATTTGATAAGAAGTTTTAGAGTGACATGATTATAATCTGGATTTTAGCGTTTGCGGTTTTCAGATACTGCCTTTACCATTTACAGTGATACCGGTAGTTGACGAAGACTTATTTATTTCAAATCCTATACATTATGTGTATTAAAACGTGTATATAAAAATATGTATATGTATATAAAAATTTCTCAACTTACTTAGGTATATTGATCATCCTATATATTATTACGTTATTTAACGTCATAATATACACTTTCAAGTAAGTGTTTCGGAACAATAAAATTAGTATTTATTCACAAAATGTTAAAGTTTAATTGGAAAGGACAACACTAAAAAGGCTGAACAAAACAAAATATTCCCATTTTCATTATTTATAAGATATGGGATGTCAAATTGAACTTTCGTAATAAAATTTTGCTTATCGATGTAAGATAAAGAAACTCAATATTGAGAAATTTCCAAAGTAGCTTTATCGAAATTTGTGATAATATATAGGCTATTTGAAATAAGGAAGTTTCAGTTAACTCAACCAATTGGGCATACCTGAAAACCTCTTGACCTAAAATTTTAGTCCAAATCTCTCCAAAAACACACTACTGAGGTATACTTGTGATCAATCTAAAAAAGGAGAATGTTATTTCGCGTTTTGTCCGTTATGTCGTCTTTGTGTTTTCCTTAGTTTTTCCTACTCTATATTCAGGAATATTTTCCATAGTATACAGAATACAGCGATAAGACCAGTAATAACTTACACAGCTGAAGTAATGAGCTTAACACAGAAAGACGAAGAGAAACTGAGAATATTTATCAAAATATTCTGCTTCTCTTTGCTTTAACGTCGGCTGAAGGGTGATCGTATTCATGATTAAAGGTATGAAATTACTATCTTCTTAATGTACACTTTGTTTATGGAGTTGGTACATTAGAACTACTATTATCGGTAGTGCCTGAAGTACTTTCAACGACGAAACGGCCTTCGAAAATTAAATAATATTCCATTAAGTTGTCATCTGCATTTTTACTTCAGTTTGTATAACCGTCAGAGGAAAGGTCTTTTTAAGCAATTCACCTTTCCCATTATTCGACTATTTTGCAGTCATAACGCGCGGCCATTTTTGGCACGAATTCCTCTCCTTTAAAATTTAGTGATAAACCAACCTTTCTCGTATTTATCATTTGTTACAATTAAAACAAAAATCACTACCTTGCTTATAGTTTGTTGTGTTCGCTGTGTTTTGATTGTTGGTTTTTTTTTTAATTTCTGGACAACATTCGCTTTTAATATTATATTCAGTTAGTTTTAAATAGTTTAGGTATGCGTTGTTGTGTTCCTAATTGTCCCAATTCGTCGATTCCTAAGTCCAATGTTCGAAATGGTTGGATTGAAGCGATAAAATTAGAACCTCAATCTATCACATCGTAACCAGATTAGGTACTCAGTGTTATAACAATTCAAAAAATATAAAACGCTTCACAGAAAATGATATTTGAAGGTTTGTCACAAGATGCATATTAAAACCTCCAAAAGCCATCCATCGACCTTTCTAGTTGATGAGAATGCTACTCTACATGAGGCTGATACAGAACAAAGTCAATTAGAGACGACAGACAAGCCAAGAAATTGAAAAGAAGGAATCACTTAAGTGAAGATTTTTTGTAGAAAATTTTATGGATAATGATAAAAAGATATTTTACTACAATGGAATACAAACTTATGAATTATTAACGGCTTTGTTCAGATTTCTTTCTAAACCTGAAGAGAATCTACAACTGGCGTGGTCCATTATAATTGAAATATTTAGAGAAAGAAATATATACTAACTCCATTGAACGAAAATTTTTGGACATTGATGAAATTACGATGGAATTTCGACTATGAAACATTGTCAGTTATGTTCCTAATATCAAAATGAGCACTAGGATGAATATTTCTACCATGGGTCAATCAACTATATTTGAAATCATCTGACATGAATATATTTCCACATCGAAACATAATATTGACTCACGCCGATTGTACTGAATTTAACATACAAACGCCATCATCATTGATCAATCACAATGTTCATCCCAGTACAAAGGAACCAATACATTAAAAGGATTAATTATGATCAATCCAACTGAAGGTATAATATTTTTATCAAATTTATATAAAGGTAATAATTTGAAATTCAATATTCAAAGGTATGTTTTTCAAAATGTTTACTTTAATTGATTTCAATTGAATACATATTAGAAACATGCTGCAACTATACTTTTAGGTTCAAGATCAGATAAACAAATTATTGTCAATAATGGACTTTTAGTTTTTCTGAAGCAAAAAATAATGGAGATAAAAAACTTACTTACCTACAGATAAGGTATTTAAAATTGAAAACATTTTAGAGAACGTGGGAATAGACATTAATATTCCAACATTTAAAATATCAAATAGAGTAACTATTTCTTTGTTAGGCGGTGTAAATCAATTATATACTGCTGGTGCCTTACTAACAAATTTAATGTCTTCACTCAAAAATACACATATAAATAAATTGTGAAGTTATGTTTATTTATTGAAAACGTAAAAACACATTATACATATCTCTTAATTGATTAAACATTACGTTGCAAAATGCTTTATTAAAATGTACCACCCGAACCACACAAATCTCATTAGATTGTTTAAAATATGCGCCCCCACTTCAGTCCAGTTAGTAACATTTGTCCTTGGATCGGATAATAAAATTATGTTTATTATTAACTACATATTGTTTATTTTCGTCTTCCTTTAAATATTTTTTTTATGTACAGCCTCTTTCAATTTGCCACTTTTTCGTCCATACGGTTAATTAAATTTCATCAGTCCAATATTAGACTCTAGCAACAATATTATCTGGACACCAAATACGGAGTATAAGGATAAATTTATTAGACCACACGAATAGCACATATCTCCTGTAGTTTTCTCCACTTTTCTCCCATGCTCAAGTGATCTTACATGACTCAATTCTTTCTATTTCCACAATTCCTCAAAAAACTCTCGTTCTTTTACATAACCTAAACATAAAAACCACTGAATTAAATATCTTGTGTAACCCAAAATATTCATTTATAATAACCAAAATTTGAAAAAGTAAATATACATCTCCTATTCTGATGCCTCTCTTTACTAATGCACTGTGCCCTTGTCTTCGCTTCCATTGTTTTCAAATGTTGTTTTGAATGTGAATTGACGATCCACATCTGGTAAAGGCAAAATTTTAAAATATTAGTAGTGGTATCATCTAAAATGGAAAGCTCCACGGGTTATTCATCATCAATTATATCCTTGGCCATGCTCGACTTTTTGTTTGTATTGTCATCATCTGTAAATAATATATTATAGTCCGTCTATTATTACTTAAATTATACAATTATAACAAATAATTCATCTCAATTACTTATAGTAACCTCCATTTAACTCTAAACACTTAATTGAACGTTCAGGAAAACCCGAAACTAGGTCAACGCTATAATGTTCGTTGGTGGTGGTTCAGACCTGTAAAACTGACCGAATCAAATCTTTTTTTTTTGGCGTTGCTCGTTCCACTTCGGTCTTCATTAGTCCCTATCTGGTGAAGCTACTGGTCATGGAATTGTTGTCAAGTTTTGTTTTTGTTCTTGCATCCAAGCTGCAGTATATGCAGAAGTATGGCATCTTGCATTATCCTGCTGTAACCGCCAGCCCTCTGGATATAAAACATGCGCCGTTTCAAGAAAAATATCATTTAGAATTTCCCAATATTTTTCACTATTAACGGTGCCATCAACTATACAAAGAGGTGTAGCACTACGAACATATATTGCTCCCCAAACCATTATTTTAGAGGGAAATTTGAACAGCAACTTGTTCCCTTAATAGGATTTTTAGGTGATTTGCACCAAATGTATTTTACATGCAAATTTTTATATTCTTTTTTGTTTCAATCTATACTAGAGGACCCGTGCTGCTCTGCAGCATTAGGATAGACATAAAATAATTTTACAGTAAGTACTTCCTTCCAGACAGTATCAGCCGTGCGTCGGCCGTAGTATTTGGAAAAAATTGAAAGTAAAGTTGATTGTGCACACATAACTTTTCTCAAACTCAACAAATTTAAACAGTTAATAGCTCAAAAGAAAGGGCTTAATCCACTGAGTGTTCTTAGACTTATGTCAACAGCCTACGTAATAGAGGTTTGAGTGAAGGAAAATCTTGAAAAAATTGAATGTAAAGTTGATTGTGCACGCATAACTTTCCTAGAACTCAATGCATTTAAGCAGTTGATAGCTCAAAAGAAAGAACTTGATCCACTGAGTGTTTTGAGAGTGAAACTATCAAGATCCGTTCATTAGAAGAGGAGCTATGAGAATTCGAATTGCTTGAGTGAATGTGTCCCATGAGAAATGAAGAGGGAATAATCGCGTTTGAGTATAACTTGAGTGAGGTGGAAGTTGAGTAAATTTCAATGATTGATAACATATCTGTATCTAAATACCTTTGATTTATAAAAATGAAGGAAATCGGCCGCATAAAACGGCCAGACGGACTGACATCAGTTTTCATAATTTTTTTTAATATATAAGATTCTGATTTTAACTGCTGTAACGTGAATTTCGTTCACCACTCGTAATATTTCTCGTCGATGAAAGAGTAACGTGAATTTCGTTTACCCCTCGTAACATCGAGTAATACTTCTTGTCGATGGTTGTCGAATTTTAAGTTTTCGGATGAGTTCGTTTTCATTAGGATATTTAAGTCGATGCGCGCTGAGGTTCTGCCTTTTTTCTTTAACGAAACATAGTTATTGTTAAGTTCTCTCATCCTACCGTATCGAAGTGCATTCATATGAATGGTTAGTAGTTTCGGTTAAAATGTATAATATCCCTTCGCTAATTCTTTCTTTCATTGTACTTAATGGTTTCGAATCAATTATCTTTAAAACATTCAGTACCAGAGATATATTACATCGATTTCGTCTTTTTATATATATTTCGTTCTGGTTCTTATATTCTTTTTTTATGCAATAGAATTCTACGTTGAAGAAATGTTAAATTAAAACTAAATGAATTAGTAACTTTTCTTATGATTCTTATTCTGCTTTTATTTATGAAATCTCTATTAAAATATTGCAAGATACAGGAAACATGAACCACGTTGTTCTGGTTCTTTATATTTTCTCATAACAATGGAATTGTTGTGCTTTTTATTTCTAAAATAAATAAATTTTCATAAAATATTGTAGAATAGAGGATATATGAACCACGTTGTTAGATATCGTTTCATAATTTTGTACTTATCTTACTTGTACCTATTGTAATTTCAATCTCCAGATATCCTGCATTATACTGAATTCAAGAACTCTATCTTATTCAAGTGTCTTTTCTAGCACTTTTTTTACCGGCCTAAACTTTTTTTACTGGCCTAAATTTTTTTACCGGCCTAAACCTTCTTACCGGCCTAAGCCTTTTCACCGGATGAAATTTTGCCAGCTTGAACTTTACCGGCTGGGACCACGGTTTGAACTTTCTACCGGCTTACACCGAGGGCTCTACTCAAAGCCGACTTGATGTAGCTGATTGGTTCCTGATTCCCTTGTAACTCAAGAGATTCATCGTTGGAAAAGAAAAAAATGCGAGGAAAGTACTAACGTCCATAATCGTAAACATTATCGATTATTTCCAACTACAGTTCATGTATTAATTAACTTCATAGTTTTGTACCATATGTAATTTAATATCCTCTTTTGTAAAATTCATAATTCATGTTTATATTTCAATTTTACTTCAGAATCTAATTTTTTTATATCATTTTGAAATATAATTTTTAAAAATTGTAAAATTTAATAACTTTTTATATTTAAATTTTCTTACAGTATACAATTTTTTTATTTTATTTTTATTTAATGAATCTACTTGTAAATTTTTAAGAACATTCTGAAATTTCATTTTTCATTCAACATATAATTTTTATTTAATAAATCTACTTGTAAATATTAAATAACGTTGTTCATTTTTTTATAACCTTCCAACTTCTTGTTTTGTTGACTGGGATTAGTTGATGTGAGGTAACTTATAGACTAGTAGGACTCAGGTTGGCGCCCACTTATCTTTCCGTCTCGTAACGTGAAAATAAGTAGAATTAGCCGAGAACCGGTAAGACATACTCCTTGAGTCTCTATTAGCATATAATCCACGCCTGAGTAGCTCTTCGGCGGAGTAGCCGTTGCACTGGTGCTAGTTCAATTTATGGTATATGTCTAGTTTGAGTGTACACGATTGTAATGTTTTCTTATATATTGTGATGATTTCTTATATATTGTTGTATGTTATTTATCTAACTACTACTAACCTTATCCTGTAAATTGGGTATATCCCGTAGGATATTGTAAATTGTAAATAAATAAATAAACCAATTTCATCTTTTCTAGTTGTGACATTATTACACAAAACTTAAGCCAGCTTGCAGTCAACAATATGTGATAGACGGTATTGTCATGTAATTTTCACCATGGCCTACTATCGGCACAATCTACTTGATGCATTACTTTCATCTTAGGATGTTACAAAAAAGAAATATGTTAAAATTAGGAGAAAGATTAAATTCCAGATGCTTTCTAGACGGACTATAGAATGTGAAAACAAAATTTATGGTTCAAATTTACCAGTATCATTTGGGCCTATTGAATATAATAACGGCATACTTCTTGTAAATTTTATAAGCTTTTCTCATTCCCCTTTAGGTATCCCTATCTTGGCTTTTTATAGTCGTGTGAGGCCTTAAAAGCTTATAACTTATTGGAGTTTTAGCAGTAAACTTAGTTCATGTAAATAATAAAAATAATAAATGTACATTAATTACCAACTGTTAAATTTGGAAACTTTAAGAAGGGGAAATAGGGGAGGTGCGGGACCAGACACTGTTGAATGATGGGAAAGGTCAATTCTGCTATATTGACTTAACTTTAAGATTTTTTATTTTTATTGGAGGTTTAGGCTCAAATATGTTATCCATTTGATTAGGCAAATTCTAGTAGATTGATTTGAGAAACTCTAAATACTTTTGAATTTCTGGACTAAATGTCCGTTTTTTTGTTTTTGTAGTTCTATGATGATTTCCATATAAACTAAAACTCTTTTCAGTTCATTATCGGAATTCCGTATTATTCACATTTCTAAAACTCAAAAATTCCTATAAACTCCAAAAATAGACAAGATAAGTAGTTAAAAATATTACCAAAGGATTCAGAAGCAATGTCATCCGAAAAGAAGGAAAAGTCTTTCCATATTCGTTATAAAAATTTTCTTGAGAAAATACTAAACATTTGGAAAACGTATAAGTGCTGATGTATTGTATTGTGAGGTTATTCAACCATTCATTTTTCTATAACTTTGGTAATCTCAATCAAGCCATTTTCATTAGACTGTTTACGTATAATTCTGTTCAATACCTTGATAGCCCGCTTTTTAATTTATGTACTTTTCAGCGTAAAATGTATCGTTGCCTGCTTCCATTGATTACAATCATTTCCTATTCCTGATATAAAAATTTTCATAACTCTATCTATCCAAACACATAAACATTTCTATTTGTATCCCCAATGCGATAATTTCTCCGCTGCCTCTGAAATTTACCACTCCCCTAAGCAACTTTCATCCCATTATTGTAGTTTCGTGAGGGAAATTTGAAAGAAAACTTCTATTTGAAATACTCGAAGTGGTTTACAAGGCTGTCACATAAACAACTGTTTCGTGGCTTCTGGAAATAATTCATTCCGAATTCAGTTCTATACATAACTTTCATCCATTTGTGAGCTGTCAGAATTTTATGTCGGTACAAAACGTTTAGAATGCATGCTCCGCTCATCGCAAAGGGTGTATATCTGCTTTATAGTTTGAGAAAGCACAATGTGCCTATAGCTGCGGTGCCAGTGGTATATGTCTACAGTAAACAAAATATATACTGTCAGCGTGTATTAGTAGATGATAAAAGATCTTATCTGGTGATTTGTTCCAATTATACTAATGCGATTTATTTTTAAAATTTCGATAAAAACCTGAAATAACAGCTTTTCATGTACCAATTTCTTTATATAGGGTGGCGATCTGCGAATGTGTTTCAAAATATTTTTTAGTCCGTAGTTCTTCGCTAGATTGCGCATTGTATTACTTACAAAATATAATTGCGTTTTTCAAAAAATGTACCCTAATTCTTTCTCCCTTGTCTGTTTACTCTAGAAAGAGTATGGTGACATCATGTCACAATTGCTCGGATCGTACTTCTCCATTCTTCTCTGTCTTGAGCAGCAAGAGAAGCTTCCTGTAGATCGTGACCAATGATTTCTTTGGTTTGATCCACCCAGCGCGTAGGTGGCCTTCATCTTGGTAGTTTGCCATTGATGTTTTCCTCCACAATAAGCTTTTCCAGCCCATTCGTTCTTATTGAGATGTGTACAAAATGCCGTAAATATGATTGGTTTATTTTGGTTGACAGCCTTGTCGTGATTTTCAGTTTCTTAAGAATTGGCACTTTAGTAAGATGTTCTGTGCATCTATTCTTCTTCGATTGGCCATTTTTAAAGTCCAGGTTTCAGATGCGTATGTGGTAACAGGAAAGATCAAGAAGTTTAATAATTTCAGTTTGTTGCGTTGAGATATTGCAGTCTTTCCATATTTGAGGTTGTTTTATTGTTGAGTTACGTGCTATGGCCAGTCTGCGTTTGATTTCTTCGTCACAACCGCCTTTGTTTGTAATAAGTGACCCTAAGTAATTACATTTTTGAGTCACTTCAAAGCCATCGATCTGTACAACATTGGTAGGGTTGCGGTCTATTATCTTAATTTGTGTCTTCTTTTTGTTCAACGCAAGACCATCTTCTCTGCTGATCCTGTCCAACTTTCTCATGATTTATGTGAGTTCTTCTTCAGAACAAGCTAGTATCAAGGTGTCGGCTGTATATTTAAGGTTGGTAACTCGTTTTCCTCCTATGGTTACTCCCCCTCGTCAACATTGTAGAAATTTTCTCATTATATACTCCCCGTATATATTGAAGAGTATCGGTGACAGAATACAGCCCTGTCTTACACCGCACTTTGGACTAAAAGGCTTGGATAGCGTGTTGATTTTCACCTTCCCGCTACTGTTTTCGTAAATATTCTTAATCAAAATAATCATATGTTTTGGTACTCCCGTGTTTTCCAAGATAAGCTACAATTTCTATCATTTTACACAGTTAAATGCCTTGCAATGGTCGACAAAGCATAAATTAGTTCTTACATTAAATTCATATGCTTTTTCTACTACGTGTCTTTCATTCAGGATTTGTTCTCTTCCCTGGCATCAATCCTGTCAGTTCGTCGGGATCTGTGGAAGTAAAAACGGTTGTTTATGATATGAAGCAGACTTTTGCTTGCATGTGATATAAAGCGCTATTGTTCTGTCGTTAGTACAGTCTGTAGGAGAGCCTCTCTTGTGTAGCGGCATGTACACCGATTCACACCATTCTTTTGGCCATACCCCAGTTTGCCAAATCTCAACGCACAGCTCGTGGATTGCATCAACACCAAGGTCGCCTATACGTTTTATTGATTCAGATAGAACATATCCAAAAACAGTTTTAACTGCATCCGGTTGACCAGCATTTTCTGCGATACTATTCAGTAATATTTGAGAAAATATGTCAGCTCCTAGAAGAATATCTATAAAACTTGGGCTATAAATTTGCGGATCTGCTAACTGAATGTTCGAAATATGTGACCAAGTTTCATGAGATACATGTTTAAGTGGTAAATTTGTGCAAATATTTGGTAAGACTATTGCGTCAATGGTACAAACTGGATGGTTTTGATGAATTGGTCGAAGAGAAAAAATAACTCCACCAGTTTCAGTAACAGTTTTCATAGAATCTAAACCAGTTAACTATACTGAGAATTTGTTTGAAATCAAAACTAAACGATTCATTGGTTTTGAAGTTATAAATGAGATCATTCTTCCTGAATCGAGGAAACAACGCAAAGGTTGATAAACTAGAAAATTATCTAAACCTCCACTATTGCCGTGGACAACAAAACGCCAGAGGTGCGGGACGAAACAGAAGCATGAAATGCGGGAACTGATTGCAGTGCGAGACTAAATTGAGTTGCGATGTCATCACTTACATTGGTTGAAAATGAAATATTATTATTAGTAGCATAACTAACAGCAGCACTAGAAGTGCGAAAGTTTGAATTATTGCTTGCATCATCAGGTGATTTTAAAAAATGTAAAAGAGTATGATGGCTCTGTTTGCACTTGTGGGTAAAATTTTAAGATCGACATTGTCTAAAACTATGTGCAGGACTTAAACAATTACCACAAAGTTTATTTAGTTTAACGAATTGATATCTTTCTTGTGGATTTCTTTTTAAAAATTCTGAAGATCTATACAATGCGTGATCAAATAGAAGTAACTGCATGCTGAGGCTGTTTCGAAATATGTTTAACTCTAGTTTTGTGAATCAAATAATTATCATTAACATATTAATATATGCATATGGTTCGTTAGAAAAATGAATAAATCTTTATAATCAGGAATTTCATCGTCTGAATGAGTAGAAGTATGATGTGGTTCGAACTGTGAAACTGAAGAAAAAGGCAATTTTAATATCATATGAGCAAGAACGAAATGCCATCTATCGACAGGAAAATCAAAAGAATTAAAAGCTTCCAAATTGTCATTAAAAGTTGACAACAAGCGCTGTAACTCTGTAGGATGATCAAAAATAAGTTTTGGATAGTTATCAGGAACCGTCCAATGGGCTATAGCAATTTGGATAGTTATAGAGAAACGTATGGTAATTTTTCTATTTTTATTAAACCATTTACGCCACGCAGCATAAGCAAGATCATTGTTACGTTGGCTCATTTGAAAATGTTTAATGACAAGAAATGCCGAACCCTGAACTGGCGATCTTAAATATTTAAACTTTTCAGTTTGATATTACTGTAAATCGATGCATCAAACGTATCAATAAATAATAAATGGAGGAAGCTCAAAAATATCACCATTGAAGGTAGACAAATTGATATTCTGTAAGGCAACATTACCATGGCTATTAAAAGCGGGAGGCGTCGTGGTTACAGGTGATGTTTTAGAAGTGATTAATTTATAATAAATTTCTCCAATTTGTCGCAAATTAGCATAATATTTTTTCGATTTGAGTCCTCCGTTTCAAAGGCATCTTGCCGTTTACGTAATAAACCAACAATCGCATTACCATTTCTAAAAAACTCGTCTAGTGACAAAATTCACATCCTCCAGAGCGCGTTTAGCAATTTGCAAAACTTCACTCAAACGACGAATTTCTGTCATTCTATAATTGGTATATTTACGTTTTTTATCTGTAGACATTTTTTATCAAAAGAAAGTCGAATATTTTTAATTTATAAATGATAATTAAAAATAGTACACAAGCTGAGATCGTTCTACGGCACTAATAATAAAGGACAAAATTGATATTATTCATGTCTAAAGGAATGGAATACAGTTTTATTGAATGTGAAAAAATAAAGTTAAATTACTTCTATTAAAATGAACAGCTATTGATTTTCAACAGTCAAAAATGAAGTACCTACTGCGACAACCTTTCTTGCTCTGTGATAAGAAAACTACAAAAAACTGACCAACAACGACTTTATGCTGTGCGTATACCTGTTTTTTTAAATAAATTAATGAAATTATACGGCAAGAAAAATATTAATATTAATTAAAGTTAACATTAATAAAGGTAATAAAGGGAGCAATAATAACTATCCTGGATGGGGTGTACCAAGAAAATGCGTGATAAAGATTGTGACCACACTTAAACCCTTTGATAACTGACACATTTGAGAGAATTGACTATATTACGCAAATAAAATAATATTTATTAAATAAGCCCTGGTCTTACCTTGAGTATCTGACCTGCGGCCTTGTAGTTAGATGAAGATTTCTGGGGGCTTCCTTCTTCTATGTAGATCGGAGACACCACACATGCAACACAAAGTCTTTCATGAAATGTGTGATAAAATAGTGTATCTACACCCAGGATAGGGACACTGCAGACCGTGTCATCTATTGAGCCCGTCGAGTAACTAAAATCGGTAGATAATTCCAAAAAATTAACGAAAACTGTAACGTCGTTGGTAATAAAATTTTATTTATTTTTATAACTGCGTATGCGCGATATCATATTGCTCGTCCCCATCCCCACATGTTATATGTTATACTGTTATCATTTCTTAGTTCAAGTGCAGAGGTTATTTTAAGGTTACGGTATTTTGGTGTATTTTTTAATTACTATAGTGTAATATTTATCTGTTGTTTCGTTAATTTATTGTTATTAATTGAAAAGACAATGTCAAAGTGTATTCTGAAGGAGTAATAAGTGGTGTACTCGGTAAGTTTTATTAAAAAAATTTTAGCATTTTTTCTTTCACAATTAACAACCATTATCCTCATTTTTATTAAACACAGAGAATATTTACTACTTTAATCGACAACTTTAGAGATCATGGTTGCTCTTTACATTAGCTAAACTGAAAATAATAAAGAAAATATTTCTTTTTACAGTTTTTTTCCTCCAACCCAGGAAGATAAAATTAATATGGCTGAAAAGCAGTGGTAATAAATCAATAAATTTGTCGACGAAAAAATGATGGAGGATATGATCCCTTCATTTTCAAAAACAGTGTTTCTTTAGATTTGAGAAAGACGAAGAGAGGTTATTAAGACAGTTTGATTTGTCTTCCCATATGAGTGGAAATTAACAAAAATTGATGGTAAGTTTTATTGTATTCAATATAGCATGCTATAATTTTGAACATTTTAAAATGTAAATTGAGTGAACGAAAAGACGAGTACTGAGTGTGTAATTTTATTAAAATTCCAGGTAAGCGCTTTCATCCATTAGACCATTCTGAAAGCTCTCGTCAAGAAAAAAATATACAGAAAGTGTCAAAAAACATCAAACCCTGTAACTGCTACATACAATAAAATGTTTGATGTTACATCATTATTAAACTAAAATTTGTTAAAATTACTCTATAAAGACTGTGTACAATTGTAATTCACATAACGAAACGTCTAATTTGATTACCAACTAAATGATATGTGTGCACACCCTCTTTATAGGGTAATTTTAACAAATTTTACTTAAATAATGATGTAACATCAAACATTTTATTTCATTTTGTGTACATTGTACCTGTTGTATGTTTTTCTCTTGTCAACAGCTTTGAGAATGACCTAATGGCTGAAAGCGCTTAGCTGGAATTTTAATCAAATGACATACTCAGTACTCGTCTTTTCATTCACTCAATTTATATCTAGTGTGTAAACCATACTCAGACAATTCCATTTTAAAATGTATCCATTGAAAAAATATTAATCTGGGTTTTATTTTATGTTATAGCTATATTCCCTCTACCAGCTATGGGATGGAAGGTATTGATCCCTTGCCGATTTTCATATATAGCCCATGGTGTGACAGTTTATGGGAAATGAAACTGAGTATGAACTTTTGTTGAGGCATTACGTACGTCTAAGTATTTGGTCTAGCGGTAACCAAAAATCCAAAATATCCAATAAAGACAAAAAGTAAAAAAATAGTTAAAAATCAAGAATTCTTAAAAAAATCGAAAGCTTCAAAAAAGGGAATCAAAAAAACCAAACAAATGTATACATTCAAACATTTTTTGATATTTTTTTGGCTTAGTACAAAATCATGTGTAACTTATTATTTCAATAGTAAGCGCATTTTGTTTTCTTTTATTGACATGAATTTTCAAACATATATGTGTGTTTACTTATTTATTGTTGTTATTTTGTGTATTTACTTGTAGAACCTCAACCAGAAACGAGGAAGGACTCCATGAGACAGTGTAATTTTTAAGAGCCCTTAAGAAACATTTTATCAATCATAGACTGCCAGGAGCTGCAGAGTAACTTAAACTGCCTTATGCAATGGTTTCATAAGAACGGAATGCTTTTAAATGTAGAAATATACAAATAAGCAATATACTAGGTTTAAGCTTGTGTCATAAACCTATTTAATGCTTCCAGTAAAGAAATAAAGATGTGTTTTAAGTGGAAATAAAATGTTAGATAGATTATTTTAAATGTTGTACAGTTACAAGTGCTGTTTAGCACTCTTATATGTAATTACTTGGCACCTTGTATTTACAGAGCTGGGCAGTATTTAACAACTTTTCCTATTAAAATATTTTAATTACTTTTGTTCTAACATTCACAGTAATTATACTCAAATGTTTTCTTTCACAGAAAGTTGCCAAAAATAGTAGTTAACAACTTATTGCTAACACTTCTTTCGATTAGGTAAGTAGCAGTTATACTTCTGCAGTTTGTCCAGGTCTGTGTGTGTATACGAGTGTAATAATAAATTAATATAAACTTATCATACATAATTTTCTACTTTTATCTTGATTCAACATCATTTGAAAATCTAATGATACTCCAATCTAGAATGTATGTTACTCTAATTATTGCATGGTTTTTACACTATAATGTATTTGTTGTCATTATGTTTGTTAAGAAAATTATTTTGTGAAAGAAATTATTTGTTGTGTATTTTTATACCAAAATGAATAAATTGTTTATATGATTATTGTTTTATTTTGTCCAATTTAATTAACCATTTATGGTCCATCATTTGATATTTCATTTAATTTAACTCAACAACATCTAATCATTATTTAGTAAATGGAGTTAAATTGAATGAAATGCCAAATGATGGACTATGAATGGCTATTTTGAAATAAAATAATCAAAATACAGTATATTTGAATATACCGCCAAAACCTAAAATTACAGAAATCTTTCCAACATCACTCAGTTGTTTACTCGACGGGCTCATTAGATGGCGCCACAATCAGTGTCTCATCTATCTGTGGGTTATCTATGTCTACACCTACGAGTTGAAGCTCTCGATTGTGGAATCTTGTATCTTGAATCGTGTATGTAAGCGCATGGACGCGATAGATAGTTCCTCAGTTATTATTATTATATATTTTTTTCGTTCCTATGTAATTATCTTATATTAATTAAATTTCCAAAAACGGCGATGTTCAAAGTATTTATACACCTTTTTTTAAATAACATTTCCGTATTTTCCGCAGAATTGTCAGTAGTCGAGTCGAGTACATTTTCAGTTTTATGAAATCTTCTTAGGGAAATTAAAAGGTAAAATGTCCATAAAAAGTTTTCATTTGCAGTAGCAGACGACGAAATTGCTCTGAAAAATGCAATTACAGAAACACTTATGATTCGGAGCAAAGAGCAAATATCTAAGAAAAAAGAAATAAGAATTATTAAAGAGTAAACTTCGTTATTCTGGGAACATTAACGGGATAAAATTGAAAAAATGTGTAAATCATAAATTATTACCCGGCGGCAATAATAAAAAAGTTATTTTTTCTTCATACAGGATTGTCCAAGAATAATATAATAAGAAGCAATTGTGAAGTGAAAAGTTACTTCTACTGTTATGCATAAATCAAAAGGTGTTTTACGTTTATACTACAGGTCATCAAGAATAAGGGATTTGAAATAAATAATAACTCCAGTGCTTCTGGCCAAAAATCCACGACAAAAGGTCTACCCGCTTTTGATTTGGGGAAGAAGTAAGTTTCCAAAAAACTGTGTTTGGCTGTATCGTGAAATCCCTTGATGTGAAAAAGTTTTAAATAATTAAAATACGCGTTTTTTAAGAACCCGATCATTTTGATGAATATTTAAAAGTAGATATTTCGTTTGTAAATATATTATTATCGTAAATAATCTGGAGTTGTAAAAGTAAATAGTTTGTGAGTATAAACATCTTTTTTCGCCTACCTAGATCCAAAGTATGCATTTCCTGGCCTCATTGTAGGGAGCAAAGTCGTACTTTTCCTCCCTACAGAGAAAAAGTACTTCTCCTCCCTAGGGAGGAAAAGTAAAAGTGACGTCATAGTACGTTATCAATGAAATAATTTTTGCAATGTCTCACATGTTAGAAACTGAACTGTCACTTTTAGACCCAAGAGATATAAAGGGACAGTTAAAATCCCAAGGGATTTAAAGTACAAATAAAAACGTACATCCCCGATGCCTAGCGCATTTTAGAAGTCCATCCTCGATGCCTGGCTAATTTTTGTAAAAGTCCATCCTAAGTGGTATTTACTAATTTTGTTTGTTAGTTTCATGAATAAATTATTTAAAAATGTCTTCTTATTTGAGGGAGGCGGAAAAATAATATGTATAACAAGGGGGTAAAGTGCCTTTTCCTCCGCTACGCGTCGGGCAATAAACTTCATCCTCGGGAGGCAAAGTAGCACTTTCCTCCCTTATTATACAAATAGCTTATTATATCACGGATGTGTACATACGAGATTTTCCAAATAACCCAATTGGTAACTGTACAAATATATTGAATTCGGATCAAATTAGACTGACTATTTCACTAGAGTAAATTGATAACTGACAAAATTTGAAGGTTTTGAACTGGCAATTTTTTGTCTTGTCGCGGCAATTTTTTGACGTTTAATATATCAAATCTATGTGTATAAAATTCTATCACTCTGTGATAAAATTCAATATAAAATCTTTGTTAGTGGTTTCTAAGGAAACTAAGTTGTTTATTTATTTATTTAACTGTCTAAAAATTATTAAAACTGTTTCAAAAATTTAAATTAGTATTATTAACATGAATAATACAAGATTTGGAAATAATTCAATAAATGAAATAGAGAGTACAATTAAGCAAAGCATACCGCGAAATACAATGAAGGCAAAAAAGTCTGCGTTGGAACAGTTTAGAATGTTTTTGGACGCACGTAATTATACGTTAGAAGAGGGTACTTCTGAACAAGTTATAGCAAAAATTCTTGAAGATTATGGTTTTAACATGAAAAAAAGAGATGGAACTGATTATACTGAAGCTAGTGTGAAAACACTTTGGAATACGACTGCTGAAATGGTTCAGGAAAAATATTTTCTAGAATTAAACATCAAAATTGATCCATTTAAAGATATTACCTATAAATTTGCTAGATTAGCCAGGGATACGAAACGTAAAAAGCTTCAGGCTGAACCTGAAACCAGAAAAAGAAGTTCTAACGCGTTTACCAAAGAAGAATTAATGGAAATGGTAGAAAGCTATTCTGAAGATAATCCTGATGGGTTACAAAAAAAGTTATATGGTATTAGGTATGGTCTATAACAAGCAGCCAGGTGTTGGTATGAACGGTTTGATATCATCCTTAAGGAAAGGGGGTTTTGTAATTCGAAAATAGATCCTTGCACATATTTGTTAAATGAAAATGATATAACGAAAAACATTTATTCACTATTATATGTGGAAGACATAATCGTAGTTACTCAAAATCCTGATACATTACAAAGTTTAAAAAAAACTTATCTTTGTAAGATTTATGATATGATTAATTTGAAAGATATCTGTTGTCACTCTCCACTATTTTCCTAATGAGAGGCCTGTTCGAGTTATAGAAGTAGAGTCTCATGTTCTTCTCTTGGGTTCGGCACATTCTTTTGACGCTGCTTAATCCCCTGCCTCCTTGCGTTCTAGGCATATATAGTCTTTCAACTGCGCTCTTTGGGTGATGCATTCGAAACTTTGTAAGTGTAGTCCTCGGCATTCTGTCTATGTCTTACAGGTCTGTATCTGAATACTTTAGTATTCCAAATGAATACGCCAGACTAGGGACAGCATATGTGTTGATGGCTGTAATCATGTTCCTAGAGTTGAGTTTAGTATTCAGGAGCTTATTTAAGCGCTGTTTATATTTTTCTCTGAACTCCTTCTTTAGTTGTGTGTGGTCTATCCTTCTATTCTGCAAACTTCCGAGCTACTTGTACGTTTCTTCTGGACGAATTTGCGCAAAATAACGTGTATTTTCCATCTGCTGTGTTAATCTTCCTTTTGTGACATGTATTTCGGCACATTTCTCCAGCCCAAATTCCATTTTAATATCGTCGCTGAATGTTTTAACATTAGCCACTAGTGATTCCAATTGTCTTGGATTCTCAGCATACAGCTTGATGTCATCCATAAACAGCAAATGGCTGAGCCTCGAATTTGGTTGTATGGGATCTATTCGGAAACCGTAGGTGGTGTCATTCAGTATTGCAGAAAGCGGATTAATAGCGAGGCAAAACCATAATGGACTCAGCGAATCCCCCTGATATATCCCTCTTCTAATCTTGATGTTCGAAATAGTGCTTCCTCCAGTTCTCGTCTGAGTTTCCCATGTCGTCATTGCATGTGTTAGTAACCGGATGATGGTGGGACTAACTTTGTAGATCTCTAGAACTTTTACCAGCCAGTCATGAGGTACCGAGTCGAATGCCTTTTTGTAGTCTATGTAGGCCATGCTAATGTTTCGACATTTGATTTCAGCTTGCTTGATTGTTACCGCATCTATAGTTAATTGCTCCTTGCATCCATGTGGTCTCTTTACGCATCCCCGCTGTTCTGGGCCAAAGATATTGTTTATCTCACAATGTTCATTGATTCGCCTATGTATTGATGACGTGAGAAGTTTGTAGATCACAGACAAGCAGGTGATTGGTCTGTAGTTTTTCGGGTCTTCCAGGTCTCCTTTTTTGGGTAGAAGGTAAGTTACTCCTTGACCCAGAAATTCGGGAAATCTTGTTGGATCTTCAAGAGTTTTGTTGAATGCTTTGGCAAAATGTAGAAATAGGGCTGGGAATGATTTCAACCAAAAGTTCTGTATGTTGTCCGGACCAGGCGCTTTCCAACTTAAAGTGTTCTTTATGCACTCTTCGACATCTGTAGGGGTAATATCACTATCTGACATATCTGGAATATCACTTGCATTGCGCTCCGCTATTTGGAGCCACGTAGCGGCTTGGTTGAATCTCACGGTATTTCACCATATCCCTTGCCAAAATTGTCTAAAGCGGTTCTGATCAATTGTCTCCGGTTTCGTGTTGGCTTGGTGATTGTTTTCAAGATTGCGATAAAATATCTTCTGGTTACTAGAAAATATGTAGTTTAGCTCCTTGCGTTTCGTAGCCTCGTTGTATCGCCGCAGTCTCGCTCCCTTGACTTTGCTTTTTTGTCTAGCATCGTCGTAGTAGTTCATGAGGGTTTCTTTCAACTGGGGGCCATTTAAGTCCACTTGTTTTGTTCGGCATATTTTACGAATTTTGTTTTTGACCTTCTTGCTGTTATTGTCGTCTAGGTACTCTTTGATAATGTTCGCCTCAGTTCTCAGTAGATCTATTTGCTTTTCAAGTCGCATCTTCCAGGCCGGCTTTCTCTGTTTCTGAATGTTTCTATTTTGTTTGTGGGCTTGAATCTTCTGCCCATTTAGTTCTATGACAGTAGCAGCTGCTGCATATAGAGCTGTATGTATAGATGCTGAGTCAGGATCTAGTTGTTCCTCCATCCTTACCTTCAATTCTGTATCTACAGATTTTATGTACTGCTGCGTATATTTATATTTAGCTTCGGTATTATTGGCCTTGTAAGAGGGTTCGAATCGCGAAATAGCAACAGATTGCTCAAAAGCTTCTGGCGTATCCTTTCTACTTCTTCCCTGTTATTTTGATTCTGGAGCTCTTCTTCATGAGGTGTATTGCGATCCATTGGTGCCCTTTGTGGTACGTCTTATATTTGTTGGTGTATTCCCTCGTTGTTTATTTGGGCTCCTGCCTCCCTTCGCAGAGTATCGATTTCAAGCTGCGTTAGATACTTCTTTCTAATAATTATGTTCGTTCTGTCTGCGATATTTTGTTCGGAAATATTCATTCCAGGGTGAGTTCTTGAAAATTCGGCGTGTAACTTTTGTCTCCATCCAGGCAGAGGATCGTCTCTACATTCGTTAACGAGCAAGTATGTTCTAATGATATCCATATTCATTTCTTTGCTCCATTTTTTTCTCCCTGCTACTTAGTTCCTCCTGGGAGCAGCCCGTTCGGTTCTGCGACTTGGGCGCTGTCCAGGTGGTGGGTTTGGTTGTCCTTCTATGCCTGGTGGTGGTAATTCTTCTTCATCATTATGTTCGTTGTTGTTGTTGTGGGCTGTAGCTCGTTGATTGACAGGTGCCTCCTCAGCACTCTGCCACTGACATCCCGCATGCTGTCACGTCCAGCGCCAGCTCCAGACGTGCCCTGGCGCTCCTCAGGCAGCGGCTCTATAACATTTCCATTATTATCCATTTTCATGGGCTGTTGTTCTCCCTCTCGCGTTGGCCCATCTTCTGTTAGTCCTCCACCGGGGGTTGGTTACCCGATCTTGAACTTCCATAGATGGTTACTAGGGTCTACCGACGTAGAGGTGCAAGCAGGAATTGGTAGGAGAGGCTATAAGAGCCGCTTCACTACCCTTTAGACCCCTTATTATTATTATTTTTTTTTATTCACGTTAACCGGATGTTTAGCGTGAGAACCGGCAAGGTTAGTTGCAAGGTTTCCAGCATTTCCTATGTATTTTTGTTCAACACTTTTCTGATTATATTGCACGTGCTCAAAATGACCGCTTTTTGTAGCTCGTAGAAAAGATTTTTCTGGAGTCCTAGGCTATCCAGGTTCTCTTTCAGGTCTTTCGGTATTTCTCCAGTGGCTCCAATAATAATTGGGATGGTTTTAACCGTTTTCGCCTGCCATGTCTCTTTCAGGTCCTCACACAATGGTAAGTATTTTTCTATTTTTTCCATGCCCTTTTTTTGTATGTTAGCAGCCGCTGGAACCGAAACATCCTCCAAGAGTATTTCTTTTTCAGTTTTATTGAAAACCAGTATGTCGGGTCTGTTGTGTTGTACAGTCCTGTCTGTTTGAATATCTCTGTCCCAGTATAGCAAAAACTTGTCGCTTTCTAACACATGTTGGGGTGTGTACTTGTAGTATGGCGTTTTCGCCTCAGTTAAATCTAGTTTGCGGGCAAGTTCTGTATGTATGATTTTAGCGACTTTATTATGTCGAGTAGTGTATTCTCTAGGAGCAAGTGTTTTGCAGCCGCTAAGGAGGTGTTCAACATTTTCATGTTTGTCTCCACACATTCTGCACTGTGTTGATATAATGCTTTGGTCTTTGACTATATATTTAAGATATGAACGAGTAGGGATGACCTGGTCTTGGATGGCGCACATGAATCCTTCTGTCTCTGGGAAAAGATTACCACTATTGAGCCATGCTATGGAAGCAGCTTTGTCTAAGGAAGTATTATTTAGTGTATTTGGATATCGTCCATGCAGCTCTTTTTCTTTCCATTGTGATTCCAGTGCTAAGACGGAGTGCTGCGGGTCGCATGCGTATTCTGTATCAGTTAGGTTTAGCGGGGTTATATTTTTATCGACATTTATGATTGCATGGTGGAGGGGGGAATCTGTTGCTCGGTTGTAAAAGTAGTTGCGCATGAGTTCTATTTGTTTTTTGTGCATAATGCGCATGTCAGCTATACCTCTGCCTCCTTTATTTCGAGGTAGGTGGAACCTCTCCTTGCATGCTTTGGGGTGTTGTTTCCGATGTTTAGTAAAGCATACTCTAGTTGCTCTATTTAGGTCTTCGAGTTCCGTAATAGTCCAGTTTATGACACCAAAGCTATATGTTACTACAGGAATAGCATAAGCATTTATTGCCGTCGTGATGTTTTGTGCGGATAATTGTGTTTTGAGAATGTCTTTGGTTCGCTCTTTCAATTTATTTTTAAGCTGATTTTTTACTTCCGGCTCTTGGATGCCTAGCGATTGAGCAAATCCCAGATATTTGTAAGTATCACTTTTTTCCATGCGAGAGATGATTCCACCACCTGATGCCAGTGTGAGCGTGTAATCCTCTGTTTCGTGCCATTTTCCTTTCCGAATACTGTTGATCTTGCACTTCTCTAATCCAAATTTCATTCGTATATCATTCGATAAGTTCTCAATGCATCGAAGCTCTTTTTGTAATCCATTTTGAGTTGCCGAGAATACTTTGATGTCATCCATGTACATTAAGTGTGAGAGTTGAACATGTTCATTTATCTCATATCCATTTTTTAGATCATTAAGAGCAGTAGAGAGTGGGTTGATGGCTAGGCAGAACCAGAGCGTACTTAGGGCGTCACCTTGAAAGATTCCACGCATGATTTTTATATTGATTTCATCGCTGTCTGCGGCTCCATCAATTAGTCTGGTTTCCCATTGTGCCATCATCACTTTCAGAAGCTCAATTATGTTGGGGTTTACTTTGTACATAGATAAACATTCAATAAGCCAAGAGTGTGGAACGCTATCAAACGCTTTCTGGTAGTCGATGAATGCCATATACATATTGTTCTTTTTCTTTATTGCATGTTTTGTTACAGTGTTGTCTATTATATGTTGTTCCCGACATCCTTGCGCTTTCTTCCTGCATCCCTTCTGTTCCTCAGCAAGAAGTTTATGGTCTGTGAGGTGTTCGTAGATTTTGTTACATATAATACCACTTAGAATCTTATAGAGGGTGGGAAGGCAGGTGATTGGTCTGTATTTAGAAGGGTCTTCTGACGGCTGATCTGTTTTGGGGATAAGGTATGTCACACCCTTCATCATAAAACTCGGTATTTTCTCTGGGTTGGCTATTAGGTCATTCAAAAGATCCAGAAGTTTTGATCTGATATTGGTAAATTTTTTGTACCAAAAGTTTTGAATTTTGTCAGGCCCCGGTGCTTTCCAGTTAGAGGTGTGGTTCAGTGCTTCAGTAAGGTCCTCCATGGTGATCTTTTGGGATATCATGATCGGTATTTTGTTTCTAATCTTCCCATCCGTCTTTATCCAATTAGCGGAGGACTTGTGTCTTATAGAATTTTCCCATATTCCACTCCAGAATTTCTTTATGGCTTCAGTTGTGGGGTATTTTGCATTACCATCGTTAGTTTGGTTGTTGTTTAATTTTCTATAAAAGTTTCTTTGGCTCTGGTTAAAAATCTTGTTGTCGGTTCTTCTTTTGTACGATTCTTTGTATCTGTTGAGCCTATTGGCAATGACTCTTAAGCGCTGTTTTAGGAGGTCCATTATTTCTATTTGCGATGGGTTGTTTTTATCTTTGTACGTTTGTATTATCTCTTGTGCTTTACGTCTTAATCTCTTATTTTGTGCGTTATGTTTTTGATCTTCTGTTAATATACCAATTTCTCTCCGTGTATTGTTGAGTTTTTGAGTTTTATTATTAATATTATTATTATTATTATTATTATCTTTATTGCATTTAAGAAATTTATAAAATCTTATTGCAAGGGTCCTAACCACAAACAAAATTAATAAGTAAGTAATAGTATTTAATCTGATCCTTATATACCATTTTACAAATTAGCCACCAGGGAGTGGTGTCAAGGACCGTTACTGTAAACGCTTTATTATAGAAGATGATTAAACCTCCCCTTACACGGCCTTGTGACCTCTCCCAAACGGCTGCTGAAAAAATATAGTAATATTTGCTTGTCAGTTGGTCTGGAACTCTAACCGTATCTGTTAACCAAGTTTCGCAAATACAGAGAATATCAAAGTCTATTGCATTATCTGAGATAAGGTCGTAAATATTATTGATTCCATCAACATTCAAGAAAATCACATTCATAGGTCAAAGCAGAATTTAACAGAAAGTATGTTCAGATTTGAAAACATTTGCGAGGCAAAAATAAGGGAAATTGAAAAATCAACTCCAGAAAATACAAAAAAGTCATTCCTACATTTGGAATCAATTCAGCGAATTTTGTAAACAACGAAACTCCAATTTGGAAGCCGAATAGTCATTGGAAAATATGGCAGCAATATTGATGGACTGGGGCTTTAATATGAAGAAACAGAATGGGGAAGATTATGAAGAATACGTAGTGAAAACAACGTGGAACACAACAGTGAAAATGCTGCAAAGCATATATTTCGAAAAATTTAATGTTACTTTCAACCCTTTCACTGATTTGGCATTTGAGAAATTTTGTGATGCACGTAATTCTAAGCGAAAGAACTTACAAGGTAGTTTAGAAAAATGTTAAAATAGTTCAATTGCAATTGCAAAAGTGACATTGTAAAAATAGCATTTATATGGGATGAAAATAGTCCCAAAGGTCTTTTAAAAAGATTTTTTCATATCGCTGCATATGAATTAGCTTAGCGAGGAGGTGAAGCTGCAAATTGTAAAGTAGACTATCTTAATGAAGAAAAATCGAATAATAGTGATTTAACTGGTCGCATTGAATATAATACAGTTTTTCCCAAAACATGTCAGGGTGGCTCAAACAAGTGCTGCGATAGTAAATGGCTAATAAAAAACATAGAAAACCCTAGCATATGCCCAGTACCATTGTTTTATAAAATATAATAAAGATTACAACTGATAAATTATTAACACCCAATCCGTTTTGGAAAAATAATTCATCAAAAGGTTGGTATAAAAATGTTCCTGTAGGAGTCAACGAAATTCTTAAGAGGACAAAAATTTTAGCTGAAAAAATTGGACTGGATACAAAGAACTAAAAAATTTCTAATCATTCTCATCGCTCAAGCGCCGTGTCAACTTTAACTAAAACAGGTGTTAATGAACAAGAATTAATTAAAATAACTTGACATTCCTCTTCCAAGTCTATAAAGCCTTATTTGCATCATTCGCATCTTATAACAAATCTCGGAGATAAAGCTTTGGATAATGAATTAGTAACAGAGTCAACAACATCCATGTCAATGTCAACAACAAAACCTGCATCAGTAGAGGAGCAAATATCTACTATACCAATTGTATATAATAATTGTATTCTTAACAATTGTTCTTTCTAAATATTTTTCTTGTACTTATTGTTCTTTCAGTTTTTTAAATAAAGTTTAATTGAATTGAGTTTTCTATTCATGTGATTGTCTTACCAAATACCACGCGAGCTCTGATCTAGCAGGATATTTTTCCGGTGGTTTTCTCATATTTACTTTCATTGGCAATTTAACGAGAGCTGTTCTGGAAAAATCACGGGAGCGTAGCCACAACCACAAAAATATCCGGCTAAATCTGAGCTCATGTGGTATTACCCCCGACTATTTCCCTCGTCTTAATTTCAACCAATCACATACACGCAATTTTGAATTATAAATGGTTTCTCGATGGAAAAAATGTATGACAGCACCTGTCAGCAGTTTTTTCGAGTTTACCCGCGGCAAAACTTGAGAGCTAATGTCATCAAAAATTACAATGCCTGTGATAACAAGTAATTATTATTATATTATTAAGTTTGTAGTATTTTGTGATTAAATAAATTACCTGATGTTTTTCAGTTTTCAAATTAATTCCTACATATTTATTAGGTATGCATGTGAGGTACTATGTTTTGTATGCTATGTGTATGCAGAATAATCTGTTACTCGTCAAATACCATTTATTTTGGGCATCTCATTTTTCCTGTGAAAAAAGTCGAAAAAAAACCTTGAAAATAATATTTTAAAAAGAAGCATGAGTGCTGGTGGCACCTTTGCACCCTTATATTTACTCAATGATCTGATTTCACACTTGTTATCTAGTGTAAGAGGATCAACAGTTACTTGGTAATCACTTTTTTTAGAATTTGGAGGGCTGTAGGAGCCAAACAGTTTAAGGTCGAGAAAAACGGTTTACATATCCCTATCCTAACTTTCCAAGATTTATTTAGTGGCGTGAAAAACTATTTTAACACGGGGTGATCAAAAATCAGCTGATTAAATCTCCCTGTGTCTAATAATTTTCCACACCATTGAATCATATTTTACAGTCACTTTTAACACTAGTAGGAGTTGATATTAAATTTCTTACATCACTTTCATAATTTTCAATAGATCTAAACTTTAAACTGTCACAACTAACTGTTTTTTGTGCTTCTGATTTGCTTAATTTGCACAGCATACAATAATAATTACTGGGAAAGGATTAAGAAAAGTTGAGAAATGAATTGAGCCCCAAATTTTCGCCAACAATCTAATATAAAATAAATTTTGAATACTTCTTCTCCTAACTTCAACTCAGTTCCTTCTTTTTCACGCTCTTTTTATTCAACTATGAAATTTTTGAAACGAGATTCGTTTCCGTTTTAAAACTGCTGCTGTTTTGATTCGGGTTCTGGCATACAGGGAAATGAGTATCTAATAAATGTTGCAAATTGAATGTTTTTTGTCATTTGGACCCAAAGGGTTATTACTTTTTACGTCATCTACATATAAAAAGTATTAGGGTTTTGTCAAGATATACCTCCTTTTCACGTTTCCACATTCACCCTGGACAAAATTACTTGAAAACAATCATTATTATTTTCTAATGTTGCTTAACATGGAACTTAACAAATTATATTTTCCAACAAAATTTGAATTTGAAACTTCAGGGGCATTAAAGTTCCCTTAGTTTTTTTCTCCACAATATCAAGGCTACCTTGCTTATGTTGTGCAGAAATTTCACTGTTTACCACAGACTCCTGTAGATCACCTTTTTAGAGCACTTTTTATAAAGCGAGGTTCATAAGAAATAACATAGAATAAAATATATTTGTGTTTTAGAATACGTGTCACGGGACCTTGTTCCAATCATGGTTCACCTCAACATTGGGGGTATCGACCGAGACATCGTCATTGCCTCTACCTACTTCGCTGGACATGGACCAATGACACCGCCAGAAGAAGTACAAGAGCTAGTGAGACACTGCAATAGCAGACGGCTGCCAATTATAATTGGTTGTGATGCGAATGCACACAATACCGTGTGGGGAAGCACTTACAACAACGCAAGCGGTGGAAAATTATTAGAATATCTTTTAGCAAATTACCTTGAGACCTTAAACGTGGGGACAACCCCCACTTTTGTCACAAAAGAAGAGGTCCTGGACGTAACAATTGTTAATGTTGCTGCTAGGAAAAATGTAAAAGATTGGAGGGTGATTAGCGAGACATCACTTTCCGACCATATGATCATCGAATTTAGGATAGAGGAAGATACTACCTCGATTCCTACAATCCGAAATCCTATAAATACTGATTGGTCTCTTCACAAAACCAATATGAAGGACAATTTGCAACACGTCAAAGTGAATGGGTAAATCACCCGCACTACGACTTATAACAAAGAGTCGAAAAGATCAGTGAGGCAATAATAGAAGCTTTTCATTCCAGTGGCCCACTGTCAAAAGATCGTTCTGAAAAGGATGCTCCTTTGTGGAATGAGAGCATGTCCAACCTCAGGAAAGAGGTCCGTCGGCTCTTTAATAGAGCCAAACGTGACGGTAATTGGCAGGGGTACACTGAGAAGCTCACGCAGTACAATAAAGAGATAAGGAAGGCCAAAAGACTTAATTTTTAAGCCTTCTGCGAAAAGATGACTTCCCCTCATATAGGGGCCAGACTAAAAAAAGGTCATGGTAAATGGGGGAACTAACCCCACAATGTCGCTGAAAAAGCCAGACGGATCATACACGGAAGGTGAAGAGGAACGATCGATTCTTCTTCTCAGAACCCATTCTCCAGGTAGTGAACCAGCAACAAGCACTGAAATAGCAATGAATTACACCAAAAAATCCCGCAAGGAAGATTGGGACATTGCTAAGAAATATTTACCAGACAACGGTTGGAATGGGCAATAAGTACCTTTCAACCATATAAATCACCAGGAGTGGATGGAATATTTCCAGCACTCCTGTAGCAAGGGACAGAGGAGATTCTTCCTCACCTGCTGAAAATTACAGGAATCAGTCTTAGCAGTGGGTCTAATACATTGAAAATGGAGAAGGGCAAGGGTAACCTTCATACCAAAAATAGGTGAGAAAGATGGGACTGATCCCCGATCTTTTAGACCCATCTGTCTAACATCGTTTCTACTCAAAACGATGGAGAAAGTAGTGGTTAACTACATAAGAACAGAGAACCTGGAGAATATACCCCTTCATAAACGTCAGCATGTCTACAGAGCGGGTCGATCAACTAAGACGGCTCTGTATCAGCTGGCCGAAGCCATCCAGAGAACTCTGAACAACTATGAAATTGCAATTTGCGCATTTATGGATATATCTGGGGCCTTTGGCAACACAACTCATGTGTCTGTCAAAGAAGCACTAAAAAGGCGAGGAGTAAATACAACCATTGTAAAATGGATGTATGAGTTGTTGACGACGAGGATAGCTGAGACACAGGTGGGGAATCAAATCAACTCAGTTGAAGCCACTCGAGGGACACCTCAAGGGGGAGTGATATCTCCCCTTCTATGGAGCCTCGTAGTAGATGAATTGCTCTACAGGCTAACGGAGCTTGGCTTCGAATGCAGGGGCTATGCTGATGACATAGTTCTAATAGTCAGAGGCAAGTTCGAGAGCACCTTGTGTGATTTAATACAAAAGGCCCTCAGAATCATTGAGCAATGTTGCTTGTCAGTGAGGCTAAACGACATTAACCCAAACAAGACCAAAATAATAACATTTACCCGGAAAAGAACACTTCCAGCCATGAAACCCAAATCCTTAAACGGGGAAATCGTAGAATGGAAATCAGAAGTTAAAAATCTAGGGATAACCCTAGACAGTAAGCTTCTGTGGAATAAGAATGTTGAAATAACTGCTGGTAAAGCAATAAGAGCTGTGATGGCATGCAGAAATCTAGCTGGTAAGAGGAGGGCTGTAACCCAAAAAAAACTTGCGATGGATGTACGCCATGATTGTGAGACTAGCAATGACGTATGGGGCAATAGTTTGGCATACAAAAAAAAGTCAGTACAGCACGAGGAAGACCCTCGACAAAGTTCAAAGGCTTGCCTGTGTGTGCATCACTGGAGCTATAAGAACGTGTCCAACTAGGGCACTTGAGATCATTACAGATCTCACACCTCTACATCTGGTGATAGAAAGATCTGCTCAAGAGGCAATTCTTAGAATATCTAAGGAAGGTTAATGCGATGAGAGTATTAAAAATCAGGGAGTCTGGTCCTCTCTAACAAAATACATCTCATCAGCGAATCTTCCCAGTGACGAAATGATAGAGAAAGTAAGTATCGAAAATATTTTCACTACGATGCTAAATAAGAGAAGAGACTGGGAAAGGGAATACGCCACCCAAACTCTCAAAGAAAACACCATTAGATGGAGTATTTGGTCCAGGCACCAGATACTCATTATCGTTAGGCTCCTTCCCGATCCAGTAAACACAGGATATCCTATGGATATCCATATACTGTCCACGATTGGTCCATATGGACATGGACACAGAATGGACATCCAATGGATGTCCATTTACCACTAGCACAATGGATATTCGTTTGTGGACATTCACTGGACCTTCAGTTCTCGTTAACCAGAGCACTGTGGGACGTGAAGATTCATTTGAATTATGGATGACGTTCACTGGACATCCATTGTTCATTCTTTGGTCTAGTCAAAAATACCAGACTCATTTAAAAATGTACTACGTCCGCTATATTTCAGACTTATTCCTTCCATTTGCTACTCTAATTTTTTACAGTGGTATTCCGTATTATATTTTTGATTTCATGTGATGAAGAAAAAACTAATTGTGAAGGTAGCAAAAGTTTGATAAAAATAAATACTAATTTGATGTTAGACTGTGTTGTATTTACCACGGTCAGTGAATTTATATTACATTCTAAAAACTCCAAAAATACTGTATTCGCAAGCTGGCAGCAATGTGCCCAACCTAATTTTCTATATGTTACCGACACTGGTTCACTCAGTGACTGAGGGATGACGTGTGGCGTCATTATATTTGTTTTGATAATTTCAGTTTTCCATAGTTTCTATCTCTATGCTTATTTCTTTGTTATTCCATCATATTTGCGAATTATCTAATTATAAAATAATAATAATCTTGTGTTGTATTTGTGCCTAGTGATGATTATTGATTTTGTGTCTAATATACTGATATTTTCAAATCTTTTTACAAGTAAGTATGTGTTTAATTAGTAAGCTCACTTTATATCCTGTTGAATAAGTGAATGCACTTGGCACAAGGTGGAAGGTTTTATATAGTTTAAGCTCACGAGAAATATGGATAGAAGAAATCTGGAAAATAAAATTTTCAACAAATGCTACAGAAAAACGAGGAAAGAATTCAATGTTACTAGGTCTATTGAAAATGGTGACCAAACTTTGCATCGTCAATCTTTCGACACAAACCAAGTTTTTGCATTAACTTCCTCTGATTTGCCTTCGTTTTCTAATAACACTCAATTCGTTCCCTATTTTAGTGATTCTGATGAAACCATTCATAATATGGAAATTATAGAACACAATATTTATATTAGTGATTCTGAGGTTTCATCGGTAGATGAGCAATATGATTTTGTAGAAGCAGTGAAATATAATGTTACACAAACAGCAGTTACTAATCTTCTCCATATATTGAAACCTTTACATCCACAACTTCCATTAGATGCTAGAACTTTACTAAATACTCCTAGAAATATGTCATTAAAAGTGGTGCAACCAGTAGTTTATTATCATTTTGGTTTCAAGAATTCTATTGAAAAGTTGATGAATGTAGTGTGTAGGGGACCATAGATAATTGAATGTTATGGTTGCTCGCCAAAAACCTTACAGTGGTTGAAATGATGATGAGTGTGTGGTTTTTCCACTTCTGCATTCAGAATAGTAATTAAATTAGGAAATTAAAATTCATGTAAATAGTATAATCAAAGTTTCTGTTTCAAATTTTATTTCTTGAATCTCTCATTATCCAAATACTGTATATGTATTATGTTTGTTTAGATAAGAATATGAGATTTTTTATTTTATATTTCCAGTGATTCGTTTTATTGAAAGTTAGCTGATAAAAATGTATAAAAATTGTATTTTTCATTATAATCCTCAGTTGTTATTTGATTTGAAGAAGAAACAATAGAATATCTTCATTCATTTTCCAAATGTTGTTGATTATTCAATGACTTATAATTTTCTTGAAGCTTTCAAATCATGGCTACATGGCTGTAGTTATATTTCAAGAAGAAAATTCTGTAGAGGCCGTAGCAACAACTTGGCTGATGGGCAATAACCATTGCTATTGGCCGCCTTACACACAAGAAAAATCCAATAAGCTATAAAAAAACATGATCAACCAAACACTTGTTGGCCTCTCCACAAAATAGAAGTCTTCAAAAGTGGGACATGTGGTGAGTATTCATTTTTTTTGCAGTTGTAATATGTAACGAAAATAATTTCCTCACAATACTGATCATTTAAAATGAATGATTCGAGGTCTCCATTTTTTCCTGTAAATTTGAAAAGAAGTGTTACTCATTGGTGGAATAATATTTTACTAATATGAAAATTTTTATCACTGAATAAAATTATTACAGTAGAGTTCAAATATAGTGGCGAGTTTTCCCAGAATTCTTATTGTGTTTCGCATCAGACAATACCAACTATTCCTTGGAAATAATTGCTACTGTATTTGATTTCAACTATAGTTTACTATGATTGAATACGAAATGGATTCATTTCAGACAACTACCTACAGGCTCGTAGCAAGGCCAAGAGGACAGAGAACGAGAGTGTTTTAAACTCTCAGAAGAAATTGCCCACCCCAACTAAAATGCCTATCGCATCAAATACATATGATTCAATACAATCAACAAGTCAGCTTGATGATCCAGTTCCTGAAGCCATTCCCGCAATACCTACTTCAGTTAGCAGTAAATCAATTGGTTTGTATTCTTTTATGAGTCAATGATATTTGCATTCAAAATTATGTTGAGATTTGACTGATGTTCCTTCTTGTTATATGTTTTAGATGCATTTTCCTGTTGTTGCTGCCGTGCGCCCAGAAGTGGTAAGTTAATTGTAAAATTGAATGATAATATTTTGTAATACACGCTTGTTTGATTTTTTCAGGTGATTGTTTGATAAACATTATAAAACAACAGATACTTATGAGAAATATATTGACTAAAGTTGTTGAAGAAATACAAAATTTAAGACAAACATCCGTGAAGAAACCCATCAATTCATATTTGTAATGTTCAATTTCTTACCAATTAATTCTGATGAACACATAATTCTTGTAGAGGAATACTTACAAAACAAAAAAAACTTCAGAGTAACTGTGAGTAACTCAAAAATATACTAACAACCTCTTTTGTATTGTATTTTTCTTTGTATTTCAACTTTTTTTTTAAATGAATCATCTGTTTTTCAGGTTGATGAATTATCTAAGTAAGGAGGAAACAATTTATATGATTTCACTAAAAGGTGTTTGAAAGTGTCAAATTCCTTCGCCTCAGAATTCAGTTGGCATGGAGCTAAGAAGAAAAGGATCTTCAAAAATCTGGAACTGGCAAAAATGCTTTTGGGTAAGGGATTATCTTGAAATATTTCTGTACTTTCCAGGGATCTGTAATTCAATAATCTATATACATACATAAATAACAAGTGCCTATCTGTTCGTCGTAGCATCTGAAAACGTGTGTCCTCTTTCTGTGAAAATGTATTGTTTTAGATGCATCTCAACAATCCAAACTATCCGATAATCAAAAAGCTACCGATAAAGCAATTAAAAAGTGGCTAAGGAGACCTTAAGAAAGAAGCAAAAAAGTGAAAGTGCCAAACGACAATAATAACAATAATTAGTCTGACTTGTGATAGTTGTTATGATATTATGTTTTTAAGAATATCTTTTATTTTCGGTTATCAAGTATCATTGTTCCTTTATTTTTATTCTGAAGAGGTCTTTTAATTTTACTAATAAACTACTACGTTTGAACAATTCAGTATTATTTTTTCTGTATTGAGACCAATATTTGAGGTTTATTTATGTAAAGGTTTCCACAAATAATTTGAACTTAAAATTATCTATTATTGCTGTTGAAAAGACTGCACAATATCATCGTTTATATTTTTTCTTGCAGATTCTGATTATATTAAATTACAACTTAATTATCATTTCAAAATTCCTATTGTTCTCTCAAATAAAGTACCTACCAATCATACAAAACAATAACTTCTGTGAAATGTAATTTATAAGAATGTTTTATTTTTGTTTTGATTATTTTTTTGTGGACTTATATTTTTCTTTAATTAATAACCAATTCATATGTATATTATTATGATTATCATATTTAGAAATCCTTTTAATAATCTTGTCATTAAGATGCTCTGAATATACAAAATATATTCTTTTTCATAATAAGTCCAGTACAGGATTCTTCCGTATATTTTTGCACCCCACCAGGGATTTCGAAGAATTTTATCATCCAAACTTCTTAGAATGAGCAGTGCTTTAGGGGCCAGTGCTAATTTACGAAAAACTATAGTCTATAAACTATCCAGTTCATGTCCAAAACATCCAGTTTACGTTCATAACCTATCCAGTTCATGTCGTGAATGTATCCAGTTCATGTCCTTTAAACATATAGTTCACGTCCATAACAAGTACATGGGATGTCCATAAACTATCCTGTTCATGTCCAAAATGTATCCAGTTCATGTCCTAAACATCCAGTTCAGGTCCATGGAAAGTCCATGAGATGTCCATGGTTTATTTATTATGTCCAGTGAATGTCCATATTTGTCCAAGGTATATCCATCCTTTGTACGAAACGGACATCCATGGGATGTCCAATTTTGTGGCAAATGGATATCCGATGGATGTCCATAGGATATCCTTCTGGACATGAACGGATATCCCATGGACATCCCTTATGTCCAATGTGGATATTCATTGGACATCCATTGTATGTTCATGTGTTATCTGGGGAGCGTCTTTCAGGCTGAAATACTTGCGATCGAAAGATGCGTGGAAATGAACCTAGAAAGAAACTATCAGAAGTGTCACATATCGATCCATTCTGATAGTCAAGCATCTATTAAAGCATTGAGCTTCCATGTTATTGACTCGAAGTTAGCATGGGAGTGCCGCAGAAAATTGATTAATTAGGCAAGAATAACAGGGCCTCTCTAGTCTGGGTTCCTGGCCACTCGGAAATCACGGGAAATAAAGAGGCCAATACACTTGCCAGGAAAGGAGCACAAACGCCCTTTATTGGCCCGGAGCCTTTCTGTGGTGTAGGAAAATGCTCCTATAAGAAAGAGTTCGGGAAGAGAGAGTAAACCGAAAGAGAAGCACTCTGGCGGTGGCTTCTCGGGCTGGAACGTTCCAAAAAGTTCCTGCGGAACTTTGACACTGCTAGATCCAAAAAATATTTGGACCACAGAAAAATAAGCTACATCTCCTCACGGGCTTTCTCACAGGACACTGCCGCCTTGGAAAGCACCTAAAGAGAATAGGTCAGCAGAAATTGACGAGTGTACATTCTGTGGGGAGGAGGATGAAACTCCGGATCACAATTTGTTCTAGAATGCCTCGCCATTGCAAGCCAATGCAAGAAATACTTCGGACAAGAAACTTCGTTGAAGCCGTCCCAAATACTAGAATTCATTAGAACCCTTGGACTGGAAGGCGAGCTGTATTAGTGGCGAGAACAGCTCTGATAGAGGGGCACAATAAACCTTAGGTTTCAGTGCATTGTAACCCCATTATAATCTATCCTAATCTAGTCTATAAAACGGGGTTAATATTTGGATTATTTTACGAGTTAACTGTAGAGGTAAACTACGAGTCAAAAATGTAATGAATATTCGCTCTTTTATGAAACTTGGGTTGAACCATTGTAAACGTATGTCGTACCTCAATATGTGATAAAGAAGAAGAATGAACCTAACTTCACTTGACAGACGTGTATGTGCATAGTTAGAGAATTGTGAAGTATATTATTCTATATCTCTCATCTATGAGTAAATGAATGAATATTTCCAACATTTGCATAAAATACACTACGTGCAGTAAAATGGACAATAAGAGGTGTAAAAACTTTGACGACAGGGAAACAGAAATCTTGGTAGACGTTGTAAAAATATTTAAAGACATTATAGAATGTAAAAAAGTGATGCAGTTACGTGGCAAGATAAATGCCAAGCTTGGTCAGCAGTAACAAGGAAATTAAATCGAATAACAGGAGTTGAAAGAACAGAAAGTCTGTTAAGGAAAAATACAAAAATTTAAAGAAAAACAGCCGAAAGAGGTTTGCAGCACAAAAATGTGATATCATGAAAACTGGTGGAGGTACATCAGTATCTGTGCAGATTACATCGGTTGATGAAGAATTGAAAGATATGTTGAGAACGTCTATGACAGGACTTTAGTCTAAATTTGATAATGACTGTGGCCAAAAATTAAATGAAACCTTTAATGAATGTGAGCAAATAACATTCATTAACATTCATTATTATTGTTGAAACTATTCTCGAGAACTATTGCGAGTCTTAATGACTTCAGGCATACGGGGTGGGATTATAATTTCAGAGATAATTTCAGTACCTGACTATGGAATTTGTGTATTTTAGTTTCAACGGTAGTTGCAGCAATTATTCATTTAGTGAATTTAGAAAGAACTTGCTCGCTTGATAACTTTTATAAAGTAATTATTGTGATTATCAGTTTGGATTAATAATGACAATGGCAGAAAATTTGCATTATGGATCCGGGTTTACACCTGTAAAGCGTACGAAAAAGTCTGCGTTGTCGGTAAATGAGAAAGTAATAATAAACAATGTTTATAATTACTTAAGAACTGAAAATCCTTCAGGTTCAGCTGATGACATTGATGCAAAGACACGTAATATGACAGGCGTAAGCAAATCAATAATATGCAAAATTAGATGTGAGGCGAAAAGTTGAGTTATTGAATCCCCAAAGAAAACTGCAGGAGGTAAAAAGAAAGTTGAATTCACAGAAAAAATTAAAAACGCAATAAGAAGAAGAGTGCATGAATTTTATTTTAGGAAAGAAATCCCAACACTAGCTAAACTTTCGGATGAAATGAATAAAGACCCATATTTCTCTAAAATGTGCCGAACGAAACTACGCGAAACACTACAGGAATTAAACTTTAAATGTGCAAAACATGATAGAAAAGCGATTCTAATTGATACTGACGAAATTATTTGTGGGAGATGGATATATCTAAGAACAATTGTTAAATTACTTGCAGAAGGCAAACCAATATTTTACTTGGATGAAACCTGGGTGAATGAAGGCTACACTGTCAGTAAAATGTGGCAGAATACCAACATTCAATCTCCACGACAGGCTTTTTTTTTGAAGGATTATCTACAGAATTGAAGAGTCCATCCAGTAAGGGACGACGTCTAATCACAACTCATATTGGCAGTGATAATGGGTTTTTAGATGGTGGATCTTTAATATTTCAATCTAAAAAAACTGGGGACTACCACGCCGACGTTTTTGAGGAATATTTTGAGCAGATGATTGACCTAATACCAAAAGGTTCAGTCATAGTATTAGATAAGGCTATTTACAATTCTCGTCACATTGAGAAGGTGCCAAACACATCATGGAGAAAACAAGAGACCATTGAATGGCTAACAGGCAAAAATATTAACTTTCCTCAAAAATCAGTCAAAACTCAACTTCTACAAATTGTACAACTGAATGAGCCTTCTGCTCGATATGCAGTGAACGAACAAGCAAAAAAACGTGGTATTGACGTAGCGCGGCTTCCCCCATATCACTGCCAATTAAAACCGATAGAACTGATATGGGCACAAGTGAAAAGTTTTATAGGTCGACATAATACTACATTCAAACTAAAAGATGTGCAAGCATTATTAGGCAGGTCCCTATTACAAGTTACTAAAGAAAATTGGCAAAAAGCAATTCATCATGTATTAAAAGAGGAAGAAGACCTGAGGAATCTGGACAAAATCTTAGGTACAGGCATTACAGTGACACAATTTATCCATATTTAAGTTCACTCGACAATTTCAATCAACTTCAATAAAACACAATTTGAACACAATAATAAGTGTATTACATATTATAAAATTAAAAAAATTAAAAATCCATTAAAAAGTAAACGGTTTTAAAGATTAAAACTAACTTTCCCGCATCTGTGACCCTGAACAATATTCTATCATAAAATTGTTACCTGTATACACTTCGGGAGATGTATTGTGCTAACAAACCGAAATTTCTCCAAAAATAACCAATAATTTAGTATATCTGGATTTATAGGACCCGCTGTTTTCGCTCCAGTCAACTGAAAATCAATAGGGTACATCTGTGAGACACTTTGAACAATATTCAATAATAAAATTGATCAATCGTATACTCTCTGGAGGCTGTATTGTGCTAACAAACTGAAAATTCTCCTAAAATGACAAAAATTTGGTACTCCAAGTACCATAGCACCCGTTGTACTAGCTTTAGTGAGCTGAATATAAATAGGGCTCATTTTTGAGACGCTCTGAATAATATTCTATCATAAAATTGTTACCTGTATACACTTCGGGGGATGTATTGTGCTAACAAACCGAAATTTCTCCAAAAATAACCAATAATTTAGTATATCTGGATTTATAGGACCCGCTGTTTTCGCTCCAGTCAACTGAAAATCAATAGGGTACATCTGTGAGACACTTTGAACAATATTCAATAATAAAATTGATCAATCGTATACTCTCTGGAGGCTGTATTGTGCTAACAAACTGAAAATTCTCCTAAAATGACAAAAATTTGGTACTCCAAGTACCATAGCACCCGTTGTACTAGCTTTAGTGAGCTGAATATAAATAGGGCTCATTTTTGAGACGCTCTGTATAATATCCAATCATAAAATTGGTCACTTGTATTTACTCCGGAGGCTGTATCGTGCTAACAAACTAAAACTTCTCCAAAAATTACAAAAATATCGTACTTAAAGTACTGTAGCACATGTTGTATTAGCTCTGAAGAACTGAAAATCAATAGGGTTCATCAGTGAGATGTCCTGAATAATATTCAATCATAAAATGGGTGACTTATTGAACTTCGAAGGCTGTATCGTGCTAACACACTGAAATTTCTCAAAAAATGACAAATTGTCGTCCTTCAAGTGCCATAGCACCCGTTGTACTGGCTCTAGTGAGCTGAAAATCAATAGGGTTCATCTGTGACATGTCCTTAACAATATTCAATCATAAAATTGGTGAATTAGTGTACTCCGGAGGCTGTATCGTGCTAACAAGACATGTAAGAAAAAGTGGCCGACGACAACGACGACGACGACATACACACAGGATTTTTTTTCTGAAAACCATTTTTTCGTGTTGTTGTTGATGGAAAACGTAAAAATAACTCAAAAATTTTTTTCAAAATTCCAACTTTTTTTGGGGTAAACCAATACTTTTCTCGCATATTAGATAGGTTGGGCGGAAAAGTAAAAAACAACCAACACAACGAAATACTGTAGAAACGGTGGAGCTTTTCCATCAGGTGACTTAGTTGAGGATTTTATTCAACACACACTATGTTGGTACTGTCTTCTTCAAATAACAGAAAAAGAGGAACAGCATTTATATTATGTTGGTCATCAACTTGGTTTAAATTGTGTTCTTGAACTAAAAAATAAATGTATAATTACTTTTCCATTGCCACAAAATAATACAAAAATAAGTTAATCATTCATCTTTTATATTTCATTAAAAAAACTCACATATTTCAGTGGAATTGCCCAATAGAGTGGGCACAGGATCAGCTTTTATTGTTGATCTATATCTGCTACCAACATAAACAGCTTCTGGTCCAAAATGTATGCCACAAACTCTATAGGATTCACGAATTCTTTCAAGAGGTTTTTCCTTCATATCCAAACGTCCTCCAAACGTCCAATTGCAGACAACCAAATATTGCACATCTAAAATTATAAAATAAATGCCGTTTGCTCAAGCTTATTCAATCACTTTTATTGAAGTATTGTAACAAAATATCCTCAAAAACAGTACACAATGTAAACCTTTTCTATAAAACCAACGTTTTTAGCTAGAGATATACAAATTTAGTTTGAAATATGTGTATTTTTATATACAAAATATAACAATTAACATTAGGGAAATTTCTAAGGTTAACTTACTTCCTGATTATTCGGGAAACGATGCATCTCAAATCCTTTTTTAGTAGAGTTAAAACAGTCTTTAACACAGCTCACAAACACCATTTTTATTGGAAATTTATTCAATACAAATAACACAAATAAAAATATATAGGAAGTCGTTGTAAATAAATATCATCGATAAGAGAACTTTATGACAAATACAGAAACTTGTCATTTATCATTTTGAGTCAGCGCCACTTACAGCTGGAGGATCAACTATTTTAGAAAGAACTGTCATTCTCAAGTTTCCAGGGTATGACTTTACCCTACTCTTGATCATCGACAAAAAGCGGCAGCAAACATGATTTTATGGGATCGAGCTGCCGTTATCCCAAGGTTAAAACTAGACCTATTAACGTCAGACTAAGTCTTGATGGAAGCCACTCCTGGTACACGTTTTTCGCTAGCCTTCAACTTTGTACAGAATAATTCATAAATATATGAAGAGAACCGGACTTAGACTAACTTAGAAAGGACTCCATTTGTGATTGGTTCACTTTCATTTCTACAAAATGGTTTCTTTCGTTGAGATGAGATTCAAATCAATTCAAGGTTGAGACTCTAATACCATAGGTTGGGGTGGGGGCTAGGATAATATTATGTTGTAGTCGACATATTTAAAGGGTTCTGCAAAATCATTTCTTGGATATTTTATCAGTGAATTATCTATGTTAAAATGTTTACTTGATGAAATACTTTATTTATCGGAAAATTGTTGAATTCTATCTATCTATATATTGATGTTCATGATAGTCATGTTGCATAACCTTGTACATTCTGGAAAAACGCCCGTACAGTAGATATGCGGCATTCTTTAATTTTATAAAAATTATGACTTAATATAAAATGTTTAACCTTAACCCGCATTTCTTAGAGTAGCAAAAAGGCAGATCACAGGTAAATTAAAAAAGCTAGGACGGCCATTATTTATGCAAGACAGTTAAAAAGGATTGTAAAAAGTTATGTGGCTAAAAAGGAATGGGCTCAAGTTATGGAATTTCGGAATTTTTTTATTAAAACCACTCCAGTACTTTTTATACACACTTTAACCATTACCAGCTGCCAGGGTTGGTACAAGCCATAAAATTATGTTTCAAGATGTTGAATTCGTGAAGGCAGCTTAGATTTAGTTTATTGTTTTTGAAACATATTCAATAAATATATTTTGAATTTTTTTAGTTCACATTCTTAATTTAAGGAATAAAAAAACTTTATTGAATCTGCGGTAGTTTCAACTTCAAACAGACGTAGTCTCTTTAATGAAATTTACAGTTTCGGCCCTTACTGAAACAATTATCAATTTCTTCGAAATTTCAGTATATTGTGGAATTATCTAGAAACAATTAATTTCATTTAAAAAAGTAAGATGCAGTTTCATGTTTTGAAAATGTCTGAAAGTTAAATTGATGTATTTTAGAATCTAGAGACCCAATTAATTGTAATATGAATATCAATTGAAGTGGGTGATAGAACGAATGCATTCAGAGATATAAATTATAGTTAATGAGGTAGTCAATGGACTTGGAAATGTTTTCGGCCAGTAGAATAGGACAATAGATGTCAAGGGGATCCAATATTTGCCTCTTATGAGGCTACGTTTACCCTACAACAGTCAACAAGTAAAATTGTCGGGAGGGTCACACTCAGTTTCTTTTCAAAGCTAATGTTTGGGCTGGCATAAAAGGTAACAGAATAATTGGGCCATATTTTTTGAAGAGGAGGACCACTTACATGAATTTTTCACCTACTTAACTGATGCTTTTAATAAATCAACCATAATATACATAATTTCAAACCGTTCATTAAACTTAACATCAGAAAGTTCTGTGGTTCGACTAGGTTGTAGGAAACCACATAAATCCTACAACATAGACTCACTTTACTCTTTTGACTTTACCACATTCTTGACCGTATGGAGAGTGAGGGACGTGAAGAGTTAGAGGAGTATTGTGGAGGGTGGTCAAGGATTTTGAGATGGTTGGGTAATACTGATACTAGAACCTGGAGTGGCGAGGCGTGGGATCTCATCGTTTTGGCCATGCTATTTTTTAGAGAATTGATTGAAGGACAATGTGTTGTGATAGATTTACCAACTTGTATATCATTTAGAGGGCGTAATAGCTATTTATGTACCAAGTGCGTTATATAGATCCTAACGCCTGGAGGGTAACATTCACCCGAGGGCCTTTGGTCCGAGTGATGAATGTCACCCGATGGGCGTTAAGATCTAGTAACGCTCGTGGTGCATATAAGATTTTATTTTTCACGAAAAAATTATCTTAAACGACGTTGTTTACTTCATAGATTTCTTCTCATAGTATTTACTGCGCTCTGGTCGGCAACTGAGCACAAGTGAGCTTCTATGCAATTGCCATGGAAATATTGAAGAGTTTGTAAAGGCTTGTTTATTTAATAAAACGACGCTGCATCTTTCTAAGAATTGACAAGCTTGTTAGTGGAGGAAACTAAAATCGGTTGTGTTCATAATAATTATGGAGATCCCACAGAATGTGACGATCAAAGCTGAAAAAGCGTTAGGAAATTTACTGCCTGTGAAATCCAAACACTTATACGAGAAGATGTATGACCATTTTCTGAAATGGAAAGATGAAAACAGAGTGAATACCGTGAATGAAACTGTCTTTCTGAATAACTAATTTATTGAACTACCGAAAAAAAATATTTAGCGGGCGTTATGATTCATAATGCCCTCCATAACGCCCCGGGCGTTATGGGTCTGTTAATAGCAACCGTTGCTAAGGTATTATAAAGCAGTAACGATTAAGTGAGAAATAAATATATTGTGGTTTTGCAGTGGACTGGAGAGAATATCTATTGGCAAAGGCGAAAAGTTGATACTGGATTTTTATAAGAGGTGAAAAGAAATAATACTATAAAGGCTGGCCAATTAGGGTCATGGAGATCTTATACCAACTTGGTCATCATTGAAAAAAATACATGGATTTGTTACCAAAAATATAAGCCTAGTTGGTACAAGTTCCTATTTTTGTGAAACTTCTTCAGAATTATAAAAGAATATGAAAATATAATAAAGATTTCCATAGAATTCATGAATTTCAATTTAAACTCAGTTAATTAATTTTTTTGTCGAATGTCGAGGTATTGGTCAGTTTAATTACTACGGTCTTTGTTCGGGTTCGCTCAGACCGACCCTATCCAGTGCAAAAATTACCCGGCTCTCTGATTAGATTAGAAAGGTCGGTCTCTATGGCCGCAGAATTTTTGTTTTCGTGAAATATTAATAAAAGAAGGTTTGTGGAGGGTTTAAAATGAGAGTTTCGGGACGTATTAACGAAATGAAGGATTGCGAAAAAACGGAGGAACGGTTTTAAGGGCGTTTGAATAATTTAAATGTCGTTTGTGTGGAAGAATACTAATGGAGCATATACATGATGTTATTTATACAGCCTGTTATGGGAAATATGATAATTTAAATGATAATAAACACGAGCTCAAGTTTGATTACTCATGGAAACTTTGGTTGTTTTTATTGAATATATATATATATATATATATATATATATATATATATATATATATATATATATATATATATGTACTATATTATACAGTATGTCCCCGGATTGAGTTTAAAAGAGGATTTTTTTATTTTACCAAAAAAATGCTTAAGGTATAACATTTTTTGCTTGATTTCGAATGACCATATCTGTAATTAGATTATCAATACTGAATATCTATGTTCCACAAAATTATTTTCTCATTTTTTCACCTTTTTTTCTCATTTTTTTCATCGCATTACATATATTATTTTTTCTAATTCCGGTACTAACACCGCATTTAGAACACGAGTTTGACATGCACAAAACGACTCTTTAAACACTAGTGTTTAAAATGCGAAAAGTCACATCTCGTTGATCTTTTGTTTTTTAAACGTCACATCAAGTGTATCTTTTGTATGTTAAATTTCATGTTCCGTGATAATTTTGTTGTTCTGTGTCATTCGATTTGTCAGTCAGCCGTCAGCCATCGTCCGTCATGTAATGAATATAATTAAAATATAATAGAATAAATATGTGGAGCTGAATACACTTGTTCAAATAATAAATAAATAGAGTAGAGTTTTGTATTTAAGTCAATAAATTCTCTTTATTGCAACGCGCTTTGGACTTTCGTCATCTTCAGTGCTTCCTGAAAGTAAATACTCAGTTGAAAGTACAGAAATATGAGTTGTAAAAGAGAGGTCATAACTTTGGAAAAATTATTAGGTGAGTACTTACAAGGCAGGTAAACAGGAAGTTGCTGAATAAATAAAAAACATTCTTACAATTAATATTGTTCTGCCTAATAACTAAACGAGAAACATGTTAAAATTCAGGTCATGTGGTATGCAAAAGCAACGTCAACCAGATGCGGAATGTGTAAAGTCAAATGTCGAAAATGTCAAAGTGGAAATACCAGTACCAACCTGAAGAGCGGTCTAGTGAGTATTGAAAAGGAAGTGTTACTTAACGTAAATTTAACTATATTTAATCCTCTGATAGAGAGGAAGAAAATCTCTGTCCCAGTTCACTTGTGTGTTTAAACAAAGCTCATTTTCATTAAGTTCTTTGGAGAGCTCAAGTGTCTCAAACAAATCCAATCTAAGAAATTACTTATTATCAATCCTGTGCAACATTTTTTAGTTTCTGTTAGGGCTAAAATTATGCTTGTGAAATTTGAGATGGTTACCAAATATGGACTTGTCAGGTCTCTTCAGATGGTCATTGATGCGAGTGAGAAGTGGTCTGCAGGTTCTACCAATGTAGGAGGACTCAAGTCTATACATACCGCTACTTTTCAATTCACTAATTCTATCCTTTGAGTTAACAAAATAATTGCTCAAACTGTTGTAAGCTACGAAGAAAACTTTTGTACCAGGTACTGTATCTTCTATGAATTTGGAAATATCCCTGCACATATCTGTCTATCCTGTTTTTAATTTTGTTAATCAATTTATGAATAATGTCTCTATCAGAGGATTAAATATAGTTGAATTTACGTTAAGTAACGCTGCCTTTTCAAGACTCACTAGACCGCTCTTTCGGTTGGTACTGGTATTTTCACTTTGACATTTGACTTTACACATTCCGCATCTGGTTGACGTTGCTTCTGCATACCACATGGCCTGAATTTTAACATGTTTCTTGTTTAGTTATTAAGCAGAACAATATTAATTGTGACAATGTTTTTTATTTATTCAGCAACTTCCTGTTTACCTGACTTGTAAGTACTCACCTAATAATTTTTCCACGTTATAACCTCACTTTTACAACTCATATTTCTGTACTTTCAACTGAGTATTTACTTTCAGGAAGCCCTGAAGATGACGAAAGTCGAAAGCGCTTTGCAATAAAGAGAATTTATACACTTAAATACAAAACTCTACTCTATTTATTTATTAAAATATAATATAATTTTTTTCTTGCTGCTGGCGAAGAAAAAGTATAGTAAGCCCCTCGTGTTAAAAACGTCTTTAGTTACTCGTTTCACATAAGCATTGTATTTTCTGATGAAGCAGCTTTTTATAGCAATAGTACTGTTGCGTCACAATATGTTCGTTATTGGAGTGGTACTCGTACTAATCCTCACTTTAGAAATGCATAAAAACGTCAATATTTTACTAAGGTGGACGTGTGGCGTACTGATTTTTACCACGGAATAATGGAGCCCTATTTTTTATGCTAATCAGCACAATTATTTGGAAATGTTGAGCAATCTTTTCTGGGATAATTTAAGTGAACTCCCACTTGTTTATCGGCAGAGGATTTATTTTCAACGGGATGGTTGACCGGGGTCCACCGTTCGAGCATTGTTGCTGCCTAACTCAATGAACAATTCGAAAATAATTGGATTGGTAGGAATGGTCCTATCTTGAAGCCCTGATATATCAATTTTAGGTCTTTATTTGTAGGGACGGTTAAAGGTACGCGTCCACTATAATCGGCGTCAAACCGACAGTACGCATCGGACGAATCGGATTTTTTTTGCGTCCCGCTTTTACTACCACGGATTATTGGAGTCGGTATCAGCATTTCTCTACGACGGAGAGCCAGTCATTTCTTTCCTGCTATTGAAGGCAAAGCAATGTCGTTACTGAACGAGAAAGAGAAAAAGAGACATATTATTTACTTACTGGGTTCATTCATTCTCGTTCCGATTTCATCCCAAATATTGTCCCTGCAATGAATATTGTAAATTTTTTCATACTCCTGCACAATCGTGATAAGTTTTGCTACATCCATAATTACTTTTAAACAATGTGGACGAGACGAAAGTCACAAACTATTAACAAAACAAAATATGCTCTTATAATAAACTTTGGAATTAAAACCCCCGTGCCTGCGTGTACTTGTCGGTATTCGTACTATCAGCATCGGCAGTGTCCGCACGAAACGGATTTTGATTTCGTCTTTGGAATCCCGTTCGGAAATGCCGAAGTGCGGTAGCTTCGATGCCGATAGGTGAACGTAGTTCTATTTGAGACAATGTAGTTAATCAAATAATCCGATTCGTCCGATGCGTACCGTCCGTTTGACGCCGATTAGTGGACGCGTACCTTAATGCAACTAGTCTACACGGAAAACTTGCCTAACAATGTGGTAGTTTCAAAAAAATCGTATAAGAAATAATGTTGCGTCTGTTCAAGATTGGGAATTTTTTATTTGTATATATTACTGTATTTCTATAAAATGTGTTATTGTTAGTCGGTCGGCGATCTGTTTGAAGGTATAAATTCCTTTTTGTATTTGCTTGATATTGTTGGCATATTCAAAAGCATAGTTTCTTTTAGGTCTCTAACATTGTTATATGTTTAGAAAAATATCACATTTTATAATGTCATTTTTATTTAGTGTTGTTAAGGTTGTAACACCATAGGTTAGGAATTGCTTAGACTAAACAAAATATCATTGTATTATTTGTAAGATACATTGTCATCTTATATTTTGAACTTCTACGGTTTATGGAAACGGAATGTTTTAAAGAATAGATCACTATCGGAATGCCTGTAATAAAATATTTGGCACCTTGCATTTAAGCGTTAAAATGTTTTCAATAGGAAGGTGTATTTCATTAGTCGCCCAACATTCATGTAAACACAACCCCTTGAAGTTTTCTATTTAACACGCCTTACAACGTGAAGAATATCAGTTACGAACCAGTTACAAAGTTAGTTCAACTCAGTCATCACTCAGTGAGTAAATTACCAGTTACACTATTAACGAGTTAGTTGTTTGAATAGTGAACCGGTTGCTTAGTTGTGCAAACAGGTCAAAACTCATCTTCTAAGTGCAACTCAAGTCGAAACTCATTGTTTCTATGCCAAGTTAAGTTACTAAGTCAAACATACCGTTTCTTATTCTTATCCAAATAAAGTATCTACCTGGAAGTCGAAACTCATCGTTTCTTTGTCAAGTTCAATTACTAAGTCAAACATACCGTTTCTTAGTTAGTATTCAAATAATACCAAAGAAGATATATACAGTCGCTACTATTGGTCACCTCATCAAGCCGTAACATTACGTTTTTTCGAATTATCAAGTTTTCGTTCACTTTATGATCTTAATGCCATCGAAGTTCAAACATTAATCCATTCGTACCATTATTCATTTGTAAATTTGTATACAAAAAACCATTAATTTCGACATGAACATTGTCATATCAAGATTATTATTATAGTTGAATACGTCTACTACAGTCGACAAAGTTCAATTAATTAATAATCAAAAACATTGGTCCTTCGCCGGATATAACAAGCATTGTTATATAACATTGTAAAGTGCCAGTACCAAGAGAGCACCAGTATATCAATTCAAATCGAAGTATAGAGGTTCAAATAGCAGTTCCAAGAATTCATCACAGCAGCGACCAGGACAATCAAGATCAGTTGGTCAGTTATCTATTTAAATGTACCTATTATCAGTCCTGTTTCCGTATTAGTATCCTATAAACATTGTTAAAATTCCTTACCTTATTTACGCATAATCCAAATTTAAAACGGCAGAACTTAAGAAATTAAAATGACAACGCAGTTATATACAAACCACCATTGCGACATTAAGAAGAGATGTCGATCAAGCAAACGATGATCCCGCGAACGCCAATGAATATTTGATTCAAAAGAGAATAAATAACGCAATCAAATTATTTGAAAAATTTGGTTCAATTCAAGATAGGATAGAGGAGTTAGATGAAGAGGAAATTGATCATCGTATCTCCTACCTCGAGAGCTTTATTTGAGGAAAGTGGGATGCTTTAGATTTTCTCGATAAATTCACAGTACTACTATGCAATACCTTCCATGTTATGCAACCAGTAGATACCATGCAACCGGCCAACAAAACAGGTATAAACGCTGATGAATAGACATCAGTATGAATAAACATATCAGTAGTCAATCACCATCGTGCCAGATGAACCGATCCAACGTGAGCAGATGAAGTTACATGCTAACATCAAATTAGCAGATCCAGAGTTCAATCGACCTGCACCGGTCGACATATTTGTCGGAAAAGGCACTGAACTGCCTGTAGAACAAATGAAATTAGTAGAAACAGAGTTTTATCGACCTGCCCCGGTCGAAATATTAGTAGGAACAAACACTACTCCGGCTGTAGAAAAAACCAAATTAGCGGGACCAAATGTCCATCGACCTACACCGGTCGACAAATTATTAGGAGCAGACATGTTGTGGATAATCCGTTGATATCAGATGGTTACTATTCATCTCATCACTTAATTAGTAAGGAGGTGAGTCCAACTACGGAAGTAAGTGTGGTACTCAACAGTTCTTTGAATACTTCTACAGGCGTACCGTTGAATGCCGTCCTGTATGCCAGTCATAAAAGTCAACTTGATTTATTCACAACCTTTAGTCTGGTTCGTGATTGCAGGTGATTTATTGCGAATGTATCAACAGTTTTTAGTTAGAAAGGAGTACCGTAAATTTCAATCAAAGAAAAAACTTACGTCTTTTCGAATTAAATATCGTCACATTCGGTATCATCTGTGCTTCGTATCTAGTAATTCTATATTTACAACAATTAAGTAAAGATGAGTGTAAAAAATATACCGTACAAAACGACGCGAATATGTATATAGTAAATCCTTTTCAAATTAGGGTTACCAAAGGAATAATATTATCCGAAGTTGCCAAAATATTCGACCCGTTAGGATTATTGGCCTTCGTGATTTTACTTGCGAAAATAATATTACAAAATTTGTGGAATTATAAGCTCAGAAATAACGGATCGTTACTTATCACATTATACAGTGAATGGCAAACATATTGCCCACCATTACCGTCATTTGATCTGTTGTCATTTCGATGTACCGTTATTACCGCCAATTTAAGGAAGTTCAATTACGATTTTCCGAAGCAACTGAAAATTCATACGGCGCGGCGTGGCGGTTACTCACGCACACTAGTATGTGTTGTACCTATCGAGACGATAACAATAACGAGATTAGAGCTGTGCGGGGCACACCTCTTGTCTACCTTAACCCTGCGGCGGGCGCGTCTTTGAAAATCCCATCAGCGGTCGCTCCGCGGTACTCTATGCCGCCAGGAAAACAAGTCTAGTCTTACTAGGAAAATTAATTGTGATTGGAAATACATATAAAACTAAACATATTATGTGAAACTAATATTGTAGTTTAGAATAAATACAAAAATACATCATGAAATAATGGAAATGAAAAATACATTTCTACGAGTAAACATTAAACTTAATAGAGATACCTATATCATATTCAAAAACTAGTCTTCCTCCATTGGTGGGTAAAGGCAGGTATTACATTGCACCGATTTTTCACTGTGAGATTTACACACAAATCTTTGGCATTGGTTACAAGTAACTGTCGTTTTGTTATTTTTGTGTGCACTGCATATATGACAACGTCCACTCCGATTTTGATTTATTACGACAAGAACATCAACAGGAGTGCTGTAGGGGAATAGAAATTCTCTAATATCCTTAGGAAGTGTTTGTATCTTCGCGCGTTTCTTTAGATGATCCTCCATGAGGGATAAACCTAGAGAAGTTAGATACTTCCTTCTTCTTGGTGGCGTATCTGTTGGATTGGTGTTATTGAATATAATTTCGGAGTTTATTCCCGCAATATCCAAGATTCTAAAGAAAATTGCAAGAGGCCACCTTCTTGTAATTCTTTGTGTTGTGTAAGAGGCGCATTTTTGGTCGACTGTATCGACGCCACTTTTTGTCCTATTATATTGTAATATAATTTCTGGTTTCTTGGTACTCTCATCAATTTCATCATCGTCATGCATCGTGGACACAGCTTTATTTTTCTTAGAAACATGGGATACTAAAGTGATATCAGGTTGAAATCCAAACAGAGACGATCCAACTGTACGTGACTTACTTGGTAGGTACTCAGGTGGTAACTACCTTTTGTTTTTTTTTAATGTACCAGTCAAAGTCAGGCCATTTTTCAAAAGATATTCCGCTAAATCATAACTAGTATAATAGTTATCGGTGGTTAAATTTCTTTTAGAGTCTTTTATTGGTTCTACTAGTCTTTGCACAATATCGAATGGTTTATTTGATGCTTTGAAGGGTCCGTCACGTTGTATTCCACAATATATTTCAAACCTCCAAGTGTAATATGTTTTACTGTCACAAAGAGCATATAACTTTATACCATATTTCGCAGGTTTTTGTGGCATATACTGAACAAATCCGCATCGCTCTCGGAATGGATGTAACATTTCATCTATTGTGATGAATTCCCCCAAACTATAATTATTCATACAATTTTTCACGAAATCATCAAATATCGTTCTTATCGCAGCTAATTTATCAGACATCTCGCGTTCTTTTCTTTTCTTGTTCCAATTTCATCGAAACGAAGAGCACGAAGAAGAAACAAACATCTTCTATAACTAAATACAGCTCTCAACAGAATCATTCCAGTCCCATCTTTAGCCCAAAGCTCCTCAACATTCACGTGGTTTCCTTTTTTTACGGAAATTATGAAAAGTGCTCCAAATAGTGCCAAAATTTCCTCGGAAGAAGTTAGTTTACAGTCCCGGTCTCTTTGGTACGCAAAGTTTGCACGTTTATTCTCAATATATATATTAGTGCAAAATACTATATGGTCCACCATATCTCTGGTCAAAAAAAGAAGAAAGGAGTTTAACGAATTTGTCACATATTTGGCGGCCCCTTTTGAGCCCGGTAATACTTTAACAATATTTTTAGCTTTGGTTTTGTTACCGTGACTTACAGGAGTGCTTTTCCAAATAGTCTCTCCATCTTTTCCAAGATAAAAGCATTCATCTTCATCTGTCTGTAAAAATGATTCGATATCTTCGGAAAATTCATCAGCGGACTGCTCCGATTCACTACTATGGTAATCTACTTCAACTACTTCTTTTTCTCCGTCACTTTCATTCTCAAAGTCGACAATATCTTCGTCAACATCCGACAAGTTCTCCGCAATGTCGTGTAACTCTTTCTCAGTGAGTGGTTTTCTGAAGGCTCTTTTGTCCCTAAAAAATATCAAGCTTATATTTTTTGTTCAAAAATATTTACGAGAACGCGAGAAATCTCAGCCAGATTTTTCACATAATTCACAATAAAATATTTCAAGCGAAAACTTACAAATTATGTTAAAAAAAGATAAAAAATACAAAAGATATTATCAAAAATGCTACTTACATGACCGGTCGCGTTGCGGCACGGAATACCGCAGATCAGCACTGGTTAATTTGATGACTCAAAACAAACTAACAGAAATACAACAATAAATATTGTGCATGCCAGATACTTCTAAAAATAGACACGGTTGCATTCCCAGATGGCCAGGGGCGTAGGGCAAATATACTCAGAGAAAAATTAATTAAATTTAGATTGCGGCATGGAGTACCGCTGCGCGACCGGCGAAGGGTTAATGGAAACTGTAAATACGGGCCTCCGAGGAGAAGTTCAAACTTCTTTTGGTCGTATTGTACAATTGTACTATGCTGGCCTCAAGCTTGTCCTTGACGATTGAAAAATCCTTTTCGGGACAAAGAAGGGATAATGAGGGCAGGCGACCGTTTGATTGGGTTTAATTCACCATTTGACGCTAAACGTTCCATTAACTTACTTAAGAATAGATTATTTTAGTTATGATGTATTTCCATAAAAAAAAACATTTACAAGCTGGAATTTAGCAAAAATACTCGATACGACGTAAACATTGGGTTATTGATGGACATAGTCGAGTGTATAAGAATATAAAAAAAATGTTGTGCCTGCTTCAAGGCTAATCCTTCTCAGGCACCACGTTTTGGGGGATTATGAGATGTCATTGAAGGGCTTTAAGAAGCATTTGTACCAAGCTGACGGTCGCGACATGTTATTTCCGTATCAACGATTTAATGAGTTATTTATCGAAATCGAAATTAGTATGTCCTCTGACCCTACCGATCCTATCGCCCTTACTTCCGGCCATTTTTAATAGGTAATTTACTGACCAAATTGCGAATTCGTGATTATTACACCACTCCTAGTAATCGTCTGTCTCACTGGTAGCACATACGGAAGGTTGAATAGCATTTATGGATACGGTAGAGCAAAGAATACTTGAATGAGTTGACTGTTCGTACCAGATGGGAAAAAACCGGTCCTGAAATGCCCGAAGGGGCCATGGTCCTAGTACGAGAAGACAACATTCCAGCCTCGCAATGGGCAATGGGAAGAATCCTGAAGTGCTATTCAGGTAGTGATGGTGTAGTACGTACTGTGTTAGTGAAAACCACGAAATTCTCAGTTGTCCGAAATGTAAAAAAGGTAGCGTTATTTCTGATTCTACCGTCGAACTCTGAAGTTAAACTTTCATATACCTTAAAATTGATCGAATTCTCTCAACGGGAGGAGTATGTTGAAGATTGGGAGCTATTGATCTGTATGGGAAGGTGGGAGAGATAAATGAGAGTAGTAGTAGTAGTGTCCTTGAAGTGAGAAATCACTTCAAAAGGTGGAAGAACTGGCAACGGTCAACGGCATGAGGATGAAGAAGGGAATGGCAAGCCACTTCAATAAAGACTCCTTAAGAGTATCCCTAGTAGAAGTAACTATGCAAGACTCAAAAATGTTTACGGCTCCTAGTCCGCGGCAGACCTTAAATGGTCAAGGGGTGCGAAGAATCCCCGCGAGGAGGAAATCCCACCCGAAAGTGGGAAACACAATTGAAAACCGATCTAAATTGCTAATAGGAACGTGGAATATAAATAGTATGTATGAAGCAGGAAAGATCCACAATACAATTCAGGAAATGAATATACTTAAAATAAATATTTTGGGAATAAGCGAGATGCGTTGGCTGCACTCAGGAACAACTAAAATCAATGATATGACAGTATACCATTCAGGTAATAAAAACGCAAATCATTGGAATTGAGTCGGTCTTATAGTAGACAAGTTGGCTCAGAAAGCAGTGATTAATTTCGTACCTTACAACGATAGAATGCTACTACTACAATTCCATGGAACTCCCAACAATCTAAATATTATTCAAGTATATGCTCCAACTGCAGAAAAATCTGACGCAGAAATAGAAATCCTTTATAGAAAACTTAAAGAGCTTATCGGATATACTAGGAACAATGAAATAACCTTTATTATGGGGGACTTCAACGAAAAAGTCGGAGAAGGTAGAGTAGAAGAATTCGTAGGTAGGTTTGGCCCAGAAATTAGAAATGGCGGGAGAGACCAATTTGTTGAATTCTGCCAAGAACATGACTTAGTCATCACCAATACTTGGTTCAGGCTCCCACCACGCAGGCTTTATACCTGGAAGTCACCACAGAATAGTCCAAGCAAAATAATTAGAAATCAGATAGACTATATATTGATCCAGAAAAGATATAGGAATGGTAATAAATCAGTGAAAGCCTACCCTGATGCAGATGCCCCCACTGACCACGTGCTACTACTAAGCAAATTTTAAATCCGCCAAAAGAAAATAGAAAACGCAAAGGAATTTAGAAAAACAAAAAAAGATGAACTAAAGGTAGAGGATATCAGAGTACGAGCCAGTTCAACCCTAGCCAGCCAACATCGAAGAGCTATGGACTAAAATTAAATATGCTATCAATAGTGCTCAACACATCCTAATAGACCCAAAAAACCAACCAAAGAAAGCTTGGATGACATCAAAAATACTTAAAATGATGAATGAGAGAAGAGGTTATAAGGGAAAAGACAACAAGAAATACAAATGCATACACAAAGGAATTAAGAAAGAAATAAAACTGGATGAAAGATATGTGCACTGAAATCGAAAAACTCCAACAAAAACATGATGACGCAACAGTTCACAAAAGAGAGAAACAAGTCTGTGGAATAAAGAAACTCAGTAAAGCTACTGTCTTGGTAGACCGCAACAACAAAATACTCACACAGAAAACAGATGTACTGGCGGAATGGATGTCGTATATTGAAGATGCATTTCAAAAAGATCGAGAAGAACCCAACATCGCCTCAACAAGCGATACTAGTCCTAATATTTTAAAGTCCGAGACAAAGAATGCTATTAAATTATCCATGAGTGGCAAGACCTGGACCGGATGAAATACACTCAGAGTTTATAAAGCTTATAGACTACGAAAACCTAATTTTATTAGAAAAACTTTTCAATAAGATACTCTACAGCAAAATTCCCAAAAGATTGGCTGCATTCCATATTTATTCCTTTACCCAAAATTAGAAATCCCAAGAGGTGCAATGATTATAGGTTAATCACCTTGATGTATGTTAAATTTTTTTCTTAAGATAATTCATAATCGTATTTATAAAAAATGTGAAATCGATTTAGGAGACGAGCAGCTTGGATTTAGTGACGGCATGGGCACAACAAAAGCCTTGTTTGGCTTCAATCTTCTGATGCAAAAATGCAGAGACTAACGAAAAGACGTGTTTTCGTGCTTTATCGATTATGAAAAAGCTTTCGACCGAATTAACCATAAGCATTTAATTTAATATCTCAGTAAGAAGGGTCTATATCAAAATGACATCAATATTTTAAGGGAGCTATACTGGAATCAGACGGCAACTATGTAAACAACTGTGGGACGAACGGATCCTATTAAAATAGAGAAGGGCGTTAGGCAGGGTTGCTTCCTTTCACCGTTGCTATTTGATCTTTACTCAAATTTTATTTTTGATAGCACACGCCAAAGGAATAAAAGTCAACGGAGAAGTAATAAACAATATTAGGTATACCGACGATACAGTTATTATAGATGACAGCCAGGAAAGTTTCCAAGCGTTGCTTAATAAACTCGTCGAAACAAGAGACATGTGGGGACTGAGTATCAACACAAAAAAGAACAAAACAATGGTAATATCAAGAAGTCTAAATATTCCATGCAATATCTTAATATACAACGAAACAATCGAAAAGGTATCTAAGTTTAAATATTTGGGCTGCCTGGTAAACGATTCCTTGAATTCGGAAAATGAGATACGCTCAAGAATAGAACAAGCCAGGTCCATTTTTGTTAAATTGAGACCCTTCTTGTCATCTCGAGACTTAAGTCTACAATTGAGGTACCGAATGGCAAAGTGTTATGTTCACAGTACTTAACTTTACGGAATGGAGGCCTGGACACTGAAAGTTAGCTCTATGAGACGTTTAGAGGCTTTTGAAATGTGGGTATTTCGCATAATGCTGGAAATTCCATGGATTTACAGAATCCGCAGTGAAGAAGTTTTGAGGCGAATTCAGAGAGATCGAGAGGTAATAATATCTATTAAAAGACGCAAAACCGCTTACCTAGGACATATTTTAGGAAATCCTAAATACATACTTCTGCAACTCATATTGAAGGGGAAGACCGAAGGTAGGCGAGGGCCAGGTAGAAGACAAATTTCCTGGCTGCGAAATATTAGGCAATGGACAAACATGGATTTGCCGACATTAATAACAACTGAAAATAGAAATGTTTTGCAGATGTTATCGCTGACCTCTGCTAGGAGACGGCACTCGAAGAAGAAGAAGATTTGTATATATTACTGTATTTTTAGAAAATATGAATTATTGTTAGTAGTATAGTATAGTTTCTTTTAGGTCTGTAACATTGTTATATGTTTGGAAAAATATCACATTTTATAATGTCATTTTTATTTAGTGTTGTTAAGGTTGTGACACCATAGGATACGAATTGTTTAGGCTAAATAGAATATCATTGTAATATTTGTAAGATACAATGCCATCTTATATTTTGAACTTCTACGGTTAATGTAAACGGAATCTTTTAAAGAATAGATCACTATTGGAATGCCCGTGAAAAAACATTTTGCACTTTTGAATAACATTTAAGCGTTGAAAAATCTAATGGATTTGTTCATTGTTGATTCGTGTCAATGGTTACGAAGCAGTCATAGTCAGTTAAGTAGTCATCACTTAGTTACGAAGCAGTCACACTCAGTTAAGCAGTTATCACATAGTTACGATGTTAGTTAGTAAGTTATAGTTGGCGTAAGAGATATAGTGCGAACTCTAAGTTATCGGCTTCTCGTTTGACTGAAATACGAGAATATCTCCATAGTCCAGTGAATATTATAATTTAAGATGCTCAGATAAATTCATTTAATATTATAATTTCAACTAATAATCGTTAAAATGTAATAATCATTAAATACATTTATCGACTCTCTAACGATAATTTTAACCCGCAGTTATGGAGCGCCATCCTACTTTTTAGGATACCTAGCGTTAATGTATAGAACAAAATACATTGCCTTAAACAATACTAACCTACTTATATTAAAAATATCTTAAACATAATATCAGACAATTAATACTACCTTATATCTAGTTTTTAAAAGAAGAATAAGAAATATAAATTCGAAATAACTTATTATTATTCACATCTTTGACTGATCTATAACTAATATCTGTAGGCGCGTTTTTTATACGAACACAGGTGTCCACATTTTAGTTGGTAGTCTGACATCAAGAAAGAGTGTACTATTTTCTGAGGAATTTGGGTATGTATTGCATTCATATTTTTAGATTATAATTAAATATTGACAATGTGGCGTACTTGGGAAATATCGTGTTCGGTCCAAAATATTGTGTGTTACAACGACGAAACTTTAAATAATGGTGATGGAAGTGGAAACAGGATTCGACGACATTTAAAATTGGAAGCACAGGAAATATGTCTCAATGTGTATAACAGTCTACAGGAAAAGTTTGGTTTCGATGAAGAAACAGAATTAATGCAAGCAGTATCTGATTCAACAGAAGTTCGCCTGTCAACTATACGTAAAATAGCCTTACGAACGCAAGTAGCGATGTGATAAGGGATTGGTCAAACCTTTAGATATGTCTGTGATGAAATTATTAAAAACCACCATATACAAAAGAAATGAGATACCTACGATTGAAATAATAAGAAAAAAATTGACAAATGACGGCTGTAATATAAATGGCTGTAAGAAAACTATTGGAAACTGGATTAGAGAATTGGGATTCAAATTCTAAACGATTAATAAACGTCAAACAGTCATGGAACGCAGAAGAATAGTGGATATACGCTATACATACTTGGATCAAGTAACTAAGTATAGAGAAGAAAACCGGCCAATTGTCTATTTGGACGAAACTTGGTATGATACACTCGACACGGTTAAGAATGGATCGACTGATGGGTCAAACATTTCTATGCAAACAATGCCTGCAATCTAAAGATCCAGACTTTTTGTTATACATTGCGGTGGAAATGAAGGATGGGTCCCAATGCCTTGAAAATATGTGGAAAAAATGGAAGATTGCAATGTTAACTATCATAAGAACATGGTTTCAATTCACATTGAACCCAAACTTAGAGCCAAATAGTGTTCTAGTTCTTGACAACGCTTCTTATCATTCACGACAGCTCAATAAAATACCAAATAAAAGCTACAAGAAGACCGAACTACAAATTTTTTTAATGGATAATAATTTGTACTTTGAAGATTTTCATATAAAACAACTGATTGAAGTTTTACAGACATAATTTTGTATTTTCAATCCCGTCGATTTAATTTGGGCACAATTAAAACAGAGATTAAAAGAGTAATCAAAATTGAATATGAGTATAAGAATATTTGGCAAGTCCATATTAATGGAGGAAATACATTTATTATTGATTTACAGGACGATAGTGAAGCAGATGATATGGGAGAAGAATTAATAGAATTTTGGGAAGAAGAAAATTAATTAAGTTTAATATATTTTTCATGTTACTTACATAGTAGTACAAACATGAGTTAGACATAATATTTATTTTTAAAGAATTGTTCTATTCATTGTTATACAATTTCTTTTCTTTTGTAATTTTTTCATAAAATTTAGTTTTGTCCATAAAAAATCGAATGGGATACAGAAAGGGCTCAGTTCACGACTGGTATCCCGATTAAATTGAACGCCCTTTCAACAATTACGTAACATCAAATACAATATAGGTATTGGTAAGATTAACCAAAATATTAATACATTTCAGAATTTAGCTCCGCAACATAACTTAAAGGGGATATACGATTAAATTGCTGCACAATATGTTTTACGCCTACTATACCAGTTACACTACTAACGAGTTAGATGGTTGAATAGTGAACAGGTTTCTCAGTTGTGCAACAAAGTCGAAACTAATCTTCTAAGTTACAAAGTCAAGCATGCCATTCCTTAGTTATTATTCGAGTCAACTGTGTACTCAGAACTAGAAACTCATCGTTTCTACGTCTAGTTCAAATACTAATTCAAATCTACCATTTCTTAGTTAGTACTCAAGTAATACCAATGAAGAGATAAACAGTCGCTATTATTGGTCACCTCATCAAGCCTAAACATTACGTTTTTCCGAATTATTGAGTTCTTGTTCACCTTCCGATCTTAATACCATCGAAGTTCAAACATTAATCACTACACTTATTCATTTGTAAATTTGTATACAATGAACCATTAATTTCGACATTAACGTTGTCAGATTGAGATTACTGATATATTGAATAGATGAGGCTTTTACTTGATAAAGATTTGTACTGAACGATGAAATAAAACAATATAATTTGTTTGAAACTTCATTTATTTGAACAAATGTACAATTTAAACTGGTTGACGCGTTTCACTAACACGGTAGCTTTCTCAAAACGAATGAGGGTATAATATAAAAATGTTTTAATATATACAGTGCATAAATACAGAATTCTATTTACTAATGTTAACAAAGGTATTGTAAGAAATTACCTGGAAATTCATTCACTACAAACATTCGTAAGCTATCTTCTAGGTAAAAATGTTTAATAAAGGAGAGTGATTGATATATACTTGGTCGTTAAGAAGATTACCTGAATATTTATTTTAGTTAATCTCAAGTGCCTCTAATAAATCTTAACTAAATAATTTACCGACTACATGGAGAATTTCAAAATTTGGGTCGAAAATGTGTTGGATAAATTGTAATCAGTTTTAAAGGAAATATTCATGTATAAAGTTTCTAAAAATGATTTAATTTCTAAGAATGGTGTTCCAAAGTATGTTAAGCTTTTAAATTGTTTATTATTATTTTTATCAGAAGGGAATACTTGTTCTAAAGTATGTTTTATTCTCTTTTTATTTATGATATTGTCAATTAAATTTGGATCGTAATTATTATTAACTGCTATTTGTTTTATGATGTTCAATTCTTTGTTATAATTATTAATATTTAATGAGACTGTTAAGAGTTTGTGTATCATACTATTGAAAGCTGCTAGTTTATGACTGAATGGGTGAACCGAACTATATGTGAATTGTAATATCTGTATGTGATGGTTTATGAAATATAGAAAAATCATGTTTATTATTTATATTTGAAATTGTAAGGTCTAAAAAGTTTATAGACTTATTTTGTTCAAGCTCTACGGTAAATTTGATATTATTGCGAGTTAAGTTTAAGTATGTAATGAAGCTATCTAATTGTCTATTTGTACCAATGCAGCTAGCTAAAATGTCGTCCACATATCGGTGCCAGTACATCAATCTTTCACTAAGGGGGTGTTCATGAATTGATTGTTCTGTATTATCCATGAATATTTCTGCTAGTGGGGGGCTGAGGGGGTTACTCATAATCAAACCGTCGTTACTGCTATAAACCTCTCCATTGAAATGAAAATAATTTAACACACTTTTAATAAAGTAATGATATCAGAGTGAATTATAGGATGAACATTATTGTATGTCAGGAATTTATCAACAAGAGTTATAGTTTCTTTAGGAGGTATACTAGGAAATAGATTTGTTTCATCGAACGATATGAATCTAGAATTATAGGGTAGTATTATATCTTGAATACTATTAATTAGTTTCGTTGAATTTTTTACTGAAAATCGAGGTTTGAATGAACAATATGAAAATCTTTGGAATTTTGAATGAAGGTGCTGTGAAATAAGAAACAACTGGTCTCATTGAGTACCCCTCTCTATGGAGTTTAATTAATAAATAAAGTTTAGGGTGTTGCGGATTGGGTAAAAATAATTTATTTTTTTCTTTATCGGTAATTATTGATTTAGCGTTACCTACTCTTAATTTTATTTCTTACTGAGATTTATTAGTTGGATCTTTTTTCAGGGTCTTGAAATTGCTTCCCTGAATAAAATTGTCGGTTTTTAATATATAATCTCCTTTAGGTAATGCTGTTACCGTATTTCCTTTATCTGTTTTGTGAAAATAAGACTTTTTCACTTTGATTTTTGTTGAATTGATTTGGCGACTGATAATTCAAAGTTGGGTTTATTAAACTCGACAAATTCTTTTTCAATAATTTCTGAAGCTATATGTTTTAGATTAGAATTATTTGGAATATTATACAAATTAATTTCTGTTTCTATACCTAGTTTTTTGAAGTTATCAAATAAACATTTGTCGAGTTTAACAAACCCAACTTTGAATTATCAGTCGCCAAATCAATTCAACAAAAATCAAAGTCAAATAGTCTTATTTTCTTAGAAGCAGATGAAGGAAATACGGTAATAGCATTACCTAAAGAAGATTATATATTAAAAACCAACAATTTTATTCAGGCAATCAATTTTGAGACCCTTAAAAGAGGCCCAACTAATAAATTTCAGAAAGAAATAAAATAAGCAGTAGATAACGCTAGATCAATAATTACCGATAAAGAAAAAAATAAATTATTTTTACCCAATCCGCAACATCCTGAACTTTATTCATAAATTAAACTCCATAGAGAGGGGTACCCAATCAGACCAGTTGTTTCTTATTTCACAGCACCTTCATTCAAAATTTCAAAGATTCTCATAGATGTCATTTCTAAATATTGTTCATTCAAACCACGATTTTCAGTTGAAAACTCGACGGAATTATTTAATAATATTCAAGATATAATAATACCCGATAATTCTAAATTCATATCGTTAGATGGAACAAATCTATTCCCTAGTATACCTAGTATAATGTTAATCCTATAATTCACTCTGATATCATTACTTTATTAAAAGTGTGTTTGAATCAAAATTATTTTTATTTCAATGGAGAGGTTTATAGCAGTAAAGACGGTTTGATTATAGGTAACCCCCTCAGCCCCCTACTAGCAGAAATTTTCATGGATAATGTAGAAAAAATATTTCATGAACCCCCCCTTAGTAAAAAAATGTATGTACTGGCACCGATATGTGGACGACATTTTAGCTAGCTTCATCGGTACAAATAGACAATTAGAGAGCTTCATTACTTACATAAACTCAATTCACAATAATATCAAATTAACCGTAGAGCTTGAACAAAATAAGTCTATAAACTTTTTAGACCTTACAATTCCAAATATAAATAATAAACATGATTATTCTATATTTTATAAACCATCACATACAGATATTACAATTCATAATAGTTCGTCCAGCGATTCAGTCATAAAATAGCAGCTTTCAATAGTATTATTAACAGTCCCATTAAATATTAATAATTATAACAAATAATTAAATATCATAAAGCAAATAGCAGTTAATAATAATTACGATCCAAATTTAATTGACAATATCATAAATAAAAAGATAAAAAACAGACTTTAGAACAAGTATTCCCTTCTAATAACAATAATAATAAACACTTTAGAAGCTTAACATACTTTGGAACACCATCCTCAAAAATTAAGTCATTTTTAGAAACTTTAGACATGAATATTTCCTTTGAAACTGATTAAAATTTATCCAAACTCATTAAAAATAATAAATCTGAATTTCCAAAATTAAACAAAAAGGAGTTTATGAATTAAAATGTGTTCATGACAACTGTGATAAAATTTATATCGGTAGAACTTTTAGAAATTTTAAAACTAGAATTTCGGAACACAAACGTAGCTATGACAACAAAAAATTAGATTCTAACTATTCAAATCATTTATTAGAAAACCAACACATTTTCGACCCAAAATTTTGAAATTCTCCATGTAGTCGGTAAATCATTTAGTTTATATTTATTAGAGGCCCTTGAGATTAACCAAAATAAATATTCAGGTAATCTTCTTAACGACCAAATAGATATCTGTCCTTTATTAAACCTTTTAACCTAGAAGATAGCTTAGGAATGTTTGTAGTGAATGAATTTCCAGGTAATTTCTTACAGTACCTTTGTTAACATCAGTAAATAGAATTCTGTAGTTATGCACTGTATATATTATAACATTTCTACATAATATCGTTTTGACAAAGCTACTGTTTTAGTAAAACGCGTCTACAAGTTTAAATTGAACAACAGTTCAATTAAATGAAGTTTTAAACGAATTATATTGTTTTATTCCATCGTTCGATTATTAATATAGTTGAATACGTCTACTACAGTCGACAAAGTTCAATTTATTAATAATCAAAAACAGCGTCGCTTAAAGAAATTCACAACAGCTACAAGGAACTGCCACTTAGAGTCGAATTGTGTGCTGAAAGGGATGGCGAATTAATAGAATAGTTTCAAACATTATAGTTTCTAGTCTACTTCTTTTTTTAATGATGTGATTGAGAAAATCTATAAATTTGTAATTCTAAATAGAGGTTTGACCGTTTCGTAATTCTAATTTGTTAATTTGGAATTAAGCAAAAATTTTTATTCCTTCAGCATTTATTTTGTAAAATCAAAAATAATATTTGTCTTCGTCTTGTAAACTAAATCCGCGTGTATTATTTATTCGTGAATAAATTTTTCTCCCAAATCAGCATTAAATTATATTATTTGTATTATTCTTGTTTTATGTAGGGAGGAACAGAGAGAGTGTTTCCATCAGGATATTAAATAAATGAATCAAGAAATTATCAAGGAAAATAATCTACCACATCGATGTTGGCGAACTACTGCCGGTTTTTTCAACGTGACGAGCCACATATCCACCATAAAAGACAATTTAACACACGAGCTTCAGAATATGAAGAATGAATGAATAGGAAATGAAAACCGTGCCTAATAGATCCTATTTTGAGCGGCTGAATGCTTTATTGCTCTTGCTTTGAGTGGTTGGATATTGAATTGATGTTGTCTTTGGGTCGGTAGACTTGAGATGCTGCGCCTGTTGTTAGTGCGCTTGGGATTCGAATCACCTCATTGAAATTTCAGTTTTCAAGCTTTATATTCGTATTAATTGGCCCGACAACCCTCTGAGTATAAATTTCCAGGAACTACCCATTAAAAAAATGTCTGCCACAAAAAGCTCAATGCAAATGGTCAGTACATTAATAGCACATATCTTCAAATTAGGCCAACTTGGATAAAAACTACCATAGAAACTTTTCGCTGAATATAACTGAATCTATCCTCAATAGTAGTGTTATTTTTGAGGTACATAATCTCAAATTCTTGTGATGAGTTAATTTCAGAGAAAGACATGGTGGCCTGAGTAATTGAACAATATATTTTCTCTTCTCACTTCCACTTTAGGTCCAGGAAATTCTATCTGCGCCTGGTGATTTTCTATTTTTCATATATATTTTCAACCCCCTTTATCTTGGCTGCTTACCTGTTGTAGGTTTATTCCATCATTGTCACTTCCCATATATATACCTCTTGAATACGTCACGTATACGTCTTTATCTATCATTTGATTTTCTATGCTATATAAATCTCATTCAAATTTCTTCGTTTATTTTGTAATTTTCCTTTGATTTAGGGGCTCACATCAATCTGTATTTCTCGTATGTTGCCAATTTCTACCCATATTATTCTTTTTTAATTCTACACAGTGTATATGAGTTTTAGAACACGCCAAATACAGATCTACCCTTATTTTTAATATACCATACTGTTTAATCGTTAATACAATTAGTATTTCCTCACCTCTAGTTAGATGCTCAGTCCACATACCAGAAACTTTGTAGTTTTCAATATTCACCAAGTATGCCGTCGTATAGGGATCAAAGCGTATATTCGGACCATTTTCCTTTGCCTATTCCAGATACCTTAGTTGTGTGTATGATACATACAGGTGGCTAGATTCACAGCCATTTCAAGTTAACTTTGAAAGCATTCATATGTTTCCCGTCGTATTTTGTCAATATATAGACGCTTTATCACATCACGATGACGAACAGCAAACTAACCGTGCCATCGACAATGTGAATTTTTTTGTGTCGAATGAATAGCACGATGTCTGATCGAAATTGTCAATCACTTCCAATATATCCTTTTTTTAAATAAAAAATTTGTATTAAAATCAGAAGAAGAATTTTGTTTTAGACTTATTACTTTATAAAAAGTGTAATTCAATATTTTATTCAATGCAAAATTGTCAAATTGGGAAATATGTTGTTAACTTGTTCACGTATATGCTCACAATGGGAAAACTAGAATATTATATATAAATGATGTTTTCAGAAAAAATATTTTTAATAATTTAATGTATACAGTATTCATTAAGAATGCCCAATCTCTGAAGTTTATATTCTAGGACCCAAAATATAATGATTTAACCAAACATGCAAACAAATATTGCTAGTTTCCGAGATACCAGGTGTTTAAAGTTTAAATATGGATTTTGATTTTCGCAACAACTTTTCATGTCTTTACAATTTCTATTTGAAAATTGGCAATTTAACGTTTTTTGGCATGAGGATAGCCACTCTACTCTAATTTAGCATTGCTAATAGAAGGCACAAACGTTAATTTTAAACCTTTGCTGACGGGCGGGTTTTCGACAGACCAAATGTGTTCATTGTGCATATTAAAAAACCACTTCGTGTAAATGTTGTTTAATCGGTAAATAATACAATAAAACACAAATCCTCATCTCCTCTCATTCTTCGAAGAAACCATTCACTGAATTCTACTCTAAGTTCGTAATCAGTATCTAAAAGATCTTGCACATTTTGCAAATGATAAGGGTGGAGCTGCATTTCTTTTAAACTCTCCTTGTCGACATTCTGGAAATTCCAGATTGCAATTCAACTGTATTGAGGACAGTTACCTCATTTCTAGCATTCCGAGTACTTCTGATTTTTCGACGGTTATGAGCCGCAGGTTTAAAACTTCCACATTCTCCTAGTACTAAATGCATGCTAGCATATTCCACAAAACCGTAAAGCACCATATTAGTTACTAGTAATACTGTGTACGAAATTAACTGTCTCGACGCTTACTGGAATCTACTCATATTAGTGTTTTAAACGAAACTCAACGTTTCTGGCTAATTCCACAATATAATGAAAAATATTAAAAATTCTAAAAAATCGACAATTGTTTCGATAACTGAATATCATCGTCAGAATGACAGAAGTTACATTTCATTTTATACCTACCTGATGAATAGTAGTTATTTTTGGCTAAACCAAGAAGTGACCTACCTTGTGATTGACTTAATATGTGGTAACAGAAAAAAGAAGAAAATGTGATATTACAAATATTGGAGCTTAGATATTATTAGCCCTATTGTGATATTCTGGATATGATTTTTCCAATTAAGATCAGTATAACTGTGCAATGATATAGAAAACCAGGAAAACTATATATGCTGATATTTACAATTATCACATTAATAATTTACACCCAAAAATCAAATTTACATTAGAAGTTGAAGAAAATAACCCGATCAATTTTCTTGATTTAAAAATTCAAAGAGTTAATAATGTACTTGATTATGCAATTCACCGAAAACCAACACACACTGATGTGACAATTCCTTATAGTTACAATCACCTCCTGTCACATAAACTAGCGGCATATAATTCAATGATACATAGAGCTTTTTCAGTTCCTATGAACAAATGTAATTTTGATAGAGAGATTAATACAATTAGACAAATAGCAACATCCAACGGTTATCCATTACATTATATTGTAGTAAATAATATATATACTTGAATGTAAACAAGCATACTGTGTGTTCTCTGAAATAATTAGTTGTTAAAGTGGTAAAAAGTGTAATAAAAAGTTAGAGATTTTGACTGATTAAAGTGTTCAAGATTCTGCATCTAGTGATGTATTTAAATTGTGAGTAGCACATTTAATTTTGAAGAATTTCGCATAACAATTTAAATTGTAAACTAAATACTTGTCGAAATATCATTAGTGGAATGGTAAAAACTAGATTTACCTGTATGGATAGAAAGGAACTACTTATGGTACAGTAGAATTTAATCATATCATCGGATAATAATAACGTAATTAATAAAATTGAATTGAAAAATCTTTAAAGTCTTGAAAGAATTATTAGAATGAATGAAACGGCAATAAAAAAATTACTGGGTGAAGCAACTAAAAAAATTCTAGATGAATTAAATAACACAAAGAACGAATTAAAAAGAGTAATTGATTCAACAGAAACAAACTTATTACTGAAAATCGAAGAACAGACCCAAAGACTAAAAAAACTAGAATTAGAAAACGCACTCCTTAAGGAGAGAATTGAAGAACTAGATATAAAAAGTAGGGCTAATAACGTAGTTATATTTGGAATAAATAAGTCGAGTCGCGAACTAGATGCCCAACAACTTTGCAGAGAAGTAAACAAAGTTCTGGACATAGATATTGAAGAACGTGATATAAACAACTTCTTTTCTCTAGGAAGATCTGACTCCGCTGCCATAAAAATCGAATTCGTATCGAACTTAAAAAAAAAGCTATTTTGAAAAACGTTAAAACACTAAAAGGATCTGGGATCTCTATCGCAAATGATTTAACCATACACCAAAGGGACACTTACAAAAATCTTAAACCCTACCTGATCCACTTTCGGAAACAGGGAGAATATTCGAAAGTTTACATTAAAAACAACAAACTAGTGTTAGACAACAATTCTTACGCATTAGAAGATTTAGTAGAAGTATCCCTTATAGAAGTAGCTAAACCAAATAGCGCGCCGCCCACTCCCAATTCAACAAGAGCAAGTCAACAGGATGAAGCCGTGACAGAAAATAAAATTGTAAACAAACCTAAGACGCGCTCTGACTCAGTATCCAATAAATAAATTAAATTTTAGTTTTTATGTCCTAAACAAATTCAGTTTAGTCAAATGCATTTTAATTCGAAATAGAAATTGGTTGTCTTTGTTTTTGAATTAGGTTTTGTACCTGGTATGTATGTATATATATATATATATATATATATATATATATATATATATATATCTATATATATATATATATTTATGTATATATATATATATATTTATGTATATATATATATATATATATATATATATATATATATTATAGCAAATAATTTCATTCATATTAAAGAAACATTTTTTTTATAATATAAATTAATAAGGGGAGCACCCTGTGTGTCAAAATTCATAAATATTGAACTGTGATCTAAAGTTTCACTATATTGAATCATAGAAATTCTATCTGTCAGAATCGAAGAATATTTTATGACAGTTCAGGAATTTGTTGATATTGTTGCGAATAAATAGGAAATTTTTTATTTATTAGTTATGTATAATGATCTATAAAAGTAGTAACAATGTTTTGAGTTATTATTTATATTGTACATAGTTATTATTTTTATTGTTACATATGTACAAATTTTTACGAAAGTCAACCAATGAAATGTCACATTAATTGGTGACATTGAAATGAATTGTATTAGGAGATCCAGCTTAAGATTTAAACCAATCTGAGGACAAGAAAACTCTGGTATCTAGGAAGAAAATTATGGTTGCTAAGAGGGAGAGAAATAAATAAATCTGGTGTCGAGGAAAAAAAAAGATTATTATGAGATTTTGAAGAACAAGTTGAATAATAATTCGAAAATTATACAGCTGAATTAAGAAGCAAAATCAGATATTATAAAGGATGGTTGATAAAATATATGTGCAGAATTAACTAATTGGTGAATTCCTTTAAAATTTGATGAACAATTTCTTAAAATAAAGATTAAAAGCCGTCTACATGGTAAGATATAGCAGCTGACGGCACATCAGTAGAAGAAAGAAGTTATTGTGCGGTTTATTTTTTTCTTTCGAAGGTTAGTAGTAATTTTCTATGATTGGTACCAATTATAATCGTTATACTTTCAAATAAATTGAAAATTTGAGATGACATTTAAGAAAGTATAACAGGAAAATATCTGAACTCATTTCTAAAGCAAAACAATAATATTATAAACTTAAAACTCGTGATATTTAATACTTATTGAATTATACCTAGGTTAAGAGTCGTTCCATTTTAATATCATTAAAAATTTCACTTACCATCTGTCAATTCATCCATTTTTTTCTTTTGCATTATATTTTATGTCTTCAAAGTTATTAAACTGTTTTCCAATTTGAGTTTCATGTTTGTTCTTAAAATAATCTGCGGAAAACAAAGGCCTTACTCAGAACCCTGTCTGTTTCCAAATTAATAATTATGATAAAATATTGAGCGCTAGCCGAGGTAAATGAGAGGAAATCCAGAGGAATAATATACGAGGTTAAACAAATTATATAATAAAATAAAACTTATTAAATACATTTATTAGACACAGATTAAAATTTTAACATAATTGGCAGGCCCAAACGTGGTGCGTTTATTTTAAGAACAATCAGAGGCACAGTAAGAGTTAAAAATACAGTAATTTAAAATAAAGAGAATCACAAAACTAAAAATGGAATCTAAAAAGCTAAATAATTTAAAAATGCGTGAATTAAAAGAACAGCTTGAAAATAGAAAACTTTCTACGGTAGGTATAAAACTAACCTTACAGGACCGTCTTAGAGAAAGAAGCCTTGATACAGGAAAATCAAGACCCAGAAATCTATGAGTTTGAAATACACACAGAAGATGAAGAAAAAGCTACAGAAAAACAAGAAGAAAATAAACCAATAACTATGGAGGCAATAACACAATTATTGTTAACAATCAGTGCAGAACAAAAACAACAGAGCACAGAACAATTTAATAAAATGGAACAACGGTTAATAAACATGAAGACAGAACAGAAGGAAGAATTTACCAAAATAGAAAATCAGAACAAAGATTTAGACAAGAAAATAGAACAGCAAAAGCAAGAATTTAAACAACAATTCACAAAAATAGACAACAAAATGGAGAAGATTGAAGAGAAATTGAAATTACAAGAAGAACAGTGGGAAGATATGGAAAAGAAAGTAAATAAACAAATTCAGGAACAAATCAACAAAATGGAGCAGGCCAAAGAAGAAATTACTGAAACAGCTAAAAGAAGATGGGATGAATTCGCGAGAAGGGTCATAACAAATGAAAAGAATTTAGAAGAATTGGAAAAGAATATCGAATTAGGATTCAAAGAAAATATGGGAATAACAGAACAGAATCAATTTCAATTAAAAAGGGAACTAGAAAGAAAAATAAAAGAAAATCAACAAAGAATAAATGAAATTTTTGAGAAAAATATATTCGATCAAAATTGGAACTATCAAGGAAACAATAATCAAGAAAAGAAACAATGGGAAGAGAAGATAAAAGAACAAGAATTATATCTACAAGAATTACAAAATAACATGGAAAAGAAAATACAGAAACAAATGGAAGAATTAAAGCAGAAAGCCTCTCTTTTCAATAATTCTAATTGTATACCTGGTTTAAACCAATTATATTCCATTCTTGGTAATTCTAGTGGTAACACTAATAAATTCTCTGGCTCAATTAAACAATTACATCCTAAGGTATTTCTGAGAACTCTGAAAAACAGATGTAAACATTTTAATAATTTTGACGATTTAAAGGAGTTTATTCGCAGCAATTTAACAGATCAGGCTCTGACTTGGTTTAATGGCTATGAAAATCACATAAACAGTTTTAATGAATTTGAAGCACTTTTTCTCCGAACATATTGGGGAGAAAGTAATCAATCCTTGTTTCGCGAAAGATTATGCTCTGGTAAGTTTGATCATAACAAAAACTCTAGTATGTATAATTATGCTTTAAGCCTATTTTCGCAAGCACAATTTTTAGAGCCACATATAGGAGAAGCAGAGCTTATCATTTTAATATCTAGGCATTTTAAACCTACAATAGCCGAAACTATAGCTATTCAAAATATAAAATCTTTTGAGCAACTAACCAACTACTTAAATCGTATTGAAAGAAATATTATTAAAACAAATACACCAAACAGAGAAACTCAAAATTTCAATTCATTTAATCACCAAAACCAAAATACAAATTACAATAACAATAAATATAATAACAACAATAGAAATAATAGCAATAACTACAATACTAACTACAGACAAAACAATTATAATAATAATAACAATAAACACTTCTCTAATTTTCCTACTAACAATAATAGGTACAATAATAATCGTAATTATGATCCAAATTCTAATAATACCTACAATCACCGCATTAATCAACAAAATCAGAGATATTATAACTCTAATTCAAATCAAAATGAAAATTGTCATAGAGAAAGAAGACATTCTGATGGAAACATGAGAAGAAATCAAAACTTTCAAAATCACGAAAACACCAGAAGGGTAAATTACATGCAACGATCACGGAGTCATGACCGCGAGCAAAATCATGAAAATAATGAACAACTTGAAAGTTTAGAACGAACTAGATCTTCAGAGTCCATAAATCGTTCATGTGAGTCTCCACAAACCAATCAAAATTTTCAGTAAGCCATGGTGTACACGAAATAGGATATGTCTACTCTCATCCCAAAGAATTTCTACTGGAGGACATATCAGACCCTAAAACAAATAATAAATTAATTTTAATAAAAGGTCAAATAAACAATAAAACAATTTTATCGGTAGTGGACACCGGGTCAGCGGCATCACTTATTCATAAGAGAAAAGTGGAACAATTGCCAATTTTACAGAAAAATATTATTAGAATTCCTAAGGTAAATTTAGTAGGAATAAATTCAAAAAAATTAATGGATGTAAATAAAGCAGTAGTAGTACAGTTTAATATTTTAGATAGTAGCATTAGCATGCTATTATTAATTGTTGATCATATAGAATTTGATGTATTAATAGGCTCTGATGAACTTGATAAAAATGAAGCAATTATCGATTATGAAAAAGAAACGGTTAGTTTTAAAGGAATAGAAATACAATTTTATAAAGATGGGGAAGAAAAAGAAGTACAGAAGACAGAAGAAGAATGTAGTATGGAGCTTACAAAAGAAACAGAAAATATAAAATTAAAGGATTATGAAGCTAAGAAATATGGTTATGTGAATGGAATTTATGAAGATAAGAAGTATGGTTATGGATATGGAAATAATGGTAGTAGGAAAAATAAAGTAATAATAAATTATATTAATGGGATGGAAATTAATTGTGATGATGGTTATCGAGATGATATTATGAAGTTATTGGTAAAGTATGAAGGTTTAGTCAAGGAAGAAGCAAGAGTCGCAGAAGAATACGTTCATAAAATAAAAATAAACAGAAATATTGAGAATTTTAAAAGCAAAACCTATCCTATTCCTTATAAACTTAGGCCTCAAGTCAATAAAGCCATTGAAAAATTATTATTTGACAACATTATAGAGTACAGTAATACATCTTTTATTAATCCTATAGTAATTGTTCAAAAGAAAAATCCAAAAGATAACATTAGAATTTGTTTAGATGCGCGCAATTTAAATCAATGTACTACTCCTGAGTATGAAAGTCCTCAAACAATTGAAGCCATTTTAGGTAGAATTACAAATGCAAAGGTTTATAGTCAGCTAGATCTTTTACACTCATTTTGGCTTATTCCTCTTCATCCAGACAGTAGAAAATATACTGGTTTTATTATAAATGGTGTTGTATACCAATTTAAAGTCACCCCATTCGGTCTTAATTCTAGTACTAGTGCACTATTGAAAGCTCTTAATAAAATATTACACCCATATGAAGACTTTACGTTGCATTATGTTGATGATATTGTAATTTTCTCCAACAGCTATGAACAGCACCTAGAACATATCAATATAATATTAAAAATACTTGATCAAGCAGGTCTTAAAATAAACATTGACAAATGTCATTTCTTTAAAACAAAAATAAAATATTTAGGATACATTTTAGACACTACGGGTATCACAATTGATCCTGAAAGAACTAAAATTATTAAAAATTTTCCTAGGCCAACAAATTTGAAGACACTACGTAGTTTCATGGGAACCATTCAATATTTTAAAAGATTAATTCCAGACTTAACAACTTTAGAATGACCCTTGATGGAACTACTATGTAAAAATGTAGAATGGAAGTGGAATGAAAGACGAGAATTGGCATTCAATAAAATAAAACATTTTTGCAAAATATACAACTCTATCATCCTCAATATAATATACCTTTTACATTAAAAACTGACGCATCTATAGATAGATTTGCAGGAGTTCTCACTCAAATACAAAATAATATAGAGGTACCTATTTCTTTTGTTTCTAGAAAAACTAAAAAGGCAGAAAGAAATTATTCTGTATGCGAATTAGAACTTTCTAGCATACTTTATTGTGTGCAAAAACTTCGTTTCTTCCTATTAGGAAATTCATTTGTCATTGAGACAGACAATCAGGCATTAACAACCATTCTACAGAACAGATACAATAACACTCGATTACACAGACTTATACTCACATTACAAGAATATACATTTACCATAAAATACGTTCCTGGAGTAACAAACGTTGTTTCAGACGCCATTACACGAATGGACAACAAAAGACATAGAAATTACATTAAAATAGGCATCAACATCATGAAAAATAACGAAGACATTTTTACACTCACGCACATACTACAAGATCAACAAAACCTCACCACACAAGACAAACAAAAATTACAAAACAAACAGAACATTTACTATAAAACCATTAATGACAATGAACTATACGTTATAACGAATACACTAGCAAGACAAATCATAAAAGACTTACACCTTAAATACTGTCATATAGGTACTAGGAAACTTCATCTTTTATTTAGGGAAAATTACTATAGTAAGAACGATATTACAATTTGTAAATTAATCAACAAACAATGTGAGATATGTCAATTCACTAAAGAGAAAAACTTCCATAACGAAAATCTTCCAAAAGCCTTACTTACAAAAGAACCTTTAGAAACTATTGCCATAGATTTTTTGTCTAATTTAGTTCCAAGTACAAACAATAACAAATATTTGTTAGTAATTACAGATATTTTTACAAAATACATAAAAAAGTATCCTTGTCAGGAAACTAACTCAAAAGAAGTGAAGTCAGCATTAACAAAATATTTTACTACAATAGGTGTCCCAAAGAACATTATAATGGACAATGCTACTTATTTTAACAATATAAAATTTAAGAATTGGTTGATAAAATCTAACATAAATCCTGTATTCATTAGTATAAGAAACCCATCTGCCAATCCATGTGGAAGAGCCATCAAAGAAATTTTAAAATTTTTAAGAATACTAGTCCATAGCGAACACACACTTTGGGAAGAGTGTATCGTAGACATTGAACATTTCATCAATGATATCCCTAATACAGTAACAAACATTAGTCCAACTATATTAATGACTGGAAAAAGTCCTAATCGACCATGGCACATGACAAATATAGAAAACTATGAGACATTAATACAAAGAACAAACGAAAAATTAATAAAACGAGCAAATAAACAACTAAAACTCAGAAATAACAAAATCAAAAAGCAAATTACCTTCCAAAAAGGTGAATTAGTTATAGTTAAGGCTCTTCGAACACCTAATCGATACAAGAATCAATGCTTGAAACTGCAACTTCTATATGAAGGTCCATATGTGGTTGTAACAGAATTCGGTGTAAATAGCTACCAGTTAGCACATCCCGTCACAGGTATAATACGGGGAATCTTCAACATTAAATCCATTTATAAGTTCTATCCAGAAGAGTGATCTAAAAACAAACAAAAACATTAATACATTTATTTAAAACACCTGCACTAAGAAAAATATACATTGTGAAAAATTTCAAACTTTTTCTAGAATTATTATAATTTATAAAAAGATTGAAATATTTCAGGGAATGTTATAGCAAATAATTTCATTCATAATAAAGAAACATTTTTTTTATAATATAAATTAATAAGGGGAGCACCCTGTGTGTCAAAATTCATAAATATTGAACTGTGATCTGAAGATTCACTATATTGAATCATAGAAATTCTATCTGTCAGAATCGAGGAATATTTTATGACAGTTCAGGAATTTGTTGATATTGTTGCGAATAAATAGGAAATTTTTTATTTATTAGTTATGTATAATGATCTATAAAAGTAGTAACAATGTTTTGAGTTATTATTTATATTGTACATAGTTATTATTTTTATTGTTACATATGTACAAATTTTTACGAAAGTCAACCAATGAAATGTCACATTAATTGGTGACATTGAAATGAATTGTATTAGGAGATCCAGCTTAAGATTTAAACCAATCTGAGGACAAGAAAACTCTGGTATCTAGGAAGAAAATTATGGTTGCTAAGAGGGAGAGAAATAAATAAATCTGGTGTCGAGGAAAAAAAAGATTATTATGAGATTTTGAAGAACAAGTTGAATAATAATTCGAAAATTATACAGCTGAATTAAGAAGCAAAATCAGATATTATAAACGATGGTTGATAAAATATATGTGCAGAATTAACTAATTGGTGAATTCCTTTAAAATTTGATGAACAATTTCTTAAAATAAAGATTAAAAGCCGTCTACATGGTAAGATATAGCAGCTGACGGCACATCAGTAGAAGAAAGAAGTTATTGTGCGGTTTATTTTTTTCTTTCGAAGGTTAGTAGTAATTTTCTATGATTGGTACCAATTATAATCGTTATACTTTCAAATAAATTGAAAATTTGAGATGACATTTAAGAAAGTATAACAGGAAAATATCTGAACTCATTTCTAAAGCAAAACAATAATATTATAAACTTAAAACTCGTGATATTTAATACTTATTGAATTATACCTAGGTTAAGAGTCGTTCCATTTTAATATCATTAAAAATTTCACTTACCATCTGTCAATTCATCCATTTTTTTTTTGCATTATATTTTATGTCTTCAAAGTTATTAAACTGTTTTCCAATTTGAGTTTCATGTTTGTTCTTAAAATAATCTGCAGAAAACAAAGGCCTTACTCAGAACCCTGTCTGTTTCCAAATTAATAATTATGATAAAATATTGAGCGCTAGCCGAGGTAAATGAGAGGAAATCCAGAGGAATAATATACGAGGTAAAACAAATTATATAATAAAATAAAACTTATTAAATACATTTATTAGACACAGATTAAAATTTTAACATAATATATATATATTTATGTATATATATATATATATATATATATATATATATATATATATACAAGACTAGGAAGCAAGAAGTAAATTTTAATAGTTTATTAGTAATTCACATTTTGGTTTTTAATAAGTATAAAAGTTGCTTTTATCAATGGATCCATATGTTAGGGATGTTAACTACGAGCCTTATCCTACAATTGAAATTAAAGAACTGAAAGATATTAATGAACACTACAAAACTTTAAAAAAGAGTCATTTTAAAATATTTCATCAAAATATACGTAATATAAATAAGAACATTGAAGAATTAAAAATATTTTTATCACAGTTGAATCACACATTTGAAATTATTGTCCTTACAGAAACGCTAAATATTCCTGATTTGAGTTTGTTCCAATTACCAGATTATGATATAATTTACAGTGAGGGAGATATTAACCGTAATGACGGAGTTGTAATTTATATAAAATGTAACATAGTTTATGATTATAATATAGTACAAATAGGATTGTGCAAAGCAGTACAAACTATAATTAAATTGTCTAGTAAAAATAAACTTTTAATTACATCTCTGTATAAACCGCCACCGATAAAGGAAGAAGCATTTGTTGATGAGTTGTGGACATATCTTGAAGACACTAAGAACAATTTAAACATTCCTTAACACTTGATTTTAGGAGATTTTAATATAAATATTAAACATCAAACTGATCTAGTTTTTGCATATCTGGATGTATTGAGTGAATATGACTTCTTATCGTTAATAAACAAATATACAAGAATTCAGGGAACATCGAAAAGTTGCATAGATCATATATTTTATAGTTCGAATACGATAGATGAATATATGGCAGCTACATATGATACGAATATTACAGACCACAAGGCTACAATGGCATATCTTCCTTTACAAGCTGAGACAACCGTAAAAAAGTTATTTTTCAAAAATATTGATAATAAAAAGCTACAAGAAGACATTCAGAGTCATAGATGGGAAGCCTTTTATAACATAAATAATTTAAACGGAAAAGTTAGCTATTTAATAAATGTGGTAAATAAATATATAAGTAAAAATACAAAAGTTGTTAAAAAAAATAAGAAATATATTAAGAGGCAACAATGGGTAACCAAAGGTATTATTAATTCAATTACAGAAAGAAACAGACTTCATCATGTTTATAAAAAAGATTTGGGGAACATAGAAAAAAAGGAAGCGTATTTAAATTACAGAGCATTGACTGATAGAGTTTTGAGAAAAGCTAAAAAAGATTACTATACCAAACAAATAAATGAAAATTCAGGAAACTCAAAAGGACTATGGAAAATTATTAATCAGTTACAAAATAAAGCTAAAAACAATAACGATGACATAAAAGAAATACATACTGATGAGGGCCGTATGGTAACAGAGGCTAAATATCTAGCAGAAACATTTAACAATTACTTTACTGAAGTAGGCATTACTCTTACAAAAAGCATAAGCCCACCAAACACGCCTCAACCTAGGAGATATGCTCAGAAAAATTCAATTGTTCTGTTGCCTTTAACAAATATAGAAATCAAAAACATAATAAACTCACTAGCAAACAAGAAATCACCCGGAATAGATAATATACAAACAGAATTAATAAAAGAGAATTCAGACATATTCACCCCACTCTTGACCCACTTAGTTAATGAAATATTTCTACAAGGAGAATTTCCCACTGAACTCAAGAGATCTTTAGTGATACCAATATTTAAAAAAGGCAATAAGACAATGGTGACAAATTATAGACCGATATCCTCAATAACAACTTTCGCAAAAGTGGTAGAGAAAGCTCTAAATTTGAGATTACAAGAATATCTTAAAAAATATAATATAATTTCTACAAAACAATTTGGATTTCGAGAGGGACTCTCTACAACTGATGCAATTCTAGAATTAACTAAAAAAATTTATCACTCGGTGGATCTTAATAAGCCAAACTTAACCATTTTCCTGGATTTAGCCAAGGCCTTCGATACTATACATCACGAACAGTTATTGCTGGCTTTGGAGGATGCAGGGATACGAGGAATGGCATTAAAACTTTTCGGAGACTATCTAAAAAACCGATATCAACAAGTGAAAGTAAAAGATCAGCTTAGCAGAAGCAAACTAATCACAACTGGTGTACCACAAGGGACAGTCCTTGGTCCTATACTATTTTCAATTTACGTGAATAATTTGTATATTCAACCGACTACTGGCCAAATTGTGAGTTTTGCTGATGACACGGCTGTTTTCTATGAAGCAGATACTTGGGAAGAACTAAAGTATAAAACAGAAAATGACTTATAAAAGATTATAGATTGGTGTAATCATAAAAAACTTACTATAAATTATAATAAATCATTTTTTTTACTTTTGCCAGCTATATTAACAGATTACCAGATTTTAATGAACTCAATGTCACTTATAACGATCAGGAAATTACTCTTCAAAGACAAAGTTATATAAAATACTTGGGTGTTACTCTCGACTCTCACTTACGGTAGGATAAGCATATAGATAATTTAACCTACACCTTAAGGATGTTGCTTTTTAAATTTAAATTTCTCAAAAAAACATTGAGCGTTATTCACCTTAGAACTATTTACTACACACTTGTTCAAACCAGACTTCAATACTCCATCATCTGCTGGGGGGCTACCACAAAGAACCATTTAAATAAACTGGAAATTTTTCAAAAGAGATTACTGAAAATAATAATCAATAAAAAAATTAGGTATCCAACGGATTTATTGTATGATGAAACCAATATTATGGATGTCAGACAATTATATGTTTATGCAATTTTAATGTACACTTACAAACATAAAGATATATTACAAAAAAAAGACATATAACTATCAAACAAGAGGTAAAGAAACAGGCACAGTATATACTCACTTTGTAAGTAAATCAGTATCACAAAGATATTATTTGTACCTAAGTGGAAAAATATTTAATCACCTTCCGGAAATGTATAAGATTTATTTGTATTCCGTAAACTCCCCTCAATTAATTAAAATATTAATGAAAAAATATATTGTAAATGGTGACAGGTAAGCTTTGAGAGCATTGATTGAATAATGTGTGGGGAGCTTTCGGTGAAATGTGATAAAATTATGAAATTTAGAAGTAAGAAATTCAATGGATTCATTGCTATATGTATATGTGTGAGTGTGTGTATGTATATAATTGTTTATTTAGAAAGAAACGTGAAAAAAACATGCAAACATAATAACATAATATGTGTGTGTGTATGTATGTATGTGTATATATTTGTTATCCTACTATTGTTTATAAATTAAGTGAAATATTGTTTTGTGTACTTTTGGAGAATCAATTTAATTTAGTACAATATATATTTAAATCATTTTTAGTAAAAGTAAGCAATTCAGCAGCCTATGCGCAACCGTGAGGTCATAAATAGGCTACCATGTCGCATACGTATTACATTGATGTTCCATATATAATATTGTACAACAAGAGATTTATGTATATATATGTATAACATGAGCTGAATAAAGATTATTATTATATGATAAATAAGCTAATTATTAAAAAAGAGGGAAACGTGGCATTACAACTAATATTTCCTAAACAAACTGAAGAAATAAAAACTTATAGAACCATCACATATGCAGGAAATAATTCTAATAATATTTCAAAGATAATATCTTTAACAACGAATACAACAATTGCTTTTACAACAGAAAGTAACGTATGTACGAAATTGTTAAATGTTAAAACCAAAATACCAACATTAAAGACATCAGGTATATATAAACTCAAATGTCCAGAATGTAATGCTATCTGGTTGGGTCAGACCCTTAGAAATTTTGAAATCAGATACAGTGAACACTTACGAGCATACAGGTTAAAACAACCAGATAAATCCCATTACGCAAAACATCTACTTAACACCAATCATTCATTGACACCAAACACAGAACTAGAAGTACTACATATTTGTGATAAGAAACAAGAACTGGATTTCCTTGAAGAGTTGGAAATTAGAAGACACTTAAGAAACCCACAATATGAAGTCGTCAATGAACAGATAAATCTAGGAAGCTCTCCACTATTAAACTGTCTTCTTAAGTGATAATTGTAAGGATCAACAGATATAGTTTTCCTGGTTTTCTATATCATTGCACAGTTATACTGATCTTAATTGGAAAAATGATATCCAGGATATCACCATAGGGCTAATAATATCTAAGCTTCAATATTTGTAATATCACATTCTCTTCTTTTTTCTATTACCATATATTAAGTAGGTCACTTCTTGGTCTAGTTATCGAAACAATTATCAATTTTTTAGAATATTTAATATTTTTCATTATATTGTGGAATTAGCTAGAAACGTTGAGTTTCATTTAAAACACTAATACTATGTACAATAATAACTGAGAGTTTGTGTTAAAATATGCTTAACAGCTGGTGGTTTTCATATTAAAATGATTCTCAACCTGTAGATATAACATGGTAGCAGAGCGTGTAAATAAGGATGGCTGAGAAAAAGGAAGATTTAATATTGCAAAAGTGTTGAATACGATAAATGGATCTGTTTTTGAAAATGAAAGGCTGTCAAGAGGTAATCGAAAATTATTCAAGACCAACTGGTATTGAGTGAAATAAAAAAGAGATAAAGGCACAAAACTACCTAGTTAATAGTGTAGTAACACACAGAAACTTCCGCAAAGAAAATTAAGTATTAGATTTAAAAATGAAAGAGCATGAAAACCCCTTAAAATTTCATAATAATTTTGAAAAACAAATTAATGAACTGAAGAATGCCGGAGAAACAGTGACACATGAAGATAATTAAACTATTTTTTATTTGCTTTACTGGGAAGTTTGACACATATTGTGGATATAATTGATGCATTACCAAATGATGAAGAACAATTGAATATGGTAAAAATAAATTATTATTGGAGTAGCAGAAACGACAAACTTTAGACAATGGAAAAGTAATCTTCAAGCTTTCTCATTACAATCATATCAAAACGTACATAGAAATAATGATCAGATTTTTCCACAGTCAAGAAAGAGATGCAGAATGAAAATGTTTCAAAAGTAAGAAGCCAAGGCATACTCAAAGATACTGTAGAAGTAATTATGATAGAGGAAGACTTCTTAGAAGAAATAGTTCAAATTTCAGAGGAAATAGTTATCGAGGAAATTCATATAGAGGTAAAAGTAACAATCGACTACGCGGCTTCGTGCGTAACTTTTCCGTTCGTGCGTAAAATGCTTCTTACAATACACGTTACGTAATATACTATTATCTACGACCACCTCTGTAACTAGTCTATTACGCACGGTAAAACAAAACGCACGGCTGTAAAGTAAATCACACAGCTTCCCTAGCAACCACTTAGCAGCTGTCAATTGACGTCGCCATTTTATTCAGAATTTATTATTTACATATTAGACGATGAATTTTTTTCTATATATAAATAGTAGATACTTTTTTTAGATATGAGATTGCATTTAATACTGAGAGTTATTTGCAGTTATATCATAATTGGTTCCGTTCCATTCACTCCGCATCTTTTAGCTGACCAAATCGATCATAATATTTGTAAACAAACATATATAATGATATAAGCCGTCAAACCATCCAAATTAAGTAGGCTGCGATAGGGATTTGAGAACAAAAATCAAGAACTATCAATAAATTTTCATTTTTATAACCTCATAGCTAATGCCTACACTACATGTGTTTAAGACTATTCAACGCTTTGCCACGTAAAATTCTGTTCTTCTGTTCTGTTTGTGTAGTTTTTGTTCAATTAAAAAATGTCGAGTGACAGTGCAATGGATTTAACTCCACCCAATATAACTGAAATCGCTGAATTAGACAGAAACGACAGAAAGCCTTCTTCACTTTGGTGTTTTTATTCTATGTTGAGGACAACAATATATATATATATATATATATATATATATATATATATATATAATATAATTTAATAAGGATTAATAGTATTCGTCAAATTGATTCTCTCATCTTGTACTTTATTAGCCATCATTCTAACGAATATTTATAAATTGTACAAAAAAACATGTCTAAATCAATTATAGATGCCGATAGTAAAAACAGTGAACAAAATCCTCACAACAATACTGAAGAAAATCTGACCAAAGATATTGAAACAGACGATGTACTCGTTGAACCGTCAGAATCAAAAATATTAAAATCCGATTCAGATTCAACGGAAATTAACACTAATTATTCAGTAGATGATGTAATTTCAAAAGAATCCGTCGAAATGAGAATGAAATTTAAAATAATTTAGAAGAAACACGACAAATTTTTATATAGTTAGTAAATATGTTGTTTTATGCAAGGGATTTCAGGAATTTAAATAAATTGTGATTAAGTTATGTTAATAATTATATGTATAACAAGTTAATAGGATTACAAAAGTAGTTAAAAAGGAAGGTACAGACTTTAATAGTAATAAGTTTTCATATATGAAAAATTAAAAAACATAAAACTTTGGGAGAACTTTTTATATATGGTGTGTAGTAGAATAGTCAATTATGATTAAAGTCTTTACAATGGTAGTAAAACAACAATCAGAACATTTTTTATTGAAGAACAAAGAATGGACATCGAAGAACATAGTTTACCGAATGTAATTGTTGATGCAAAACATATTCAAGTATGTCATAAAAAACCGAATCAGTTTCTCTAACAACCCTTAACGACGATTATTATTGATTGTGAATTAAAAACGTCAGTTTGATTAGACGTCAAAAAATTGGGAAAGGAGATAAATTGTATCCTCAATATAAAAGATTGAAACCTGTATATTTAATAAAAAGGAAAATTGAACGAATTTTAAAGTAATAATCAGAAGAAAGGAGAATATTTAAACTATTATAATACAATTAGGTACTTACTAAAATTTATTCAAAATTGGATTCAAATGGCATAGAGAGTTGAGAAACGTAAAGGTGCTTTCAAAAGTCATAGCTGTTGGTGAAAAATATGCGAAGTTTGTTTTGCACCACACAACCATAAATACGGAGCAATATATGGTACGAAGATTTTATTAATTTTATGAGCTCATAAAACGGATCTGTGCGTGATCAGTGTCACTTGGGTTTCGTTCAAACATCTGCGGAGAAAAATAAATACACATTTATAATTGTATATTATTATCGTAATGATTTTGGACTGTTACGTATGATATGTGTATATAGTTGCAGTAAAAATCTTTCATAATTAAAATTCCTAAAATCATGAATTTGCTTATTTTAATTTCACAATAAAATAATTAGAGTTTTGAGTGGCGCAATTGAACCCTACCTGTTGATAGAGTTTTGTTCATGTTTAACGATTGATATGTTCCTATTAATAATAAATATAATCGTGGCCAAAAAACAGTAAAAAAACTCATCTGGAGCTAGCAAAGTTAGGAAATAGTCTGGGCAATAATAGAATAAAACCTTTTTAAAAATAAATTAATATTGAAAATAAATCAACAATAATTGAAAATACATTCTATTATAAAAGAATAAAGAAACCTATACAATATATATATATATATATATATATAAGGCTTGGAAAATATGCACTAAAAAATACCAAAATATGCATGCAAATATGCTCTAAAAATAGGTCAAAATATGCAGTTAAATATGCACTTGTGCTCTTAAATATGCACTTTTCTCCTTTATATAGATATTACCTAAACATCATTTTTAAGGTAAACAAAAAACAGAGTGAAAAAACACTATACTTATTTATTTATATTATTAAACTTCATTAATATAGTTGTTAAGCTTACCGTTTTAGCGCAAATTGTGCAGAAAACGGATGTTGAATCCACTATCTTTAAATCCTTTCTATTGTTGATCCACTTTTTTAGCAGAATATTTTTTTCGGTTGGTTGTTTTGGCATTTTGGCAACTTTGATAAAACTTTAAACTCCACAATTCACAAAATTATTCTCTTGTTGACAGAAGGACTACCAAATCAATTTTAACTAATGTTTTCTAAAGACAAGCAAAGGAAAAGAAATCCCTTCCCCAAAAGCATATTTAATAGTTTGAAAACTGGTAGCGGGAATGAATGAAGAATATCATTTACGAGCTAGCAAGGTTATTTTATTACGACCCATGGTTTTTACAACCACCGAAATATTTAAGCCGGACGTGAAGAATTAGTATTTGAAAGAAATGTAAAAATAATCCCATTTTATGAGACCATCTGTCGTTTAACACAAGAACGGCAGTAAAATAGTAATTAGTGGGTCCTAATCCCGATACAAAGATGAATTGCGGGTACCTGACAAGCCGTCGCACTGTGCCTTGTTCTAAAAATGCACTAAAAAATTAAATTTTTGCAAAAATACGGTAAAATATGCATTATTTTATTTTGCATATGCATTATTCAAAAAATGGCGAAATATGCACATATGCACTTAACATGCATTTTGCATATTTTCCAAGCTTTATATATATATATATATATATATATATATAAATATATATATATATATAAATCAAAATATAAACATTGCAGGCTATTCCAAATTACAAGCTCTACTTAAAAGAAAATCTGACGGACTTAATCCCAAAAAATCCCAAATTTTAACAAACGAGAACATTAATAATTTCCTAGAAAATGCACCAGATGATAAATATTTGTTTATGAAGGTAAAATATATTGTGCTCAATATACTAATAGATACATATGTAAATTTTCTTTCAGGTTGTTCTTATAATTGGTATAAGCGGTGCCTGCAAAAAACAAGAATTACGTAATATAAAACCATCGCATGTTCAAGATACAAGAAAAAAATTGGTTATTGAATTTCTGATTCAAAAACTAAGCGACAACCTTCTTTTGTGGTTTCATAATATTTTTACCCCAAAGTGAAAAATATATTAATCTTCGCTCTGCAATAAATGAGGCTACAGAATTACCTTTTTTTCTAAACTATGTAAACGGAAAATGTACCAGGCAGTGTGTTGGTATCAATAAAATAGGGAACGTACCAAAACAAATTGCTATATACCTGGGACTAACAGACGCAGCAACTTATGCCTGGCACTGTTTCCGGCGCTCGTCAGCGACTATTCTTGTTGACGCGGGTAGCGATCCATTAGATTTAAAAAGACACGGCGGATGGCAGTCATCGGCCGTAGCTGAAGGCTATGTGGATAATTCCGTAAAGAATCAAACAAATAATTCATCTAAAACAGCAGGTACATGTAATAGTGATGAAAATGAAAGTTTACCGAACACATCTAATAACTTAAATCTTTCTTACGCTTCAACAAGCAGAATAACCGATTTACCGTTTATATTCACCAACTGTAATATCACCATAAACAATTATTATAATAACTAATATTATGTAATCGAATGTTACACGATAAAATTATTTAAACTATCTTATTGTAAATGTTGTTAAAGTATCATTAATAAGTTTATCAATACAAGTACAAGTAGGTCGTAGGCAAAGTATAGTACGTAACACGTGTTGTAACGCATTTTACGCACTCCCGGAATTACGCACTCGCCGCTTCACGGCTTCGTGCGTAACTTTTTCTTTTGTGCTTAAAACGCTCCTTACAAAACACGTTACGTATTATACTATTGTCACGCCCAACTGTCACTTTTTTAAATCGTTTAACAAATAAATATTTTTTGTACGAAAATCGATTAAAAAAATTTAAAATCGAGTGTAAATTTGTTAAATAATTACTTTGGTTTGAAAATTTTATTGCAATAATTAAAACTTACCTTTGTTAATGGAATTGTCGACTTGCCATTGTTTGCCTCTTCGGTTATGAAATTTAAAACGTTCATAATTATTTCACGACACTGCTCACTCAACTCTTTATGAACAAATTTAGTTTCTGGAGTCGCCATAACAAGTTAGCATTGCACAACCCCGGTAATCACACTTTTCTTTGAACTGTACTGTCGAAACGAAGCTTACGAATTCTGCCAGCGAAGTGAGCTCTTGCAATCCGCATACGTCTTTGCTACGGCCCCAAACTTCCGACTGCCAAAATTAATGTGCCAACCTGTACGTGCTTCTGATATGCGGCTTGCTGGTGCCGCTGAAGAAGATGCTCTAGATCCCCTCTCAGGGAAAAGGGGAAATTGTAAATATTCCAAGAGGCACAAAACACGTTATTTTTGCAAAATTTGTTAAAGTTGCGTTTTTTGTATGCATTGATCTATGGAAAACATTCGAAATCAACATATTTATAAAAAAGTGATAAAAATTATCAATTTAAATTTGTTCCACTGAATGTGTCACGATCGTCCACCTGTGGAACGAATGGTTAATAATGAAATTTGAACAATTTTGAATTGTTATGCCTTGTGTATCTTTTTTTGATAATAAGTTTTAATTAATTGTAATATTAGTGTCTGTCAACGGAATTCACTATAAAGATAATGTTAGATTGTCAAAAAAATTTGAAATTGATATTTCCGTGGGGAAAAGGGCCATAACGAGGATTTTTCCCACTATAACTCATTACTGTTCCAATGGATATCAAAGAAACTGAGAAAAGGCCTACTTTGCTTATAAAAATTTGTGTAGAGAAGCGTGTTTTGCATAGTAGTTGTTGAAACATTTTATTATACATGTTTTCTATTACTTATCTGTTATATAAAATGAAAATGTTATTAATTATTGAAAATACCCATAAATCTCAATTTATTTATTTGAAAGATATATTTTAAAAATGGTTATTTGCAGTGCTAAAACGTATAAAGTATGAATTTTAAAGCAAGTATGGAAGAATCGCTGAAATTGAACACTTAGAGTAAACTGTGCAGTGATTGGCCACGTAAGAGCTACTTTGCAATGTTGTATTATATACTCAGTTAAAATTTTTGTTTATCATAAATAAATAGTTTAGTTGAGTAATATGGAATATTCTTTTGAAAATGTATTAATATTCATTTTCTTTTTAATATGAGATTTATTTTTTTTTTCATTAAGTATATGTTGAATTGCAAAATAGTCAGTAATTGGCCGGTACATTTTTATAATTGGCCAGTAAGCTACCAGTGATTGGCGTATGTGAAAATAACTTCAAATACCTTTGTTTTATTGGCCATTAGGGTATAAGTAATTGGCATACTTACTCAAAAATTGACATAGATAGTAAAGATAATCTTTATCATTAAACAGTTTGAAAATACAAATAAGGGAACATTACAAATAATTTTAGCATTTATATTACGCACGCAAGCTGTACAGTAAAACATTTTATTTGTATCAATATTTTGGTTGAATTTCAATATACACTTATTATAGTATAATCTTCTGCAAGTATGGTAATAAACACCCTTGATAAATGGAGTCACTTTTTTAGTACAAGTAAAACAGAGTTTACCGGTAGCTGGTAGATTAATTGGAAATTCAAGCTGTGTAACTTATTCTTCTTCTTCCTTCTCATCTGCAAATAACTGTCTAACAGCTTTATGTTTGACTGTTGAATGGATTCTTCTACTGGGTCCCGGTTCATTAGTTAAAATGTTTTTGATTTTCATTTAAAATAGTTGTATTATTTTTCAGAACATTAATTTTTTTTCTTAATTTCGCTTGAATAAATTGAATCAGTCTTTCTTTTGTTCTTCTTCATATCCCACCTGTCTCTCTCTCTCTCTCGCTCTTTTCTTCTTAGTTTCCTTAATATTTCTGTTTTCCGAGCGTCTTTTTTGTCTTCCTCTTGTTTTTTTAATTCCAATTTTTCTGACTGATTTTTTCCAATGTGTACTCGTTAAAACAAAAGGTAAATTAACGAAGAAATATTACATTTGTATCACGTGTAAAATTTAATTTATTTTTGCATAGCGCGCTTTCAGCTCTTTAGACATAGAGCCATCATCAGTGCTTAATTGTCAGATTATATATAACAAGATTTCCTGGCTTCATCGCCTCCATTAATATTGAAACAGGTTAATAATTTTTATTTTATATTTACATTACACCAACTTGGACATCACATTTAAAATCGAATGTGATGTCCAAGTTGGTGTAATGTAAATATAAAATAAAAATTATTAACCTGTTTCAATATTAATGGAGGCGATGAAGCCAGGAAATCTTGTTATATATAATCTGACAATTAAGCACTGATGATGGCTCTATGTCTAAAGAGCTGAAAGCGCGCTATGCAAAAATAAATTAAATTTTACACGTGATACAAATGTAATATTTCTTCGTTACCCTATACGTGTACACAGCCACCAGCATCATTTGATGTCCTTCATTCATTAAAAGGTAAATTGCCCGTCTGCTTTTTCCCCTTTCTTTCTGGAGTCTTAGGCCAGAGTAGAAAATTACGTATACTGGAGTTTTCTATATTTTCCTTTTCATTACCACTTACTTCTATAATCTGATAAATCTGTTCACTCCAAGAATGGTGTCCCAAGTTATCATTTATATCGGAATGGTTTACATCATATAGAATCTCAAAAATTTGGTTGCTTCTAGATTCCTTCCGGTTCATGATTTTATTCACAAAAGTCTGCTAATATTTCATTTTCATGTCCTAACTCTTTCTAGGTTTCTATTGGTCCTAATAGTATTAAGCTATTCTCAGGTTTTTCATTTATGTTATTCCCAAATTGGATGGACGGTTTTGTTATTTCTTTATTATTTACTAATTCTTTTGAGTTTTCATTTCTGCAGAATTGTCCACAAACATCTCATTGTTGATTTTTTTCATTGCTGTTAACACCATCCACGGGTTTCTTCGCTTCCAGACACTTACTGTAATCAATGACAGAAGCGTCCCACGGGTAAAATCCGCTGGCCGAAAATCCATTTTTTATGGTTTCATATTTTGCATATTCCTCTATGACGCTCTTTAAAACGGGTGCAATTTTTTCTTTAGTTAGGACTGCTAGATGGTTTTTTTTTCTAAACTCTAAATTTTAAAGTTTGATGTGTCGAATGACCGTCAATGGAAAGAATAATTGGGAAGCTTTTTATGTATGGGTATAACACGTTTCCTATATATTCATAAAATAATTCAACTTTCATCCACCTATTGTCGCTACGTCCTACTCCCCAAGTGCTTGGTACTGAATTTACTATTGAAGAAGGTAGTCTCTTATAAGGATAAATGAGGATAGAATTAGTGGTTTCACATGCAGCCGAGAACGTAAACATAACAGTTATAGTAATTTTTGCTTGACCGGAGTCTATGATCCAAATTTTTGCTTTTCAAATATTCTTCTAATGAGGAAAACCACTTGCGGATGTCCATTTTCGAAATTGTGAAACTAGCTGTCGTAACTGACTCTGGTGTCCGATGAGTAAGATTTGGATGACGGTTAAGAAATGCCCTGTACCAACCGTCACCATGTAGGTTGCCCTTAAATGGATTATTACGTGGATTTGCTTCCAAGAATTCTTTGACGGATGATTGAATGTCGAATTTTCTAACTGGAAATCCTTTTTTTTGGTTTGTCACTATCCATTTCTCTAAGACTGCTTCTTCCTCTTTCGTTAAAACAGTGTCTGGACCCAAAGTAGTTTTGCTTGCGAACTTATTACTTTATCTGAATTGAACTGTTTGCCGTGGCACATTAAACATTTGAGCCGTTTTCCTCTGTGACATCTCACCCTCAATATAGCTTCTAGTGCGGATTGCAAGTTCTCCCCCGTATACGTTTTTTCATATTTAGCTCCTTCTAGTACCTTGGGCATCTGCGGGAAAACACCTTAAAGTTTATATAGAGGCCGACTACATTACTCAAAATTTCAAATTCACGCCGCTTTGATTCGATACAGCCGTTAATGTGAAATGACAAAATAAAATAAGAACGTTTACCAGTGATGTAAACATTCAAGTATAATTTCTGAGAATTTTAGTTGAAAACACTGTATCAAATAAAATGGTTCATATTTATCAATTATAATGATACGTCCCATATGTTATGCCCCTATACCGCCTAGGCCCCTCAAATTAATTATTTCATGTATGGCCAATCACAATATTTTGAATAAACTTTAATTTGACAGTTATAGGCCAATGATTAGTTATTTACAGAAATTGTGTACAGTGATTGGCATAGGACATTAAATAGAAATAAACTATAAAAAAGTAATTTTTACCTCCAAGTTACGAACTTTAAACAAAAATAAATCGAAACTATCATGTAAAACAACATACCTTGTAATTAATTCTCGACTATAGGAAGCTAGGTTATCTAATGGAACGGTGCAGTTTAAAATATGAATTAAGCTTAGTTGCCACCACTACCTAGATAATATCATATGCATAGAATATTTTTGCAAGAATTAAAAATTATCGAAATAATACAACTATGCCAATAACTGTCGTTGATCAATCAATGTATAGCTTACCCTATACTTAATTCAATTTATTGATAGACATTCATATCAAAACAATATGTTCGGGTTTTAGAATCGGTATTGATTATATAAAGTACCTAATTAATGAGTAATTTGAATCACAAGTAGTAAATTTAGAATACCTACTATTCTTTTGTTTATAGATACGTAGGTAAACTATCTTCAAACGTTGAATAATAACAAATATTATTTGTGACAGGGATTATTTATTAGTGAGTAGCTTTCAATATAACAAACATTGACCAACGTCTGCCGGGTTCAGCTAGTAATATATAAGATTAATAATTTGAGTTCATACTTTAAAATTTTCTCGCCAAAGACAGCATATTAAGGAGAAACTGGAGGATAATAACAAAAAATAGAACAAGTATTGGGAAAAGAAAATATAGTAAGATATCTTAAGGAATAAATACTGAGCTAGACTCATATTAGGAAAAAAATTAACTGAGATAATAAGAATCACGAAATAGAACCCACTATGATCAAGAAGAAAAATACACTGAAGAAGAGCTGGAGATGAAATTGAATAGGAAATAGGTCAAGTTTATTGATTAACGTGAATTGAACGTAAAATTATCTTAATAATATTTTCAAATTTATTCCAACTCCTATGACTTCTTTGTATAATATAAATTTCCACGAAAAATTCAATCTATTGAGAGAATCTTTACCCGAGCGAATTTATTTTGAGGTCAATTTCAAATTGACACAATTCCATTTTTATGTACTTCCTGAAAAACCCACGTCTGAAACGGACAATTTGCAAAATACTATAGTGTTGTAGATACCGCAAGAGTTTCTGTGTCCATAAAATTTCCCAAAACCGATCCACTCGTTTGGTCGGACATCTCAGTAAATCTTTTGTTATTTATCTAAGCGTATCCAATCCACTTGGTTTGTTTTTTCTCTGTTGGCAAAGCTGACATCGCTCGAAACTTTATTATTGCGGAGTATATAGTTCTTTTCGATTAAAATCAAAGTTTTTCTTTGCCAAGGAATTAAATTGTAAAACAAGGCGGAAGTTGAGTTGAATGCGATGCGTTCGAGTTCAGCTAAACAGAATACAATGAACAAACAAAACATATCAGAATGCACACATTAAAAATATGAATCAATACCTAATAAAGATGAAATAGTATGAATCAAATATTTTCAGATTAAACTACTTTACAGGATTTGGAAATTGCTAATAATTGTTTATTCAGGAAAACTTATTAGCAGAAACCACCAATAAGAAAGAAATTCGCATGTAAGCAGATCGTCGTTACATTTTATTATTTTTACCTTTGCCACTAGGTGGATTCGAGTGATAATTTTTCACTAAATATAATAACCAATCAAATTACTTAATTTTAAGTCATGTGTCAAATTTCTGGATTACAGCGATAGTACCCTACATGTGGTGATTTCAGTTTGGTGTTTTTTTTAATAAGAATTAATTAAACGTCAAACTGACAACTGGTTTAAAAATGTCGCGAAGATTTGGTATTGCATCTAACGATTCAATTGATGATATTATATCTACTAATATACCAAAAATACAATGAAATCAAAAAAATATGTATGGAAAATATTTCTCGAATTTTGTACGACCAGAGAATACGAACTGAATGCCGAAACAAGTTTGCATAATTTCGCTAGTATATTGAAAGATTATGCGGTGAATATGAGAAAAGCTGACGGAACTGAATATAAAGAAGCAACTGTAAAAACAATTTGGAATACTACGAGTAAGCTACTCCAGGAAAAATACTTCAATGACTTCAAAATTGTATTCAACCCGTTTCATCATCATCACTTATCGCTACAACCCTGGGTGGGTCTTGGCTGACTGCACAACTTTATTCCAGGAGGCTCTGTCTTCCATCAACCTGTAATCGAGTGGAATGTTCATTTTTTGGAGGTCTGCTCTTATGTTGTCTCTCCAACGCATTCTGGGGCGTCCGAGTGGTCTTTTGCCTGTTGGAGTCTCTTCCCATATCAGTTTTACAAGTCTTTCGTCGTGTAGCCTCTCTACGTGTCCTGCCCATCTTAAACGCTGGAATTTAATCTCCTGGATAATATCGCTATCTTTGTATAGTTCTCTGTCCTCTGCATTAGTTCTAATGCGATATCGGTTGGTCGTCGGATCGTGGTAGGGTCCAAATATATTTCTGAGAATCTTTCGTTCGAAGCAACTGAGTTTATCTTCGTTTGCTTTGGTCATTGTCCACGTTTCGCTACCATATGTTATTATGGGTCTGATTATAGTTTTATATATTCTGATTTTTGAAGCCCTTGTTAGACTCTTTAATTTCATAAGGCTATTGAGTGCAAAAAGACAGCGGGTTGCGGACTGGATTCTGCCTTTGATTTCTTCAGTGACGTCGTTGTCTGCTGTAATTGTGTCACCAAGGTATTTGAAGTGTTCTACTCTTTCGAAGTTGGAATTGTTTATTGTGACGTTTTGTCCTAATCTATCTCTTTGTGCCGTTCTATTTGCGCACATGTATTTCGTCTTTTCCTCATTAATTCTCAGTCCTACTTCAATTGTTGTTTTCTCGATCTTGTTGAAAATGTCCTTAATTATTGATGTCATCTGCGTATGCTAACAGATATTTGGGACCTTTCATTGTTAGCAGTTTAGTTTTTATGTCAGCTGTTCTCACGGCTTTCTCTAGGACGAGGCTGGACAGTAGTGGCGAGAGGGCATCGCCTTGTTTTAGTCCGTTATATATTCCAAAGCTACTGGATAGGTTATTGTTTGCCCGTAGCTTTGATGCTCCTCCATCTATGCAAATTTTGGTCATCTGGATCAGCTTTTTTGCAATTGAAAACTCCGCCATTGCGTTCCATACTTGGTTTCTCTATATGCTATCATAAACCTGTCGGAAATTTATAAAGAGGTTATGTACTGTTCTATTATATTCCCAAGCCTTTTCTAGAATTTGCCTTAGTCTGAAAAGTTGATCTATAGTTGACCTGTATTCTCTGAAGCCGGCTTGATATTCATCTAGGACGTTTTCTGCATATGAGGTTAATCTATATAGCAGGATGTTTGAGAGTGTTTTGTATGCGGTCTTAATTAGTGAGATTCCCCTATAGTTGGTTCATTTTGATTTATCTCCCTTTTTATGAATGGGCGCTATAATACTTTCTTTCCATTTTGTAGGTATTTTTTCTTCACGTCATATGAGAGTGCATTTCCACCATATTTTAGTAGTTCTGCCGGTATCTCATCCGAGCTAGGCGCTTTGGAGTTCTTTAGCTTATCAATGCCCTTTTTGTTTCTTGAAGGAAGCGGCCTTTCATCTGGTAGGTCTGCTGTTATCTAGATCTCTTCTTTATGCACTTTTTCTGGTTTTATGCTTAGGAGGTCCTTGAAGTATCTTGTTCTTCTTCTTTGAGTATTAAGTGGCCTTGGTCGTTCCTAAGTGTCTGAATGGATTTGGCCTTGGAACCTTTCTTCTCAAAAGTAATTGCCCTGTAGAATTCTCTGGCGGCTGGTTTTGGGCGGTCCTTCGTTCATACTCCTCTTTCTTTGTTCTTATTAGTTTTCTTGTCTCTTTTCGACCCTTTTACCAGTGTGATATTAAAAAATGCGCGAGAGAAATGCAAAACGTGAAAGATTACGGCAGGATCCAAACAAACGAAAATGCAGTTTATCAAATTTGAGTTCAAGTGATTTGACTAGAATCATTGAATTATGAAATGAATGTACACCAGACGGTTTACAAAAGAAATTTTACCATATTGCAGCTGTTGAGTTAGCTTGGCGAGGTGGTGAACCAGCTAACTGCCTTATAGATTATTTCACGGTTGAGAAAAATAATGATGGAACGCCAACCAACAGAATTTAATACAATCCAATATTCAGTAAAGCATGCCAGGGACTATCGAAGAGTTGTACAAATAGTTAGCGGCATGTTTCAAATATTGCAAACGAAAGTGCATGCCCTGTTCGCTTATTCCATAAATGATTGTCCAAGAGGGCGAAAATATTACTTCCAGTCGCCTATTCTTGAGACCAAATCGTTTCTGGAAATTCGAAAGTGACACATGGCTTGACAATATACCGGTAGGCAAGGACACAATTAATATGTGGACCAAATCATCCGCGCAATCAAGCTATTGGTTTGGACACTAAGTGTAAAAAGATATCCAATCATTCGAACAGATCAACTGCAGTTAGTTATTTGGCAAATAAAGGAATTCCTGAACAGCAATTAATAAAAATAACCGGACATAGCAGCTCTAATTCAATTCAACCGTACTTCGATATTAACCAAGAACGCCATGGTGAACTAATCAACACCATGCGAGGAATTTTTTCAACAGTGGAAATTAACAATCCGTCAACTTCAGCAAACTCTTCTTCCAATTTAACATTTACCAATTATACTTTTCACAACTGTAGTTTTAAATAAAAATGAATAATATTTGTTTGATTAAAACTAATAAATTTTGAATTGAAAATTATTAAACGTCAGATTGACGATCAAATTACAAAGTAAAAAATTATCTTATCGAATACTCCTCAGGCCTTGATAAATACTCAAAACTTTGTCACAGAGAATCCTTCAAGCGTGTTGCTCAAGAAAAATAGCCCTCGGCCTGCGGCTTTGGGCTATTATCAAGCAACACGCTTTCAGCATTCTCTATGACAAAATTATCTCGGTATTATCAAGACCCTAGGGGTATTACTACTGAAAAGTCACTTTCAAACTTTAAGATGGCGGTTACGTCCCCAGTGACCAACCTGGAAATATGAAAATATTTTTCTCAGTTTTCTTTTGTCCACTTTGGTAATAAAATTTTCTAGCGCAAGTTTCTACAACCAAAACTTTCCGAGATACAGCAATGTACATTATCTGGCTACTGGGTACAAATAATTTTCAACAGTTTATATGTTTCTCTCAAAACCTTTTTCTTAGGTTGTCGTCTGTTATGAACACCAAAAATGGTAAAATACCTCCTTAGTCACACATATTATCGGTCTCATCAATTGCCGAAAGCTCTATTTTCAATTTTATACTGTCCAACATAGAATAGGATTTCACAGTTTCATTAAAACATTTTTGGGGAAATTCGTTACTGTAAGATTTGAACTTTTAGGAATCAAATAATTTGGCTGCATTTAAGTGATCCCTAAAATCAACTCAGTCGTTGATTTGTCTTAAAATAGTGTCACATACTTCTTTCGCAATAACAGCTGTCGTTTATTGGCTTTTCCTTGTAGGTTCTTTTTTACACGATTGTCATTGTCAGTAAGGTGAATCTCGCGATTTTGATTCAATAATATTTCAACTTGTGGCATGATGAAATGATATATTTGCAATCAATAGATCTCACCGTAATGTCACTTTTTTAAATCGTTAAACAAATACATATTTTATGTACGAAAATCGATTTAAAAAATTTACTGTCGAGTGTAAATTTGTTAAATAATTACTTTGGTTTGAAAATTTTATTGCAATAATTAAAACTAACCTTTGTTAATGGAATTGTTGACTTGCCATTGTTTGCCTCTTCGGGCAGGAAATTTCAAACGTTCATAATTATTTCACGACACTGCTCATTCAACTTTTTATGAACAACTTTACTTTCTGGAGTCGCCATAGCAAGTTAGTATTGTACAACCCCGGTAATCACACTTTTATTTGAACTGTACTGTCAAAACGAAGCTTAATAATTCTACCAGCGAAGTGAGCTCTTACAATCCGCATACCTCTTTGCTACGGCGCATCGGACATTGCCAAACTTCCTACTGCCAAAATTAATTTGCCAACCTGTAATGGTATATCCCCTTTTAAGTTATGTTGCGGAGCTAGACTCTGGAAGGTATTATTATTTTGTTTATTATTACCAATGCCACTTACACACTACACTCAATATTGATGCTAGCGCACCAACTAAATAGTGAGCCGTCCTTATCGCTTGTGGACACGTGCATATTTGAAAAAACTGCTATCGCCAAATATGATTATAGTTCAGTGAAAATAATATGTTATTTGAAAATTATATTCCTAATTCTTGTTAATAAAACGAGATATAAGGTAGTGTCAATTGTCTGGTGTTATGTTTCAGATGTATTTAATAATTATAAAATTATTAAATACATTTTAACGATTGTTTGTTGAAGTTGTAATATTAAATGAATATATCGTCTAATAAGCGTTTTAAATTATAACATTGACTGGACTACGACAGTACTCAAATCAAAGGATAAGCCTAAACTTTAAGTTTCGCACTATATCTCTTACGTGAACCATACTCACTTTTTTTAATTTGAAATCATTGTAATTTATCTTCTTCATTCTTATGTTAACTGAATACTTAATATAAAAAGCCACGATACTTTGCTCTTTTCCGAATGAAAAACTTTTATTCAATATATAAATATACATTCTAGAAGTTACAAATGCGATCATTTATTCAAAGAACAGAAAAGCTCCCCAACAGCTTAAACAAATAACTCGACCACCAGGAAAACGGTCTTTTATATATCCCAAGAGGTTTGTTGAATAGTTTCAATCGAGAATAAAAACTATGTTCAACCTAGCACATACTTTGGAACGTAGATCATTATCCTGCTACCGACGGACTTGCATAAAATTTTTACCTGGGGTAACTACGCTTATAAATAATTCTGTGGTTCGTCCTTAAAGTCGTAAACTTTTGTAAAAAGAATCTTGTTTGCTTTGGATATTGAAGCTTTAGAGTGTTTTCGTGTTTTTTTTTTTTTGAATATTCATAAACCATCCGGTGTGCTGCTGCTTCCGAGCAGTTTATGGCCGGTATATTCGTAAAGTAGGCGTATAAAGAGTCAATGGAAAACTAAAAGTTCTCGTCTTACATAGTGCTACATTTAAAAAGTTACAAAATGTGTTCAATTTAATGTTTTTTCTGTTTTCCAGCATTTTAACTTTAGATAATGTTGAATATTTACTTCTTGAATAATTTTCATACAATTCGTGTTATGGAATGATTAAAAGTTTCAAATTGCTAAGATGCAACTGCCTGAAAGAGTAATTTTTATTACACAATAAATATTTAACTTTGCAGCCAAGAGAATGGAGGAAATAGTTTCTTTCCTATCCATAAGAGACTCAATACTAATCCTAACATAGCCACCATAACAAGGAGGACAGAACACTAACCTTGAAACAGTTGAAATAGTGGGTAGTGTTGTCGAACATATAACGGAGGTCTTATTTTAGGTCAAGTATATCAAGAAGAATATTAAAAAGGTAATAAACGGTCTGGTGGAGTAGAGAAAATAGAAATAAAATATAAAAGCTCTAAAGTACACTTAATAACATAAATCATCGATTGGTGCAGTTCTAATTGAATTCTCACGAGGCTCAAACACTAAAATATATAATAGAAGGGGAAATGTCCGTCACTAGGGTTGTCAACATTTCTTCAGCGGAATATAGTATTTTCAAATTAAGCTAAAGAAATAAGTACACTGCAAAAACATAGTATTTCATAGAAAAGGCAATAATATACATATTTGTTGTTTATTTATTTATCCGAAAACCATATTTTTTTGCGTTTCTTGTATGTTTCAACAATTTTTTTTCTAAAATAAATGTGTTATATGCTTTATCGCATTCAGTAATTAAATTATTATAAATTAAAAGCTCATTCACTATACCCTATCGCGTCAGTCGAATGTAGGATGGGGGCCACCACCCTTTTGTGAGTATAGAATCATAAAAAATGGATATTTTTATAAACTTTTATTTTTGTTATGACGAGGAATGGTATAGAAAGATGGAAGATGAACTTCAGTTGCCATGTATTATAAAATATGAAAACAAATACATTAAATTTCTAATAACAATTTAATTGATATTTTTATAAAATATTTTTTATTTATTTCTTTTCAATAAAAACACCAACATACATTCTAGATTGAAGTATCATCAGATTTTTAAATGATGTTGAATCAAGGTAAAATAGAAAATTATTTATGATAATTTTATATGAATTTATTTATTTATTATTTTACGCCTATAAACACACAGAGCTGGACAAACTCATCTTTATTTCCTTACTGGAAGTATTAAATAGGTTTATATCACAAGCTTAAACCTTGTATATTGCATATTTGTATATTTCTACATTTAAAAGCATTCCGTTCTTATGAAACCATCGCATAAGACAGTTTAGGTTACTCTGCAGCTCCTGGCAGTCTATAATTGTTAAAATGTTTCTTAGGGCTCTTAAAAATCCCACCGTCTCGTGGAAGTCCTTTCTCGTTTCTGGTATTGCTTCTACAAGTAAACACACAAAATAACAACAATTAATAAGCAACCACACAAATATGAAAATTTATATCAACAAAAGAAAACAACATGCGCTTACTATTGAAATAATAAGTTTACACATGTTTTTGTATTAAGCCAAAAAAAATATCAAAAAATTTTTGAATGTTTAAATTTTTTTGGTTTTTTTGAATTCCTTTTTTTGAAGTTTCCGATTTTCTTAGGAATTCTTAATTATTTTGGTTTTTAACTATTTTTTGATTCATTTTTTTTAATTTTTTGTCTTTATTGTATTTTTGGTTACCTCTAGACCAAATACTTAGTTGTAATGCCTCAACAAAAGTTACTACTCACTTCCATCCTATAGCTGGTGGAGGGAATGGCTATAACATAAAATAAAACCCAGATTTATTATTTTTGCAATAGGTATATTTTAAAATGGAAATGTCTGAGTATGGTGAATATACTAGATATAAATTGAGTAAAAAGACGAGTACTGAGTGTGTAATTTTATTAAAATTACATCTAAGCGCTTTCATTCATTAGGCCATTCTCAAAGCTGTCGACAAGAGAAAAACATACAACAGGTGTCAACAAACATCAAACTCTGTAACTGCTACATACAATGAAATAAAATGTTTGATGTTTCATCATTACTTCAGTAAAATTTGTAAAAATTACCCTATAAAGAGGGTGAACACACATATCATTTAGTTGATAATTTCAAATTAGATGTTTCATTATGTGAATTGTACACCCTCTTTATAGGGTAATTTTTACAAATTTTACTGAAGTAATGATGAAACATCAAACATTTTATTTCATTGTATATTGCAGTACAGGGTTTGATATTTTTTGACATATGTTGTATGTTTTTTTTCTTGGTGACAGCTTTGAGCATGGCCTAATGGTTGAAAGCGCTTAGCTGGAATTTTAATAAAATCACACACTCAGTACTCGTCTTTTCATTCAATCAATTTACATTTTAAAATGTTCAAAATTATAGCATGCTATATTGAATACAATAAAACTTATCATCAATTTTTGTTAATTTCCACTCATATGGAAAGGCAAATCAAACTGTCTTAATAACCTCAATTCGTCTTTCTCAAATCTAAAGAAACACTGTTTTTGAAAATGAAGGGAACATATCCTCCATCGTTTCCTCGTCGACAAATTTAATGATTTATTACCACTGAGTTTCAGCCATATTAATTTAATCTTCCTTGGTGGGAGGAACAAAACTGTAAAAAGGAATATTTACTTTAGTAATTCAACAATTTTCAGTTTAGCTAATGCAAAAAATAACCATGATCTCTAGAGTTGTCGATTAAATTAGTAAAAATTCTGTGTTTTATAAAAATAAAGAGAATAGTTGTTAATTGAGAAAGAAAAAATGCTCAATTTTTTTTAATAAAACTTACAGAGTTCACCACTTATTAGACTCCTTCAGAATACACTTTGACATTGTCTTTTCAATTAATAACAATAAAGCAACGAAACAACATATAAATATTACACTATAGCAATTAAAAAATATACCAAGATACCGAAAACTTATAATAACCTAAACACTAAACTAAGAAACGATAACAGTATAACAGAACTAACAGATAAAGCGAAATATGACATCGCGCATACGCAGTAATAAAAATCAATAAAATTTGATCACTAACGACGTTACAGTTTTCGTTAATTTTTTGGAATTATTCACCGATTTTAGTTACTCGACAGGCTCTATAGATGGTACGGCCTGCAGTGTCCCTAGCCTGATAACAGATAACCTGTGGGGACGAGCAATATGACATCGCTCATATGCAGTTATGAAAATCAATAAAAGCTGATTACTAACGACGTTACAGTTTTCGTTAATTTTTTGGAATTATCCACCGATTTTAGTTACTCGACAGGCTCTATAGATGGTACGGCCTGCAGTGTCCCTAGCCTGGTATACATATACCTGTTGAAGATTACATATTATATCAGCTTTCAGAGCATAGCGCTCTCTGCATTGCAGTACAAATTGTAATGCGGCGTAGCATGAAAAGACGGTAAGTAGTCTACTACAGTAGATGATACCAAAATATACAACCCGGTCTTGGTCTTGTTTTGTCATGACTAAATTATACGCGTAGTGATTTTTTAATATTCAATTCAACGTGAATAATTGAGTAATTATGGATAAAATTTGTATTGTGAAAAGTTGTTCCAGTGGGTGTAAATCAAAAAACATATAAAATTGTTCGCCTCAGTCTATGTCGTATCCAACCAACGTATGTGGAACAATTTTTTATAATAAACTTACTTTATTAGCGATTGTTCATTTTTATAACTTTTTTATCCAATCAATTACCTTGTTGATTTTTTGTTCCTACTCTTATAACTGTTCGCTCTTTGATTAAAACTTACTATGATGCTAATGTGGCTCTTTACTTAAAAGTTACCCTAATGCTAATGTGGCGCCACCCTAATTTAATGCATTTCGACGGATACTTATACAAAGATTATTCTCCTTATCTCTGCACTCCATATTTCATTTAAGGAATACTCTTTCAATAATTTCTACACCACTGGGTTGATATTATTAGTGTCTGTAAGCTGATCAGTCAATAGGCTCGGGTTACAATATCTGACTGACGAAAAACAAATTTTTAATTTGTTAGTGTTATCAATCATCATCCCATCAATTATTCGATCCATTTTGTAATTAATCAATCGGAATCTTTTGTGGTAAAATTCGGATACTTTTGAAGCCATCCTACAATTTTTACGCGTTGTTTGAAAAGTTGGTTAACGAATGATGGACAGTTTTGTTGAATGTTTTCAATGTAAAAACGGGAAGGAGTTGAATTGTAATTAGTAATTGTTGATTATTAATGGAGGCTGTTCATGTCACCGAAAACTGGTGATATGGATAGAAATTATTAGAGGCGTTTTTGTATACAAGGCTAGGCTGATATTGATATATAATGGAAGGCCTTGTCAGAATCACTATATTTTCAGTTGAATCAGTGATTAGTGATAACAATTTGCTATTCTAGCAGTATCTCCCGTAGAAATAGTTGCGAAATATCTTAATATGCTTTATTTTCATGATAATGGTCAAAGTCAAAGTCGTAATAATGTATGTAATTTAAAAATTTGGAATACATATTCAGTTGATATGAAAATACTATAAAAGCTTCTTTAAACAAAAGTAGATTGAACAAAACAAATGGAAAACGAAAATATATGAAGCTACGTATCATAATAGTAAAACACTTTGGATTTTTTTTTAGTTTATTCGTCAAGAGGAACATGCACGCCAACGTACTTTAAATACGGTAATACAAAAACTTCAAGTGGTACAGGGAAGCATGACCCGATTATAATGGCGATCCGTGTTAAGACTAAATTTATTTGTTTCCAAGGACCTCTCGTACCTTGAACACTAAAACAGAAATTAACTCACGGAAACTTTTTCATTCTATAAGTACTTGAATTTTAAAATGGATTTGAAGAGGAAACTCTGGTAATTCCGGAACATGACCTTATTTTAATATAAATTACTTTGTTAACTTTATTAGGTTTAAAACATTCAAGTGTGAATTAATGAACACTGATATTTAATTCAGAAGAATCAGGTTCGTGCTGAGAACTTTGTTACGTTAGAACAATAATTAGAAACTTAAACCGTTGTTAAACGAAGGAATTGAAATGAAGGAGATAAGGATATCCAGGCGAGAAGCAACAATTCAGTTTAAGTATACAATTAAATTAAGTGTTAAACTCAAATAGTTTTTATAAGTTTTCGTTTTATTCGTTTTGTAGAAAAACCTGAATTGGGAATAGTTTTTTTTAAATGTGTTGACCTCTTCACTAATTTTGCAGTTGTAGAAGAAAGGCTTTAGTCTCTCTATAACCAGGGGTAGATCTGCCAATTCAACACTATTTTGTCTGGAAGAATTATTAGTTTAGGCATGGCAATAGGAGCTCGTCTTTCTTGGGGTTTTTAACCCTCCAGGCAACGGGGGACTTAGAATGCCCTGACGGCACGGAAGTAGCCCATGGGAACCTATAACTAAAAAGTATACTAATATACATATTTTTCTAAATAACACGCTTAACGTATTGTTCAATTGTTTATTCAGACGTAACAATACATACAAACTTTAAAAAAAACTTAAAAATATTTTTCTTTAGTATACTAAAAAAACATTACATTTTTGACGTCATCGTAACAAAGGTAGCATAAAATTTACTCCGCGTTCACTTGGTGAACACCATCAATACAAAGTGGTTGTATATGTTCCAAACAAATCCATTTTGAACATTTTTGGCAAAAATACCGCGTATTCTGATTTCTGCAGTAATGGCACTTTCCACGTTTGCGGTTCGCGTTAGGAGCAGTATTCGGATTCTGTAATTGTATCCCTGTCAGTCGGCACGCATTTTTTAGGGCTTCTCTGGGTATATGGTTATTTCTTGCTCTCTTTTGTAATTGTTGTTTCACTAAATCAAGTGCCAAATTTATCAAAAATATACTTCTAGACTTTGTGCATCCATCCACTCTTTGGCAATTAGCCTTATAGATAGCGTGTCCGTTAACACCAGCGATATTTATCATGCTATAGAACATAAACATTGGCCAACGTCGGGTATTTCTGTTCACCGAGTACTGTGCCATTTTTTGATCAGTGGAATCAACTCCACATTCAGTGACATTATAATATGTTATAATTTCGGGTTTATTCTGTTCTCCTGTATTTTCATCAATTTTCCTGTCACTATGCATTGAAGAAACTAATAGTACATTTTTTTCTTTGTTTCGGTATATAAGATACCAATGTAATGTTTTGTTGAAATGCAAACATTGAAGAAAGTACAGGACGGGATTTTATTTTTATGAGCTCTGGTGGAAGTTCTTCTTTATTTTTCCGGTCAGTTCCTACAACAGTCAATCGCCGATTACTCAATAAGTCGATAAGTCCTCAATCAGCGGATATGAAGTGAACCGTTTCGACCACTTCCACTAATTGGTGAAACCATACGTTTCACCTCATCTGGAACTAGGTTGCTAATTCTAAAAGGACCCACCGGTTGTTCACCCAAGTACACTTCCAAATTTGCAGTGTAGAATGTTTTGGCATCCACAATGGCAAAAACTTTAATCCCGTATTTTGCCGGCTTATCGGAATATAAACGCGGAATGAGCATCTTCCTCTGAATGGAAATAGCATTTCATCTAGCGTAGCATTCTCTCCCAGACTGTAATTATTTCTGCAATGGGTATTGAACATTTCCGAAATTTCCCTAAAAGGAGCAAATTTGTCTGTCTCCGATCGTTCCTCGTAACTATATTGTCGAACCTAAGACACTGTAATAGAAACTTCATTGTTCTGTATCCCATAACAGCCGAAAAAAATTCAACTCCTATGCCATTTGTGGCCCAAAAATCACGTAGGTAGCGTCTACTGCTTTTGAAGGTCCCAATCAAAATTAGTAAGCCGTCTTTATTTCCGTGGCAGTTGATTGTGATACATCGTACTGATCTTGATATTTATCTCTTATACTCAAAATATACATATTGGTATTATTCCAGTATTCTGTCTATAATAGCATCATCAATAAATTTATGGAAGCACTGCAAAGATGATGACGCTTGTCTTGCGTTTCCATTCGTTCCTGGTAAATGATAAATTATATTCTGACTCCTCGTGCGAACATTCTACGGATACTGATTTTTTCTCCATTTTATCTTTTCCAACATAAAATAAGTGCCTTTGGAAACTTTTTTTTAATGACTAGACTTTGAAAACGACTCAGCAGGCTGCTCAGTAGAAGGCTCAGTGGGTTCCTCAGCATCATAATCATGTTCCGGTTCCGTTTCACTGTTATGCTCAAGTTCTTCACATTCGTCGATTTCGGAATCATCGTTATCATTCAGGTCATCTATTTCTTCAACTTCATCATCAGATTGAACATCTTCATATAAGCTCAAAAGTCTCGTTGTCGTTCATAAGGGTCACTCGAAGCCATAACTAACTAAAATGTGTAGGAAAAATGCATAAGATATATGAAAAATCGCTAAATAATTTTTAGCTTACCAGTATTTTTTATTACTTATATGCACGGGTATGTCCTCACAGGCCAATTCACACGATATACTACTCGGACCGAAGTTCAAATCAAACTGATCATTCAACGCTTGTTTAGACCTACATAAAACAAGAAGGTACATGAAGCCTCAGCACAGCCGTAATTCCAATACAATTGAGAGAAGCAAGGCCTCGCAGGCCCGACCCGTTCCGCGGAGGGTTAAGAGATTTCCAGAATTTTTGAGATAAACTATACGTCAAATCAATTCAAATAGAGATATTCGCTAATCTTGAATATTCAATATTAATATGAAGAGTAGGAAAGATAATAGTGGGACATATAAACTGAGTCCGTGTTCTTAGAGTGTTCGGAAAATTGAGGATCTGAAGCGGGAATCGGTTTAAATCAGTTACGAGTACGACAGAGCCAATAGTTTTTATTAGAAGGTAGACAATTTTTTTTTGTTTTTTTTTTCTTAATATTCCTTTAGGCTCATTTTCAGTTGCTAAACAAACTCTGGTGACTATTGCTGGCTGGTGTGTATTCATATTCGATTTTTATTCATGTCAACTCCCTAAAAGTTCGTAGTTTTAATGAGTAAGAATTACTGAGTTCATGGTACATTGGTAATTTGAGTGCAAACATTTTCAATATCTTAGCACTAATGTCAAATTTGATTACTACATATTTTTTCATGAACTAAGTGTTCATGCTACGAGTTTTAGCACTTACTGACGACAGTCCTGACAACATTTCAATCCTCTACTACTTTTCATGATATATATATCTAGATTTTCTATGGATCGTTATAAAATAAATATCTTCCAATTGTCCACAACGAAAGTGAGTAAAAACTTAATTCATGTAGTTCCGTTTTCAGAAATTCTCTAGTCACTCTACTGATATGAGGTGCATAGAGATAAGATTATCTCCAATCGTACCAAGGCTTAACTACAGCTTCTAATATCAAACTAACTTATCTCATACCAGTGAAAGTTGGTTGAATGGGAAGGAAAGGCATTTTTGTTCCGATTATAATACCTCTCTACAACAGTTTCTCCCTCATATTTTGGGATATATCTGGTAGCTCGGAGTCTAATTTGTCTTCCTAGAGGTCGAAGAACCCGAATTCGACGGTTATCTGATCTAAGATTCACTCTGGTTTCAATTGTCCTCTGTACAAAAATTTATAAAAAAAGAGTGCTGTGATTTAGGGATAAAGAGGAAGAAGGTAGAAAATGGAAGCCATGTTTAAAAAGTGAGAAGTAGAGATATTGTAGAATCAAAATAAAAAAAACGCAAGAAACAAAAGTTAACAGATAATCGGGAGAATCTTAAGTCTACAAATAAAACCGACACTTACCTTTCTATGACTGGAATAGACTGTGAGTTATATTTTTTCCATTATCACTAACCAAGAACTGTGTGACAATCATCAGTACTTTTTCGTAATAGAATGTTGAATCCAATTGAAACTTTTCAGTGCTAAACGGAAATAAGGATAGACTAAGTTGTTGATAAGAACAACATTTCAATAATTGTGATAATTGAATAGAACAAGATATTGTTACGGAACAGCACACTGGTATAGTCCCTGAATCCGACTATGTCTAAACCAGGTATTAAAGTTAAAATTATGGCAGACGCGCAAAGATTCTTAGAATTGTTTACGATTGTGACTATCTTATCTAGACATTGTTTGTGTGACCAGTCTTATCTAGAAAATGCCACAAAGCCAATTGTTTTTGAGTAAGCCGCAATCTAGAATTATCTAGTGAAAAAGGCACTAATATATAAGGGACCGACCAGGAAGAGTTAGTATAGTTGAAAAAGTGATCTCGACAAATAAACAAGAATACACCGAAATAGTGACAGTAAAGTGTTGATATAAATTAATAATTAAGTTTGTGTGCATATAAATTAAATTTAAGTGAATAGTTAAGTGTTAGTGAGTAGTTTAGTGTTTAAATAAATTCGTAAGTAGCCATACCGTGTGTTTAAAGTTTATCCCACCCGTTTACTGTTTAAATAAATTGGAAAAACATTACATTGGTGTCAGAAGTGGGATAATATAAATAAATTGCTACATAAAAATGGCCAAGAGACTATGTGATCTGAAAGTGGCGGAATTAAGAGCAGAATTGAAAGATCGTGAGTTGGAAACGTCCGGTACGAAAAGTGAATTAGTAGAAAGACTTAAAGTTGCACTGGAAAATGACGGCTTTGATCCACAAAAAGTTTTATTTAATGACGAGGCTTCCACCTTAATCTCGTCAATTTCTGCTAATATTTTTGCTAATATGGACGAAAAGATTTGTGTCATGGAAGAGAACATGGACGAGAAGATTTCTGCCATGAAGAACGATATTTCTGTTAATATGGACGAGAAGATTTCTACTTTGAAGAACGATATATTTGCCGATATATTATTAATGAAAAACGACATTGCCGCTGACGTTGAAAATGAAATTTCGTCTCTAAAATCTGAAATCGAAAATGAGATGTCAACGATGGACGAGAAAATCGAGAATAACATGTCAACGATGGACGAGAAAATCGAGAATAAAATAAAGTCAAGGAGTTAGAAAAAAAATGACAGATATAAGAACTCAAGACACGCCAGCGGAAGAAAAGAAGACCGAGCAAACGAAAACTTGCAAGACAGAAACACACCTTAAGTTAGAAGACATTGGCAGTTTTACCCGAGTCAAGGCCCCAACGTTCGATGGAAAAATGTCGTTGGCCAATTATGTGAAACAGTTTGAAGCAGCCGCTAGAGTGAATAATTGGTCCGATAAGGAGAAAACAGTGAACCTATTAAAATTAATTTTGAATGAATTTACATCATGTAAATTATAATTTTACACCCTTCCAATAGGGTTATTTTAATGTTTTTATTCCAATGACTTAATCATAACAATGATTCAACTTTGAACATTGTTCTTAATCAACTTGATGGTTTTGACACCTACTTTTTAAATGACGACAGTTTTGATAATGGCTCAATAGCCGAAAGCGCTTAGCTGGAAATTAATAAACAAATACACACTGAGTATTCGTCGTTTTCATTCACTCAATTTACATCTAGTGTGTACACCATATCCACAGACAGTTCATTCTTAGAATTGTTTACGATTGTGACTATCTTATCTAGACATTGTGTTTGTGACCAGTCTTATCTAGAAAATGCCCGAAAGCCAATTGTTTTTGAGTAAGCAGCAATCTAGAATTATCTAGTGAAAAAGGCACTAATATATAAGGGACCGACCAGGAAGAGTTAGTATAGTTGAAAAAGTGATCTCGACAAATAAACAAGAATACACCGAAATAGTGACAGTAAAGTGTTGATATAAATTAATAATTAAGTTTGTGTGCATATAAATTAAATTTAAGTGAATAGTTAAGTGTTAGTGAGTAGTTTAGTGTTTAAATAAATTCGTAAGTAGCCATACCGTGTGTTTAAAGTTTATACCACCCGTTTACAGAATCAAATTTGCGGACCACGAAAAAGAAGGAAAACCTGGTTTTCTATAAACTTCACAATGCCCTTAGCAGTTGCGTGTGGCATTGGATGAACAAGACAAAATTTAGTGATCCAATCGGTAATTACTGAAACAAATCTGTTACCAGGTTTTTACTTTCAATACGGACCTATGAAAGCTGCGGAAATCCATTCCAAGGAAAATTAATATGTTTGTATTGACCCATAATGCGATGCAAGTGTTGCTCAAACAGAGCTCAATACTATCTACATTGCTGCAAAAGGTATTACCAAAAGGAACACCACAGGTAATAATATCTACATCCTTAGGGATAGTAGACAAATACTATTAGCCCTGAATAGACCACGCATTACATTAGGCCTAGTACTAGAATGTCACATGGCCTTAATCGAAGCCTGTAACAACAACACGGTCACTTTACGCTGGATCAAGGGCCACGAAAAATCGAAAGTAATTTATATTGCAAACTCGCTAGCCCGGCACATTCATTGGTCTATCGGCGTCAGCGACAGCTTATCTATTAATGGAACGCTTCATTAATAAGTTTAAGGGTAGATGGGACAACGCAGAAGGCTGAAGGCTTGCCAAGGAACTGTTAAAGTATCGGGACGGCAAAGTAGTCAAACAATACGTGACTATGAACAGGCAGAACCTACGAACCACCACGGGTATTCTGACTGATCACTGCCACCTACGAAAACGCCTCCACAGACTGGGTCTGTCTGACACCCCACTTTGTAGAGGATGAGACTGTCGAACACATTCTTTGCGAATGTCCGATACTCTCTCAATTTAGGTTTTCTGTATTCGGCGAGCACAGGCTAACATGCGCCAGTATGAGGGAACTTACTTCAGGCGACGTTATGGCTTACTTCAAACAAGTATACTGGATGACGAGTTAGAAGGAAGTCTGAACCTCAGAAGGATGCACACTGGGCCAATTTTGGTATCCAGGAAATTCTATATACATCGTATATGTGACTAAATCTACACTCTAGGGTTTATTTAATCGAGCAAAAGGACTGTAGTTATGTGGAACGAGCTTACTTGAAGGTCTGTTTATATCCGTATGGGCTGTAAACTTCCCTCGTGAAAAAACTGCAACTGGTATCTAATTCAGGAACGGGATTGATATTGATGCATTCCAACATCCAGGTAAATCAAAACTAGATAATTCTATATATTCTAGGACACTACTTGATCCTCATAAATGTTTTTTATTAGTAACACACTACACGATGCATGGATGGTAGTCCAACGTAAAGTGATGATCCAATCATATCGGAAATATGCAAGGAGAGAAATAATCGTGAAAGAAAAGAAAGGGCTGAAACAACAAATATCACTGTAATCCTATCAATTAACTGTAAAATAGCTCTAGCTAAATGATGGAATTGATATGAAGACTCACCAATCTATTTTCAGCTAAAATATCCCCAACTAGGAATTTAGCACACGCTAATCGAAGAAGCAAAAAAACAGGAAAAGGAACGAGTAAGACATATGTCTCCTCTTCAAACTAGAAAGGAAGAAGTCTTCATTCAATTTACTACTTAGCCACTGTGACTTCATCCAATAAAAAACAATAATTTAAATAAATTATAGAAGAATTTTATTTGAGCTTTGACAGTACAGTCTAATTGATATTCAAAATAAAATTTGAACATGGCAGTTGCTGACAGGATTTATTCGTAGGTTTGTTATTCGAATTTTGAGATGGAAACTAGATAAACTACTGATACCCTTAATATCTGGAGTACCAATCCAGTTTGAGGAGGATGTCAAATATCTGGGAATTATCTTAGAAAAACATTCACCTTTAACTCCCATCTGGAAAACAAAATTAACAAAGCCAGACTATTCCTTTGGAATATCATGAGGATATGAGGCAAAAGCCTCTAGATGGTATACTGGATATAACATAGTGTTATTAAACCAATAGTTCTGTATGGCTCGGTCGTCTGGTGGCAAAAAGGTTTGCAGCGGTCGTCCAAAATGAGGCTGTCTAGTATACAGCGCCTCGCGTGCCTGGTCATTACGCGAGCTATGTCGACGATACCGACACTTGCCATGGAGACCCATGGAGACCATCCTAAACCTAAACCCTCTGCATATAGAGTGAGAGAGGGAAGCTAGGATGATCACCTACAGACTCTTAACGTCAAGTAGCCAGGGCAACAAGGAGCTACAAAAATATCACATGGGTCTGCTGGGTGAAATCAGTAATCACCGCATACTCGGAATGTAGTCAGTTCGTCTCTGTTCTTTTAAATAACAAATTTAACGAATACACGTTCTTAGTTTTTGTTCATAACTCTCTTTTTCCTAATAACGTTTTATATGTTAATTTATTAAGTAAGAAGTATTTATTTATTATATGTAAAAAACTGATCTTACTTCTAGTTGCAGTGTTTTATTTCCACTTATTTGCAATTTGTGCCATTTTTAAATCACTTTTATGTAAACTAACTGAATTATTTTGTTATATTTCCTCTAAATTTATGATTATTCATGCCAGTAACTCTTAAAACGCGCTTTGAAGTTTTTTCCCTTTTATATACAACTATCTTTGTTCTAGTAGCTAAAAAAGCAAATTTTATTAGATCAAAATATCTATGTTTCATTTTATCAGTTAAACGTATGTAGGTACTTCAAATCAGATTCCAAATTCGTGAAATCTATTTGTTAATTGGTTGACTCTAAAGCGCCATTGTACAAAAAAACAAAATAGAACTAACAATCCCCGTAGCTAATACAAAAATGAGTTATATCCAATGTTTTTCCTGTCCGAATATTGTTCCCTTTTCATCACTCCTGATCCCCCGAAATACCATAAACTAGTACCGTTTGTAATGACAGAAAATGCCCTTTTTGTTGCTACCCATCCGCCGTGTGCTCTGCATTGTTCGTGATAAGTTGATAACATATTTCGTAGTGTCATTCGTTATTGATATCGGCCGAGAGTTGGTCAGAACGAGTCACCGAAGGATAGTGAAATAAATCACAGAAGGCGAGAAACTGTAGACAAACGGTCAGCCGTTGAAAGGCATACGGATGTGATGTGGCGAGGTCGCCATTTGTACGCTTATCTGTAAAGACAATTATTTTGAAGCAGAAACGAAAATGAAACTAGTTAAATAAATTATTATCACTGGTACATGTATGCAAAGAGACAATTTTATAAGAGATTATTAAGTTGTATTGTCTGTTGTCCACTTCGTGTTAATCTGGATAAAAAATTTTCAAAGAAGATATCAATTTGTAGTAGAGTTGTAGCCAGTGTGATCAATAGTATAAAAGCTCAAAAAACAATGATTTTTTTCCTCTCTAACAATTGAGATTAATGTTTTCCAAAAACTGACAAAACAATTTTACTGGGTAAAGTCACCATAGTTTAATATATTTTTATTAGAAAATTCATTAAATATGTTTGAAAATATAATGTAAATATTTCACGCCATAGCGTCTTACATGTGTTTATTACATAATAATAGAAACAGATTCATATCAATTAGACATTCTATTTATGATCTTCATTAAAGTCACACTCTGGGCAACCAACATAAATTTCTCCGTAGCCTTGGAGCAACCACTCGAAACTCAGGTACCAGTTAACTTCGGCCGAATAGTCTATACTTGGAAACATACACTATAAGGCCCGATTTCACCAACGTCTTTAAACGCGTTTTGCTCAAGTTAAACTTATATTAAGCTTTTTACTCGCCATATTGGATTTCACCAGGAACTCTAAACCGGGTTTTCCTTACATTTGAAAAGTGAGGTTAAGATTGTTTGTTTATATTTGTTTGTGTTTTTGGAGTTTGAATTGAATTTGCAAAAATGCGAAGGGCGTATTTATTAGCTTTTGAGGACAGCGATAGTGAAGATGAATATGTCGTTCGTCGACCCCGCTGGATAAGTGATAGAGAAGATCATTTTCATAGTCTAGACGATGACGATTTTGTGACTAGGTTTCGGAACGAACTGTACTTGATGTTTTGGAGGCAATTGAAAATAACCTGGAATTTCCCTCTGACAGGTAAATAAAGCATTCCTATTTTTCTATTGTCACATCACTTTGAATATAGATAGGGCCAGTTTAAATTGCAGTATTTTTTTTGTAGAAATAATTGCGTATCCCCCATCAATCAGCTGCTCTGTACCCTCAGATTCTATGCGACTGGATGTTTTCAAACTACTGCTGCAGATTTATCTGGTATTAGTACATCTACTGCTCATCGAATTGTACATAGGGTTAGTTCCGCTATAGCGTCATTGCGACCACTTTACGTTATATTTCCTGACACCCCTGATGATATCCGCAAGACTCAATTGGACTTCTACAATAATGCAAGATTTCCAAAGGTGCTTGGTGCAATGGACTGCACTCACGTAAAATTGGGAAAGTCACCAGGTTAGCTTCAATATTATGTGTAGAGTACCTAGTATCTAAACTAAAAAGTTATACAATTGACAATAAATATTCGTATTTGTAAGCAATTCGTCTTTCAGGCATAAAATTAAATATTATTTATTCTACATTTCAGGTGGTGCCAATGGTAAAATATTTCGTAACAGGAAAGGCTACTTTTCACTCAATATTCAGGCTATTTGCAATGCAAAATTAGAGTTCATCGATATTGTTGCTAGATGGCCAGGTAGTACTCATGACTCCCATATTTTTAATAACTCTTTCAGAAGAGTTATGTTTGAACAAGGGCACTATGGTGATGCTTTATTTGTTGGTGATGGAGGATATGCATGTAGACGTTACATGATGACGCCACTTGATCAATGTCAAACTGCTGCTGAGCACCTATTCAATGAATCACAAATTCGTACAAGGAATTCCATTGAAAGATTGTTTGGAATTTGGAAAAGGCGTTTTCCATCTATGGCTTTGGGGTTACGAGTCAATTTGGAGAAGTGTTTTCCAATAATTGTTGCCACAGTTGTGCTCCACAATATTGCCACTAGAGCTGGAGAGGGTGTCCCACCTCATGATCCAGATCTAGTACTACCTGTCCCTTGGGAAGCGATTATAGCTGAAGGAAACATTAGACAGGGGCATCCAAATTATCCCCAACACCGCCAAGGAGGTCCTCGAAGAGGGAATCCAAATCACCGTGTACGTCGGGTATTAGTGGAAAACTACTTTGAAAGGTAAAAGGATGTTAGTGATTACCAATTATCCTAATTTTGTTCTATAAATAAATTTAATGAAGAAATGTACTTTACTGATTTGTTATTCCACATGATTGCTGAAAAAAGAGTTCGGTTGAAATTATTTTTTTTTATTTTGTCATGAGTAGATTTTTATATTTTTTGTAGGCTCATTAGACAGGATATTATACAGAGAAACCAGCTGGAATGAAATGACTAATCCCACTACTCCGTCATTGAATGAAAGTATACAATAAATATGTAAACCAATATATTCAGTAATAAAAAAATGTATACAGTCTATTGATTATTAATATATTATTTTACTATTTTCCAACAATATTTGATTATTTTTCAGCCTTTGCCAACTCTATACGCAGTAATTCTGTCCGTTCTGTCCGTAGCTTTTCCTGTTCACTCATTTGGAACTCTTGCTTCAATTTTTCTTTTTCTTGGGCCTCCTGCAATGTCAAAATTTTCATTGTCGTCTCATGCTGTTGCAAGGCTTGCTCATTGCTGAATGTTAATATTTTAATTTTTGCTTGAGCAAGTAAATCAGCTTCAATTTGCTTTAAAACAACAGGTCGCCTACGACTAGTTGCATGCCTACTAGGTTTTGGCGTATTTGGGGTTTTCGAAACTGCAGAACAAGCTGGTACTGCAGACTTCTGATTATCTTCAAAATTAGAAGTAGGGACAGGCTGTATATAGTCGAAATGTATAATTTCTGCTACCTCAGCTCTGTCTACACATATTGTTTCATTTTGTCGTAAAGAAGCTGTTCTCGGTTTCCGCAGCATTTGTGGAGTATAATTTGACCAATCATCCCCATCGTACTGGAAAGTAAAAAAATGTGTTCAACATTTTTCTATATTAGTATATTTTACTTTTTTAAATAAAAATAACTGTTTCTAAATAATTCTACAATATAATGAAAAAATATTGAAAATTCTAAAAATTGACAATTGCTTCCATATTACTATCATTGTCACAATGACAAGGTTTCATTTCATGTGGTGCCTACCTGATGTTTAATAATTATCTTTGGCTAGACCAAGAAGTGACTTATCTTGTGATTGACTTAATATATCTATTCATACATATTAAGTAAATCACAATGTAGATGACTTCTTGATCTAGCCAAAGATAACTATTAAACATCAGGTAGGTATCACATGAAATATTATTTGTCATTCTGATGATGATAGTAATATCGGAACAATTGTCAATTTCTAGAATTTTCATTATATTGTGGTATTATTTAGAAACAGTTAGTTTCATTTAAAAAAGTAATATGGTAGATTCCACGAAGTAAGGGCTGAAACAGTGAATTTCATCAATGTTTGTTCAGTAACACACAATAAACTAATGAGGTCTAGTTTGAAAAATCGTTATGTTTGTCTGAAACATCCCTACCTTCACATTCAATTATCAAAAGTTATTCAATTATAAACATCTTTTTCCTCAAATAACAATATATATGACTTATTTTTTGAAATTTTGTTTTGATAAAGGTGAAGTATGAAATTTAAGAACTATTACCCCTAAACAATATATTTAAAAAAAATGACAGCTTTCAAAGATGAAAATCAGAAAGTTTTGGATTTTTAAGGCAAGTGAGAATGGATTTGTTATTGATATTCCTTTTTTTAACATAACAGTGAACTTTTCAAACAGAAAAATAGGTGCTTGCATGCTTACTTGAGTGTTGGTTTCAATGATTTGAACATTCTCATCTGGATTCTCATCTTCATAATGAACTGTAAAAGAAGAGGGCATATTATTAGTCTGGTTCGTAGTATGGTATAATATTTATATAGCTAATAAAATGTGATTGGATAAACTATACAAGGCTGTGAATTGAGGTTAATACAAACTAAAACATTTAAGAATAATACTCTACCTGTGATGTCAGCATCAGTATCAAAATCATTGTTGTACCCCTCTATATTTGGCCGTATTAATGTGACCACACGTTCCCATATTGGATGGTCAATAGCTTTCTTTGGTGGTCCTCCTCCTACAAAATAATTATTGATGCTCAGAGACCTGTTCTAACATGAGAAACCTATTTTATAAATTACCTGTAGCAATCATTTCTTGATTCTGCTGAGTTATTAAGGATTTGGGTTTTTTTAAATTTTCCCATAGGGTTATAAGCACCTGCCAGTCCCTCTCCATAAAACTCGAAGTAGCGTTAAATTCCATTGCAATTTTTTTCCACTCTTCGTTTTTTGCTTTGTTAGTTATAGCATCAGTCTTTTTACACTCAACAATCGAAAAGTATTTTGCAACTATATCAACTAAATTGTTTTTTTCTGCTGGCTGAAACGGTGGATCCCTTTTTCGTTTCAGAATATTTAATTCTGAGGAAGACATTGTCACTTACAATAATTAACTTCAAAAAGAAAACTTTTAACTCACACGAAAATATTACTAAACACCCAAGTACATACGAAATCTCAATAGGAATTGTTAGGTTATAATATTCTTCGTTTTCTTGTCAAAAGCTGAATTGTAACCAAATATACATATTTTACAATGTTTCCGGCTTTTGACTATCCTTAAACTTTGTTTCGATAAACTCGGTTCAACTTCTCGCCTGTTTGTGTTGATGAAACTCGATAGAGGTTTGTTACGATTCAAATCTGAGTTTAGTGAGAACGGAGTTTATGAGAACGCCGTTTATCTGTCTTCTGGTGAAATCGGGCCTAATCAACCAAGTCAGTTAACTCAGACGCTACGGGCGCTAATAAGGCCTTACCGCAATCCAATGGCTGACCTCTTCCTGGATTGTCTTCCAAGCTGCTGTTACCTGATTTGAAACATGAAAAACTTGTTTTCTATTAATTATTAAGTGGGGCAATATAAAACAAACGTATTAAAGTTTAGTCTAGTAAAGTAGATACAATAAAATTTCATGATTTCTTTTGCTAGCAGAATCTCTAAATTAATTTTCAACGGAACAAGAACGAGAATTTCGCGCTCATTTTATTTCAAGAGGACATCCACCGGCTTAATCTTATTAAGCACAAGCACCGTTTCGTCCCTTTCTCCTCCTGAAACCACAAATTCAAACATCATCATTTCTTGTACAGCCACGTCGTTAGTTGAATCTTATGCGGACCCTGTTAAAATATTTATCAGTTACTAGCTGGGTGCAGAATAAATTACAAAGGGATTATTGGATTAAAGGAGGGCTTAACGACGACCGAATCGCCATTTTACTAAATATATGTTGTGTGCTTAAACCGGATACCGTCCAATTTTGAATTCCTGTCTTCGAAGTACTTCAAGGGATTTATTATCGGTTATGATGATTTAACGAATAGATTCAATTTAAGAAGCGTTAAATGAGGTTGATAATAATAGAGATAAGTTATCTCATTAAGGTTGTGTCGGTGACATAATCAAACAATTTTCATCGCGTGTAGGCTTTTTTAGTGGTCAAAATCAGGGATGGAGATCTCTTTACGTAGTATAAAAGTAGTTAATTCGCTAGCTCTTTCTAAACCATGCCACGTATTTTGATTCATTGTCTAAGAAAAGAAATAGTCTGTCAACCTAATGAGTATAACAGAGACCCTAAAAAGAGAGATGCATATATACTGAGAGGTGGCGGTTAAGTTAAATTGCGTTGAAATTTGGGACATTCAGAAACTTTCAAATGTTTGCGTAGCCGATAGGCTACTGACCGATAGGTGACGCCGTGAACAGCTTATAATATGTTTCTTTTTTAGACAAATGTAATGTAACTGAATTATCAGTGAAAGAATATAGGAAAGTTGTCTTTCTATTTATAATGAAAAAAAAATAATGAAAATTCAAATACAATAATTATTTCTACATTCACCAAAACTATCATTTAAACTCAATTAGGTATCTATAACTTAATTTTAAAGAATTATTAGAAATTCGGATGAATCCTCTTTTAATATTTCTTTTTCATTCCGAATTAAGCTTTCAACGAGTAAACACATATAGGCTCGTTTTCTGCATTTTTGTGGTAAATATCATTAAAAACGCGTTAGTTTTATGTGTATTGTTTTTACAAGTGGTAAGTCGCTTTATATCTACCGTATAGTAACGACTAAATAAAAGGCCAGTCCATCTGGCCAATTTCCACTTAATATTTTGGTATCCAAAATATTAAAACCAAAAATGTCAACCACAATAAACCAACCACAATCAGCTGGACCTAGCTTCGCAGCAGTTACAAAAAATTCAGTAAAGAAACCGCAAGCACCTACATCATCCCCAAGCAGAAATCAAGCTATTGTCATGAATGCTCTCCCAGACGTCGTCCTTTTTGACTACATTAAGGCAATCGGCGAAATTGTAACACCGAAAGGGATTGATTACCTTTGCATCACGCATTTCCAATCACCGTATATGTATAAGACAATTGGTCTCTACTGATATTTATGGAATCGGCAAATGAAATTATGTGTTGCTCTGAAAAATCAAAGTTTTATTTGAACATTTTGCACCATTATCTACATTATTACAAATTACAACAAACATATTACTTTACCTGAAAAATCAAAGAAACGACATTCAAAGTTATTAATCAGTTTGTCGATTTCCTCATAAAGATATGATAATTATTCATTGAAAATATAAACGTCACTGAAATGTCACATTTAAAAAAATGTATAGTTGCTTTACATAAAGATAATTTTTGACAGCAATACGTCCAATAGCGTCATCTTTGGTGATATGGTATAAACAACATAAATTTCTTTACATATGTATATATCTATTTTCTGTATCCGTTATAGATAATTTTATAAAAAATCATCCTTCTGTTACCATTAAACAACAAATCATATCAATTTCGTGGACTTATCACTCCGGCTAAAACTCACTTATTGAACAGTTACTTAAAAATGAACTTGGGCTGCAGCTCGCCTCTCCAATTTCCTTCATTCGGTGTGGCTCCCAGAAGATGAATATGCATACATTTTCAGTTTCCGACGATCTATTTATGTTATACCTGAAAATGAACCTCTTGAAATACAAACTTCAATTGTAATCCTACATGAAAATACCAACTATAGAATCTTCATTACATCAGACAAACTTGAATGCTTCCTCTGTAAGCAGTCTGGACACACCGCAGATTCCTGCCCAAATCCGCAAGATATATCCTGCAACCCCCTACACCTTCTACCTTCAGACACGAAAGTCAAGACATATCTTCACCTCCTCAACATTCTTCATCCGAAGAGCATCCTACCGATATTACCTCTTCCATTTCAAAAAAAAACTACAGAACAACCCCAAATTTCAGATGATTTAACACCCAACTTTGGCATTAAGAGGACAGATTCCACTTACACTAGCCTCGAATCAGCTCCTATACAAATTACTACCATTCCTCCAATTCTCGACCTTGAAAATACTCCATCCCCCTCAACTGCTGCTTTTATAACACCAATTTCAGCTCTTAAGGAAAAATCCAAAACTGAAAACAAAGACGTTTGGAAGATAAGTCCCTCTTATCAAGCCAAAAAAGAGAAATTAATTGGTACCGATCCTAAAAAATTCTCTCTATCGTCCATACAGTTAATAGCTTTCCTGGAAAATTCTTTTGGCGGTAGTGATCCTTTAAAAGAAGCCTATAGCTTTACCACTAATATTAAATCACTCATTGAAGACCTTTTACAAATATACCAAATTCTATCTGATAGATCTCTTAAAAATCGAATTACTAGATTGCAAAAAAAATTAAAACGGGCAATAAACCCCAATGATGCTGTCGAACTTGCAAGCGTATCGTCCATCAATTCAAACGACTCCAATCAGGAAGATTCCGATTTATATTCATATATCTTTTATCCAACACATTTTCAAATTTTTTTTAATATTCTAAGTTTTAAAATTCAGTATTTTACAATGGAACTGCGACGGATATTATCTGCACCTAGAACAAATTCAGCATCTAACCTCAATTTACCGCCCAGATTTCCTCTGTCTACAGGAGACCAATTTTAAAACAACTAATATTCCACGAAGTAAATGTTTTGAAGGGTACCATTCTATCAGATATAACTGCAAAAAAGCCAGCGAGGGTTCATCAATATTCGCCTCAAACGAAATGTATTCAGAACTACTTCCTCTGACAACAAACCTGGAGGCAGTCGCCATAACGACATACTGCCCCAACAAGCTAACCATATGCTCCATCTATATTCCTCCAGATCATACTCTAAAAGAAGATGAGCTTCTTGAACTAATATATCAACTCCCCCAGCCGTTTATCCTCACAGGAGACTTTAACGCTCACAACAGCATGTGGGGTTCACAAAAGACATTTGGACGCGGAAAGGTAGTCGAAAATATATTGAACTCTACAAATTCTTGCCTACTCAATACAGGTTGTAATACACACTTTAATATTTCCTCCGGTACCTTTTCTGCCATAGACCTAATCATAAGTGATCCGAAATCAGCCCCTTTTTTGTCTTGGAAAACAGCTGATGGACTTTATGACAGTAATCACTACCTGATAATTATATCAAACAATCACAATGAAGCAGTTTCCGAAAAAAGTTATTGGTGCCTCAAAAAAGCTAAGTGGTCTGAGTATTCCACGACAGTTGACACCCTTTTACTTACACATGATGCTTACGCTTTCAACAATGTTGATGACTTGATAAAATTGACCAGGATATCACCATAGGGCTAATAATATCTAAGCTTCAATATTTGTAATATCACATCTTCTTCTTTTTTCTATAAACATATATTAAGCCAATCACAAGTTAGGTTACTTCTTGGTCTAGCCAAAAATAACTACTAAACATCAGGTAGGCATAAAATGAAATGTAACTTCTGTCATTCTGACGATGATATTGATTTATCGAAACAATTGTCAATTTTTTAGAATTTTCAATAACTTGTATTATATTGTGGAATTAACTAGAGATCTTCAGTTTCATTTAAAAACACTACTTGATAAAATCAATATCAGATTCAGTTCTTTCGGCTGCGAAGACCCACATTGGAAAAATGTCTTTTTGTCCAATCATAGTGCAGTTCCTTGGTGGAACTCCTCTTGTGATGACACCTGTATAGACTTTTTTTGTATTAAAATGTTCCTTATTATTTTTATTTTGTATAATTTAAAAAAAATTAATAATTTTAAAACTTACGGGCTCCTATATGATTTGTACTGTACTTAGACTGAAAACGTTCCTCATACTATTTTTAACCTTTATTTTCGTCTTTTTGGTTAATTTAAGAAAACTAATAAGTTTCAAACTTACATGTTTTTGTATTATCGTTACTTAGACTAAAAACTAATTACTTACTACTTTTAAGTTACTTTTATTAATTTCGTATTTTTTGTTAAGGAAATTAATAATTTTAAATATTATTGTACTTAGAATGAAAACGTTCCTTATTATTTTTAACTTACTTTTATTTTTAGTTACTTTGAGAAAACTGTATAGTTTGAAAAGTTATTTTTAAATTAATTAAAAAAATACACATGTTAATTTTTTATTAGTTTAAAATAAATGTTTTTTATAAATTTGCTTTTATTTAACCCATTTCTGAGTGTTTCGCAAATATGGAAAACTAATGATGGAAAAAATATGAAATTTGAAGTTTGTATTCCAAATCTGTTAATTTAATATAATTATATTTTATAAAATACATTTGACATACTTGGTATATAAAATTTCAACTTTGGATTAGTTTTCAGTACCGGGTGCCTACTTATAATCTCCCACTTTAGATGCTTATAAATTCTAAACGGCGCAGAATAGAAATATGCGGTTGTTACTGAAATGTTTCATTTTAGTACAAGTTTTGGTTGAATGGATTGGATTTTTCCTATCGCTTTCGATTACGTCAAAACAAAATGGCGGATTTTTACAATTTCCGTCAGTTGTTAACCGATTTTGAAAAGTTTCCATCGCTATATAGGTGAAGATCACTTATCTAACTACAAAAAAATACCGGTCGTTCCATTAACAAAGTCAATAGAAAAAATTGTCAAAAATTCGCCATTTCTGTTGTTTCGTAAACGAAAACGATAGAAAAAATCAAGTTATTCAAACGAAACTTGAAGCTACTAAAATGAAACAATTCCGTGAAAACCGCATATTTCCCTCTTGGACCGTTTAGAATTTATAAGCAGTTAAAATAGGAGAAATATAAGTGGAGCCTAAATGCCAAGATTTAGGTTAATAAATAAATCGATTACTGCAAATAAACGTTTCAATTAGTCCTGATAACTTTTATTACTAAGGTAAATATACATTTTATCTATTATAGGTTATAAAGTTAATAAAGATAAATAAATAAATCACTAAGGATAGGTATACAATATGTCAGATTTAATAAACGATATTATATTAAATAGCTAGTACCATGTTACCTAGGTCGATAACTGTAAGCGACTAAATAATTTACGGTAAATAAAATAGACTACTTGAAATATATCTATGATAAGTGATCTCGATATTAACTGTAAATGTTTAATTTTAGCAATAAGGTTTTTTCTGTGGTAAATGAATAATTCATTTGTCCCCTATTCAATCGATTTTTTTTGCTACTGCAAGTGAATATTCGCTAATGGCTAGCAAATTTTTTCTCTGTGCATGTATAGCCTCACTAAGCTTCTGAATGTATACAATTTCATATGGATGTCACAAAAGTTACATTCTCAACGGCGCAAGTCTATAGTTATTCCGGTACTTAAACCAAATCAGTCACCTATCTTTCCTCAATCTCACAGACCGATTTCACTTACATACACTATGTGCAAATTAATCGAAAAGATGATCAATAGGCGTCTTTTATGGTTTTTTGAAAAACATGGTATCATCCCAAAGGAACAATCTGGCTTCCAGCGTCAGCGCTCAACCAGAGATAATCTTGTACTACTACAAGCCCACATTTCTAGCGCAATTAATAACAGACAAGATGTAAAAGCCACTATCTTCGACATTGATGGAGCATTTGATAACATCTCTAGAAATTCAATTCTCGAAAAACTCACACAATACAATCTCACTGGTAATATATATCATTCATAAAAAGTTTTTCAACATCTAGAACATTAAGGGTTTCTGTTAATAACTCCATTTCCTCTTCATATACCCATCATGATGGAGTTCCCCAAGGCTCAGCTTTAAGTACATCCTTGTTCATCCTCGCCATTAACAAGTTATGCGACAATCTTCCTTCCCCTGTTAAATGCTCTCTATACGCGGATGACCCAATAATGTACTGCCATGGCAAATCCAATGCCTACTTCCAAAATACTTCAGCTAGCAGTAAATGCCCTACAAACCAAAATTGCCACTCTAGGACTTACCCTCTCACATACCAAATCGAAAGTTATTAAATTCAGTAGGAGAGCGCAAACTTATATCTCTAGTATCACAGTCAATAACTTTCAATTACCTGTTGTAGATGAGTGTGAAATCCTGAGAATGTTATTCGACTCTAAATTATCCTAGAGACAACATATACAGGAAATTAAAGGAATACAGGAAATTAAAGGAATATGTCTTAACCGACTAAATATTATTAAAACTCTCTCACATTATCATTGGGGCGCAGATGAATCTACCTTGCTAAAAGTATATAGAACCCTCATTCGTTCCAAAATAGATTATGGAAATTTCATTTACATGTCCGCAACAAAAACTATTTTACGTTCCCTCAACACAGTACTTAATACCGCCATCCGCTTATGCCTGGGAGCGTTTCGGTCAAGCCCAGCTGAAAGTCTCTATTGTGAAGCAAATAAACCCCCTCTCTGGCTCAGACGACAACACCTCCTTCTCAACTATATTGAAGCGATTTCCTCCAATCCAGTATATCCTATATTAACATCATACCAACTTCATGACAACCCTCCATATACCTTTATTATACGTTCAATTCCTCAACTTATACAACCTCTAATTCAAGACGTAAACCTTTCACATACTCGAACCCGCCCACTCCCCAATACTCCTCCATGGACCAATTATCGGATTAACACATTGTGGGTTTTTTCCTTCAATAAATCATATTGGAGTCAAGTCAAAACGAAATATCTTGGAATGGAGTTTAAATAGTGTGAACGTAATTTCCAATTTTAAATGAGATAAGAATTGAATTTATTTCTTTTGGATAATTATATTTAATATTCCATTCTACCGAAATTATTTTCCACAAATGATGTTAATGTCTAAGTTTTTCATTAAAAAAAAGTTGAAAGAAACTTCCTTTTGGACAATATAGATGAATCCTATAACATTTATATATAATCTTCATCATAAAGATATGTATTCCTAATAGAATCGGTAAGAACTTCTTGGATCGGGTTTCGGGTGAAAAAATTGTTATGGATTTTGTAAAAAAAACATTTATTAACAATAACAAATTTTTAATAATTTTTCTTTCAAATTGAACATAAAATAAAAACAAAATATTCAAAGATAGGTACGTTATACTTTGATTTAATCCAAAAGCCTAACCTAGAAATATTTGAAAATGAAATGTAAAGTAACTAAAAATCTAAAATATACAACTGTCAATTACTTTGCAAAATTGTCAGTTTGTCAGATTTTTTCTGTTTTTTGTTGCAGCAGCTTTCAACGATCTATTTTTGAGATCCTTAAAAATTAAAGTTCTTATCAATAATTCTAATAAAAAAGATCTATGTACTTTACATTCATTTTCGATAAACCAATCAGACAAGTGCTTTTCCAATTTATTGGTAATTTGATTTTTCAGCTTCTTAGATAGTTCCGACTTTCCGATCCATCCCACAAAATATTTTGGAAAATAATGCATACTTATTTTTGTAAATGATTTTAAAATTGGTGAAGGCACTTTTAAGTGGCAAAATGAAAAGTCTCCTATATAATAATTCTTTAAAAATTTAAAAATATAAGACATTCATTTTTATCCTGAGTTTGATTCAGATCATCTTCTAGAAATTCTTTGCATAAATTACACTTGTATTTATCCAATACTTTCTTACACAAATATCCTGCAAAATAAACCTCTGAACTATTTTTAAGAGTAAATTCAGAATCGCCTTCATATGAAGAAACTTCAGAGTTTGTTGAAGAAGTTGATGAAGAAGATGACAAATTTAATTCTGCCTCCTGATTTAAGGATAATTGATTATGTACTAGCATTACATCATCATCTTCTTCACAATTTGATTGAGGTGGCTTCAATAGGTTAATTGTTAGATTTATTTTAAAAGCTGCTCTAAAAGCTTTTGCTGTTGGGTTTTTGTTATAACCTCCACTTTGACGATATACAGAGAACACGTTTTCAATAGGATCTTGGTTTAATCGACGAGTAAAAATAAATGTAAATCCTTCTTTAAGACTGTCAAAAAAATGTATGCGTCAGTCCAAAACTAACAGCGTCAAAAGTGAAACTTTTCATGTAATTCAAAAACTGTCAATGAGTGTACAAAAAAATACATTGCAGCAAAGAAAAATTGACTGGAAATTATAATAAAAATGATTTATAATAAAAATCAAGAAAAATCTACAGACTATCCCGAATTAATTACTACGGGAATTTCACTTGTACGTACTATTATTTACATATACATAAAACTATATACATATACGTACAAGTGAAACTTCCGTAGTAATTAATTCGGGATAGTCTGTAGATTTTTCTTGATTTTTATTATAAATCATTTTTATTATAATTTCCAGTCAATTTTTCTCTGCTGCAATGTATTTTTTTGTACACTCATTGACAGTTTTTGAATTACATGAAAAGTTTCACTTTTGACGCTGTTAGTTTTGGACTGACGCATACATTTTTTGTATCAAGTGCTGAATGTTTCAGATCTTCAATATTTTCTACCTCGTAATTTTCATTATAACATTGTATTATATCGTAATGTCCAGAATCAACTACACCACTAAGTTTCAATATTAATTGAAAATTAGATGTTGTATTTCCATGTACGACAGGTGGCCTATTATCTTGATGTATGACTATTTTTATACTGGGAAAAATATGTAAAAAAGCAGCTATTTCCACTTCACCTCCATAAATTCGTTGTTTCGATAAATGGTTGTAATAATCTTGATTATTTGAAATTTGTATATCATATACTCCTTCTCCACATATAAATTCTTTAAAATTGTCCCAATGATCGTGAATAAATTTCACTATTATTAATCGTATCAAATAATGAAATTTTTGAGTTGAAAAAATAAAATAAGACGAACATCTGAACAAGCAATTTCCATCGCCAACGACTGAAATTGAAGTTTTTTGTCCATTCATTTTCATTCATCAAAAAATTATTTTAGATTACAATTACAAAAAAAAATATTTCCATAAATAAAGCAACACTAGTTACAACGACTTTCTCTGATGAACTGAGACTTACTTGCTCTTCTACGTATAGGTTAGCAAATATAGCTGAAAGTTTGAAAGTGGACACGCCCACGATGCGCGTTGGTCTCAATGCGGAAAGTAGGAGATAACACAGTTTATGCTTAAACTTTAATGAGTACAGAACTTATCTGTACGGACAAGTATACCTGTTTATTTCCTTTTTCAATATATTTCAATACTCTTGTTACGTTTTATTACATATTTTTTTCAAAATAATACAAATAAATACACAATGCAAAGAAATTTCCTAGTTTTTATCGCCTTAATTTTAAAGGTAAACAATTTCTATATTAATTTCGCACTGGATTATACCAACATCGGCAGAAATTATTAAGCGCTTTTGGTATCCTTTTCCCCCCGAATGCGTTCTCACTTTATCGTTCGCGCAGCGAAGTGGGGATTGATAAACGGAATAACATGATCGCCATCAATAAACAATGCCCTGCGACTATTCTCGGCGTCTCCTCTTTGTGCGGATCTTCGTTAATTTTTTCCGCCTCTCTCACAAGGAGTTTAACAGTTTTGTTAGCTCGACGAGTTAACTCTCATGACAAAACGCTTGTGTCCCATAAAAAGTTTCACTTCAAAAAGTGAGTTTATCGCATTTATTGTCAGTAAAATATTTTGGAAACAGGGATGCTTTGTCAGTATAACATCTTTGTGACTCCGTTTAACTAATGAAAAAAATAATTTGTAACCATCCATTATGGCATCATAAACATGTTTATTTGATAAACTTAACGCTGTATTCCAGGGTTTTACAGAATAAAGTTGTTGGCTGTTTAAGGCGTCAAACAACTTATCAACTTTTTCAACAAATTCTGCAGTATATATATAGCCGATTCGTGAATTTCTTTTGTATTCACAGCAGTTCTTATAGCTACAGACATACTATTACTAAATAATTGTGTAGCAAGTTTTACAGACAGTTTCTCAAAGGGATTTGGTTTTAAATGTTTCTCTGTTATTTTTAATAAAGATTTTCCTGTAGAACTGCTCCTATCCAAATTCGCAATATCTCGAATGACCTTCATTGAAATAACATCATTTTGAAACAAAAAATCTCCATTTAACAAATTATTTCTAACAAATTCTATTAGGTGAGGAACATCAAATATTGCGTAATATTTTTTATCATTTAAAATAAAATTTGGGTTTGTAACTGAAATATTCGCATTTAAACTGAGATAACAGAGACGATTGGCTGCGATGCTTTTTATATAAGACACTAAGTTTCCTTTTTAATTTAATTTTTGTTGGTGTCTCCTCCACTTTACTGTTAGCACGACTATCTTCTAGGGTACTGATGTCATCCTCGTCACTTATATGTGATATAGTTGTGGATGGTGATATTTCCCGTTTCCTTTTCGTAGGTGTGACAAAACATACCTCATCAAATGGCAGCATATGGCAACCATCACTTGTAGAAGCAATATTGAATTCATCATAATTTGCTGAAGGGGAAGGGACTTATGTATGATTTACCATGATCCACTACCTTAACATTTTCAATACCATTGTATGGTAGAGGAACAGCGGTCAAGGATATACCCTTCGATAAAAGATATTTTCCATCAAAATGTGATCCACAAAGGAATTCCTTCTTGAGAGATTTTGGACTCAAATTGGACAGTTCAAAGTTACCTAAAAACATGTAAAAATATAGTTTTCTTGTTAAAATGTGTGGTTTCTTGCATTAATAAAAATAATGATTATTCTAATCAATATTTAGATAAATATCTAGAGAACAGAAAACAATTTGTGTTTCAGATGAAATTTCCAATAATATCTCAGGGTAGTTTGTACTGTTGGTCTTTGGTTTACTTGATTAGTTTAAAGTTTTTTCGATATTCGGAAGGTTCTTAAATAAATATGTAGTTGTTTTACTTCCTTTTCAAACAATAAAATTTACAGAGAAATTAGTAACATTTATCTTATTTGAAGACAAAACCTGCCAATTTAGGGCCACCTTTATATAACGGCCAAAATTCCCTATTTTTTGTGGGCGTTTTTGACAGGTGACAGCTATAATAGGTATGTATAACAATATAATTTTAATAAAAGAATTTTCTAACCTAAACATGTTATTATAAACTTATGAAATACAATTGTTTTAATTCTCTTTCTATCTGTATTGTATAATTTTAGGTTTCTTCACATAAAGAGTAATGGTACTGTGCTGGCCACCAGGCTGTAAGCATTATATTGCCAGAAAGAACTGTAAGTTTTATAGATTTCCAAAGGATCCAAAAGTGAGAAGCAAATGGATGAAACTGACAAGGTATCTACATAATGATAAATATAACATTTTATTTTTAGTGTTTATACAATATTTGTAGAACAATAGAACCAGATCCCGGAACTTTTTGTGTAGCTGTCATTTTATGGATGGAGAAAAGAAAATTATCCCAATTTTTTATTGTACATGATTAATCTTTGGGAACAAGGTAGAAGCAAACTTGTACGTGTTCATTGTATGTTTGATTTTATACTGTATATATCGATCTCCCTATAACATATACATTATTATTTGTCATTACAGATCTTTCGCTTTACATTTTTTACAAGTTGCTGTAATAGTATATTAAAGTATAAGTGGATTAAGAGGTCTTTCAAACACGCGCGATTTTTCGAGCACGACGGCGCAGCCGAGTACTCGAAATAGAGCATAAAATATTATTATTATATTATTACTACAAAAAAATGGAAGTCCATCCTCGATGCCCAGCCAAGTTTCGTGAACGTCAAATAGTATTTATTTTTAGTTGACGTTACGGGCCTGTCAGATCAATAATCAAAAAGTTTCTTTCTTTATATTTAAAGGGAAACAATGTATATATGAATATATAAATACATTTTGCAGAAAAAACCAAATAAGACATTGGTTCCCAATGATAATATAAAATTTAAAAACTAATAAAAAAAGTTGTCATTGATACTTATGTTTCTCATGTTGTTGTTTTTACCATGGGGACTTTAAAAAACGCACGTGTTTGAAAGTTCGATTTAAACACGCTGACGCGTGCTTTAAAAAGGTAATATGAGGCATCAATAAAAAAAATGATTTTTTAAACGTTTGCTGTTTTAAATTGAAATTCCTTACTGTATCTTACTTTCCTCTTTCTATTAACTGTAAGCAATTGTATTACAAGTAAATATTTCTCTGTGTAATAAAGAAATTTGGAAACATTTTTGTTTATATTATTGGTTTTTAGATAAAATTGAATATGTTTACACATGTAGTTGAAAAAAGAGCCTACAGATCAAGTAAAATTTGAAAGCAACCAACAAAAACTCTGCACCTCATACAAATATGATTTGATTGAGGCAAAGTTGTGACATGATGTTCTGAGTTTTCAGACTAAATGTCATACTTCCAATCATGTAAATTTGCAACGTTTCCTCAATTTAATTTTCTTAGGATGAAGCAAAAATTTATAATTATGAAAACATTTTATTATGTTAATATAAACAGTACAAATATGTAAAGGTAGAATGTTATTAAAACATGTACATTTTTCTCCCATTCTCGATGTCGAGTAATTCCCACAATAATGTCACTTTGTATCCATAATATTAAATAGCGCATGTCCTCTCATGCAATATGTAATACACCTTGTAGCTGGTGATAATAGTTATATTTTTCAGTTATCACTATTATATTATTACGAAATTATTTTCATCAAAATGAATTATGTAATTTCTGTCCTTTGTGAGCGGTTTTAATTTTTCTTCATTGGGATACTTGAAAGGATACTTCACTTCAATTAAGCTGTTTTCATTAACAAACCCATATTATCATTAAAAAAGGTTTCATTTCGATTTACTAGCTAATTTTTTAGAAGCACTCTTATTCTTTTTTGACTTATTTTTAATCTGAATACAATGTATCATTTAATAATTTTATTTTTCAATTTATGACAATCGAGTATATTTAGAACTAAATTTTCTTCACACATTTTTTTGACATAAAAATCTTGCCAATTGTCTCTTCTGGTTTTAATGAGCTACTGCCTCCTTCTTTCAGGATCTTTTGGAAAGTGTTTCATAATAAACCCCTTTCTTGCAGAATTACTGCAATTTACATCAGCACAGCCAGGCATTGTCCTATTACAAATAAAACAAAATACTTTTTAAAAGACTTTAATTCTTATGCAACGTTTTATAGATCTAAGAGGTTTTAGAAATAACAAGAAACAACTGGTAAAACTCGAGAATAAATTTATGTTTTAATTTAATCGATGAATTCAATGTCTAAAACTATGCTCAAAATCCATTGTAAGAACCAAATTTGGTTATTAAAGGCAAATATTCATATTTATTTGAATATTTTGTTACTCTAAACCATATATAAATAAGTCTTCAGTCCAGAATTTTAATAAATATCACTTAAACACCAAATTTTGCACAAAAACCTTTAAGAACCAAAAACTGTGGTAAGAACACAAAATAGAACCAAATGGTAAATAAACAAACATTTAGCAAACTAATGCCGGCCGATACCACGTGACATAGGTAACCAATCACTAGGACGACCATAATTTTCGCCACTGTCTTGTATATAGTCACTGTAGTTCTAATTGTCGTCAGTGATATCTAGCGTTTAGTAAAATAATCACTCAAAATAAACAGGCATCTTTCCAAATTCGCAGTGAAATAATTGATTCAGCGCCATCTGAACGATTAGTCCAGCTTTCACAATACGCCATCTCTACGTTTAGTCCAAAATTACGAAAAACTATTAAATTATTAGTCCATAATTATGGTTGATAGACTATTTCTTTTCTTAGACAATGATACAAGTGACCAAATTTATAATTGGATATTGTTCAGGGCGTCTCACAGGTGAACCCTATTGATTTTCAGCTTACCAGAGCCAGTAAAACGGGTCCTATAGGTAAATACAGATATACTACATTTTTGGTAGTTTTTGGTGAAATTTTGGTTTTAAGCACGATACAGCCTCCCGAGTGTATAAGTGCGGAAACGTTAGTTTTAATCTTTAAAATCGTTAATTTTTTATTGTTAAGTGATTATACCCCTGATGTAATGTGCAAATGGCATAAAATAATATTATTATAGTGGATTGATAACAATTCGTGGCTGAACTGTCAAATATCATCAAGTATCGTCCATAAATAAAATAGCGGTATCATCCGCATAATTCAATAAATTAACAGATAACTGCGAGGTTTATATATAATTAAGGTAAGTTGTCAACAATACTGGAACTAGCACATTTCACTATGGCAAACCATGGGTAACTACTTGTTCGTCACTTAAGGTATTATACATTTTTACCATTTGTTTACGGTTGGACAAGTAATCTGCGAATATTTCATTAGGTGACCCTCTTACCCCTACATCCGCCAACGTATCCAACATCTGTATATGACCTACAGTGTCAAAGGCACTGGCAAGATCCAGGAACACGCACAGATGATGTTTACTCCCTCCAGACATCCAGTAATTCCATCAACTAATTCACTGATCGCATCCCCCGTGGACAAGTCGTCTCTGAAACCACATTGCTTTTTAGACAGTCCGTTATTATCATTGAAAAATTGTGTGAAATGAAAAAATTGAGAAATCTGATTGGTCGATAGCTGTGTGTTAATGTCTACCTCACATTTTGAGTTTGACTTTTGAATTGTTAGCAAGTGAAAGAGCGAACTGTAGAGAATTATTGAATTTTCTGTGATTGTTAGTCTGATATGCATAAAATTCAAAACTTCGTATCTACTAATGAACATAAAATTGTCAACAACGGTCTTGAAGTATTAGTTTAGTTTTAAAATTGTAGTAACCCTACCATAAACATATATTTACAAAATAAATACTACCTCTGCGTTGTTCGTGGTCCTCGGAAAAATATCGAGTATAACATGTGTTGAAAATTAGATTTCACTCGTTTGCATAAGCCACTCGCCTATGACTCGTGGCTCAATTCTGCAAAACTCGTGTGAAATCTTTCATTTTCAACATTTGTTATACAAAATACTATTTTTCACTATTTAGCAATGAGATTAGTGTTTTCCAAAAACTAACAAAATCATTTTACTGGTATTATTATACATTTTTATTATTTGTTTACGGTTGGACAAGTAATCTGCGAAAATGTCATTAGGTGACCCTCTTACCCTTACATCCACCAACGTTTCCAAGATCTGTATATGACCTACAGAGTCAAAGGCACTGGCAAGATCCAGGAACACGCACTGATGAGGTTTACTCCCTCCAGACATTCAGTAATGCCATCAACTAATTCACTGATATCATCCCCCGTGAACAAGTCTTCCCTGAAACCACATTGTTTTTCAAACAGTAGGTACGTTATTATCATTAAAAAATTTCATTAATTTCTTCTTTAATTTTTTTCGAATATTCTCTTATTCTTGTTTTGATCTGCCCGTTAATAACAAAGTTCCATGACAATGACCCTCTGGGACAACACTCATAAGTTTGCTTTTGCCCTTATTCGGGAGCCTACTAGGTACTAAGTCCTGTTGAGCACGGTGCTATATTTGTGCGGGTGCCACCTAAAATGCCTTTTGGGCACTTCCGTTCTGAGACTGGCTTAGAACATCCACTGAGATAAGCTGACATTTTTCTATGTCATGATAGGTTAGGTACTTTCATGTAAACCTTATCGGCTGGTCGCCGGTAATATTTTTGCTTTTTCATTTAAATGTTATTCATGTGTTGTAAATATTGGCTCTTATTAAACGTGTACGTAGTTAGTTATTTTAAGTTACCTTATTGCTCATGATATTGTTACAAAATATGCAAAGCTTATTTATTAGTTGTTGAGTGGAATGAATTTGGTTTATTATGGCGTGTTTTATTTTATTATATAATTAATTTGTTCAGTTTTCTTTACATAAAATGGTAAAATAATTACTGATTTATGCAATTAATGAATGAAAAAAGGGAAGTAGTGAAAGTACATAGTTCGCGCTTGCGTGATTGATGGTCTAAACTCAATCAAACATGCGTTCCCAAATGTATTTCACCGACCCCCCGTATATCAATTTATAGCGCTAATATTTGTATGAATGTTTATCAAGTATGTGTCGGTATCATGTAATGTTCAGTTGATGCAATACTTACTGTAATGGGACAGTGGAGAGTAGATACACCTCTCAACCAGATATTACGATCTAGCAGTGTTGCCGATATGCGAAAATATTCTTGCATCTAAAGTTATCCCACTAGTTGGAGAGAACATGTTATATTACAAAGAAACTGATGAAAATGAGTAATTTTTGAATATCATTAGTTGTTCGAAAATTATTTCTATTTGATATTGTAGCTTCCCTGTACGTTAGTATAAGGGTAAAAGCCAATTACCGTGGTTTGAAATTAAGCCTACTCAGAACTGAGACTGGAATGCATGGTTCCTCAGATATAATACAATGAAATATGCAAGTCAGCCAATTTGATGGATAACTGTTACCAAGAGTGTATATAGTTCGGCTATCTAGGCACGTATAATGGTGAATCCTTTCATTTACAAAGTTAGATGAATATGAGGAATTAGTAGGGTATACGAGGTAGGCGAGAACAGTTTCTTATAATATTTTAAGTGAGATTATTTTCAAATATCACAATTTTATCTCAATGGATTAAATTCAATATTGTGAAGTAAAAAGTTATTTGTTTATCTCGTTGCATGTGCCAATGCTCTGGTTTAGGAAAAGAAGCAGTTCTCAAATACATTGTAAATAAAAAATGAATATTTTATTAGCTAACTATTCAAAAATACGAAGTTATGTTTTTATTATAAATACAGAAATACCAAACAGGTATTAATAATAAGACTTAAACCATTACTCTGCATAAATAGTATTTGTTGCTATCAAAAATTGATGTTTCAACAACACTCGAAAGAATTTCTAACTATTGATTCCAACACAAAAAAATTGCCTGACTTATGCCACTATAACTGAGAAGCCAACTTTCAAATTGCATTTTGTCCATTTCAGCAAATTTTCAGGAGAATTAAAATGCTAATCGCGAGAAAACACGTGCTTGGTATAATAATAATGGCATCCGTTATGAATATCTTTGAAACAATAAAAATTGAACTGTTGGATATAAAGCAATTTCTTTGTCTTGGTTAGCGTTTTGAATGTCACAAAGTCAAATAAATATTGCATAGATATATAAAAAAGAGTATTTGTGGAATTTTTATTATTTAACAGTAGTATAAGGGAACAGAACTGGTATATTAGTAGCAAGATAAACCTTAGGCTAAAAAATATTTATAAATATGTTTCCATTTAACCTTGTAAACAAATTCATCGTCTTCAGCGCGTTCACACACACTTTGATATCCCCTTTTTGCTCTTGAAGATCGTCATTTTCACTGTTCGCCGCAACAGCTGTTCCAAAAATTCATCATCCATTTCAACTCCGGATTTGTGTCATTCAGAAAGTTCAATTTTATCCAGACGCTTATGAGGCTTTAGAGTTTTTTTGCAGGATCATCAGTTTGACATAAAACTTCAGATTTAATCGCAATCCCTAAGTCAGGCCTCTTCTTAATGATTGTTCTCTTACTTGAGCTAATTCCTAAGATTTTTTTAAATGATCTGAAGCATTTTTAATATCTACAAATCAAGTAAGTCAGTTCCAAGTTTTCTGATTTCTCACAATTTTGAGTAAATATCTCAATATTTTTCAGGAGTTTTATAACCGCATGGCGTCTTAAAATCTTTGCCATCCTTCCAATTCCAAAAATTCTATATGCAGGGAGGTATGAATGTCCACGCATCGTTCTTGAAGCGAAGTTATGTAGCAACATCATGAAAAAATGGATAGTAAAAATATTGTTATTTCGCTCCCCTCGGAAAGAACTCTACTGCCATTCTGCTTACATGCCTCAGCCATCCTATTCTTGGTGCCTCCATATGATGCGTTGTGTCTGGATATCCATAAACTTCCCCAACTTCATTATTAGTTAGTATTAACTATAACCCATCTTCTAGCTTTTTGCCTCCAAACATTTTTCTGAGGTTAGTGTTTTAAATGAAACTCACGGTTTCTAGTTAATTCCACAATATAATAAAAATTGTTGAAAATTATAAAAAATTGACAATTGTTTCGATAAATCAATATCATCGTCATAATAACAGAAGTTACATTTCATTTGGTGCCTACCTGATGTTAAGTAGTTATTTTTGGCTAGACCAAGAAGTGACCTTGTGATTGACTTAATATATGTTAATAGAAAAAAGAAGAAGTTGTGATATTACAAATATTGAAGCTTAGATATTATTAGCCCTATCGTGATATCCTGGATATCATTTTTCCAATTAAGATCAGTATAACTTTGCAATGATATAGAAAACCAGGAAAACTATATCTGCTGATCTTTACAATTATCACTTAAGAAGACAGTTTATTAGTGGAGAACTCCCTAGATTTAACTGTTCATTAACAACTCCATATTGTGGGTTTCTTAAATGTCATCTAATTTCCAATTTTTCAAAGAAATCCAGTTCTTGTTTCTTTTCACAAATATGCAGCACTTCTAGTTTTGTGTTAGTACAAAATTGATGAATGTAAAAACAAAAATACCACAATTAAAGAAGTCAGGTATATATAAACTCAAATGTCCAGAATGTAATGCTGTCTGTTTGGGTCAGACCCTTAGGAATTTTGAAATCCGATACAGTGAGCACTTACGAGCATACAGATTAAAACAACCAGATAAATCCCACTACGCAAAACATCTACTTGACATCCAACATTCATTTACACCTAACACAAAACTAGAAGTGCTGCATATTTTGTGAAAAGAAACAAGAACTGGATTTCCTTGAAGAATTGGAAATTAGAAGACATTTAAGAAACCCACAATATGAAGTTGTTAATGAACAGTTGAATCTAGGGAGTTCTCCACTAATAAACTGTCTTCTCATGTGATAATTGTAAAGATCAGCAGATATAGTTTTCCTGGATTTCTATATCATCGCACAGTTATACTGATCTTAATTGGAAAAATGATATCCAGGCTATCACCATAGGTCTAATAATATCTAAGCTTCAATATTTGTAATATCACATCTTCTTCTTTTTTCTATTAACATATATTAAGTCAATCACAAGTTAGGTCACTTCTTGGTCTAGCCAAAAATAATTACTAAACATCAGGTAGGCACCAAATGAAATGTAACTTTCGTTATTCTGACGATGATATTGATTTATCGAAACAATTGTCAATTTTTTAGAATTTTCAACAATTTTTATTATATTGTGGAATTAACTAGAAATCGCGAGTTTCATTTAAAACACTAATATGAGTAGATTCCACCAAGTAAGGGTCGAGACAGTTAATTTTATTTTTCTGAGGAGCTATCTCTCCCATATTTCAACATTATTCTCAGTCTTTTGTGTGAGTATCCAGGATTCGCAACCATAAAGTACTGTTGGCTTAATTATCGTTCTGTATATTCGCATCTTTGCTTATTTCGAGAGTACATCGCATCAATTTCAATAAATTACTTTTATCTATTTAATCTTATTCGTCATTCTTTTTGTCAATTGTTACCCCCATGTTATCAAATCTCTTGACTTTCTCGAACTTATATGCCTGGCTGTCTGTTCTAAAAGTAACTTTCTTCAACCTGTCGATTGCGTTTGGTTTCATCTCCATATATTTTCTTTTTTGTATAAAGTCATATATCTTCGCTACATTTCCAAATTTATTAGTATTACTTCCAGCTCCTGTCTTCATCGATTAACCAAAGTAGCATCATCGGCATATGCCTGACATTTACAATGGTATAACATTCCTTTAGTATGAAGCTCAACTTTTCTTACAATATCTTCTAGCACCAAATTAAATAAAACCGTAGAGGTTTCAGTCCTTATCTCGAAACAAAACTTTTTGAGACCTCCTCTTCCACCAATATTTTCGATGATGATCTTTCAAGGGTTTGTTTTATCAACTTAACTAGTTTTTGTGGAACTTCTAGATTGCCCAATGACTCATACAATATCGATCTTATAACGGAGTCATAAGCCTGTTTAAAGCCAATAATCAATAAGTATATACTTAACTTTTATTCATAGCTATGATTTTGTATAATTTTAATTGTGAATATCTTATCTGATGTTTCCCTTCCTTGTCTGAAATCCCATTGATATTATCAAATTTCTTTGTTATATATTTCCGTATTTCGATTAATTCGTGCTAATACCTTATAAGTAACGTTTGATAATGATATTCCTCTATAATGTTCACAATAAGTCACCCTTATTGTGAATTGAGCAGATAATACTATTGTTTCATATGTTTGGTAGCTGTTCATTGCTCCATATTTTTCTTAATAATTCGCAGATTCTCTGTTGTAGTATTGCTCCATCTATTTTCAGGACTGTTATTTCATTTTCTTATCCGCTTTTATTATTAAATTATTTACTTCTTGCAATATTTGATCGTCTAATGGTTCCTTCATTTCTCTCTCTGGGGCCACTATATTCTAGATCATAATTCTCTGGTCCAATTTGCACCCTCTTGATACAAATTTCTGATCTCTTTAGTCTTATTCGGCTCCTCAATTTTTCTAAATTTTGCTCCATATATTTTCTAGTTTTCTGTCGGCATACTTGTTTTGAATTTGTTCTTGCTTTTTCATATTTTCTCCCATTTATGTCCGTATTTACTTTTGACACGACTAGCTGTGTTACAACCGGCAGTTGTTGATGCTGCAATATGTATTTAAGGCGTTTTTGATTCTTTTCGTGATCTCTGCTTCTTCATTGCCTGTATTTTCTATCTCTATTGCAAGATATTCAAATGTGCTCACCGTTTTAATCCTCTGTCTTTCTATTTCTATATTTATTGCTTGTTGTTTGAGTGCCATAACTACAGTCTTTTCTTCATTAATTCTCATACCGTACTACTTTAGTGTATTGTTCCAGATGTCGAAGTTTTTCTGTAGATATGGGAGATTTTCTGCTAAAAGGGCTATAGCATCTACATATGCTCCCTTTTATATGTATATACGCAATTGATATACAAGATATCTCTACATAATATGTACAGTGCGTCCATAAAGTAACGCATAAATTCATTAATAGCTAAATAAACAATAATATTAAAAATTCCTGAAACAGGTCAATTTTTGATTTTAATTTACTGTTTTTTCAAATTATAATGTTATTTACAGGGTGAACCATCTTCGTGTGATGACGTCATCGCCATTTTTTTTTAAGTGGAACACCCCAATTTTTTTTCGGTTTCCGGATTTCCCTTTATGAGTTGATTCCAAAAATGTATAACACTTCCTTTCAAGTTGGTATAGGGTGGAGGAACATAAAAAAAATTAGATTACCTACAAAATAAGAAATAAAAGAATAAACGTAATAAACACATTAAATGAAATTACGTATTTACTTACTACTACTTTAAACACCCCGTATAATTTTTAACATTGTATTTAACAGCTTAGTAATCCAAGCCCCTCGACTAAAATTTTTATTGTTTGAAATTTTTTTCTGTCATTTTTTATCATTTGCCGGTAAAAACTGTCAACAACGTTAAAGTACATTTCTGTTATTGTTAACTCTGTAAACAAGGTACGTTTATGTGAAAACTATCTACAAAGAAATTTATCATATCATAATTTTGCAACTTCTTTAACAAAATGAGGTTAACTGAAAGTGAGAGGATTGAAATATTAATGATGATTGGTATTGGCGACAGGATGCGGAGTCAACAAGAGGTATGCAGATTATTTCATGAGATGCACCCAGATCGTGAACCCATTTCACAATCTACTGTGAGCAGAATAGAGCAAAAATACAGAGAATTAGGACATGTAAGGGATGCACCAAAGCCCGGTAGAACAAAAATTAATGAAAATATTCAAGAAGACATAATTTTGTCGGCAATAGAAAATCCACACTGCACAGTGCGAGGATTATCTAGGGATTTAGGTATTGGAAAGTCTTCAGTAGCAAACATTTTTAAAAAGGTAAAATATCATCCTTATAAAGTACGACTTATCCACGAATTTTCTGAAGACGATTTTGACCGAAGAACTGAATTCTGCGAGTATATGATGAACCAAAATAATTTCACTGACAACGTTTTATTTTTGGACGAGGCAACGTTTTATTTGAACGGCCATGTTAATAGGCAAAACACCCGTTATTGGTCTGATGAAAATCCACACTGGATACAAGAATGCCATACGCAAAGACCACAAAAAATCAACGTATGGGCTGGTATTGTGAGAAATACAATTATTGGTCCATATTTTTTTGACGAAAATTTAACAGGAGCATTGTATCTGGATTTCCTACAAAATACAATGATTCCTGATCTGATCCAGCTTTTTCCTGATATTCAAATACCCAACAATCTAGACCGTGGAATCTGGTTTCAACAGGATGGTGCACCGCCACATTTCGCTGTAACTGTGCGCGAGTTTTTAAACAGGACCTTTCCACAACGGTGGATAGGAAGAAAGGGAACAGTGGAATGGCCCGATAGATCCCCTGATCTTACCCCATTAGACTTCTTTTTATGGGGTTATTAAAAATCTAAAGTTTATACTAATAGACCTGACAATATCCGTGATCTAAAAGACCGAATCAGGCAAGAAATGCAGAACATAACACCCGCTATGCTACAAAATGTTAAAGAAGAATGTAATGTCCGTTTCTGTCATTGTCTAGCAGTCAATGGAGAACAATTTGAACATTTATTGTAAATTTTCTTTTGTTTCTTTTTGGTAGTAAATCACAGTAATTTCATAATTATGTAATTACAATTTTTGTATTTTTTTCCACCCTGTACCAATTTGAAACAAAGTGTTATACATTTTTGAAATCAGCTCATCAAGGGAAATCCGGAAATCGAAAAAAAATTGGGGTGTTCCACTTAAAAAAAATGGCGATGACGTCATCACACGAAGATGGTTCACCCTGTAAATAACATTATAATTTGAAAAAATAGTAAATTAAAATAAAAAACTGACCTGTTTCAGGAATTTTTAGTATTATTGTTTATTTAGCTAATAATGAATTTATGCGTTACTTTATGGACGCAGTGAATATAGTTTTTAGCTTTCTCCTAGTTTTTCTTAACCCTAGAAAGCTTACGGGGGTGTCCAGTAACCCCAGCCAAATTTTAATTAATAATTATTAAAAAACCGTAACACTGGCAACCATGTGTTTTCTGCTATGTATCGGTATCCCGGTGTTCTATTTATAACGCGTGTGGCAGTACTGTTTGTTTTATGACGCAGTGAGTTCTGTCGCGATCGGGGTGACGTGTAACCCCAAGTAAGCAATAAGCGTTGTTTAAAATATTGAAGATAAAAAAAACTTTCCATGGCTGTTCGACCAGGTGACCCAAAATTCGAGGAAACTGTGCTAAGGTGGTATGAGGAACTTGAAAGTCAATATGATTCTGATAATGAAGGTACAGATTATGAAGATAATGTGTCAGTACAATCAGATTCAGACAGTATTGTATCTATCGAAGAAGAGGAATACGAAGACAGAGAAGATATTATAGATAAAAATAGAGAGAATAAAGCTGAAGACATAGATAGTGAAAAAGATCCTCTTCAACCAAAAAAGTTCAGAGGAAAGAATGGTTATAGCTGGTCTGCAGAACCACCAAGTCGTACTCGAACTCCTCAGCGAAATATTGTCTTTCGACTTCCAGGCCCGAAAAACGATGCTAGGAATATAACAACAATATTGGATTCGTGGAAACTGTTCTTTAGTGATGAAATTATTATTTCCATCGTTGTATACACTAATCAAGAAATAGGTAGGCAAAGACAAAAATATTCTAAAGATTGTCGTTATGTAAATGACACTGATTCCATTGAAATTATGGCATTATTTGGTTTACTGTATATTGCAGGCCAAAAAAAAGACAATCATCAGAACTCAAAAGAAATGTGGTCAAAGTTTGGACCAGAAATATATCGTTGTATAATGAGCGAAACCAGGTTTAGGTTTTTGATATCCTGTATAAGATTTGACGATAAACGAATCAGAGATCCCCAAGACAAATTTGCCCCTATACGTACTATATGGGAACGATTTATTTCAAACTGTACTAAAAATTATACGCCCCATAGTTATTGTACAATTGATGAGCAGCTGTTGGGATTTAGAGGAAACTGTCCATTTAGAGTCTATATTGCTTCAAAACCTGATAAGTATGGACTCAAAATAATGACAATGTGTGATTCACGCACGTTCTATATGGTGAGTGCTATTCCATATATTGGAAAAATAAAAAGACCAGATAAAGAACCTGTGCCAGATTATTATGTGAGAACATTGACCGAGAGTATCCATGGAACAGGGAGGAATATTACAATGGATAATTGGTTTACCTCTATCCCATTGACCGACAAAATGTTAACGGAATTCAATCTGACTATTGTAGGTACCATCAGAAAAAACAAACCAGAAATTCCTTTATCTTTCCTCCCAAGTAGGGAAAAAAAGAAGGTACTTCTCAGTTTGCATTTAGTAATAAAAAAACTTTGGTTTCTTACACACCGAAAAAAATGAAGTCAGTATTATTATTATCCAGCATGCACAGCGGAAAGGTAATTGACGAAAATAGCAAACCTGAAATCATAAACTTCTACAACTCAACAAAAGGAGGGGTGGATACATTTGATCAAATGATGCACACTTCATCTGTCTCCAGAAAAACGCGTAGATGGCCACTACGATTTTTTTATGGAATGCTGGATCAAGCAGGAATAAACTGCGACGTGATACACCAAATTGTAAAAGGTAACAGAAAAAAGAGTACTCGCCGAACATTTTTATTTGATCTTGGATTTGCTCTGGCTAAACCTCACATGGAAAGACGTTTAACCAAAAATCTGCCTGGTGATTTAGCATCATCCATTAGGAACATACTTGATGTGAAAGATGAGCCTAGACCTGAAGGAGAACCTCCAAGAAAACTTTTAAAACAGAAGCGGTGTTTTTTGTGCGCAAGAACAAATGACAGAAAAACCAAAACTGCCTGCGGGAAATGTTCAAAACCAATTTGTAACGACCATAGGGTGGAAATATGTTTAGAATGTTTGAAATAAAAGTTTTTTGTTCAAATACTGCAATTTTTTTTATTTATTATGCCTATTTTAATTGTTTTTTTTTGGGAGGGGGTTATCAGTAACCCCATGTAAGCATTTAAAGGTGTATCTTTTACGTAAGCACTCTAGGGTTAATTTTAATGTCTGTCGGCAACATTGTAATTTAAACGAAAGAGCTTACTGTAAGCATATTCATATTTATTACGTTTATGACTGTAAGAACTTAACTTATAAAACATTCCTATTTCTATGGATAAAACCTTTGAAATTAACTTGTTTTTGTTAGGTTTTATTTCTGAAAGATCTGAATTAATATTATTGTAACATATATTTCACTTACTGATTGGAATAGAATTTTCTTCAAACGGTTATCTGTATAACATTTTTATGGAAACACATTGACTACTTTTAACACTTTGATTTTGATTGCATCTCCCAAAATTTGGGTTATTTTGCAGGTTACAATTCCAATGATTATCACTTTTATTTATTTGACACATTTGAATTTCTCAGTATTTCTTGAGACTTTCTATCTCCACCTCTATTTTCAACAAGTTGAGATCAATTTCTATTTTCTGGCATATTGTATTTATACGCCTTTGAGAAACGCTAAACAAAGCTCGAAATAGTTTCTGGCATACCTGGTTTTTACTGCATTTTATAAATAAGATCCTGGAAAAAAAAGAGAGATCAAGAGTAAAATACTATTTTTGAGACCCTACACTTCAAAATGGCTACTTACAAAATAATTTACAGAAAAATTATGAGATTTTCCATCTTGTTTACGACTTCGTTTGCGCTTGGGTTCTTTAATTTCAATGTAGCTTGTAAATATGTTGTTCTAGGTAATTTTGTTGGGATGTTCAAACAAAAGTTGACAAACAGTATGTTCACCTTCTAGAACTTCCATTTAAAATAACAACTTCTACTGTTAAAAAATAATATACCCACATCACAACACACTAGAAGATTTTCGAATGAAATTAACAAATATACCTTCACAATGCATTATATCCATTGTTTTTGTACAAAATGCATTTTGAAAGTATAGTTGACTAAATTCCGTTTGTTTACCTAATGGTTTTTCCCTTTTAAAACACGAACATTTAATGCACATTGGACGTCAAAGTGGTTACAAAAAGATACTGTTTTGACCTTAAGGCTAGACTTCAGTACTATGAAAATGGACGTAAAATGCTGAAATTTTGAGGAAACTTTCAAGGCGTATTTTGAAATTTGAAAGAGAGGTCGCACTCTACATATCATCTATCCGTTAAGTTGCATGGCGCTACGAGACCCTTTTTTAAAAAAACGCTTTTGTTTTCGCGTAATTAATTAAAATATTGAAAACAAATAATCCATTTTCCGGCTACATTTTTAACTTTTTCCACGCAAATTTTAGACCAAAAGAAAGAGCTCGTTAAACTTGATGGCGCTACGAAACCCTTTTTTGATTTTCCTCCACATTTGATGTTAATTAGGCTGAATTGGGTCTTCAATTTTACGGCCCTAATCCTATAAAGCGTTTACCTCTTTAGATATTGAATTTTAAAATTGAAAAAATTCATTTCAGCATAGCTACTTGTTAAATTGATATTATAATTTCACCTTTATTAATTAGAACACATTTAGTATTATTTATTAAATTTAATTTTATGGAATAAATACCCGCAATTATTTTGTTTTCAATTCTATTACCAATATTTTAAAATATTATCCGGTTACTACATTTAATTTATTCCCTTATTTATATTTATGTCTTTAGTTTCAACTCATTTCCACGTCACTTTAGAGGTAGAGTAATAAACGAGTTTTTTTAATGTGGTATCTCCGGTAGACCTAATCCACAATGACAACATGAGATAAAAGCACTACGAAACTAAATCCATCGCCAATAATTTTAACTTACTTTAAATGATGCATTATCATTGAAGATTCGAACCCTTCTAATATTATTTTGCTTTCCATGGATGTGTTGAGGTTCCATTCCAACTTTTAGAGCACTCATGTTCCTTACCTTTTTTCAATGATTTATGCATTTTACTTTGCAAACAAAATTTATTTTTAACACCTACATATCAAACAATTAGAGTTCTTGCGCTTATAATGCATCCTACGCCCGACAATGCATTATAATTGATATTATATCACCTTTTACTCCAAGCGCCATCAACTACTACAGCTATTACTGGTACCCCGTTAATTAATTCACCAGCGTCAACCGCTAATTTATATGGATAGGGTACGTTTCGCCGGTGTCGATTCGCCGACAGGTACGTTTCGCCCGGGAATTTTTCACCGGTAACGTTTCGCCAGCAGTGCATTTACGAAATAACTCAATTACACACAAGTATTTAACATGAAAGTATCTTAGAAAATATATTATGTACAAACGTGTTATAAAATAAACGGTTTTAAGGGTTAAAACTAACTTTTCCGCATGTGTGGCCCTGAACAATATTCTATCATAATATTGTTACTTGTATACACTTCGGGGGATGTATCGTGCTAACAAACCGGAATTTCCCCAAAAATAATCAAAAATTCAGTATATCTGGATTTATACGACCCCCTGTACTCGCTCTAGTCAACTGAAAAAAATCAATAGGGTACATCTGTGAGACACCTTGAACAATATTCAGTCATAAAATTGATGAATCGTATACTCTCTGGAGGCTGTATCGTGCTAACAAACTGAAAATTCTCCAGAAATGACGAAAATTTGGTACTTGAAGTACCATAGCACCCCTTGTACTGGCTTAACTGAGTTGAATATCAATAGGCTTCATCTTTGAGACGCTCTGAATAATATCGAATCAGAAAATTGTATATACTCCGGAGGCTTTATCGTGCTAACAAACTGAAATTTCTCAAAAAAATACAAAATGTCGTACTTCAAGTACCATAGCACCCGTTGTACTGGTTCTGGTGAACTGAAAATCAATAGGGATCATCTGTGACATGTCATTAACAATATTCAATCATAAAATTGCTGACTTATTGCACTCCAGAGGCTGTATCGTGCTAACAAGACATCTAAGGAAAAGTGGCCGACGACAACGACGACGACGACACAGGATTTGTTTTCTAAAAACCGTTTTTTCGTGTTGTTTTTGATGGGAAACGTAAAAATAATTCAAAAAAAAATATGTCAAAATTCCAACTTTTTTTGGGGTAAACCAATACTTTTCTCGCATATAGAAAGGTTGGGCGGAAAAGTAAAACTGTATTTTAGATCATTTCAAAATTGTGAGCTAACCCTCGCAAAAAATTTCCAGCAACTAACTTTTCGTAAAAAATGTCCCTATCTTTTTGAATCTTCTTCAGTTCCGAAATGATTTTCCAAATTGTGGGGTGCTGCGAGCCCAGTTGTGCTTGAATTCTTCTGTGCGCAGCCTCTACGATATTGTTAGTTTTCTAAAAAACACATCTTTTATTATTTTTAATAATTTTGGTTACATTATTTTACCTCTATTGCATTCAAAACCCGGTTATGTAAGTTCCAAGTTTCTGGTGGAAAATTTGGAATACGTCTACCAATTCCCATCCTATTGCTAACTCCCAAATAATTTGTTTCAAACCAGTTTGCAACAGGCAATAACGGCTCTTCCAGATGACCATAGAGTGAGTCGAATGAATCACTTAGATTTGGAACATGCACAAAACCCAATGCAGTGATCATTCTAGCTTGTAACGCAAAATCTCCATTATTTCGATATTCTCTAAAATAAAGTATATATAAATAAAAAATAAACGGTTTTAGAGATTAAAACTAACTTTTCCGCATATCTGGCTCTGAACAATATTCTATAATAAAACTGTCACTTGTATACACTTCGGGCGATGTATCTCCAAAAATAACCAAATATGTAGTATATCTGGATTTATAGGACCCGCTGTACTCGCTCTCGTCGGCTGAACATCAATAGGGTATATCTGTGAGACACCTTGAGCAATATTCAGTCATAAAATTGGTCACTTGTATACACTCTGGAGGCTGTATCGTGCTAACAAACTGAAAATTCTCCAGAAACGACAAAAATTTGGTACCTACTAAAAGTACCATAGCACCCGTTGTACTGGCTTTAGTGAGCTGAATATTGACAAGGTTCATCTTTGAGACGCTCTGAATAATATCCAATCATAAAATTGATCACTTGTATATACTCCGGAGGCTGTATCGTGTTAACAAACTGAAATTTCTCCAAAAATTACAAAAATGTCGTACATAAAGTACTATAGCACCTGTTGTACTGGCTCTGGTGAGCTGAAAATCAATAGGGTTCATTTGTGAGATATTTTGAATATTATTCAATCATAAAATTGGTGACTTGTGGAACTCCGGAGGCTGTATCATGCTAACAAACTGAAAATTCTCAAAAAATGACAAATATTTCGTACTGCAAGTATCATAGCACCCGTTGTACTGGCACTGTTGAGCTGAAAATCAATAGGGTTCAGCTGTGACATGTCCTTCACAAAATTCAATCCTAAAATTGGTGACTTGGTGTACTTCAGAGGCTGTATCGTGCTAACAAGACATGTAATGAAAAGTGGCCGACGACAACGACGACGACGACATACACACAGAATTTTTTTTCTAAAAACCATTTTTTCATGTTGTTGTTGATGGAAATCGTAAAAATAACTCAAACATTTTTTTCTAAATTACAACTTTTTTTGGGGTAAACCAATACTTTTCTCGCGTATTAGATAGGTTGGGCGGAAAAGTAAAACCTTGTTAAGTGTTCTTGTCCAATAACTTTTTTCAAATTTTTCACAAGGTGGGAAAAGCATCCATCAATAGACATTCCTGGAAATATTGCACGGAAAGCATTGTGTATTGCAAGCTCAAAATCGACTGACACTCTTGATGGATTTAATAAAGGCTCAGCATTTGGAGCATTTTTTCATAAGTTCTTTGTCTTTCATCTGGTAAAAGTATATACACGCACGGATGGATGCTTCCATAAATTTCACCCATTATAACAAACACCTGGGCAAATAACGTCGGTGCAACGCTAAAGGTGCCATCAAATACCACCTAGATGATGTTTTTAAAATGTCAATTCCTCGGCGTCTCCCAAATATTAATAAGCGTGGTAATTCTGGTTAATTATCTGCTAGTAAAAAACGTTCTGTTGTGTTACCACCGTCTGTGGAGTACTCTTTATATTCTTGAGGAATTTCTAGTTCTTAGGTGCAACGGGGGCCTGATTGATTACCTTCCGTGCTGTTTTCATTTGCATTTTTAAACTTCGATGAGATAGGTAAATTCCGGTTGCAGAAATGGTGAGTGTTTGTTGACAGTTATTTATGATCACAGTAGCAGTTTCTTGGCTTTCAACTGCTCTCTTTTTAAGGGATGTAACCATTTTGGACACCTATATTTATAAAATAAAGATGAATTAATTTATCTAGTTAAGACTTCATGATAAATCACTAATTTAAAAATGACAAGATTTTACAAGTGAGTAATAAATTAAAACATATTATATTTACGTACCTCTACTTTGGCGGCTGAAGCATCATGTACGTGATGTCCAACTTTGTTAATTATTTCATTATTTAATGATAAGTGCACTCTCTCTTTACATTGTTATTCACCATTTGCACTCAAAGAATAAAAAAAAATACATAAAACCGTCTTCGCTAAAAAATCGGCCACTTCTTTTAGTCTCCATGACTGGCACTGCACTAAACTTGATGCAAAAGGTACCTAACTAATAATTTTAGAAACATTCTTCAAGTTTTGATGCACTTAATGGGTGGTGGTGGTAACATTTTTCAAAAGCATGTAGGTACTGGATAGACTTAGTAGGCGTGACTTAACATTATAATGACCTCTAATACCATTTGTTCGATAGTAGGCGCGACTTAACATTATATGACCTCTAATACCATTTGTTGGATATCCCCATTTGTATATCGGTTAATCCGACAACCCTTCAAAGTACAATACAACTTTAATCTGATTTTGGGTTTGCAATTTGTTCTACTTAGTAAGATTACTGGGAAAAAAACATTAACGTTGTTATACAAGCTTAATTATACCTATTTATCCACCTTAACACTGCCTAATGGTTTCTTTTTCTGTTGTTTCTTTTAATTTGTGGGCACAATATCTGTGGAAGAGATAACTAAAGGAGCCCATTGGCGAATCGTGAGGTCAGCGAATCGTGCTACCGGCTAAACATTCCCGGCGAAACATTACAGGCGAAACGTTGCCGGCGAAGCGTACAGTTTCCAATTTATATTCTTCATTACCCGCTAGTATCATCACCTCTAACGCAATGTCTTTGGTGTTTTTTGTAACAACATTTTGACGCGACAAATGTGTTAGGAGACGTTGTATGAAGATTTGCACCACCTAAAACTGTGGATAACTGCTTATATCCAAGTTCCGCAGCTATCGTAACGCACACCAAAGCTTTATTTATGTCAGGCTCTTTTCACCGATAGTTGTACTCAATTTTTTTTTCTACGATCATACAAAACATTTTCATTTTCTAAACTATGTACTAGTGCAAAAAACACTTCGAATTGTCAATGGATTGGATCACATTAAGGAGTAAATATCTGAAAAAACAGAAATAGCTGCTCAAATTCTGGAAGGAGAACTAAAAGTAGGAGTACCGGAAGCTTCACAATCCGGAAAAGAGCTGTTTTAAGTAAAGAACAACATGATGAGAGATCCACAAGCAAAAATAAAATCAAAACTCACAAAATCAGTGGAAATGAAGTTTGTCCATTACTAATAATCGCTAATTGCGATATCAAAATTGAAATTATTTCAAAAATGTAAAATTTTCTAATAATATTTCATTTAAAAACATATTTATTTCGATCGTAGAAAAAATGCTCTGTATGACATGTGCAAAAAGCATATTTGTTGCACTCAGCATGGTTGCAGTTGCACTTCATGCATCGTGCAACAAGTAAGCACTTTTTGCACTAGTTACACAAATAACTATTGTAACACAGCATACGTTACATTTACAAGTAATTGTACTTTTTACTCCAAAGCGCTTTTCTTTTACTAAACATACATTGGATATATCTCAACGAAATAAAATATTGTGTTCAATGTGTTTTATTGCCGAAAATACGTACTCAAAATCTATTCGTAAACTAGTCATTTTAACTTGAACGTCAGTGCTTGTGCATTTGTAAATGAATTTTTTTGTATTTCAATAGAGTCGTCGGTTGACGAAGATGTATCTAATGAATAGTTTGCTGCAGGTAATGTTAACCGCCTTTTTTAAATTTTTGTAAATTTGTTTTCGACTTTTTCTCTTATCAGAAGTAGTGCAATGTTTTCCTGACCTTAATACCATTTTAAAAATTTTCGATAAATATAAAAATATAAAAACAATCAAATTTAAATAGTAACTAATGTCTAAATTATATCAATATAGTTATAAAATGTATTTTTTGTAAAACTACACAAATGTAACAAACTTACCAATTCCATAACACAATATGCTCACAAAGAACGCACGTGAAAATTTAAAAATTTACAACTTGAATATTCGGATATAGGTACAACGAAGTCACAATTGATCAATGGTCAAAATTCTGGACTGAGTGAATCTATGTCCAACGAAATAGAAGGGGTAAACAGAAAAACTGTGTTTTTATTGGTTGTCTTTGATTGTTGATCACATTGTGATAGATACTCATGGGAATGTGGGATACTCGTGGGAATGTATTCAAGATGAATTAATAGTTCCCTTTAAATTTGAATTTAACTTGAACAATAATATTTAGTTTAGTTTTTCCTAACAAGGATGCAACAAAAATCCAGGAAACCATTTAATTAGACCGGTGCCAGCGATGACTCATAAAGCAATTGACCCCACTTACATAACCACCTAAACAGTTGAACGATGTGCCTAAACATGAAGTTGAATGAAAAAACATCATCCTAAATAAACAATAATTCTTAATAATAATATAAGTTTTTACTTCTTTAATATCAATATCGCAAATAATGGCTTTTGACCACCTTATATAAAATAATTTTTTATGTCACCGCATAGAACGTAAAAAGTTAGGATAGGGATATACGCATGCAGTTTTTCGCAATTTTCAACTCCTCTCAACTCGACACAGTCACCCGAATGAAAAGATCCCTGATTATATCGATACTAATTAGCAAGTGTCACATATCGTTGAGATCAGCTCGTCTTGATGTTTCTAAAAATGTATAAATATACGTTCCATTCAAAATAACAAAGTTACGATCAACTTCTGGTATAACAGGAAAAAGTAGGACTGTCAAAATATTTTGATTAAATTCATCATAGTCAATAACCCCTACGCGCAAATTATCACGAAAATCATTCGAATAGTTTTCAAAATATGGATCTAATTCGTCGAGGGTCCTAGTGTACCTACGTTTCAGGCATCGTCATTTCTATACATTCAAAAATATATTTTCCTACAATATCGATTATTTCTTACCCGACAAATAAATGTAAATTGTATTTGGATATTCTAAATTCTAATTCAAAAAGTACCCTCAGCCTCTTATCTCATTTTTATTATATCCCTTGCTGTGAGCTATCTACCTGAAAATTTGCTTATATAAAGTGACAGGTCTAGCAATATTGGTTGCCTATTCCCGTAAATATATTTAGTGAGTATTGAACACTATCCTTAAGAATGCAACGCCACCTTTATCTCAAATATGGAAAAATTTACAAAATGCAATTTGAAAGTCTGCTACCCAACTGTAAATATTGTTACTGTTGATTATACAGTGCATTTTAATGACAACTATCCACCTTGAATAATTTCAATTATGAGACTTTTATGGAAAAATAGGTCAAAAATTATATGCCTGGTTACGTACCTATTCTCTATGTAACATTCACCCCCTCGGCCCCTCAGTTTTTTTAAATGGAGCACCCTGTATATTTATTCAAAATTCGATGCACCTCTGATACTAGATTTCAAAAATGTATAATACTTGAGCTACAATTAATTTCAATTCAATAACAGAAATGATTTAAATCGTAGAAAATTCACGGAATTATTTAAATATCAATAACCAACTAGTGTATTAGGTGTTCATGCATGGCAACCAACCCAGACGGCACAAACATATTGCATGAATATCTCATGCATATCCCGCCGGAATATTGGCATATGCCAGGGATATTCCATATCTTCCAAAATATGTGATATGCCTATTCTATGGATATCTAAAGTCACCATGAAACATATCCCAGGAATATGTTTTAATTTCGGAAAACATATTCATGGCATATGCTACACATATATTTTCTTACCATAAAAATATATGCCACAAGAATATATTTTCGTACTGCACAGAAAACATGCTTTTTGAATATGTGAATGGCAGAAAATATATACAGGGTCTCCCAGTTTATATGCAATAAACTCCACCCTATATACATATGGTTAAATGTATGTCAGTTACTTTGAGAAATAAACAACTATATCAGAAAAATATTTATTAAAAAAACGTAGAAAAATATTCATAACAAAAAATGCAAACAAAGAAAAAAAACATATAGGCATTCTCTGTGATGCAGAAAAATCTTTGAAATTAAAAAATAACGAAAATTAACTTTTTTTTACTTATGGTACCAATTTTTCTTCGGGGTCATTTTGTTTGTTCTCTTTATTCCTAAAAACAACCAATTTAAGAAAAAATACCTCTCGTTATTACTATAATTTACTCACAGTCTTCGATTGCACCTCTCAGTTGCTTTTGCCAAGAAAACAGCAAGTCTTTCTTCCACTTGTTTCTCTGTGAAATGTTTGGTGAGGGGGTTTTTCTTACATACCTCTAAAAATAATATTAATATAATATCAATGAGAATTATATTTACTCTGCTAGTTGAGCATATTGATTGATAGCTGCAACATATGGTGAATATAAATAATGTTTCATAAAGTGAAGATGGAATTGACATTCAATTGTAAAAAAAACCCTATGTAATGGGGTTGGTTTGAAATAACCTCTGAATGAAGTAATGACCCACCGCCTTCTTTTATATACAATGTTTCTTAAATATGAACACAGATTAAGGAAATACAGAAAAATTATAAAATAATCAAGAACAGTTGGATAACACTGGGAATAAATGTATTAAATATGTCATGAAAGCCACCCAGTATAAAATAAGTAAAGGGAAAATGGAATTAACATTGACTATTGGAGTCTATTAAAATGTTTACCTTTGTTTAAAGTAGCCATGTCTAGAATGGAAAATTTTTTCTTTCTTTTTCCTCCAACTCAGCTAAACTGCCTCAAAATAGCATCATCCACTAACTGAGCCTACATCTTCCAATGACATCTTTCATATCAGTGCCTCCAACATGAAGGAGCTTAGCAACCTATAAATAAAATTATTCGTTTCGTCTTTTGGTCACTGCTCTAGGTATTGATCTTAAAATAAAATAAAAATTACCATAAATTCTCTTATGTTTTGGTCACTTAGTTTTTTGTCTAGTTCCATTAACTCAATGTATGTCTTGACTGGGATATCGATATCTATTGCTTTTGCTGGGTTATTATCTTGGATAATATTTTCATTTTTAGAATTTAATATGGCTGTTATTAATTCAGCATTTTGTGCAACCCTTCCATTAATTATGTGCAGAAGTCTTATAATTTCAGTAGAATCTATAAAAAACGAAGAAATAGTTGAAGTCAAAAATGCATAAATATAAAATATAAGCAGTGTACTGACCTTTACATGAGAGACATTTCTGTTTTAGTGCAGAGGCTTAATATGCCGTTTGAATATGCCAGTAATATTCAAGGAGAATATCTAATGAATATTCGTGAAAATATTTTTCATGGATATAAGATAAAACCCATATTCATGAAATATTCCAGGGATATGCAATATCTATTGGAAAATGGGATGTAGTAGGCATATTCCAGGAATATTGGGTGCCGTCTGGGAATGGAGGTCAGTTTGAGCACCTAATACACTGATTTGTTATTGATATTTAAATAATTCCGTTAATTTTCTATGATTTAAATCGATTCTGTTATTGAATTGAAATTAATTGTAGCTCCAAAACGATTCATTTTACAGGTGCATCCAATTTTGAATACATATACAGGGTGCTCCATTTGAAAAACTGAGGGCTTGACCGTGGGGCCGATACAAAGAGTATAGGTACGTAACCAAACGTCCCCCTTCAAATAATTTTTGAACAATTTTTACATTATTCCATAAAAGTCTCTTGTTTATAATTTTTCAAGGTGGATAGTTTTAATTGAAATGCTCTGAATATTAATCTGTACATTACATATTTGGCATTGCCTTGTACGAAAATGTGTAGAGGCGGTAGATTCAGCAAGACTTCCATATAGCAGCTGTGGGAGTCTTTCTTATGACCCCTTGACACACAGCCAAAATAGCCTGCGTGTGTTACCTAATAGCCTTATTCGTCGACATGTTTAACGGAAATACTAGTTTTTCGAATTTTTTAATCCAAAAATCTTTCACCGTGATATTGGAAGAAATTTTTTGATTAATTTTCGGTTGTGAGAAATTTACTTACTAGCTGATATCCGACAGTCTTGATTTTCTTATTATACGGCAACATCGCGCACAAGATATTTGTAGAGAAATTTTCATTATAATAAATATATATTATAATTCTTATAAAATACAATATTACTTATATCGTATTTATAAATATTTAGTATACATATTTTTTATAAAAATTATTTAAAAATTAATTATGTATTCATTCTTAAATGAGAAAATAATTTCAGAGTTTCTAAATAACAGTGGATTTTGTAAAACTTGTCTCGTACTATTTTTCTGTCGGCAGTTCAACTCTTTGTTTAAATGAGAAAACAGACGCATGCAGATATTTACAAAGCGCATTTCGCACAATCTATTATTCATTTCTTTTGAAGGCAACCGGAAAAACAGATGCAAAAATGAGGTTTTTAATTGAAAGTTCATCGTACTTCATTTAATTGAGCTGCTGAGAAATGCATAAAACAAGAACATGAACGTACGCCAAAAAAGTGTAAATGGAATATATATATGTATATATATATATATATATATATATATATATATATATATATATATATATTGTTTTGAAAATGCTTCCAAGGAGGAGGCGAAACGTTAAAATTTTTATCCATTTTCAATAGAAAAATGTGAAATACAATCGTATTTTAATTATTTTAAAACAACCTATGAACCCAAGAATATAAACATTTCCAATATTATATATATATATATATATATATACAAGGCTATACACTCCAGTTGGAGTTGTAGCCGCTCAGATTGAGCTCTTTTGACCCTATATCTTGTGGGGGGTCAGCCCACGTTTTTCTTGCTGTTTATCTACAATTTATTAGAGGTTTTTGCAGTTTCGACAATTATTCTCCACTCCTTTCTGTCCTGCATCTATCTCTCCCCGCCTTATGCTCTCAAAATTTTTATATCTTTCACAACCTGATCTTCCCATCTCTAATTTTTGGTCTTCCTGGTAATCTTTCCTCATTCGGTCTCCATTCTCTAATTCTCCTCACCTCCTGTCCTTTCTCCATTCTTTTAACATGTCCGTACCAACGAATCCTTTTTGATTTAATTGTGTTTACTATGTCCTCATTTTCTAATATATTTCTAATTTCATAATTCATGAGTCTTCGGTACTCGTTATACCCTAGTTTGACCTGTCCATAAATATTTCTAATTACTCTTCTTTCATATATCCTTAGTTGCTCTTCGTCCTCATTTGTCAGTCTCATAGTTTCTGCCGCATATGTAACTACCGGTTTTATCGCCGTCCTGTAGACTCTTAATTTTGTTGCTCGGCTTATTCTCTTACTCTGCATGATGTTTTTAAATTTATTATATGCACTATACCCTTCTTCAATTCTTTGCCTTATCTCGATTCTTGTGTCGTTTTTGTTACTAATAATTGTTCCCAGATACTTAAAGGTGTTAACAACTTCAAAAATGAATACATTTAACTTTACTGCTTCTGGTTGGTAGACTTCCTTCTTTCTTTTCATTTCCATATATTTTGTTTTTTCCTGATATATTTTTAATCCTCTTTTTCCCGCTTCCTTTACAATTTTCTGTAATGTTTCTTCAAGGCTCTTTCGGTCTCTCGCTATTATGGTTAAATCATCAGCATATGCCATTATTTGTTTTGATTTATTAATTATGCTTCCATTGATATTACAAGTCTTAATTATGCCATCCACTGCTATGTTAAACAATACCGCTGACAGCCCATCTCCTTGCCTTACTCCAGCATTCATCTCAAATTCCTCTGATGGACCTTCCCTTGTCATTGCTTTTGCCCTAGAATCTCTCATCGTCATTTTCACCAACCGTATGATCTTTTGTGGTACATTTAGTTGTTCTATATCCTTTATGATTGTCCTCCGTTTCAAGCTGTCGAAAGCTTGCTTGAAGTCAATAAATAGCATTTGGACTCCAACACTGTGTTCATAACATTTTTCAATTACTTGATTTATAGTATGTATGGCATCTACTGTTGATTTTCCTTTCCGAAAACCTTTTTGATACTATATTTGATTCCATCACCTTTTTTAGCCTTTCATTTATTATCGTTGTTAGTATTTTATATACGGTATTGAGTAAACTAATTCCTCTATAATTGCTACAAATATTACGATTTCCTTTTTTAATTATTGGTATAATCATACCAGTAGATCATTCTTTTGGCATTGTTTCTGATTCCCATATTCTTTCCATGATTTTAAATATTTTATGTCTTAGATCATCTCATCAATATTTTATCAGCTCATTTATTATTTCGTCTGACCCTCCTGCTTTGTTGTGTTTCAATTTATTAATTATGTCGTTGCATTCCTCTTCGGTCGGTTTTTCTTCGTATTCTATTCCTGTATCATTATCAGTCATATCATCTTCTTCATACTCCCCATCGTCTTCCGTTAAGAAATTCTTGAAATGTTGACTCCACTCTTTTTCCTTGATATTTATTGCAGTTGATTTTCTGCTTTGTCTCTTTATATATTGATATAATTTTACATTATTTTTATTATCATTCTCTAATATGTCCATGCTTTCATTTAACCTTTCTGCTTTTATCAACTTGGCGCTCTCTTTTCTTATTTTTCTGTATTCATCATAAAAATTTTGTTGCTCAGTTCGCAGCCATTTTAGTCTGGCTTCTTTTTTCTCTTTTATCGTTATTTTACATTCCTGATCAAACCATTTATTATTCTGTTTTGTATCTTTTGTACCAACCACTTTCTCTGCTGCCGTTATTATACTTCTTTTTATTTCCTTCCATTGTTCATCGATATTATCTTGTTCTTTGCTCTTTTGTAGTTGCTTCTTTACTTCTTCCCCATATTCATTTTTACTACTTTTCAATTTCTGCACGTTCCATTTCCTACATTTTGTTGTCCTATTTACTATATTTACAATTATTCTCATTTGAATTTTGACAATTACTAATTGATGATCAGTATCAACACTTGTTCCTCTGTATGATCTTACATCCTGTATCATCTTTGATCTTCTTTTTGCTATCAGAACATGATCTATCTGGTTCCCCGTAGTAGTCCCAGGTATAATCCATGTAATTTTATGTTCTTTATTATGCTTGAAACTAGTGCTGCTAATATACATGTTGAGCTCCTCAGCTAAATTGCATAGTCGCCGTCCATTATTTAAGTAGTCTTCTTTTCCTATTTTCGCATTCATATCTCCAATAATTATTAATGTATCATGTCTTGCGGTTTCCTCACATACATTTACCAATTTCTCGAAAAATTCATCTTTGTCTTCATCTTTTGCTTCTTCCGTCGGTGCGTAACTATTAATTATTGCAATATTTGCCATGTGATTTTTTAATCTTAATTTTGATATTCTACCGCTTATAACTGTGTAATCTAGTATATTATTTCTTATTCTTTTGCTTATCATAAATCCTGTACCGTTCTTTCCTCGACTGTCTTCCCCTCCATAAAACAATATATATTCTCCTTTGTTTATTTGCCCTTCACCTTTCCAACGTATTTCTTGAAGTGCCAATATCTCTATTTTATATTCCAACATCTCTTTCGCAATTTCCTCCATTTTTCCCATTGTCAGCATTGTCCTGATATTCCATGTTGTCATTCTCACCAAACTCTTGCGTTTACTTCTCTTATTTTTACCCTTACTCATTATCCATTTCATTGCATTGTCTTCAATTGTATATATCGTATTTTCTTTAGCTACTAGTTTTTTGACTTCTTCTTTTTGTTGCCTCCTCCATGTTCCGGCGAACGATCGGTTGCTGTACGTTTCTTATCATCATTTTCTTTTGGCTTTTCATCCCCAAATGCATCTGCTCCATAAACTCTGTTGTTTATAATTAATTTATTAAACTTAAGTACTGCGTTGTGTCCTTGTTCTCTGGCTATTTTTACCTGAGGCAGTAAAATTTTTCTTTCTCTTTGGACTTTTTTCGAGTAGTCGTCATTAATCCAAATATTGGTACCTTTTATCTTTTTACCTTGTTTCATAATTTCTAATTTCTTACTCCAATTTTTGATTTTAACTATAATTGGTCTACTTTTGTTTCTTCCAAAAGTTAAAATGGAAAATAAATTACAAAAATAATTCTGAAAAGTAATTACACTGGTCGACATGATTTTGCCACTTAGTTCAATATATTTTATAAATAATACCAAGTGGCAAGAAAAGAATGAAAGTCTAAATTATAATGTCTAATAAATATAATGAAATATATTAAACTATCACGTGAAGCAATATTTACACATATTCACTAAGAGCAGAGTGGCGCAGTGGAAGCGTGCTGGGCCCATAACCCAGAGGTCCGTGGATCGAAACCACGCTCTGCTAAAAATTTTTTTTCATTACTTTTCAAATTGATTCAAATTTTAATTCAATTAATACAGTATGGAAAGTGAAAACCTTCCCTATACCTATTTTGAACCGTTTTTGAGTTGTAATGTTTTTGATATGAAAATTATACTTTTTTACCATGTACATAAAATTGAATATCCTCTAATGTAATTTGAATAAAAGTTTAAATTTCTTAGGAACCATTTATCACATACCGCTTTATCGTTTACACTGTGAATTTACCTTTTTTATTATACAGGATGCTGTCAAAATTGGAATAAAAGCGGAATCCACAATCTTCGCGTAATTCCTCTTTTTCAAATGGGTGTAAAGCTTTATCGTTCACTTGAACAAAATCCCGGCATGAGACTTCTCAGGGGCTTTATACGTTTTTATCACAAAAAATTAATTTACCAAGTCGCCTATGGAATATTTTGAGTTCTGAGTTATTGTTAATGTTTTAAGTCACCTTGTTGTAAGCCGTTGTGTGAAAGGTATAATAATAGTTTGCCGTTAATTTTCTTGACAAAATAATAATGGCACATTTAGGATATACAAATGATGATATTTTAAATTTAATTATGGTTCACGGTGAGTATAACAGAATAGTATCCAGAATTCGCCGTGTGTTTGCTGAGAGATATCCTGAAAAGCCTCGACCAAATCATAGAGCTGTAAAATGTTTGCTGCACAATTGTCCCTAGATTGGTCAGTTTAAAAGTAGAAGAAATAAGCCCAAGACCCATGTCGATAATGAGGATTTACAAATAGACATACTGGGATACTTTGCAGCTCATTCAAATTCATCCTTAAGGGAATGTGAGAAACTGTTAGATGTGTCGACTAGAACAATTTACAGAATTTCAAAAAAACATCATTGGACCCCTTATTCGTATACACTAGATCAGCATTTACATCCTGGAGATTATGTAAAACGTGTAGAATTTTGTGAATGGTGTGATGAATCGAAGTTTACTAAGAATGGTTTGTTTAACCGCCATAACAATCACTTCATGAGTGACTAAAATCCTGAAGTCACATGGGATAGCAAATTTCAAGTGGTCTTTTCGTTTAATGTTTTTTGTGCTGTGAAAAATAATAAGATATTCGATTTATGACGAAAATTTAAACGGAGAGCGTTACTGCAACATCTTACGGCAAGTAATTGTACCAGCAATGCATGCTTTACCTAATAATGAAGCTAACGAAGCTTGGTTTCAACAAGATGGTGCACCGGTTCACAATTTTCGAGGAGTAGGCACATTGCTTGATGAAATATTTAACGATAGATGGATAGCTAATAAAGGTCCGTTTCTCTGGCCACCAAGATCCCCACAATTGTCACCATTAGATAAATATATTTGGGGATATGTTAAAAATAAGGTATTCTCTGAACCTGTCACTACTAAGGAAAATATTATAAACAAAGTCCTTCACGTTTTTAACGAAATGGATGGAGAATCACTATCAAGAGCTACAATGAAAATCTGATTAAAAGAGTCCATAAATGTTGAAGGACAACATTTTGAACATTTGTTGCATTATCAAGCTAGAGCCTTATTATCTTTGATAGTATCTGTATAATTGTTCAATGTTTAACTTAATAAATTAATACCACATAGCCTATAAAAAAATTAAATTTTTGTGACAAAAATGTATAAAGCTGATTTATTTGAAAACTACAGGAGATAGGTATAGGGAATAGTAATACATTTAGATAGTGGGCAACGTATTCTTCTAAAATTAATAATCACATACATGGTGTCCCATTTGAAAAAAGGAATTACGCGAAGATTGTGGATTCCGTTATTATTCCAATTTTGACAGCACCCTGTATAATTAAAAAGGTAACTTCACAGTGCGGTATGTGGTATGCGGTAAATAGTTCCTAAGAAATTTAAACTTTTATTCAAATTACATTAGAGGATATTGAATTTTATGTACATGGCAAGAATGTGTAACTCTCATATGAAAAACATTACAACTTAAAAACGGTTGAAAATAGGTATACGAAAGTATCAACAAAAAATGTTCAGAATAACGTAAATATTTCTAAAATTGAAAAATGTACAGGGTCTTCCATTAAAAATTACAAAGTTATGTGCAACTTCCGGTATAACCGGAAGTAGAATAGTGACGGCAATATTTTCATTAAATAGCTAATTATTCAAAACCCCTTCATGCCAATTTTCATAATTCAGATACCTTTAGTTCTCAAGATATTTCTAATTGACCGTTTATCTGCCACACCCTGTAGAGTTGAGGCAAATCATTAATGGCACATACAAAACTGGACCGAAGAGGTATTTTTGGAAATTGGTAAATACATTAAATTGAAAATTTGGAGTGCAGGTGTGCGATTGTAACACTGTAGTTACTTTATGGCAAGCAGTTTAAAAGTTAATTCTCCGAGAAGAGGATTGAAGACTTCAGAAAACTTTGGCATATGGTTTTAATTTCTATTTGGAACAATTTGCTATAAACGAGCTTAGAGGAAAGAAGGGATTTTCGCTGCACTCACGACCCGAGACATTAATGAATTTGTGGTAACCAAAATTTTATATAAACTATAGTTACGTTGAACTCACTTTAAGTGTATTTCTTTTTGATCAATTTCATTCGTTCTTGTATTGAAGCATGCCAATTGCATTTGTTTTAAAATATAACCTGTTATGTATACTGTCTTTATTACAACAATATTTACTTATAGTATTTTTAAAATAGAGGTAAGCTATGGCTACATATTCACACTTTATTCCTTATTAATTTGAAAGGATCAAATAATTGATGTACTTCAGTTCAGCCCTGTTTAAATATTATTAGTGTTTGTTTGAAGCTGCCTTTTTTTCTCTCTAAATTTTACCAAAAGGTATTAAATTTTCTGTATATATTTTAGACGGACGTGCAAATTTTGATCCATTCAGTTCATACTACTAAAAATTCAACGTATAGAAAATACTTTATTCAATCAATACTTCCAAAATACAATAAAAAGAAAAGCTCCATCCGATTTATAAGTACCTACTATCAAAATACATAGCAAAGAAAGGACCTCATCCGAATTACACTATCAAACGCATGACAAAGAAATGGCCCCATCCGATTTATACCATTAAAACAGATTAGGAAGAAAGGCCTTCATTCGAATTATACTATCGAAATGCATTACAAAGTAAAGGTCACATCTGTTTCGCTTGAGTTGTTAGAACTACAAAACAAACGAAAACTCTTTTTATCTGTGCTACAATAAGACCGGTTGTAAAACAAAATGCATTAAAATAAAACTGGGAAGAACACAAACAAGCACTAATAATATTTAAACAGGGCTGAACGAAGGTACATCAATTACTTTAAACTTTCAAATTAATAAGGAATAAAGAGTGATTGTGTAGCCATATCTTACCTTTATTTTAATAAGATTATAAGTAGACATAGTACTTGTGTCACCCTATACATCGAATGATGTCACATTTTTTAAGGGGTGTACTTGCGTCACCAATTTTTACCTCGGCAAGAGGTTTTTGAACTGATTTAAAGTTACTGGCATTTCTTTTACCCCCGGGTTGATTTTTTTTTCGAATAGATAGGGCAAAAACCTCAATTTCGGCAAAATAGTGTAATAAATACCAAAGTAAAAAACATAGGGAGGATCACCCTGTATAACAAATTACCTTTTATATTGTAACGTTCAAACTGAACAAAGCGGTCGTTGACATACAAACAAAGTAAAGAAACAGTTAGCTAAGCAGTCTGAATTTGTTGCAAAAAAAGAAAAAAAGGGGAATAATAATTGCGTCAATAACGAAATTTTGCGGAATCAAATAAAAATTCATTCTTAATCGAGGTGAAAAACCTATTACACAATTACGTCGAACGATAAGTTTCCACCAATCAGGAATTAACGTGTATAAAAAATGAATGAAGCTGACATAGGGAAAATGCCGAAGCTACGAAAATGTAACAGATGAAGTGACAGTTTTTGGGGTTCGCGGATAATGGTTTTTGAGGAGTCCTCAGAGTTTAAGTAACATATAGTTAAGACGTAGTGTTTTAACTTATCAAGTGTAATTTTTTTTTAAAGGGGGAAAAGAAGATTACAAAGGAACGTCTACTGTATTCGCTCTGAAGGGCTTTTTTGTTCGAAACGCAAGTCGTGGCCGTCGGCGTTTTTGTTAACACCCAGTCTGAGAATCGGTAAGTCAAATTTAAAAATTATACTTTCTCTGTGTATCATGACTTTTTCGTAGTTTGGTCAAATTATTAGCATTGCCAACCCGCATCTATGATACTAGCTGTATAATTTAATTTATGTTATTTCATATCGCATACGAGTATTCAATGGTGATACCTCTCCGTATGAATCAGGGATAGGGAGCACATTTGAGGTTGAATACTAAATTGTTAATTTCAAAGTTTTATATATAGGGTGTGCGAAAATATTTAAGTTGCGGTGATTATTTTCAAACTAACAAATTTCATTTTTATCTGCATTTCGTTATCGTTAATTTAACATGGTATCTCAAGTTTTCTCTCGATCCTATCATTGATTTTAATTATTTACAGTCACAAGACTTTACATACACTTATTCCTGACGCTTTTGTTAATTGGTGTCATTTTTGTTTATTTTTCTATTTTATTTTTATAATAAACTCGCTAAAGAAATCATTATCGGTTAGTTTATTTCCTCAACCAGGAGAGCATGACTGTATGAATACATAACATATACCCATAAGAGCTACACATAAGATTTTTCCTCAACTCACCCCCCTAACTAACGTAACCCTATAGCACAAGACCTCTCATTACCAACGACAACTGGTAGCAGCGGAGGCCGAAGCCAACCCTTTCGGACATTTCCTCCAGGAGCCGACGACTCCTGTTTCCCACGAAATCGTGGGTGGTGACAGCCAGCTACGCTGCCTTCTCGCTCCATTAGGAACATTTTAGCGCAGGTTTATTTACACGTAAGTGGAATTTTGTTAGCAGGAATACGACGAAGCGAACAGGGTGTTTTCTGTGGTGATAGAGATTACAACGCACCCAGAAACACAGAGTCTAGGACCATTACAGCAGAAACCCAGCGAAGAAATACATGGTGACCATATTATTATTACAGTGGTGACAGCGTTTTTTAAGGATTATGGCAGATTGCACTTAAGAGCATTACAACTGGTTACAGCGACTTGTTACATTTGGGTGACAGCAGGGTTTTTTCTTGGTTATTACAGAGTATTTTTTAGGGTTATTACACTGGTGAATACGTTACTACATGGGTGACTCCAGCGAATATTTACATTGAATGAATTTTTTTTTGTTAATACATTTGTGACACCGGTAATTACATGACGGAATTTCCTAGGTTATCACAATTGGGACGTACGGGTTTTGCAGATTAAGCCGACGATATATTATAAATGTTAAAAGTCAGAACAATATTGTTAAATGGTCCATCGTCTATTTTATAGGTAATTGAAAATAGTTCAAAACAAACATACTTTTGCAAATTAAGAAGCCTGCGTGTAAAAATAAACAAGTAAATATAAAATTTCCTTTTTTGTGTGAAAGTGATTTTGTAGAGGTAGACATTGACATAGTATTTGCGAATAAAAATAATCATAAATCCTCGAGAACACAGGGTACGTATTAACAATTACAGTCAAATATCTTAACGAACTGCAGTGCGCATTTGAAGGCAGGTTTAATATTCAACAAGTAGAAATAGCAAAATTCTGTTAAAGCGCCGACTGATTTTCGTGTTGAGATAGTGATATATTGGCGGGTCATTTTGAAATACTATTCCACCAGCGATTGATTCGAAAGTATTTTTGAGAAAGTGTAATATATATATATACACTAAGTGCCATAGAAATCCGAACTTCCAGTTCGTAATATGTAAATTATTAAAATTTCACTCCAATAGGGCGACGACAAGTTCCTGCTCTTCAACTTCAATAATGTGATGAAGCTCCACTATTTCTTACACATTCTCTAATGCGTCTAGGCCCACTCATAATCAGGTAATCAATATCATCCTGAGTATCTCATTCCATGCCACCTCTATCTCATGTCGAAGAGCTATCATAGTTTAAGGAGGACGCTGTAAATTGCTTAACCCTTTACCGATAACGTCCCACACATGTTCAATTGAGATCAAATCCGGGGAGCTTGGGAGCCAAGGTAGGGGATGAATTTGAGCCTGGTGAAAGTAGTCCAAGATTTGTATGACTATATGAAGCCGAGCGTTATCTTGCTGAAAAGTTGAATTTTGAAGTGTCTTGAGGTAATGAATTCATATTTCCCCTGATTAATACTAAAAGTGACGATGAGCCGTAAGCAGTATGACACCCCATATCTTAGCTCCGATCCACAAAAAATTGAGGGTTACGACGTTCGCCTCGTTTTCTTCTCGCCCTCGCTCGACCATCAAGCATGACCAGATAGAACCGTGATTTATCACTAAAGACGATATTGTTCCATTCCTGATTCCATACTTGTCGTTCTTGGCACTACTGGAGTCGATTTCTTCGATGTTCTAGAGTTAAAGGTAACACCAACTGAGGACGGTATGAAAAAAATCCAAATCTTCTTATCTGTTCATAAACATTCATTTCAAGGATCCTTCCATGTGTGGTAAACCACTGAGTTGCTATTGGACTTGTTGATGAGAAACGATCTCTTAAAGCTAATAATCTTAGGCGACGGTCTTGGACCTCTGTTGTCCTGTCCACTCATCCTGTGCCTTTGGCCTTCTTGGTGCCATGCCTGATAACATCTGACAAAAGTATCCACACTCCTGCTTATTCTACCAGCAATTTTTCGCGTAATTTCCCGAAAGCCAACAATTTGATATCTATCGAATACATAGTTTCCATTTCTTAACATGATGAACTTTTGGTAAATATGAGGTCAAGAGTGTTTCCAGATATACTTATGTTTGAGTTGTACTGAACCATATCAACCACAGATATAGTGTTTACTAATAAGGTATAGTTTTCTCATGAAATTAACTGTCTCGACCCTTACTTTGTAGAATCCACTCATATTAGTGTTTTAAATAAGACTTACTGTCCAGTTAACTAGAAACAGTAAGTTTCATTTAAAACACTAATATAGGTCATTCAATTACCGTTTAATTTCAGGAATATTAAAATATCCACATATGATAAAAATATCGTTAATAATATAAGCCAGTAATTACGCACGCGGCAGAAACTATGAGACTCACAAATAAGGACGAAGAACAACTAAGGGTATTTGAAAGGAAATTAATTAGAAATATTTATGGGCCAGTGAAACTAGGATATAACGAGTACCAAAGACTTATGAATTATGAAAAAGGATACGTTGGTACGGTCACATTAAAAGAAGGAAGAAAGGGCAGAGGATAAGAAGAATTACAGAATGGAGAACTAACAAGGAAGACCAAAAATTAGATGGTAAGATCAGGTTGGGAAAGAAATAATCATTTTGGAAGTTCAAGGTTGGGACATACCAATGCAGGACAGAAAAAACTGGAGAACGATTGTCGAAACTGCCTGTGAGGTTTGATATCTGCTGTCTCTCGTTTACCATAATGCCTTGCTATCTTCTCACATCCCAAATCAGCTTTTCACAATCTATATCAACCATTTATGTTCTTTTGAATGAAATAAAAATCTGCATAACGATATCAATTATTTAAAACTTACTATTAGTGTCAGAAGACACGGCTTCAAGGAAGTTGGATTACAAAGAAACAATTGATGACTAACTAACTTCAGATATTACAATAGTCACAAATTTATAATAACACCAGTAATAAGATATTTCCCTGCTATTCTATCTTGTTTGTGTTTATTTTTGAAAAGTAGCCCAATTTATGACCACAGTTACAATTATCCTACTGACCGTTGGCGCAATAGTCTCCATCTACCTATTTAGGCAAAATCATTCAAAATGGGAGCATATACATCAATGTCGTAGAGTCGTTCATGGAAATTGAATTCTAAAATTGTATGGTAACACAGGGAAAAGTTTGATTTATTTTTGCACTTATTGTAGTCGCTCTATTATCAATTCCTTTGTCCTCTGTCGCAGCTATTTTTCATTAAGGGGGAAAAAGAGGTATAGCGCCAACGCAATTTTGGAAAATAGATTGAGGTCATATTACGTGTATGAAAGGCGGAGATGTCGATTGGTAATTGCATAATGTCATTGCTGTAATTTTTCAAAATGTGAATTCGTTTGGTATACAAAGAAGGAGTGAAATTTAGTAAAATTTGTATAAAAATGGGCGTGTTCATTCCTTTATTTCCCTCTGCTGCACAAACTCCAACATAACTCTACGAATAGTGTTTTTATGTGTTGAGCCATAAGCTTTCCATAGTGCACTATGGTGGTTGTGTTGATAGGTTCTGAGGGTGTAAACAACACGGGGGCAGAAAAAAATGAGGGTATGTGTGGAAAATTCGTGAATATTTCCGATAACTTTCTAAATAATTCAGGAAAATTGAAGGAATAACTTGAAAGTCTGGAAAATTCAATTAATATATGCAATTTCTGTGACATTCTGATTTCTTTTGGAAAATTAGAGCTTTATTAAACACCTTAAATAAGGACATGCTATATATTGTCCCGTTTGGAAATAAAAACCAGTATTTGATAGGCTAATCAAAAGTGGGTCAATGTTTTAAAAAATGGTCTGTTGTGCACGTTCAGAAGAAGCAGGAATGGGAAGACATTAATCGTAGTGATAACTGACTATACAACAAGATGGGCCGAAACCTTAGCCCTCAGTAGTGGGAAAGCAGGACCGGTGGCACAGTTCATACTAAGGAATATCATAATCAGACAGTAACAGAACTAGCTAAAGTCCTGGACACAGTGAGCCAATTCACAGCAGCTTACCACCTGCCAACAAATGGTCTGAGCGAAATATTGAATACAGCATTGGCGGGCGGATATGCTCTCAATGTATGTGAATACACAGCACACATACTGGGACGAGTACCTTCCACTCTTAACCTAGGCATACAATGAGAGTCTCTCCTTTCATGCTAGTATTTGCTAGTGAGCCAGTCGTACCTTCAGAAGCCTCATTGATGCAAGATATCAAATGCAAAGAAGTGCCAGAAATTAGAGAGTGGGCCCTTTGGGCACATAATAGCCCGCCTAAAACATAATAAATAAATCCCAATGGCACAGGACAAATTGGACAGGCTTATTTCATTTTTGCCTAAAACCCAAAATAAAAAATTAGATAAAAAAGTAATAAAATGTTTTGAGATGTACACTCAGACAAAAAACATTGTATTATTAAAAAAAATACTTTTGAATCAAAGAAAAATAAATATATTATAGCTTCATTATTGTTTAGAGTAAAATCAATAAGACATTTTTTGCTTTGATATGACGTTTTCAAAACAATCATGATCATGGTCATTATTGATACGTGATCCTTTAGAATCAACTGCGAAGTTGAAATTCAATTCAAAGTGAAACATTCACATATTATTGTGATGAGCCTAATAAAATGTTTGGTTCAGCATATTGTTTTTGAAATATCAATGCACTCACTTCAAAGACTCATAACTAATGATTTGAAAGATTTGTAGTTTTGAAATAAAAGGCCTGCAATCACGTTTTATTGTGATGAGCCTAATAAAATGTGTGGTTCAGCTAATTTTTTTCAAAACATCCATCCATTTACTCCAAAGACGTATAACTAATGATTTGAAAGACTTGTAGTTTTGAAATAAAAGGTCTGTTCCTGTATCTGAACCGAAAAATTGGTTGGATTATTGGCCGTTCTTTTTATTTCCAAAGCACAATCCTCTGACATCAAGAGTGGATAACAGTCATTCAATGTATTTGCAATTTCAGTATGATGTACTGGCCTTAGGCTGACAACACACCGATAAATCAAAAACTTGGTGTGTCGCCAGCCTTAGGTAAGTTTAATAAAAAAAAACACCCAAAAATATTGAAGAATGTCTAATTTCAGCAGTTAGTAGCCGCCTTCAGAAGAAGTTATTGCAATAAAAATCCAATAATTTAGAAATCATATTTTTATTCAGAACAAAATAAAAAATACATTCACAAAAACTTATTTCTTAAATATAATTTGCCATTATTTGAAGTATAAAGGTGCAATCGTGGCGAAGTGAAATATTCTATAGGTTTCAAATGCAGATTGTTCATAAATCTTCCTACTTCAAATGTTTGAAAATGAAAATCGAAACATTTTAGTTCTATTTCATTTGCTAGAATGTGCAATGCATTTTTGCTTAACTCAACAAGATACATAATCTCATAGAACTTGGTTTTATGATCTTCAACAGCTGTCAAATACAAATTAGATTTGTATGTTTTGCCATGATACGGTCCTGACTGAGAAACAGTAGCACAGTGTAACTGCAGTAGCTCTGAAGATTTCAGAAATTCTAATTTTTCCTATGTGGTTGACAAGTTCTGATGGGTTTACATATAAGTACCTGATGAAAACACATTTGGCATTGACTATTTATGAATGTCTCAAGTGATAACAACAGTTGACTACCAGAACTAATATGAGCTAAAATATTAATGAAAGTGAGGTTATGAAAATCCTCGTTTAATTACCTAATTTTCATAAGCTAGCTACTTTTCTAGAGAGCCTGATTATCTTTAACAGTAACTGAACTGTACCCTAGAACTAGTAATACTTACCTGCCAGTATTATATATACCTATTATGTCAATAGTTTATTTTCTCACTGCACAATTGGGAAACCAACACAAACACAAAATGCAAATTGCGACGCAAAAATATGTAAATGATCATGCATCGCAAGATGGAATTCGAGGCAGAGTGTGATGTAGTTATACTATTGGCTACCAAATTCACGTGATACTAGACGTTTTGTTGTCAGTTCAAAATATTAAGAAATCTATTAAAAATGTTTTGAATGCCTTTCAAATTTAAATGGGGGGGGGGACGTATTTTCAAGAAAATTGGATAGATGAATTGCACCCTAGTTATGAAGTAATGTGAAGTTATTTTAACATGGACTCTTCTTTAAACAAATATAATACGGTCGGCTCTGATAATTTCAAGAGTGTGTCATTTTGAATATAAAGCGAAAGGATATTCCACACAATTTGGTGATTTGTTAACTAATCGATATAAAACTATTGATATAAGTATATCAAATATTATACATCTGCTACTTGAATTAATCATTACGATATTTTCATTTTGTGACGATTTCTAGTGATTTTTAAAGTGCATTAATTTTCTGAGTGTACATTTTGGCATCAAATCAAAAATAAAAAAAAATTCTGGTAAATTTGTGAATTTTTTTGAATAAATGTTTTAACGTACGATTTAGAGAAAAATGTTGAATACAAAAGTTGTAGAACGTGTTAAGCTTAGTAACTTTTTTGCGCCAAATGAAAAACAAAGGAAATACGATTTTTTTTAACTTTCACATGTCGCCATTTTGTTTTTACTGGGCTGATTTGGCTCATTAACGAACTCGTCCAAGATCTTGGCCTAACTGATTTTTGTAGCGAGTTTGGTTCACAATCCGTCAAAAAATACGCCCTCTATCGTGCTTACAAATTCCGTTAAAACACACACACACTGTTTAAGTAGCCCTTTATTTTGCGTGAATTACCCATGAATTTCTTTGTTGTTGTTATATATATATATATATCTATATATATATATATATATATATATATATATATACATATATATAAACTAGTGAATATTGGGGAATGGCAGCAAGAAAATGGAAAAGTATACTCTTAGCGGAAAATGTCCAAGCTTTCGAGGATGATTGTCCTCATCATCAGGGAGACTAAAATGGAAAACAACAGTTAAATACTGAGGTCAATGAAGAATAATTTGAATTGAAGTTCACAACCACGTGTGTACTTACCTCCGAAGTGAGGTTAGACTCCATCAATTTGTAAAATAGTAAGCTACAGATTATAAATTGTGAAATATTTTACAGGAATTGAGTCAACGGAAGGTCAACCAACCGCATCACAACACCAAGTAAAAATGTCGCAACATTTTGTAAAATGAAATGAATAAATTCATCTTCATGCGTTACTATGTTGAACGCCGGTAAGGAAATGATATAGTTTCCCTCCAATTGGGATGTAACAATAGACAAACAGTGCTACCGAAAGTCAAATCAGAGAACTGTAGGGCAATGTACCATTTCAGTAATGGACTCTGTTGTAGGGCCAACAATTGGTTTAATAAGAAGATGTATTATTTTAAAAAAGAGGAAAATGAGCAGAGAGTGCGAGACAGAGAGAGGGGGAACGCTCTCAAATTGTGTAAAAAAGGATGAAAAATTGGAGTGTGTAGAGAACATAACCCCAATATGACTTACACTAAGGAAGAAAAGAGAAAGAAAACAGTACAATAACAGTATTAATATGTAGTAACAATATAATATAGTAATTAAGTAAAATTGTAATAATTATATAATCTACCAACACCAATACATTCAGATTTAAGTTTTTATTATTATTAAGTTGAAGTAATAAGGGTGGTGCTGTTAGGAGCAATATGGTTGTTCAATGCAACCTGAGGAGTACAATTAACATCTAAGGACTACAAAAATGAATAGATCTCACTCAAGTGATCAATATCAGTTTTCTTATTGATAACATTGTTGTATTGTGAAATAAAAGCCATTTCAAAGAATGATCTTCTCGTTCTGTTGGACTCAGTCGCCAACACTTTCACAGCCTCATAATTCATCTGATGATCAAGAGAATTTACATGAAAAGCTAACGCACACCTCTCTGGGTGTAATCTACAGTCACTCTTCTGTGAAACTATACGGCTCGACAGAGATCTTAAAGTCTGTCCGATATACTGTTTATCACAATCTCTACAAGGAATACTATACACCACGTTAGTGAGTGAGGTCAAAGGATTCTTATCTTTTACTCTAGTGTAAATTGATCTGATTGAAAGAACAGTTTTATTAGCAATTTTAAAGTTCCCACATGCACTGAGCAATCTGGCAAGTCTCGGAGTTATGTCCTTAATATATGACATCAGTTCCAACATCCGTCTGGGCTGAATAATATTTTATTCAATAAAGGTCTTGGATAAGAGTTATCCAAGAAAAGGTTAAGAAAAATATTAAGATTTTTATTATGAAAAACATTATTGGAAATTCTGAGTACTCTCTGCTTCATTTGTTCAACCAAATTCACTTTCATGGAATGTTTATGGTAGGAGTGATAATTAGGATATCTACCAGAACTGCATGGCTTCCTGTACCAATATATAGTAATTGTATTATAGATTGGTATACGTATAAATTTAGTGTCTAAGAAAGGTACGGAATTCTCGAAGTCTACCATTATTATCACTTTGAAGACAATTTAATAGTGGAGAACTCCCTAGATTTATCAACATCACCAACAGCAATCAAGTCTACTCTCAAGTCTTTCATGGTGAAGAAGCAACTTCCATTATAGCAAACAATACTAAAAAAGATCAAGGCAGTTTTACAGTCGAAGAGAGTCAAGACATAACTGATGTAGAAAACTACGTAGATAAAGACAACGATTTTCAACCGGAAAACGAAATTAATAATGCATCTAATAGCGACAGTGAGAACACTGAAAATGGACAAAATAACACTCTCGCGATGGCTAATAAGAAAAAACGTGAAAATATAAAAAATATTAATAAAACTTTACGCGAGAAAGGAAAATATTTAAAACTGATTCTATTCTCTGTCAAAATGTAGTAGTGGTGAAGTTAAAAAAACCAAAATGTGTTTCCTTCAGGAGGGATTTTAGCTAAGTATTAATTTTATGTTGTTAATTTAAACTCAATTTTGCAATTTGTCAATTTTTCAATGTTTCAATTTTTTCAATTTTTTACTTGTTCACTTTTTCAATTTTTTGGTTTCCTATTGCATTTTAATTCAATGTTGAGGCATTGATTTTAGCTCTTACTTAAGTCGGATGTGATTACTATGTATCCTGTTTTCTTTGATTTCTTATAATTCTAACATGCAACCTTGAAAAAGAAAGAAATAGTCTTTCGAAAGCGCTCGGTTTTGTATAACAAGAATATAAATATTATTTAGGCTGCAACCCCCGTGATATTTTCAATTTTGTTTGTTAATAGTTCAGCCGTGATTACTTGTCTCCGTTTCTATATATATATATATATATATATATATATATACAGTACAAAAATTTAACGAGACTTACGACCAATATCATCAGCGTGTATCAAATAATTTGAATGTAGAAACAGTAGCATTTAAAACCCCTTATTTCAATAATATGGTCCTCAAAACTTTTTGTTTTGGCATAAATAAACCTCACTGTGAATATTTGTCACATTTTCAAATTATTTCTCTAGAAGAAGCCCTTCAAAAATGCATAGCCTATGATAATCATAAAAATCAGAAACAATATATGAACTTCTTAAGAACTCAACAAAACAAAGGACCGACATCATCTAGAGATAATTCCTACCAAAATCGACATAACACTAGATTCAGCAATTTTTCAACACAATCATATAATAACCATCTAAGCAATGAACTAAATCAAGATGAAGCATCATCATCTAATGATTCAATCCATATCGACCCAGTTATAAAACGGAAACGAAAGAATAACAACCAACGAAAACTAAATAAGAAGAAGCGAATGAAAGGAGAAGAATATTTAGGTTTAAGAAAACCAAGAGGCCAGAAAATAATGAGACCACAAAAAAAACTAAAACCAAGATGTGAATGCGTAGAAGAAAAGAACAATTCCCGGAAATGTAACTTATTACCAGAAGAAAATAGATCAGCACTTTTTAAAAATTTTTGGAAAAATATGTCATGGGATCAGCGAGAAGTTTTCATATGTAATACCATAACGATAAAAGCAGCAAGCAAAAAAAGAGCTGGTTCTAGAAGAAATTTAACATTAGACTATACTTTAAAAGTAAACCATGAGAATATTCCGGTATGCAAGAAGATGTACTTGAATACAACCGGTCTTGGGGAATGGTCAGTTAAGAATTGGGTGCTAAAACATACTGACGGTACTGTGGAAAAAAACGAAACTGTTATTGAATCAAGACCAACTAGGACAAACAACTTCGAAGAGGACGCAGCTTATATGAGACAATTTTTAAAGTCCCTTAACAAGTTGCCAGCTCACTATTGCCGAAAAGACACCAATAAAGAATACCTTGAGCAACATTTTCAATCAATAGCTCAACTGCACAGAGAATATGAGAAGGAAGTGCCTTTCTGTTACCAAATTATCTTCAATGATAAAAGAGTTAAATATAGGATTATTCACACCTCGAAAGGATCGTTGTGATTGCTGCTATAAATACGAAAATGGTAATTTGGCAGAAGATTTATTTATCAAACATAGAAGTGAGAAAGATCGGGCAAGGGAAGAAAAGGAAAGGGATAAAAAGAGAGCCATAGATGGGGAATGCAATTTGATTACCATGGATGTTCAATCTGTTAAACTTGCTCCTCAATTAACGGCTAGTTCTCTATATTATAAAGTTAAACTGTGTTGCCATAATTTTTCACTATACGATCTTGCAAAGAAATTGGGAACTTGTTACTGGTTTGATGGAACCAAAACTGACTGTCAAGCTTCAACATACGCTTCTTGTTTAGTGGATTATCTCAATGAAAATTATTTGGACAAGGATGATAAGCGAGATATTATAATATTTTCTGATGGATGCACGGCTCAAAACCGAAACAGAATTTTATCCAATGCATTGTTTCATTTAGCTGAGACTTATGACGTAACAATTATACAAAAATTTCTTGTTAAAGGCCATTCTCAAATAGAATGCGATAGCATCCATGCTACCATTGAAAGATGTTTAAAAAACAGAGACATCTATTTACCGAGTGATAATTTCCGAATAACCAAAGAAGCTAACAAAAAAAACCTCACGAAGTAAAAATGCCGCCAGACTTTGATTTTTTTCTCAATTATGGCCATAAACCACTAATGAAATACGATTCAATTCGTCCCGGCAAGGTGACGTCGGATCCTGTGGTGACAAACATAAGAGCTCTTCAGTACACTTCAAAGGGAGAAATTAAGTATAAACTCAATTTTTATGAAGAATTTCAGGTGATTAATAAAATATAATAATTATTATAATGTTATATAATGTGAAATTCTATAAATTACAGATACTTCCCAGAAGATCAAAGACACTGAATTTAGCTGGTGCAGTATTTCCAAAGTTGCACAGTAGACTACAAAAAATTACAAAGAAGAAGTTTGACCATTTAAATGAAATAAAACATGTTATACCGAAAGATTGTTGGGCATTCTATGAATCATTAGAACATGATTAGTAATAATAATCCAGCTAAGAATAATCGTTTGTTATTACTTATCACACTTTATACTTAATGTGTAGTTTTTTTTTGTTCTGTATTTTAATAGTATATTACGTAACGTGTGTTGTAAGAAGCATTTTACGCACGAAGCCGCGTAGCGGCGAGTGTGTAATTACGTGAAAGCGTAAAATGCGTTACAACACGAGTTACGTACTATACCCTACCTACGACCTACTTGTACTTGTATTTATAATCTTATTAAATGATTTATTGTACAAATAAAACGTACATCCTCGATGCTCAGCCAAGTTTTATAAAAGTCGCTCCTCGATGCCCAGCCAAGCATCTTAGAAGTTCACCCTCGATGCCCAGCCAAGTTTCGTAAAAGTCCATCCTAAGTAGTATTCATTTTTATTAAAAATGTATGTAGAATTACCGGAATTGCATAAAATAGCGTATACACCTCTCGACTAAAGTGACATTAATCCCTTAGGTGGATTACTTACCACATGAATCAAACACCACCCGCGGGATTAAATGGGCCACTATAGTCGCTTGGTGTATAGTATACTATTGTTTACTAATATGAGATACATTCTTCAGACAGCTAAATGGTGCGGAATTATTGAAACGGAACTAATTATCATATAATCCCAAATAACTCTTAGTATTAAATGCAATCTCATATCTAATAAATGTTATCTACCATTTATATATAGAATAAAATTCAACGTCCAATATCTAAGTAATAAATTTTGAATAAAATGGCTACGTCTATTGACAGTTGCTAAGTGGTTGCTATGGAAGCCGTGCGATTTACTTTACAGCCGTCCGTTTTGTTTTACCGTGCGTAATAGACGTCTTACATTGATTGCCGACTGTGTGTTTTTGACTACTTACAGGGGTGGTCGTAGGTAATAGTATATTACGTAACAAGAGTTGTAAGTAACCCATTACGCACGAAATGAAAAGTTTATGCACGAAGCCGCGCAGCGGCGAGTGCATAAATTTCATGAGTGCGTAATGGGCTTACAACTCGTGTAACGTACTATACTTTTTCTACGCCCATTCATTTTCTTTCATTAAATAAAAAACATCGCAATCATTTATACTTTATTATAATAGTTGTTAATAATAATTGAACAATTATTGTAAATCGATTGTGCCTTATTTTTAATGGTGATGAACGGTTATTTATAATTGTATTATATTTTGTTCAAGAAATTGACAATATAAATGACATGATATTTATTTTCATAGCATGCTACTTAAGAGAACGTGTCCTTTTTTTAAAGAAATTGCATAATGTGCTGCCTACATTTAGGGGCATCACTCTTTAAAACCTAAATATATCTCGCTAATGCTAAGTTTTTATGTTTTTTAATTGACTTAATTTGTGTAAATAGACCAAATAAAATCTTACGTGAATAAAAATTTGATTGTAATTTAATTAAACGAAGAAGTTTAAGTTTTCTTCTCAAAACGCACGTGTATGTTATGAGATTTCATTACGTGCATGTTATTGTTAATAGTATATTACGTAACAAGAGTTGTAAGTAACCCATTACGCACGAAATGAAAAAGTTTATGCACGAAGCCGCGCAGCGGCGAGTGCATAAATTTCATGAGTGCGTAATGGGCTTACAACTCGTGTAACGTACTATACTTTTTCTACGCCCATTCATTTTCTTCCATTAAGTAAAAAACATCGCAATCATTTAAACTTTATTATAATAGTTGTTAATAACAACTGAACAATTATTGTAAATCGATTGTGCTTTATTATTTAATGGTGATGACCGGTTATTTATAATTGTATTATATTTTGTTCAAGAAACTGACAATATAAATGACTACACATTTATTTTCATAGCATGCTACTTAAGAGAACGTGTCCTTTTTTTAAAGAAATTGCATAATGTGCTGCCTACATTTAGGGGCATCACTCTTTAAAACCTAAATATATCTCGCTAATGCTAAAAGTTTTTATGTTTTTTAATTGACTAAATTTATGTAAATAGACCAAATAAAGTCTTACGTAAATAAAAATTTGATTGTAATTTAATTAAACCAAGAAGTTTAAGTTTTCTTCTCAAAACGCACGTGTATGTTATGAGATCTCATTACGTGCATGTTATTGTTAAATGTCATTTACAAGGAATGTTGACAGTGCGATTTTTGACGTTTACAGACATGGACGTAGAAAAAAGTCATTTACAAGGAATGTTGACAGTGCGATTTTTAACGTCTTTTTGAATTTGGTTTTCAAAAAGAATTTTTTAAAAAACAAACTACTTTATTAATACACAAATATACTTCTTAACAGTTGTAAGTCTAATATCATTCTGAATAAAATATGTACAAAATCTAAAAAGGAAAACATTTGCTGACATATTGAATTAAATATTTATATTACACATTATTGTTATTGAAATTATTATTGAATCATCAAATGCACGTTCCATAACTCCTCCATCCTCAGAAGGAACTCAAGGGTGTAGCCTGGGTGGAGCAACTTGAGCTTCATCATGTTCTGTTGTAGTTTCTTTTGGACTTCCATTTTTCTTGAATATATGAACAATCTTCTTTCTGTTTACGACAAGGCAATACATAACAATTAATGATATTAACATGGAGTTTGCACCAATGGACCAATCGAATCGTTTTCTTAAGTGAACTTCTGGTAATGTTTCTTCTAATTCTTGCTGTTGAATCTTATGGATTTCATCGAGGTGGATTTTTTCTAATTCTAGTCTTCTTACAGGTGTTGTGTGAATTGTAATTTCTTCAATTTCTTTTAAAGCTATAGGGTGACCAATAAGTAGTCCCTTTTCATTACTGTAGGTGAACCTGGTAGTACTTATAGCGCACTGGGGTGGTACCTTGATTAAGTAAGTACCTTTTAGTGCGACAACGTCGTTTTCGTTACAAGTAAGCTGGACTTTCTGAGTTTCAGGAAAAACTCCAATATAGTGACCACTGTTGATTTCTTCTACGATTTGGCTGCTTATTTTGACAGGTACTTGTTGGCACTTTACTGTTGTGGGTTGGACTGATAGTAATGACGTTATACAGTCGACATCTTTTCCTATAGGAAGTAATTGCTTATGGAGGCACAGGAAATTGGGCTGTAAATCGAAGCACTCTTCTTCTTGGTACTGATAGTATTCCTTGCTCATGAGTAGGTAGGTAGAAGAAGGGATTATTATACATTGGTTGATATTGGGTACAGCGTAAAGGTGATAAAGGTCGAAAGTGTTTTGATTAACTAAAGGAAAATCTAGTGAAAACATTAATTTATCATTTAAGTAATGTACTTTTGTTTCTACTACTCTGTAATATTTTAAAATTTCATTGTCTAGAAATAACATTTGTGAATTAGTATGGATCTTAGACATCTCTAAAATTATTTCTTTTAAATCTACTAAATTAACTATACTATGATGAAGAATGTTCAAATTAGCAAAACTAATCGCATTTTCTATATCCGCTAAAAATGCAGACAAAGAATCTAAGTTTATTTTTATTTGATTAAAAATTACTTGAAATTCAATATAAAGGTCTTGATTAAATTCTGTTTCATTGAAAACCGCTGTAAGTGATTCAATCTTGTTTACTATGCGACTTTGCTTTTCCGTTATACTATCTAATGTCTTGTGTACATTTTGCATTAATTTTGAGTTCAATGAAATGTGACTATTAATTTTCTTTATTATTTGATTTTCGTTGTTTTCATGTTGAACAATAATATTATAAATATTTTTTGCATCTTCTTGGTCCATATTACCAGTAATGCTTTTGATAAATGTTCCTAAAGGAGAAAATAATGCTCTTTTACTTTTTACTTGTGGAAAAATAGCGTTTAACTTATTACTGACGTAAATAACCTCGTATTCTAAATGTATATAAGTTTCTAGTATTTTAGTAATTATTATAGGGTGACTTTTCTCTAATAATCTTTTGAATTCATAAAATTTGTTAGTTACCGAGACTACTTGTTCTTTTATTGATTTTGTAGGAATATAGTGTAAGAAGGTGTGGGAGGCTGTTTTGATTTTTGCGGTACCTATTTTGAACGGAAGAACTCCGGGGTTCTTATTCAGATTCTGGACCTCTATTTTCTGGCTCATTATCAGAGGGAGGATTATTAACCTGTGAAAAATCGGTAGTTAATTTTCTGGGAGGTTTAAAAATCTGTTTATGATAAGTATTGTAAGGTGTAGTAACTGTAAGGTCTTGTGATTTAATAACATGTTCTGGCTTATATGGTGGTTTCGTTTTTGATTGTCTTTCGGTTTGTTTTTTGTAGGCAATTGTACCTGGTTGTATGTCTGGAGGTTCTTGTCTCTTTTCATTTAGTTTTTCAATAATTTTTGATTTATTTTCAGTCATTGTTTTGTTCAGATTTTTATAAATATCTATCATTGTCTGTTTGTGTTCGTTAAGTTTTAAATTAATAATTTCTGCATTACTATCAATTTCGATAGGATTTTCTAATTGAAGGTGTCCTAGTAATAGATCTATAGGTTTATATTTTGTAGCTGAGTGAATAGAGTTATTATAACCGATTACTGCATAGAATAATTTTTCAAATGGGTTTAATTTTGGGCGTGTGATTGAGAGTGTTCTCATATGTTCGAGTAAAGTGGAATGAAATCTTTCGACTATAGCGTTACTATTTGGGTTGAGGGGTAACGTATAATGCCAATTGATTTTGTAAAGTTTTGCGAAATCTTTTAAAATGTTTTGAAGAAATTCTGAACCGTTATCCGAGATGATATTTTCTGGAATTTTATAGGATGCTATGAATTGTACTAGGCCTTGATATATGTGTAGAGCTGTGATGCTTGGAATTATATAAGCTTGACCGTATTTTGAGAAACTATCGCATATCGTTAGTGCTATGGAATTTTCGAATTTGAAAGTGTCTATATGTATTGTCTCGAAAGGTTTTTTGGGTGTTGGCGTTAGTTGAAGTTTGACAAGTGGAGGATGTCTTTCGTATTTTACTTGTTGACAAATGGGACAACTGTTTATGAAATTTTTCACATTTTCGTGTAACTTAGGCCAATAGAATTTGGTTTTGAGTTGATTTATAGTTTCTTGAATACCACGGTGATTGGTTATACCTTCGTGCTGTTCTTTTATTAGTTCCTGTTGTCTTTTGTCTCTAGTAACATCTACTAATAATTTATTTGTTTTTAAAAATTTAAATGCAGAGTGTTTGAATACTTGAGGGATAAAATTACACATATTTTTGAATAAACTTTCATTTTCGTCGTTTTGAAAATAAAAAGCATACTGTTTCTTTGGTACACCATATTCTTTTAAGAAATTTATTATTTGAGATTGAAATGATTCTACTGTTACATATATTTTCCATCTAGTTCTTACGTGAGTTTCAAAAAGTTTTCTAATTTCTTGTCTAGGATTTCTGTCTACTTTAATTATGATAATTTGGTTGAGAAAGTTATTTAAAGGAGTTTCAGTTATGTGAATACCTAAAATAGGATTTTCTAAACTCGTATGTATTGTCGCAATGTCGTCATTGTTGTCGGTGGGATCAAATTCTGCGAGAACAGATTGAATGTCAAGGTCGGTTATCTCTGGGTTTCTGTTATCTTGAGGAACATTGTCTAGATCAGTTTTGTTGTTGGTGTTGGATTCCGAAGATAGTGGTTGTTGTGTTAATAATTTATCAAATTCTGTCATAAAGTCTATAATAGGTAATTTGGATGTGCTTGATTCAATAGGATGAATTTCAATTCTACTTAAAGCATCAGCATTGCTATTAGATGTGCCTTTTCGATATATAACTTGATAGTCAAATTCTTCTAATCGTAATCTCCATCGAACAAGACGAGAGTTTGGTTCTTTGAGGGACATAAGCCATTGAAGAGGTTTGTGATCTGTAACGATTTTGAATTTACGTCCAAAAAGATAAGGTTTGAAGTATTTCGTAGCATAAACAATGGCAAGCAATTCTTTTTCAATAGTTGAATAGTTGGATTCGGATTCATTAAGAGTTCTGGAGGCAAATGCAATAGGTTTGTCATGAGGAATTTGTCCTTGAGATAGGACGGCACCGATGGCGACGTTACTTGCATCGGTAGTAACTATGAAATCTTTCGTAAAGTCGGGATGAATAAGAATGGGATCATTGGTCAGTAAAGATTTACAATCTTCAAATGCTTTTATGTACAACGGATTATTGATATCGATACTAGCTCCTTTTTTTAGGCAACGAGTGAATGGTTTTGTAATATGAGCGAAATTTCTGATGAACTTTCTGTAATAACCAACTAAACCGAGAAATGATTTAATCTCTTTGGTTGTTTTAGAAATAGGATAATTTAGAATAGCATTGACTTTATCGGGGTTTGGTTTAACACCGTCTGGAGTGATTACGTGACCAAAAAAGGATACTTCTTTTCTTAAAAATTCTGATTTATCTAATTGCACTTTAAAGTTACTGTCTCTTAATTTTTGGAATATTTTCTTTAAGTTGACTATATGTTCTTGGAGTGACGTTGAGAAAACAATTATCTCATCCATATATACAAAGCAAATTTTATTTTGGAGTTCTTTTAAGATATTGTCCATGACACGCTGAAATGTAGCTGGTCCATTTTTTAATCCAAATGGCATTCTTACATATTCAAAATGTCCACCTTCTACGTTAAAAGCAGTTTTCTGAATATCATCAGGATGCATTTCGATTTGATGAAAGCCACTTGCGAGATCTAGGGTTGAGAAGTATTGACAGCGACCTAGTCTGTCGAGGATATTATTTATTTGGGGAATAGGATATTTATCGTCAATTGTTTTTTCGTTTATTTTTCTGTAGTCCACCACTATTCGCCATTTCTGTTTTCCAGATGCGTCTGGTTTTTTACTTACGATCCAGATAGGACTACTCCACGGGGAATCGCTCGGTCTGATGATACCTTGTTCTAACATTTCATTAATTTGACGCTCTACTTCTGGTTTATGAATATATGGGTATCTATATGTTTTCGAATAAACTGGTATTTCGTCTGTGGTTTTTATTCTATGCTTTACTTGATGAGTGAAAGTTAGTTTTGAATTACTTGTATGGAAAATGTCAGAAAATTCTTTACAAATTTTTTCTAATTGCAACTTTTCCTCAAAATTTAAATGACTTGTTCTAATGTTTTCAGTAATATCTAATGGTTCTAAATTTTGATTACTTTTAATAGACATATTAAAAATTTCTAAGTCGTTTGTGAATAGTTGAACTTTTATTGGGTTATACAAATAAACTTCTTGAACTTCATCAGTATCATTTATGATTTCTATGGGTGCATAACAATTAATTGCTTCGGAGATACCCTCTTTAATTTTACAGTTGAATACTTTTAATTGGGGAACAATAATAATGCCAGAATTTACTGAGACAGGAATTTTAGCAGATTATATCGTGTGGGGTTCAATTTTTGCAAAAAATAATAATTTACCCTTTGCTTCGTAATGACTTAATGGTAATTTTGCTGTCGGTGTTTTCAGTAAAGAATTGTTTAAGTCGAGTTCTACACATAAATCTTTTAATGTTTCGTATCCGATTAAACCATCGAAGAAATGATGAAAATTGAATAAATAGAATTTTATTTTTTTATTACAGTTAAATTCGGGGAATGCCGGAATTTTAGCACATTGGTCTCGAGAAGTTGTTTGGAATATTGAGCTAATCGTGAACGGCTCGTTTTCGATACATTCTTCAAAATATTTTTGGGCAATTTCTGGATTTAGGAATGATTTAGTAGCACCTGTATCAACTAATAATTTAAGAGGAGGATCTGATATTTTTACGTAAGAAAGGTCTTTACGGTTGTATAGAGAATGTAATTCTATGTTTGGTTTTCTGTTGGGCTTGGTTCTTGAAAATTTTCATTTGAGAATTCTATGTCATGAATATTGTTAGAATCTTTGTCATTATTTTCGTAGTTAAAATAGTCTGTATTAGTATTATCTAAATTTTGAGAATTATATGTGTCATAGTAATAGTCAGAATTTTGTTCCATATGATATAATTGTTCTGAGGTAAATGTTGGTCGAGATTGAGGCCTAAAGAAATTGTGATTTGTTGAGGGTTGATTGTGGGTTGGTCTCCTTGTGGCTGTAGATATACCACTCATTGGAACGGGTCTAGATTGATTTTGATATTGATTAGTTTGTTTCCAAACATTTGTTGGATGTTTTGGAGGACCGAAAACTTGTCGATTACTTGGGAATCGTTGTGGGACACTTGGGCGTGGCTGAATATTTACTGGACCTTTAGGAAAATTATTTTGTGTAGCCGCATTCGGCATAAATTGGGGCGGAACTTGATGAGTAGTTTGATAACTATGACTGTTCATGACTGGATAATTATTGATGGGGAAATTCGGACGCAATTGAAAATGTTGATTGGTTCTGAAATTTGAATTATATTTTTGTACGGCTTTAGGTCTATGATTATGATCTGAATTTCTTTGTAAGTATCTAATATTATTTTCAGCAACTATAAATTGCCTAGCTTCAGCTATTGTTGATGGTCGCATTGCACGTATAGTAGAACCTAGGGGTTCTTTTAACCCAGCAAGGAAAATTTTCAAAGCGTGAACATTATAAAATTCTTTTTTCACTATGTTTATAGCATTTTCTCCGTGTGTATCTAAATAATTATGAAGAGCACTTAAATTACTCATTACTCTTGTATAAAAATGTAACGCGTCTTCTGTATTAGTTTGTCTTAATTGATCTAAATCGAATAAAAGGCCATTTTCGTCACGTTGATCTCCAAAATGAGATATAAGAGCAGATTTGACTGACTTCCAGTCTTCATTAATACATATACTATATACTTTCCTAGCATTACCAACTAATTTGGAATATATACCATAAATTATACTAATATTTTGTACACAGTTTTCGCTACCTGGCGTTCTATCCCAATAAGTATTAATAATAGTATTTGCAGTTTCTAGAAATGATGATAACTCTAATGAGTTACCGTCAAATCTTGGTACTATTTCTAACAATTTTGGTTCGAATTTTGGAGGAGGTAACGCCATATTATCGTCTAAAATATTTAATGAATCTGTTATCGATAAATTAATAAAGGAATTTGAAAGATCTAATTCTATTTCGTTTCCAATACTAAAGCTATACACACTTTCGTTAATGTCCTCTATGGAGTTAGCGACAAGTGAGGTGAATGACATAGACAGGATAAATACAATAAAAGGAAATGAGCAACTTACAGTATTGTAGCTGTCTTCACCATAACTTGACTTCAGTTCTTCTTCTGGATTCTGGAGCACTTTTTTCAAGATTTCGTACGGAGCGACGAAATTCGTTACTGAACAAACGATTGGAACCGAAGGAATATTCACTGTGAAATTCCTTCCAGTATCCTACTGACTGCGCCACTTTTTGAATTTGGTTTTCAAAAAGAATTTTTTAAAAAACAAACTACTTTATTAATACACAAATATACTTCTTAACAGTTGTAAGTCTAATATCATTCTGAATAAAATATGTACAAAATCTAAAAAGGAAAACATTTGCTGACATATTGAATTAAATATTTATATTACACATTATTGTTATTGAAATTATTATTGAATCATCAAATGCACGTTCCATAACTACGTTTACGGACATGGGCGTAGAAAAAAGAATTTAATGTTATGTTTCTATTTTTATATGTAAAAATAAATTTCAAATATTCATCCAAATTTTTATTATTTACTTATTGTTCATTAATATTTTTAATTAATAAATAGTTTATGTATATATACTGTTGATGCAATAGCTCGTAACTTCCTTACATCTATTAAGCAGTACCTCGTATATAATTTATAATTTTTTAAAATACTATAAATTACATAACACGATATTATTTATTAGTATAAAATGATAAATAAACGGAATTTTCAAAACAAATACAAAATAAGCATCATAGTCATTTTTTTGCTCTCCTGTAAAGTTGCAGAAAAAATTATACAAGTTACTGCACTTTTGCCCTTGATATGTATATATGTTTAAATAAATCACCTTATCATATTTCTTTATTTTTGCAGTTATCACACTTATAGATGAATTATTGTCATTTAGGAGAATGTGGCAACGTCGATGAATTGTTTACATTATGTCTCATCGCAACGATTTGGATCTTAGGTATATAGTATATCTTTAGTTGAAGGTTTTTGATTGTGAATTAGGTGAAATATTTGAGTGGAAAAATTTCATATATGATATATTCAAAGTCAAAACATTCACTTATTGTTTTTGCTATCATTATATATCTCAAGGGAAACATATTTTGAATATTCTGAGTTAAATAAAAAAATGTTTTTCTTCTGATAACCTCTTCTTTCATTAAATCAATATTTCAGTTCTACGCAATAAAATAAAAATCTGTCAAAGATTGATGATTTACTTTCCACATGACTGCTACAACCTATATGTTGTTATAAGTGTGTCTCATATATTCCATCCCCTGAAATCCCTCCCATTATCGTACTAGTCAGTCCCCTACGACCTGAAATATGTGCTATCCTTTTAGTAAGTAATGTTCACATACACCTTTTTCCTATTTGTCTTAATATTGTCACATTCGTTACCACATCCATCAATTTTTCATTTCATCTGTAACAACACCTATCCGAATGATACCAATAGACTGTCCATTTCATGTCAGTAAATATGCAAAAGAGAAAATGTGTCCTCAGAATACATACGTTTTTTTTCTTAAACTATCAAAAAATATTTACTGTGCACTCTTTTTAAATACTTACTTACTGTAATATGAGTAGATTCCACGAAGTAAGGGTCGAGACAGTTAATTTCATTTACTGTTCAGTTTATTCTTACTTTCCATTCATCAATGTCATCTTTGTATTTCATCACAGATAAGCGAAAGCGCAGCCGCCGTATTGAAACAGTGGTAGTTCAAAAGTTTTGTCACAGTCTAAAGTTTACAGAAGCAGTTATTTCACTCTTTATTAGCGCCTTTCATCTCTATGTTCCAATTTTTCCACCGCGCTACCTGAAATTGTTTCTTAAGCGCATGGAGGTGGAGCCAACTGATACAATGATGATTTGAAAATTTATTAAGCAGCCAACCACTGTGGGTAATAAGTGAAAAATCTTCTGAGCATCTGGAATTTTTTTCCCAAGAGTGGATGTGAGTGAGAGAAAAGATTGGAACAGTTAAATCGGCAAAGTGATATAACTGGTTCTGAAGGCAATAAACTGTGGTTTCGTACTTTTTGGTGCAATTGGCATAATTTTTAATTAATGTGAGGTATGATGATTCGAATACATAGAATTACAGATATTATGAAGTACGCGTTTATACAGCAATCGGTTCTGGGGAAGGAGTAAAGTTTAGTTTTCCCAAAAAATTTCAAAAAAAGTGTGCTCATTTTTAATAGTATCTATTCTTTTATAATGCTTATAGTCGGAGAGCTGATGACGCATTTTGGGAAGGTTCTTTAGGCAAGCTGAAATTGCGAATAATTACAATTTCGTCAATTGACGAATCCAGTCCTGGCGGTCATTTAGCGAATTAGCGGTTATTTCGCTACTGCGCAGCATATAACATTTGCAAAAAAAATTCAAAATAATATATTTTTGGCAACTTGAATTTTTTTTAATCTTTTAATTTATTATTTCTAGAATTCCAAAAAAAAAATCCTTGACGTTTTTGTCGGTTATTAAGGATTGTCAGACGAAAATTATTTTTTTTAAATTACCAAAAAATATTCTTTAGGCAATCTGAAATTTATACCACGTATTTATTAAGTAATTTCAATAATACCTGCAAATTGCCTGACGATTTTGCGGGTTATAAACAATTACCAGGCGTTAATAATGTTTGTAAATAATCGCAATAAAAAGTTGGCTATTGAGGCATGCTGGCAGCTGCCGGGGCCCGAGCCCCTCGCGCTGTGATTGCCTATTGAGAAACCTCGTGTTTCCAGCTTACATTCGGCACTGCGTTCATAACAGATTATTGTCAGTTCAAGCATTCGGAGCCTCGTGAAAAATTATCTAGTGTTTTGGTACCTTTTTTAAGGATTTTACTAAAATATTATTTCTTTTTTAAAATTAGCATGTATGTATGTGTATATATGACCATCTAAATATTTGTGTATTTAGTTTGGACTGTTTTATATCAGTGCTTAGAAATTATTTTTTAGAGTTTTATCATCGTTATTTTAAATTACAATCTAAGGAGATTATGAAAAAGTTGGAAACTATGCTCCGTATATCATCTTTTTCTCCAAAAATACAAAATTGTATTGAATATAAATAATTAATTTTAGATGAATTTTTTTAATTTTCTTTTCTTTTCGAGGCTAAAATGAATTAGATTCTAATTAAATAATTTATGCAGCGAACGAAATTAATAATTTACAAATTTTTTATCAATTCTCAAATTTTAGCGAAAATAATATAAAAAATCACATATTCCTGTTTTAAACGCAGTGCTGTAAACACGAGGTTTCTCAATAGCCAATCACAGAACGAAGAGCTCGGGCCCCGGCAGCTGCCAGCATACCTCGATAGCTATCCTTGTCGCACTCACAGATAGATGAGACACTGATTGTGACGCCATCTAAAGAGTCTGTCGACTAAACAATTGAGTGATGTTAAAAAGATTTCTATAATTTTAGGTTTAGGCGGTATATTCAAATTTACTGTATGTTAATTATATTATTTCAAAATAACCATTTATAGTCCATCATCATCCAAATGATGGACCATAAATGGTTAATTGAATTGGAAAAACTAAAACAGTAATTATATAAACATTTCATTTATTTTGGTATAAAAATACACAACAAATAATTTCTTTCACAAAGTACTTTTCTTTACAAACAGAATGAAAATAAACTATAATGTAAAAACAATGCAATAATTAAAAAATTATAGGAGTAACATACATTCTAGATTGGAGTATCATTAGATTTTTAAATTATGTTAAGTCAAGATAAATGTAGAAAATTGCTTATGATTATTAATTTATTTATTGACTATTATACTCCAAAAACACACAGAGCTGGACAAACTACTGGAGTATAACTGCTAGTAACTTAATCAAAAAAAGTGTTAGCAATGAGTAGTTAACTACTATTTTTGGCAACTTTCTGTGAAAGAAAACATTTGAGTATAATTACTGTGAATGTAAGAACAAAAGTTATTAAAATACTTTCAAAGAAAAATTTGTTAAATACTGCCCAGTTCTGTAAATGCAAGGTGCCAAGTAATTGGCAAGTCACAAGTGCTAAACAGCACTTATGACTGTACAAAATTCAAAATAATATATCTAACATTTCATTTCCACACAAAATACATCTTTATTTCTTTACTGGAAGTATTAAATAGGGTTTTCTACTTCCGTTACTAAAACCGCATTTAACCCTTCAACGGCGGATTTTTTTTTCCTAGAAATATGCTGTGCCAGGTTATAATTCCTGATTATTATGATTAAGTTAGGCTCTTTCTTTTTAATGTCTGTTTTTTATTTTTGTTTGCGATATTAGTGCCGTTACCATATGGTAACACTAGCCGTTAGTGATGTACAAAATAATAGAAATTCAAATATCTGTTGCAAACTGTCAAAAATGTTTATTTAGTGTGAAAAATATAGTTACAGTCTATACATATACCAACATTACATACACAACACATTGTTCGGATGCTTGAGGAGCAACCTTCACCGGCACAACGTTTTTTTTATCCCTAGTTGGAACTAATAAATGGTCAACCTGGTCATATCTAATATCATCAGACACCCGGTTTAGAGTAACGCTGTTTTTAGATGTAGATGGCCTTCCTGATCCTTTTGAAACTGTTTTGTATTTCTCAAGATAATGCAAAACGATTTGTCTTCAGTAATTTAGCTGACTTATTGGTGGTTTGCTTCTGCATTTTCGCCTAACAGACCATGCATTTACTACGCTTGTGTCCAGCAACCAAGTAAAAATGGGCCACCAGCACTTTTTCCTTCTGAAGGATAAACGATATCTTGAAATATTTTCATCCATCAGATCGGTTCCTCCCATAAAGCGGTTGTATTCGGTTATAAGCGATGGACGCGATACCTGTATATTTTCTTTCCTTCTGAGAGAATCTTTTCACTCAAGGAGTGGGATTTACTCCATGACAGGTAGAGGCTACGCTAACAACATTATTATCCAGCCACTTCACAATAATGATTCCATCTTCTTTATCAATAGCTGTTACGTAATCACCCCTTTTCTGAGAATTAGATTTAGATAACATATTTTTCGCAGGTAAAGGACAGCTTTTCGGGATACGGTTGTCACGGATTGTTCCCGTTCCATCAAAGCCGCGTTGTTTCAGGCAATGTAAAATATTGAAACCAGTAAAAAGGTTATCAAAATAAAATCGAAATGGAAGTTTGGACACATCAGGAGAAAAGTCGTCAAACATGTCGATAAGAGGTGCTGCACATTTCCCGAATCCATTTTCATAGAAACTATTTCCCCTAGGATTGTTCCCTTGGTATACATCGAAATTTACAAGATACCCCGACACAGCATTCAAACACCATACCTTGTAGCCGAATCGGATTGGTTTTCCTTGTATGAATTGTTTGCTGGGATGTCTTCCAAAATATTTTACCACGGATTCATCAAAATTTAGGTGTTGTTCAGGAACAAAATTTTCAATAAAATTTGCTCGAAGTTTATCCATGAGAGGCCGTAATTTTCACATTTTGTCATTATTATTAGGTTTCGTGTTATCAGCACAGTGTAGATATTTTAGAATCTGCCTAAACCGATCTCATCGCATGGCATCTGATACAATGGATACGTTCAAGTCCTTTTCTGTACTCCAGTACATGTCTTTTCCAGGCAATTCATGATAACCACTTAGAATCATGATGGCGATGGCGCTTTTCATCTCCCCAGAAGTGATTTTAGGAACTGAATGATTTAAAAAGATAGCATATTTTATAGACTGCTCAACAAGTAAGTCAACAGTTTCTTGATCAATAATTTGCTCAAAAATTTCTACATCTGTTCGATTTTCAAATCTGGAGTAATCAGGTTCGGGAAAAGCTTTTTTATTTGGAATTATATCGCCCTTCTTTATCCAAGTGGTTTTTTCTTGTCCTGGTCTGGTATACGCACCTTCATTATCTTGAACAGGCTCGTCTGGCTCTTCATTTATAGGTTGGTTCACTCTTAGTTCCGCTCCAGCTAATAATTGTTGACCACTAAGATTATCGACTAAACCCCCCTCCTCTTCGTCGCTTGAATTTTCATCGGTCAAAACGTTTGCCTCCGGAGGTTCTATAAATACATCTTGAACATCTAAGTCATCTTCATACACCATTTTCAGAGCTTCTTCCAAGGTGAAACCTCTCCCGGAAAAAAATCACGCAATCTTTTAATTGTCTCCCATAAACATCTAGCGTTACCATATGATAACAGGCGAAAAAAACGAACCTAACTAATTATTTGAAAATAAACTAGCACACATTATTATTGGCCATCCTATAAAATACACTTTTACCTATAATTTGTACGTATTATAAACAAATAAAAGTAAACGGAGGAGTTTGAAAGTTACTTACTGTAATCCATGAACTCCAAACAAAGTTGTTTTTAAAGATCGCTCGATAGGCACAACAAGCCGCTGCGAACGAGTAGCGATAAGTATGTAGTAAGGATCCCCTCTCGCAGAGTTCAAATTGCTAACCTCAAGAATATATGGCGGCGCTTGATGTACAACCTTGTAAGCGTTACCATATGGTAACGCTAGCTGTTGAAGGGTTAAAAAACGGGATTGACATGCGCAAAATCACTCTTTAAACACTAGTGTTTAAAATGAGAAAAGTCACACTCGTTTATCTTTTTGTTTTTTAAACGTCAAATCAAGTATATCTTTTGTATGTTCAATTTCATGTTCCGTCATAATTTTGTTGCTATCTGTCATTTGGTTTATCTGTCAGCCGTCAGCCATCGTCCGTCATGTTATGAATATAATTGAAATAAAATATAATTTTTTCATTCCTGCGGGCGAAGAAAAAGTATAGTAAGCACCTCGTGTTAAAAATGTCTTTAGTCACTCGTTTCACAAGGAACTCGTTCCGCTTCGCTACACTTGTGCCTTATAAAACTCGTGACTAAAGTAACCTTTTTGACACTTGGTACTTAATATACTATTATATCACAAGCTTAAACCTAATATATTGAAATTTGAAAGCAAACTACAGAAACTCTGAAACTGATACAGATACAGTTAGATTGTGGCACGATGTTCTGAGTTTTTAGACTAAATGGCCTATTTTCAATCATGTAAATTTGCAATTCAAAACAAACAAAAAATTATAATTATGAAAACATTAATTAATGTTAATATAAATAGTACACATTTTGAAAGGTAGAATGTTTTTAAAGTATGTAAATTTTTCTTTCATTCTTGATTTCTATCAATTCTCACAATGCACTTGGTATTCATATTATTAAATAGCACATGTCCTTTCATGCAATATGCAATGCACCTTGTATCTGGTGATAATATAGTTATATTTTTCAATTATCATTATCATATTTTCATCAAAATGAATAATGTAATTCTTTTGAGAGCGGTTTTAATTTCTCTTCATACGGATACTAGAATGGACACTTAAATTGATCATTTTTCACTAACAAACCCATATTATCATTAAAAAAGGGTTTCAAGAAGATGTTGTAAGACGTTTTGATGATACTTGAACAAACAATCAGTATTATTCTTATTACATTTTCACATTCGCCATTTCCTCGTCAAATATCAAGACGCGCATACGTCAATATTTCCTGTTAAATCTGGAGTTCCTCAGGGCAGTGTTCTGGGACCTGTGTTGTATCTCTTGTACACAGCCGATTTACCTACCACCAATGGCGTTGTAACAGCCACATATGCTGATGATACCGCCCTACTATCAATGCATGAAGATCCCAATCAAGCATCACAAATACTCCAAATGAACCTGAACAATATACAAACCTGGTTAAAAAAGTGGAGAATACAAGCAAATGCAACGAAATCGGTGCATGTTACTTTTACGAACCGAAAAGGAAACTGCCCACCAGTGACCCTAAACAGTCAACAGCTTAACCAGCAACAGGATGTAAAATATTTAGGCATGCATATAGATAGAAAACTGACCTGGAAAAAACACATTTTCATGAAGAGGAAGCAACTTGGACTGAAACTTAATGGTTTATATTGGCTTATAGGTCGAAAATCACAACTATGTCTACAAAATAAAATACTTATTTATAAAACAATCTTGAAACCCATTTGGAGTTATGGAATACAACTATGGGGAACTGCTTCTAATTCTAACCTCGAAATCTTAGAAAGGTTCCAATCCAAAACTCTTCGAGTCATGACCAATGCACCTTGGTATGTCCCAAACAACTATATACGAAATGACCTCCAAATACCCACTGTAAAAGAAGAAATATCAAACTTCGCCCAAAAATACCAACAGAGACTGCAGCAACACCCCAATAATTTAGCAAAGTCCCTCAGGAGAATACCGGCAAGAAGAAGATTAAAACGTTATATTGTTAGTGATTTACCAACAAGATTTTAAATGTATATTTAAATTAATGTGCACAATACCCTAGAGACAAATAATTTTATATTTTATATAAAATATTTAAGAATAGAGTATGGTTATAGGACCATTGCTCTGCATGTTAATGTGATTAGTGACAAACTATTTACCTATTGTAATTTTAATTTACAGATTGTAAATAAATTGGGAAGTTTAAAAAAAAAAAAAAAAAATTCACATTAATCAAATAATCCAGTAAACATAACCCCAAAAATAGCCCCAAACATAGCTTTTAAAATCGAAAATACGGATTACAGGATAATTTACCTTATAATAACTATTATTTTTGATATCGGGTAGATACGACAACTTACTTAATAACAATTTATTTCTTCCAAAAACACTTATGAAACGCTTAAATAATCAAAAATTTACACTCAAATGGAAATTCTTATGCCAGCAAGTTTTGTTTGTATACAACCTCAAAAACGGAGATAAGGTCTGTGCTCAAAAAGAGTTGAAATATTTGAAACCAAAACATCGAAACAGCTGAACCACAGATACGTTTGTATGAAACGTCAAGAGTGGAATGACAGAGAGAAAAAATAGGTTGTATAAGTAAAGCCGATTCAGTGCTACTAGCGATATCTATCATAAATATTTTGAACCTAATAATTACTAGATAAGTAATTAGTACTGTGTATGTTTTAAGGTTTATATGCCTGTGAGGAGGCCCCTCTTAAGGTAAATCAGGATGACGACGATTGTCTACCTTAAAGGGGGCAATCATAGCCATTACCACCCCCTTGTGTACGAATCTGTTATGAAGGTACGTAACACAGAACAGTAGATCAGCTAAGTTGTATGGTCATGTCCAGTGAATGGCAGTGGATCAATTACCCAAACAAATTATGGATTGGACCCTGCGATATCTTATGTCACAAAATGTAACGGTGCAGATTTACTATTCCTATAATATGATAGGTTGTGAAATGAAAATATCGACCAACTTGTCAACAAATTTTAATGTCATTCCTCGTGTAACTACACATACTCAACTTCCGTTTCGCTTCGCTTGTTACAAAAAGTCAAACCAAAATATATCAGTGGCGTACCATAATTGATATACCACAGACCCAAGGAAACAAACGAAAAAGGGGACCTAGAACAAGATGCGAAGAGGGTATCGATAATTATATTAAAGAAATATGTTTAGAGGTATATCTATGGAAGGACCAGGATAAATAAAGACTGGGAATCAGGAAACTGCGTTTGAAATCAATTTACACATAGCATTTATCTTAGTTGAGTACTTGAAGCATATGATCAGAGGACTTACATACCCAGTGCAGGAAATACTGATGGGTAAGATTGAAGGAAAAAGAGAAGCATGAAGAAAACAACATTCATGGCTCAAAGACATAAGAAATTGGTGCAGTATAGAAACCCCCATAGAAAAGCGCAAAACGAAAGCTTGCGAATATACCATCCGAAATGATGATCACCTACAAGCTGCAAGCGTATGATACTCCAAGAAAAAGAAGATATATCTCTGCTTATGTCATTAGACTATAAGCAAAGCTTCTCATTTAATCTATTTGTGAGGAGTTTACTGTCGTATGATGCAGTGTGATGATCCAAAACGAGCGCACAAGAGGAAATCACTCAGCCAAAGCTTGATAAAACGCGGTATTTTAAAATGTTTAGCGTAACGAAATCCACTCGACTGATATAATTAGTACTAACTATTGAGGTACTTCTGATTTATCTATTTTCTCGAATACTCTAATATAATAGGAAAAAACCAATCTTAGACTTGTTTTACTAACATATTCTTCAATAAAATTTAGTTTTCTGAAACAAAAATAATGTACAAAATGGCTGTTGCTTTGATTACCTTTTCTTATTTCCATTGTTTATTGTGAAAATCTTTCATTACTTTCGGAATGAAATTGTTGGTAATGATCGAATTGAGAATAAAAATTTTGATTCTTCCGAAAAGTTTCCCAAATCGCTACATATTCCAAGTAACAAACGTATTTATTGGTACACCCGGTACCTATATTTAATAGCAATAAATATATTTTTTATCTATTTCCTCTTTTCAATTATAATGTTTTCTTAGTATTTATTTTCATGTCGACATGGTTGTTAAGGAAATCGGTGAGTCTATTTAGACGTTTCTAGGATGTCTAAAAGAGTTTGCTCGGCTGAAAGAGTTAACATGTTGAGAGTGAAAAACTTTTTCTCTATTTTCCTTCACTGACGATTATTCGAGTTGAAATGTAACATCAACACGTTTCAGAAAATATAATAGAGGGAAAAGTAAACGTATCACGTTGCTAGAATAATTTTGATAAATTCAATACTCCTTTTGCACATATGTAATCAATGTGTCTAATAAAGCTACATGAATGAGCGAGATATGAAAAGTTTCCAATCTAACAAAGATTTTCTTAAAATTTGGTTTTATTTTTCAATATATCCAATGTACAGGTTGGCAAATTAATTTTGGCAGTTGACGATGCGCGAGAAAACCATACAACTTGACAACGCTGTAAACGCAGTTACCGGGAAGAGGCGACGTACATTCTGCATGCAAAGTTTTAAAGGTTGTGAGACTGCTAATACGTACGAGGGTAACACAATATTCTGAATTTGGATTTAAAAATAATTGTGGCACATGTATAATGCTATATAAAATCGAGTTTACAAAACAAAATATCATTAATGTGTTCTTTATTATTAATTAAATGAATAAGGCAATAAAAACCATTAGATTCTTCTACGGAAATAGGTTTTTTTTGTACAAACAGAATTATTCATTGCTTCAAAAACCATACGGGGAATTTAATAATTACCCTTTACTATTTGGTGTGATGTAAATAATAAATAGATTCCAAGAGACATAAACTTTCACCTTTACTTCAAATTAATGTCTTTTAAGTGGTCCCTTCATAATATTCGTCATTGAGGTTTATTTGTATACAAATTGGAAGTCAGGTAGATTTTGGCATACCTACCTGTTAAGCTTTCTAAAATTGTTATTCTTAATAATATGTAGTAGATAATAATGTGAAAATTCGGGTTTATACATAAAATTTTAAAAAAAAATTGAGGAAATCGCCTTTAGAGATGGTTTAATAAGTATACTAATAATATAAATAAAATATTAAAGCTTTTTTGTGGTAGATATTTCTACTTTCATATGTAATTTTTGGGTTTTTTGCAAATATTTACTATCAAATTAGAACATACCTTCACACTTTTTACATAGTTAAGACTAGCAAACCAAAAAAATCTTGGTTCTGGTTGCAGTCAATCATTGTTTATTTGGAACTATGTACAGATGTGCTACAAATATTATATTACTCTACTCTACTCTAAAGGAATCCGTCTCTAATATCTACAATTTTATAACACCTGTTTGCATTTGTTGCGTTTAACGTATTCAGTCAAACCATCTGCAAGCAAACATTACAATGAAAAATGTTTTAGATGTACAGGGATCATCACCAGTAACATAATGATGTGCATCTACAAATGATTCTTCAAAATCCCTTTATATATCAACTTCATCATCCTCGCTATCTCCGTCTTCTACCAAATTAATAATAATATTATCTACAACAGTACCTAAAAGTGGTTCATTGTTAATAAATTCATCTTCAATCTTTTTAACATGGTCACATCTAACTTTCCAATCATTAGCAGAAAATGTGTTGAAACATTCATCACAGAATTATTTAACCTTTGAAAAGATGAAGACAACATTTCGTTTAGCCACATATTCTTTAAGTGCCGCCCAAACACTTTCGACCGGAGTTAAGTCCGGGTGATAGCCTTAAAACTTGCAATCCATGTCGAATAAACAATTCATCAAGTTTTATATTGCGGTTTGTACATTTTTGCAACGTTATAAAGATCCGGTTTTAACATTTGTTCACTGTAATATGTGTTTTTTTCAGAAGGCCAGTTATTTAATTGTTGTTCAGCCCAAGCAGTCGTAGGGAATTTTTCATTTAGAACATTGTGATATGGGGCGTTATCAATTACCACAACAGCGTTTTTTGGTAGGTTTGGAATACGTTTTTCTTGTCTCATAATTTTCGTACGCCATTTCATTATGATAATCTCCTCTTTTTGACTGGGAGTTCCACATACCAGCATCAGGTACAAAACTATTTTCACTTCCTGTATGCACAATGATGAGCCTATTACTTTTTGAAACAGGTTTTCGTAATACTTCGTTACTCTTGTCGCTCTATCCTTTAAGGTGCGTGTGACATGAATGAATGTATGTTTCATCCATATAAATGATAGATTTGTTCTGTTCTCTGCACTTTTTCATGTTTCTTAAATTTGTAGACGTAAATGTCTGATTTCGTGACGTTCCATTAACAAACTTCTGTTGTTTTTCATGTTGTTCCAACGAAAACACAAAGAATGTATTTGTTTCCGAAGATATTCGCGACTCTCTGCGAAGTCATAACTATCAGCAAAGGTTTGGTGTACATTTATTTCTTAACAAGGGTAAATTTTTCTCGGATATCTGATAATTTATTATGAGCTTGTAAGCACAGTTTTTTCGAATTGATCCATACGGATACTGGACGTTCTTTGTTTTTTAGTAGGCACATCACTGTCAGCAATACTTCCTTCAAAAGCTTCTTTTTTAATACGGGAAAGCGTTCTTTGGCTAACTTTCGTAGCAGCAGAAACACGTTCAATGACCAGACAATAAAATAAGTCGATATAAATGTTGTATTAAAAGTTTTACTCATGCGTATTCTTATACAAATAACAAATAAAATGAGGAAGTAGTTAAATTTGTTTTCAGTGACCGTTTTTTGAAATAAAATTTTCATTTTCGGACATTTAAAAGAAGTAATTAATTCAAAAATACTACATTACGTTTCAGTTCATTAGTTGTTTTAGACGATCTTTAAATTTAGTTCAAACATATTTTAATATGACCAAACCGCAATTGTAACTGAAATCGGAAGATGGTTCAAAACAAATTATAAAACCGAAACAAAATAGAGATAGGTATGAAATGAGTATAATAATTGATATAATTATAAGCTAAAAAACCTATTACATTTAAATAGGTATCTAACTCAAAATAAACATGTACCCTTTTATATGCTCCTGTAGACAGAAACAGAATAGTATATTAAGTACCAAGTGTCAAAAAGGTTACTTTAGTCACGAGTTTTACTAGGCACGAGTGGAGCGAAGCGGAACGAGTTCCTTGTGAAACGAGTGACTAAAGACGTTTTTAACACGAGGTGCTTACTATACTTTTTCTTCGCCCGTGGAAAGGAAAAAATTATATTATATTTTAATTATATTTATTACATGACGGACCATGTCTGACAGCTGACTGACAAATCAAATGACGCAGAATAACAAAATTATCACCGAACATGAAATTTCACATACAAAAGGTACACTTGATTTGACGTTTAAAAAACAAAAGATAAACGAGATGTGACTTTTCGCATTTTAAACACTAGTGTTTAAAGAGTCGTTTTGTGCATGTCAAACCCGTGTTCAAAAAGTGCGGTTTTAGTAACGGAAGTAAAAAATAGTTATTGATGCAACAAGTGCATAAAGTGGTGCTTTTTTTCACGAATTGAAAAATTGACGCATGAGCCGCAGGCATGCAAAATCCAAAAAATGTCTCATTTAGGTTGCTCTAAATGGACTAAACTTGGCGTCGATATGTTTGTAATGATGACATAACGGTGCATAAAATTGACACATGAGTGCATAAAATACTTTGTCTCACCCTAATGTCACTTTTTTAAATCGTTTAACAAATAAATATTCTATGTACGAAAATCGATTTAAAAAATTTACTATCGGGTGTAAATTTGCTAAATAATTACTTTCGTTTAAAAATTTTATTGCAATAATTAAAAATTACCATTGTTAATGGAATTGTCGACTTGCCATTGTGTGCCTCTTCGGTCATGAAATTCGAAACGTTCATAATTATTCCACGACACTGCTCACTCAACTTTTTATGAACAACTTTACTTTCTGGAGTCGCCATAACAAGTTAGTATTGTACAGCCCCGGTAATCACACTTTTCTCTGAACTGTACTGTCGAAACGAAGCTTACGAATTCTGCCATCGAAGTGAGCTCTTGCAATCCGCATACGTCTTTGCTACGGCGCATCCGAAGTTGCCAAACTCCCGAGTGCCAAAATTAATTTGCCAACCTGTACTACAACTACTGCAACACTCACACATAACTGTTTGACACGCGTTTCGATAACTAAGTTTATTCTCCTCAGATAGGGTAAGTGTGAGTGTTGGTGTAATAATTGTAAATAGTGTGTTCAGTATAAGTATTACTAACGGCTCCAGAAATTACAACTTAATTTTTCAAATGTGTCTGCAAAGTCCTACATTCCGTACCGATACATTGTTTTGAAACATTACTAGATGTAAATCTTCCAGTTAACATACAACCGTAAAAGAAAATACGAAGATGTGAGGTCGGGTAACTGAGCTGGACGTTTCAGTGGATCTTATCGGTCAATATTCTTATTATTAGTAACCTCTCACTACCTTTTCACAATATTTAAATGGTGTCTGCGTTGTAATTAATTTATTAAATAATGAATAAAACTTCTTATTTATTCAAGGAACTGCAAAATTCAATCATTTACAGATACAAGCTCAAGCTGTAGAACTATAAGCATTGAAGTAGACACCATTTATATATATATATATATATATATATATATATATATATTTATATATATTTTTTATTTATATGCATATATAGAAAATCAAAAATGTATTCAGTTATCAGAATATTTCAGCAATGAAGAATAATATAATGGACCTACACTACTTTCAAGATTGAGGCACGAATAAGAAGTGGAAACAAAATGGTAATAGATATCAAATCTCCAGGGAAATTGAATAACATACTTGAAACAAAAGTAATATGAGTAATGCTGCTACTTATTGCAAAAGTAAAATTTGAGATAAGAGAAGCTTTATTTTGAAAGCCTTCTTCTTATAATAATCCAGTATTAACTTCAGTTAGAGCATTTGTTCAGTGTTTTATTATTCATTTGTCAAACTTTTATGATTTCAATTATTTTAATGAAATTAACAGTCTCGACCCTTACTTCGTGAAATCTACTCATATTAGTGTTTTAAATGAAACTCACTGTTTCTAACTAATTCCACAATATAACGAATATTGTTGAAAATTCTAAAAAAATGACAATTGTTTCGATAAATCAACATCATCGTCAGAATGACAGAAGTTACATTTCATTTGATGCCTACCTGATGTTTAGTAGTTATTTTTGGCTAGACCAAGGAGTGACCTAACTTGTGATTGACTTAATATATGTTAATAGAAAAAAAAAGAAGATGTGATATTACAAATATTGAAGCTTAGATATTATCCTGGATCTGGATCCTGGATATCATTTTTCCAAGTAAGATCAGTATAACTGTGCAATGATATAGAAAACCAGGAAAACTATATTTGCTGATCTTTACAATTATCACTTAAGAAGACAGTTTATTAGTGGAGAACTCGCTAGATTTATCTGTTCATTGACAACTTCATATTGTGGGTTTCTTCAATGTCTTCTAATTTCCAATTCTTCAAGGAAATCCAGTTCTTGTTTCTTTTCACAAATATGTAGTACTTCGAGTTCTGTGTTATTTGTCAATGACTGATTGGTGTCAAGTAGATGTTATGCGTAGTGGGATTGATCTGGTTGTTTTAATCTGTATGCTCGTAAGTGTTCACTGTATCGGATTTCAAAATTTCTAAGGGTCTGACCCAAATAGACAGCATTACATTCTGGAGATTTGAGTTTATATATACCTGATTTCTTTAATGGTGATATTTTTGTTTTTACAATTAAAAACTTTGTATTAACGTTACTTTCTGTTTTAAAAGAAATTGTTTTATTCGTTGCTGAATATATTATCTTTGAAATATTATTAGAAATATTTCCTGCATATGTGATGGTTTTATGAGTTTTTATTTCATCAGTTTGTTTAGGAAATATTAGTTGTGATGCCACTTTTTCCTCTTTTTTTAAATTAGATTATTTATCATATGTAATGGATAACCGTTGGATGTTGCTATTTGTCTAATCTAATTGTATTAAACTCTCTATCAAAATTACATTTGTTCATAGGAACTGAAAAAGCTCTATGTATCATTGAATTATATGCCGCTAGTGATTGGAACTATATGGAATTGTCCCATCAGTGTGTGTTGGTTTTCGGTAAATCTAATAATCGAGTACATTATCAACTCTTTGAATTTTTGTATCAAGAAAATTTATTGAGCTATTTTCTTCAAGATCTAATGTGAATTTAATTTTTGGGTGTAAATTATTAATGTGGTTGAAAAATACGTCTAATTGTCGTTCACTACCCATAAAACAAGCCAATATGTCATCTACATATCTATACCAAAATAAAACAATTTTCGAAATATTACTTTCAAAGGTATTTCGTTCCAACGTGTCCATAAAAATGTTTGCCAAAATAGGTGATATAGGGCTTCCCATTGGTAAACCGTCATTTTGAAAATAAATCCTATTGTCAAAAGTGAAATAATTCTGATTAATACATACATCAAATAAATTAAGTATATCTGATATTATTCCTGGATTAATATTTTTATCTCCTAGTAATTTTCTTACAAGTATTAGACATTCTTCAGAAAGAATTGTAGTGAACATATTAGTAACCTCAAACGAAATAAGTTTATAGTTATCTTGCAAGTTGATTGCTTTTAGTTTTTTGATTAGTTCTATTGAATTTCTAATTGAGTACTTAGATGCATATCCATAACTATTAAGTATCTTGTTAAGCCTCTTTGCCAACATATTATTAGGAGTATTAACATAAGAAACTACAGGTCTAATTGGTTTCGTTATTTTATGTAATTTAACGGTTCCATATAATTGTGGACAATGAGGATTCTTATGTATGATAGATCTCTTGTCGTAATCACTTAAAATATAATTTGAATTGTTAACAATATTCCTTACATTATTAGAATACTTTTTTGTTGGGTCTGCTTTAAGAACTTTTACATCTCTAAATTCTATAAAGTTATATATTTTTGAATTATAATTTTCAGTTGTCAATATGACAGTTGTCTTCCCCCTATCATATTTTGTAACTGTTACTTTATTATCTTCTACTTTCTTTTTGATTGCATTTAAAACTGTAATGTCATTTTTTGTTTGACGTTTAACTTTTGAAGGTTGAATATTTTTGATTAAATTGGCAATTTTTAATTTCTCATAAAGAAAATAATTTGAATTAGATTTTAAAGCTATTTCTGACTCTGTAGCTATAATTTGTTTAATATTATTCGTAAATTTTGGTGGTATGCTGTACTTTAAACCTTCATTTGAAAATTCTATTCCACTATCTGTAAAATGAGTGTCTGAATTGTTTTGAAATCGTGGTGCAAAGTGTGTTGGTATTTAGGTACTTACAGTTTCACGATGTTTGAAGTATTGAATTTTATGTTGTGTGTGTTCAAGTTTCTGTAACTTTTGTTCGTGTTTCTTAAATTTTTTATGCTTCATCGTGCTGACACTTTCTCTAATTTTGTCATCTAAACAGTCGAATTCTACTGGATGTAATTGGAACGTGAGTTCTGAATGTACAACTGTTATGTAGTTGTCTAAGGAGTCCCTCACTTTAGAGCATTTCTTACATTCTCCTTTTATCCAAACTCGTTGAGCACATTTTATAGCTTTTTGTGCGTGTGGTGTTTTAGTGTGACATTCTATATTCACAAAATTTGGTATTATCTTTTTCCTAAGGCATTCTTGGTTGAACCAAATGTTTTGTGATGTTTTGTAACGTTTTTGTAGTAACTTCTGGTACAGTCGGGTCAAATCTTCTCTCGAAGATTTTTTAATGAAATTAACTGTCTCGACCCTTACTTCGTTGAATCTACTCATATTAGTGTTTTAAATGAAACTCACTGTTTCTATCTAATTTCGCAATATAATGAAAATTGTTGAAAATTCTAAAAAATTGACAATTGTTTCGATAAATCAATATCATCGTCAGAATGACAGAAGTTACATTTCATTCACTTAATTGGAAAAATGATATCCAGGATATCACCATAGGGCTAATAATATATAAGCTTCAATATTTGTAATATCACATCTTCTTATTTCTTCTATTAACATATATTAAGCCAATCACAAGTTAGGTCACCTCTTGGTCTAGCCAAAAATAACTACTAAACATCAGGTAGGCATGAAATGAAATGTAACTTCTATCATTCCGACGATGATGTTGATTTATGGAAACAATTGTCATTTTTCTGGAATTTTCAACAATTTACATTATATTGTGGAATTAGCTAGAAACAGTGAGTTTCATTTAAAACACTAATATGAGTAGATTCCACGAAGTAATGGTCGAGACAATTAATTTCATCAAAATAATTACAGTCATAAAAGTTTGGCAAATTAATAATAAAACACTGAACAAATGCTCTAACTGAAGTTAATACTGGATTATCATAAGAAGAACGCTATCAAAATAAAGCTTCTTTTATCTCAAATTTTACTTTCGCAATAAATAGCAGCATTACTCACATTACTTTTGTTTCAAGTATTCTGACGATGATTTTGATTTATCGAAACAATTGTCAATTTCTTAGAATTTTCAACAATTTTCATTAAACAGTAAGTTTCATTTAAAACATTAATTATTTTACTTCGAGAACTTTTCTTTTCATGTGGGTTTGGCAGCCTTGATACGTTATATTTTAACGGTTTTGATAGAAAAAGTCATTTGGTGTCAAAACGAATGAAAATAATATTTATTAATATACGGTAAAAAACGATTTGTCAACATAGAACAACATGCTTACGACAGTGTACCGTTATTGGAATCCTTGGAAACAACAATTATTCTTAATGCTATCCTCATAAAAGCAGTCGAAAACTCTACGACAACAGCACTTCCCAAATCTAAAGTAGGATTCAAGTTCTCATAAGGATTCTATAGCGTTAGAGAACTGAAACATGGATTCCGCTTGTCGAATACGTTCTTCAAAATACAGTGCGAATCTCTAACTTGGAATACATCAAAGAGAGTTTTTTAGGTTGGAAATATGCTCGGACAGGTACATTAGTATTTTAAATAGCACTCTTTTTGATGCAATAAAATGTGTCCCAAATTTGAGATCTATTTCAACAATTTTCTGAATTGTAATCCTAATTTTTTATGATTATTCTTAAAGGAAGTTACTAATTCCAAAAATGAAGGAATCTGATTCAACTCAATGAAAACATTCAGGCAATTTGAAAATGGCATGCCAAGAGGTATTTATTTATATTTTTTTCTCAAATTAGATCGATGTTGACAATGTCAAACAAAAAACTTAAATAAAAACGAGTGAGGAGAATAGCATCGTATCGAGCGAGGATATTTATTACTTTGTCTTTTTGTTAATATCTAGTGATAAAAAAATTAGGGTTGCTATATATTTGAAAAAATTGTCGATGTCGTGATATCTCAAATTTCGGACACGCTGTATTACATTTCTTTACATAAAAAAGAGCGTAATTCAAAATACGAATCGACACGTCCGAGCATATTTCCAACAAAAAAATTGTCTTTGATTTACTGAATTTATTCCAAGTTAGAGTCTCGCACTGTATATCTGGAACATATACCAGCAGACTGGAAAAGAAAATTCACAAACATGGGTATTACTTAGGTCGATGGCGTAATTTATATTTTACGTTTCGCAAATGATTAGATTATTCTGCCAAATGATTCTAATGATTTGGAATCCACGACGAATGAGCTAGTGGAAGAGTACAAGAAATTGATACCTACCTACTAGAAGTGAACCCAAGTGAAACAGAATACCTTGTAATAGAGAAGAACAAGGAGATATGTTGCTAGACGAACTACAACAACAAATAAAACAGTAAGAAGATCATGAGAATGCTTTTATGTTTTAAATACATGCTGAAAATAATGTCGAAAATATCTGTTTTATTTCTGTCGCATTTTTTAGTTAAAGATACGAAAAATTGCAGTCAGTTTGTAAAAATTATATTTCTATTTTGTGTGGTACAAGTATCCACGACCTTTTCACTGGCTTGTTTCTAATGAGCATGGTTTGTACTATACTTAACTTTCAATTGGCCAATCAAACAATGATACAGGCGTCGAAACCTACCCATTCTCGGATCCAATTGGTCAAATTTTCGTATAGCCACGTCGACGATGATGCGGTTTAACCAATGCGCACTTACAGCTGAGTGACATTAAGTTAATAAACAGGTGATTCCATTACTGTATCATCGGCGAATATGAATTTTTTTCATTCTAGTTGACGAATTTTGTGATTTTGGTAAATATGTATTCTGTATTGAATGTACTACTTTTATATTACTACTTTATTTCACAGCTAATAATTCAAGTCACTTTTAGTGATTAGAAATTATAGATTGTTTTACATAGCCATTTTGACATATGCTGGATCAATTTTAAGAGCATACAGTGTTCATTTTATTTTCCGTTTTTGTGCTCCTAGTTTCTGTGCCTTCACGAGTGGATCAGGTTTATGGCATTTTAGGGTTCTACAATTTGGCATGTGCAATGCTCCCGCCACCTTCGAACGACTGATGGGCGCCATTCTTAGGAGCTTATCATGGGAATCATGTCTGGTCCACCCGCATCACTTTATTATAATGAGAAGTGCCACCGGTTCCAAAAAGAAGTCTGTTACCTAGGTCATCGTTTTAAGCGTGTCGATGTTGCTGTTAACTCAGTTAAAATTCAAGCTGTTCAGGAATGGCTGATTCCTCCTGACAAACATCAACTCCGTAGCTTCGTAGGCCTATGTTTCTATTACTGCCTGAGTATCAAGAATTTTGGGTACATTGTCAATCCTTTGATATGACGAATTCAATAAAATAGAATCTACTTTTAGGATTAGGAGTGTCCAGAGGCATTTGACTCTTTATAGAATCACCTAACATCAGCACCATTCCTTGATTATCCGCTTCCGGAAGGGAAACTTATTTTGTATACGGATGCTAGTAATATGGGAGTACAACTACAAGATAAGGAAAAAATTATAATAGGCAGTTATAAGGATTGCCGAGCGAAGTCAAAACTCAATACGATGGAATAACTGTGTTCTTTTTAAATTTTTCCAAATCAATTATAGTCTGATTATATGTCAATACTTTTTCTAATACTGATATTAAATATAAGTTTATAAATAATCATTTTGAAAAAAAAATAACAAGACATGTATTTTATTTCTGACAATTTAAACCAATAGTTTTGAGAATTTAGATTTGCTATAAAATTTTATAGAATTTTCAATTTTGCAGATGTCAAATCGCACTGCTAGAAAAATACTGTCTCAACTCAAAATATAATTCTCAGGAAAGACAAGATAAAGAAACTATTCTTAATTTTCTTCCAATTCTAGTGAAACTTTGTTTAATAAAATAAAGGTAATTCATAAAATAGTATACTAAAGGCATCATTTTATTGCATGCGTCCAAGTTTAGGAAACGAACCCAAGGCGAGTTTTCTAAAGGAGAAGTGCGATGGAAGTTTTTAAAACTATTTTTTCTACGTTGTGTTTATTGTGCCCAGAAAGTAACAAAACTTAAAAACCAGGATAATTAAGTCGATCTAGGGAATTTTGTATTCGTGACGTAGCGGTTGTTAATGCTGAAATTAGCGTCAACTTGAAACATTTGAAAATCGAATAATTGTGTCAATTTGAAATAAGTTTCTGCTTTTTACTCTGTTCAATCGTCTACCTACGTGGAAAAGATTGGAAAATCATGAAAGGTTTGCCCCACTGAACTGTTTGTTGTAGTACGTATTGTTCAATGATGCACATGCTACGATTAAAGCATTCCTTGGATTATAGTTGAGTTGTGTTATTTCGTGCTTGATATTTCAGACGTCTAACGTTGACGTTTCGGTGTTAGTGCTACCAAACTTGATGAAGGAAATATTGCGATTTGAAAAATACTCCCTTTTGAAACTCAACGGAGTTTCCTAAAGTGAATCATTAAAATTGCAAAGTAGAAACAAGTTGGGATGCACCACAGTGTGGCATATACGAAGACATCTTAACAGTAATTTCAGTTTATTGTACATTTAAATAACCGAAATTGTCTAATGAAATTGATACAATATGAAAACAATGAAACATAAACACTTTCCATCCAACAAAAATGATAAGAAATGCAAATGAAACATACAACCAAGGTTAATAGATGTATAGATTGCCGGGTAACTTTCGACCACTTACTTTTTTATGTATGATGTTGAGCAAGACTGGATGAATTTTTCAAGGTGCTACACATTCTCGTCATTTTTGTCTGTTTCCATATATAAGAGAGGCTCTGTCAAACTAACGTTCCATAATTCGTTAACCAGACGTTCTTTGATGCTTTTGTGGCCCTACTAGTGAATTCAGCTGGTTTGGCATTTTCCGACGAAAGCTAAAACCGGGAAGGAATAGCTAAGAAAATAAAAAACTAAGTATTTGTGTTACATATATTATTACTATCTTTATTAAGCTTCTTAGCAGGTAAGTTCATCAGCCTTGCTTGCATTTCGTCTTCATAATATACTGGCTAAAAATGTTTTCTACAAATTTTTTTGTTTTTAGAAGACCATTTATCCTTACGTAGGCATTTCATTTGCAAACCCTGGGGTCTTTAGGGAATGTGAAAAATAATAAATTGTCCACTGTTTGCTTTCTTTGAATTTCTATTTTTACAAGTAGCCAAGCTACAGACTATTCCTCCCTGCATAACTGCCTATAAAGAATGAAATCGTATTACAGGAGTGATCACAAAGAAAATAATTTGTTAGAACTTACTTTTACTTTGAAAACAAAATAGTTCTTGTCCTTTTCACAAACTACAATAATTATACACAAAAAAACAAGCTTACAAACGCCATTAACTGCGAGCGATAGCCATACGCTTGGGTATTCTCGATGACGATGCAGCCCGCCCCCCTCGCGACGCTTCCCACAAAGTTACAGGGCAACCTGTACAACAACCTATACATCCATTAACCTTGGGGCCGTAAATTCAAATACACAGCTTTTGGAGCATTCGGACGCCATGCGGCATGTACTGTTGCCAGGCTTTGTTCCGACTACAAAAGCGGTAGTAATCAATGTTAAATATTATTTTCCACCCAACCCTATCTAATATGCGAGAAGAGTATTTGGTTTATCCAAAAAAATTGGAATTTTAAAAAAATGTTTGGGTTATTTTTCGTTTTTCAGCAAGACAACACACCCTGTGTGTATGTCGTCGTTGTCGTCGGCCACTTTTCGTAACATGTCTTGTTAGCATCATACAACCTCCGGACGGCAACAAGTCACAAATTTTATGATTAAATATTATTCAGAACATCTCACAGCTGAATCATACTGATTTTCAGCTAAACCTGAGCCAGTACAGTGGGTGCTATGGTACTTAAAGTACCAATTTTTTTTCATTTTTGGAAAAGTTTCGGTTTGCTATCACGATACAGCCTACGCAGTGTATACAAGTGACCAATTTTATGATCGGATATTGTTCAGGAAGTCTAATAGATTAACTCTATTGATTTTCAGTTCATGAAAGCCACTACAACGGGTGTTATGGTAGTTGAAGTACCACATTTTTGGACATTTTTGCAGAAATTTCGGTTTGTTAGCACGATTCAGCCTCTGGAGTATTTACAAGTGACCAATTTTATGATTGGATATTATTCAGGGTGTCTCACAGATGAGCTTTATTGATTATTAGCTCACAAGAACATGTCCTATAAGTGCAGATATACTAAATTTTTGGCCATTTTTAGAGAAATGTCGGTTCGTTAGCACGATACAGCCTCCGGAGTGTTAAGGGATCATCCAAAACATCGAAATAAAATGAACACTGATCGAGAAAAGGCCGAGAGGCGACGAGACCAATCCTGCTGCCAAGTACACAAATATTAGCGTACTTGCCAAATAGAGGAGTAGGGGAACGCTGTACTTGTCAAATTAAGTTCAAAATTTGGTGTAATTGCCAAGTATGCCAATATTTGCGTGCTTGCAAATACACTAGTAGTGGGACTCCGCCTTAATATGAATGTTTTTGCTATCATCAATGGTTTATGTCCAGTAGTTCATTGTTAAAATACGCGGACTTCAAAAACCATTAGTCAACTGTTTCTAGCTATACTCTCGTGTGAAATTTAGGGTTTCTAGACACCTTCTTAGAAGAAATTGTGCATGGAATCTATTTTATAACATTTAGAATTTATTATCTGTGCTGTGTTTAACGAGATGTATATTGTGTCGAGTTAACTGTAAAAGGATGTATGTTGTGAAAAACTTGCATTTTATTCTATTTTATGAGGTTTTAGAATAAGCAAACATTTTTTTTCTATAACCATGCCTTCTTGGACATCCCATACGTGAACACAAAGTATAAATCAAAGTACAAAGAGACCTGTTGAGCGGATCCAGTGTGTAAGTTATCCTTTTCAGTAAATTTATACTGAGTGGAAGCATTGCTACAATATAACTTTGTATTAGAAATAATGTATCAACCAATCTTCTCATTTTCATGGGCCTAATCAGAAAGTTCAGAACTACAGCCATATTTTAACTAATAGTCGAATCCAAATATCCATAATTACCCAATCCGAACTAACCTCAAATCGCAACGTAGTCGATTAAACTCCGAAATCTAGAGCGGAAAACTTAAATTGCCTCGGCTTCGGAATCCTCCTTAGAAAGAGAAACGAACACAGATAGTTGAGAAGCGCTTTTAATACGCACACCTTTTTAATTAGTTGGAAATTGGAAAAGGCTGGAACAAATAATCGAGCGAGTAAATCACGGTAACAAGACAATGATGAGCCACTTTGGCGTGACCATTAATCCTCGAGAGTTCGTGATGGTGGCGCTGCTGATGCTGTGTTGCTTTTCGTTTCTGCTCTGCCAATCTAACGACCAGTCGTTCACTTATCTATCGCCGACCGAAACAGATTTTTCTAGGGGTCTCATTGATTAAGGGTGGATTTTTTCCTTCGATTCATGGAAGAACTAAGGGTTATAATTTAAGTAAACAGATTAAATTGAATTTAGCAACAAGACGGTTTATAAAATTTACTGTGTTTACTGAGCGAAAATCTTATGTAGCTACTTCCGTAACACTTAAATTAGATAATTAAAAAAAAAGAATTATTATAATAATAATAATTATGTTCTAGTTGCTATTTTATATACAGTATCATCACGTAAGTACGCACCATATGGAAAACTGTGTTATTATGGGGTTTTTAACAGAAAGTTATTCTTGATAGAAGTTTGTGCATGTCTTGAAACTAAATATACACCAATGAAATATAGCAAAACACACGTAATATACGAGGTGCATCTATGAACTTGATTTTGAGCCAGGAGTAAAGTACCCTTATTTTGGGAATTATCGAAAAATGTGATTTGGAAAAGTTGTTAAGCATTCAAAAATACAACTAAATTTGAAGTCATGGGTCATGGAAGCTTCAAAAAATAAAAAAATCCTGTATACAATGGTCTATTAACAAAACATATGTTATTGTCGAATTATTATGTTTAACTACGGTCAATTATCCTTCTAATTAAAATAAACTTCAAAATCTTGGGAGAAAATTCCTTTTTATTTTTTGTTAAAATTTCTCAAAATAAAAAAGTATTATATCAAGAAAATAATGCTCGATAATATTGAGCAATAAAACATCTTATATATTAAAAAAAATTATGGAAACTAAAGTCTTCTATTCGGCCGATTTCCTTAATTTTTTTCACATGAAAGGTATTTAGACAGAGATACGTCATCAATCATTGAAATTCACTCAACTCCCACCTGACTCAAGTTATACTCAAACGGGATTCTTCGCTGTACATTTCTTATGGGACACATTCACTCAAGCAATTCGAATTCTCATAGCTCCTCTTATAGTGGATGGATCTTGATCGTTTCACTTTAAAAACGCTCAGTGGATCAAGCTCTTTCTTTTGATCTATTAACTGCTTTAATGCGTTAAGTTTGACGAAAGTTATGCGTGCACAATCAACTTTACATTCAATTTTTTCAAGATTTTCCTTCACTCAAACCTCTGTAACTAGGCTAGACTAATTAACGTAGGCTGTTGACACAAGTCTAAGAACACTCAGTGGGTCAAGCCCTTTCTTTTGAGTTATTAACTGCTTAAATTCGTTATGTGTGCAAAATCAACTTTACTTTCAGTTTTTTCCTAATACTGCGGCCAAGGCACAGCCAATATTGTCTGGAAGGAAGTACTGTAAAATGATTTTATGTAATAATTACACCCTCTCATACATAGTCTATTCTAATGCTACGGAGCAGCACGGGTCCTCTAGTCAAAGTGAAATTAATATCTCAGCACAAAACGATTACATTTATTTTGTTGATGTTTCCACATCCAAAATATTTATTTTAGGATGACATTGAATACAAAAGAATGTTTGACATTAAGTGCTTGACATATTTATTACATAGTTACATAGTGAAGAAAAAGTTGAGATTATTCTGTTGTGTGGTGAAAATACTCCAAGCAGACATTTTTAATGCCAGAAATACTAATCGTATGTCATTCATACCACCGTAACTCGTTTTTTAAATAAATTTTAAGGAACGGGAAGCATTAACAACTATTTCAAAAAACCTCGCATAGCCGCACATGTATAGTTCACGTAAGAGATATAGTGCGAACTTTAAAGTTTCAGCTTATCCTTTGATTTGAATACTGTCATAGTCCAGTCAATAATATAATTTAAAATGCTTATTAGACTATATATTCCTTTAATATTATAACTTCAACTAACAATCGTTAACATGTATTTAATAACTTTATAATTATTAAATATATCTTAAACATAACACCAGACAATTGACACTACCTTATATCTAGTTATATTAACAAAAATTAGTAATATAATTTTCAAATAATATATTATTTTCACCATATTCTACTGAACTATAAGTATATTTTGAGATATCAGTTTTTTTTCGAACACGCACGTGTCCACCAGCGATAAGAAACGTTCACAATTTAGGTGGTAGGCTAGCATCAAAATAGAGTATAGTGTATAAGTGGTATTGGTAAAAATAAACAAAATATTAATACCTTTCAGAGTCTAGCTCCGCAACATAACTTAAAGGGGATATGCCATTACATTTCTGCACTCTGCGCGCTCTATACCTACAGAAGTAGAAGAGGAAGTGTGTTTAACGGTTATGTAAAATAAAATGACATCGATTAAACAGATATATCTCTTGATGTCCCCTTTACTACAGTACAAATAATCTTGAATAAAAATAAATTCAAAGCATTTAAATAAAAATTCATAAATACATTGAAGGAAAGGGATTATTCCAAGATTTGAGTTTTTGGCATGGTATCAAGACGAATACGAAGAAAATTCCCGGTTTCCAATGACCGTTTTATGGACTTTCGTAGCTAATATAGTAAGTTCACAGAATTGTAGGTAGTGGGCTACAGAAAACCCTCATTTCGAAATAGAGTGCAGAGACCCATATTCATTCAAGGTAAATGTCTTATGTGGCCTGTTCAACAATATTGTGATTGGCTCCTTCATTGGTGGAAACCTTACTGCCAACTGATATTTACGATTTTCACGAGAAGATTTATTCCCAGTTTTGAATCAAAAGCCCCGAAGTCGAAGAGACATAGTTTTTTATCAGTTAGATGGAAGAACTGTAGTGCAACAATACGTCAATATTTGAATGATGGATTTAATGGAAAATGAATAGGACGCTATTCACAGTATACCATGCGAGCACGATCACCAGACTTAACCTCCATTGGATTTCTTCTTTTGGGGTTTATTGAAGAACGAAGTTTACAGACCTCATCGTTTTATGGATGCAGAACATCTAAAAACTGTTATTATCAATTGTGTGAGGGCCATGAAACCAGAGGGCATTAGGAATGCAGTCAACGATATCATGAGACTAACAAATCTATGTATGTTGCGGAATGGACATCATACTGAGATGTAAAGTAGCGGTTACCAACTCAAACATTCATTTTGTATTGAAAGTTCATGAAATCTGCTTGTTTTTATCATAGTACTACTAAATGATGTTTTGTGTGCCTTACAAAATTAATATTTTTTTGGCATAAAACTTATTTCATGCAATAAAACGCTTAGATGTATTTACTTGTTTTATGTTACATGTTTTTCGCAGTAGTAGTATCTAATATATCAGGCATATTTTTAAACTCATTCTTCTTTCTTTCTTCTATTGACATAATATGTGGATCCGTCCACAACTGCGCTTGTTTGCTCTTTATCTTGTTGGTTTAGAAAATAAAAATATAATCACAAAAGTAGACTACCCTACAGAGTGGGTAAATTCTTTAATGATAGCCGAGAATCCTGATGGAATTCTCCGCTTGTGTCTCGATCCAAAGCCCCTTAATAAATATATTTATAGAGAGCATTTTATGATACCAAAATGTGACGATATCCTGAGCCAACTTGAGGGTAAAACTATATTTTCTGTAATTGATATGAAGGATGGATTCTGGCAAATTCACTTAAACGAACAAAGTTCAGACCTATCTACTTTTAACACCCCTTTTGGTAGGTATACATTTAATAGAGTACTATTTGGTTTGTGCGATATAACGGAAATTTTTCAGAGGAAAAATATGGAAATATTTGGTGATATTCCTAATGTTCACATCTATTTCGATGACTTAATTATAAGGGGATCCAATGAATAATCACATGATATTGCTCTTAAAATAGTAATAGAACTTGCTTTCAAGTATAATATAAAATTCAATTTTTCAAAATTACAATACAAATTAAATGAAGTTATTTTCTTGGGTCGAAATATATCTCAGTCTGGAATCCAACCTTCTAATAAAAATATTGAGGCAGTTTTAGCTACTGACACACCCTTAAATAAGAAAGACCTACTTAGAGTTTTGGGAATGTTTAATTTTTTTTCAAAATGCATACCAAACATTTCCCAGTTAACATACAATATGAGAAATTTAACAAAAAATAGCACAAAATTTGACTGGACATAGGTACATCAACAGAAATTAGAGACATTGAAAACATTAATAACAAATAAACCAATTTCAAGGATTTTTGATGAGAGTAAGCCAATCGTTATTCAAACTGATGGTTCAAGCAAAGGCATGGGTAGCGTTTTGTTTATTAACAATAATTTTTGGTTTTACTATTTACAAATGGTGTACAGAATTTATATATGCAATGCCGATGTCCTGGCAGTACTGGCACATTAGTTTCTGTCTGGAAGGGGTATATGGTACCTTGCTATTGAGCATTATCCATATATTTACGCTGTGTAACTTACTTTGTACCGTATTCATAAATATGACTCCACTGCAATTTCGACTTATTTATCCCTAAAAAGCAGCTGAAAAATATGGTTTCAAAACGAACAGTGATTAGATTATGAGAGACAGCAACATGACTGATGTTCCTTTTAGTGAGGTATATGTTTTGATGATAGGAATGTTTGATTGATTAGGAGTAACTACGTTACCTCTAACTCGATGTATTTGGTTGTCGGAGTATACACAACTTGTTATGTGAATAAATTACTATGCAGAAGCCTACACCCACTATCCCGGGTGTCTACTGCGCGACTGGCGGCTCTGAGCGTTTCACGAAGATTTTTAGGTAAGCAATAATTGTGAAAGTTTCTTAATATTTTAGTTATAAAGTCCTTGATAGTGGACATGTCTGCTTGTTCATGTAACCACGAGTTTTTAGGAAGTTTTGGATATTCAGGTTTGTAGGGGATTGCCATCCGTAAGCACTTGTTTTGCACCACTTGTAGTGTGTGAAAATTATGTTTAGTGGTGGTGTAGTAAGCTAGAGCGGCGTGAATTAATGTGGGTCTAATGATTTGTCGATAAATCATCAATTTGTTGGGTATAGAGAGACATTTTTTCTTGCATACCAAAGGGTACAATTTGCTCATTGCTATCTTCGCTTTTTGTACTTGCTTGGTAATGTGTGCGTTGGCGTTGGTATTGCCCTGCACTGTGTAGCCAAGGTACCTTAACGTGCTACTGGGGGTGATAGTTTGCCCATCTACACATTGCTGCGATTGCAATGAGCCATTGCTCTAACTTTCTACAAGGCATACATAAGGTCAATTATAGACTATGGGTGCACATTATATGGCTGCGCAAGCAAGAAGGAGCTACGGAAGCTGGATGTCTTACAAAATAAAGCTTTGAGGTTGTGCATTGGAGCGATGAAATCAACCCCCATCGAACCACTTCAAGCAGAAAAGTTAGAACCACCCCTAGAACTACGGAGACAAATGTAAAACTAAAAAATCCCCATTAATGACTATGGTAACAGCCTTAAACTTTCATGACCTGACATCTAAATATTGGAAACATAAAAGCTCACCCCTTCTATGTGAAGCTTATAGAAACACGAGTGATTTCAATCCTACCAGCATTTCTGTAGATCTCATGAAACTTCTACACGATGTGACAATAATAATCCCAGAATTTCCAGAATTTACAGCTCTAAACAATGCAGTAGTCAAACAAATCACAAGTACATATCAAAACTACACACGAATATACACTGATGCTTCAAAAAATAACCAGGGGAACGGTGCCGCATTCGTAATACCCCAACAGATACAACACTGTTACCAACTAGAAAAACACACATCCATTTTTGGTGCAGAATCTATAGCTATATTAAAAGCAATAGAATATAAAATTCAAAACAATATCCAAAAATCTTTAATTTTTACTGATTCACTTGCTGTCCTAAATAGTTTAAAATGGCACTTAGAAATAAATTCAAAGTATAATAACCCATATATAACAATAATTAAAATAAATCTGGCAGGACTCAATGAAAATCAACGAATAATTTTTGTATGGGTCAAAGCCCATACCGGAATTGTATATAATGAAAAAGTGGATGAACTGGCAAAACGGAGCATAATAACAGGCGTAGAAACGACGTGCTGGCTCACATTGGACGAAGGCATTAACCTAACCAGAACTAAAATGTACACAAACTGTAATAAACGATACAGGGAATATTGTAACACTAAACCTACTCGCTACACACAGTTAGTACCAAAAATCGGAAAACGATGATGGTTCGAAGATTATCAGCGCCCAAGGAAATACATAACCACCATCAGTCGTATGAAGTTTGGACATGCCAGCTATCCTGCACATTTACGCAAAATAAATATCTTGGATAGTAACCTATGTACTATTAGCAATGTCACGTCCGACTTAGACCACATATTCTTCAATTGCAATAGATACAAAAATCAAACTGAAAAATTGATACAAAAGCTCCTAAATTTAAAAGTTGAAACTCCTTACAATATTTTGTATCTATTATCGACAAATAAAAAAAATATTAACGACTGCCTTATTAGTTTTGTTACCGAGACAAATATTAAATTATAGTCATTAGATAATCTTGCATTCACAAATGTCTACCCTACTGTATTATTTACCTTACTTACCGTGGTCTACCTTGTACTTGTTGTTTTAAAAAATGCCCTGACAGACCCCTGGGCGAGAAGAGAGTGACCTTTGTAACTTAATCCTTTGTGTAAGGGAAAAATATTTATTTTCTGTAATTTTGTTGATAGACAGGCATAATAGACATCAACTCATTGTCACATTTAATTATAAAATTTGCCTGCAGGTTTACATATTTAGATCAATTTTACATGATCATTCGAACATTTAACCTACTTAGTGTCTGGCTGCATGGGCTATGCCTTAAAGCCAAAAAAAATTAGTTTTTAGCATTGAATGAGTTCTTCCTCTATCTCATCTATTTGAAGACCTTCGGCTAATCCTCTCAGCACGAATGCGTGTGTTTTCTCATCTTTTCATCCTTTCTCGTATAAGTATGGAATGGAACTTTTTTTTCGGTTCGTAGAATTTGCTTTAAATTGGCGAAATCAACTGTTTTCTTTGTAAATATTATAGTAGAATTTGTGGTATACTTGATTTCAAAAAATTTCGTGACATAATCTTTCAGTTTCAGCACCACATCTTTGTGTGCTGAGACGTTTCCATCAATTACGATGGGGGGCAGGATGTTGTTGATTTTTTTACTGTTTTTGTATTAGGTTCTTTTTGTTTTGATCGTTTTGTATTATGGTTTTTTGTTGATATCATCTGAGCTCTCGTCTGAAACATTGAATTTGCGGAATTTTTCAATTTTTTTAATTTCTGTGTTTCCTAGACACTTTTTTAATGGTGTTCTTCACTTTTCTGTCTCGGATTTTCCTATACACTTTTCTGTTGGTTTGGTTAATTCGAAACACTTGTTTAGTGTAGGAATGTCAATGGTATCAAGGCAAGTTTTTGGTATATTTATTATAAATTAATATTTGGTTTATGGGTGTGATTTTCTTCGGCATCCAAAAATCCTATCTAGTGGTAATTTGAACTTCTATTTTTAAGTTCAAATGTTTTAGTTTTGATTCTAAGTAACTCTTTCGAGTATTTAGTATGTTGTATATCTAAAGGATCTGAGAAGGTACGTGGTTCGTCGTCTTCTTTTGAGGAGTTCGATTTGTCAGTACTTTTCCATATACTTTTTTTGTGTCTGATTTTAAATTTTTGTTTTTATGTGTGTTGGTTAGCTTATGCATTTTAGTGTTTTAGATTTAAACGTACCTTTTTTAATTGTTCCTATGGGGGAGGTTTTCACTTTAATTGACTGTTTTGGTTTATTTTTAATGGACACTGTATTATCACTTATTAGGTTTTCATTTACGAAAATGTCTGGCTTAACACTGTTTAGTTTATGAATTTTTCCCTCAATCTGCGGGTGTACTAGGTAGGGTACGGGGTACCCGTAATTGGGGGTAAGGATAATGGGGAGAAATCTACCACTCAATAGGTTTCTTATGAACAAACTCTTTCACTTTTAACGATAAATTTAAATAAAAATAATCACTACTTTCCAATATGTAAAAATTCAACAATTTCGCATGAATATTAGCATGGAAGTCGGCATGAGTAGCGTAATGATGCAAGATTCTCATCCAATTTCCTTTGCATCAAGGTCACTGAATAAAGCCGAAATTAAATATGCGCAAATTGAAAAGGTATTATTAAGCATTGTGTTTGCATGTGAAAAATTCCATTTTTGGATTCTTGGTCGTGCAGTACTGGTACAAACTGATCATAAGCCTCTTGTTCCTATTTTTTCAAAAAATCTAGAGAATGCGAGTGCTCGCTTACAACGCATGCTTTTAAGACTCTTAAAATATGAAATCAAAATTGAATATGTTCCTGGTTCAAAAATGTATGTAGCTGATACTTTTAGCAGATAGTTTATAAAAAAAAATGAAAGTCCAATTGATGAGCAGCTAGAATAAACCATACATTCTCTGTCCTTATATGTTCCTATATCAAAGAATAAAAAAAGTATTTTTCAAAAATCTATTAATATGGGTTCAAACTTATCTCGGTGATGTTTTAAAATACTATTTTAAATAAAAAGATCATATTTTTCTATCTGATAACTTATTGTTTTATAACACTAAATCAATTGTACCACCTGAACTTAGACAGGACATGCTTACGCTAATACATTCTGCCCATTTTGGTATACAAAAATGTGAACTACGAGCTAGAGAAATAATGTTCTGGCCTCATATGTCTAAAGATATCGAAAGGGTGGTAAATGATTGTGAAATATGTCAGCTAAACAAGCCTGCAAATAGGAAAGAGACTGTAGTAACGCATGAACAGCCAGTTAGACCATGGCGATATCCGTATTCTGATTTCTATGAACATAATCGTAATGACTATATGTTGATAGTAGATTCCTATTCACATTGGCTTGAGGTATTCCCAGTAAATGGAAAAACAGCAAAGGTTGTAGTTGAATGTTGCAGGTAAATTTTTTCAAGATTTGGCGCCCTTACATTTTGTTTGCTGATAATAATCCTTATAATAGTATTTATTTAAAAAGTTTTACAAAATATTGGAACTTTGATTTAGAATTTTTTAGTCCCTATCACCATCAATCCAATGGCTTGACAGAGAAGTATGTGAACATTGCTAAAAATATGTTAAAAAAGATGAACAGTATTGATGAATTGCCAAATTTTTTATTGGAATATAGAAATACTCCCCTTCCAAACATTGGTTATGCTCCCGCACAATTATTATTAAATCGGCTTGTAAAAGCAAAAATTCATACCTCTGAAATGAATTTATTGTCAAAATAAAGATATTGTTGTTGTAAAGCTAAAAGAGAATTCAATGAAGGTAAAACAGACCTATGACAAAAGTGCAAAAGACCTACCGGGTTAACATAAAGGTGATAGAGTTTTTTTTAAAAGAAAAGATTGTTAGAATAAGGGAACCGTAGTGGATAAGTATAATGATCGCTCTTACTTAATTAAAATTTGTAATGGCAATGAATTTAGGAGAAACAAGAAATTAATAAATAAGACAAATATTCCTATAGTTACTACAGATCTGAATTTGCTTTATGATGACCTTTATATTACTGATCAGGACTCAAATATTAATACAGATAACTTGTTAAAGAGTGATGAATTTAATGATATGTTATCAGGGTCTGACTCAAGCAAGGATTCAAATGAAGAAGACACGATTAACACAAGTGCGGGTTTTGAAAACCTGGCATACAGACCAAATAATCAAAGTTCATTTAATAAAAACATAAATACAAACACAGACTTTGGTAGCATAACAAGTAGTAATGTCAGCAACTCTATTGTAGATTTAAATATTCCAGAATCGGACTATGATCCTGATTTGAATACCTTTGTAGATTTTAATTATAAATTAACAACTCGCTCTCGTCAAGATATTAAACCACCATACTATTTAAATGACTTTTTAACATTTAAATAAAAACATGAGTTATTAATAAAAAAAAGAACAAAAATTATAGCCTGTTGTGTAAGTTAAGTTGGCCACATTACCTAATTAGTCTTAGTTTGTCATTCTGGTTTTCAATTATATGACGTTGGCAAAAGCCACATATAAAAAATGAGCGCTTGTAGCTAGAGTTTGTATCACACTAAAATATTGATGGAAACTATATAAAAATTAAATAACAAAAGTATTATTAAGCGATACGAATTAAAACACGTACAATTCAATGTTCTGTTATTCAATGTCACAAAATGTCCTCGAAACCGAGACTTACATTTTTCGTAATTTCAGAACTTCATAAATTTTACAATGTTCCTAATGTCAGTTGAGATAGTTGTCAAAGCATGACAATCAGATACCAAAATGATTTTGGAAGAATCTAGTGTTTATCGTAATAATTCAGTCTACATTTATCACATATCTATTAAGAACAAATTAAATATTATACTGCGGGAAAATATATGTATATATACAGCAAGAAAATATGAAAAATATCCATTCGAAAAGGGACAAGTTCGGAAATGAAAATCCTTCTAATGGGCTTGTTAAGTGTTTCCTCAGCAAAATTTATGGTGCTATGTGTTTGTTAGTAAGTGCCTTACACAATTAAGAAAGAATTTTCGAAATCGGTGTCAGGTACGTTTTCTCAAATTTTACCACAAGATGTCACAAAGTTTTTAACGGAAGCATCAGATGATATATATATATATATATATATATATATATATATATATTTAATTAAAAACGTTGCTATGATAATTGGACTAAGTGGAGCATGTAAAGGAGAGGAGCTGACAATCATGCTTGTTGAAAATGCGATAGATGAAGGATCAATTTTTAGAATTACTTTGTCGAATACAAAAATAAAGGTAATGCGAGAATTTTTTGTAACATCGCGGAATATCCCAGTATTGAATATGGTAGAACTAGTCAGACAATATGTGAAAATACGCCTTTGCATCGACGTTTTTTTGTCACTTATAAAAATAAGAAATGCTCGAAACAACCCGTTGGAATTCACACATTTGGTAAAATGTCAAAAGGTATTGCCACTTTTTGAATTCACCTCACACTGAAGAATATACCGGACATTGATTTCGGCGACCGTCTGCTTCATTTTTAGCCGATTCTAGAGTTGATCTGTGTACCGTGAAACACCATGGTGGTTGGAAAAGCAATATTGTTGCTGAAGGTTACATCGAAAATTCGAAAGAAAAAAAATATGTTAAGCAATTTTTGGTGTCAACAAGTAATAATTGCTTTTTCACCATTTATCATAAATAGTTTTGTACGTAGTAATGCATTTTGAATCAACTTTTTTGATCTCACCATCACATATTTTTCATATAGAATTTCATTATGGTTCGAATTCATTATGGAACTAAGTACTATAATGAGCTTCCTTGTGCCATCAAAATTGAGTGTGATTCATTATGACATACCATCAGATGAAATGTTTTACAATAACACAATTTATAACAATTATAGTCAAGAATAAGATATTTTATTCGTATTCATAAAAAATTGTATATTTGTTATAGATAGCAAATGATAATTGTGAAAAATTATTTTTAATTAAGTTTATTAAGTTAGGTATAGTAAATAAACATATTTGGGGTACCTTCCTGAATTAAATTTATTATTATTAAATATCTTCCACTGATTTTTCCGAATATGAAGTTTTTGACCTTTCACTTTGTTCGTGAAATAGTCTAATAAAATACAACTCGTGATTGAACTTAGTTCCGTTATGAAATAAGTCGGCAGACTTATCGCGAACATTCAATAACTACTGGTATTACTATTGATAATCTGTTTACAATACAACAAATTTCAGAAAAATCAATAGCATTATTGGAGGTTTATATGGCCTTTATTTGTCTCGAGAAAGACAGATCACGAAGGAGGTGGCTAAATGTTTTCAACTCAAAACTTTACTTTTCTAAAAATTTATTTAATTACAATAATTACACAATAATAATATATTTATTGAAGTTAACAATATCAAGTATATAATCATTCTGATTCTAAAATATGTATGCTGAAACTATGCGGTGTCCAATAGTGCAATTCAGCATTATGACGTAGTCGATCGTCCGATGATGGTTCGATGTAACGATACCATATAAGGTAATGAATTCGGCTGACGGACATCTATAACTGTGGTTCATATAGAAAGCATTAAACCATGAAAAAATATCATTGTCATTGGAACACAGTCCAAGAAGTCCATTGTAACTTCTTGTTACTTTTCCGCCCAACCTTTCAATATGCGAGAAAAGTATTGGTTTACCCCAAAGAAAGTTGGAATTTTGAAATTTTTTTTGAGTTATTTTTACGTTTTCCATCAACAACAACACGAAAAAACGGTTTTTATAAAAAAAATCCTGTGTGTATGTCGTCGTCGTCGTTGTCGTCGGCCACTTTTCCTTACAATTCTTGTTAGCACGATACAGCCTCCGGAGTTCAACAAGTCACCAATTTTATGATTGAATATTGTTAAAGACATCTCACTGATGAACCCTATTGATTTTCAGCTCACCAGAGCCAATACAACAGGTGCTACAGTACTTTAAGTATGATATTTTTGTCATTTTTGGAGAAGTTTCAGTTTGTTAGCACGATACTGCCTCCGGAGTATATACAAGTGATCAGTTTTATTATTGAATATTATTCAGAGCGTTTCAAAGATGAACACTATTGATATTCAGCTCACTAAAGCCAATACAACGGGTGCTATGGTACTTGAAGTACCAGATTTTTGTCATTTTTGGAGAATTTTCAGTTTGTTAGCACAATACAGCCTCCAGAGAGTATACGATTGATCAATTTTATGATTGATTATTGTTCAAAGTGTCTCACAGATGTACCTTATTGATTTTCAGTTGACTGGAGCAAGTACAGAGGGTCCTATAAATTCAGATATACTAAATTTTTGGTTACTTTTGGAGAAATTTCGGTTTGTTGGCACAATACATCCCCCGAAGTGTACACAAGTAACAATTTTATGATAGAATATTGTTCAGGGTCACAGATGCGGAAAAGTTAGTATTAATCTTCAAAACCGTTTATTTTTCTACGCACCACTAGGAACTATTCCTGTTTGTTTCCGTTTTACTCGGTATTTGTTGTTGTTGACTGTAGGTTATCCATTCATCGTTTTGGTGGTCATCCAGTTCATATTGGTGTTTTGTATGTTACATTCCTCTCGGATACTGTTGACTGTTTTTCTCTCCCTTAACGTTATACATATTATCGATTTTAATTCGTAAATTTCTTCTGTGTTCATTTTTTTGAACATTTTGTATCTGCCATTGTTTGTGCTGCATATGTTAAGATCGGGTTTATATAATCTCACCTGGCTTTTTATTGTTCCACATAACTTCACTCGGGCAGCTACTCACTCTTGTCGATTTATTTGTTTGTCTTATTACCTCCTTTTACAAATTTGTCTTATTGGTTATGTGAATCCCCAAACAGTTAAATGTCATTACCTTTTCTATGATCTTTTCCTCTTTGAGTTGACACCTTCATGGTTCGCTACCGACTACCATAACCTATACCTAACTGTACCATATAACAACATCGCTAAATAAGCAGACGACTGAAACAAGGGTGTATAAGTCGCCTCTACATTTTAATTAGTATGCTTAAGTAGCCCTCAGAAGTTCCGAGAAATTAGTATTATTAAGGGGAAATTTTTTGTATCTATAATAGTTTGAATAATTTGTTTTGATTCAGCGCATCTTGTGTCTATGACATTTTTCATTAACTTCAAGGGTTCTAAAGATATCTTCTGATTCACTTTATTGGTGGAATACTCTTGGATTATAAAGTCCTACTTCTGATACATTTTTTACTTCAAGATATTAACTTTTATTTCAGCATACCATAATTATGCACTTACTAAATGTATTTCTCGTTAATGGTATATGAGCATATATATACTTAAAAATTTAAGCATTTGCCATCAGAACGTTGTTCGCTTTCAATTAATATTTCGAAACCCCCACGAGCCCAACGAACAACCACTGTTCGAGCTTTCAATTTAGTACAATATTTAGGTTCAAGGGGTTTTGTTGCCATTCCACTTCAATTTCCGTACACAGTTTGTATTTTCTCAACAGGAAATTGTGCATTAAGAACTCCACATACACATTAACGATTTATGACGTAGAGCACTACTCTTAAATTGATTCTCGTTCGAAAAGAAATTAACAGCTTCGCAATTTCATACATGTTCAAATGTATATCGAGTTTCTATCATAGGCAATCGATCTTAATTTTTTACATATCTTTTTGGTATTCATTTTTGGCCTATAATCCGAAGCCAGAATTCGCCCATAGTATCAGGATTTCAAGATATTTGAGTTTATTTACTCAAAAAATAAATTGCTTTTCTATCTACATTTGAGTTTGTGTTCTTAAGGCACAATGTTTTTTGAAGTCGTAAGAAAGCAAATGCTTGCTTTTTGTGAAAAGTTGAAAGTTTGTAATTAAACACTATAAAAATTCCTGCAGGCTTCTTCAAGCAATTGAGCTCAAATTTCTGGAAAACATTTCTCTATATACAATACCTTAACTACAGTTCCAGTCACATAATATTAGAAAAAGATTAGATTATAGTCGCCATTAATATGTCAAATAACATGTGTTTTTCATATTAATATAGGAAACTTATTCTCAAATTTTAACGAGGCCAAATATAATGGAACAAACGGTATTTTACCTTAAGTTTTTCAAAACAAGTTTATTTGTCCCATCCAGTTAACAAATGACTTTGAATATTGTTTGGGGTTTGTAATATTTCAATCATTTCTACTTCAATTTATGTGCAGCTGCTTTCAGTAAAACCTAACAACAACTTATGGAATATCTATATAAAAAATGTCGTCGTTAAAAAGTCAAAACAGCAAAGCTTGGATGGTGATAAAAAAGGATAAATATGGTAGTTGGGCGCTTGATCTTCAATTTAAGCGTTTAAAAATTAAGTCATAGCAACCCCTGTATTGCTAGCGGGATGAAAAACAAGTAGAGAAGCGCCACAGTGTGGTGTACACGTAGTCTAAACAGTAATTTCAGTTTAAAGAATGACACTGCATGAAAAATATGTTTATAGAAATATATACAAGCTTTCCAAATATATAATTTTATTTATGTAAACTATACGGGTTTAGAGTGAGAAAAGTTACGTGACCCCAAGAAGGTCAGAGGTTAAATTGTGTTTTCACTAGAGATGTTTCAGACCATGATAATGAATCACACTCTGCTCAAACTAGCTCTAATCAATCTCAACATTTCATCTCAAGTCAAATCCAAACCCACTACTCATTTTCCCTCTCAGCCTTGAGCACTGCAAGATCTCTTATCCTGTTAGCCACTGCGAAAGTGCATCTTTACCTGGCAAACGGGCGACCAATCACAGTCAGAGCCCTTCTGGTCTCCGGAAGGCCAGAGTTCATTTTTAACAGCTTTTCTGGCAACTAAATTACACATCTCGGGCATTTTAAATGACAGTAACTTATTACCTGAAATGCAAGAGCTCAACATGTTCTCTCGCAGAACATCTTCTGAAGGATTTTCCGTCAATTGTGCAGTATTCCCACAAATACATCACAGCTACCTCTAGTAGCAATCAAAGCATCTACGTTAAACACACCCTCCCACCTCCAAGGACAGTTAGCCGACTACGTTAAACAAACCCTCCCACCTCCAAGGACAGTAAGCCGACAAGAACTTTCACGCTCCTGAAGATATCACCGTACTTGTGGGTGCATACATCTACTACGAACTCCTAAAGCTAGGTCTACACTCCTTGCAAAAAGTTTACAACTCTAGTTCAAACCAAATTTGAATGGACTATATCCCGGACAGGCCCACCTCAATGCTTAAACCATGATTCAATGTTCCGTCATGTATCTCACTTCTTTCACTAAATCACCTCACACGAATAAGAATAATGACAAGTTAGGAACTTTACTCGAAACTTTCATGGAACAGGAAGCCTGTCCATTAGGGTGGAACGATTGGGTGGAACCAAAAGTTGCCACAATTTTCTAGTACCGAAACAGTAATTCTAGTTGCCACCGGAGGTACTAAAGTTGAACATAATAGTACGTAAAATATACCTTATGGTGCATACATTCAACCAAACAAATTTGGTCGATCTAGATTAACTTGTTCCGTTGCCCCAACAAATCTCTTGTTTTCATATATTTGCTTCATGCGCGAAACATTTTTAACGGGCCCGCCACTGTCTTACGCCTGTACTGATACGCTTCGCTCATTTTTCATCATTGTGAGTCGAGCGTTTGTATCGGTTACACGTATTTTATTGTTTTACGTTAATCTTCTATTACCGTTTGAAGCTTTACTTTCTAAAATATGGCATCTGCGTCTGCTACGTCATCAAGGACATCGGTCTTAAAAACTAGACAAACTGTGAATTGTATTGTGTTTAGTGCCCCAAGACAGTTGAAAGACACTGTTTTACTTACTTATGAAGACATTATGATGTTTTTCTTGTGGCTAAGATATGAATCTAAAATTAAACAATGAGTGAAGTAAGTGAGATTATTTCGTTAAATCTGATTCAGTTATGGGAATAGAGCTTCCATTCCTATAGTGTCGCGTAATCGCATCATGAAATTGTCCAAATATTATCACGAGAAGTACAGAACTCTTTTAAAACCATGTAAGGGGAGAAAAAACGACTAGTATTCACTAAAATTAAAGTTATTACAAGAAAAGGAAAAAAATAACTTATTTGATATTGGAGTTTGCAAGTGCAAATATTTTTCTACATGCACTTGTGAAAAACCTCGAAAAGTGCCTAAAAAAGAACAAATGTTTCTTATTGATCAACGAACTGAGTGAAAAATGGTCATGGGTTCTATTGATATTGTAGCTACCAGGAAAAAACAAGAACAAGAACAAAGTAAGGAGAAGACATTCTAAGGTATATTAAGCATAAAGAATCAAATTTAACAATAAAAAAATAAAGCGAACGATAGTTTGAAAATGAAGAGGATGAAAAAGGGGTTGTAGTGACTACTCAAAATTGCAATGATGTTGATTATGTAGAAATTACAACTTAAAAGACTGAACCTATGAGCTTTGAGAAAAAGAAAGGAAGTGAAATGAGATTATTATTGCCCTCACTTGCATTAGCTTGTGAAAGAACCGGAGTATCTGACAGAAATGCTGCTATAACCGCCAGTGCAGTCCTTGAAAATATCGGAATTATTTCGATACAGCAAGGGTAATAGACAGAATGAACGCACGAAGACAAAGAAACAAGCTACGATAAGAAATAATTAAGAAGGGAGAAGACAACATGTTACCACTAAATGGGTTATATTTTGATGAGCGAAAAGATAGAACTTTAGTTCTAGAAGCTAAAGGAAACATTTTTCATCATAAAATGATCATGGAAGAACATTTTATACTAGTACAAGAGCCAGGGTCAATATATATTGGACATGTAACCCCACTAACTGAATCTGTAGAAAATATCAAATTAAGTTTGATTAGTTATCTAGAAAGTCATCTAATTGATACAACAAATATTCTGGCTATGGGCTGTGATGGAACAGCAGTCAATACGGGAGCTGAAGGAGGAGTTCTAAGGTTACTAGAATTACATTTTCGAAGACCATTACAATGGCTTGTTTGTCAATTACACGAACTTCCTCTACGCGATCTCTTTCATCAATTAGATGGACCCACAACTGGCCCAAGAGGTTTTTTCGGACCCATCGGTAAACAAATATGTAAAGGCAAAAAGCTACAAATCACTGATTTTATTCTGGTTGAAGCTGATTTTCCTGACGTATATGACAAGGACTTAAGTACAGATCAAAAATATTTGGTGGAAATATGCCGTGCCGTTATTTCTGAAAATTGTAGTGAACGTTTGACTCGAAGGGATCCTGGCAAAGCATTCCAGAGGGCGAATATGCTGCTCCGATTGTATGTTGGAACACCGGGTCCAACAGAGACTCTTTAAATATTGGTGACGTATGTTGTTGGAGTTCACACTCCACTTTGGTTTACCATAAAATTGAATTCGTCGTGTACGAATGGTTCTCAAAATCTACTTGAACTAATAAAACGATCTCGATATCTGAATTCAACTCTTAGAGGAGTCATTGATCCCGTGATTCAAAGAAACGGCTCTTTTGGAAACCTTGAAAATATTATTTCAACCATGTTATGTGACAGTAGGCAGCATATAAGAGAACTGGCTTTAAGAAGGATGCTGAAAGTAAGACCGAATGAGAAAGGCAATACAATAAGAACTTTCCAAATTCCTGCTTTCAACTTTCACGATCAAGACTACATATACTTGATATACTGGCTAAACTGCAAAATTACGGAACCGGCACTAACTACGTTATATTCAGAAAACGATTTAAAACGTATTATTGCTTCGGGATGTGTGACAGAATATGGAACTATTTTACAATTTTCGTGTCACACCCAAGCCGTTGAACCCTGCGTCAAGTTAGTAACGCAAGCGTAATTAGCAGTTTGCTGTCCAAACTCCAGACATGGTTCATCCGCTCTAGGTTAAAATCTCGTAAAATAGTGCCAAAATTCGAGACAAAGTCAAACTATGCTACCAATGTCGAATAAGTAGAAAATATACTTTGATGGGTTAGGGAGAGTGGAGCTCGATACGCAACTACCTCCTCGCGGTGAGCTATGGGATATTTTGTACTTAAAAAATCATTCTGGTCATTTAAGAAACAAAATATGCGAAGAGTTACGTTATTTAAATTATGTCTCATTGAAAGCAATTTCTACCCCTCTGGGGAAGTGAAAGTTACCATATTATAATGTGTAGTTTTGAAGGGATAAATAAGGCACCTTTTCAGCACTATTACAAAAAGAAATTTTTGATTTCGTTTTAATTGCCTATTTTCGTCCCAACCTACTATCAATCTGGGCCAATATTATCTGAAGAGGACGAATTGGTATTCAAGTGGACCTTCCTCTTATTTATGAAAATGCCCACAAAGCGCTAGGTGACTCATTTGTTCAAGCAAAAACTCGATTTCTTTCCTTAGAACAAAAATTAGACATATTACCTCAGCTCAAACAGGAGTACAAAGCAGTCTTTAACGAATACCTTCAACTACGCCAGGGAAAGATAGTTCCTCTTACCCTGTAAAATTATCTTGCAGTAAACAAATACTTTGTCCCACATCTACGTGTAGTACGTGAGTAGAGTCTCAGCACCAAAAAGCGAGTCGTTTTCGACTTTTCTGCCAAATCAACTTCTTCCCTATCTTCGAATGACATTTCGTTAAGATGCCCATTTGTCCAGCCTCGACTCTTTGACATACTATTCAGACTTCGAACTTTCAAATTTGTCCTTACTGCCGACATCACAAAGATGTACATGCAAGGATCGTCAAATCCTGAATTTCGTTGTCTACAAAATGTACTGTGAAGAGACAACAAAGATGAAAACTTATCCTGTATCGAGTTAAAGATAGTCTCTACCTTAAAGGATATGCATTTAAATGACACACCTTGCAAATTTCTAGGCCTTAACTGAAATTCTGCATCTGACAGCTGCCAAATTACTACTCCAAGTACTTACGAACTACATTCACTCACGAAGCGTAAGGCTTTGTCTGTCATCGCCCAAAGTTATGATCCTCTTGGACTAGTTAATCCAATTATAGTAAGCACAAAAGCTAACATGGGATCAACCCATAAAAGACTCCGACTTTCTCAATGAATGGTCAGAGTTCAAATACAACATCTCTCAATTTTCAAATTTTACGGTCCTTCGATGTATCAAAACCAGCCAATCAGCCGTGAAATATAAATTACACGGCTTCTGTAATGCTAGCACTGTAGCATATGCGTGTTGTATCTACCTACGAGCCTTTTATTCTGATAAACCATCTAACCTCTTGGCGGCAAAGTCAAGAGTAGCCTCTATTAAGAAACTAATAACCATCCCAAAATTGGAGTTATGCGCAATGGTTCTTTTATAGTCTTCGTACAAACGAGTGGTATACCTTTGTTTTTAATAGAGTCACGACTTTCCATGAAAGCACTTCCAATGTCACCTCCACCCTCAATCCCGTAGACATGGTGCCTCGAGGAAAATTCCCATTGAAAACATGCTCTCTATTGCTATCAGTCCCCAATTGTATTAGATTTATCTTCCAATCTTGACCAAATTGACTCCTTTTCCATGGTAGCTAAGCCTACCGAAGAGAAAAAACGCGTAGCTTTGAGCTCCAAAGCCATTACTAACACCTGAAGTAGTTTCATAGCAGCATTTTCCAACTACTCAAAATCACAAAGATTCTTCGCAGACGTCGTACGGTTCATTAAAAACTCCAGACATCCAACCAATAAGATCAGTGGTCCTCTCACTCCTTCAGTCCACACTTCTCTTTATCAAACATCTTCAATCAGCCTATTTCAAGCAAGAACTGCATCAACTTAAATCTTATGTGCCAATTACTAACAAGCAAAAAGCTTCTCTCAATCCCTTCTTAGATAATGATCAAATCATCAGACCGTCCTAATCAAATTTGCTTTATGATCAAGGTCATCCTATTCTTCTACCCTCAAAAAATCACTTCACCTTCGTACTGCTCGAACACAAACACAAACGCTCTGGACACACTGGTCCACAAGTAGTACTTCACTTAACAAGATTTAACTACTGGCCTTTGAGATGCTCTATAAATGATCAAAAAGATAGTACATAGCAGCAATATTTGTATTCGATTCAGTACCATTACTTCACAACAAATACTTGCAGGTCTACCCAAAGAAAGTAACCCTCTCCAGACCTTCCACAAAAACAGGGATAGACTTTGGAAGGCCGTTCCTAACCAAATATTTGTCTGTCAGAAAAGTCCCACTCATAAAATCATACATCGCCGTAATCGTCTGCTTTGCAATCAAAGCAATACACATGGAGCTCATTTCTGATCTCTTGATCGGGGCATTTCTTACACGCCTTAAAAGGTTCGTTGGCCGCAGAGGATTACCTCAAACAATATTCCTACAACTATACAACATACTTACCCAAGTAGAAGCTATTCTGAACTCGCGTCCTATATATCCCCTATTCGATGACCCAAATGACCCAAACCCATTAAGTCCAGGACATTTCTTGATTCACTCTCGCTTATTATCCTGTCCTAAAGAAGACATCTCTTCTCGCCTTGTAAACAAATTGAAAGAGTGGGTGTTGTGTACACAAGCACAACAACAATTTTGGAAACGATGGTCAGTGCACTATATCTTAACCGCTTACAAAATCGGCCAAAATGGGTGCATCTACAACCCAACATCCAACTTAGTGACCTTGTATTCCTTCAAGACGATGACTCTCCCCCTATGCGATAGACAGGAAAGGACAACAAAGTGCGTTCCGTACAAATTTTTAACAAATCAGAACTTTCCACACACCCTATCACTAAGATCGTTGTTCTGTCCAGAGCAGAAAGTAACACTCTGAGTGAGTAGCTTACTTCATTTAACATACACAGTTGGAATGACTGGCAGGACGGGAAGCTTCTGATCATTGACTCAAGGCTACCGTACCAACGGACAACACTCGGACAGTTCCGTGGTGTCATCCTCCTACTGTGTTTAGCTTGGTCATTTTGTATATAGTGGATGTTCGTTAATTTATTTAGTAAAAATTTAGATAGACGTTGCGGTCAAGCATTTTTGCCTGGTCTTAGGCACACGAATCATTTATTTAATACTCAAAATTTATTTACATTACTGATCCAATTTCATTTACTAACTTGTTTAGTAATAAACTTCTTTGTCTTCAATTATGCCCAGCATCTAGTTGGGTTCTCTCTATTCAAGTCTTCCGGGTGGCAATTTGTTCAGAAACAAATCTAATCTATTCCAAACATGAACCATTCAAAGAATCTAAAACCACCCCTGTCCGTCAACTACTTCAACGGTTCTTGCTCACCAAAGGTGACTGGGCATAGCTAACGAAATATAACTTACCGGTACTATGTTATTGGCCAAAATTACACAATTGCTTTTCGTGTGATATGCCCCCGATAATTTTTCGGCTATTTTCCAGCGAAAGTAAGATGAATCTTGAATTCGAATGTCTCAATACTCACACGGGAGATATATTGTAATTTTATATTTCGAATAATATCAATTTCTGGTGTAACAATATACCAGTGTATTTCAAATAAAGAAACATTTAAATCGCAACATCCAATTGCACTTTGATTACATACAAAAAACCAGCAACCCATCAGAATACGAAAACGTCCTATCGAAGACCGCATAGAATCTCGGGAAATAAAAAATATCGACCCAATTCTACAACACATTTGGTAGGAAGAGATAACTGACTATCTGGTATAATTGCTAATATTTTTTCAGTTCTGGATCTTACGATAAACCAATATTATTTATAGTTTAAGACAGTATTCCTTCAAAAAAGCTTTCTGATAAGTTTTATCACGAAATATTATAAACATAACCTTAAAATAGCTCATGAGACCTGAACATGTAAGCAGAACTTTAGTGTATAAAGGTGCTATATATCCAAAATAAACATATCGTCTTTATCCGTAAAAATATCGTTTAATATTAATAAATAGATAATCCAATCCTGGTTTATTCAGGGGTTGCATTGAGTTATTTGAGAACCGAATATCCAAAAAGATGATTTTTTAAAAAGTGTATATAGCACCTTTATCAAATCATGTCTTCAATTATAATGAAAAGTTATTCAGTTTTTGAAAAATTACTCTAAATTAATCTACACATATCTTCTTTACTTTCATCCCCCGTATGTTTTACACCCGTACATCTATCAACACAAAACCACTACTACTACATACAAAATCTATTCGCCTGTGATGTGTAGTTTTTGATGAAATATACACAAACACTTCTATTTTCATATATAAATATAAGTGGATAATAGAATCACATTATTTTCCACCTTCCTCTGGTAAATTGAGTGATGTATAAGTTTCTCTTCCTCTATCTTCGTTCGCATCGGGTAAATCGCATAATAGGAGAAATATTCCGGAAAAGCATTCAAGAGAGGAGGAAGTATTTTAGGAAAAACTAAACGAGGAAGGCGATACCGAACATCGGAGATTTCCTAGACACGTTTTCTGTATTTCATGAAGGTACTAAAAATAAGGAATTCAAATGTGAAATTTATTAACCGGAATAGGTCAGGATTCCCGCCCGGACTTGATCATTGCGAATATTTCTCTCCGCCGGAACATACGTGATGTGATTTGTTAAGTTTACTTCAGTAACGTATGAAAAGACGTCGGTGGCTTCCCTCATGAACGTAATAAAATTCTTTACATCACCGTTTCCTAACCACTTCCGGAAATGTCTTATCAAATCTCATTAGAAAATATATCGTCTCTTCGACCCAAATTCGAAATACTCCATTCCGTTTTTCCTCTTAAAAAATAGTACGTGCGACCGCATATTACATACGTATAGTCAACAGGCACAACCTGAGATGGACTGTAGATTTTCCAATCCTAAATAGTACATACAGTAGAAACGGTGAAGCTTTTCCATCACGTGACCTAGCCGACGATATTATTTAACACATACTATGTTGGTATGGTTCACGTAAGAGATATTGTGCGAAATTTAAAGTTTCGGCTTATCCTTTGATTGGAATACTGTCATAGTCCAGTCAATGTTATAATTTAATAATTTTATAATGATTAAATACATCTTAAACATAACAACAGACAATTAACACTACCTTATATCTCGTTTTATTAACAAGAATTGGTAATATAATTTTCAAATAACATATTATTTCCACTGAACTATGAGCATATTTTAAGATAGCAGTTTCAAACACGCTCGGCTCCACAAGGGATAAGGACGGCTCACTATTTAGTTGGTCCGCTAACATCAATATAGAGTGTAGTGTGTAAGTGGTATTGTCAAAAATAAACAATATATAGTAAAAACCAAATAAAGTTGCGTTTACGTCACCAAGGGCGTATTTCTATTGCATGTGTGGCTACATTTCTATCGAAAAATGCATATACTTTAATTTGTTAATTAATCGGTTCTAAAGATAACCCAATCAATAAAAAAACTTTTGTACCAAAATAATGTATGAGCAATATAGCTTTATTGGGCTTAGACGTCCCTCGATGTGAACATTTGTGTTAACATTTTTATAAAGAAGCCTCCAATTATTGACGGTTAAAAAGTCACTGCCAGAAATAATGTCATGTTGTCGCGTTGTTTGTGACTTTTCTACTCGTGTATTGTCATCGATTTTTGAGGTTATAGTTACGTGCTTTATAAAATTTTCTTGTGAGAAATATTTATAATCAAAACTGTTTTTGTTTTCAAAACAACAAAGCATTTTCTTCTGTGATTGTTAAAATGCCCAAACAGCTGAATAGCCGATGCAAAGAACTTGTGGCTTCATTAGTAAATTATTTTGAACAAGAAAGGAATAATAATGGTCCTTTGTTGCCCTTAAATGCTGTAGGTAATACGTGAATAAAATATCCTTACTTTACTTTACGAAAATTTCTATTATTTTAGCGTGTAGCTGCTGCTTTAAAAATCAGTGTAACAGTAAGCAAAATTTGTCAAACAAAGAAAAAACGTTGCGCTCATAAACGAGTAACAAATACAGAAACTTTAAATACAAGCTCTATTCGTGATACCATTTACAACATGTACCAGAGAAGTAAGTATAATTACGACAATTTTATTTTTATATATTTATTTTTATTTCTGTATGCTTTTAGAACAGCACATAACGATTACATCATTGTGGTCCCAACTAAGAGAAAAAGAATTATTTAATGGTACTACCACTTCATTAAATAGATTGCTCAAAGAACTTGGGTTTAAGGACTTATGGAATTACCTAATGTTGTTTTGAGAAAAGTAGAATTCTTAAGATATTATAAAGAAGCAAAGGACGAAGGTATATACCAATTTGTGTTCATCGATGGAACCTGGATATTTCAAAATGGCATCATACGTCATTCATGGCAAAATGAAAATATCAAGAGTGTTAAAACCACTAAAACGGATGGCAAAAGGTTTGTTGTATTGCAAAACATAAGTGGTTACTTAAACATTTTTTAAATAATATTATTACAGATATATTATACTCCATGCTGGAAATGAAAACGGATTTATTGAAGTTGTTGAAGCAATATTTTGTTCAAAAACCCAACTGAATGATTATCATGGGGAAATGAACCAGGCAAATTTCTTGAAATGGTTTGAATATCAGTTGCTGCAAAATTTAGAGAATCCTTCTCTTATTATACTTGATAATGCACCTTATCACAGCATGTTATTGCATAAAACTCAAAATAGAGGATGGTCAAAATGTGCTATTCAGGAATGGTTGACAGAAAAAAACATTCCCTATTCTCACATGATGTTCTAAACAGAACTGTTGCAAATCATTTCTCAGTAAATATACAGATATATTCTTACTTATTGCCATTTATTTTAAACATTTTTTTTGTTGTTTTTTTAGAAATATGCCACCAATCAAGTATATAGTGGACGATATGGCAGAACAGTATGGACACAAAGTTTTACGTCTTCCTCCTTACCATTGCATATTCAACTCTATCGAATTAATTTGGGGCATAGCAAAAAATTACTACAATAGGCATACTGGTAGGGATGGTAACAGTGCGAATAACTGCCTGAACATGTAGCACGAGGCACTGCACATGATAACTCCTGATATGTGGAAACATTCTATACAACATACTGAAAGAGAGATATTTAAATGGTATGAGAGGGAAAGAATATTTGATCGTCCAGAAATTAGTCCGATAGTTATAAATTTTAATAGTGAAGAGAGTGACACTGGTGTTGAATCAGATGAAGAAAATGAACAAGAATTTGAATCTGCCTAGTTTCATTTCACAATATGTTGATTTGTTTAATGTTAGTTTTTGTCTTTGATAATACGTTCATTATTAAACATATTTTATTTTATTGCTTGTATTTTTATTATATTTATTTATTAAAAGATTTGGTAAGTCAGTAATAACTATACCACTTTTATTCTAGAATTCCTTACTTTGTGAAATCTATTCATAAATTTAATTAACATAAAACGTAAATGAAAAAACTCCACACTATATTAAACGAAAACTACCAAACTATCGATAATTTTGTAGTTTTCATTTATAATATAAGATTGTGAAATTTTCTACATTCACGTTTTTTGTTGACTTCAGTTATTTTCTGTTAATTTCCATATTTCGTGAACACTCTGACAACGCTACAAATGTTCACAATGATGACGTAAAGGCAACTTTATTTGGTTTTTACTATACTTTTCAGAGTCTAGCTCCGCAACATAACTTAAAGGGGATATGCCATTACATTTCTGCACTATATGTTTTGCGCGTACTATACTGTCTTCTTCTAATAACAGGAAAAGAGCGAAACTCAATACAAGCGGTTGTCGTATTGTTTTGATTAATATGCATATGGTTGATGTCGTATCAGTCACGTGATGGAAAGGACTTAGCGTTTCTACTGTAGATTTTTTAAAATGAAACAACTGATTTCATATGCTGTAAAATAGAGGCATCGATTTATCTTAACAATAGAATCGAGTAACAGATTTGTAGTTTTCAATTGTTTTCTGATAAACTCACTATCATTCATTTTCCATTGACGAACGACACCTGAAAACTTTTAAGTCACTAAAAAGTGAGGTTATATCAAATTGCTTAAAATATTAAGTGAATAATTTCCAATTTCAATCGAGGATTGATCGAATTCCAAGCAAACATAAATTCTATGGGATCATACCAAATAATAGATCTATAAAATCCACCTAACTTTGTGAACTCTAATAAAACAAACGGTTTCAAAGATTAAAACTAACTTTTCCGCATCTGTGGCCCTGAACAATATTCTATCATAAAATTTTTACTTGTATACACTTCGGGGGATGTATCGTGCTAACAAACCGAAATTTCTCCACAAAAACCAAAATTCAGTATATCTGGATTTATCGGACCCGCTGTACTCGCTCTAGTCAACTGAAAATCAATAGGGTACATCTGTGAGACATCTTGAACAATATTCGATCATAAAATTGATCAATCGTATACTCTCTGGAGACTGTATCGTGCTATCAAACCGATAATTCTCCAAAAATGACTAAAATTTGGTACTTCAAGTACCATAGTACCCGTTGTACTAGCTTTAGTGAGCAGAATATCAATAGAGTTTATCTTTGAGACGCTCTGAATAATATCCAATCATAAAATTGGTCACTTGTATATACTCTGGAGGTTGTATCGTGCTAACAAACTGAAACTTCTCCAAAAATGTCAAAAATATCGTACTTAAAGTACTGTAGCACCTGTTGTATTGGCTTTGGTGGTTCATCAGTGAGATGTCCTGAATAATATTCAATTATAAAATTGGTGACTTGTTGAACTGCGGAGGCTGTATCGTGCTAACAAACTGAAATTTCTCAAAAAATTACAAAATTTCGTACTTCAAGTACCATAGCACCCGTTGTACTGGCTCTGGTGGGCTGAAAATCAATAGGGTTCATCTGCGACATGTCCTTAACAATATTCCATCATTAAATTGGTGACTTATTGCACTCCGGAGGCTGTATGGTGCTAACAAGACATGTAAGGAAAAGTGGCCGACAACAACGACATACACACAGGATTTTTTTTCTGAAAACCGTTTTTTCGTGTTGTTGTTGATGGAACACGTAAAAAAACTCAGAAAAAAATTTCAAAATTCCAACTTGTTTTGGGGTAAACCAATACTTTTCTCGCATATTAGATAGGCTGGGCGGAAAAGTAAAATGTGGGGATAAACATTACAGTGTACAATTAAAATAACATAAGTAGTACTTAATCATGTGAAATGAGTTGTGACGCTAAAAACTGCAAAATAGTTCAATTTTTATTGAAATGAATTCATATTATAATTTTCAATAAAAGATAAGAAGATATATAGTCAGAAAATAATTACTTACAGATGAGATGAATCATCTATTAAAATTGTAAACTTTTTTTCAAGTATACATTCTTAAAGCGTCATCCCATAAGTACGCACCATATGAGAAACTTTTTTATTATGTGATTTTCAACAGAAACTTATTGTGGGTTTCTTAAATGAAGTAGTCAATTAACAGATAAATCTAGGAAGTTCTCCACTAATAAATTGTCTTCTTAAGTGATAATTGTAATGATCAGCAGATATAGTTTTCCTGGTTTTCTATATCATTGCACAATTATACTGATCTTAACTGGAAAAATGATATCCAGGATATCACCATAGGGCTAATAATATCTAAGCTCCAATATTTGTAATATCACGTCTTCTTCTTTTTTCTATTAACATATATTAAGTCAATCACAAGTTAGGTCACTTCTTGGTCTACCCAAAAATAACTACTTAACATTAGGTAGGCATCAAATGAAATGTAACTTCTGTCATTCTGACGATGATATTGATTTATCGAAACAATTGTCAATTTTTTAGAATTTTCAAGAATTTTTATTATATTATGGAATTAGCTAGAAACAGTGAGTTTGAATTAGAACACTAATATGAGTAGATTCCACGAAGTAAGGGTCGAGACAATTAATAACATATTCACCTCTTTTCAATTTATCCTTGATGTTAGGTACATTTTTTCTATTTTGATTACAAGTTTCTACTGCTGCATAATCTTCATTCTGTAGGAGATTAATCTAAGTAAAAAAGCGATCAGAACCAAAGGTAATATTTCTCTCTCTAGCTGTAGAAATTAGTTTTTTAACTACACGTTCACCAATATTTCCATCTATACGGTCGGTTTCACGGCCTGTGTAGATATTAAAATCATATTTATATCCGGTAGAAGAATCTGATTTAAGTCACAATTTAACCCCCCTCTTTACATGCCTTAGTGGCATATACTGCTCCAAAGATGAACACCCTTTGAACTTAGTCATCGATTCATCTAAGCATTGAAAGCTACTGTCCTGACGGCATTTCTGGAACGTAGTTTTCAAGCAATTTACTACATCATCAATATAGTCTGTTTTGGAGAATTCTGAAGGTTTGGTTGGTGATGCAAAATATATTTTTGATGAAATTATTTTGAATCGATCACGCTCAATTTCCCAACGAAGGATAAGTGGACCAGTAATCGCTTAGTTGGGGAACATGGTTGTAACACATTACTATAATACACACAAGCACAACTTGCAGTTCCCCTTTATCTGTTTCTTTCAATCGAGCGTTCCTACTTGTTGGTTCATGTATTCGAATTCTTTCATTAGTACACTGAGCAATCTACAAATATGAAGAATGTGGAAAAATGTTTTTGAAACATTAATACGGCGTCTTAGCTTGTATATCGGAGGCTATTGTAAAAGTGCGTTTACTAGAAATTTGCCTTTTAGAGACAAGTTTTTTATCTGGTTTTAACCATAAAATAAAAGAACCAGAGTGGTCCTCAAAGTCTTCTGGAGCTTCGTTTTCTTTTCCAACTTGATCATCACTTTCCGGTTGGATATGCGATTCTTCATTAGAAGATTCGTTGTTGCTGTCAGATTGATCATTGGTTTCAGATTCTTCATCAGAAGGTTCATATGAACACTGTTATCATCATCATGTCTTCTTCTGTGAGCGGCCTTTTCCTTTCCATTTCTGTAAATAATACCAATGGTATATGTTGAACTAGTCATCTAGTTTTGTAAATATATTGAAATAAATAAACATAATAAAAAGGTCTTATTGTAACGGAAGGAGTGTCAGTAGACACAACCATTAGAATAAACTCAATAACAAGTCAAATATTAAAATATAAAAAGATTGAAATATGAATAAATCGGGTGAAATATTGATGTGAATGTTTTAAAAAGGGATGAAGAATAAAAATTCCACTACTACATTAGTTAAATAGATAGTAAATATTACCTGTACCAGTAATTCTGATTGGTTGTCAAAGTCACGGAATTCCGTATTACACTGAACACAGCCATAGCAACTTCTGAAGGACAAAATGTCATATAATAGCTTGAAACCTAAATTAAGAGAAAAGAATAATCAGTTTAACAATAACTTAACATTGTTTACATAATTTTTTTAGTAGTAGCAAAGGTTTAGAATACCATGTTTCATTCATTCATTGCAAAGAATTGAAACTAGATGGAAAAGATAATTGGAACACAGCCCAAACGTATAAAAAGGAAATGAATATTTACAAGAAGTAATGCCTGCTAGGGAATTTTCATTACCAACATAAAATCATTGCTTATTGATTATATATATATGAAATTTAATTACAAAAACAAAAATAATCAGGAGTTTATGTATAATAACTATAAAACAAGACTCAAACTAAAATAGAATCAATTACATATAGGTTAATTAATAATATAGGTTGTAAAATTTGTAAAAATAAACATTTCTCAAATAAGCTAAATAACATGAATATAAGAAAATTGACTATTGTAGGAGGAAAAGAGGACTTAATTAAAATTCCTTAATACAATAGAAATCTACGTGAATTAGTGTTATTACCCTCCAGGACAATAAATTTATGTTTTTCAAAATAGTAACTAAAAGACTGGATAATAACAATTTTAGTGATAAAAAAACAAATTAGTGAGCTATGGACTAGGGAAGCTGAAAGACTTGTTGATTTTGAAAACAAAAAAAGGTTGATTTATGATGGTGATAGAGGATGCGTCGATAAAAGATTGCTCTCGGTATAAAATTGTTTAAAGGTGTTTAAAAGTTAAAATTATAAAAAAAAGTTAAATCAAACTAATCATAGGAGTATTCAATCATGTGTAAGGATTGAATAGTGCAGTAGGAGCGTGTCTCTTATGAGATATCTGCAAGATTTGGAGATGCGAGTGCAGCCAGCAGTGATAGCAAAAATAAGGTCTGTGTATTTTGCTTAAACTTATTTGGAATTTCAATTAACATTTTCAAAGTGTACACTCAAATCTTTAGTTGAACATTCGAATTACATAACGCATAAAAAGGCCAAAAACAATAAAATATGATGCATCATAAATTTATCTATAGAGAATTATATCTTTAATATCTATAAAATTAGTGTACTCACCTTTTGTAAATTTATCTACTTGAAATATCACGTGCATCATGTATGTTACATTAAATCTTATATCCTCCTTCCAGCTATTGCATGTATAACTTTAAACTATCACTTTCTTGACCTTTAAACACACACATATATAGTTTATAAATTATCACTTATATGTAATTGATTATAGAAACTTGATAATTTTAACAAATTTATTTATCACAAGCACGCTAGCGTCGTGTTGACTGTGAAACGTTATTTATGGAAGGAAAACCTCCTTCTTTCATGTATACTGTAGTAGCTCATGCGTTTGGAGATTTAGCGCCGACGCAGTAGTGGGAACATTTTGTTATAGAGAATACATGTATGATATAGGGTGGCACAATTCCATAAGAATAAATGTACAAAGCAAATTAATAGTTTCAAAAATATTTTATTATGTTCCAATCAGGTTAAAAATTTTCAAATTATTTTATTAAACAGCTTTACATTTATGTGTTGATTTTTTTTATTCTCACATCCATGATTAAATTATCAATATCATTGTTGTCGTATTTCAATCGTTTTATTTAACAGATATTGTTTCTTTCAGAGGTTGTAAGTTGAAGGTAAGATTAAGAATATATTTCCTCAATCTTTGATTATTATATCCAGAACTCAAAGGGAGGATTCTCATGCTTCCGACTAATTAAATAAACATTATAAATAAATAATTAATTAAAAATTTTTTAGAGCTAGTCAATCAGGGGAATAATTATAAAATGGCGCCCATAAATAAACTTGAATAAACTAAATAAAGTTATAAAAATTATATAAAAATAATAATATATATATATATATATATATATATATATATATATATATATATTCAGATATTATGTCGAAATTGTTGAAATTTAGACTCAAATTTAAAAAAAGAAAATTATTTATATTTATTTATGTGCAATACTTTTGAAATACACAGTATTGTGTATAAAATCAATATTTTGGAAGGACTCTTTATATCTCAAATTTGACATCAGATAATTTCCGATGACATTTACATAGAATGTATTCAATGATGGATACATCATGTTACAATTTAGAAGAAATATTCAAAATTTAAGAAAACAGAGGTCACTGCAGGCATATCTATAGTGATGATAAAAGAATTTAAAATTTCTTTGTAGTTAGAAAACAAATTTAGTTTTTCTTAAAGAGGAAAGTTTGTAACCACAGAGGGTTTTTATTTATTAAAAAAAAATAGTTAGTTGAATTTGATATCACAAACAGACAACATCGTATTTGAGATTTGTCCTAACATTTTGTAAAAATAGTATAACAATTTAAATAGTATAATTAATAATTACAACGCTTCATTCTGTACCCATTATAAATTCAGTGCGTGCGTGTGTTTGGGAAATTTATTCGTATTTTAAAAAAAAGTGAATTACATTTAGAATCATACGAGTTTGTTCCTGATATAGAGTGTAGTGTGTAAGTGGTATTGTCAAAAATAAACAAAATATTAATACCTTTCTGAGTCTAGCTCCGCAAAATAACTTGAAGAGGATATGCCATAACATTTCTGCACTTTATGTTCTGCGCGTACCATACGCGAGCTAAATAGTGAGCCGTCCTTATCGCTTGTGGACCCGAGCGTGTTTGAAAAAACTGCGATCTCAAAATATGCTTAAAGTTCTGTGAAAATAATATGTTATTTGGAAATTATATTACCAATTCTTAATAATAAAATGAGATATAAGGTAATGTTAATTGTCTGGTGTTATGTTTAAGATGTAAAGATAATTATAAAATTATTAAATACACTTTAACAATTGTTAGTTGAAGTTATAATATTTAATGAATATATCGTCTAATAAGCATTTTATATCATAACATTGGCTGGATTATGACAGTATTCAAATCAAAGGATAAGCAGAAACTTCAAATTTCGCACTATATCTCTTACGTGAACCATACTATCATTATCGCCATGTTATAATTAAGGACTGTCATCATTAATTATTGGTTGAGCACGAATTTAAAACTAATGTCATTTTTATACAAATAATTCTATCGTATTAGGTAATTTAAAGCAGCTAATACGTTAAAGACAATCTACTGGGTATATAAAATTATGTTGCAAAAGTTTTATACTACTATCTCTCTATTCTCAAAACATTTGAATTTGTCCATCATTGACCTAGGTTAACAATAGAAAAAATTGTTAACCATTAATTGATAAATTCGACTTCTCAGTTGGCTAGAAGAATTGTCAACTTCATAGCTAGTAATGGAAAAATAGTATATTTTATCCTAGACTACTCTAAAACCTAATTTTCGTGGTTCTATCGGGACGGGAAAGTAGGTATTTGCACGGCTAGGCGAGAAAAATGGCAAAAAATGGCTAGGCAGGGAAAACAACTTCACAAAAATAACACTAGATGGCAGGGAAAACAACTTCACAAAAATAACACTAGATGGCACCCTATTATAAATGACGATGCTGCTGTCACTTTTAAATTTCAAATTGTGGTTTAAAGCTTCATTCACAATGTAATTACAATTAGTCTTAGAAACATTGAACTTGGAATTCTAATCATCATTGAAATCTTGCATTCACAAAGAGAAAATTAATGTAATAATTAGCTGATTTTTGGTTGCATCCTCTTTGTACTATGGGCTAGAACAATTGACAGTGTTGACCCTTGACAACAATTTGTCGATGCCGAAGTATCAAAGCCATCAAATCAGACAAATTGGTGGAGACAATTAATAATAAATATGACTACTAACATCGCAAAATGGGGTAACTTTAAGTATTACGAACATGTTCAATTATGAATGCTGAACTGCAATGACAGCTTACAAGGTTCTACGACTAATTGTAACTACTAATTGTTAATTTGTTCATTGTGACTGTACCTTTAGGATTCTGTTGGCATTAAAACTAAGATTGAAAATAGTATGTTATATAAAATGGACGAATTCGACGGCAGTTATTCTACACCGTATGAGATTATGCAAAAAGCAAGATAGGCTACACTTAATTTGGTACTTGAAAAGTGAAAAAAAAAATATAAAAATTTCATGGATTGGTGTTTATTGCATTGCAACGTACAGCGAAAATATTATTCTCAACAAATAATTTGCCATTTTTTATGACTCGTTCATCTCATAATATTAAAAGCTACAGTGAAAATATTTTCCACCCTTCTTTTTATCATTTTAGAATCTAACCATTTTATGTGTAGGTACCCTAAAAACTATTGTGTGTTCCACGTCGCGAAAGTGGTTTTCCAGGTCTCCAGAAATAGCCAAGCTCGGCTACACCTCGCCTGGCCATTTCTTCTGTCGGCCCGGAAAACTAGCACTTTTGCGCCTAGGTACACAAATAGCTCTAGGTATTCTATATCAAGGGTGAAATAATCAATATTCTGCACGAATAGAAAGATTTTACGTCTGTAGAATTTTGAATTTCACCCATGTTTTAGACTACACTTTATGTGCGACCATCAAATAAAAATGAAAACAGCATATAGTGAATTGCTAACTCCTCAATTTTTGGAGTAGTTGTGGTGAAATCTTCACAGCTGTCAGTATGAAACACTAAAAAAGAATGAAGCCATATAACAGTTATGGTTTAAATAAAATCATATGGATTTACTCACTTTTTATTAAGTATTTTAATTCTAATTTAAAAAAATAGATAATTGAACAACTTTGACAATCGACATTTTTGACAATAATTGTTGTGGCACAAAATATATTTACGCTGCACTTCTGGCTCTAACAATTGATACTCAAAGACCATATTAGTGATTATACGTTCACTTTGTGTGTCGCGTTCCATTTGACACAAAGAGTAACTAGGCGTGTTCTGTTTTCTACACTATCTCCACTTCGCAGAGTAGAACTAGTGCAGAAATATCAAAATGCATAAGAAATCCTCTAAAGTGAACGTAAATTGACTAATATGGTCGTTAAGTATTAATTGTAAGAGCCACAAGTGTATTTTATGGCATTTTCTAAGAAAAAAAGAAAAACAATTGTCAACTGTCAAAAAAAAGTCGATTGTCAAAATTGATTAATTAAATCGAGTTTTTAAAATTATACACTAAAATTGATTATTACTTCATAAAAAGTGAGTAAATTTATATACTTTTATCCAAATTATAGCTATTACATGGATTTATTCCTTCTTAGTATCTGATACCGACACAGTGATGATTTCACCACAACTCCAGAAATTACGGAATTATCAATTCAATATATGTTGTTATGTTTTTTTAATTGATAGTCGTAGAAAAATTATTATCTAAAACACGGGTGGAATTCAAAATTCTACACTCGTAAAACTGCTGTTCCATAATCAAAAACTACGTCGGAGTATAGAAATTCCATAATAGTCGTAGAAAATATACTATTCTTCATTCGGTTGTCTAAACTCAAATTAAATGCTCGTTATAACAATAACAATACTCAACTTTCCTAAATATATTTGTTATTACTGTAGCATGATGAAATACAATACTTTTGTATTATACTATAACTCACTGGGGTAGAATAATTCGGTTAATTTACCCACTGAGTATGCAACTTTAAATATACTTCTGTGTGATTTGTTGCATAAGGCAATTAACTTCGGGTTTTGAAATTATTTAAGCATATCCTTGAATAATGGGATTTAAATAATGAAATGAGTGTCAAAAGAAATATTTTTATCAATCTTTTTCATGTAATTTAACTAATCTACGAGTATTTTATCGTTTTATGTTGGGATTTTATTTGATTGTCAGTGGTAACACTGATCTGAGGTGTCAAAAGGAACGTGGAAGTAAAACAATGTAAATAACATATTGAAAAGTCATAATAGTTAATTTATTCACTATTGGTTTCTTGATTATTCAGTAAAAGTTTCTTGAATGTCCTACTAATCAAGTGGCGCCTGAAAAAATAATCCTAACTACACTCACGACCTTATGCTCTCTGGCGAATAGCGAACCTTCGGCATTGTAACCTCAGTTCATGTAGTAACAACAAGGTAAGGTTACATTACGAAATAAGCGGTTTTAAAGATTAAAATTAACTTCAGAGCATATTTGAGATGCCCTGAACAATATTCTATCATAAAATTGTCACTTGTATACACTTCGGGAGATGACTGGTGCTAACAAACCGAAATTTATCCAAAAATAACCAAAAATGTAGTATATCTGTATTTATAGGACCCGCCGTACTCGCTCTAGTCAGCTGAAAATCAGTAGGGTACATCTGTCAGATACCTTGAAAAATATCCAATTACAAAATTGGTCACATGTGTACACTCCGGAGTCTGTATCGTGTTAACAAATCGAAATTCCTCCAAAAAGGACCAAAAATGTGACACTTCAGGTACATTAGCACCCGTTGTACTAGCTCTGGTGAACTAAAATCAATAAGGTTCATCTATTAGACGCCCTGAACAATATTAAATCATAAAATTGGTCACTTATATACACTCTGGAGGCTGTATCTTGCTAAAAAACTGAAAATTCTCCAAACATGACATTATTTTGGTACTTCAAGTACCATAGCACCCGTTGTAATGGCTTTAGTGTGCTGAATATCAATAGGGTTTATCTTTGAGACATCCTTAATAATATCCAATCATAAAATTGGTTACTTGTATATAATCCGGAGGCTGTATCGTGCTAACAAACTTAAATTTCTCCAAAAATGACAAAAATGTCGTACTTAATGTACTATAGCACCTGTTGTTCTGGCTCTGGTGAGCTGAAAATCAATAGGGTTTATCCCTGAGACGTCTTGAACAATATTCAATCATAAAATTGGTAAGTTGATGCACTCCGGAGGCTGTATCGTGCTAACCAATACTTTTCTCGTTTATAAGATAGGTTGGCGGAAAAGTAAAAGTTGGAATTTTGGGAAAAAATTTGAGTTATTATTACGTTTTCCGCCAAGTACAACACGAAAAATTGGTTTTTAGAAAAAAAATCATGTGTGTATGTCGTCGTCGTCGTTGTCGTCGTCGTTGTCGTCGGCCACTGTTCGTAACATGGTCTTGTTAGCACGATACAGCCTCCGGAGTGCAACAAGACACCAATTTTATGATTTGATATTGTTCGAAATATCTCACAGATGAACCCTATTGATTTTCAGCTCACCAGAGCCAGTACAACGGGTTCTATGGTACGTGAAGTACGACATTTTTGTAATTTTTTGATGAATTTCAGTTTGTTAGCACGATACAGCCTCCGGAGTCCAACCAGTTACCAAATTCATCATTGAATATTGTTCAGGACATATCACAGATGAACCCTATTCATTTTCAGCTCATCAGATTCAGTACAACGGGTGCTATGGTACAAGAAGTACAAAATTTTATCATTTTTGGAAGAATTTAAGTTTGTTAGCACGATACAGCCTCCGGAATGCAACAAGTTACCAATTTTATGATTGCATATTGTTCAGGACATATCACAGATGAACACTTTTGATTTTCGGCTCACTAGAGCCAGTAAAACGGGTGCATGGTACTTGAAGTACTACATTTTTGGAGAAGTATCAGTTTGTTAGCACGATACAGCCTCCGGAATATATACAAGTGACCATTTTTATGATTGCATATTGTTCAGGGCATCTAATAGCTGAACTGTATTGATTTTCAGCTCACTAGTGGCAGTAAAGTGCTATGGTATTTGAAGTACAATATTTTTGTCAGTTTTGGAAAATTTAATTGAATTTTCAGTTTGTTAGCACCATACAGTCTCCGAAGTGTATACAAGTGACCATTTTTATGATTGGATATTGTTGAGGGATATAGATGAACCAATATTGATTTTCAGGTCACTGGAGACAGTACATCGGGTGCTATGGCACTGGAAGGGCCACATTTTTGATCATTTTTCAAGAAATTTAGGGTTGTTAGCACGATACAGCCTCCTGAGTGTGTACAAGTGACCAATATTATAATTGGATATTCCTAGGTGTGAGTCACCGATGAACCGTATTGATTTTCAGCTCACTAGAGCGAGTACAACGGGTCCTATAATTCCAGATATACTATATTTTTGGTTATTTTTTAAGAAATTACGGTTTGTTAACACGATACAGCCTCCCAAGTGTATACAAGTGACAATTTCATGATATGTTAATGTTTAGGGTGTCTCACAAATGCGGAAAATTTATTTTTTACTAATACTAGAAATAATGGCAAAATTATATATGCGATCAAATATCAACATAACTTTATTGTTTTACATGTTCTCATTCTCCATACCATAAAATTTCACTTGTTTAATTTTTATATAAAATCTTTAGTCTTGCAATTAATATTATTACCAGTGTTACTAAAGGGTCCAATAACTGGAATAAAAGTATTAAAAATGTCAATCATATTTTCTATTTTTAATATTGTTTTAATTATTAATTCCTCCGTTACGTGTATTTATTTGATGTAAGCTAACTATCAAATAATACATTTTTTTGGATATAAAATATAAGATCAACTGCGCCGTTTTTCAGGACATTGAGAACAATTTTACAACCGCTTAGCTTTCCATCTATTGTGACTGTAATATTTCTTTGGAAACCCATTTTTAAATAATAGTAAGGAATACTCACCTTTGTCCTTATGTCCTCCCTAGTTCCGTTATACTCTCGAATGTATCAGATCCTTTCGGGAGTGGAATACTGTCAACAAGCAGCTTTCCTGTTGGTAAATTGCGCTCTTTTGTTTAGAAAACATGCTCTTTAGTGTCTGAATGGATTCATCAAAAATTCGGAATTAACCTCTCCTCTTGACTTTCTTTTGTACATTCATGTAGAATTGAGTGAGAGGTACCAGTAAACAGAGACCAACTGCCACAATTTGTTTTCATCCATACATTTTGTTGTATTCGATAGGAATACATTCATATCAGATTTAGGAGATATCTCAAAAGATGGATTATAAATTGAAATAAATAATAATAAAATAAAATCGTTTTTAAATAAAATTTAATTTGTTGCCTGGAGGAAATAACAACTTCTCTTTTGACTATAGGCCCGACGAATATTGAATTAAATTTCTTTCAAATACGTGACAATGTTCGGTTTTATTATCGCTTCAATCCGTCTCTTCTGACTCTCAATCATGAGAATAAATACATAATTTGCCTTACGGAGTAGCATCACTGAGGGACAAGAAAGTTAAGCAATATAAATCCACCATCAACGCCATATTTATCTTAGGACAAATCGTTGAAATGCTTGCAGATTACAATAAATCCACCTTCATGTGATTTATAGATGTGACGCAAGCATTTGATAGGGTGAGATTACATGATGTCCTCAAGATGCTAAAGGAGCTGAAAAGATCGAAAACAATAATGATATCATTCGTGACATGACATGAACAGCGGAAATAGTACGTTCATAAGAGATCGATTTTTTCAACGTTTTTATTTTAATTCCTTGTCGAGCTTCAGCATTATCGCTAACGAAATTTCCACATTCTCGATAGCAGCAAGAGAGCAATGTCCCCTCACCCCCTTCCCACCAGCCATCTGTTTACGTACTTAAGATAGACAAGACACATTGGGTACGTTCCACTTAACGTCCACAACGTTCACGACCGCTACCGCTGAAATACTCGTTCCACTTACGTAAAATGAACATGGTCGTTGTAGGCGAAAGTTATAAGTGGAATGCACATTTGAGCGGGGTAGGCTCACAATACGGTGGCTTGGTGAAAACGTGCAGTTTGTGTGTATAATAATAAATAGAATAATTTTCGGTGCATATTGGTGTAAATATTTTGCATTAGGCGGGGTAAAAATTAATTCATCATGGATTCCCGAGAATTTATGGTTGCGTTTTTGACAAAACAAATAAGAGACTATCGTAATGTTTGAATTGTCGCTAAGTTTTGATGAAAGCCCTCTCAGACCCACCAATGTGTATGGGCGAAGTGGGCGAGATGCGGTTGCAAACAGTAACGTCATTTATGACGTTGAACGTCCGCTTGCGATTACCACGAGCCTAAAGTGGAACGATAAAGTGGGTGTTGCGATCGTTGTGGACTTTAAGTAGAACGCACCCATTGTTCGAAGACTGAGTGGTTACGGCGCGTTTCCTATACCTTCGCCAGTCTCCTACGCATTTTAAACCTGTGTGGTTCCCAACCTGCTGATATATTCCGTGTACTATAGAATTTTAGCGACTATAATATTCTACATAGCTGAGACGACTATCGCAATTTTCGGTATTACGTGTACTACCTTTAGTATGTCGCATTGAAACTAGGGGATTGCCAGAATAAACGGTTAGTTACACGATTTTCGTTGAATTAACATTAAAATGTGACAATTTGTCGCAAACAAAATATTTGAAATTTTAAAAAAAGTACAAGTATTATTAATAAATAACATTAAACATTTTGAATTGTTTATTTTTCAATGAATCCTAATAGTAAATAAGTACATATTTTATAGATTGTTATTGCTTGAAAAAATCTTATTTGTAATCGCACAGAAACTCGTTGGTAAGCACATGGTTCTACTTCCAATATCAGTTATCGTACTTCATGCATTTACTCAACCCGATTTAAATAGGAGAGAACCTATTACATAGCATAATTTAGAGCGGAGAATTATGAGGAGTGATAGTTATTGATTTTCTAAAGACATCGTCCAACATGTTTGTGATCAAATTAACCCTGAAGAGAAAAACGTGAATAAATAAAGAAGTGTGAATAAATGAACATAAGCGAAAAGTATTTCCAAATAAAGCAAAGTTTACTACTAACAAATACATGCACTCGCATAAATTGCACAAAAAACTTTTTATATTCACAAACTTAAATTGCCGCGTAAAGCAACAGAGCAAACTGTCATTGTCTAATGGACAATTTCTCTTTCTATGGAGGGCACCGACGATCTGTCCCTTGAAAGCGTCTGTGGGTCATACAAACCGTGTGTTGCTGTTAGTGTGTACACGTTCATCATAAGTTTTTAGTGTTTTTATTGTGATTTTGGAAATTCTGAGATAATGACCACAATGAGTCACTACTATCACAATAAATGCCAGCATCAAGATGTTGCTGCCAAATTTGTACTCAAAATACACAAACATGTGAGGATAGACTCATACTGTTCATCCATCAGCGAGTTAAGTGTTAACCCGAAAGACGTTCCCAGCGTTAGTAATATGGATATTGTTAGTTATCTGGTATTAACAACGAGTTTTTACACTAAGGAGGAAATGAAGGCATTTAAAAGTTATATCCATTCAAGTTCTTTGAGGTAGGATTTGTGACTCAATATGAAGTGAAGAGAGTAGGCGATATTTATATTGTTATTGGAATGGCAAGTAAACTAATCACGTAGGTAAAACATTCACAAAGGATTGATGAACCCGATTTAAAAGTGTGGCTGCTTGTGAACACCGATGGGAGTGTTGAAACTATCCACGTATTATATTATAAAAATGATTAAAATACGTCTTGAAATGTTTTAAACGAGCGTTGTATAATGCACTATACAGCTCTGTATGTCGCACAGACGTCATGTTGACATTTAAGCTACAGTTTGCTTGATTGCCCTATTCAAGACAATGCGAAGGGTCGCCACCAAAACGACTGTTGTCTGATGTGCCTAAATATTTCCAGATACTTCTGAAAAGAGAGGTAATACAGATATTACAGATGTGCTATATGAAGAATCTGGAACGTATATTTCAAAAAACAAAGAGATTGAAAATATAAAAAGCAGTTCTAAAACTTTAGAAGTAGATGGAATCACATCGAGGAATAATATGTCAAACAAAAAGATGTGCCCCAATAGCTCCAATAACGTTTTAGGTGAGATATACTTTAAAATACAATATTAACAATTGTTTTTATAAAAATCAATTTTATAATTGTGTAAAAGTTAACTGTTTTATAACACATGACTTTTGTAGGTTATATCAAAACGACAGAAGAAAAAACAACCTATATGGGAAAAACTGGCTTAGATTATTTAAAAGAAAAAGCCAACAAGGAATTGCACCTAGAAGAGAAGGAATTAATAATTGAAGAAAGAAAAATGCAGTATCCGAAAGGAGTATAGCTTTAAAAGAAAAAAAAATTATATTGGAAGTGAAAATTACAAAAAAATGCGATTCACAACAAGAAATCATCAATTTACTTTCCATTGTGAAATATTTAAAAAATAGTTGTGTTTATATTTTAAAAACACAAATAAATAATTGACCAAAGAAACCTTTTAATTTTCTCATTATTATCAAAAAAATTACAGTATATATAGTTTTGTTCAATGTATAATTTCTAAACATAACACTGTAAACGCAATGAATTTTTCCATATAGCCTTCCAAATTTGGAGATGTTGCATTGAAATATTCACTTGTTTGGTTTCCATGCAGACAAGAGTGACAGTTAGTTAATAGAACTGCATTTCTATATAAACTATCGACAACGTTTAACAAACGTTTTTGATTTTTTTTGTAATCAATAAATGCGAATAGCCTAACCTCTTTCTGAAATCCGCATTCACAACCACACGAAGAGTTTTCTTGATATTATTGAATGGTATTTCATGCGACAATAAATTTGCGGAATGTCCTGGAAACGGCGACATCAACAGAGGCTTATGCCATATGCTTGGTCCCCAAATATGACAAAATATGTAGTGTTTGATAGCATGCAGTTTTGTTCCAGTTGTTGATAAAGATTGGAATACCCGAACATTCCAACATCATGGCGCCTTCCAGGATATCTTTCTTTTTTTTCAGCCACCTTCTATCCATTAGATATAGGCCTTTCTCATCTTTGACCATACACTTCTATTTTCTGCTCTCTGATACCATCGCACCATCTCTGTTGTGGTCTGCCAATACTTCTTCGTTCTCCCCAAGGTCTCCATCTAGTCATGTGTCCACTTCAATTCTCTCTGCGTCTTCCAACATGTTCGGCCCATTGACACTCTAAGGAACTGATTCTCTGTATGATGTCGGTTACTTTTGTCCTTTTTCGTATCCACTGGTTTGTTTTGTGGTCTCTCAGGGGTATTTCTCATAGATTTTATTATTGACCAGGTTTCTATAATGTCGAAGGCCTTTCTGAAGTCTACGAAGGCCATCCATATAGGTATATTATACTCTGATGCCATCTCTATAAGTTATTTTACTGTATGGATGTGTTCGGTAGTGCTGTAGTGACTTCTAAATCCAGCCTGTTCTCTTGGTTGATATATTTCAAGTTTTCGCTCTAACCAGTTTGTAATTATTCTGATAAACAACTTGTACACCTGATACAGCAGATACAGTTTGTAGTTTTCGAGGTTTGGCGGATCTCCTTTCTTATAGATAAGAACCACCACTGCATACCCTTAGTCATGAGGAATGCATTTTTGCGTCAAGCAGGTATTAAATAGTTTTACAACTTCTTCTTTAGTTTTTCTATCGCTTTCCTTCAGCATTTCCGATAGTATGCTATCTTCTCCTGCCGTCCGTCCATTTTTCATTCGCAATAGAGCCAACAATAATAAGTTTATCGTTTGTGTTCTCATTCTCTTCCTTCACTGCTTCGTGTAGTATTTTTTGATCATATGTGTGAAACAATTCAACTTCTCTCAGTATTTGTGTTCTACCTTCTATTATATTATTCGCTTTGTCTTTTATTCTCCTTATTTTACTTTTTCTGCGTGTTTTGTCTTCTAAATATCTTCAGACCCTTATTGTTTTCTAGCAAGGATTGAACTTGTTTTGTATTGTGGCTCCGGATGTCCTGCTTTGCCATTTTTCTGGTTCTTTTATTGGTTTCTACATATTCTATTGTGTCTCTCTTTCCACTTCTTATGAGTTCTCTTCTTTTTTCTAATAGTTTTTTAGTTTTTTCGGTTAATTTATTATAAGGTTTTTTCGAAGGTTTGGCTATGAATTCTGCAGCTTCTTTTATTGCTTTTGTTATTCTTCCGTTAGCTTAGTTTATAGTTTAATTTCGTTGTGCTGGGTTTTTAGAAAAAATTTCGTTAAGTTGTCTTTTATATCCTTTATTTTCTTCCTTCAGTGATTCTATATTTATTTTAGGTATTCTTTGTTTCATTTTTCTAGCTCTTTCCATTTTGATATTTATGAACACCTTGCATCTGATCATTCTATGGTCGCTTCCAGTAGTAAAATGATTTATCACGACTACGTCCTGGATTATATGTTTATGTTTTGAGATGATAAAAGCAATCTCGTTCTTGGTTTTTCCAAGTCCATTTTCGCTTTTCGTTCCTGTGAAAGAAGGTGTTCATCAGGTAGAGCTTTTCCCTTTCTAGGAAATTGGCCAACAGTGTACCTGTATCGTTTCTGGCTCCTAAACCAAAATGCCCTATATCCCAGGGTATTCTTCCAATAAATTAATAATCAAACCATCAGAAGTCAATAACCATTGGTACTTCAAACAATGAATTCGTTTATGGCCTGAATAATATTCCTCTTGGTCTATTGTAGAACGACAAATTTGTCTGATAGTGCCCAACAATTTTATATCGCTCCTCCCATGTTAACAATACACTAAAAACAATATAGCAATATGCAAAACTGTGTAAAATAAGTTTTAAAACTTCATATACCTGTGAATAATGCCTAATCTTATTGATATCTAGCCACTGATGAGACTTCATTTGTTCTAAAATATGTCCATGAGCGGTCACTAAAAAGTCTGCCATTTTTATAATGAACTGTGATAAAGATTGCACCGAACAACACATATACTTTAAGTCACTTAAACGACTAGGATAGCATCATCTTAGTAGCAACATACACATCGCTGTCAAACCTATAAAAAGCAATAGATAGTTCCAATTATGTTTATTGCCTTGTAATCATATGTATTTTAAGAAACCATCAGTTCTATTTCCATTTTCTGTTAGCATTTCTTCCAGAATTCGGAGTGCATTTCTTAATCTAATTATGTCAATCCTTTCAAAACGAAACTCTTTTTTACTTCTTCATCTGTATAAATGTTCATGTGGAATGGAACTTCTTCGTTATTGGGTTCATTATCAACCACTCCAATAATATTATGAAGAAGTGGAAGCTCAATATCTTCATCTCATTGAAACAAACCTATTGACTCTACTATGAAATGAGTGACCAATATTCAGAACTAGAAGTATATTTAGTATTCATAACAGTGACATGCTATCGAGTACGAACCTGTAAGAAAAATCTGTGAAAGAGATTGTTGATTGCTGCTGCGGTAGCTATGACGTCCTTGTGTTATACAATAGACTTACATTTAATGATATCCATCTGAATGGGTTGTTGGGTGAGTAGATAGCAGGAGAAAGATGGTTGAAAGTAAACCAGGTGAATCTGTAATTAAAACGACACAATCGAACAAGGGAGTTAGTTATAAAGTTAAGCGAGAACGAGGATAATTGATTCTTTTTCTTCATTTTCTGAAATATATTGCAGTATTTTGATGATGGTTATAATTTGGAAAGAAGTATGGAAAATTTGGGTATTTAATAATATTAATTTGAATGCGATGAGTAGATAGCTTGAGAAAGATCGTTGAATGTTAAACCTGGTGAATATGTAATTCAAACGACAAAATCGGACAAGAGAGACATAAAGGAAAACGAGAACGTAGATAATTAATTCTTTCTCCTGATTTTCAGAAACAAGTTTCGGTATTTTGACGATGGTTATTATCTGGAGAATCGTCAATGGAATTAAATTTTTTTGATTTTGTGAGAGATAAGCTATTTTTAAATGATATATTTGATCAGAATTTGTGTTTAATAATTGTATTTGTATCCACCCAGAACTATTATCAGTAATGAAGGCACGGTGCACACTGGAGAAAAGCCTTACATGGGATCGATTTCATGAAACTTGAAATGTAAGCTGCACACTGACGAAACTGGTTTTATGAAACCGGTTTCATGAGAGATGAAACTCAAGTTTCGTAAAACCAGTTCATAAGAAAATTGAAAGATGAGTACACTGAGTTTTAAGAAACTACAATTTCATAACGTTGCGCAACTGCATTTCACGCAACTCCGCTAGCACGGTTGCATGTAACTACAGTTTGTTGTGAACCTCCGTTGGCGAGAGTTGTGTATTTAATATTTGCAGCAAAAAGCGATGCCTGAAGATCAAGTTTTCAACACAAAACTCGTGGAAGCTGTAGAAAAGCATCCGTGCTTGTACAATTACAATTTGAAAGAGTACAGTAATAGAAACCAAGTTCAAGCTGCATGGGAGACCATAGCGCAGGAAATGGAAAGTACAGGTGAGTTTTATTATTGAACTCATTTTATTCATTTTTATTAAATGTTGTCGCTAACCTATGTTTGTACTCCATTTTCCTCTAGGCGGTTCAAATAAAACACGAATCACGGCTTTTAACAAAGCTTTATTTTCTCAAGGGCTACATACACACAATATATGTAAAGACAATTATTTATTTTCATTACTATTCATCACCACGCCCTGCTATATTATTGATCCACTGTGATGGTATAGCTATGCCAGGCTTCAAAAAGTATTCACAAAGATATTTGCGGAACGATGCGGCTGTCGTTAATCTAATATGGCGATTCAACGGGTGCAAAGGTTGATTTGGAATGTTCTGAACCTCATCTGCAGCATTCCTTGGCTTATACGTTTTCCCTTCGGTTTTGCGAATGTAGTTATGAAGAACACATGCGCATTTTATAATAGATATCACCGTTGCTTCAGAACAAGCTATAGACGTTTCAAAAACTCGGAACTTAGATGTTAGCATTCCAAAAGCACATTCCACAGATTTACGAGCTAGGCTTAATCTATAATTGAAAATTCTTCTCCTATCCGTTAGCGTACGTTGAGGATACGGTCGCAGTATGTACGTTGTCAGAGGGAACGCTTCATCTCCACAAAAAAAGTATGGAAAATTTTGTGCATTTTTATCCCGTGGTAATGGCGAAGGCTGTGGTAGATTGAGACCTCCAGACTGTAACCAACGTCCTAAACGAGATGAACGAAATACACCTCCATCACTGTTTCTACCAAGATCCCCCACATCAACGGTAATAAAACATCCGTCAGCATCAGAACAAGCCATTAGTTGAACCGAAAAATAACCCTTATAATTAAAATTCCTAGATTCACTCTTTTTGAATTTTTTTATCCTGACATGTTTTCCGTCGATGGAGCCTACACAGTGTGGTAAACTCCAAAGTTGTTCATAACGGGAAGCAATGTTTTTCCACATATCTATGGTTGGAGCAGGCAAATATTCTGGTTGTAGACAGGACCATATAGCTTCCGTTGTTTCCGCAATGACCACTCCAACCGTTCTCTCTCCTCGCATAAAATAGCTCGCCAAACTTCTGAAACTGCTGCCTGTTGCAAGATACCTGAAATTAATAAAAAACATCAATTGAGCGGTCTGCTTTGAATAAGGGCTCACCTACAATATTACCTTATTACAGAGCACAAACAGATAAGCCAAGGGTACAAAACATCATATTAGGTCGATTTTGCAAAATTGTAGATGAGCTCTGATCTAAGCAGACTCTTCAATCATAGCATATGTGTACATAATACGTAGCTTACTATAATATATCTATACCTTCAATGTAATTTTTTTTGTAGCAAAGGACTGTAAAGAAACATGGAGAAACTTGAGGATAGTTTACATACGGAATTTAAAGAAACCGCCTTCTGGATCTGCTGCAAAAAAGAAAGAATACTATTTGCGTAAGTACATGCAATTTTTGATCCGCTATGTGAATACGAAAACGGAGAAAGGATTACCGGGAAACCTTCCATCGCCCCCACAAACTGACAATGCGTACAGTGAACCAAACCAAGAACGCGTCCCAGAAACAATAGACAATAACAAGGAGGCCAACGACGCATCCGACACAGAGCTCACTCAGGATGCTACGCGTGAGGATTCTACACATCAGAGGACACAATCTGAATCCCCAAATGTTACTACGATCAATACCGAGAATACCAGATCCTCAAAACAAGCTTCAGTAGCACCCTCCAATAAAAGAAAGAAAACACCAACTGATGCTAATGCGGTCGTCATACATTACATCAAATCAAAGACTCAGAAGGGATCAGACCACGACAATCCTAGGACACAATTTTTGTTAAGTTTAGTACCGGACGTAGAAGACATTACCTCAACGCAATACAGGACCTTCCGAAATGAAGTGTGTAGCTTGATTGATAGGATCATTGCCTCTGCACCCTCACCTCTACACTCGAGTAATTCCACATACTCTGCGTGGTCTTCAGCAAGCACACCTGTTCTTCCGCGAACATCTGCACAATCCACTCCCACATGGGAATACTCATCAACTCCAGTCTATTCGCTTCGCACTACTGATGATGTCTCGGATAATCCGGCATATGAAGAACTTCACCGTTTAATTTAAACTATGTAGGTGATGTCTTTTTTACTCCACTATTTTTTGGATTTTCTTTAAGTTAAAAATAAAATTATCTTACCTAAGTGTGATTATAAGTTTTTCTTCAGGTCCTAGCGCCATTCTGCAGTTGGTGTCCTTTTTCGTAATGTGGGGACCTACTAAATGTAGCAAGTGATTAAAAGCAGACTCCGACATTCGATAAAAATTTTGAAATTTCACTGGGTCTTGATGCAGTTCTTTGGCCAATACATGATTGCTGTGACATCTGTTCTGTATTAGGGGATGAACCCAGTACTTCCGCTTCTTTTTTCTGTTTCGATACCACCACCACAACACTACAACGTCCTCATCATCCGACGACATCTCAGAAACTGCTCATGTGGCAGTTGCGTCAGTGTACTGCCGAGTATGAAATCAGTTTTATGAAACTAGTTTCATAAAACCGGTTTCATGAAACCAGTTTCGTCAGTGTGCAGCCTGCCTAAGTTGCTTGGAATAGACATATAATGTTACGCAGGCCAGCTCAGACTCCGTTTCACGAGACTGCAAATTCATCGATTTCGTGAAACCGCGTTTTGCGAAACTCGGAAAAACGGTTTCCCGTAGCTCCAGTTTCACGTTTTATGTCGTTATTTTCCCAAGAATCTTCTTATTAACTGGAGGAATTCCGTAAACGTTATCAAGAGGATAGTCTGAGGTGTCGAAATATTTATAACAATCAATATTCATTACTTCATAGGGATCTTGATGTCGAATCTCATAAAAGACTATCGGTATCAGTATACAGCACAGTATAGTTTTCACTAAAACGGTTAGCGAAAATCATAGATCGTAGCCAGATCTAAAATTGCCATTCCTACATATATTGGTGTATTTAACCATATTTGCAGCTTCCGTAATTCGATCGCAATTAGGTTTTTACTGAAAATCGTACTATTCTTAAACTCAGGCTTAGCTATATACGATTCAGTATCATTTCGGCCACTCTAATGAGAAATTGCTTTAAATCAACGTGCTTGCGCACGTTCTCCATGGTCTTGCCGAAAGCAGCATTGTTCAAGAGTTTCAAATTGTTTCCGAATTCATTCCTCGCAGCCTTACATAACTCGGTGTTTAAGTCAATGTAGGACTTTAACCAAGGACTCTGCTTGAATTTTAACACTCGATGTATTTTTGATAACACAGGCCCATTCTGTAACGCTTGCTTCAATGCTCTGTAATGCATAACATATTTTGTTTTATTAGTTAGGGTACCCATCAACTTAGTCTCCTCATTTGATCTTGTAGCTTGTAGCATCATGATCTTGAGATTTAGGTGTTCGGAGCAGGATGGGATATCTTTATGCAAATCATGTAAGTGAAAAGGATACTCCAAATTAATCTTGAGCATGTACCCCTCAGAAGCATCATCAGAAATTTGTGTAACGTCAATATTTGTATCGCACCATTCACATCCTCCATATGGTAACGCTTGACTCATCGCCCATTCATACTGATTGTTAACGTCAAAATACATTAAATATTTTCTTGGTTTTGAAGGATTATAAGTGGGCATATACTTATTGTTGGCTCGGGATCGACGTTTTCCGCAAACTTGACTAAGTCCACCGCTAAACAAACAAAAACATGTCTACATCAGTGAGAAGTTCCAGTTCTTGTCCAGTATGTTTTAGTATAGCATCGAATGTGAATTCAGGTAATGTATAATAATGTGCGGGATCGATGTTATACGTAGCAATACAACTGGAACGAAACTGCTCAAAAACGTCAGCAAGGAGAAGAATATCGGTCTTCATATACAACTATACATATTCACCTAATGTTTGACATTGAAACGTAATCCAGACGCGTTGTGCTCGACTATAAAGATTACATGAGCAAAGTTTATCTTCGAGATTATTATAGAAAGTTTCGATAGGAGATAAACTTGTTTCTTCAAAGCGATCGAAAGAATTGAAATAGTCATAAGGCACTACCCCCTTCTTAGTTAACATTGTGAATTTTTCCTCGGGAGCACTAGAAAACTGTGATCTCAAATTAGGAGATTCGGTTAAATACGAGGCGAGTTTATCGACATATGATGCCATGGATCGGAAACTATCAATAAATCTTATCTGGATTCGTGTAAAATCTACCCTCCGCAGCGATGTAATACTTTTTAGGATTGTTCATAAAATATATGTATTTAACTCAAGGTATTAAGTAATTGTTTGTTATAATGAAAAAATACAAAAATGTGTATCTCTAAAGGGGTGAAGGTAGATTTATGAAAAAAGTTTAATAAAAAGTCGATAGAGAAACAGAACAGTGAAACATTATATTTACAATTATCATAAATTTTAGTGTTGAATGAAAATACTAACTAACTAACGTTCGGATTCAATGGGCCTTTCTAAAATCTCGGTGACGCATTAGTGTGGTCCACAACAGCTCGCGCCTGGGGTGAAGATTGATGCGGACCTCGCTATGGTACTGATACTGCGGGAAATGGGCATACAAGTAAGTATCTTTCGAGTATTTACTTACAAAAATATTAATCGATTTAGTTGTGATACATGATTTTGACAGCATACAATGAGGTACCTTCGGATATAAAAAGGGTGACCTACTTTTTCTACACATAAATACGCCAGGTACCACACTATGGGAGAAGTACAAAAAACTTGGGGTGTCGGTTAGCCTAGATTACAACCTGAGCTGTCACCTATTGAGTTATGTACGAACAGTATTTTTTTCTGTCATGGGGGAGAGCCAAAGGCCATTGAAGAATACCTATGACCTCATATGTAAAAATACATAATATTAAAATCAAAAACATATTATGTTTATAACTTTAATAAGGGTGAAAAGAAATATATTAAATTATCATTTCTATTGTAACCAAATCGTTCCGAAAAATCACCTCTTGCCTTGTAGAGAAAGATCATAAACTACTTGATTGTATGCTTCTATCACTTTTCTTTATATCATTTTCCCTCGAATATTATCGTTAGAAAAGTGGCAGAATTGCTCAAATAGCTTAAAAATGCATCAGTTTTACATGCTTTCTTATGGAAAAACAAACACAAATTTCTTCAATTAATATTATTAAAAAAGGTCCTTATTTTTAATTTTGACACCCTTATACAAAGAGATTGAAAAAGTCCATATCAAATGTGAGCCGATGTTCTGGCAGTTTTTCACCCTCCTTGTGTGCGGCATGTCTGTCGTCTATGGCTCCCTGCCGTAGCATCATCCATAGCTATTCATTGTCTACAATAACTTTGTCCCGTAATGTGTTTATGACTCCTCGCATATTTCGGCTGTGTATTCCCTGAAAAGTAGCTAAAAAACAGGGTTCCAAAAACGATATGGGGCTTAGTTTTCGAGAAAGTAACATGCCTGACGTTGTTACCGTTCAGTCTTCCGTCCGACTAGGAGTTTACTTCTTACTCATCATATCTCGATAATGACCCTGTTTTTGAATGATTTGATTTTAAAATATCTTTATTGACAATCGGTTTAGATTCCCTAATTACAACAATATCAAGAATAAAATTTAAATGCCGATGGTCTGGCGATCCTTGAGATAGTTGTGTGCGTCTGACGGTATATATGGCTCCTTGTTAGGCATCACATTCTCCATATGTTATGCTTCTTCAATTAACTTTGTCCCCGGTATATATTTCTCGCTCCTAAAAAGTTTCGGCTGGGTGCTCCCTGAAAAGCAGCTGAAAAACAGGGTCTCAACAATTGATGGGGGTTTTTAGATTTGTAGAAAGCAACGTGGCAGACGTTGTTTTGATTGAAATTTGTTTTAGCTAGGGATAATTCAGTCCAGTGTAAAGGGCTGTCCTGAATTTGTTCCTGCTTTGATGAGAGTTTTTGAGGAGACAACCAAGTTATATAGTCAACGTACCATGCAGAAGCCTACTCCCACTATCACGGGATACTTCTGCGCGATTTGCGGCTTTGAGAGCATTACGAAGTTTGTTTGGCAGACAGATATCGTAGAAGTTTTTGAAACTATAGATACGAAATTCTTGATAGTGGGTAGATCGGCTTTGTCATGTAGCCATGAGGTTTTGGGGAGGTAAGGGTGAGGTATATGATTTTTAATTGCCATTCTAAGACACTTGTTTTGTATCATTTGCAAACAATGAAAGTTGTGCTTTGTACCTGTGTAGTAAACTGGGGCTGAGTATGTAAGGATGGGTCGAATAATTTGTCTGTAAACTGTTAATTTGTTTTCGGTGGAGAGTTTACTATGTTTGCAAATAAGTGGGTATAACTGGCACATTACAATCTTAGCTTTACGAACTTGAGCACTAATGTGCGCATTTGCATTTGTGTTACCTTGAATAGTGTATCCTAAATATTTTAATGTTGTGCTAGGGTTGATATTATGTCCGTTTATGCAAAGCTGAGATTTTAATTGGCTGTTTTTGAGAGTACGCCAGTAATAAATACTCTGTTTTGGAGGCATTTGAAGATACTTTTTAATTAGAGAAATAGGTAATGATTTTCGTGTTGATGTGAGTCTGTACTTTTAAGAGTGCGTGATCCGGATTCTTTGCCAATGCCACAAAACACGTGGCATCAGCATACATGGCTGTTAGAATATTGGGTGAAGTAGGGATGTCGTGGATGAATATTGAGTACAGCAAAGGTGAAAGAACTGAGCCTTGAGGGACTCCGGCCTGTGTGAGGTAGGGCCCTGCAGTACTTTCATTTATTTTGGTATACAAATTTCTGTTTGTTAAATACGAATATAAAATTACAATTAAGTTTTCAGGAGTATTTAAATTAATTAATTTGAGCAGTAATCCCTCGTGCCATACGGTATCGAAGGCTTTCTTAATGTCAATAGCAACCATAACGACCTTCTTTTGATTATGAAAGCCCTCTCTGATGTGATTTAGCACCCGTATGGTTTGAGCAGTTGTGCTATGACCACTTCGAATGCCGTATTGCTCCTCGGGAATAATATTATTAATATCTACAAAAGTTTGTAGTCTTTTTAAAATGATTTTGTCTATTACCTTTGCTATATTGTTCAATACTGAGATAGGTCTGTAGCTATCTACATAACGAGGTTGTTTGTTTGCTGTTAATATTGGGATGATGTTGGCGACTTTGAGCATATCTGGATAGTGGCCCGATTTGATTATAAAATTAGTAATGTAAACAAATTGCACTAAAGCCTTTTTTGGCAGGCTTTTAATTAATATATTAGGAATACCGTCGTGTCCAGGAGCGGTTTTATTTTTTAATTGCTTAATAGTGGTTACAATTTCTGAAAAAGTGACTAGATTTTTATTTTTAGAATTTAAGTTGTTTGAAAGATATTGGTCAACTTTGTTTGTTATACTGTTATGAACTGTTGTGTTTTGACAATTATTTATAAAATTTTCTTGAAAATACTCTCCAAAGATTTCCGCGATTTCTTTGGTGTCTGTGTATGAATGTCCATTCTTTTCTATATTGTTTATTTCTCTGCGCCTATTTCTGAAGTATCGGAAAATTTTCCATAGGGAATTGTCTTCGGGCCTTAGTGTGTTGAGATATTTCGCCCATTTGTAATTTTTATATTCTTTAATTAGCATATTAATATAGTTTTGGTAGTGTTTTAACATGATTTAGTCCTCTTCTTTTCTTGTGTGTTGCCATCTTTTTCTTATTTTGTTTTTATCGTTGATGATTTTGATAATGTAATCAGGGAGTGAGTTTGAAAGGGGAAAAATGGACTTTTGAGGGGCTGACATGTTTCTTGCAGTTAAGATAGCATCTTGAAGGGATCTTATTGTTTCTGTTAATTGTTCTGGGTTTTCGATCTTGTCTGCGATGTGTATGTTTTCGTTTAAATATTTTCTAAAAGTTGTCCAATTTGTGGATTTATAATCATATATTATCTTGGGAGGGTAGTGGAATTGATGGGGAAGTTCTAGGATGATAAGGACGGGATCGTGATCGGAGTTTAAATCGGTAAGTGTTTTGATTCTTAATGAAATTAACTGTCTCGACCCTTACTTCGTGGAATATGCTCATATTAGTGTTTTTAAATGAAACTCACGGCCTCTAGTTAATTCCACAATATATAAAAGTTATTGAAAATTCTAAAAAATTGACAATTGTTTCGATAAATCAATATCATCGTCAGAATGACAGAAGTTACATTTCATTTTATGCCTACCTGATGTTTAGTAGTTATTTTTGGCTAGACCAAGAAGTAACCTAACTTGTGATTGGCTTAATATATGTTTATAGAAAAAAGAAGAAGATGTGATATTACAAATATTGAAGCTTAGATATTATTAGCCCTATGGTGATATCCTGGATATCATTTTTCCAATTAAGATCAGTATAACTGTGCAATGATATAGAAAACCAGGAAAACTATATCTGCTGATCTTTACAATTATCACTTAAGAAGACAGTTTATCAGTGGAAAACTCCCTAGATTTAACCGTTCATTGACAACTTCATATTGTGGGTTTCTTAAATGTCTTCTAATTTCCAGTTCTTCAAGGAAATCCAGTTCTTGTTTCTTTTCACAAATATGCAGCACTTCTAGTTCTGTGTTAGGTGTCAATGAATGATTGGTGTCAAGTAGATGTTTTGCGTAGTGGGATTTATCTGGTTGTTTTAATCTGTATGCTCGTAAGTGCTCACTGTATCGTATTTCAAAATTCCTAAGGGTCTGACCCAAATAGACAGCATTACAGAAGTCAGGTATATATAAACTCAAATGTCCAGAATGTAAGGCATAAAATGAAATGTAACTTCTGTCATTCTGACAATAACTTTTATTATATTGTGGAATTAACTAGAGACCGTGAGTTTCATTTAAAAACACTGTTTTGATGTTTGATATATTTTTTATGTTTCTGCCTATGGCGATGTCGATAGTACTGGGGGAGTGGTTTGAAAAAGGAAAGTAGGTTGGGTCTTCTGTTGCAAAAATGTTACAATCCGAATTGTCGCAGAATATTTGGAGAGTATTTCCGTTTTTATTTGATCGAGTAGTGTGTTTATCCCATAAGGGATGCTTGCAATTTAAGTCACCGACTAGTAAAACCTTATTGTGTGTTTTCAAGATGTTATGGAAATCTGATTCTTTTAATATATTTAAAGGAGAGTTATAAGCACCTACAATTTTGATTTTATTTTCCACTAGTATCGAGATATGCTCAATGGATGAATTATTGTGCTGCAATGACTTGAATTGTATGCCTTTTTTGATTAACAAAGCGTTACCACCACCTTTGGCATCGGGGGTGCGGTCTTGTCTTAAGAGACGATATACAGGGATTTTAAGATTAAATGATTAATTTGGTTTTAGAAACGTCTCGATTAGAATGAAAATATCTGGTTTTTGAATGTCGAGAAAGTGTCTGATTAAGTGGAGTTTAGAAATTACTCCTTGTATATTACAGAAAATGATTTTGAAATTAAATCGATTTTGAGAGCCTGTTTTACCACCTACCTGCCTAGAAGTCATAGCTGTTTATACCAGCAACAAAGTTATTGTAGATGGTGAATTTTTCTAACTTGGATCTGGCTGCTTTCATCAATTTGGTCAGGTCAGTTACTGCTCTTGTAAGTTCCTCTAAGTTGATTAATTATTGGAGTTCTTTGAATTTATTATTTAATTCCGAGAAATTGTTCAGGTTTATCGGCATATTGGAATTTTTGTTTGTGCTGATCGAGGGTGCAATAGTCGCTTGGTTATTTGGGATAATTTGTGGGGTAGTCGTAGGGGTAGGTTTTGAAGGGAGACTGGGAAAGTCTGTTTGGTTGGGTCTAGGTTAATGCCATGGATTCGTAGTAGGAATTGGAGCGGGAATAAATTTGTTTGCAATAGTTTTCGGTTTTTGTAAGTTTGCACGCTTCTCCTCGAGCCAAATTCGTCTTTTCACATATTCCGGACACACTTCAGCATTGGCGGGATGATCACCGTCGCAGTTAGCGCATCGGGCTGGTGTTGTTCTAAGCTTGGGACATTCAGGTGTTAGGTGGCTGCCGGCGCACTTGAGGCACCGGGGGGTTCTTCCGCAATTCGACGTGGCGTGGCCCCACAGTTGGCAAATGTGACATTGGATGATCGGTTTGTTTTGTCGACGATATTCTCACTGTACTCTCGTGTGTTCGATTATTTTCACATTTTTATTCAAAAATTCTAATGTAATTTTTGAATCTGTAACCACGAGGTACAGGGGGCGGCCTTTGGTGCTCATCCTGTATATATCTTTGGTTGTAATATTGTACGCTTTTTCCAATTCATCTTTGATGTCGATAATTTGTAGGCCTTCTGCGAGGCCACGCACAACGAATGCATGGGATTTATCCTCACTCAAATTGTTTTTGAACGTCAACCTTCAGCTTGTTGATGTCTTTATGAGCTGAGACATTTCTTTCAATGACAATAGGGGGACAAGAGGTTGGTTTTTTGATTGTTGTATTTGTGTTTTCCTTTGGACGCTTGGCATATCCGGCGATTTGCTCGTCATCCTTACTGGAATCGGAGGGGATGAATTTTCGAAAAGTCTTCTTTTTTCTCTTCTTTTGAGGATTTTTGTGTGTAGTTTCATCTTCCCATACTTCAGATAACGAATCGTATCTATTAGCCGTGGTTATATCTTGTTTTCTGGGAATTTGCTGAATTATGCGACTGAAAGTTGTGACTTTTTTTGGCTTCTCGAAGTCCGGGGGTATAGTGTTCATTTTATCAGATTGTTGAGTCGGAGGCAAAGTGATGATAGCATTTATATCTTCTGATGTGGAAGGTCTTTGGTTGTTTACCATTTTGAGTGTTCTGACGGTAATTTTATTATTTTTGTTTATTATTTTTTCGTACTGAGAAACGAATTTATCAGTTGAATTTGCACTGTCAATAGCGTTTTCTCTATCTTTGACCTCTTTTGCCCATGAGGGGGTGGATTGGTTATGTAATTGTACTTCAACTAATTGATGAGGGTTTGTCGTTTCCTCATCCTCGTCAGACGTATTTCTACTATTTTGTGGGCCTATAGATCCTTCCTCCATTCTATCTTCGTTAAGTTTTTCAATGTTGATGTTTGAATCGTCTGGTATCGAAGTATTATTATTATTACCCCTGCAGAGTGGTATAGATAGTGCAGGGCTAAGGGATTGGTGTTCTTTATCCATATTTTCGAATAAATTTTGATTTCCTATACACTTGATAATTTTCAATCCTATACACTTTTTTGAAAATTGTTCCATACACTTTTCTTCCCCGTGTTCTAGATACTTGTTTTTGGATTTTTCTAGACACTTTTCTTCGTCTTCGATACACTTTTTTTTTAGTTTTGTAGGAGTTTCTGCCGTATTATGATCACTGTGACTGTTTATTGAGTCTTCAATACACTTGTTTATTAGATTTATATCAATGGAGTCAATAATTACTTTTGAAGTATTTGTAATATCAACTAAGTCAGAGCTTGATTTATGTGTATCAAGGTTTAAGTCATCTGAAGAATCGGATTCCTTGTTAAGATATACTAATTTGTGGAATTTTAGATTTTTAGCATTTAATTCATCCTTTTTGATTTTTATTCGCGTCAGTTCTTCGCTAAATCTTGTGTCGGGAGACCCTACAATGGTTGTAGGGAGACGTGGTTCGTCTACTACACGTGGTTGATTTAAATCTCTATCAGTTTTTTTTGATGTTTTGATTTTTTGTTTATAGTGAGTGGAAAGTTTAGAAAGTTTTTTATGTCTTTTAATAATTTTGGACGTACCTTTAGTTTTAGATGCCTTGGGGGAAGTTTTCACAGTCACAAAAGGTTTCTTTACACTCACTATATTATTAATATTTAGATTATCCCTTGAAAAGATTTCCGGCTTTATCGCATTAAGCTTTTGGATCTTTTCCCTAAGCCTACGCGTATATTCTGTGGTAAATGGGGTAGTCCCCGTTATTGGTGGAGATGGTAACGTGAAATCAATTGAGATATTCAATTGATTTCCTTGAAAAACACTTCAAGATTTAAAGAAAAAAGATAAATAATTCACAAATTCAATGGCAAAACTTTACTACTATATCACTCAAAGAATGCTTGCTGTTTTCTTATTTATCTAAATTATTTGTTTCAAACTTGTTCATTATAATTATTTCATTACAAAAAATGAAATATAATTTTTTGAAATGAAATAATTATATAATAAACAATTTTAAGACAAACTATAAAATTTACCTACCAATAATCCAAACTACCAAATTAAAAAATCCCGCCTGTAAGAATTAGTTCTGCCCCCCGCAAGGGGAGCGCTCAGATCGACGCGATGCCAGCTGTTTGTACGGGAACGAACACTCTCTTATTACTTTCTGTATGCCGTGTAGGTTCGTAGTTAAAATCGAGGTCAAAGAGTGAAATAGAGTGAGGACATATACAAACTGTAGGTAAATTTTCTATTTCTATCAGTCGATGAGTTTTTAAATGTGTAACAACTTTGTGTATATTATCCTATATCTTTCACTATGCGTCATTTTCACTTTACTTTTAGGCTGTACTAGTTAGTTAGTTAGTTAGGTAGTTAGATTAGTTTTTAAGAAAACTGTTGACGAATTTTATACAAACTTTGTTTGTCATTCAAAAAATAAAGAATTTTATTTTATTTATTTATTTTATTGTTATAGAATTTGATTGTTCCCAACGTCGGTTTAACGTTGTACGTGTATATTTGTTGCAACCCCTGCTGCAATTCAATATCTGGTGAAAATATATAATTTAATTTAAAGAGATTTGAACAAAGAAGTAACCCATTTTATTGAAGGAAGGTTCAGCACACAAGCTTCACTTGGCTTAGAAGAACTAAGAATTGTAATTGTAATCGAATTTCAGCAATATTCAAAAAATACTTCAACAGTATTCCATTTAAAAAATTTAAAATTTCATAAACAATTTAAACTACAAACCATTGGCAAAATTCAATGGGGCGTTTGAAAAAACAAAAATATATACCTATGTCATGCAAATTCCAGAAGAAGACGAACCAGTTTGTGAAATAAAAGGAACAGAGAAACAAGCATACTATCCTAATGAAAAATAGAACGTGTATTTTAATCTTTGTGTCGTGTTCATAATTAAAATTTGTGTTTGTTTTATGTTGAATTGAAATTTTCTAGCCACTATTTTTCTTGATTAATAATTGTGTTCTTTTACCTCTTTTTGATGCTTAATACCTAAATGACGACTTGAAGTAAGTTTGCAAATTAATTTGTTTTTAATCTAAATAATACACTTCATTAAACTTCTTATAATTCGCGAATAAAAGGGGCTTCATCACAATATTGCTTACATTGTCACAATGAAATATCTGTGAACCCTTTATTAATAATTTCTAGTGTCATACAGTTGGTTATTATAAGAATTTTTACCTACGACCATCCCTGTAAGTAGTCAAAAACACACAGTCGGCAATCAATGTAAGACGTCTATTACGCATGGTAAAACAAAACGCACGGCTGTAAAGTAAATCGCACGGCTTCCATAGCAACCACTTAGCAACTGTCAATAGACGTAGCGATTTTATTCGAAATGTATTATTTAGATATTTGACGTTGAATTTTATTCTATATATAAATGGTAGATAACATTTATTAGATATGAGATTGCATTTAATAGTAAGGGTTATTTGGAATTATATGATAATTGGTTCCGTTTCATTCAATCCGCATATTTTAGCTGCCTGAATGTATCTCATATTAGTGAAAAATTAGTATAATATACACCAAGCGACTAAAGTGGCCCATTCAATCCCGCGGGGGTGTTTGATTCCTGAGGGAAGTAATCCACCTAAGGGATTAATGTCACTTTAGTCGAGAGGTGTGTACGCTATTTTATGCAATTCCGGTAATTCTCCATACATTTTTAATAAAAATAAATACTACTTAGGACGGACTACCACGAAACTGGGCTGGGCATCGAGGGTGAACTTCTAAGATGCTTGGCTGGGCATCGAGGAGCGATTTTTATAAAACTTGGATGAGCATCGAGGATGTACGTTTTTATTTGTACTTTCAATACCTTAATAAGATTATAAACACAAGTACAAGTGGGTCGTAGGTAAAGTATAGTACGTAGCTCGTATTGTAACGCATTTTACGCACTCACGGAATTACGCACTCGCCGCTACGCGGCTTCGTGCGTAACTTTTCCGTTCGTGCGTAAATTGCTTCTTACAACACACGTTACGTAATATACTATTATAGTTAATTTTACGATAAGTGAAACTATAACTTGAAATTTGAAACTCAAATTTCATACATCTGTCACATGTCACATCAGTGCCAACATAATATAATGAACACAAAAAATACTAATGTAGTTTTATTTAATAAATTCAATAAATGCGAATGATAAAAAATATTATGTAATACTTGTGCCACAATGACTTTTTGTAGTTCTTGTGCTCTGCGCAACTCTTGGCGGTCATTGTGACACTTGTATTACAAGTAAGTATTTAGTAGTGTTTATGTTCCCTAACCATAACCCTCAAGTCACATGGCGATAAAAGTATCACCAACCTTCAAAGATAATAGTTTATTAGTATTATTAATATTCTAATACCTTTCGTCCACTTATGTTCCGGCTATAGTAAATGTATATTTTCAATTAGCTATATTCGTTTCAAATCCGCAGACCACTCTTTACAAAAGTTTAAGCTTTATCTATTTTTTCAAATAGATGTTTTTTTTTCTCTAAATTCTCCTGAGGGTACATGAAACATAATTTTCCATTTCATAATTAGAAAATTCTTGTTTATCGTTCACTACAAAGACGCACATTTTTATAAATGTCAGAATGTTTTTAGTTTTTCTTTTCCCATGTTTAGTTTTTTTTTATGTTAAGAGCAGAGAATGAACATGTAGTATTCTGTTGACAATGAAGCTCTCTTCAATTCATTTATATTTGAATAGAAAAATTAACCTTTTATGTTAGTCTCCATTCAGAATGTATGTGCCGTCTGTGCTTTATGTCATTTTTTTTCAAAGAAAAAGACACAAAGGCTGAAATGCAAAGGAAGTTTATGCATGTATCTTAAATTTTTTACACACTCCTGAAAATCGTCGTTTTGTTTGAAATGATAAGATTCTCTTATTACAAGGCACTTTGTGCATTTCATTCTTTAGAAAACTCTTCTCTTAGTGAATTCTATACATTTTGAGAAAGAGAATATTCAGATACTGTTTATTCCTCTTATATGAAATGAAATTGGTATGAAATTTTAGTTTATATAGAATAAAAATCCATTAATCCAACAAACTTAAATTTACTAACTAACCAAATTCGATTTTCAACATCATGTCATAATATATATATTTTCAAAAATTCATTCTGAAATGTAACCAATGATTTGCTTCTTTTATAGGCTGGTGTTTGAAATTTTTGTGAGAAAGAAATAAAAAAACAACAGTCAAGGACCAGGTGAAAAATGTAGAGTTTACAACGAAGGAAAAGAATTAAGCATGAAAACACTCAAAGTAGTAAAATGGGGATGAAGGTTTGAAACGGTTTTTTGTGATTTGCGGCGAAACGTGTCCTCCTAGCGGAAAATATTGATTAACCTTCATAGGACTGGCCGGGGTCCGTTTGTACCCCATGACGTATGTTTTTGCTGTATCTTTGCAAACGCAAATTTTTAAACATTGATCTTTCATCTAGCTGCAGTTTATAAATTATTTTGATAAAATATGATGTATTTAGTAGTTTTTATTGGCTGGTATAAACAAAAAATAGTTTTATATTCCAGGGGTCTTTCCAGACCCCGGTCAGCCTTTTACGTCCGATAAAATAATCCCGGTAACTGTTAGTAAAATCGGGGAATCCCATACATTTAACGTTTGTTTACTCACAGGGAATTTACCCATATAATTGTAAAATGTAAATTACCAGTTCAAATGGGGGATTCTCCGCACTGCGATATAATTTTTAGACTTGCATATTCGGGTTAGTCTCTTGTGATATTGCGAGTAGGGTACATCGTTTTGAAAATGAGTCAGTTTTTATTTACAAACAATCGCAAGGGGCTTACTGACGATGAGATGTTACGTATACTTGAAAGTGATGATCCAGAGTTTGATAGTGTTATCAATGAGGAAACATCGAGTGACTTAGAAGATGAAGATATTGTCACAGAAGTAGAGGAAGAAAATGATGTAATAGTTGTTGATCAAAGTATAGAGAAAACGAACCCAGAGGAACCCACAGTTAGTAACAGCCAGGACATTCCAGTATATAAATCTAAAGATGGAACTGAATGGTCAAAAATTTCAGGAAGCACAAAAGTTAGACGTTCGAAAGCTAATATTCGGAGACATGCTCTAGGCCTTACAAATTACAGTTCTGATATCTCAAGTATAGAAGACGCTTTTCTTCTTTTCCTATCTCCGGATATTCTGAACATAATAGTAACCGAAACAAACGGAAAGTCACAAACATATTATGATAAATGGAACATAGAAAATCCGAATAAAATTAAAGTTTTTGTACCTGTTGATTCTACAGAGATTGAAGCTTATATTGGACTGTTGCTTATTCTTGGCGCACTTCACCGATCGAAAGAGGCTATCGATATGCTCTGGTGTCATTATATTTCTTACTGTCGTCCTATAATTCCTGCTGCAATGTCAAGAGACAGACTCAAACAAATTACTTCATTTTTACGCTTTGATAATTTTCAAACAAGACAAGAACGAAAATTAGTAGATAAGCTAGCTCCGATAAGAGATATATTCGATATTTTCACTTCTAATTGTAAAAAATCCCTTAATCCTGGCGACCACCTATGTGTAGATGAACAGCTTGTACCATTTAGGGGTAAGGCACTATTCCGAGTCTATATGAAGAGTAAACTCGATAAGTATGGAATCAAAATATGGGCTCTTGTGGACTGCACCACTTCTTATATTGCAAACATGCAAGTTTATTTGGGTAAGTTTTTTGAAAAGCAATATAGGCAAACTTTATATTCCTATGTATCTATTAATTTCTAGGAAAACAAGGTAACAAAGCGGAAAAGGGTCAAGGTCAAAGGGTTGTCCTAGATTTGACAGACCATTTGGAAGGCGGATTTGGAATAACGACCGATAACTTTTTTAAAAGTTTAGAACTTGCTGACAAGTTGTGGGAAAAAAATATTACTTTATGTGGAACCCTCCGGAAAAATAAAACATTTATTCCCAGGGAACTTCTACCGGTATCGTACAAGAAAGGGTTTTCAAGTATGTTTGCTTTTAGAAATCAAAGAACGCTAGTATCCTATGTTCCAAAACAAAAACATGCTGTCATCTTACTTTCAAGTGAGCATACTGATAGTAAAGTAGCTGGAGAAGAAAAGCACTATAAACCAGAAATTATTCTTCATTACAACAAAACAAAAGGTGCTGTCGACACTTCAGATAAGTTGGCCAAAGAGTATAGAGTGCAGAGAAAGTCAAACCGCTGGCCAATGGCAATATTTTCGCATCTTATAGATATCGCAGGAATAAATGCTTATAAATTGTGGTTACTGCAAAACCCGGATTGGCGAAAAAACAGTTTGGATGAACGTAAAATGTATATTTTGGGACTAGGAAAAGAACTCATAAAGAAAAACGTTTTCCGGCGATATAATAATAAATACATTCAGACGAATAGAAAACGGCATATGACAGACGTTTTTCCCGAACTACTGGATGCAACAGAACATAGAGTTGAACAAAAAAACATTACCAGGGGGCGCTGCCATATGTGTCAAAGAGGAAAGGACAGAAAATCCAGAAAAATTTATTGTGTAAACCAGTTATGTTTTGTAATGCATAAAGCATATACTAGCTACTTGTGGTTCTTGTTTTGTCCTCTACATGTGTGAGAGAAAATTGAGATTTCTGACACTGTAGAGATTTCGTTAATTTCCCTTTTGGCGTATAATTGATTCCACGTATCAGTAAGCGGATCCGCTAAATACAACATAAATGCATACATTGTATACACACATTTTTCTTGAATAATGAAATAGATACACACCTGAATACGGCAATTGCAAGACAATTTGTTTTTTCTAATTGAGTGGAAGGTATATTTAGTTTTTAACATAGCATTATCAGTAGTAAAGGCTTGCTCATCTCTGGTACATGCAGCACAAAGATCACATTTTGGTTTAGAAAATGAGAAATTGTACTTATTACAAATATGCGACAGTAAGTTTTGTCACTCACTGGCTCAAGATCATTTGATGGCTAAAATCATAAGTTACTGTCTAGAAACAATTCTCAGAATGTTGACGTACGTAATGGGTTTTGTTTTCGAGTGGTTTTTTCCCTCTTTTATCTTCTCTTGAGAAGCAGCCAACGCAACTCTTTTAATCGATGTGTTAATGGGACCATCTGAAATACATAACGTTTTCTGGCAAAACGGAGCCCATACCCGGTGCTTGCCACTACTATTTATCAAAAAATAGGTTTTTGACACACTGCAATCCATTTTACTCGTTTCAAGAACCTTCCGACGTTTCGGTTGATCTACTTGAATAAGCTTTAGAATATACTTTTTTTACCAACTGTAACTTTTAAAACACCAATAAGTACTACAAATTGTAATTATTTCTTCTTCAGTAAAATTAGCACTTAACAATCAAGGAACTCCTGCAGGCAAACCTAACATTCTGTAAGTATTGTGTACTAGGATTTTTTCACAATACTTACAGAATGTTAGGTTTGCCTGCAGGAGTTCCTCGATTGTTAAGTCAATTTATAGTCCTTGGAAAGACAAGATACCTGTCGTGGATTGTAGTAATGTTGTTTATAAGCTGTGTTGTAACAGTTGTGGCCTCTCATATATTGATCAAACCTCCCAAAAAATTTCTAGCCGTGTATCCCTCCATAAAAGTGATATAAGGTTACATCCTGATAGATATTCTCTGGCTAATCATGTCTCCTCGTTGGATCATGTCATTGATTTTGAAGGAGTTAAAATCCTTTCTCGTGAGAGAAGTTATAACAAAAGATTGTTTTTGGAAGTGGCTTTCATCTTCCAAGAAGGTTGTATGAATAAGAAGACTGACATTCAGAATTTGAGTAATCTCTACTCCCTCCTCCTTACTCTTGATAAACACAATTGTCTTCATATTAATAACAATAATAATAATGATAATATTAATAATTCTCACTAGTTTCCTACTTGTGTCATCATGGTAGGTGTTCCCCCTTTATTAAAAGATCCATAATAATATTAATAATAAATAACATCAATAATCACATATTAATTCTCGTTAATGAGAATTTCATTGGAGTGATATTTCACAACAGTTCCATAATTTTGGTACCACCCCGGTATTCTCTTGAAAGTTTCAATTCGATTGTTTCAGTGTCTCGCGTCATTGCAAAGATCGATTCTTATCATTCATTTAGTTATGATGAATGTTGTACTTAACCTGACATTTTCAGTTTCCGCCATTATTCTCACAAGTCCGCGTGGGTGTGTGGATTCTCGATTTTTAATGTTTTAACTTTTTACTTTTTAATAATGTTTTAAATTTGAACCAGTAGTAGGCAAATGTATTGCCGACTGGACCTATTTCTCTAATGACTTGCTGTTGTACACTTTTCCTGTATTCAAGATCTATGATGCAATCTCGACCAATGTAAGTTGTAGAAATGTTTGTAAGAACACTTTTTATAATTTATGTTTTTCTTTCCTTATTGTAGTTCCCTGATGATGTAAATAAAGATTTACGAAAGCTTGGAGAATTGATTGATTGTAATTTTCCTCTTTTGCTGCAATCCCCAAAAAGATATTTTTCAATTTGTATATATATATATATATATATATATATATATATATATATATATGTATACATATATATGAAAAAATTTGGCAAAATATTGCGGTAGCAGCAAATAAAAGTACACTCTTTATAATATTTCCAAGCTTTCGGTAACGTTTATTTCCACCATCAGGGAGCACTACAAAAGATCATAAAAACGTTACAACAACTAAATGCGACCAACAGCAGAATCCGCCAAGCCAAAACAACCCCGACCAATCGCAAAATCTCTCTCTCTCTCTCTCTCTCTCTCTCATAAAAAGCAGCGAACTGGTCAAGAATGTTCCAACCCAACAAAAAGCACTAATGGTGACACAAACATGAACTGTCAATTGTGACAAAATTTTACCCGACTAAAATACTGAATAATCCTGTACGGAATTAATTATTTTTAATAACAAGACTAATACATTACATTGAAATTTGTATTCAAAGAGTTTTGAAAACTATTATTAATTATGCAGAACAACTAGCTATTCAAGCACCACAAACTCTCATTTCTCACTTACGAGAGTGTATGTTGCAGGAATCAACCAGCTTAAAAAAATGTATTTTATTTAATATATGAATGTGATAGAATTATTTCCTTTTAAACATTATCAAACTTAACAAAAATCATTAAATAGGGTATTATGGTACAACTCTAACCGTTCGATAACAAATTACATCTATTTTCAAAAATTCCATACTTACATTATGTTGAGATTAATAAAAATAGTTGTTATAACGTTGTGACACAAAAAACATGACAAAGCTTAAATAAATTGATATTACATTTCAAAATATTCTTTTCGTAAAATGGGACATTTCACACACAATTGGCAAATCTATCTAAAAAGTTATTATACGAAACTGGTTAAAAAATTTTTGTTGGTGGTAGGTACACATTCCAATACGACAACAAACCACAACAGGTGGGGGAATAAATTGAATATTTTTATATAGATATTTTTATGAGAAAATTGAAGAATTATGTAATTCCCGAATCATATTGAAATTTTGTTGTTTGTCAACAGACAGTAAAAAAAAGTAAATTTCTCTAAGATTTTTTAAATCTGATTTTTTGTTGATAGTATTTGGCTCCTGTGCGATGAAAGTCATTTCCAAAAAGAGTCTCTTATGATAATTATTTTCCATTGTTAAAACCTTTACATCAGAATAATTCATATGATGGTCCTCAACATTCACATGTTCTACCAGAGCACATCTCTCTGGATGCAGCCGAGGGTCAGAGTTATGGGACGATATCCTTTGCGATAAGGTCCTAGAAGTCTGGCCAATATATTTATTATCACAATCGCTACAAGGTATAGAGTAAGCCACGTTTGAGAGAGTTAAGGTTGGAGTCTTAATCTTTCAGTTTGCTAAAAACAGATTTAATGGTCAAAACTGTACAAAGTTGTTTAAAAATTCTACAAATTTCAGGGAAAACATCCCTTATGTAAGGTAAAGAAACATAAAAAAATTTACTATCTACTGCAACCACTCCAGCACTGGTTTAAACACTTTCAACTTGGTTGTTATTGTTAATATTGCTATCATTGATGGCTGACGTATTGAATAAATTTTTTTTACTAAAGTCCTAGGATAAGAGTTATCAATGAGAAGCTGGAAAACGTGTTTTAAGTTCTTATCATGGAATGAAAGATCAGAAATATTTGATACTTTACTCTTCATTTGTTTCACCAAATTAACCTTCATAGAGTGTGTATGATAGGACCAGTAACTCATGTACCTCCCTGACGAGATTGGGTTTCGATACCAATCTATATACAACGTATTATCAATACAAATGAACTTAGTATCTAAAAAAGGTACAGAGCATTGGTCGTCTTCTACCTCAATGGTAAATTGGATATTGGGATCATAGCTGTTGAAAACAAATAAAATATCATCAACCATGTCTCTAGGTAAAGCAACTATCATGTCATCGACATACCTTCTAACGAATAATAGGGTGAACGATAAAACCGGGATTACAGTATCCAATAAGTCATCCATCACATAACAAGCCATAATAGGGCTAATGGTAGCACCCATAGATGTACCAAATTTTTGTTTATAAAAGTTGTTATCAAATGAAAAATAGGTGTGATTAAATAGGAAAGTTATCAATTCCATTAAAGTGTCTTTATAAATGCTACAATGATTGCTAATATCCCCCCAACTCTTACTAATTGGTCTCAGTGCAGCATCCAAATACACGTTGCTGAAAAGAGATACAACATCCAAATTGGCTATTATGTAATTATCAGGAATATGTAACTTATTGAATTTATTGAAGACATCAAATGAATCATTAATAAAATGCTCATTATCTGGATTGTAAGCTTTTGTCAAAATATCAGTTAAAAATGAAGATATGAGGTGTGTTGGAGCACCAATGCTAGCCACAATAGTACGTACCCATAGAGTTGGTTTATGTACCTTTGGTAATGCATAAAATTTAAAAGCAATGCCATTATAACACTTCAATTTCTTCTTCACAGCTCCCTCCAACTGACCTTTATCATATAACTTTTTTACTAGTTCATTACAACCGTTATGAATAGAATTAGTAGGATCTTTATCAAGAATTTCGTAAGTAGTATTATCGCTAAGCAGTTGTAGTGACAAATCAATGTATTGCTGTTTCTTTAAAATTACTGTTACATTACCTTTGTCAGATTTAGTAACAACAATATCAGGATTTGCCCTCAAAAACATTCTAGTTTTGTAGAACAAGCTGCGAAGAATCGACGAACGGCTATTAACATTAATTTTGTTATGAACATGGTTAGTAATGACGTTTGTGGTTCTAGCTATCAATATATTCCTAGTGTGAGTATCATGTATTGAGTTAGTGATATAATCAACATCAGCTAAAAAACTCTTCACAGAAATGTCCCTACCCAGTAATGGTTCGATACTAAACTACGGACCCAAGGCCAAATATTTATTAATATCATCAGGAATGTTCACATCAGTCAAGTATTTTATCATTTAGAAGTTTATTAACTTCATTATTGTGAATTTTGTTGAACTTATTAATGTGAACATTTCTAATTTTGTGAAAGATTCTATTGTAAATTATCTGTTGCCTACTCTCAAAATTTTCAAGAATCGATTCAGATGTGTTTTAATGAGTTTATGGTTAGTTGAAATCTCATTATTTAAAACAATATTTCCTAACCTTCTACGGTAGCTCGTCGTATGAAATGTGTTTATGTCTTGTTGGAGGATGAAGTCCTGTATCGGTCTAGTCGAATGGCTAATGTGAGATGAAACAATGTTGTTTTTTCTGTACCGAAGAAGGAAGCATCTACGGTTGTATTCTTTAGCGACCTTTTGTTTAGTTTTCGACCAAGCCTTAAGTTTCTGTACTGCTGTGCCACAATATATGTGTCCGATGTCCCGGTAAAACCCCATGACTTGTAGTTTAAATAGATTAGAAGCCTTTGCTGACCAGTTAGGAAAAATTGGCTAAATATTGGAGTAGCAGCAAATAAAAGTACACTCTTTATAATATTTCTTCTTCTTCTTCGGTACAGAAAAAACAACATTGTTCCATCTCACATTAGCCATTCGAGTAGACCGATACAGGACCTCATCCTCCGACCAGACATAAATAAATTCCATACGACGAGCTACTGTAGCAGGTTAGGAAATATTGTTCCAAATATTGAGATTTCAACTAACCATAAACTCATTAAAAATTTGGAAAATAATTTATCTTGTCTTCAACAGGATATTATTAATTCAACATCTGAATTGATTTTTAAAAAATTTGAGAGTAGGCAACAGATCACAATAGAATCTTTCACAAAATTAGAAAAGTTCACATTAATAAGTTCAACAAAATTTACAATAATGAAGTTAATAAACTTCTTAATGTCAAACCATCTTGGATAAAAAACTTAACTGATCAGAACATTCCTGATGATATTAATAAATTTTTGGCCTTGGGTCCGAAGTTTAGCCACCATTACTGGGTAGGGACATTTCTGCGGAGAGTTTTTTAGTTGATGTTGATTATATCACTAACTCAATACATGATACTCACACTAGGAATATATTGATAGCTAGCACCACAAACGTCATTGCTAACCATGTACATAACAAAATTAATGTTAATAGCCGTTCGTCGCAGCTTGTTCTAGAGAACTAGAACGTTTTTGAGGGCAAATCCTGATATTGTTGTCACTAAATCTGACAAAAGTAATGTAATAGTAATTTTAAAGAAACAGCAATACATTGATTTGTCACTACAACTGCTTAACGATAATACTACTTACGAAATTCTTGATAAAGATCCTACTAATTCTATTCATAACGGTTGTAATAAACTAGTAAAAAAGTTATATGATAAAGGTCAGTTGGAGGGAGCTGTGAAGAAGAAATTGATGTGTTATAATGGCATTGCTTTTAAATTTTATGCATTACCAAAGGTACATAAACCAACTCTATGGGTACGTACTATTGTGGCTAGCATTGGTGCTCCAACACACCTTATATCTTCATTTTTAACTGATATTTTGACAAAAGCTTACTATCCAGATAATGAGCATTTTATTAATGATTCATTTGATGTCTTCAATAAATTACATATTCCTGATAATTACATAATAGCCAGTTTGGATGTTGTATCTCTTTTCAGCAACGTGTATTTGGACACTGCACTGAGACCAATTAGTAAGAGGTGGGGGGATATTAGCAGTCATTGTAGCATTTATAAAGACACTTTAATGGAATTAATAACTTTCCTATTTAATAACACCTATTTTTCATTTGATAACAACTTTTATAAACAAAAATTTGGTACACCTATGGGTGCTACCATTAGCCCTATCATGGCTTGTTATGTGATGGATGACTTATTGGATACTGTAATCCAGGTTTTACCGTTCACCCTATTATTCATAAAAAAGTATGTCGATGACATGACTGTTGCTTTACCTAGAGACATGGTTGATGAAATTTTATTTATTTTCAACAGCTATGATCCCTACATCCAATTTACCATTGAGGTAGAAGACGACCAATGCTCTGTACCTTTTTTAGATACTAAGTTTATTCGTATTGATAAAACGTTGTATATAGATTGGTATCGCAAACCAATCTCGTCAGGGAGGTACATGAGTTACTGGTCCTATCACAAACACTCTATGAAGGTTAATTTGGTGAAACAAATGAAGAGTAGAGTATTAGACATTTCTGATCTTTCATTCCATGATACGAACTTAAAACACCTTTTTCAACTTTTCATTGATAACTCCATCAATAATAGCAATATTAACAATAACAACCAAGTTGAAACTGTTGAAACCAGTGCTGGAGTGGTTGCAGTAGATAGTAATTTTTTTATGTTTCCATACCTTACATAAGGGATGTTTCCCCTGGAATTTGTAAAATTTTCAAACAACTTAGTAACGTTAAGATTGCTTTTAGTACAGTTTTGACAATTAAATCTGTTTTTAGCAAACTGAAATATAAGACTCCAACCTTAGCTCTCTCAAACGTGGCTTACTCTATACCTTGTAGTGATTGTGATAATAAATATATTGGTCAGACTTCTAGGACCTTATCCCAAAGGATATCGTCCCATAAGTCTGACACTCGGTTGCATCCAGAGAGATGTGCTCTGGTAGAACATGTGAATATATATATATATATATATATATATATATATATATATATATATATATATATATATGTTATAACGGAATTTATAAGCACGATAGAGGGCGTATTTTTTGACGGATCGAAATCAAACTCGCTACAAAAATCGATTGGGCCAAAATCTTGGACAAGTTCGTTAATGAGCCAAATCGGCCCAGTTAAAACAAAATGGCGGCCTGTCAAAGTTGAAAAAAAATCGTATTTTCTGCGTTTTTCAAGTGACATAAATAAGTTACTGGGCTTTTTCATAGACCTTAACACGTTATACAACTTTTGTATTCAACATTTTTCTCTAAATCGTACATTAAAACATTTATTTAAGAAAATTCATAAATTTACCAGAATTTTTTTTTATTTTTTAGTTTTTGATTTGATGCCAGAATGTTACTTTGGTTTTTTGACATCACAAAACATTCTATTACTTTTGTATCTATTTTTTTATTTTGGGTTTTATGCAAACATGTTACTGAAATAAACCTGTCCAATTGGTCCTGTGCCATTGGTATTTTTTTGTATTTCGAAGGTCTATAAGTGTTCATTTCAATCGGTGAAATGTCTACTCAAAAATGGTCTATGTAACCTTGTTGGTTTATTGATATCGAAATACCGAAAAAATGCTCTAAAATATGATTTTTTGAATATTTTTATAACAAAAAGTAGTTTATATTAAGTTATTCATAATAAAAAATTTTAAATACATAATTACACTACAAATTTAATTTATTAATATTATTTTTATTTGTGTTCAGCACCATTGATTTGTTTTGTTTTCAGAAAAATATACTCGCAATTTTGCAAAAACTTATAAAAAATAAAATTCTTATTACTTTCAATTATTTCGCGTTGCGGTCGTTCCTCTTCATCGTCTATTACATTTGTAATTTCCGAAGGATTTTCAAAATCATCGACTTCAGGTTCTTGAATTTCGATGTTAAGATTATTTGCTGGCACTTCATCGATAGTCCCCTCTGAATCACTTACTTCCTCAAATATTATTGGGTCTCTTTTAGAGCAGGTTTCATGACAATTACTACATAAATTGATACATTTTAAGCCATGTTTTCGGCAGCCACATCTTTGTTTATTATATCCACTTTCACAGCTGCAACTTATACATTCTAATAATGTTAAGTTTGAACTGTCTGAGAGAAATCTGGGCATGAGTCTACTTGCATGTTCGTTCCTGCCCCATCGCTTTGCTCCTTTGTTATCGGACTCGCTGTCAAAATAACTTAGCCAATAATGAAATTGGTGATATAGAGTCATGTGGGGCAAAAGTGCTCATATATTTTTTAAACCGTTATAAAATAAAAAATTTCACATGTAATAAAATAAAACAAATTTATTTATCCTAAGCGTTTGTTAATTTAAGGAGTACAAGATACTAAATCACATTTACTTACTTGCAGTTTAAGGAGCAAAAATAAATAAAACTTGGTCAAAATACGTACACTTTCCCCAACATGGGGGTGCGCAGTAGTGCGGGTAAATGTACGCAGTTGTAGAGACTAAAACATTAGATTATTTGACCAGATATTAACTATCATTGTTTTAAATGAAAGTTACTGTTTCTAGATAATTCCACAATATATTTGAAAAATATCAAAATTTCTAAACATTTGACAATTGTTTCGTCATTAAACATCATCGTCAGAATGACAGAAGTGCCTGATGCCACCCTTATGTTTAATAGTTATTTTTGGCTAGACTAAGAAGTGACCTAACTTGTGATTGACTTAATATATGTTTATAGAAAAAAGAAGAAGATATAATATTACAAATATTGAAGCGTAGATATTATTAGCCCTATGGGGATATCCTGAATATCATTTTTCCTAATTAAGATCAGTATAACTGTGCAATGATATAGAAAACCAGGAAAACTATATATGCTGATCTTCACAATTATCACTTAAGAAGACAGTTTAGAAGTGGAGAACTCCCTAGATTTATCTGTTCATTGACCACTTCATATTGTGCGTTTCTTAAGTGTTTTCTAATTTCCAATTCTTCAAGGAAACCCAGTTCTTGTTTCTTAACACAATTATGTAGTACTTCTAGTTCTGTGTTAGGTGTCAATAAATGGTTGGTGTGAAGTAGATGTTTTGCGTAGTGGGATTTATCTGGTTTCTTAAACCTTTATGTCCGTAAGTGTTCACTGTATAGGATTTCAAAATTTCTAAGGGTCTGACCCAAATAGACAGCATTACATTCTGGACATTTAAGTTTATATATACCTGATTTCTTCAATGGTGATATTTTTGTTTTTACATTTAACAATTTTGTACTTACAATGTAATGCTGTCTATTTGGGACAGATCCTTAGAAATTTTGAAATAAGATACAGTGAACATTTACGAGCATACAGATTAAAACAACCAGATAAATCCCACTACGCAAAACATCTACTTGTCATCAATCATTCATTGACACTGACAGAACTAGAAGTACTACATATTTGTGATAAGAAACAAGAACTGGATTTCCTTGAAGAATTGGAAATTAGACGACACTTAAGAAACCCACAGTATGAAGTCGTCAAAGAACAAATAAATCAGGGAGCTATCCACTTTTAAACTTTCTTCTTTAGTTATAATTGTAAAGATCAGCAGATATAGTTTTCCTGGTTTTCTATATCATTGCACAGTTATACTGATCTTAGTTGCGAAAAATGATATCCAGGATATCCCCATAGGGCTAATAATATCTGAGCTTTGATGTTTGTAATATCATATCTTCTTCTCAAGGTAGGTCACTTCTTGGTCTAGCCAAAAATAACTAAACATCAGGTAGGCATCAAATGAAATATAACTTTTTTCATTCTGACGATGATATTAAATATCGAAACAATTGTCAATTTTTTAGAATTTTCAAAATTTTTTCAATATATTGTGGAATTAGCTAGGAACAGTAAGCTTAATGTAAATCACTAATATGAGTAGATTCCACGAAGTAAGGGTATAGACAGTTAATTTCGTTAATATTGTACTTAAGCATTCAATTTACAGAAAAGCAACACATACTCATGTGACAATTCCGTATAGTTTCAATCACCCTCTGTCACACAAATTAGCAGTATATAATTTAATGATACATAGAGCATTTTCAGTTCCTATGAACAAATGTAATTTTGATAGAGAGATTAGTACAAATAAACATCCAACGGTTATCCATTACATATGATGAATGAATGAATTAATAAAAAAGAGGGAAAAGTGGCATTACAACTAATATTTCCTGAGCAATCTAAAGAAATATAAAGTTATAAAACCATCACATATGCAGGAAATATTTCTAATAATATTTCAAAGATATTATCTCCAGCAACAAATGCAACAATTTCTTTTAAAACAGAAAGTAACGTAAGTACCAAATTGTTAATTGTTGAAACAAAAATATCACCATTAAAGAAATCTGGTATATATAAACTTAAATGTCCAGAATGTAATGCTGTCTGTTTGGGTCAGAACCCTAGAAACTTTGAAATCCGATATAGTGAACACTTACGACCATACAGATTAAAACAACCAGATAATTCCCACTACGCAAAACATCTACTAGACACCAATTATTCATTGACACCTAACACAGGACTAGAAGTACTACATTTTTGTGATAAGATACAAGAACTGGATTTCCTTGAAAAATTGGAAATTAGAAGGCACTTAAGAAACCCACCATATGAAGTCGTCAATGAACAGATAAATCTAGGGAGTTCTCCACTTTTAAACTGACTTCTTAAGTGATAATTGTGAAGATCAGCAACCATAGTTTTCCTGGTTTTCTATATCATTGCACAGTTATACTGATCCTAATTGGGAAAAAATATATCCAGACTAACCCCATAGGGCTATTAATATCTAAACTTTAATATTTGTAATATCATCTCTCCTTCTTTTTTTTATTAATATATATTAAGTCGATCACAAGGTAGTGTCACTTCTTGGTCTAGCCATAAATAATTATTAAACATTAGGTAGGCATTAAATGGAATGTAACTTCTGTCATTCTGACGATGATATTTAATATCGTAGCAAATGTCAATTTCTTAGAATTTTTAACGTTTTTCAAATATATTGTGGAATTATTTAGAAACAGTAAGTTTCATTTAAAACACTGATATGAGTATATTCTACGAACTAAGGGTCGAGACCATTCATTTAGTTAATTTTATATATTAACTATATTTTACTACACAAATACACTATCGGTAGGAATAATTGACTTCTTACATTCTTTTCGTCTATTTTGGACTGCGGCTTTAGGAAACAGTTGTATTGATGACAGCGGTATATATTCATTTGATTTTGAATCTACAGCTATTGTAACAGCTGCTGGTGTAATAACTTCTATTAAAGCCAGGTCTGTTACAGCAGACGTACTTATTGTAGGTTTTGATGATCCAAACGAAGTACTTGATAAAGTCTCTGGAGCTGAATGTAAAACTGATGTAGAAGCTTTATTGTGCGAGAGATCTTTCTCAGATGCCGTAGAAGGAAGATTAATGCAAGTCAAAGAAACTGCCGTGAAAAATATTTTTTATCGATAGGCCATATTCCGGAAGTCTTGAAACCTGAAGAAGCATTCTTAACCGTCGCAACAGTCTAAAAAGCTTCATTAACCAGATGAGCCACCTCTGTTTGTCCAATGACCCGTCATGGATTAGCACTTAACCATTTGTCACACTCGTAAGCAAATTTTACCTTTAATGGACCAAAAAATCCACGATCTAAAGGTTACATTTTGTGGCTACTTTGTGGTGGAAGAGTAAGTTAATGGATGCCCTTATCACGACAATAATTGACAACAGCTAAAATTAGAAGACTACTGTGGTAATCTAATATTAAAAGCACTGGATTTTCCTTAGTAGGTTGCTCGTTATTTTCAAAATGGCGAAGATATCCCATAAAGAGGTCTGTAATTATGAAACCAGAATCCGAAACCAAACGAATACTTCCGGTAGGTGCATAGTTCAAAAGGTAATCCTTAATTTTTTTACGAAGAAATATGAAAGCTGGTAAAACATAACTTTCAGTGGTACTCATAGCGCAAACAAGTGTAATAGTTTGACATTTATTTTACCTACCAGCTTTTTACCCTCCATTGTAATGACCTTCGGAATCTTCTTCGGTACAGTAGTTATCACACTTTAATCTGTATTAAAAACTCGTCTAGGCAGAAATTTTTGATTTGTGTAGAGGTTCTGTATATTTTCTTGAAAGAGATTCACTTGAGTTCGATCAAACCCCATTGCTCGAGCTATACTGGTTTGAGTGAGTTGTCGTAATTCCAATTCAGGGTGTCCTTTTAAGAAACCATATTCCCAATCACGTCCAGCCATCTCTGAATCTTGATTAAAATGGCGAAGAATATGATTTATTCGGCGTACATATCAATGTCCTTAAAGTCGTCGCATTGAGACCATGATAAAGATCATCACATCTTTTTAAATATTTATATAGTTCATTTTCTTGTTCACTTGTGAAGGTGGGAGAAAATATTTCTAACTTTGTTGCAATTGAGTCAGATTTCCATCGTTTTTCCAAACTACTTTCTCTTATCCCTACTTGTGTTGCGGCTTTTCTTTGACTTCACCCTTAAGTTATTAATAACTTAGCAGCATCAAACTGATCAATAGTGACAAGGCATCTCTGTAGATCTTTCCGCTTCTAGGTTCGAGGCAATTTGTTATTTATGGAATTTATATCTTCTTTCTAGAGAAAATAATCCATTATTTACAGAGAACTGTCATAGGGAAGGATGGGAAGGGGGGTAGAAGTGCGCACGTAAATATGCGTACTTTTAACCCACACACTCGTGCGCACTCTTAACCCTAACCACATGAACGAAATTAACCTAAAACTATACCTTATTCAATAATTCCACAAGGTTTCGTAATTCTAATCATTAAACTAGATACAGTACCATGTACAAATATACACAATAAGTAATAAATACCGTATCCTCCTCAACCCTCCCCAAGCAACCCCCTCCACCTCCATAATTACGCCACTTCCCAAATTTGCCCCACATGACTACTTCGTAAAAGTGTTGCCCTGCAGCTCCTTCAGTTGCAGGAAGTTCTTCTAATTTGGAAGTAGATTTGTTAGTTGGCTGTTAGTAAAGCTGAAACCTTAATTAATTTAATATGAAACATTTGAATATTCCTGTTTTAAATGAAACTGTTCCACAATAATTGAAAAAATGTTAAAAATTCTAAGATATTGACAATTGTTCCGATATTAAATATCATCGCCCGAATGACAGAAGTTACATTTCAACTAATGTTTAATAATTATTTTTGACTAGACCAAGAAGTGGCCTATCTTGTGATTGACTTGATATATATGAATAGAAAAAAGAAAGTGTATGATTTTACAAACATTAAATTTTTCTTCCATTTAAGATCAGTATAGCTGTGCAATGATATGGAAATCTGGAAAACTATACCCACTAAACAAGAAACATAACAAGCCTTTTTTGTGATGTTCTTTTAAGAGACTTTTCGTGATGTTTATTTAAAACGTTAATAAGATATCTCCTAGATGTCTTAATTGTATTACCAACTCTATTAGCATACATGTCATGTAAATAAAACATATTTTTAATGTACACAGTAATACTTGAATTCGCAGTTACATACACATCCTATGAACTTCTTCTAAGTAACTTTCGATAGGAAACATTCATACGATGTTAATTTGTATACTTCTCACTAATGTCACATACAGAACGTTACTGTAATATTACAAATTAACATGTTTCTAAGATGATCGATCACATGCTGCAGTTACTTTTACATCTTTCGAAATAATTTTTAGTAAGATCCTACTATTACGTCTGTACGATGTTAGTTTATAAAACTCTCAGTAATATCTCATATTAAACATCACAGTAACATAAAAGAAAGAAGAAAACAGAAGAGGAACTGACGATCGGAACAAACAGTAGTTATATGTGGAATCAAATGACAAGCATGAAATGGCGGATGGTTCTCAGTTATGTGTTATATTTTATTTGCAGGAAGCACATATTTTGCAAGTAATACTTGAATAAAGTGGTCTTCGTTTTCGTTAGTTCCTACAGTTTCTATACTTAGTTATAATTCTTGTTATAATGGACGAACAACAATTGTTATTGGTAAATACCTATTCCAAAATCATAATTATTAAAACTTAATACTCATTCAATACTTTAATCGGCTATTATACATTGAAATTCCAGGTGGCGGAATTGTACACTAACATTATATACTAGTGTTTTGTTCATTAATAGTGAATAAACGTTCCAAATCCTTTATTGCCTTTTTTGCTATTTTATTCTAAATGTACAGGATGAACAACTTAGAACGACCGTAAGCCACATCTCAGAAAAGAATCATGATACAACTTTCAAAAAAATTATCTTCTGGTAAGTGATCCTGAAAAATTGCTGGAAAATATTTTGCAGTCTATAAAATATCCGCTAGGGGTGGAATGAACATTCGAAAACATGATACTCCAAAAAAACATACTAAAGGTGTCCTAAAAATACAATTTTTGACATCTTGATGAGATTATGAATAAATTTAATTAGGGGGATTTATTGCCATTATTCTTCAAATATTGGGTGGGGAAATTTCAATCTTATGAACAAATGTATAACTTTTTTGTTAATAACCGATATTAATGATTTGAGCTGCATTTAAAAGAGTTTTTCTGTTTAATAAGATTGGTAACAAAATTAGATAATTTTGTATCCACTCGGAAATTTCAAATGTAAATTGAAACATTTTTCAAATTTTTATATCTGATATTGTAAATCTTATATCTTGGAACAGATTCCTGTTTTTTCAACCTGTTTTCATCAGAATTTGAAAACTGCCTCATCACATTTGAATTTTCCGATAAAAATGGGAAAATTGTCGACTTTTTCACATAGCGTTGACAAAATTGTCCAATTTTGTTATTTTTGTTAAGCATATCTTATTAAAGAGGAAAAACTCTTTCAAATGACGCCAAAAACATGGATATAGATTAAAAAAAAGTGTTCAAACATTCGTTTTTTGGGTTGAACCTCCCCACCCCTTACTTGAAGAATAAGGACAAAAAGTCATAATCTCAACAATATATCAAAAGTTGTATTTCTAGGATACATTTAGTATGTCTTTTTTGGGGATAATCACAGTATTATGTTTTCAAGTGTTCATTCCACCCCATAGCAGATATTTTAGAAACTCAAAAATATTTTCCAGCGACTTTTCAGGGTCATTTTCCCGACGGTATTTTTTTAAAGTTGTACCATGACTATTTTTTGAAATATGGCCGACAGTCGGCGTTCTTAGTTGTTCACCCTGTGTTTGCTGATTAGGCACAGAAACATCTATTGGATGTCATCTATAATGTTTGAGGTATATTATTTAGAGGTTTAAGTAACGTCCATACAGCGTCTAAGAGAATACACTGTATTGTTTTTGAAATGTTGCATTGAGATTATTGATAAGATGCATTAACATAGACAAGATGTTAAAAGACATTTCAGAATGTGACAGAAATGTTGTTTTTAGTTCGTTATAAAGACTTTCTTTTGACAGTTGAGTAACATCACAGTAATGTAAAAAGGCAGCGTTTTAACATCGCTGAGAAATAAAGTTGAAACATCACAAAAGTTAACAGCCACAAGCTGGGCATATCATGCAGTTGTATAGATGTGCATGTGATGAAAACAAGAGGAAAAAAGAAAGAACATTATCACAATGTGATGTTGAATTAGCATAACTGTAATATTTATTTGCATGGTGGGTATCTGATGATCTTTACAATTATCACTCAAGAAGACAGTTTAAAAGTGAAAAACTTCCTAGATTTATCTGTTCGTTGACGACTTCATACTTAAGCCTAAAATTCAGTACTACGAAAATGTGCGTAAAATTCTGAAATTTTTAGGGAACTTTCAAGGCGTATTTTGAAATCTGAAAGGGGGGTCGCACTCTACTTATCATCTATCCGTTTAGTTGCATGGCACTACGAGACCTTTTTTTTTTTAAAAAAATGCTTTTGTTTTCGCTTACTCAATTAAAATGTTGAATACAAATAATCCATTTTCTGGCAACATTTTTAACTCTTTTTACGCAAATTTTAGACCAAAAAAAAGAGCTCGTTAAACTTGATGGCGCTTCGAGGCCCTTTTCCTGATTTTCCTTCACATTTGTTGTTAATTAGGCTGTATTTGTTTATAAATTTTATGTTTCAGAACATATATCAGTTCTCGGCAACCAACGAGGCAATCCCAGTTTTAGGTATAATTGGTAGAATGGTTTATGAAAGGTATGTTGAGTCTTCAATTTTACTGCCCTAATACGATGATTCGTTTACCTCTTTAGATATTGAATTTTAAAATTGAAAAAATTCATTTCAGCATAGGTACTTCTTAAATTGATATTATGATTCACTTTTATTGAGTAGAACACATTTATTATTATTTATTTAATTTAATATTATGGAATACGTACTCGCAATTATTTTGTTATCTTTTTTATTACCAATATTTTAAAATATTATCCGGTTACTACATTTAATTTATTCCTTTACTAATATTTTCAAGGTCATATATGTCTTTAGTATCAACTCTTTTCCCCGTCACCTAAGAGGTAGAGTAATAAACGCATTTTTTCAATGTGGTATTTCCGGTAGACCTAGTCCACAGTGACTACATGAGACAAAAGTACTACAAAACTATTTTTTTTTAATTTTTGTTTTGTTTTTTATTTGTTTTGTTGGATTATGAGATAAACGTAATAAAATGAGCAAGAAAAGCATTCGTTAGGTCACATATGTATGTAGTAGCATTATGTTTTCATAAATGTAAGAATACTGGTACATATACAATTCATATAGTACATATATTATAACATTATGTTAATATAGTGTATAGTATAGTATATAGTACAGTATAATACATACGGTTTACATAGTATTACTATAATCAATGTATGAACAGAAAATGATGAATATTAGGGAATTAATCTACAAGTCTTTTAACAAAATGTTTCTGATGGATCGGCTTCGTTTTAATCTAGGACCAATAATTTCTGGAAATAGAACATTCAATAAAAAAATTTCCAAAGCACCAATCATTTTCATGTTCCAAAAGTTATCATTTTTTTCTATTTGTTTACAGAATAAATTTTTAATCGTGTAAACAATAAAATAACATAGTTGTCGTTTTGTTGTATGAAGCTGACCATGAATTTGAAACATGTAATTGTGATTTGATTTCGATTTCATTTCTCCAGAAATATTGACTGTTAGATATTTTATTATATTATTTTCTACAGCTTCCTCAACCGTGTGCTCCCGCGCTGAATAAGGACACTTCACCTCAATAAGTGCATTATCTCCTCTTAGCCCGTCCGGGGAAGCTGCCAAAAACTTATTTTCCTCATCAACAAACAATCCGCATTTCATTTCCTCTATATTACATAAGTTTTCTAATTTTCCTACCACCTTCGATTCATTTTCGATACTGTGTTGCAATGGTTTGGGGTAATTACTTAGTCGATCACTACATGGAGAACATAAAAATGGTGTTTACCGTGATACCAGTATTCGTTGTTGTTCGCATATTACACATTTTACCAAAATCACTAGCGGTTAATCGAGTAGACTTTTCTTCAAACCATTGCGAATTCGTATGTTGGGCGAAGGTACTTTGTGAAATTTCAGCAATGTCACAATTGTTGAAATTGTCTAGAAATTTCTTCTTACGAAATTAACTTTCTGGCATATCATACAAGCTCTCCGTTACATTTTCATTATCTAATCCGTTGGTCCCATAATCGGAATCTTTCGCGTGAAAAATATGTTTTTTTCATTTGCTTGGGTTACCAGCTCGTTTCATTTCCAACCGTTTATTTTCTAAAGCTTTCGTTAGATCGCCAACTTTACCGTATTTACATTTTTTAATAATTTCTAATAAATATGTACTTCGCTTGTTATAATCTACTACTGCCGCATAACATATCCCTTCATAAGATCGTTTAAAAGATTAGTTAATTCGTTTACCACCAACAAATTTGTTTACAACAGAATTGAACGTTTCTGCTGCGTTGTTGTCAACATCGCATTGTAAACTAGACGACAAACTTGCTACCCGACTTAAATATTGTTTAAATAAATCATATAAAGAGCTATTCATAAATTCGTTGAATAAAACAAGATTCACGTGACCAAACTTATTACAAAATGTGTCGCTGTCCGATTAAGATTTCTTTTCTCAAATTTTCGATTTGAATTTGTAATGGCGCGGCTTCGTTTTTCCGATATTTGCTGGCAGTAGTTACCGCTGTTCTAAATATCTTTATATAACTAGCTAAAAACTGTTTTAAAAATACATTTTCCTCGGGGGTTTTTGATAAATCTCTCAACTTATTACAATAACTACGCAAAATGTGATTGCGATAGACTTTTTCTATAAAGAAACTAGGACCATAGGGCTATGAATCTCGAATTTTCTTGTAAACACTACTATCTCCATTGCCAATAATTTTACCATACTTTAAATTATGCATTTTCATTGAACATTCGAACCCTTCTAATATTATTTTGCTTCCCATGGATGTTGAGGTTCCATTCCAATTTTCAAGGCACTCATGTTTCTTACCTTTTTTCAATAATTTATGCATATTACATTGCAAACTAAATTTATTTTTAACACCTACATTTAGAACTTCTTGAGCTCTTGCTCCTATAATGCATCCTACGCCCAACAATGCATTATAATTACTTTTACCATGACCTTTTACTCCAAGCGCCATCAACAACTGCAGCTATTACTGATACCACGTCAATTAATTCACCAGCTTCAACCGCTAATTTATATTCTTCTTCATCCGCTAGAATCATCTCCTCTATCGCAATATGTTTGGTGTTTTTTATAACAACATTCTGATGCGACCAATATGTATTAAGAGACATTGTAGGAAGATTTGAACCACCTAAAACCGTAGTAAACTGCGCATATCCAAGTCCCGCAGCTATCGTACCGCACACCAAGATTTACTAATGTGAAGCTCTTTTTCACCGTTAGTTGTACTAAATGTTTTTGTAACACAGCATATGTTACATTTACAAGCAATTGTACTTTTTACTCCAAAGCGTTTTTCAATTACTAAATATACATTAAATATATCGCAACGAAATAAACCATTATGTTCGATGTTTTTCATTGCCGAAAATACGTACTCAAAATCTACTATTCGTAAACCAGTCATTTTAACTTGCGAGTCAGTACTTGCATTTGTAAATGAATTTTTCTGTATTTCAATCGAGTCGTCGGTTGACGAAGATGTATCTAATGAATAGTTTGCTGCTGGTAGGGCACTTGAACAACTAGCTTGTTCATTATCACTTATTTTGCGACCGACAACTGCTACTGATAATACCTGTAAAAAGTAATCCTTCAGCAATACCAGGTGAACTTTGCTAAGACCTAAGTCGCCACCTACGACCGTAGGTGTTGGTTATAATTATAAGTTATAGTTAAAAAAGATCAAGTATCTCTACAATTACGAAACTACTAACCAATTTACTACAGGCGATATTAATGCATGCTTAAAAAAAATAAAACAATGTCGCTTGAGCTCAGGCGCATGCGCAAACTCTATGTAATCACCGGTATGTGGAGTAATATTTTAATTGATTAGAAAAGAAATCCGCAGCATTAATTAACGCTTAACAATTAATAAAAGTATACACCCTAAAACGCAGAAATAATTAAACACTTATATATTAATTTCTTAGAACTAAGAGTTTCTTGTGATAGTTTAGTTTAATCGAATGAATAATTGACCGTACTATGCTTGGTAATAAAAGAAAATAAAGAAAACTTGCATAATGATGATCCCTGACGAAGTACGCTACTGATTCCTCGTGTTCAACTTCCAACCCTTGGAGCACCACTCCAAATAGTAAGAGTAACAGCCCCTTACATGAACCCTAAAGAAAATATTTTATTTTGTCAGGTATTCAAAAGACAACAACAAAAATTATAATTCCCAAATTGATAATTAGTTACCACTTAATGCCACGCCATTGAAACCTAAATCTAGAATAATTATTTATTAATTACTTAACAACAACTAAAAGGTTAAAATTATATCAAAATTAATTTGAAACTCTGCTAACTTCTCACAGTGATTAAATCTAAGTACGAATGAAAATAAATATCACTTATAATCGAATTAAACTCTAATTAAACGCATGGATTGACCATTTTTTCCTATTTTTAACTAAATAAAATATAAAAAGTATAGAAAAAAACCTGATAACAACCAAACATGTATTTGCTGTTGAAACGAAAGATGTGATTAATGAACAATCACTTACCTTTATGCACGGAGTTATTTGTGTAAATCAATCTAAAGTGACTCCAATTACCAGGTCTGATGTAACTGACAGAGACTACTATACTTCAAAGACCGTTCGCTCCTTTAGAGAATCTAGTTGTGATAAATAAATAGATAAATTAGCAAACAATGTTTCTAGAGTTAGTAATAAACTTTATAGCCAAAGAAAAATAGTTTTAGTAGCAGGAAAAAAGAATAAGACAACCAGTACAAACCTATTATGAACAGTTCTGGTCCAAAATGGTGATTGATAAAATAAGATATCCAAAATCCCTTAAAACAGGTTTATAATTCTGACACACCAAAAATATACAATTTATCGAAAACTACGATGGTCAGACTTATCAAAGTGGCTTAAAAATAATTCCCACGAATGGATGATTTTTCAAAATCAAAAATATGAAACCACAACGGGTGTTACACACCATCTACTCCCAGACTACCATTGAGAATATAAGAATAAAGGTCAGATAGGTCATACGGAATGTCCCAAGATAATTCTTTTACGGAAATATTAGTTCTTACATAGTAGCTATAGGAAAAATACATAAATGATAATAATTAAATTACAATATTTATAACAATTGAGGATAATTTAAGATTTGTTACCAAAGAAAGGTCTCGATTAAAAATAAATCGTTGAAATTTTAAACGCCTTTTTTAAATTCTTGCAAATTTGTTTTCTTTTTTTCTCTTATTTGAAGTAGTGGAATGTTTTCCTGACCTTATTACCCTTTTAAAAAATTTCGATAAATATAAAAACAATATAATTTAAATAGTAACTAATGTCTAAATTATATCAATATAGTTATGAAATATATTTTTGTAAAATTACACAAAAGTAACAAACTTACCAATTCGATATCACAAAATGCTCACAAAGAACGCACGTGGAAATTTCAAAATTTAAAACTTGAATATTCGGATATAGGTACAGGTACAACGAAGTCAATCAAGTCACAATTGATCAATTCTGGACTGAGTGAATCTATGTCGATGGAAGGAGTAAAAAGAAAAACTGTGTTTTTATTGGTTGTCTTCGATTGTTGATCATTTTGCGATAAATATAACTTCCATCCCCCCTTTGGGAATGTAGTCATGATAAATTAATAGTTCTCTTTAAATTTGAATTCAACTACAGCAAGAATATTTAGTTTAGTTTTTCCTAACGAGAATGCAACAAAAATCCAGGAGACCATTTAATTAGACCAGCGCCGGCGATGACTTATATAGCAATGGACCCTACTTACATAAACAACCTAAACAGGTAAACGATGTAATTAAACATTAAGTTGAATGAAAAAACTTTATACTAAATAAACAATAATTCTTAATAATAATATAAGTTTTTACTTCTTCGAAATCAATATCTCAAATAATAGCGAATTTAATAGATTAAGATTTTGACCAACTTCTATAAAATAATTTTTTATGTCACTGCATAGAACATAAAAAAATAGGATAAGGAAACCTAACCGTTTTTCGCAATTTTCAACTCTTTTCCACTCGACACAGTCAACTGAAATAAGAAAATCCCGAATTTCAAGTGGCCGTATATCCCCGAGTATATCGATACTAATTAGCAAGTGTGATATATCGTTGAAATCAGCTCGTTTTGATGATTCTAAAAGTGTAAGAATATACATTCTATTTTAAATAACAAAGTTACGGTCAACTTCCGGTATAACAGGAAATAGCACGACTGTCAAAATATTTTTTTTAAATTGATCATAGTCAATGACCCCTACGCGTAAATTATCAAAAAATTGTACGAATCGTATTCGAAATATAGATCTAATTAACTCGTCGCGGGTTCCTGGGTACTTACATGTAAATAGGTACGTTTCAGGCATCGGCATTTCTAAATATTCAAAAATATATTTTCCCACAATATCGATTATTGCTTACCAGACAAATAAATGTAAATCGTATTTGGATATTATGAATTCTAATTTTAAAAGTATCCTCAGCCTCTTATCTCCTATTTGTTATATCCCCCGCTGTGAGCTTTTTACCTGAAAATTTGTTTATATAAAGTGACAGGTCTTGCAACATTGCTTGCCGATTCTCGAAAATATATTTTGTGAGTACTGAACTCTAGCCTTAAGTGTCTTATAATTTCCAATTAAATGTCCAGAATGTAATGCTGTCTATTTGGGTCAACCCCTTAGAAATTTTGAAATCAGATACAGTGAACACTTACGCGCATACTGATTATGACAACCAGATCCCACTACACAAAACATCTACTTGACACCAAACACTCATTGAGACCTAACACAGAACTAGAAGTGATAAGAAACATAAACTGGATTTCTTTGAAGGATTGGAAATTAGAAGACACTTAACCCTTTCAGTGGCACATCAGGAAACGCCGTCTCGAAAAATACTTAATTGAAAATACATACGTATTTTGCAACCAAGTGATGGAATTTAGCACAGAAAAAAATAACATCCCCACCCTTTCTTTATTGTGACATGTCTCCGTGGAGGGACTAACCCACTTTACGCCTTGCGAAAAAAAAATAATGTTTATCAGTTAGGAAATATTTTATTGTTTGGAACGTGAAACTACAAAAATAAAACACATACCTATAAGTATTTAAACACAATGAAATTTTTCGAAACAGTTTCTGCCCTTTAGAAAGCACACATGTACTTTGATTTTTGTACAAAATACGTGTGTTTCTTCTCTTTACACCCTTCCAGTTTGCACCTTGAATTATTTTTGTTCTCATCGAATTCTGGAATGTGACCATAACTATCATGTCTGTATTCTGCTATAGGTCTTGATTCCGTTTTTTGTCGTTTGGATGGTTCTTCAAGATTATCTTTTGAGGGTCTACCTCTTTTCACAGGTGGGCTGGTATAAATTAAATGCTCAGCTACAGATTCTCGAAAAGCCATCAGATCGAGGATGTTTTGGAACACCCAAGTGAACAACTTGACTTTTATATTACAACCATGAGTTCACTAATGCCAGGTCTACTGCATGTGTAATTAGCCTCACTATCCATTTCCTAGATCGAATATGAGATCTGTACATACTCAAGAGAAAATCTTGCTTGTCTATCCCTCCCATACTTGTATTGTACCTACGTATAACTTCTGGCCTAGATACATTGACATACTGTCTCTTCAGTTTATCCCATCTTTTACATACGCCTTTTTCTCCTATACCGACAAAATTTGGCCCCAATACAACATCCCTATTGTCGAACCATTTCGTAACAACAATGCCATCCCTACTTACGGACTCGACTTTTTTTTCATTTCTTTTTGAGTTGGTAGCTTCTGACCAAAAAAACGATTGACTATAATTGTTCCTGCGGCAACTATAGACTTTGCAGCAAGATACTGCAGCAGATTGTATGAGCTGAAATAATTATCAAACATCAGAATGTGATTTTGTTCAGTAATACGTTCGGAAAGCTCCATAACTGTAGCTGCGGATGCACCAAAGTTCATGTAAATTGGATTGATCTCTGTAGTTTTCCCCTGATATATTACGAAGCCATAAACCATACCACTCTCTCCAGCTAGGACGTAAATCTTAATTCCCCACTTTTTGGGCTTATTTTTAAGATATAGCTTCACATCAATATTTCCCTTAAATGGGACAATTTGTTCGTCGACGCAAAGATTCCTCTCTAGTGGAAGTTCTTGGTACATTTTCCTTGATGTGTCATATATACAGCGGACCTTCCATAACATATCCTTATTGGACTCTTCTCTACTAGTGATATTAACGAGATGCAGTGTGTTCTGCAACTTAAGAAATCGTTTCAGGGACATATTATTTTTTATTATTTCAATACCATATGACGAGCTCCAGTATAATTTGACTCTAGGAAATTTTAAGAATATGAATTCCAATAAACTTTTTTATCTCTACCTACAAGTGTTGTTGGGGGAAATCCTGAAACATTTTTTTGATTGGCATAAAGAGTTGTCATCGTCGCCATTTGTTCAACCAAATTGTCTAGTATGTACCGACTGAAAAAGGCTATAGGAGCAGCTAATTCAACGACAGGATCTGCTAATGTATTTTGTCCGTACCAACTGATATTCCTTGTTTGATATTGTGCATCAAGTATCCAGGCAATGTCCTTTTTCATGGTTAGACCATATTCTTTATGAAAATTTTCAAGTTCGTTTTGTTGCTGAAAACTATTTTAGTCAGCATTACTTTCACCGCTATTGGCAATATCCAATACTCTATTATTTATATATGGGTCCATAATATTATCTTCAAAATCGCTGTCATTTTCTTGATCACTTTCTAGAACTTCTGCATCGCATCCTGCATCGTCAGCGTCAGAAAGTACATCGATTTCAGAAATATCGTCATTTTCTAACAACACAAGCAATTCTTCCTCAGTTAGAACCTTACTACGCCTATTACGCGACATTTTCTGGAATAAAAAATATCTACTAGAAAAAAGCATCTATGAAAATAGTCTGTGTTCGAAATGTTACACTGTATATGTTCATACCCACGTAATTTTTGATGCAATGCATTTGTCACTTGCCAGGGACATAGTTTTATAACGATCCGTTACTGAATGTGTAACAAATTTCCATTTATCAAGTATATTCTAGTTCAATGAATAGTCTTTATCCTTACCAAAAACAGTAGTATAGAGGAAATATTTCAACGTTTACTAGACTCAAACAACTAAAAGTGTTTCTTCATATATGTACGTACACCGGCTACCAGCAACGCACTGGTATTTGTTTGCATCAAAAATTCGTAACTCGAGCCACAGACGACGCACGCTGCGCCAACGCATTGTAACCGATGTCCCGTGTCAAGTACAAAGCGACTTAAGTTCATAAGTATTTATTTTTCGCCATTGCATGCAATGCAAAACGATGTCGTCAATGAACAAATAAATCTAGGAAGTGCTTCACCTTTAAACTGTCTTTTTAAGTGATAATTGTAAAGATCAACAGATATAGTTATCCTGGTTTTCTATATCATTGCACAGTTATACTGATCTTAAATGGAAAGAAAGATATCCAGGATATCCCCATAGTGCTAATAATATCTAAACTTTAATATTTATAATATCATATCTTCAGGTAGGCATCCAATGAAACGTAACTTCTATCATTCTGACGATGATATTTAATATCGAAACAATTGTCAATTTCTCATGATTTTTAACAGTTCCTCAATATATTGGGGAATTATCTAGAAACAGACAGTTTAATTTGAAACAGTAATATGAGTACATTCCACAAAGTAAGGGTCGAGGTCGAGACAGTAAATTTCATGCGAATATTCATTATTATTAATAATAAGAACTTTTTCGTACTTCCGGGCCTAAAGTGACAACTTCACTCCCTTGTGACAGGTACTAAAGTGTCACATTTAATCCCTCCGGGATTAAATATTGACGAAACTCCCGGAACGATTAAATCACAAACAAACGAATTTAAGGGATATTTTATTGAAAAATATAATTAATTAGAATGGTAATTAACGTTAATATTCAAATTAATATTGTGACAGTTCGTCATATTGACCAGTCTTTCCTGGGTTAATGCAGCAGGTAACTGACGAGTAACAGATAGGTCCTTTTCATATTGAACTGGTGTTTGTTTCGAAGATCCTGCGGAAACAGGAAGCGAGAATGAGGACTGTGGCATAACTATAGTGGACGAATCGGCGACTTGACCAAATATTTTATCTGAAATTTTTTGTTTATTTTTAATAGACGATTCAATATATCCCTCGGCCACGTTGGAGGATTTCCATCCTCCATGTCTCTTCAGCACGTCTATTGTTGCTCCCGAATCAGCTAACAAAGACGCAGATGTGCGTCTAAAACAATGTCCCGTATAAGACGTCGCATTTTCTAATTTCAAGAAAGCTGCTATTTGCCGTGGAAATGTACCAAACATGTTTTTTCCTACTACTCGCGTAGTACATTCTTTGTTGATGTATTGAACAAAAAATTTTGAATGAGTTGTCCCTGTCTTTCGCAATGCCACATATTTCCGAAATATCGCCACAAAACTGATGGCACTGTTTTCTGAATTTTTGATCACAAAATTTCGGTCAATTTTACTTTTGGTGTTTCTAATCGCAATTAGGAAGGAATCGCCCAAATCTCTCACATCGTCGATTTCTAAATCAACCAACTCTTTTCCACGACAAGCTCCCGCAACGCCCAAAATAAGTGCAACCTACAAAAAAATTGATTTCTTAAAATTTCTGAATATAAACAAATTTCCAAATTTACCTTAAGCATTAAATATTTATCATCCGGAGCCTCCCGTAAGAACTGATCTACCTGCTCAGACGTGAGAATTCTTGACTTCTTTGGCTTAAATCCCTCATTTCTTCTCTTCAAAAAAGCTAATAATGTTGGAAATTTACTTATACTCTAATGTTAATAACCGATTTCAGCATTGAGTAATGTGCCCAGTGAGTTGAGGCACAAACCGCTTTTGATTTATCATCGAAGTAGGTTGTCTCACATTTTTTAAGCGGCACCACTTTTTAAAAGCATCGTACTGCTGCTCGTATAGTTTTCTAGATTTCGGTGGTAACAATTCTTCACCTACTTCGGCTGCTCTTTTATCAATATCAGATACACCTTCTTCACTCATGATACCAATAATTATCAATAACAATGTTTCTTTACAATGACACTAGTAATGACAATGTTTCTAAATTATAACTGTCACAACGCAATGTTACTATGGTAACTTATTTTAAAGACAGTTTATTAAATGAGTTGAAGAGAGAAAAAACTGATTGAAATTATTGAAATAATTAATAAAATCATACCGGAAGTACGAAAAGTATCGTATATACCTTGCGACTGAAGTACATTTAATCCTTCAGGTAAACTTTACCTTCAGGATTAAATGTACTACTTCAGTCCCGCGGTATATAATATACTATTCAAACATATCTGGCATAAAAAACATTGCTGTGTAGATATTGTATTTGTATTTTCAACTTGTTGACTTTAAAAGAAATGAAACAAAACAATAATATTAACACAATGAAGTTGTGCTCAAAGTATTTAATTTCGAATTTTCTAATTATTCCACAAAGCAGAAAAGAATAAACACCACAAAGAACCATAATCACCAAAAATATTAATAACTCTTTTCATATACTTGAAAAACTTTCAGTTTGTATCCCCCACGTTTAATACACGGCAAGAATCGAGCAGTTTATGAGAATCAAGCTGTGTCCCTAAAACAATGGGCAGTCATAGAATTTGGGAACCATCCTGCTTTATGCTGTATCATAATTCACCAATTCACTTTGTTTCGTTGTTCTACTTCTGCCTTCATATAATATATACTGCTCTAGGGAGGTTGGGTATGCCAGTAGCGTAGAGAATAATTTCTCCCAATTAATGTGAAATATGTACGAAGAGCTTTACGATTCATTTTTGCACGCCCTTTAATTTCTTAGACCTATTGACGAAAAAGTATTTATTTAACTATAAACAAGTCGTTTATTCAAATTGGAGTTCTTAATTTGACCAACAGATGGGGTTATAATGAGAATACTTACTTCTTTCAGATGATTTAGAAGGGAGAATTGGAGATGTTGTTTATATACCATCGTATAAAAATGTAGGCTCTTTTTGCCAAATTTTCGTTGCAAATGTGACTTTTTAATACACCAGGATTTTTATATGTTTCTAACGCACACCATCACATCATTTGCAATTTATAGTAGTACTCACAGACACTTGTGTAATTTGAGTGAATGAAAACGACGAATACTCAGTGTGTATTAATTTATTACTTTTAGGCTAAGCGCTTTCGGCTGTTAAGGCATTATCAAAGCCGTCCTATGAAAAAATACAAAGCTTGTGAAATTTTGAAAAAAAAACAATTTAAAAAAGTTTTTTTTTTTTTTGTTTTTTTTTTCAAAATTTCACAAGCTTTGTATTTTTTCATAGGACGGCTTTGATAATGGCTTAACAGCCGAAAGCGCTTAGCCTAAAAGTAATAAATTAATACACACTGAGTATTCGTCGTTTTCATTCACTCAATTTGTACACCACAGGCATTTCTACTTGTGTAATTTATTTACTGGTTGACAAGTAACGTTTTTGTCAATGCACACTTAACATAATATTTTTGATATTATTTGATGAATAATTCTCAGCAGTTAAAATGACGTTTGAAGATAAATTTCTGTACTGAGCTATGGTAGAACTATTTTCGACTATTTTGATAGAGCAGGAGCTAAATAAATTTTGGTGGTGTTTTCTACTCAAATGTAAATATAGAAACGTAAAATGTATTAAGGACGCCCATGAGAAAGCAGCAATATGCACCGGTTCTCTGTCATCAATCCTCCCAATAAGGGACATCTACTCCAACAATTATTTAGCCCAATATATCGAAGAATGCACAAAAAGCCTTTACTTGAAAGGAATTTAAGTCATCCTTATCTGGGTTCCCTCACATGTCGGTATTATTGGAAATGAAACTGCTGATAAGTCTGCAGAGGCTGTGGCATCAAAAAAGTTGCCCAAAAATTGCTCTGCAGTGACCTTAAAACCTTATTTAAATGGACCAACAGAAATAATTATTTAACTGTGTTAAGCAACTCTGAGCAATTTGTCAGAAATTCAGCGCACACCTAATTCCAGCATATTGCCACTAACGAAGAGCGAAAAAAAGTTATTTTCAAAATATTCAGACATACTCGTGCAACGTATGGGCACTTAATGGAATCTGATGAGTAACCACCTTACTCTACCACTGTCAAAATACCATTCTTACGGTGAGACACATACTAAAAGACTGTCCTCGCCATCATATAACGCCATTACCTGTATGGACAATAGTGCAGCTTGGTTTCCAAAAATACATTCAAGTGTTTCATTTACTGTAATTTTATATGTGTATTATCTCATCCTGATAATAATAAGTAGGAATGTTATTAGGATTATAAAAGCTGTCAATGATCATCAGATGTCGAGAGACTAAATAAATAAATAAAAAATTGATAGGATGGATTTTCAATGGATTGAGATACCCTTGTTATTAAGTAGTAGTAACATTGATATTACAAAAATTATACATTAAGGTCATTTCGTTTAAGATATTAAACTTAGTTACATAGTCCTGTAGACTTCTTTCATGACGGCAGTCAACCTACAAGGTATATATTTAATAATGAGCGGATGATTGAATATTCACTTTTGAATACAGTTTCATATTGTATCGAAGTTAGGTAGGTTATTCAGTTAGTTAGATTATTAATCTCATTTCACCTTCAACTTGACCTTTGCTTATATGATTAAGCAGTTATCGAATGTTCTAGTACCTATTGCTCTGACTATGTTCGAAGAACATGCGAGAATATTCGAGAAAATCGGATTGGTTATAAAAGCGGCGCGCAACAAGTCAAAAGTGGAGTTGGCAGTAATTTGTAAACGTTAATTTTTTAGGTGTTCGGAGTGAAAACCTTTATAATTCTCGATTTTTGTAAATAAATAATTTGAAAGAAACCCCCGTTTGTTACCATATTATGTACATTCGCTTCTAAAATATTGCATTATGCTTCACAGTTTGATTAATCATGATCAATTACTAACATGTTTTATGTGAATTGTATCCTACACCTGAAAAGTCATAAGGATAAGGCAATAAGAAGTAATTCACGTGAATACTACCTCAACCTATAAGAAACCGTCGTTTTTATTGTTGAGTATTTACTTAGCTCGACAACTTTTAAATATTAAATAATGAGACGATCACTGAATTATTTATCTTTCCACTATTAAAAACACTTTTTTTTCAATCTATCATGATAAACTGATCGTCAAAAGTTAAGAAGTTCATAAATTCTGAGATTTTGTTTGAACAAATTACGATTTTTGTTTATATGTTAAAAACTGAATGTTTTATCTTTTATTAAGCGTTTATGTGCCCTTATACGCAATACATTTGCAGTTTGATACAACAAAAACTACTATTTGAGGTTGTGTACCATTTTAATTTTATTGAAAATTAAGTACATACGCTATCCTCTAACATCAGTTAAAGCCAAATAACGCCTCTGCATACTTTCAAGAAGGTCGCTGAAGAGTCCTTGATTGATTTGTCTCCAAAGTCTGGGTAAGAGCTTGGAGTTTTCGTGGGTGTGGCTGATGGGAATTCAAAAGTCTTTGCAGCTGGTCGCAAGCATGCTCGATGTGATTGAGGTCGGGCGATAGAGAGAGCAGTGGCAAATAAGTGATAACATGGAAAGCCAAAGCGTCTTCAACTACTGTTGCGGTCGATCATTATGGTCTATAAAGAGGAAAGTTGGTCTGATAGCAGCATGAAATAGACGTACAACATTGTTAATTACGTATTGTACGTAAATCGGCGCTATCATGTTTCCATCAACTACTAACAATTGTGTACGTCCATTAAAACAAACGCCTTTCAAAACAGCAACCTCGGAACGGATGAACTTCCTGCACTACGCTTCGATTTCTGGGAACTCGAGGAAGACTCCGGACACGCCGAATATCAGAAACCCGTCCATACGTCGATTCATCTGTGAGCAGTCTGGACCTGCATTCAATATGCCAATTCATATGTTCATTAGCCCATGCGAATGGAGCACGCCTCTGAAATTGTGTGAATAGAATTCTTCTCAAAAGTCGTCGAGAACATAAGTTAACCGCGTGTTGTCTTCGACGTACTGTTTCAATTGAAGCCGAAACACTAGAAGCATTCAAAAGACTAGGTTTTCACGAGACCCCCGAAATTCGAGATTTCTTGTTTCGTCTCGAATTTGAGACGAGATCGAGAAGAGACTGAAATTTTTGGAAATGAGATCGTGAATTACACTTCGAGATTTTTCGAGATGGAGAAATCTCGAGAAGATTTCTCGACCTGGAAAAATGTGAAAATAAACACTATGTTAACAAATAATTTTAATTCACCTATTTCAAACTTAAGAAAATTAATAAGGCAGAAAAAGATAACAAAGCAAATAACAAAGGTAAAAATAAATGTTTTCATATTCTTAAAAAAGAGAACCTTCAACTATTGTGAACAAAATTTAACTTTTAACACTTAAAAATAAAATAATGAGACAAGAAAAAATATAGGTAACATGCTTTTTTAATGTAAAAAATATTTCTGAACAAATAACAAAATTATTATTTATACACTCGTACTAAATATATCATTATTACAGAGCCAGGAATTTAAACACAGTAAAAATTGAGCCGATTCTCCAGTTAATCGGCTTCGTTCTTTTCTAATGGTCAGTGTTGCTCTTGAAAACAACCTATCTGCAGTCAGTGAAGTAGCTTGTATACTTGTTCAATCAACAATTTCTCTTATCCACTTTTGCTCTCTGTTGTCATTGCTTTTTCCAAAGAAAATTTGCAAATTAGAATCGTCGTTATTGTCACCAATATCATAGTCAGTAATGCGATGCGATGTTGAAGGAAAATCGTTTTTGGACGTAACACATTATTCTCCCTTATACAATCTTTCGAATTTAGATATCACTTGTTGTTTTGAATCTCTTCCCCAATTCGTAAAGTTGAATGTCTCAGCCTAATCTCGAGGATCCAATATCAATGCAACACATCTTATCCCTTGCTGCTTGAAGAGCTTCACTAACCTGTTCGTCGGGTATATCCCTATGTGGGCGATTGTCTAGCCCAAAAGCCCAGGTTTCCAATTTATCTAAAAGCATATTGATGAAATTGACTGTCTCGACCCTTACTTCGTGGAATATGCTCATATTAGTGTTTTTAAATGAAACTCAAGGTCTCTAGTTAATTCCACAATATAATACAAGTTATTGGAAATTCTAAAAAAATGACAATTGTTTTGATAAATCAATATCATCGTCAGAATGACAGAAGTTACATTTCATGTTATGCCTACCTGATGTTTAGTAGTTATATTTGGCTAGACCAAGAAGTAACCTAACTTGTGATTGGCTTAATATATGTTTATAGGAAAAAGAAGAAGATGTGATATTACAAATATTGAAGCTCAGATATTATTAGCCCTATGGTGATATCCTGGATATCATTTTTCCAATTAAGATCAGTATAACTGTGCAATGATATAGAAAACCAGGAAAACTATATCTGCTGATCTTCACAATTATCACTTAAGAAGACAGTTTATTAGTGGAGAATTCCCTAGATTTAACTGTTCATTGACAACTTCATATTGTGGGTTTCTTAAATGTCTTCTAATTTCCAGTTCTTCAAGGAAATCCATTTCTTGTTTCTTTTCACAAATATGCAGTACTTCTAGTTTTGTGTTAGGTGTCAATGAATGATTGGTGTCAAGTAGATGTTTTGCGTAGTGGGATTTATCTGGTTGTTTTAATCTGTATGCTCGTAAGTGCTCACTGTATCGTATTTCAAAATTCCTAAGGGTCTGACCCAAATAGACAGCATTACATTCTGAACATTTGAGTTTATATATACCTGACTTCTTTAATAGTGGTGTTTTTGTTTTTACATCTAACAATTTTGTACTAACGTTACTTTCTGTTTTAAAAGAAATTGTTGTATTCGTTGCTGAAGATATTATCTTTGAAATATCATTAGAAATATTTCCTGCATATGTGATGGTTCTATAAGTTTCAATTTCATCAGCTTGTTTAGGATATATTAGTTGTAATGCCACTTTTTCCTCTTTTTTACTAATTAGCTTATTTATCATATCTAATGGATAATCGTTAGATGTTGCTATTTGTCTAATTGTATTAATCTCTCTATCAAAATTACATTTGTTCATAGGAACTGAAAAAGCTCTATGTATCATTGAATTATATGCTGCTAGTCTGTGTGACAGAGGGTGGTTAGAATTGAATGGAATTGTTACATCAGTTTGTGTTGGTTTTCGGTAAATTGGATAATCAAGTACATTATTAACTCTTTGAATTTTTAAATCAAGAAAATTGATTGAGCTATTTTCTTCAATTTCTAATGTAAATTCAATTTTCGGGTGTAAATTATTGATGTGGTTGAAAAATACATCTAATTGTCGTTCACTACCCATAAAACAAGCTAATATGTCATCTACATATCTATACCAAAATAAAATATTTTTCGAAATATTACTTTCAAAGATCTTTCTTTCTAAATTGTCCATAAAAATGTTTGCTAAAATAGGTGATATAGGGCTTCCCATTGGTAAACCTTCATTTGGAATATATATCTTATTGTCAAAAGTGAAATAATTCTGATTAATGCATACATCAAATAAATTAAGTATATCTGATATTATTCCTGGATTAATATTTTTATGTTCTAGTAATTTTCTTACAAGTATTAGACATTCTTTAGGAGGAATTTTAGTAAACATGTTAGTTACATCGAACGATATGAGTTTATAGCTATCTTGTAAGTGGATTGCTTCCAACTTTTTGATTAGTTCTATTGAATTTCTAATTGAGTACTGAGATTCATATCCGTAAGTATTGAGTATATTGTTGAGCTTCTTTGCCAATATATTATTAGGAGCATTAACATAAGAGACTACAGGTCTAATTGGTTTCGTTATTTTATGTAATTCAACTGTTCCATATCATTCTGGACAATGAGGATTATTATGTATGATAGACCTCTTTTCGTAATCATTTAAAAGATAATTTGAATTATTAACAATATCCCTTACATTTTTAGAAAACTTCTTTGTTGGGTCTGCTTTAAGAACTTTTACATCGCTGGATTCTATAAAGTTATATACTTTGGAATTGTAATTTTCAGTCGTCAAAATGACAGTAGCGTTCCCCTTATCAGATTTTGTAACTGTTATGTTATTATTCTCAATCTTCTTCTTTATTGCGTTTAAAACTGAAATGTCATTTTTTGTTTGACGTTTAACTTTTGAAGGTTCAATATTTTTGATTAAATTGGCAATTTTCAATTTCTCATAAAGAAAATTATTTGAATTAGATTTTAAAGCTATTTCTGACTCTGTAGCTATAATTTGCTTAATATTATTCGTAAATTTAGGTGGTATGCTGTACTTTGAACCTTTATTTAAAAATTCTATTTCACTATTTGTAAAATTAGTGTCTGAAAGGTTTCAAATTGTGGTGCAAAGTGTGTTGGTATGTAGGTACTTGCAGTTTCATGATGTTTTGAGTATTGAATTTTATGTTGTGTGTGTTCAAGATTCTGTAGCTTCTTTTCTTGTTTCTTAAATTTCATATGCTTCATCGTGTTGACATTTTCTCTAATGTTGTCATCCAAACAGTCAAATTCTACTGGATGTAATTGGAATGTGAGTTCTGAATGTACAACTTTTATGTAGTTGTCTAAGGAGTCTCTAACTTTCAACCATTTCTTACATTCTGATTTTATCCAAACTCGTTGAGCACATTTTATAGCTTTTTGTGCTGGTGGTGTTTTAGTGTGACATTTTATATTCACATAATTTGGTATTACCTTTTTTCTAAGGCAATCTTGGTTAAACCAAATGTTTTGTGATGCTTTGTAACGTTTTTGTAGTAACTTCTGGTACAGTCGGGTCAAATCTTCTCTCGAAGATTTTTTAATGAAATTGACTGTCTCGACCCTTACTTCGTGGAATATGCTCATATTAGTGTTTTTAAATGAAACTCAAGGTTTCTAGTTAATTCCACAATATAATACAACTTTTTAGAATTTTCAATAACTTGTATTATATTGTGGAATTAACTAGAGACCTTGAGTTTCATCTAAAAACACTAATAAAAGCATATTAATTCCTTAGACGACCAAAGGTACTGTACGGTATTTTTCTGATTGAATTGAATTCGATAATGTTTTAAAAACAGTTAAATAATTTAAAATTCGATTTTCTAGCTCCCAATCTTGAGAAGAAATAAGATAATGCGATAAGTCGTCATTATTTTCACACAAAATATTTGGAGGCTTTCTCATTCTTAGGAACCAGTTTATCATATTTAATATGGTATTCCATTTTGTTTTAACGTTAATTACTGGCATCAACATCGTTAAATCTGCAGACTTACAACAGTACATAAATTTAACTTTAATCTGCTCCGACCTGTTACTTTTAAAAGCTAGTATTCTAGTATTATTTAGTGATAGTGATTGATATTTTACATCAACAATTTCAGTATCGGTACGTTTGTCGTAATTCTCGTCTTCATTATCAGTAGAAAAAAATCCACGTCTTGCACTTCTGCCACGCTACTGTCAGCTTTTATAATTTTAAGTACATCCTGTAATGCTGGGTTTAAAAAGAGACTAAAGCACGCGAAATGATTGTCTATGCTGTCACATTGTTAAATATAGGTTTGTTCCAACTTCATTGAAAACCGTTCAGCAACGGTCACGCTCATGCGCAGTACTAAAAAGTGTTCCAACTAAAAATTGACGGTTCATCGGACGGTTTTGATGGCGTTCCATCTGATTTTGTGACCGTTTGCGAACGGTTTTGAAACGATCATTTCGGTACATGGTCGTGAGCTGAAACTGAATTGACTGACTTGCGCACTATTCTGTATTCTGTACATGTACATAATGTTATCGTTTAACCTAATATTTGAAATTGTTATTGCTTTATAAACATTTTTATATTCAATAAATCAAACAAATATTTAATAATGTAAGAAGTCTGAGATGGTGATTTTATGTCAGATATTTCGAATGAAGATGATTTAGAGTTATAATTATATAATCCCAGAATCAGAAATGAAAATTATTTAGGTACATATGTTTATTTGTTTGTTGTATTGTACAGCTGATCCATAATGTAGGTTGAGGTGATGTTAAAGACTCTGATGATGAAGACCAAAATATAATAAATATTAGAGAGATATTTGCAAATACTTTGCCATTCTGAAACAGTATTTTCAATTTGATACTTCAATGTATGAATGTGAATATTTTCAAAAATAAACATAAAGTTATTTTTTATGATTTACATTTGTTTTGAACTGAACAACTGATTATTCATAAACAGGTACAAAGGTTTATGATTGAAATATATGATGTAATAGAAAAGGAACAGAAAATATAATTTAGTGTCAACAAAAATTCCTCTCTCAACACTGCTTTTACAATTTATCTTAGGTGAGATAAAATATGATATATCTGTAACTTTTGTCGTTCATATTTTTTTAGTTATTAATTTTTAACTTCACCTTAAACGCTCATTTTTCAGATTCTTAACATCAACTTTTATCTATAAAACTTTTCATCCAGTGAACAGTCATTAAAACCGTTCCAATTTCACATTTTCTGGATCGTTTGCAAACGGTGTAAAGTCTAGACATGCGCACAAAAACAGTCCAAACAGTTTCTGAATGGTTTCGTGACGATCTCAAAATCGTCGGTTGAAACAAACCTTATGTTTGCTATTTCGACACCTGCATGGTGTCCTAACGCGGGAATAAAATCCAAAACAACACTTTTTAATTTCCATGTTTCATCAATAAAATGAGCTGTAATGCCATAAAATGACATGTTTGCATTAGACGTCCAAGAATCGAATGTTGTAGATATTTCAAAACAGTTATTGATCTTAAAATAATTTATCTGGTGCTCTTGCATCGAAGTATATTTATTACAAGTTTTTGCCCGTGAAGCATTTCATTTTGGTAACTTTGTCTTCTTATTTGAAAACGAGAAAAGGGGCCCATTCTATTAGGAGTTAGTAAATGTAGATGTATTAGACGTAATCTGATATAGAAAAATATAAATATTTTAGCACCCTTTATTTTAAAAATGTAGCATTTAGGAACATATGGGATGGGCTTTTAGTTTTAAAATCACTCAAGTAATCTTCTGTAAAATTTATTCTACTTATATGATTAGGAAACCGTCTGTATCATCCAAAAAAATGTGAATAACACTGTAGGCAAAAGAAATGCAGAAACGTACCGTCGAAGTACTTAGCATTGTTCTTATATCAGCTTGACTTTGACCTTTGCCTCCATCAAGCTTCTTAGGTTTACCTTTTTCTTGTGGATGTGTTCTAGTATCTGAATTTTATCAACTACGGATATGTTACTGTTTACTGTACAATGAGGGATTTATGAACTTTGATTACTAAATCCTCAAAGCCGGATGCCGAGTCAACGAAATATTGTGAAACGTACTTTAATTGATAATATTTTTGATGTTTTGATTGTAAATCCCTTTTTTTAATCCAACCGGATGTGTTTGAGTTGGTCATTTTCATGTTCTGGTTACTTATCTTTCATACACCTTCTTTATCAATATTAAATTTGTTAATGTAAGTAATTTCGTGACTAGGTAAATTTTAAATGCTTGCCTAAAAGATAAAATTAAAAGATACAGAATTCGTTTAATTTTTATATTTTGGAACAATATTTTTATTTTTGGGTGGATTTTTTGTTACACGCGTTACACAGTTTACTTAGCATATATCTCTATATTTTGGTGCACTGCAGACTTCTGTTATATGAATATACATATCTGTATAGTACGCGCAAACATATAGTGCAGAAATGTAATGGTATGTCCCCTTGATGTTATGTTGCGTAGCTAGACTTTGAAAGGTATTAATATTTTGTTCGCTTTTACCAATACCACTTACACACTTCACTCTATCTTGATGCTAGCCTACCAACTGAATAGTGAGCGTTGCTTATCGCTGATGAACACGTGCGTGTTTGAAAAAGTTGTTATCTCAGAATATACTTATAGTTCAGTAAAATATGAGAAAAATAATATGTTATTTAGAAATTATATTACTAATTTTTGTTAATAAAACGAGATATAAGGTAGTGTTATATGTGTGGGGTTATGTTTAAACTCTATTTAATAATTATAAAATTATCAAATACATTTTCACGATTGTTTGTTGAAGTTATAATATTAAATGAATATATCGTCTAATAAGCATTTTAACCCATCAAGGACGGATTTAATTAAGTTTAGAATTTTGCAATAGTATATTTTCAAACTGTATTTTCAGAACGAAACAAATAGATTTGCTTAAAGAAATATAGTGAAATTTTTCTTACTTTCTTCAAAAATTAGTGTTGCCATATGGCAACGCGAGTAACTTACACTGCCCATGTTTCATTGAAAAAAAAAATTTATTGATTGAAAAAAAAAACTACATTCGTGTATGGTATTCAACATTGCACGACAAACAAACTCCTACATTACATTTGATGCATTTTGTGCGCATAATAGATTTGCAATTGTCGCCATTGCATCTTATTTTTTTTTCTACTGGTGTGAGGAGGTGCCCTATATTATCATATCGCACATCATCGCCAACACGGCTGAAAGATCTGCTCGATTTACTAGCAGATGGTCTACCTTTTCATTTCGGTGGATTCTTGTACTTGTTGAGGTACGTTTTGACAATTTCTCGACGAAAGTCTAGTTGAGTTATTTTGTTGCCAGACTGTTTGTACAGGACCCAGGCATTTTGAATTGCGGCATCAAGTAGCCATGTGAAAAGACACCACCACCATTTTTTTCCACGTAGACTTATCCTATAGCGTGCAATATTTTCATCCATCAGATCCGTGCCACCCATAGATGCATTATATTTGGAAATCAAGTTCGGTCTTTTTACTTGAACAATTTTTTTCTCCTTCGCTGAATATCGTTGGACATTAGCAAGTGGGGCTACCCCATATTTGGTCGAAGCTGCTGAAACTACATTATTGTCAGTCCAACGCGTTAGTAAAATTCCGTTGGTTCTATCCAAACAAGAATCGAAGTCACCACGTTGTTTCTTACTCATATCCTTTTTGGATAGTAACGGGCAATTTTTAGGGATTCGGTTATCGCGAATGGTTCCTGTGGATGAGAAACCTCTTGATTTCAGATGACTAAGAAGGTGAAAGCTTGTAAATAAATTGTCTATGAATAGGTTGTATCGATGTTTTTTCTTTTCTTCTGGTAACTCATCCAAAAGCATCAGCAATGGAGCAGTAGATTTTCCAAACACAGTTTGGTATTCTGTGTTCACGCGCCTATCTTTGCCTTGATAGAAGGAAAAATTCACAAGATATCCGTATTTGTTGTTCAACGACCATATCTTGTATCCAAATCTGATTGGTTTGCCTCGGATGAATTGCTTGCATGAGTGCTTTCCAAAGTATTTGACCATACACTCATCGTAATTCAAATCTTCTTCTGGAACAAAATAATTCAGAAATTTTGGCCGTAGTAGATCACTTAGAGGTCGCAGTTCATAGAATTTGTCATTTGGATCTAGTGCATTATTATCTGCGCAGTGTAGATACCGCCAAATTGTTAAAAATCGGTCTCTCCTCATTGAATCCTTCACTAGTTGGTTACCAAGATCTGCATCTGTACTCCAGTAATGTTTTTTTCCAGGTAATTGACAATATCCCGATAAAATCAGAATAGCAATAAAACATTTCATTTCATTCAAAGTAATTTGAGGACATGGCAAGTTTTTAAATTGTGCGTACTTGTTTGATTCTTCTACCAGTAAAGAAAGTACGTCTTGGTCTATGAATAACTCTAACATTTCTGTTGGGGTTAAAGTTTTAAAACTTTCATAATCCAAACGAAAATAATTTTCTGAACTTTCTACCAGATCGCCTTTGATCCATTCAATGTCCTCATAAATAACTTTTTCTACATGTTCCGTATCTGGTTCAACTAATGCATCATCTTCACCATGTAAAACAAGTTGAGCTGGAGCATTCAATTGATTCCAAAATAAATTATCAACGAGTCCGCCTTCATCTTCCTCACCGGAATCCTCATCTGTCATCGCACCCTCATTCGGAGGCTCAATATAAATTTGGTCGACATCTAAATCATCATTATACGCAATCTGAAGAGCTTCTTCGAAAGTCAGCCCACCGCTAGAAAAAAAAAGCAAAATGTAAAAAGGTAGTCCACAGAAAGGACTCGTGTTGCCACATGGCAACATCGAGTTCCAAAGCTTCACGATCTCAAAGGTTTTTGCAAACTCCCGTTATTCTGCCGCCTCTACGTTGATAATATATTCCCAAAGCTGTTGTAACGAATTTATTTTCGAAAGCTGTAACAATTAATTTTTATTTATACTTACGTAAACTTGATATCCATTTTTGAGAAGTCTTCTTGATATTCCCTAACAAAATCGTGTTTTTATATCACTGGAGTGAACAGGCAAACACTACACACGGTTCTGTCAACTAACACTGCAACAAACTATTGCCGTGTATACCGCCATCTATGTTTTAAATGAAAAATCTGATGAATTTTAAGCAACAGAAAACTGTTAATTTCTGTTGCCGTGTGGCAACACCAGTCCTGGATGGGTTAAATTATAATATTGACTGGACTATGACAGTATTCAAATCAAAGGATAAGCCGAAACTTCAAAGTTCGCACTATATCTCTTACGTGAACTATACCCCATAGCCAGAATATGTTACGTCCACATTTTCCTAATTTTAGCTAAATATGTTAGGTAACTCAAAATTTTGTGAGGAATTTTTTTGTATTTTCCATAGTGCTATATCTTTCAAAATAACGAAAATACCTGATTTTAAAATACGTCAAGTCAACTAGTCACCTTGTCAAACAATGTTAAGTCGCACTAACCTAGTCTGCCTCTGGATTCACGTTCAGTTTAGAATGTTAACTCTTGTTAACGTACCATGGTCCTCTGGGACAAGTAACATGGTGAAAAAGTACATAAAAAAGAACAAAAATGTTCAAACTGGTAAAAATGTACAAATCGCAGGTGAAAGTACCATAGAAGAAACAGGCAAGTACTTGCAAAATATTTGTTGCATGTTTTTAGTTATATCTTAGTTGAATAGTTAACTTTATATCCAACAACTTCTTACTAATTAGTAGAGCATAAAATCATTTTTTGTCGGTTTAATGGACTTAATAATAGAATATACCCTAACAATAGTGACTCAATTTTATATTTTTTGCACAACATTAAAAAAAATTATGTAAATCTGTTAGAATAAATATTACACATCGTGAATGATTAGGTACTTAGTTTTTAAATGTAATCGCCAAGTAAATTCAAAGAATTGCAGAAAGTTAATTTGATTGATTTTTAATTCAATCAACAGTTTCGGATTAGAGAGCAAAAATTTGACGCTTTTTTGTTGCAGAAAATAATGGATACTGGATGTCCTCCGGTAATATGACTGAAAAAATTATCAGTTGATACTTTAAGGTAGAACTAAATATGATCCCTGGTACAATGTAAATATCTGTGCACTATAATCAAATAAACAAAAGAAGATATATAGGGAAATGGTCCCTGAACATAAGATAAATACCTATAACTGTTTAGATTCTACCAATAGATGAGGGGTGCCGATATATTTGAAACACTAGATATGACCGAAAATACTGTGGGGTCCCTTGGATAGCCTTTGTGATATACATTACATAAATAAAAGAATAACAAATGGTATGTCTTTTGGTACTTACCCTGTATAAGTATGGTACCCTATACACCTTTTAGCGATAATTATGTTGGATATCCTCCACAAAAATTAAGGCTATAAATAGAAATCAAGTGAAACTTTATGAATCGGATCAAATACGATATCCTGTAAACCCTATATCTATATTGTCAAAATTTCCGGGATTGGAAAGAAATAATTTCGGATCTTGTGAAATTTAATCAACTGGTAAAATATATAAAAAAAGAAAATCTATATACCCTATTTTTTCAATTCTAATTACGTTTCTCGAAAAAGAATACAGGAATACAATCCATATCAATAAATTTTAGAAAATTAATTATGATGTCTCCGGTATCTGGATGTCCGGTAATATGACTGAAAAAATTATCAGTTGATACTTTAAGGTAGGACTAAATATGATCCCTGGTATAATATATATATATATATATATATATATATATATATATATATATATATATATATATATATATATATATATATATATCTGTGCGCTCTAATCAAATAAACAAAAGAAGATATATAGGGAAATGGTCCCTGAACATAAGATAAATATCTATAACTGTTTAGATTCTACCAGTAGATGAGGGGTGCCGATATATATGAAACACTAGATATGACCGAAAATACTGTGGGGTCCCTTACCTTTTTTGTGACACCCGGTTAAGTCAATGAAAATATAATACAACAGATCAATGCAAAATATAATAAAATAATTGTACGTTAAAAACTTACGTTTTGGAATATCACTAGTCACAAACTGTACACTATTACTGTTGGGGGTGAAGGGACCGTCAATACTTGGACTGGCCTCCTTCGGGGAGAGATACTTTCTCTGCCTTTGATTCCAATTTATTCTAAATTTTACCTTGTGTGAAGGTTAGTTTCCAATATCATTGTTTTTTAACTCGTAACGTACATAGTAAACAAGCATGACATAATTGTCATCTAAAATGTTTTGGTTACCTTGCAATAACACATTTTTGTTTGTAATAATTTCTCTCGTTGAGGTCAACAATTAATGATTATTTCGAATTAAGCAAAATTCGTATATATAGGGCGTTTAACATTTTCTATGTCATATCTCGTGTTTATTACACCCTGTTAAATATTCATTTTTCCTTATGACAACAGATATAGGTAAAAATGAAACAGTATTTTTCTCGTTTCAACTTTCATCAAAGTAAGAATTAGAATTTTCTCAACCATTCCATATTTTTAAATCTCAGTTAATCTGCACAATTCACTAAGTCATAACGACATTGCTGTTAAACGATTTTTTGTTGTTACTACATCAACAATTATTGCTAATATTGCTATAATAGCAAATTGATCGATACAATGAGAAAATAGAAAAGTTGAAATATTTTGGCTCTCCTACTAAACGATTTATATTTTAATTTGAAAAATGAAATACCTATATTAGTTTAAGTTTTTTGATAACTTGAACATAATTGAGTAAATTAACATTCCAAAAAGTTCGTTTAACCGTTAAACAGTTTTTTTATTCAAATTCAAGAGATTTTCTTAAGTTGAAATAACTGGAAAACAGTTCTCTGACCTTTTATTTTATCTCAGTGTAGCAATGTCGTTATGATTTAGTAAATGCGGCCGAATATCAAATAATATCAGTTAATTGCCTATGAACAACCAATTACGATGCGTTTTAATTGAAATAATTTAATATCTTATCAAAAGACGGCAGCAATTATTTTTAAACTTTCGCGCCAACGGATCCTAACCTCGGTAGTTTTTAATTGGTCAGGATTATGTGTGACTTGCAGCTCGCTAGACGCTAGTGTGCTCTACGGGCAAACACAGTCATAAAACCAACTTGTGTGGGGATGCTAAACCTTGGTCGTCCATTTGTAGGTTTTTCGTTCACGCATCCATTTCCTCGATATTTACGGAGAAGCCGCACAATAACCTTTTCCCGCCTGCAAGTTCTCTCTGAAGACTACACGCCTTAATCAAACCAATAGCCCCATTAGCTTCATCCGCAGTAAGTTTATGTCTAGGCATGAATCAAAACAAACATCTAAATTTTAAATTACAGTTGACTGCATAAAGTGTAAACAATAACTGATGTAAAATTATTGAAAATACAAAAGAAAACAACTGGTCTTAAACATAAAAACTTGTTAACTTGGAAATATTAAAAACTAGTCAGATAAGTAACTAAACGTTCAATAAATGTATTGTACTTACAAAACCTGGGTGAGTAAAACAGTTAAGAATTTTTAACAGCAATAAAATATTTATGAACTTCTATAACTTTTGTGGAGCAGATTAATTTTTATAAAACAATCTTTGTTTTACACGAGAAGCATTTGGTGTACTGATTTTCTATTCATACAGTGTTAATTTTCTATTGTTTACAAATGTAAACATAACAAAGTTCAATTGCAGATACTAGTAGATTAGGATAATTTAAACTCATCATAATACTTATTTTTAATAATAATTCTTAATTAGTATTGTACCTTTGGATTTTTCTATCGAACTCTCCAAATCTCAACGTAACTTACGTATTATCTGTTATAAAAATAAACATGTTCTTAGCTTTTCCACAGACATAATTTCCGCTTCAATGAGTCAATCTGTTTATGCAAATAACTTCTCCTAAGTTCGTCGATGTTTTCAAAATTTTTTCAGGCATTGTTAGCTATCTCCCCGTCTATTTTCATTCTTTAATTCGGTCAACAAAATTTCATGCATATTCTATTGGTCTCACTCATTACGCGACACCTCCACTGTTTTTTTTCCCTCTTGATTTAAAATGCAAATTCTGTTTTTCATCTTCTCGAAATTTGTTTCCAATATAATTATCTGTGGACAACTTGTAGATGGCGATGACAAATAAATGAAAATTTTGGTAGCAAAAACTTTCCAAAATGTCATTCCATCATTATCACCCTGTGCTTGTATTTTGATTTTCGTTGTGAGCATTGGAGTTTAAGTAATAATTATAAAATACATTCATAGTCTCAAGTTGATTATTACTTTGTTTTCAATCCTCAGTTGTCAATATTTTAACGTAGTAAACAGGAAACTAATTGACAATGTAATACATGAATATCAGAATATGTAGGAAACTCTTGATTCTCCTACCTATCATCTGGGTACGTAAATTATTGTACCATTCCTTGTGAAAGAGTCTGAGTAACCCTACTGTAGACTATCCTTCAGGTAGTGGTATTCGGCCTCAGTTATATTATTCTTATAGCTTACACTGGGATGGTGTGAACAATCGATATTAAATGAGACGCCACCAGTTTTTTAAGCGATAATAACATTATAATAACAAGGTTTAAAACTGAAAAACGTTATATAATTCAAATGTTTTTCTTATTCATTTATTACGACGGGTGGGATAAATTTATACACACGGTATGTCTACTCACTTAATTTAGTCATTCACTTACCTGTTCACTAATTTATATTAAATACAAAAAATATTCACTTATACTGATTTATATAAACACTTCACTACTGTTTAACTTCCTAGACTTAATTTATATAAATACTTTACTATTTACTTGTTCACTGTTTATCTCCCGAGAAGAAATTATTAACTGAAACACCCTTGGTACGTAGTCGCTTATATATTAGGTGGCTTATATTCCGGAAACTTCTCGATTGCGGCTCTCAAAAAGAATCGACCTGCCTGGAAATATTTAAATAGGAATTGTCACAAAAAAATAATGATAAACAATTCGAAGAAATCCCGGCGACTTAGCCAAACTTTTAACTTTCATATGTAGCGTTAGACAGAGTCGGATTCAGGAACTACACAAGTGTGCGATTTCGTAACAATATGTTTCTTCTTCTCCTTAAAGTGCCTATCCGCTCCGGATGTTGGCTATTATGTTGGCTATTCGAACTTTGTTAACAGCAGCTCGGAATAGTTGAGTGGTTGACTCTTCAACCACGATATTCTCCTTCTTTCCACTCCTCTAGCTCTCCATACCTTGCCTCGAAGAATCTTCTGTAAAAGGGTATATCGGCCCGCATTATATGTCCAAGATATTGTAGCTTGCGGGACTTGACTGTGTTTAGGACTTCTTTTTCCTTTCTTCCATGTTGGTTATTTTGTCCATCCAAGGTATTCGTTGAATTCTTTGGTACAGCCACATTTCAAATGCCTCAAGTTTTTGGAGGAGGCCTTCGTAAGCGTCCATGATTCGACCTCATAGAAAAGGATCGAAAACACTTAACATCGCAGTAGGCGAATTTTCGTTGACAGCTGTAAGTCGTGACTGGTAAAGACTTTCTTCATCCTGATGAATGCTGTTGTGGTTTTTAAAAACGCGTTCTGATCTCCACAGAATGGTCCCAGTCATCATTTATGTTCGTGCCTAAGTATGCGTATTTGTTGACTCTTTCTAAAGAAGTTTCGTCCACCAACAAAATACCGCGGGTATTCTGGTTCTTACTGATTATCATGAACTTTGTCTTGTTGGTGTTTATTTTTAAACCACATTGTCGGCTGTATGCTCTAACACTGTCCATTAGAAGTTGTAAGGATGCTAGGTTATCCGCAAAAATAACGGTATCCTCTGCATACCTTATATTATTCAGTCATTCTCCGTTTAGCAGGATTTCAGCTTCAATTTCTTGCAGGGCTTTCCTGAAAATGCATTCCGAGTTCAGGTTGAAAATTACCGGAGATAGGATGCATCCCTGTCTTACTCCACGTAATATTTGTATCTCTTCTATTGTCTCTTTGTCTACCCTGACACTAGCCCTCTGATTCCAATAGAGATTTCTGATAATTTTGAGGTCCTTCCCGTCCAGGCCAGCTTTTTGAAGAACTTCCATCATTTTCGTGTACCGTACTTGATCAAACACCTTCCTATAGTCTATAAACATGCGTAGACATCGCAATTGACATCCTTGCATCGCTGAAACAGCACCTGGGCCAAAAATAGAGCTTCCCTAGTCCTCACAGTTCCTCTAAAGCCGAATTGAGTCTCAGATATCTGTTCCTCACACATTTTATATATCCAATTGTGAATTATCTTTAGCAGATGACTCATCAAGCTTATTGTTCGAAACTCGCTACATTTCCTAGCATTAGGCTTCTTGGGGATATGACGCCCGTATCCTAGATCACATTGAAGACTTTTGTAAGCCACTTTAGATTCTTCCCTTCGATCAGCTTTAATATTCCAGCAGGAATCCCGTCGGGGCCCAAGGCCTTTTGATCTTTTGCACTTATACTTCTAATATTGGGGGACCATCTGTTTCTTCGATATTGGGTGGCACCGTTCTCACGTCATCGAACAGTCGTTTAATGTTTTCTTCCCAGGTTTGCTTAATTTCCGACTTCTCTACTATAACTCGGCCTTGTTCTTCTCTTCACTGTTCCCGCCATTTCCTTTACCTTCTTGTGCATATTAAAGTTATCAAATTTAGCTTTAGCTTCGATTTCCATACATTTTTCCAATTTCTTTCTTTCGCTGTTCTTATTTTAACCCTTATTTCTTTTGGTATGTTCATGTATTCTCTTTTATTATTGTTATACAATCTCCTCTTTTCCATTAGTTCTAAGATCTCATCCGTCATCCAAGATTCCTTCATCTGTTTGTTAGGCTTTAAGTACTTTGCTTTGACTTTATGTACACTTTCTTAAAGCATCTTAAGATCTTTTTCTACATCTCCATCATTTTCCTGTTCTTCCGTCTCTATCAAGAATTCGCTTTTTACCAAATTGCTTGTGGCTGAGTCTTTCAGTTTTCTGTAGTCGTATCTCCCTACACGTTTTTTCTCTACCTTCTTCAACCTCATTTCCATCCTTCCTATCAGCGGGTTAAGATCCGACTGTACATCTGCTTCTGGATAGGTTTTTATGTTTTTGATGCTGTTTCTAAATCTCTTATTATTGAGTACAAAGTCTATCTGATTCCTAGTTTTCCCATCATTCGATTTCCACGTGTACAATCTTCTAGGATGGTGTTGGAAGAATGTATTGGTAACAATCAGATCATGTTCCGCTACGAATGCACTTCTCTCGCCTAGTCCAAGGTCTCCAATGTGTTCCCCAGTTCTACCTTTCCCAAACTCGGCATTGAAATCACCCAAAATGATGTTTATATCATGCTGTGGCAAGGTTTTGATTATATCTGATATTTGCTTGTAGAACTGGTCTACGTCCTCGTTGCTGTAGTCTGTAGTAGGAGCATAAATTTGGATGAGATTAACATTCACGGGCCTTGCATCAATTTGTAGAAGAGCTATGCTCTCTGAAATTGGCACAAAGTTTGTAACACACATTGCAATTTGATTGTGCAATATAAATCCAACTCCATTATGGAAAATGTTGTTTGCTGTTCCAGAGTAATATACAGAATATCCCCCCCGTTGCCATTAGCTCCCGCACCCGGCCATCTCATCTCACTAATGCCTAAAATCTGCACTTTAAGTCGTTTCATCTCTTGAATTGTGTTTTGTAGCTTTCCAGGCTGTGCTAGTGTTCGCACATTCCATGTACCAAATATCACGGTCTACAACTTTACCTTTCTGTACCATCCTTTCTTACTATTAATACAAACATTCCCTCCTGGAGATCCGAGTGAGGGACTATATCCGAACATTTTAAATTTGATCTTCATCATAGCCATCGTGATAATACTAGGGAAAGCCAATTTCTCAACTCCAGGACAAAGGAGGGCCCTGCCACTTACTAGCTCCTCCTCCCGAAGCTGTTGGCCAGTAAGTGTGAGATTGCTTTTCCCGGCAATCGTTCGGTCATCAGAGCCTTGTTGGTTATCTAGCAGGGTGGACCACGTGCAGGTGAGTTTGACATTTGGGCTGGTATTATTATCTCTACCTTCACCCCTTCCACCCCAACATTATATTTACTGTAACTTAATAAAACAGAATATTGATGGCGACGGTCCAAATTAAAATAATTTGCTGAAAATCAAAAGATAAGGTATCTAGAAAAATGGTTGTGTGACCAATGAAAAAAAGAAAAAATAATTATGCCGGAATAGAATACTATCAGTATGTATATCAGTACACTAAAATAATCAATAGATGGTGCAAACAAAAAGAACGTGTTATACTCGCATCAATATACAGGGACGAGAAAAATAAAGCATATACCGAGAATGAAAACGTTACCAAGCAAAAGGATAAGTTGTCAGTACACACACACAACAAATAAAGAGCTTGCTACAAAATAATCTGAATCCAAAATTTACCGGAATCAAGGAACTCCAGATAATATTTGAGCAATTCAGGTACGACAAATTAAAGGGTACACTGAGTACACACACAACAAATAAAGGTACTGCTACAAAATAATGTTACGAAATCGCACACTGGTGTAGTCCCTGAATCCGACTTTGCCTAAGCTGTGTATGAAAGTTAAAATTTTTGGCGAATGTGCAGGGATTTCTTCGAACTGTTATTTTTGTGTGACAAGTCTTATGTAGAGACTCCTGGGAAGGTCGATGGTTTGTGTGAACCGCAATCGAGAAGCTTCCAGAATAAAAGGCACTTGATATATAACAGAGACTACCTACCAAAGAAGTTTAGTTTATAATTTGATCTCGTGAGATAAACAGTGAACAAGTAAATAGTAAAATTGGTCTAAGTAAATAAACGGTAGTAAACTGTTTATATAAATTAGTGAATAAGTAAATTAAGTGAGTAGACCTACCGTGTGTAAGAATCTATCCCATCCGTCGCAATAAAATTTTTAAATAAATGAGAAAAACATTACATTGGTGTCAGTTGTGGGGTAATATAAATAAATAGTCACGTAAACATGGCCAAGAGACTAAGTGAGCTGAAAGTGACGGCTTGGATACAGAAACATTTTTATTCAAAGCCGAGGCTTCCACCTGAATCTCGTCAGTTTCGAATATGAGGAACGATATTTCTAATATGAAGAACGATATCTCTGCTAGTATGGACGAGAAGATTTGAACTATGAAGAACGATATTTCTGCTACGAAGAACGATATTTCTGCTATAAAGAACGACATTTCTGTCAGTTAGTACAAAATTATTAAAATTTATTATTCGGTGAGACAATTTTTCATGAAAATAAATTTTAGAGATATTTAAAAAATAATTATTTATTAATTAGGACACAATTAGAAAATGAACAATTATTAAAAGGAAATGGTTGATTTAATTATTAATTTTGTTTCCAAATCTTGAAATCGATATTTTTTATAATTGTCAAATTGACAAGATTACTTCTTCACAGAAAATATTTTTAAATTACCTTGGAAACGCTAAGACACAAATGATAATTACCCATGGGGTTCTTATCGGTGTAATTGATTTGTTTTAATAGGATTAAATGTCAAAACCAATTATCACAAAAAAATGACATCGCTGCTGACGTTGAAAATAAAATTTCGTCTCTAAAATTGGATATTTAGGACAAAATGACAACTATGCACGAGAAAATCAAGGAGTTAGAGAAAAAGATGTCAGATTCAAGATCACAAGTCACGCCAGCAGAAGAAAAGAAGACCGAACAAGTGAAACCTTGCAAGCCAGAAATAATTACCAAGGTGGAAGGCATTAGCAGTTTCACCCGAGTCACGGTCCCAACGTTCGACGGAGAACTTCGTGAACTAATTATGTAAAACAGTTTGAAGTAGCCGCTAGAGTGAATAATTGGTCCGACAGGGAGAAGGCAGTAAACTTAACCATCGCGCTTCGGGGAGATGTCTTAGATGTACTTCAGATGATACCTTTGGAAGAAACTGATGACTTCGAGTAGCTGAGGAAGAGATTTTACATAATATATGGTCACGAACATCTAGAACATTTGTACCGATTCCAGCTGAAGAACCGAAGACGCAAACGTGATGAAACCCTTCAAGAGTATGAACTGGATATCGCCCGACTAGTTCGATTTGCTTATCTATCAGCAACAGAGAACATGATGGAATGTTTGAGCATCCAGGCCTTTATTGTCGGCTTATGTGACCACGATATGGAGAGGATGCTTCGATTAACCCATCCCAGAACCATGGTAGATGTATTGACCACTACTCTTGAATACGAAGCAGCCACGATTACTTCGAGATACAACGAAGGTAGGACCGTGCAGGAAGAAGGTGACGATGACAGACGACCAGATAGTCAACTTGTTAAAAGGTATGGTAGACAAGAAGCCGAAGAAGATCAGGTGCTGTAATTGTTGCAAGCTAGAGCATGTACGCAGCCCGTCTAAGCGCTCCAGGACTCCTGTAACCCACGAACTCAAGTCACAGGGGAAATTAGACAGGGGCGAACACTGAGCTGATGTGAATCGCCGAAACGGCTACTCTATGCCTAGACGGTCATGCCCTGTAGACTATTCTCACTGCAACAACTCGAAATCTAAGGAAGTGGCAGATTCAAGAATTACGGTAGTCAACAAAGAATGGTCACCCACTAGGATCAGAGAGGATCAGAAGAATGATCCTCACCTGAAGATGATTCGTCTATGGAAGGAAGAGAATCGACGACCTACCTTGCAAGATGTGTCAAGATTTTCACCGACAATCAAGGCATATTGGGCTCAGGGGTACTCCCTTGTCCTGGAAGAAGGACCGTTGAAAAGAATTTTTGATAACGATGAAGGTTGCGAGAAGAGAAGACAGATAGTTACCCCGAGAACGAGACTAGCAGAGGTACTGAGAAAGTTACACGACAGTTCATCGGGAAGTCATCTGGAAGTGAAGAAACCCCTTAAGCGAATCCGAGGGGGTTTTATTGGATGAACAGCTTGTGCTACGAGTAATGGACCACATGGCAAAAGAAAGGCACCCATGAAAGAATATAATGTTGGAATCCCTTTCGAAAGGATTGCTTTAGACTCTGCCTAAGCTACGTATGAAAGTTTGCGAATGTGCAGGGATTTCTTCGGACTGTTTACTATTATTTTTTGTGACTAGTCTTATCGAGAAGCTTTCAGGATAAGAGGCACTTACATACAACACTTACATATAACAGAAACTACCTACCAACGAAATTTAGATTATAATTTGATCTTGTAAGATAAACAGTGAACAAGTGAATAGTGAATTAAGTCTAAGTATATAAACAGTATTGAAGTGTTTATATAAATAAGTGTAAGTGAATACGAGTATACTGTGTAGTAAATATAAATTAGTGAATAGTTAAGTGAATAAATAAAGTGAGTAGACCTACCGTGTGTATGAATTTATCCCACCCGTCGCAATAAAAACTTTTAAATAAATAAAAACATTACAATAATCAGAGTCCAAAATTACCCTAAAGCAAGGAATACTAGATAATATATGAGCATTTCTTAAGGTGCCAAAAGAAGGAAACTCCTGAAATTTTGAAACAAACACGGAAATTTGCTCTCTACCGATCAAAATTTTTGGCGTTTCAAATACCCAAAAACAAAGCGATACGATAAAATATAAATATGATACTCAATTGTATTATGTATAACATAAGAGAAAGATACAAAATAATGTATTCAAGATACAACATCAAGAGATAACGTGAAGGAATGAAAAAATAAACATATTTGTGCTTTTGCACAACGGTAAATATAACCACAGAAGATAATGTATTGAGGTAATATGACATATCGGGAGTCCGGTTCCAGCAAATAATATAACAAGTTGTTTTAACCTCGCTATTATAATTTGTTAATTTTCTAGTAAAAACACAGTGTAGTTTAATTTCGCTTTATTGCCATAGTGTTTTTAATTAGTTACTTCCTATTGTTCACCTGTAAGTACCCAAAATTTAAGACTTTTCTCGAAGAAAACAAGAAATTTACCATTAGTATAAACTTCAAATACGAAATAAATATCAAGTCAAGGTTTTTTTCCGTACCTAGGTACTGGGATGAACAGGGTCAAACCTGCCCAATACGACCTAGTATAATTAATTAAACATATTCTGACATGCCACTGTTAATTCCCACGCAGACCACTTCTGACTACAGGAGCTCTGAAACTGATCAACTACCAATACATTCCAACACCAACAACACAATGATCAATAACACACCATTATATTCCTCTTCTCAAATCCTATCCAACCAAACAAAATCCTATTCTAACGTTGCGAAACAAACAAGATATCCTAATAAAGAACAAGCTATTATTTTTAATGGATTAGAAGGAATTCCTATTCAAGACTATTTAATTCCTTTGGGAACTGTTATACAACCAAAACATATCACGCATATCTCTAAAATAACTAATAACAGAATTTGCGTATATTTAGCCGACATAAATATAGTCAATAATTTCCTCGATTATATTGGAGAAATAGCGGTAAATGGTGAAATACTTAAGGCCAGAAAACTTGTTACACCAGCAGAAAGACTTGTATTGTCGAATATATGCCCTAACATACCGAATGAACTTTTAATAAATGAATTACAAAATATAGGTCTAAATCCAATTTCACCTATGTCTGTACTAAGAATCAGTACAGCTCTTTCGGAATTTAGTCATATTCTTAGATTTAGAAAACAAATTTTCGTTACGCCTCACAATATCCAAATTCCTGATTCTATATTGATCAATCATGATAATACATGATACAGAGTATTTGTAGCACAAGACGGAATGACTTGTTTCAAATGTGGCCAGACAGGAAATCTTGCAGCACACTGCTCAGTTTCTTTCTCAGCTAATTTAATTCATACAACAGACTGACACAACTCCCGCACCTAGTACATTATCAACCAGTAACGCCACAACCTGCACACCTACTCCTATTATCCATTTAATAAAACCATCCACTATTGGAGCGATCAACAATCCCAACACACCAATTCCATCAGCAACCAATACTCCAAAAAGACCCGCATCTGAGAGCCCCACTATAGAAGAAACAAGCTCAGAATCAATTTTCCAAAAACTTAATCCTATTAAAAAAACAATAAAAAAAGTTAAGACAACCTCAGCAGTGGTACCAGCAATTCCTGCAAACATTTTACTTCAACCAGCCAAAGCATATATAACAGACAATTCTGAAGGACTGCCATTAAACTACGACCAACGTGTAGACCTATTTGAGAATACTCTTGGCTCTCGTAATGCCCTGGAAGTAGTTAAGGACTACACAACTGACTATGGATCTCTAGTGATCATGTTAAACAAAATTTACCCTCTGCTTACAGAAAGACGAATTAAAAGCCGTATCACTAAACTTAAACCAAAAATATACAGACACCTAGGAGACGACATCAATTATAAATCGATGGCTACAGAAAGTGACTCGTCCTCTCATGAATAGAACTCCACTTTCATTTATTTATTATTATTTACTTTCAATCCCATGCTATTTAAATCAATTATTCAGTGGAACGTGTATGGATACTACGAGCGTCTACCTAGGCTACAAAAAATCTTATCAGAACACCTTCCTGACATTTTATACCTTCAAGAGACACTTTTTAAACTAGATCATTATCATTCACTACAAAGTTATCAGTGCTTCTTTAGGAACAGATCGTAACGTCAACATGCCAGAGGCGGAGTTGCGATTTATGTATCGAGCACATTAGAAGCAGAAATCATTCCGATTAATTCCAACCTGGAAGTCGTTGCCGCAAAAATTGAGAGGTCGGACCCAATACACATATGTAATATGTAGGTACCTACCGGCAGGTCCATTGGACATGCAAGATATTTGTGATGTTATTAATCAAATACCAACAACCAGATTAATTTTAGGTGATTTTAACAGTCACCATATATTTTGGGGCTCCGAAACTAATGATAATTGAGGTCGAACAATTGCGAATGTTATTGACCATTTTAATTTTAATATATTAAATGATAGTACTAAAACTCGCTCCAATTCTGCAGCAGGAGAATCATCCGCAATACTATCCTTTTGTGATCCTACGGTCTCGTTATCGGTATCCTGGGAAGTAGATCCTTACTTATATGATAGTGATCATTACCCGATCATTATATGAAATACCAACTTCGAAACTAAAACTACTTCACCATCTTATATTTGGAGATTAAAGAATGTAAACTGGGATGCCTTTTTTGAAAATATTTAAATAAAAATAGAAAACCTTACTACGACCGAGAATATCGATAAGGATTTAATAAATCTTGAAAATATTATCATATCTGCCGCAGAATCTAGTATTGGTAGAACAAAGCTTGTTACAGGTAGAATTTCAGTTCCATGGTGGAGTAGAACATGCGAAGACGCCATAAAAACTAGTAAACATGCCTTCAACGTTTACAAAAGACACAAAACTACAGAAAACCTCGTTGAATTCAAACGACTAAGAGCAACTTCTAGACACATAATAATAAAAACTGCAAAAAAGGAATCATGGAGACAATTTGTGTCTTCAATTGATAGATCCACTCCAATATCAGATGTATGGAAAAAACCAAGAAGATTTCTGGTAAAAGCTCCATTCAAAAAATACCATCTCTAGTTCTCAATGTAATAACGGTTACAGACGACAAACATATTGCAGATATACTCTCTGATACGTATGCTAGTCACTCCAACAACAATAATTATGATAATGCCTTTATTACCAAGAAAGTCTCACAGGAAGCAAATGATATTGAAATTTTTGACCTATACGATCCATCAAATCATAATATAATTGAAAATGAATTAAATTAAGCACTATAAGACTTACCTCAAAATTCCAAAGATTACTTGTCACACCTATACAATAAAAACTGGATTAAACACCTCTTTCCAGAAAAATGGAGCGAAGCCTAGAAAACCTAAAACAATCGCTGCAACTTATAGACCTCACTAACTGGTTCAATGTGCAAGCTACTCGTGAAAATAGTTAACAAACGACTAGACGTGCATGGCCATATTTTTCGATATTAATCGGGCATTCGACAAGGTGTGGCGATATCATGTATTGAGAAAGTTGAGTGGATGGAGCATACAAGGCCACTGCTTAGTTTTTATCAAAAACTTCCTCCAAAAAAGAACTTTTGTTGTCAGAACAAATACACAGATATCTAAAAATCGATTACAAGAGAATGGGACACCGTAAGGCTCTGTAATAAGCCCAACATTATTTATTGTAGCCTTAAATAGCATCTTGGAAAATATAAAAGCACCCCTTAGAGCAAAAATATACGCTGACGATCTAGTTGTTTCCTTAAAATGTACTCGTACAAATATGACCACAATGAATAATTTTCTCCAAGATTTTCTTAGAAACCTGGAGATTTGGTGTTCGCAAACAGAAGTTCGTTTTTCAACATCCAAAACTCACTGCATGTTATTTAGCAAAACAAATGAACTATTTAAACCTAACCTGATACTACATGGCGAAAATCTAAAGATGCTACCTTCTGTAAAATGTTTAGGTATGCACATCAACAATCTAGCCTTAGAATTCCAAAAGAGATTAAACATTCTAAAAGTGGTAGCTAACCAATCTGGGGTGCTGACGGACCAACTTTATTGTTACTGTATAGATCTCTCATCAGATCAGTAGAAGATTATGGTTCTATAGCATATGATACAGCAAACAAAGCTGACACCGACCAACTCTAAATAATCCACAATTCCGCTTTCCGGATTATACTTGGAGTTTTTAGAACTACGCCGGTAAAAAGTCTACAGTGGGAATTAGGAGAACCAGCCTTAAGCCTAAGGCGAAAATTTCTTAGCAGCAATTATGCAGTTACTATTCTTGCCATTATGTCAAATCCAACATATCAGTACACACACTCAAATAAATTAGAAGGATTTTTTACTGGGAAATCGAGGACACCAACACCGTTTTTCGAGAGAATTAGAACATACTTTAATGAAATTGACTTCTGTCTACCAAAAGTTTACCCAATTGCCACTTATTATAACATAGAATCCTGGATGGTAAAGATACCAAATTGCGACAAAAGCTTAACTAAATATGATAAACAGAATACAAACCCAACTGTTATAAAAGCCAAGTTGGTCGACACTTTGGGAAAGTATCCAAATTACCAAAATATATATACAGATGCCTCGAAATCGACCATAGGCGTAGGAGCAGCTGTAGTAACTGATTCGCAGAAACCTCTATATAAACTTCCATCCTACACAAATATCCTCTTGGCAAAACTATTTGCTATATATCAAGCTTTAACACATATTAACGAAAGCAGCCACCACAACCCTTTCCGTGTCCTTACAGACTCCGTCAGTTCCTTACACCCAATACAAACGATTGATTCTAAACATCCTTTGGTTCATCTCAATAAGGAAGAACTCTACGTTGCCAGAGAACGAAACGATGATGTCATCTTAATATGGATCCCATCCCATATTGGTATTAGTGGAAATGAAGAAGCGGACAGATGTGCTCGTAATTCCACTACAGACGAAAGTACGGTATCGATTTCAAAGGTGGTTAGTTCGTTTCTGAAGTGCATATTAAATAGGAAAATGATCGCTTTGTGGCAATCTCAGTGCAAGTGACTCAAAACTTCGTGAAATTAAACCTCTATATAAAAAGTGGTTTCCTTCTTCTAACAACAGACAACACAAAGTGATTATTTCACGTCTACGGTCTACGGTTGGGGCATACTAGACTAACTCACACTTACCTAATAAAACGTAAAGAATAACCAGTATGTGATCTCTGTAATGTAGACGTAACAGTGAAACATATCCTCACATAATGTCCTAAATACGATAATCAAAGAAAAAATTGTAAACTACCCAACACATTTGAAGCCTTATTTCAGGATAATAATTATGACAAACTAATGATATTTTTAAAATTGATTTATATATAATTCAGTGTATTATCTATTGTACCGTCGCTAATAACCTACTATGGTTGAAATAATGTCGAAATAAGAAAAAATTACATATATGAGTGTAGAAATCTAAATTCTACTAAATAAAGACAGAAAATATATTGGTAACCTAACATAGTTGTTGAAAACGAAGCATACAAAATACTCAAGATATATTTTGATTTTTCATCAAAATTGAGGATTAAAGAATAGTCGCGTAAGGAAAATTAGGCAAAATTGTTGATACAGAAAAACGAAAAACTATCAATGTACAATTTGAAGTAACACTCAAATTCCTACTGTTAATTTTTACATAAATTCTTACTTTGTCTTCACCCCATATTTCATAATTTATATATTCCGTATATATCATAAAATATGATTTCATTCTTCCCACATATTTAATATGTATTCAACCATACAAAACCCATTTCAAACTTCATTCCATATAAAAAACCACTAATAACTATATAACAATTTCTTTTGTCCACAAAACTACATGCATGGCTGAGTTTTCAACAGTCTTATGACGGTTTCATTCAAATCCCTATTCCCCATTGTCTACACATAACTCTCCTTGTTACCACCCACTTTGAACGACATATAAAATAGCCATAACAACCCATATTCATTCATTCCATCATATATTAAAAAACGTTGTTAGTCAAGTAACAAAAAAAGCATAAGATATAATGTCACATATTGTCATAAATTATTCATAGAACAGTAAAAAGATATGATTGCATCTTATAATAAACATTTGTGATAGTCTTAATTGTGACGCTAAATGAAGAAAATGTGAATATTACAAATATAAAGAAAAGTGCATGTAAACATCGATTTTCATTTAACATAACAACCAATTCATACATGTAGAAGCAGTCATTATCGTAATGTTACGAGTGGTCCTTCAGAGCTCATTAATTTTCAAGTGAATACGACGTTCCGCATTTCACTTTTCCATCATTAAAGAGGAAAACGCAAAACAACCAAATTAATTAGAATCACCATTATATCTAATTCGCAACTGATAATTATGCCAGAAAAATCCGTATCAACAGAATGTTGATCTGAATACTCATCATCGGGAAGATTTTCATCTACGTATCTAAATTGGATTTCTAAATCTGTAACATGACATTTATAAATTAATTAAGAAATAACTTTGTTGGCAACACACGGTATTTATATAGGAGCCAATTTAGCTGGAAAATTGTTGGACTTGGATGAAAGAACACAATTCTTTTTTCCATAATTAATGTAAAAGAAGTGTATTAGATAAGCTAAGTAATTAAAGTAATAACTGTAAATTGAAGATCTTGAATTTAACAATGTTTCTTGTGAGTAACCCGGTATACTACATATTTCAAAAATAACACAAGTTATTGTTTTAATTTACTTTTGAGTAACCCGGTATAGTGAATATTTTTGTTTAAAGTTAAATGGAACGGCAGAAATGCAAATAAATTTAATAACCAATTTACACGAGAAAGGTTTCTTTAAGATAGCAGAATTGAATTTCAAGACATATCAAACATTATCAAAGTTGTTATCTACTACAACTTTTTTCAAGGCTGAAACACAATGGGTAGACACATTTTTTATTGTCAACTATTATCGCAAATATAATTACCTCCACGTAACACCAAAAACTGACCAACCTAAAACATGCAATATCTTCCTGACGAAAATAATTATTGATTTGTACAAAGGTGACAATATGAAATTGAAACGTATTTCGAAGCAAATTTTATGTTAAAACTGTATCGTGAAATTGCGCCTATAAAAATTTTAAATCAAAAATTAAGTTAAATTAATCCAAAATTTTAATATAGGTTTCTCACACCACCTCAGCAATCAGCAAAAATATTATTAACTGGGCGCATTTGAAAAGGTCTCAGTTAAAGTACCATTGCCAATGGGGTGAAATCAAATAATAAAGGTTTCTGCAAATTATTTACTTTATATATCATAAAGTCTCACGTTGGGTACCATTTGAAAGGGCCTGACTAACCTTACCTACCCCGACTGGGGACTCTTCTTCAGGTAGCGGTATTCTGCTTCAGTTAAAGTATTCTTATAGCTTACACTGGGATGGAGTGAACTATGCAACCAGTTTTTTAAGCGATAATAAATTTGTCTTATACAAACATTTACCAAGTTAAAAACTGGAAAACGCTAAATTATATTTACTTTAACTTAATGAAACAAAATACTGAAAATATCTTAACGCGATGGGCCAAGTTTAATATACATTGCTGGGAATCAAATACTGACGGTCTCCTCAAATTCTATTTATTTATAAAGCAATAAGAGCAATAACATTGACCGCATATCCAGAATACAAGACGAATACGAACGCAATTATACAATAAAAAACTGCAATTCTAGATTTCTATTAAGTAATTGAGATTAAGACAAAGGATTTAACTTGGTGAGGTTGTGGAATGATTCAGATCTCAGCTAGGTCCTAGTAAATGGCGATGTGGTCCTTAAGAAGGGCCTCACGTTTTAGGAACCTGAAAACAGTTGGCACCCGTGATTTGCATCAAAATTTAGGTCATTTTGTACACAACAAATCTAAAGAACGCAGGGAAATTAAGTGTTGAAATTTTAACACAATATAACTTGGACCTTTGTCTTGGGGATCAGTGATGGTGTGATTTGGACAGTTTTTACAATTTGTGGTCACCAATCTGGACACCAAAACCTGATCTCCAAAAGGAAGCTTACAAAATTCAAGTCACATAACATTTTGGGGCAATGATTACTCAAATGATTCTTCATTCTATGATATATGTACTAAGAACAAAACAATTGAACGTGGTAGAGTTGCTCTAGCGATTTATGTAGCGATTGACGAAGTTGTTTTTGACATTATATCTTATGATTTTTTTCACATCAGTGGCATATGATGTTGTTAAGTACAGCTATGTCAATTAAATATGTTCTCTGATGATTTTTATCAAATAGAAAGAGATCTGGTCTATTGGGTTTCATATGATTGTCTGTGAGAAAGCTTCTATCCCAACATAAACTTCATTGCTCATTTATTATCCCCAATAATCACAGATTCAGCAATGTATGCCTCTTTCAAATTGATATAAGTGTTTTCATGGAGATCCAGCTGACTAAATAATTTTCAGATCAATTCATTAGATGATACCATTATTGAAACTACTTCCATCTTTTGTGCACCCCATATCTATACGTTATCTCAATAGCCAAGTCGGTATTTTTTGCCGTAGGACGTTTTTGTACCACCGCGTATAGTGCAAACTAATTCTAAAAAGAGATATTCATTAACTCACATGTCTTCGCAATGAATTCTTTCTTGATAAACAAGTGTTATCGAAAACCTTTGCTATTTATATAACGTTTGCGGTAATAAATTTCAGTTAATGGATTTTTTGTCAATGGATCTCATTTAATTTTCGTTGTCTACTTTGACCCTTTGACTTCACAAAAACAAAATAAAATGTGAAAGTATCATTGAAATTCCCTCAACAAAACCCGTCAGGCAGTATTTCATCCGATTTGTTTTTCAGAGACTCCTCTCCCTATCTCTTGTCGATAGAGGCCAGAGATTTCATTGTGCTGAAACGAGTGGTGCAGTTGAGTAATTGCCACTCTCATCTCACCACGGCCTTCTGCGACTATTCACGCATGAACCCTTGGAGGTGACATTTTAGGGAAGTGAGTGAATGAAGTGGTATGGCAAAAGTACATTAATTCAGGTTGGAAGGGAAGGGTATGTTGTCGATTACCGTAACGTGTCGGGTTATATGCTGTGATTAAAGACGCTGATGAGGTTCTAAAAACGAAATAAAAAGCTATCTCTCAATCTCCCCTATGTATGCTAGGGTAAGCGGTATTTACAAAAGGTGTGAAGAACAAAATCATGTTAAATTCTTTCAAACTTATTAAGTTAAAAACTTTGAACATAATCCTATTTATTATTGAAATCCTTTCTTATTTTAGCTTTCCCAAACCATATTTTTAAAAATTATACCAAAAATAGTAGAACTTTTTTTTCTTATCCTTCTTATTCGCACACATCAGTTTCATTTCCTTTCCTTCATGCCTTTCTATTGTGTTATCTGTTCATTTCATGTTTCACTTTGTCATTTCCTTCTCTTCGTTGCAGGTTCACCCTCATCTATTACAATTCATAATTTCCATTTCTTATCAGCTCAGATTCTGTGATGGATTTTCCCGTTCCATTTTTGCTTCCTCCTTAATTCTATTCTCAGTTATTTCATATTCCTTTAGTCAATCATGTTTCACATCCATTTTGGTTATTTTAAATTAGCACAAGTAATAGAATAATAAGAATAGTTGTCAAAAACACTCAAAATCAAACATGAAGGCTATTCGTTAATTCCAGTTCATACTTTTCATATCATACCAGCTCAGTTTCTCCTTTTGAATATTTTATAAGATTTCTTTCCCCTTTTTAATTTTGACCATTTTTGTTTTCTGCTCTATATTTCTTGGGTATTCAATTGTCCTGTTAGTAACTTCTTTTTGGTCGTTCTGCAATAGTCCAGTTAACAGAATAACGATTATACCTGTAAAAAACAATCAGAATAAAACATGAGGACCCTTATTCCGGGTCAAATTGAATCACAAACAGCGCCTTCTGACCTTCTGAACGTCATGCAATGCAACTTTTGGATATCTTTCTCTTATCGAAAACATGTTAGGCCTTGGTCGCTCCCAGCAAATTTGAACTTCAAAACTCTCTTAAAAGTTAGTAGTTTCTCTGGTATCAATAACTCGATGTTGTAGTAAGCTTCATTAAAATCATGTTTGTATAGTCCAGAAACTTTGACAGAACAAGAGGTAAACGCGTTAATTTATTTCCCAAAATCCGAAATATCTTTACCTTAAGAAACAAGACGATCTGCTTCTCTTTTTATGTAGCCTTCAACGCCATCAGGCGCACCTTTACCATAGCCACTTTCACTGTAGTGCCATCTCATAGTATCTGTCTGCAGTTTTTTAGAAAAATAAGCACCAAACAAAAGAAACATTTTTTGGTTGCGATATTGTGTTGTGGACCCGTCCCTTAAAGAATGTGTAGTATTTAAGACAGGCACAACTCATTTTATTCCTGTTATCGCTAGATATAAGTGACAACATATTGCAACTGGATCGTGTCTAAGATCGTCCGACTTAGTACAAAAAGAACAAAAAGAAGTCTCCTTATCAATCAGTCAATTACCACCTAATTATAGCTGGTCATACATTAACTAAAATTAAATTCAAAATGCTCCAAAATGAATGAAACAGCCATTAAAACTTTGATAGGAGAGGCAACAAAGCAAATATTAGACGAAGTTCAGAACTCCAAAAGGAAACTAAAACGAACCATTGATGCAATGAAAACCAATTTGTTATTAAAAATAGACGAACATAGAAAAGTTAAAATATATAGAAGAAGAAAAAAAATGGGAGGGCGACATTAGATGAATTAGAAAGAAACGCAAGATCAAAAAATATAGTCATCTTCGGTTTAATAAGGGACACCCATGAATTAAAAACTGAAAACATTTGTTCGGAAATTATAACGTTTTGAAAGTAGATATAAAACCAACTGATATCGGAAATATCTACCCTCTAGGAAATACTGAACCTTCTGTGATGAAAATTGAATTTCTTTCATACTAAAGAAAGAAAGCCTCATCCAAAAAGACGAGAAATCTCAAATGTACAGGAGTGTCAATTGCTAACGACCTAACACCAAAAGAACGAGAAGACCATAAGAACCTAAAACCCTATTCATCTCAATTTCGAAAAACTGGGGAATACTCAAGGTGTTTTATACGGCAAAATAAGTTGATTTTAGGAACTAACTTGTACACATTTGAAAAACTGGCGGAGGTCTCTGTTTCAGAAAAGCTTAAGTATACTAGTGCACCCAGGCACTCAGAGTCTAATGGAGGAGAAGACATCTGCGATACCGTCACCATCAGTAGTCCAAGAGGTAACTGAACATAAACGTAAACCTACCACACTAAATACAAAGGGTCGCAATCCAAAAAGTGATTAATATAATTTTGATTTTATAAACTTAGTTTTGTAGTTAATTTTAATTGTTTTAGTATTATTCTATTTTCATACTTGCCCTCAAATAATGAACCCTTATATCGAAAATTTTAAAATATAAAAATTATGAAGTTATGCTCTTCAGTTTTCCAACGGACCTAAAAGTTTTATCAATCAATAATGGTTTTAAAAACTTTAAAGTGATATATATATATATATATATATATATATATATATATATATATATATATATATATATATATATATCAATATTAGTTGTATATCAAAAAATATTGATGATTTTAAAGTTTTTCTGGATCGGCTTGGAATTTCATTTGATTGTATAGTTCTAACGGAGACCTGGCTGTGAATACCCTGTATATCATTGTTTCAATTTCAATAGTTAGTTTATTTAACAATTAAATAAAATACATTTAGATTATTTAATAACAAGAGATCCGAGTGTTATTGGTACGTGATTTTATCAAAATCCATAATAAATTACTCATCTTCGTCTTTCGAAATATAGGTTGATTTTTATTTAGACTTCGAGCTCGACTCGGTATTTTATGTTATAATAAATAATTCATGTTTGGCATTGCATTCTTACTAATGAAGGTACTTGTGAAAGTGTAAGTTTACATTGTTTTTTATAAGTAAATATCAAAACTACGAAAGGACTTTTAATCCACCATATGGCGATCGTGACCAAAAAGGCCTTAGCAAGAGTGATATATTAAAATGGGACAAACTGACTGGACACATCAGCAAGTAAAAGAAACAGAAGTGGTGAATTTCAACATTGTTCAAGAAAATGTGACTCAATTTCTGCAGACGTAAGAATTGTGGTTTATGTCCTAGTGATAGTCATTATCCTGAAATCTGGTATTTCACTGTGGAAGCCTCATTGCAGAATAATTAAAAGGAATATATGGAGGGACATAGTGAGATTCAGAACTATAGTTAGGTTGACTGTGAAAATATTTTGGGTAAGATTTTATTTTTGTAACAGACATTTATTATTTTATACTCATATTTTTCTAATATTTATCCATTTACTTACTTATATTGCTTTAGTGAGTATGAAATCTGTATTTTGTTTGTCGTCCTTATTTTTTGGCAATTTGGTATATTCAGTAGTGTCAGTGCGGTAAATGTCTTATTCATGGGAATAACTAATCATTAAATTGAATACTTTGAGGGAAGATATTAAAGGGCAAGCAAAAAGGGCTAGTAAAAAGATAATTCCAAAGGGGGAAAGTTCCAAGATAGATATGCGAAATAATCTAACCAAGTTTTTTAATGATTTTACGCTTTTACTGTACCACTTGAATGGAATAATTTAGATAATACTCAGAAATCAAGTTGTAATGTAAAATTTCAAATAATTAGTGATAAAGTGGATCGATCATTTCAGGATTCAAAATATGAAGTAAGAGTACCTGCCTCTTGCTTACAATTGATCGATATTAATATTTTGGTGGAAGACGGTGACGAATACCATACATCTGACAGTGACACGACAGACGCAACTAACAACATGCCTTTTACACCAGTAGAATTTTTCAATTTAGCCAGCAAAATTATCCCTACAGAGTATGATGGCTCACCGGATAAGCCTCAGACAAAATTATAAGTTTTCCACCTACTTATTATCTTAGTTGACCACGGTGCTAACGCGGTAGCGTTTGTAAAGACCAGGTTAACAGGGAAGGCTCGAACGTTGTTAACGAACGAAGCCACGATTGAACAAATAATTGAAACTTCAAGTAAAGGCATAAAAGGTGAACCTTCTGCATTAATAGTGGCCAAACTACATAAATTGAGACAAACTTTCAAGGATACAAGCAACTTTGCGACAGTAGTTGAACAGTTGGCTGAGAAACTTATAATCTCATATTTAGCAGACGAATGCAACCTGGTTTGGAAGCAAAATACACTACAGAAGCAACTGTTAAGACTCTGGGAACTTGTATCTACTTACTCTTTGATCCACTTTTCGGAGAGATTTAGAAACCCTAACACTTCGGAGTTGAATATCCTGCTCAAAGGACCAAATTTATGGTTAATCCATAATTAAAAGAGGTTCGATGTAATTCAAACTAATGAACTAGAAGCGGCAAATTCCAATAGGCACTATTTAGGGGAAATCAGGTTAAAATTAAAAACTATAATTACACTATATTATTTACTTGTTACACATACATAACTTGTACTTTGTAACACGCGATTACAGTACATTGAAAATAATTCAAAAACTACTTATTGGTTGTATCAAATCACCCACACAGGCAGTTACCGACAACTGGTTGAATGACAGTTGGGGAGGGGTCTATCACGAGCAAGGTTGCCAACCGCGACAAAGTCACAACTCACAAATGAAAATGAGAATGCAATCTAAACAGCAATTAATAGACCAACAAGAGTCATCTAAAAATTATATTCACAGTCTTGATGTGAAAATATTGAAGGAAAATAGTATAAAAATTGACTAGAATGACCATATGCATCCAACGGATGATTAAATCCTAAACAAAAAAATTAATGATATACTAAACAATAGTATACAGAAATCAACCAAAATTCATAGAATGAAAAATAATTTGCGCAAAAAGAAAAATGGGTTCCAAATTCGTTGATAAAACTTGTAAATGAAAAAAAGTATATACCACATATGGCAAAAAGAACCCAGTATAATTCCAATAAAAACGAGGTGCAGAAATATGATAAAATCAGCCAATAATTATTATTATAACAAACGAATAAAAGAAGAACAAAATATTTCAGAAAGGAACACCCTCAATGGAATAATGAAAATTGCAAAGATACACAATACTTCTGCTGTTAAGAGGGATGATAGTAAAATTGTAACAAACCCTCACGACATAGTGAAGAGATTCTACAATTTATTTATAAGGATTGGAAAAAAATTAGCAACAGATATTAAAAAAAGACCCAGATTACAAATACACAAAAAATATGAACCCTCGTTCTACCTATCCACAATCAAAAAATGATTTAGAAGTAAAAAAAACAATCAATAGTCTGAAAAATAAAACATCTCATGGCGAAATGGTGTAAAAACAGAACACTGATTTTATATATGTTCCCTTAACTCATTTTCTCTACAAGCATCTTTCACTATCGCAGTTGCAACACCAAAATTTGACTACTTCTTGTGACGAATTTTCATTGATTATTTTTAGATATTGCAGTTTTTGCACCATGAGACTCATATGGGCATGTATGATATACATACAAGTTCGGCTGTTATTCATAGTGGGCTGGAATGTCCAAAAAGGTCGAAATTCGCAAAATGTAGCATAAGAAATCTTCGACGTAGGATGGTTCTGCCTAAATTTTAGATACACATTATAAAGTGAATCATTTGAGTACTGTTTTTGTTTCTTAATTCTTCTTCTTGTGATTCCATCCCTTTTTCGTGGACACAGGTGACTATGCTCATCTTTAGACAAAATTGCTTTAACAATACTACTAATAAACACACTTTTTTCAGCAATTCTAGAAAGATATTTGGTACATATTTTCCAGGTATATATTCTATGAACTTTCTTTTTTCCATCTTACCTTTAATTTGCTTAAAGTTATTTTCTACTTGAGAAAAAATGCGTCACCAAATCCAAGTCTCTTTTTAATGTTCTTCGTAGCTTTAAATTTTCTGGCTTTTCTGGGCTTTCTTCACTATTATTCTTTGCAGTTTTTAATATGTTACACCGCTTCTTATATTTTCTTGCGCGCATTTCAGATTTTTTAATAAAGCATTCAATTGCTTGATCTTCTCATTTAATTTATTTCGGTTCTTTCTTTTAATTTTTCCTCTGTTATAAATTGCCTATCTCTTTCTAGCTCATTTGCCGTCTTCAGCAAATGAGCCAGAAACATGCGTGTCCGCGGTTACCATTCTGTTTCAGTAGCTCTTTTTCTTTTTGTGTGAATTACCCATTAATTTCTTTGTTGTTGTTGTTTACATATATATATATATATATATATATATATATATATATATATATATATATATATATATATATTGAAAAGTTTATTTTCTTGGGTTCCTAGGTTGTTTGAAATGATTAAAAACGATTATGTTTCACATTTTTCTATGAAAAATGGATATATATATATATATATATTTATATAAAATTTTGACGTTTCGCTTCTTCTTTGGAAGCATTTTCAAAAACAATACCATTGTAAAAATAAGAGACGATTAAAATATCAGCAGATAGATAAAAACATAACATTAGTAGGTTTCTTAAAAACATTAATAAAAACATAGCATTAAAATTGATGTACTCACCTTATCGTTCCGTTGATATTCTAAGGTGAGTACATCAATTTTAATGCTATGTTTTTATGTTTTTATTAATGTTTTTAAGAAACCTACTAATGTTATGTTTTTATCTATCTGCTGATATTTCAATCGTCTCTTATTTTTACAATGGTATTGTTTTTGAAAATGCTTCCAAAGAAGAAGCGAAACGTTAAAATTATATATATATATATATATATATATCCATTTTTCATAGAAAAATGTGAACCATAATCGTTTTTAATTATTTCGAACAACCTAGGAACCCAAGAAAATAAACTTTTCAACTTTTCAATATTATAAATAAATGGTTGAAGAAATTAAATGAATTTATATATATATATATATATATATGTATATATATATATATATATATATATATATATATATATATATATAATGGATATTTTTGTGGGGATGTGGCAATAAGACTCCAGAGTAAATTCTTTCAGATATTTATTCCCGAGCTTTCGAATGATTTTCATTCATTATCAAGGGATAAAATCAATAGCGAATTTTGGAATAGTTGTAAATTTTTATAATAAATTCTTTTAAACATAAATCAATGGAAAACTCAAAAAACAATATGACAATCATTGTCATATTGTTTTTTTTTTGAGTTTTTCATTGATTTATGTTTAAAAGAATTTATTATAAAAAATAACAACTATTCCAAAATTCGCTATTGATTTTATCCCTTGATAATGCATGAAAATCATTCGAAAGCTCGGGAATAAATATCTGAAAGAATTTACTCTGGAGTCTTATTGCCACATCCCCACAAAAATATCCATTACAAATAAGTTGGCAAATATCTTTCTTCAAATTATATATATATATATATATATATATATATATATACTATATTCTCTTATAGTAATTATAATATATACTATATTGTATTCTTTTATAGTTGCCCCTCGTTTGGGTGACAAATTATAATATATCTAATCCTTTAATTGTAATTTAATAGTTTATATATGAATTTAACGATATGAATATTATTAATTGTCGATGGTTTTCACAATTTGTGATTGTAGCTACACTATTGTGAACACACCTTTACCACTGAATATAACCTATTTGAATTTTGACAGCAGTTGTCAAATTAATATGCCCGTCTGAGATGAATATTAAATTTTGTACTTTGAAAGATAAATCAATACACAATCGACTTACTCACTCTTATCTCAGGGTGGGATCAAAGATTTTAAATAATAATTCAATGAATTCTCCAAATTGAGTATTACGCTATTCCAAATCTAGAGTAACTGATTGTTCAATATACTACAAGACACTTAAATTATCTTATGACACATATGATCTTACTGTCACTGGAAATTAACTAAATGTCACTTATTATATCGAATTTTCTATAGCATGAAAATTATCAAACACAATGAGAATAGATATGAAATGAGTACCAAAGTGAGTTGGAATTCAAATTTATATAATATATGATCAGATAACAAATTACAAAAAAATTATAACTTTTCAAAATATCATAGAACGAAAAACAAAGATAGAATTTTCTATCAACCTTAATACTAAAACAACCTATATTAGAAATCTACTAGCTAAATATTTTTATCAAAAGTTCAAAATGTCTGATTTTATATTTGATGTATATCAATGTCAAATACGCAAATTTCCGTGCAAATTGTCTATTCCAAAATTTTCTCCACTTGACGTTGAATTTTATATGAGTAACGTTACTGGATTTATATCAAACTTATTATCATTAGATGCATCTATTTTTTGAAATATATTTAAGAAAGGCCTATTAATTCTCGAGAAATAATGTAAATAAACTGGACAGGACTCACCAACTAGGTACTGGTTAACTCGTTCGTATTCTAAAACGTATTAAGAATTCAGCAACACTTTCTAAATTTATAATTTAGAAACCGGGAAACCACTTGCACTTTAACGATGTAATTCTTTTGTGAATTATACACGCACTGGCCTTACAATGCAAGATTTGATGATCTGATAATATTCATATAAACTACTATTATATTCTTAAATGAATTTGAGACAACTCTTATTTCGATGTTGTCTCGTGGGGATATCAAATTCAACTGCCTAAACTTTCTAGATAAATAAATCTCTTCTCCTTTGGTTACCAAAAATTCTTTTTTTTTTAAATACAAATTTATGTTTTCCTATAATAAAGAGATATTTTCATTATTTTATTATAATTGCAATTTTGCTAGCAGAGACATCTGTATTTTTGTTTTCAAATAGTTATAAAATATATCTATTATTAAGTATATTCTGCATTGATGTCATCCGAAATTGAAATGTCAAATTTTATTTGTATATTGAATCTTTCAAATTATTGATTATACAGTGTGTATCACAAGTATTACATACAAATATGCACATTTTTCCTTATTTCAATATTTTCTGTAAAATTCAGATAGAGGATCTGTAATAATATATATATATATATATATATATATATATATATATATATATATATAGTAAAGTCAATATTAATGTCACCGCATAAAACTTTCTTGCTCTTAACAGGCAGAGCGTCAAGTAAATTTAGAAGGTTCTCAAAAAAAGAATGAACATTTGATTTAGGTGGTCTGTAAATACAAATTATATATAAATCCATATTTTTGTTGTATATTATGGAAAATTCAAAAGTATTTTCTACTTGTAGAAAATGATATTCTAATACAGCCGAGAAGTCCTCGCCAGAAGATAAAATTAGGGTTCCACCGAGACCTGAATTACTCCTGTTTCTCCTGTGTTATCTACTATATAACTCAATATTTCTCAATAAAAACAGGTTCGTTTGGTTGTAGCCAGTGTTCAGTAATAGCAACTATCTGCGGAAACCTCAATTCCTTCAAAAATAAATACAAATCGTCCGTTTTATTGCGCATTGACTGAATATTAATTAGAACCATTCTTAATTTACTGTCCTTAAAACTAGTTCTATTCTAGTTCCTCTGGACACGTCCTATCAACTAAAAATTGTTTTTGGAAGAATAGTCAGTAAAGTAACGACTATTACACTCTCTAATTTTTTGTTGGTGAATTCTCCGTTCCGAGGTGATGTAAGTTTTGTATGTGGATAGATCTTCATCCACTTTAACTGAAATGCTTTAAAAATCGTGAAAGTTATAACAAATTGCCCTTAAAGCCATGGGATCAACGGGCAGACCCTCGGATGCTAAAAACACCTTTACACTCGTGGAAGTATAACCAGTGGCGGATCCAGGGGGGGGAGGTAAAGGGGGTAATTACCCCCCCCCCCCCAAGCCTCGTCGAAATATTCACAGTTTCAGTGCCGAATCAGCTTTGAAGTAAAAAAAATGCTGACATTTTCAAAATTCCCTAAGGCTAAGGTTGAGAGCCAGCACTCCACCGTGTTCGAACGCTAGCACCCCCTTCCACAAAATGCACTGTACATCTACATCTTATCCCTTCCCTGCACTTGAACTCGAATATTGTCGAGCCGACTCGTCAAAGGCATCAAATTGTCAGATAGATCGACGATCGACGGCGATTTACTTCTGTTGCATGTCGTCTGTAATTGGCGTAGTAAGCCGGGTAAGCGGTGGTGGGACGTATTATTTCTATCGTACCTATTTTGTTTTTGAAGGGTTTATCGTTCTTTCTGCTTGGTGTGGTGTGATCACTAAAAGAAAGAAAACTGGAATTTGTTATATAAAATTGATTTTCATTATATTTCTGGTCGTGAGATGTGGGACTACCAAACATTTTAATCAGCCTTATATGTATTCTGTCTGTTTTGATCATTACAGAAATGAAGACTGCTTTTTTTAATGTTTGTGATATGTAGAATTTTATTTTCTTGTTTTCACCATTTTTATTATGTTATAAGTACAGTTATAACTTATTTTTGTGATATGTTATTTTCATTATATGCAGGGTGTAATCTAGCTTCTTACATTCCTGTAAATGACGGGTGTAGATTACCATTTTGAAGCAAATTACAGTAGTCCGAAAATTCGAAAAGAAATCTGGAAAAACATAAAATTTGAATTTTAAAATTCGCCGAAATGCTAGGAATCGCTGTCCGCCAAACGCCGAACTTCAGTTGTCTCAGAGCCGTCATCCCGTCATTGGCTTCTTACAGCTCTATTCTAGTGAGCTGTGGTTAGGAGAACGGCGCTTCTCAACATTTCGGCGAATTTTAAAAACCAAATTCAATTTTTCCAGATTTTTTTCTTTGAATTTTTCAGCACGGTAATTCGTTTAAAAATGGTATCCTACATCCATCATATACGGGAGTGCAAGGGGTTGGATTACACTCTGTATATATATATACCATTAGAAATGTGTTTTTATTTTATTTTGATATGTACAGAATGTTATTTGTTTCATTTATTATTAATATGATGACCGAAAAAATATTAATTTTTTCAGTTCTTTTCATGTTGAGCAGATATTGTTGACTGGAAATATATTTCGATCTCATTTTTGTGGCATACCAACTATATTATTTGTTTTTATTATTTTCTATGTCTATTGGAAATATACTCAAATTTTACTTTTGTCAAATTTTATATCCATTACCCCCCCCTAAACAGTAACTTGGATCCGCCACTGAGTATAACCGGTATATGCTAACTTTGCATTTCCTATCTTATTCACAGTAACATAATATTCTTATTTATTTACACAAATTTCTAGTTCTATAACACTCACTATTTTCTTACTAACATCAACACATATTCGGGTCGATTCTGATTAACATTGCTATAGATTTTGTTACAGTAACCATATTGTTACATCTTATAACGAATAACAATATGGTAATCTCAGATCGTATTCTGCTTAGACTAAAATAGCAATATTGGTTATCAATTATGTTCGTAACAATATTGTTATCGCCATACGATAAATTTCGAATTTTAAAATTGACAACAATGTAATTATTCGCGTTCTGTGATCAAAAAGAAGATTGTGAGGTTAAATTTGACATTTTGAATAAACCGGCCGGTTGTGCGGTGGTATATTTTTATAATGGATAATAAAACAAGAAATAAAAAATCAACAAAATCCCAAATGGAGCTGTTAGTAAATTTTTTAGAAAAAAATAGCGTTATGACAACAGGTAAAATGCACCCTCAAAATATTTCAGAAATCGTAAACAAGTGGGATGAGCTTACAAATTTATTAAATAATATTGATAATGGTGCACGAAAGGATAAAAAACAATGGAAAACGGTAAATATATCTATTTATTCGAAATTCACTCTGGGGTAATAACTTAAATAAATTGTAGTTCTTATATGAATGGAAAAGCAAGACTAAAAAGAAAGCCAGAAATAATACTGATTCTATAAGGCAAACTGGAGGCGGGGAGTACATTTGTGACGAAATGAATAACATTGAAAATAGGTTATTAAAAGTTTATGCATGGGTTCATGTGGTTGGGTGCCCAGAAGCGCCCGTTGAAGTAGATCCGGACATAACCGAAAACATTAATGAAGTGCCATTTATAATAGAAGATATCGAAATGGGAACATATGATACAATACGTAAAGAAAACATTGAAATTATAATAGATGAAGTAATTACTCCAAATGAAAATATAACTCCAAGTACAAGTAACTCCACAGGTAAGTTTTTTAAATAAGATATAAATGATATAAATAGTCTCTATGTGACTATAGGTATAATTTTATTACAAATTAATAAATATTTTAGGAACAGTGCCACAAAAGAAAAAAAAAGAAAGGGAATGTCTCCGAACTTCAAAAGTCCGCTGAAGCATATTGTACGAGCTCTAATGAAATGGCTAGTGTGATGAAGGAAATGGCTTGTTGCAATGAAGGAAATGGCAGCAGCCTTTTACCAACTGTCTCACACTATAGATAATATTTCCACAAAATTTAATAAAGATGAGTGATGCCATTTTTATATAAATAGAGTTGGGGTACTAAAATTATAATTTTCTTGGTTTTCAACAATTATTTTTTAAAATGTTATTATTCATGTTTTTATTTTTGGAAAAAAATTTATTTACATTTTCTAATAATACTTAGTTTGTAGAGTTTTTATGTGATCTTTTCTTTTTTAATTTAGTTTTAAGTTTTTTAACCGTGCTTTTTTAAGAATGCTGTTTTATTTGTTTTTTAATAAAATATTGTTTTTGTTTGTAGATTTTTATTAAATAAAAAGTAAATAGTTATTTATTCATCTAGTGACTTTTCTACACATGAGTAAAAAATAGTACATTACACACGATCAGCATACAATTTTCTTCTACTAATAATTTAGAAGACTTTAACAAAATTGTTTACATCAAACTGTTTAACAGTAATTCATTATCTTCTTCGATAAATATATTGAACCATTTCTCTTCTATAATACCTTCCATCTTCCAGTTCATCTTGATCTACAAAGAAAAGATAAGAAAAATATTTACAATTTAATTTCTTTTTATACTTGCCATTAATTTCTACGTTCTGGTTAAAATTATTATCCCGATTATGTGGATCGTCATCATTACTATCCTCATCTTCATCAATTATATCCTCAACATTATATTTCTTGCATATATTATGCAAAACTGCACAAGAAGAAATAATGTAAGCTGCTACTGCATGTTTGTAGTGCAAAACTCTATCCTTTTTGAGGCATCTGAAACGTGATTTTAAGACTCCAAAACCCCTTTCAACAATATTTCTAGTTCTTCTGTGTAATATATTGTAATAGTCCTCTAGAGTATCAAGGAGAGCATCAGGAATAGGGGTTAACATCCATGGCTGAATAGGATAGCCAGAGTCTCCAAGAAGGTAACAATCTCTTCTTCCTTCTCGATATTGTCTTCTTAAATGCCTCTGTATTGTTGAGGAATTCTAAATTGCTGCGTCGTGAGTAGCTCCAGGTTAACGAGCATTAATATTTGTTATAATTAGATTTGCATTAAAAATCTTTAATAAAATGTTTTATAAACAAATATTTATTATAAAGGTAGTTTGTACTTACAGCTTGAACATTTATGCTATGAAAGCCTTTTCTATTTATACATGCTGCCGCAGGTTGAACAGGATCCTCAATTTTAGGAGGCACTATTGCTACATGCGTACAATCACTCGCACCAATTATATTTGGAAAATTATAATTCATAAATCTATAAATATCAGATTAAAACTTTATTAATGTAATTAGTTTAATATTTACCCTTGCTCAGTTTTTCTTACACCTTCATCTGTAGTTGGAAATTTTACATACCGGGGTAATAAATTATCAGTTATAATCCTGCTGATTTTATTGATTATTCGGCTTACAGCTGGTTGACTAAGCCCAAGATTTATATCATCTCCAATTGTTGCTTGGTAATTTCCTTGGCCAAAAAATAAAAGACTAGCAAAAACCTGAAAGGGAGTGAATTTATAAAACATGCATGTCTTTTTTTAATTTTTACACTTACTTGTAAATGAAAAGGAATTGTATCCCTCCTTCTTGCTTCTTCTACAAATGGAGTTAGCTCTTCTATTAGGTCAAGAGTAGCTCTCATATCTAAACGAAAGAGTTTCACAAATCTGTTCCGGGGCAGTTCAAAAGGATTACTAGTGTCCCTGATGTGCCTAAATGCTAGTCTCATAACTTCTCTAAAAATAGCAGTTTCGATAAAAATATAAGTATGGATTTAACTTAAATAACTTACCTGTTTGCTATATTTTCGTACTCATTTAAGAAATTCACATAAAAAAATAAGGGAAATGCCATTTTAACAATTTATCCACCTTGTTATAGGAAATAACAAGTACAAAAACTACCTTGCAAATATAGCAAGGTTTTTAGCAAGATCTATTAATAAATGGCAGATGACATTGCTTGAAATCGACGATTAGAATACGATATTTTTCAAATCTCGCTATGATAGCCATATCTTTTAAATAACCATATTGCTAGTGCAAACAGAATCGACCCGATTGTCTACTGAAGGAGTTGTAACAAGTGCAAGCAGGTGTCGGCGGATTTTACTTGCGAATTTAAACGGAGGCAATACATTTTTTTAGCGTTAAAATAAAAATATCAACTAAGACGCAGTACAGTGTTAAGGATTAAAAACTATTCAACAAAAGCTGGTAAAATTTTTACTGTTTAGCTTTGTTTTGCTTTAAAATAATAATACATTACCGGCATAAGGTAAGAGGCACGCAACGGAGAGGAGATTCCGCAACATTAAAATAATTTATTTCTTAGTAAAAATATTGAACATTTTTTAATAACCGTATATTTTCATTAAATATTATTTTTTTAACGAAAATATTTTGCCGATACAACAAAAGTTTCCTTTTGGTGAGAATAACCCTATTGCGATTGCATGACATAACTAAGGTTTTCTGAAAGAAGAATCACAGTTCTTCCAATATTCACAAAACCAAATGTTTGGCTTATGTAGCCCGTAAGACGGAACTGCAAATCTGTAAGGTTGTAATGGTAAGGTTTCTAGTCCACAACATACACATATAAATTCAAATTGCTTGAGTTTTCAAAGAGTGACGAGATGAAATAACAGCGTTAAGACTTTTAATTTCGAAATAAGAGGGAAAAATCAAAGTTGAAGCACGGTATTGTCAAAATAAGAAGAATGTATATTTTGTTATGTTGCTTCATTGTACACTTTGATAACATTATATTGTGTGACTCAAAAAAGCAATTGATAAAAAAAATTTAGGAGTCAATTTAGGAATATTATGAACAGGTCAATATAATTCTGTAAATTATCCTACATATTCTGAATAAAGTCAAGTTAACGAATAAAAGAATTCAGCGCGTCATCGGTGAGACAGAGCCACATCTTTGTCAAAATGTCATTAAAAATTTCATGGAAAGAGCAAGGACCTGTGGTCAGGTCCGCTTGGGTCATAGCCGGGTTATTTGATTCCATAAATATCGGAACATGTCTACTTTACAATGCATCACATGTTAAAAAAATGCTTCTTATTTTTAATTTAAATCGCGCACTTTTATTCGGTTACCCATTATAATCCAGCAGTTGGCATGACGATCATTTAATTTACGGATTCTCCTTCGCGCCTAGTCTTCAGTAACCTTGTAATTAAACCTTCATCATGTTATATTTTTTTGTTTTTTGTGAAGTTGTCGAGATAGTCCACGTGTCTTGGTACAAATTAGTTCCCGTTGTAATTCGTCAAACTTAATGTTGCGGTCCTCGTGGCAGGACGAATCAGCACAAACTAAATTTTATGACACCACACATAAATTATTCCTTGTTAATTCTCCTTTCTCTTTTCCTTCAAAACATATAAAATTAGGAGAAAGAAAAGAATCGGGTATCCCCAGAAGACTAATTGAAACACTTAATTCTTTCCTTTTATTACTAGTTTTCCTATTATTCTTTCCGGAAAATTTAATCAACTCAGGGACCAACATAAATTGTGAATTCTTGAACCACCACAAGTGCGGATTAACAAGTCCGGGGGGATGCTGAGAGTCCTTCGTTTTTTGACTGATGAACTTTTAGGTCTGTAACTAATAGCAAGAACATTTCCATGCGAATGGGAATATAAATAACAAAGAATAGCCCTATTTTGGAAACTATTTATAAATTTTCCATAAGAATATACGTGACAAATGCTATACGAGTATTTGGAACGATATTATATCTTGAAATGCTGGAAAGTAGTCCTAAATAATAAAACCTGGAAAATCAATCATCAAAGTCTTGTTTTATAAACGTATATCGCTTCTTTCAGTGATATTTAAAATGCATAGGAAAATATTACTCGAAAGACTAAAATTCATAATTGGAGACAAACCCATATATTTACAGTAACCTGATAGATCAAGTACATAAAGTTACTACCTTAATTAAATAAACACTATAGGAGGAAAAAAGTGTTCAGCAGTGCTTCTGCGTGATTGATAATTATACAAAGTGTCTCAAATCACTAATTAAATTAAATCGGTTTAGGAATTAGAACTTGGCAAAATTTACGGATTCTGATTTATTTGAAATATTAAATGGCCGAAATTGATTTAGCCAGGGTCTAACTCTCACACCGTAATGATTGTATAAACCAATAATGATTTAAGGAAGTTAGTTACAACTAATTGAAACATTAAAAAAATAGTGCAAAATATGTACAAAATGTTCCATATTTATTCTTGGCAATAATACAAACTATTATTTGTTGCTTCTCTAACTTTTTGCGAGATTTCTTGATCAATACCTTGGCATTCGGCGATAATTCTTTTGCGAAGCTGATTAGTTATAGAGTTTAAGTAACGTCGTACTTTAGTAGCATACTGAGGCGGGGCTCCATCTTGCTGGAATATCACATGTTGTGGAAATTCTTGAGGGGTATTTAAAGTAATATCATTTATTGCTACAGTTACCTGTGTCTCCAACATATTTAAGTTAGTTTCACGATCTAAATTTCCATCAATGAATATTGTATCGACAATGTAGTTACCTAGTATGCCTGCCCAAACGTTGACTTTTTCGGGAATTGCATATCACCTTTCCGAAATAGTCCCAGACACTACGTGTATTTGGCAAACATTTGGTATTCAGACTTATTTGCGCAGCGTGTGGGAAGTTAACTTTGGCAAATATTCGTCGATCGTAATTTTCCCGGCGCTGGTCGGTAAACTAGCACGAAGTAAAGGACGCCGTAGTGCGGCGTAGTAGTAAACTACGTGTACCTTCGGCAATGCTACCACACGCTTCGGCATAGTAGAGGAGTTAAGCGGATAGTTTTTTGTTTCAATTTAGCGGTGATTATACAGTAAACGTATTATTGTATGCAGTGCCGCCGCGCCGTGACGAGAGGTACGTTTCTACAAAATGGAGTGGACGAATGAATCAACGTTGGAGTTTTTGGGGTTGTTCGAAAATGAACCTGTGATTTGGAATCAAAGGATTCCAGACCATAAAAACAGAAATAAGGTGGCAGATGCCTGGATCAATATCCAAAGGCAGTTAAGTGTCGATTGTTCGGTTGACGAATTAAAGAAAAAAAAAGGAATCTCTGATGGCAATGTTACGCCAGTTATTAAACAAAGTAAAAGCTAGTTTGAAATCGGGTGCTGACAGGCATGATGTATTCAATCCTTCGTGGTTTGCCTAACAATGGCCAATTTCTTGCAGCCCGTCTATTCTGCAAGGGACACTATAAATACAGAGGTAAGCACGTCGACAGTTTTAAAGTTTGCTACAAATGGGATAACCTTTAATTTAACTTACAATGTATGTGTGTAACTACTTAACTATGTTTGTTCGGGTAAAAGCTTACAATATGGAAGCGGATACCTTTACCCGATTGCAGTGGAGTAGCCAAAAAATTTATTAGGTGGGATTAGATTTTGAAATTAAACCATACATGCAGTAAAGGAGTAAATCCCATCATTAATTTAATAAAAATTTGAGCTTCAATAGAAAAGTGCTCTCGGACATGTCATTTGAATTTTTGATTGACCAACATTTTGATGTGCCCCATTCATATATTTTTTGCCGAGTTAAAGTATTGGAATCCTTAACATTTCATCAACAAACATTATTGAAGTTATAGTTGTGATGTATTAATTAAAATCTCTGGTTGGTCGCAGATTTTGACATTATTTGGTTTAAATGTAGAAACATAATAATACATTTTTAAACCCAATGTAGAATTACATGTGACTTTAATCTTAGACACTGTATATCTATTTATATATTTACATTTAAATTTTGCAGTTAAATAATAAAAAAAATAGGTCTGTTTGTTACTAATACAGACAAATTTAAAATTAAAGAATATGTAAGTAGGTAGTGTGCTTTATAAAGAATGTTTAGAATTTTACGCGGAATCGAAATCTTGAATATAAAAAGTAGGCTAGGTTTTAAAGAATTTCTTCATTAATTTTGAATTTTGAGCAATATGTATAGTAATTAAGCATATGCGTCCTGTCACGGTAGTTTACCAACTGTGGAAAAATATTCCGCATATATTTCTCGGATTTGTTTTGGTTGAGCTCCCGATTTTCTTGAAATATTTCCAAGTGTCAACAAAGAAGACACATTATCTTGTCTCCACATTCCCGGCACTATTTGTCCATCGTCGTCACTATCAAAGGTACCTGGAGGCGTGTATCGTGACGATGAAGTTCTACTTTTTTTGAGAAATTATGCAATAATGAGCAAGTCATAACCACATTGTAGGCTTTTTGAGGATTAAGCAACATGGGTTTTCTAAGTACCCAGAATATGGACGACATTATTCCAAACACGTTTTCGACAACACGACGAGCGCGTGAAAGGCGGTAGTTAAAGTGTCTCTCTTCACTACCTTTTTTGTGAGTTCCTGGATAAGGCTTCATTACATAATGACTTAAACTGAAAAGCATCGTCAGCTACTATCACATAAGGTACAGGTGATGAGCCCAATCGGCCCAGTAAAAACAAAATGGCGGCATGTCAAATTTGAAAAAAACCTATTTCCTTTGTTTTTCATTTGACGCAAATAAGTTACTGAGCTTTTTCATAGACCTTAACACGTTCTACAACTTTTGTGTCTAACAAGAAATCGTACATTAAAACATTTATTTAAGAAAATTCACAAATTTACCAGAATTTTTTTTATTTCTTTGTTTTTGATTTGATGCCAGAATGTTACTTTGGTTTTTTGTAGATCTCAAAACATTCTATTACTTTTGTATCTAATTTTTCATTTTGGGTTTGATGCAAACATATTACTGAAATAAGCCTGTCCAATTGGTCTTGTGCCATTAGTATTTTTTTGAATAAAGATGTATTTCAAAAAACGCACATAAGAAAAACAATAGTTAGCATCCACGAGAGTCATCAACACGATACTAAATATGCCTTTATAATTTATAAACTCTGATCCACTATGAATTGGTGACGATAATATGACATGTTTGCCATCTACTGACCCGAGGCAGTTCGAAAAATTTCATGTATTATTGTATTCATTTGACAAATTGGACCATTCTTCCACGGTTTGTGGTATTAAAATTTTCTTGTTCATTGATACACGGAGTATATATTTTCTTGCCAAAAGGTTGCTCTCACTCCCTCAATACAACGATGTATTACACATAATTTCAGATTTATTGTTTCTGGGACTTTCCATAAACTCAATGTGGTAAAAAGAGAGTGCCGACCTCGACATATGTCTCTCTCTAACACATTAAGCTCTTATTTGAAGACCTCGGAACAATAATTCTAGAATTACGTCTAATATATCGTTGTATTGGGGGAGCGAGAGATACCTTTTGGCAAGATAATATACAATGTATCTCATTTCAAAAATAGTATGTTTGTGTTATACAACAAAAGAGCAAAACTTCAGTACATATTATTTTTTTAGGCTGATGAAGAAGATGCTTTAAATAATAATGACCAGCAAGAAATAGGACAGTTCCCAGTTTCGCCGCCGCCATCGCCAGCGTCGTCGTTCCAGCCACCAGCACGTAAAACGAATAGATCTCGGCCGATGCAGATGCCAACAAAAGCAATAGGGTGTCACTTAATGCAAGCCGTATATGTAATGCAAAAAGTGACGAATAAATCAGCAAAAGACGATTGTTCTCTGTATGGCGAGCTTCTTGCAACAAGGCTAAGGGCGTTAGATTAATTTAACAGGGAGATTTTAATGCACGCAATAGACAATTTGGTTTTTGAAACCACTATGAAAATTGTAAGGGGTATTATTTCTTCATCCACAAGCTATTCACAGCTATCCAACTCAGTCTTTCGCCCTACTTCGGAATAGGAAGCATTATTATCAACAGCCTCCTATTGGATTATCTCATCCTTAATAGTCAAAGTCGATTGTCATTCCTTCTGAGAATTATACGCCGCAGATGTCACCCGCTAGTTCTAATAACAGCTTAAGTACCACGACTCATCAACCATCAGAGTATCAGCAAACTGCTGTTGGATTATCTTATTATATACCCTTTTTGGCGTGATAAACAAGTCTACACTATACTTGTGAAGTCAGGTTCGGACTAAGTTCAGCGGTGCATGCAGCAATTTTTTGGTAAATATAACTGTTTTCTGTTATGAATGCAACAATTGACCTTTTTGAACATTTTTATAGATACCAAGTCCTCTTGTGACATCCCCATCAAATTAACGGCTAAGAGATACGGGCAATTTTATGTCGCACTGCACACCTATTGACGCAGTCACATTTTTTTGAATGTACGATTACAGGAAGCACCCTGTATTATTTGTAAATTACTTTGACATTGTTAATACTACTTTTAATATTTACTAATGAAATTTTACTAAAAACGAACACACCTAATTTAACAAAAGTAAAAATACGATAATAACACGAACAACCAAAAAAAGTAAATCAGCATAAAACAACACGCTTTTAATGTGAATCATTTTTGTACCATTTTCATGAAAAAGTATTATTCTAGGTAGGCGGCTTTCATCCCACTTTAGAATCATTTCTGAAAATTTGTCATCTGTCTACACTTATCAAGGTAAGAAATTGTCACATTATTTATTTTAAATTCAAAAATGGAATAATTCACCTTTAATGAATGTGCGGATATGCAATTGGTGTTTGAAATGGCAGACGGAAATTCTAGCCTAGCTAGAAGACTTTATTCGGAACGATATCCAAATTGAAGGTTCACTAACAGGAAAACGTTTGAACGCATAGATCGGAGTTTACGAGAATCAGGTACCTTTAGCTTAACGCAGTAATTTTATAAAATGGTTTTTACAATGGATAATTACATTGTAGGATCATTTTTACCGATGAAAGGTGGCGAAGGGAGTATAAGAGACGTGCGTACTCCAGTAATTGAACAAAACATACTAGATGATGTTGATAATGAACCTAAAAGCAGTTATGAAACCTTTCGGCACAATTTATTATTTCAACATCAAACGTACATAGAATTCTTCAGGAGCAACTATTGCATCCATTTCATGTACAAAATTTCATGCTTTGTCACCAGATAATTATCCTCCTACGCTTAATTATGCCAACTGGTTTTTGGGTAAACAACGGGAAGACCGACATTTCTTTGAAAATGTACTATTCACAGATGAAACCGGTTTTACCAGGGATGGCATAATTAATTCCCATTATCTACATCTGTGAGATGATGAAAATCCTCGCGACCTAATTAATACTAAACACCAACAAAGGTTTATGATCAACTTATGGGCAGGTATTATAGGCAAACGCTTAATTGGTATACAAACGTATATCCTCAATTATCGTTTAAACGGACAGTCTTATTTACATTTTTTGGAGGATATTCTACCAATTTGATTAGATGATGTACATTTACAATGTACATGTACGTGGTTTATGCACTTCAGTCGTGCCCATTTAAACAATATTTTCCAGATAGGTGGATTGGACGGGGTGGACCATTTTTATAACCAGGACGTTCGCCAGATATCATGCGATTTTTATCTTTGGGTTTATCTTAAAAATTCAGTCTATAGTACACCTGTAAATACAAGATATGAATTAAAAGACAGGATACGTTTTCACTGCGAAAACATCAGAAATAATCCTGGAATGTTATTCCAAGTACAAAGATCTAACGGTAGAAGACTGAGGAAATGTATGGATGATTTAAGAGGAGCCCATATTGAACATTTGTTGTAATTTTATGTAAACCGTTTTGACTTTTTTAATATTTTTAATTGTTTGGTTACTTGTTTTTTCCAAATCTGTTAATGGAATGTAGTTATTAATTTTTCAGGGCTTTGTTATTTCTACTTTTGTTAAATTAATGTTCGCTTTCATTAATGTTTTCTATACATAAACAATGTGAAAGTTCATTTTTATGAATGTAGACTGCGATTTATAAATAATTTACCAATAATACAGGATACTTCCCATTATCGTTAATAAAAAAAAATGTGCGTAAGCAATGTAACATAAAATTGCCCGTATCTCTTGAACTATTAATTTTAGTGAGATGTCATAAGAGGACTTGCTATCTCTAAAAATGTTCGAAAAAATCAATTGTTGCATTAATAACTGAAAAAAAGTTATATTTACCAAAAATTTTCCGCATCCACCATTGAACATAGTCCGTACCTGAGCTCAAAAGTATATTGTAGACTTGTTTATCACGCCAAAAAGTGTGCAATCATCGTGTTTATCAACATTTAACATTTTACTAATTTCCAATCACCCATTTGATAATTAATAATAAAAAAACATTTTTAATTCGTAACTTTAGAGTCCTATAGTTCGTTAACGATGGGCGTAAAGAAAAATTTTATATGAAATACCATCATTAATATTTAGTCTCTTTATCATCTCCCAAGTTTTTGGTACGGAATTCTTGGAAATTAATTGATAAAACCGATATTAAAGAAACCAAAATAAAATTACCTAGTTAACTACATATATGTATTACATAAAATCAATGAGTTAAAATAAATGATTTTTATCGGGAATTATAAACATGGTGCTTTGATAATAAATTTTCAACATTTGGCATCAATTCAGTAAGGATAAATCTTAAATCTCCTCGGTTAATTAAGTCCAGTTTACTTGTTTTTTTTTGTTAAATGATTGGCAACAGCGCTGAAACTTCTTTTTACCACATATAAAGACGGAAATGCGATTAAAAACTTTTTCGTGATACTCCATAGTATGGGATAAATAACAGGTATAACTTTTTGTAGCTAGATTAGCTGATATTAGTTTTTTAACTGCACCTTACGTTCTTTGTTAGTACTTCAGTACCTCTAGGAATATAATATTTGCTTCTTCAACGTCACCATATGGATTGATTATCCATTATGGTATTAGCGTAATAAAAACATCCTGAAACCCTATTTCAAAATATGTATAGGTGGTATTTTAATGTTGAACGTAAGATAAAATATCATCTTCCTGGAAAGTTACCTATGACAAATTGGAAAATTCGGCCCGTCCAATGTTTTGTTTCATTAGTTTAATTCTGAGGAAGACATGCAGATATTATAGACTTTATTATTTTGATTAAATTGTAACTGCAAGTTAACCGCATCAACTTTACTGAATAAATCTGTTAAAAAGGCAATGGCTAATTTTCATCTTATTAAATTTCGATTTAAAGTTGCATCTTTAACATCCAAAAATAACAGTGACGAAAAAAATAAAACATAAGCCTTACGAAACCCAGCGTACTTTATTGTGGGAAAGCAATTGATTTTAAGTTTTCGTTATTTTCTTCATACAACTGAGCAAATTGTCGAGTATTCAAAACGAATTCGAGTTACTGCGTGACCCACTGAAATGAGATCGACTGTCGCACACACGCCCCTTTACATTTCCCAAACTCCAAATTCTTTTTTTCGCTCCTTAGGACCCCTTGTTGGTCGTCGTCGACTAATGCGGATCATCACATTAGGCAATGATTGTATCTCGTTTTTGATAAATTTACTATTCACTTTCTCATTTTTCTATGAGTTCTAACTATTCGTTTTTTCACAGTCGCTAGCATATTATATCAACTCAAATATTTATTTTACGTGAACTCTATTATTTTAATTGTTCAGTTTCTATAAGGCTCAATCACTTCACTATTCTCGCCTATCAATATAAAATGTTTGTGCTGATGTATTCTGTTCCTTGATATCAAAATGGTAATTTAGTAGCTGAAACATTTTTGTTGTACAACATTTAACCCTACAACAATTGAATGTTGAAATCGAGAAACTGGGAACAAAGCTTCACCCTATTTCATTCAACAATTTCCTCTTTTTGGTTCTATGATGTTAAGTTTGTCACACAAACGACCCAACAAATCGCCCGAAAATAAACGCAGATAAAATGAAACGCATTCGGTCTTTTCCACTACATGAAATCCCTCAAAGTCGCAAGCTACACATGTTCTCTCGTTTCCCTTGGGTCAAAGGCGCACTGTGCCATTTGTCGAAGGATTTTCGGATTTGCAGTGCATCGAAGACAGGTATTTACCTTAGTATAATATATGGAACACAATAAATATTGTCACTTTTTCACATTATTGAAGAATCATGAAGTGCATTTTTATTTACAGGAATATCTAAAACGATCATGAACGAATTACTAAACATTAGTCAGAAACATTTTCAAACTACTTTAAATCATTGTTCACAGTACATACGAGTACATGAGAAATTGGATTTTAAATTTTCATGAAATCAGTTTCTTTTTTAACGGTTTTTTCACAAATGAAGGACAATTTAGATCAGTCTTTATTTCAGGTTTTCCAAATTTTCAATGAAAATAACACTTTAATCTACTGTAAATAAATGGAATCTTATTAATGATATACATGATTTGGAATATCACCAAGAATAAATTGTATAGTTATAGAGGAAGAGCCAGCGACGGATTCAGTTATCATTTCAAAAGTCATTAAAAGTTACTCAATCAATCTCTAGCACCTACTCAACAATAGAAGTCACTTTTAGCAAGCCATGGCCGCGGTAAGCAACCTGAAAATTCTAAAGAGGGTATAGGAAAAATGAATAAATTTTGTCATAGTATCAGTTATGAAATTTCAGGAGATTATTCTTAATATCATGCGAAATACATACATAAATCGCCAGAACATTTTCGTCCCTCCTAATTGTTAACAGAATGCTATAAATATTTATGAAAAATAGTCTAATTTCTGTTATTTCATAAGTCTTGAAATTTGTACATAATAAAGAAAATATGTATAAACAGAGCGCAAATTGGGCATAACGGACTCCATTAAAGGTGGATTTTAAATTTTATATTCCTTGTTAAATTAATCGAAAATTGATGTTTGATTTTATTTACCTGGTCCTGTGACAGTGATATTCTCTAAATAACTCGAAAGGTCACTTAGTAAATATTACGCGTTTGTCGACTGTACTACTCTCAGTATATTTCACTTTTCCAATTTGAAAATCAGACAAAAGTGCACTCTCAAGATTTTTAGAGAAATGCAATCATGATACACCAAATTCAGTAAATGTTGTGATGGATTCCTTCTATTACATACAATGAAAGATGTACCCAAAACTTTTGGTAGAACACCAAAAATAGTATGACCCAATCAAGAAACACCGATTGATTTCGTAACAGAGTTGAGAAACCTTCAGCAACGAACGAAATGGCTTCATTTATAAATAAACGGGGTCCGGTGCACTTCGCGACCCTCCGAATTTTGGAGTGATTTTTTTTTACTAGAAAGCCCTATTGTTATAGAACATTTTAAGAGAAAAAAATGCTTGGATTATGCACTTTTGAAAGAGAAAATCGCAATTGAAAGTACTAAAAAACCGCCATTTTTTTAAAAAATTTGACATTTATGTCTAGATTTCAGATAGTCACAAATTTTAGGAGGAGAAGGAAATGTACAACGTTGCCAGTTCTCAATTCCGTGACTCGTGACGGCTTGGAAATAATTTACACAAGATTTAATTATCTTCATGATCTAAAATATATTGAAACTGTACTTTATTGGACGTTTTATGTATGCTCCACAGGTACTAACTTAGTTCGTATATTTTATGTGGTTGGGATAAATATAAAAACTATGTATATGTTTGTGATTGTTAAAAATTAACGTTAAATGTTCTGATAAGTATAAATATTCTTTTTATAACGAAGGTATTGTTGATACTTAAAGGTGGATTGTTTTATTCAATTTTAGTCAGATTTTATATTTATATTGGTATTATTTTATATTTGACAAATGTTCAATTGAATAAATTGACAAATATAATTTGATTTGTGCTATAGAGCACTCAAGCGAACTGTCATTTAATTTTAAACAAGACATCTGTGGGTCATACCATAGACAAACCAAATATGGTTATTTCTTTATGGGTCGTACACAGCTGTAGAGTGCATTGTACACAACGCTTGTTCAAAACCCTTTAACACGAATTGTAATCATTTTTACAATAGCTAATCGTGAAAATGCCTGCTTTTTGTTGTGTTGAGGGATGTGGAAAACGTGGGGAAAAAGACAACGTGAAGTTTTTTCGAATACCCTCGGTTACAAACGCGCATTTTCAAAATCTGTCGATAGCTGTTCACTCAATTGGGTATATATTCGTAATAGTATACCTATTTGAGCACGTATTATTTCATAATAATGTGGATAATCATTTGAGTTATTGAAGATCGGATTTCCGTTTGAAATAGTAAAGCAGATTGATATCGCGAGCGAAGCGAGCGCGCCGGTTCGACGTTTCGCGATTCGCGCGCGCGAATTGCGAAACGTCGAACCGGCGCGCATTTTCAAAATCTGTCGATAGCTGTTCACTCAATTGGGTATATATTCGTAATAGTATACCTATTTGAACACGTATTATTTCATAACAATGTGGATAATCATTTGAGTTATTGAAGATCGGATTTCTGTTTGAAATAGTAAAGTAGATTGATATTCATATATCTATTGCTACACAAAATTAATTCAACTGAAAGAAAATAAATACCATTTGACAACGCCGCTAAAAATCACATGATGACAGAAAAGTCTCCTAATTTGTGACCCTGGCTGCCTAGACATAAAATGTCAGTGTCTAATTTATAACCTATAAGTGTCAAGTGAAAATAATGATGCCTAAGAATATTTTTTTATAATTGGCAAAATTAAAGTGTTTTCTTCCGGTTTTTTTTTGTGAAACAGACTTATATTTAGTTCAAGATAATAACCTTAACAATTTAAATTGAAAATATTTATCGTAAAACAGCATTAACTAGTGTTGAAAAAGTACCATTTTTCGAACTAAATTCGTGATTTTTAAAGTAATTACTGAATGATCCAGCGAAATGTTTGTTCTAATCTACTTTATTTAAGGTAAGCTATCAAACAAAATTAAAATTAACATAAAATTCGGAGGGTCGCGAAGTGCACCGGAACCAATAAACGGTTTTAAAGATTGAAACTTACTTCTCCGCATCTGTGAGATGCCCTGAACAATATTCTATCATAAACTTGGTCATTTGCATACACTTCGGGGGATGTATCGTGTTGCAATCAGTGTTTGATTCCAATAATAAATTTAGGTCGACCTTTAAATTGTCGAAATTCCGTTGACCATAATTTCATTGGTGCCGGTAAAAATTATTCTAGTTTTTAAAATTTTGCAAACCAAATTTGTATCCAACTGATTTCAATAAACAAATATACTTAAGTAAAAACTTCTGAGGTTCCGGTGAACTATAGGGAGACACGAATTTTTGACTGATTTTGCGAAATATCAATAGTACTCACCTATTTTGAAGATTATCCGTCGAAAAATTTGCGGGTTATACACAATTTACAGAGAAAAATCCAAAAAAAGATTTTTTTTCGTCACGTAAACCATCACTTTTGGATTGAATATTTTATACAAAAAACAGTTTAAATGTATCGCACTGTACAGGAAAGTGATCAACAATATATATTCTCACAAATTATAATAAAATTTCAGTTAGTTTGCTGATAGTATTATTCAAATTAACACTTTTATAAATATATATAATTGTAAGACAACAAATTTGTATGTGAATAATTTTAATGACAGAATTGACAGATACCTTTTTGTGAAACGTAATGCGTAACCAAAACCATAAATCTAAATATGAAGTCTCTAACATTTTCTTTTCATCATTCAGTGCGAATGAGAACATTTTAAATTTGTTAGGTCATTATAAAAAATAAAATTGTTTGAACCATTTAATTATAAATTAATATCACGTTTGGTTCTCTTTATTTTATACTTTATAATATACCAATATACCATGAAACCCAAACTTGAACATTTATATCAGTAGGGGTGCGTTCACAAACCAACGTCTTGAGTGTAAGAGTTATACTTAGGTACAAAGTGACCGTTCATTAAACATTTAAAATATATCTCACACTCTGTAATACAGCGTTCATAAACGCACCACGGGAATCGCCGAAAGTGTACTCTTAGTTACCCGCTCAAGATCGAGGAAATTATTACCCTGACATGCGTAATTCGTATTACACAAATGTTCTTGTTTATAGAGGTTAATGCGTCAGTAATTGTTATTCTGTGGGTTGAGGTTAGCTATAAGTTTCCATCAGCAGAATATTTTCAAATTCCATTGGTAATAATGTTAAAGGTTGAAACACTCCACAATCCCTGTTTTCCGCAACCAACGTAAAATAATTTCAATGACAAAATCAAATTTGGACAGTGTCGACCTACAAATAGGTAGGGCGCGCGCTCTAATCGTTCAAGTTGGTTTCTCCCTAGGTTTCTACCCGGCGTTTGACTGACATGTTACCCTGTCAGAGTTCTCTCCTCACCTCGCCAATATATTATGAATGCAGTCTAGCGTATATATACAGATATGCAACCAACAAAACAGAATATGATACTTTGTAGCATGGTTGCCAGCTGTAATTGACTACTTGAGAATCATGGTATTTTTTACATTATTATTAAGATGCGAAATCAAATATCATTCAAGAAGGGGAAGGGAATATAATCATTGGATTCATCCTATTAGGTTATTCAAGAAGGGGAAGGGTGAATCCAATGATTATATTCCCTTCCCCTTCTTGAATAACCTGATGTGCGCGTTACAAAGTATTGGATATTTTTCATGAAGGGGAAGGATGGATGCAATGATTATATTTCATTGTCCTTCTTCAAATACTCAATATAAATATATCATCATATATAAATGTGTTTATAATTTCATTTATTTTCTTGAGTTTAGGTTAAATTCATTCAATCAAGATATATTTTAATCAAATATTTGATTTCGCATCTTGATAATAATGTAAAAAATACCATGATTCTCAAGTAGTCGATTACAGCTGGCAACCATGCTACAAAGTATCGTATTTTGTTTTGTTGGTTGCATATCTGTATATATACGCTAGACTGCTAGAGTGCATTCATATTATAATTTGTGAGAATATGTATTGTTGATCACTTTCCTGTACAGTGCGATACATTTAAACTGTTTTTTTGTATAAAATATTCAATCCAAAAGTGATGGTTTACGTGACGAAAAAAAATCTTTTTTTGGATTTTTCTCTGTAAATTGTGTATAACCCGCAAATTTTTCGACGGATAATCTTCAAAATAGGTGAGTACTATTGATTTTTCGCAAAATCAGTCAAAAATTCGTGTCTCCCTATAGTTCACCGAACCCACTTCTGAAACTACCTTTTAATAACAAAAACAATAACTGTTACTTTACAATATGTTTATACTAGAAACACACAATCATCCACAGGTCTGTCATTCACCCTTAATTGAAACTAAAACAAATAAATTATTTTACATTTACCAGAAATATATAAAGAAATTAAAATGAGGAAAAACTATGAACATCTTATCTGTTGGCGATGAAGACAAGTAATCAAATTATAAATTTACTTAGCTTGTGAAATTGATAGCACCTCTGTAACAATTTCTCATACATCTAATAAACCATTCTCCATTTTTCCTGTTGCGCTGGTCAACACTGAATTTCCATGAATACTTTTATTAACTTCATGGGTGGGACATGCTTTACAACACCTCACGTGTCTTAAAACATTTTAAAATCATTAAGTTTTTGAGTACTTCAAAAAGTGACAATAATGTCATTCATTTTTTTTTATATAGACTCATTTTTTCTAATAATAATATTAGGCACGTTTTTTTATGCATCGGTAGATCCACCAATCCACCAACTACGTTTTCATATTCATTGGTGGATTTCAGATTGAAGAAAGGACGCGTTCATTTATTACTGTTGCATCAACCAAAATAGCAAACCATTCCACCGCTGTTTCAAGGTGGTGGATAAAGTTGGTGGATAAAGTTGGTGGATTAGAAAATGACAGCTTAACCTCAGAAAATGTGCATATTAGTTCATCTTCGAAACTATCAGATGAACTGCTACTCTGAGATCTGGAGGCTAAAATAACTACAACACTTTTCAAGTATTTTCATTCGTTTTGTTAATTTCTGCTAATAACAACAATTAATTTGAAAATCGATTGTCAGTTGTCAGATATAATGATGTAAATAACAACAACTGCGTTTTTATGTGCCATTGGTGACTCCAGCATGTCGGTGCAGCAGAGACTGACGTCAGTCAACCAATGGTGAATATATGATGTAAAAAAAACGTGCCTATTCTTAAAAGTTTTTTATTCATAATTTGGCAGATGTCAAAAACAAAACTCAAACGAGGTTAGACCATCGACCTCTTCACAAATGTCACGATCACAATCAGTACCAAAAACTATATAACTTCCAAAACACTGGAACGACTCGTTCTCCAACATATCGTGCTAACAAACCGAAATTTTCCCAAAAGTAACCAAGAACGTAGTATATCTGGATTTATAGGACCCGCTGTACTCGCTATAGTCAGCTGAAAATCAATAGGGTACATCTGTGAGGCACCTTGAAATATATGCAATGATAAAATTGGTCACTTGTATACACTCCGGAGTCTGTATCGTACTATCAACCCGAAATTTCTCTAAAAAGGACCAAAAATGTAGCACTTCAGGTACCAAAACACCCGTGGTACTAGCTCTGGTAAGCTAAGCTTCATTCATAAGACGTCTTGAATAACATTCAATCATAAAAATCAATTTTATACACTATGGAGCTTAGACTAGGAAAGAGAGGGGACTCGTAACGCTGTCAACTATTGTGATACCAATGCCAACCAAGTCATAAACTTCATTATCGTTATATGATTTTTCTAAAGGACTAAATTTTTCATTTTATAAATTAATCTTCATACATGGGAAATTTAAAAATAAAACTATATTGATTTATTTAACTTATATCAAAATTGCAGGGCATTAGTAATTATGATCTTTTGGGGTTAGGAATTCCAAGAAACTGAACAATAAATTCGTTAATTTTCAATGAAAAAGTTTCGTAATGTCTTTTCTACTAACATAATTGAATTTATTATGAAATACGTTTTAACTCACTAGTGAGGTTTTATGATTAAAAGCCTATTTTTTAAGATATAAAGAAAAAAGTAGCTACCAAAAAAATAAGTTAGGGATAACTTACCTATGAAACGAAATTTCAGGTTCTTTCTTTCTGCTAGAACTCTTACACTGGTAAGTACAATAATTAACCATCTTAACTAAATCAAAAGTCCACTTTAAAATCACTTTACTTACGACCACCCCTGTAAGTAGTCAAAAACACACAGTCGGCAATCAATGTAAGACGTCTATTACGCACGGTAAAGCAAAACGCACGGCTGTAAAGTAAATCGCACGGCTTCCATAGCAACCACTTAGCAACTGTCAGTTGACGTAGCCATCTTATTCAAAATGTATTACTCACATATTTGAAGTTGAATTTTATTCTATATATAAATGGCAGATAACATTTATTAGATATGAGATTGCATTAACTACTAAGAGTTATTTGGAATTATATGATAATTGATTCCGTTTCATTCAATACGCATCTTTTAGCTGTCTGAATGTATCTCATATTAGTGAACAATAGTATATTATACACTAAGCGATTAAAGTGGCCTATTTAATACCACGGGTGGTGTTTGATTCCTGAGGGAAGTAATCTACCTAAGGGATTGATGTCACTTTAGTCGAGAGGTGTATACGCTATTTTATGCAATTGCGGTAATTCTACATACATTTTTAATAAAAATAAATACTACTATGACGGACTTTTACGAAACTTGGCTGGGCATCGAGGATGAACTTCTAAGATGCTTGGCTGGGCATCGAAGATCGACTTTTATAAAAGTTGGCTGGGCATCGAGGATGTACGTTTTTACTTGTACTTTAAATACCTTAATAATATTATAATCACAAGTACAAGTGGGTCGTAGGTAAAGTATAGTACGTAACTCGTATTGTAACGCATTTTACGCACTCACGCAATTACGCACACGCCGCTACGCGGCTTCGTGCGTAAATTTTCCGTTCGTGCGTAGAATGCTTCTTACAACACACGTTACGTAATATACTATTAATCGATCAATAATCGCAAAAAACTCTCTGGTGTTCACTATAGCGTTGTCCACCAAAAAATGGCGACAGTTTTAAAATAGAAATTCAAACTGATAACACAGCTTGTATAGAGAGTTTAATACTCACTTAGGCGAAATTCGCGTTTTTTTGATTAATCGCAAAAAAGTTGAAATGATTTTAACTATTTTGCGATTTTTTGTAATTACTATCATTTATAGTGTCATTTTTTGATGGTTTGTGCAGATTATAAATTTATTCTTGAGAGATATTAGGTTTGTGTACCTACTACACTATAATATCTTTGTAAATGATTGTTGTAATGACAAGCATCCATGACTGTTTTCTTTTTATAAAAATTGCTTAAACACAAACAAATAATAATAAAAATGCTAGGTTATGTTATTTCTCTTGATTTGTGACAAACGATACTCATAAAAATCGCAGAATAGTTAAAATTTCCCGCCGCGAATATTTTTAAATCTGGATTTGACACATTATGTCAAAAAAACCCGAATTTCGCCTAAGTGAGTATTAAGCTTTACGCGTCCCCTCTCTTTCCTAGTCTAAGCTATGGAGGCTGTATCGTGGTAACAAACTGATAATTCTCCAAAAATGACAAAAATTTGGTACTTCAAGTACAATAGCACTCGTTGTACTGGTTTTAGAGAGCTGAGTATAAACACGGTTCATTTTTGAGACGCCCTGAATATTATCTAATCATAAAATTCGTCACTTGTATATACTCCTGAGGCTGTATCGTGCTAACAAACAAATTTCTCAAAAAATGACATAAATGTCGTACTTAAAGTACTATAGCACCTGCTGTACTGGTTCTGGTGAACTTAAAATCTATAGGGTTCATCTGTGAGATATTCTGATATAGTTGGTGACTTGTTGCACTCCGGAGGCAGTATCGTGCTAACAAACTGAAATTTCTCAAAAAATTACAAAAATGTCGTACTCCGAGTACCATAGCACTCGCTGTACTGGCTCTGGTGAGCTTAAAATCAATAAGGTTCATCTGTGAGATGTCCTGACCAATATTCAATCATCAAATTGGTGACTTGTTGCACTGCGGAGGCTGTATCGTGCTAAGAAGACATGTAACGAAAAGTGGCCGACGACGAGCTAACTAGGGGTCCTATAAATCGAGATATACTACATTTTTGGTTACTTTTGGGGAAATTTCGATTTGTTAGCACGATACATCCCCCGAAGTGTAGTGGCTAATTTCATTATAGAATATTGTTCAGGGCATCTCACAGATACGGAAAAGTAAGTTTTAATCTTTGAAGTCGTTTATTTTCGTGTTGTTCTTGATGGAAAACGTTAAAATAACTCAATAATTTTTTTCAAAATTCCAACTTTTTAGGGGTAAACCAATATTGGTGAAAGTGGAAATAATTTTCATGCGGCGGAACGCATTTATAATGAGAGGGGTATCTCTCATTATAAATGCGCCCTATATCGAGGACTTATTTGAGGGAGCTATTTCATAAGTTTCAACAAACAGATAGTGTTTATGATGCCAAACGATCGGGTCGACCAAATATTGGTATTGATGAACAAATTGATATAGTTGTAGAAATTGTAGTAAACCCTTCTTCTTCCACAGCCCAAATAGCATCTATCCGTGGAGTTAGTCATGGTACAGTACACTGCTGGGTGTTGACTAAAGACAAATTTCATCCATTCTGTGAAAATATGTGCACTAAAATTCTCCATCAGCCAGATTTCTTCCTTAATGAAAATGTTAATACTCAAAATGTGAGGTATGGGAGTGACATGAATCCTCACATGTTTCGTGAAAAACATACACAGTTCCCATTAAAAGTAAATATCTATGCAAGTATTTTGAGATGCCATATAGTCGGGACTCTTTTTTTGAATTCTAATTTAACCGGTGAAGTATATATGGAGATGTTAGAAAACGCAATTGAACAATGTAAGGCAATTTCCCCTTACACATTTTATCAAGTGCGACAAGAATTTAATAATAGGATGTGTTACTGCCAGGAAGTAGATGGAGCAGATTTTGAACAATTATTATAAGACATGTTCTCAAATCTTTATGAAATATAAACGAAACTCAAACATCGTAAATTAAAAAAAAATGGCATGATTGAATAGGTCTTCTAGATACCTTTCAAACGAGGTGTCACTTGCCATAAGGTCCCATTTAGTATTATTGATTTCAATTGCCTAGTGACGTCACCGATGCCTATTACGTCACCTGTTACTACTAGTAGAGAAGCTTACAGTAGTTCATCTTCACGGTCCAAATTCCATAAGTCTAAGTATCAATGTTTAAAACAAAAGACGGGGGGGGAAGGGGAGGGGACTTTTGAGAAGCACTGTATAGATAATTTCAAATGAACATTTCGATATAGGTTTCCCAATTCTTAACTTACTTTGCCGTGCTTTTCTTGCGTCTACCATTTCGAATTTTCCATTTTTATTTTTATTTGTACTTAAACTTCCCACTTCCAGGACATCGATTATAACTCAATTGTACGTCTTATCGGTACTGAGCAATTAAAACCCTAAGTTCATTATTAATATTTTGAAAATAAATAGGTGAAATTATAATTGCGCAGGTTCTTCTCCAACTGAACTTAAATTTGAAGACAACAAACCCAGTTCTCAGGGCTTTGTTATCGGATGGAAGTTAGATTAAGAATTATTATATTGATGGGAGAAAAATAACAGGCGCCAACAATTTTCTTTCCTAAAACAAAATTAGAAAAAATTGAAATTTAAAAATCAGCTAACTTTCAACTGATGTTATCTGCCTATAAAAAATGCTATGATACACAGATGTCAAGGTATTTTTTTGTATCTGTGTGATAAATAAACCTTTCAAGATAAAAACTATCAATATATAATGATACCCAAAATAATGAATTAGTCACAAAGAGGTTAGTAAAATAAATTATAAAATTATACGAGTAGGTGAAGCCTATCAATTTAACAGTTTACACTACTTTTCGAGGATTCTTCTATTTAACATTATTTTTCTTATGATGGTGACTCCATCATCCGGGAACTGAATAAGCCGGGTATACTCCGGGTGTATTCCAGAAGATGTCTTAGTTAAGGATCTGTATTAAGCCCAGAAACTGGATTTGTCAAGGAACTTAATTAGCCCAGGAACTGTATTATTCAAGGAACTGAATTAGCCCCGGAAATCTCTTAGCCCAGGAACTGTATTATTCCAGGGAAATGAATTAGCCCAGGAAGTCTCTTAGCCCAGGAACTGTATTATTCCAGGGAAATGAATAATGTATAGGTGTTTTATCTTTCAATTTTGTGAATAATGTATTAACAGTTTTGATAGGATTATAAGCCTGGGTTGTAGACTTTGTTCCCTAAGTTCATTCAGGGAATTGGCCTTGTTCTGTATATTGTTTAACAATGATGTATAGCCACCTGGAGTTTCATTAAAATGGTCAATTGAATCTTCATTGTCTCAAGAAGACTCGCCTCCTTCGACGATGGATTCTCTTCAGCCTGTGACAGTTCATCAAGAAATACGGCCTGTAAGTAAAAGTTCTGATCCTTCTCGTCCCGTAGTAGTAGCCATCACATCTGACAAACATGCTATAGCCGTATGTAAATCAAACAGCTTTTCGTGTGATAAATCATTTCAGTTTACAAAAGATTCACACAATTACACTAACTTTTCGCTGGACCCGATGACTCCTCCTACGGTCAGATTAACACACGAGTCCTCTACTGGAGGCAATCGTTATATTATGTCTAGATCAAGAGAACCGGCTATTTTATCATCTCTCAAGTTATTCCTCGCCTATCTACATGACCAACCATCGTATGTATGTTTTGAAGGTTATACTTCCACAAGTGTAAATGTGTTTTTAGAATCCGAGGGTCTGCCCGTTGATCTCATAGCTTTAAGGGCAATATATTATAACGTTCACGATTTTTATGACATAAGCTCAGTTGAAGTGGATGAAGATCTATCTACCTACAGATCTTACATCGCCTCGGAACGTGGAATTCACCAACAAAAAATTAGAGAGTGTAATAGCCGTTCCTTTACTGCTTATTCTTCCAAGAAAAATTCTCAGTTGATAGGACGTGTCCAGTGGAACTAGAATCCTCACTCAATTTCAAGGACAGTAAATTAAGAATGGTTCTAATTAATATTCAGTCAATACGCAATAAAACGGACGAGTTGTATTTGTTTTTGGAGGAATTGGGGTTCTCGCGGATAGTTGCTATTACTGAGGACTGGCTACAAGCAAACGAACCTGTTTTTATTGAAAAGTATCGAGTTATTAGTAGATGTGACAGGAGTAATTCAGCTCACGGTGGAACCCTCATTTTATCTTCTGGCGAGGACTTATCGGCTGTATTAAAATATGATTTTCTACTAGTAGATAATACTTTTGAATTTTCCATAATATACAACAAAAATATGGATTTATATATAATTTGTATTTACAGACCACCTAAATCAAATGTTCATTCTTTTTTTGAGAACTTTCTTAATTTACTTGACGATCTGCCTGTTAAGAGCAAGAAAGTTTTATGCGGTGACTTTAATATTGACTTTACTAATGATTCTTCCACTCAAATGTGTTTGGTGAATATTTTTGAGTCATTTGATCTGAATATGCACGTGGATTCAACAACTCGTACTACTAAAACAACTTCGTCAATTTTAGATTACATAGTTTCCGACTTCCTACCCCATGATGTGAATCACTTAGTAATTAACTCAGGTCTCTCTGACCATGAAGCAGTTTTCGCCGAATTTGTATTACCTCGTAAATCTCTAATGAAAAACACTCAGTTGGTGAGGATTTTCTCTCAACAAAGTTTCACCAAATTTCATAATTTATGTTTAGCAAATGATTGGATCAATCTTTCTGAAGATATTGACTCTAAATTTTTGGACTTTATTAATAAAATTATCTGGTGCTTTAATACATCATTTTATTTTCGCTCTTGTGAAACTAAACATCACAAATCATGGTCTACGAAAGGAATACGTACTATATCTAAGAATATGAGATCACTACACATTAAAATATTCACAGACAATCTTCACGTACTCAATTATATCAATAACTATGAAATATTGTACCGGAAAACTATCAAAGCTATTAAACAAAACTATTATAACAATCGCATCTCGAGCTAAAAATTCCACGAGAGAAACTTGGTCTGTTTTCAATGATTTAAGGAACAAAACACGTTCCTCAAACTTTATCGAACTTGACCCAGACGAACTTTTACGAATTATTTAATAAACGTTAGTAAGAATATTAGTTCTAAATTATCTCCAAGTCGTGATGCTCTTTCTTTCCTCGTTCCTTCTAAAAGAATCACTGATAGTTTCTTCCTTAGACCAATAGATAAATTTGAGTTAGTGCAAACCATACTCAGCATTCAATTGAGTTAGTGCCAACCATACTCAGCATTCAAAACAACACTTCCTGTGGCATTGATGGGTAATCAGCTAAGTTGTTTTTGAATATTCCAGATGCGGTGATTAACGTTTTATGTTCTCTAATCAATGAATCCTTTGAAAAAGGTCTCCTCCCTAACTGTTTAAAAACAGCTATAATTGTTCCCCTCCACAGGGGTAGCGAGAAACAGAATACTAGTAACTATCGTCCTATTGCCTAATTACCAATCTTATCGAAGATAATCCAAAGACTAATGAAAAACCGTCTTTACAAATATAAAATCTTGAAATCCCAACAATTCGGCTTCCTACCTAATAAATGTACTAATGACGCAATGTTGTCTGTTCTTAATGAGACATATACCTCTCTGAATAATAAACTTTTCACGGATTCGGTTTTTGTGACTTCGCAAAGGCCTTTGATTGTGTTGATCATGAAATTTTGATAAACAAACTAGAATATTATGGCATCCGTGGTATTCCTTTAAAATGGTTTGAATCTTACCTGGAATGTAGAAATCAACTGGTACGAGCAAATGGAAAATTTTGGAAAAATTTACCTGGTAGCAGTGGTGTACCCCAGGGTTCAGTTTTGGGTCCAATTCTTTTCTTGGTATTCATTAACGATGTCTCAGACTTACGAATTAATGGTAAAATCCCTTTAATTCCTTCTAGTTATTCGAAATGAGTTTTGCTATAAGAGTACAATACATGATAAGTTGTAGTGTGTATACTCGTACTTTGAAAACCTAATCTTTTACTAAATTCTTCAAACATGTTAGACTCGATCTGAGCAACTGGATCATGTATAATTTTAAACGATATTCCAAGACGTGGAATATATTGATTTATTACAGTTCTAATCATATTTTCTGATTCAATGTTCCCCCACCTAGTAACTGTACCCATTACTGTTAATACATAGGTGCACCCATCAGGAGATCCTACTAGGTTTATGTGAATATGTTGAAATCTACCTTCAGGAACGTTAAAGTCTCATACAGTAGATTAAGTGTGCTTAAAAACTGTTGCTTTTTGACATTGAACAGGTGATTTTGCCCAAAGCCGTGACAAGAAACATTAACTAGATTTATTTGAGGTATTAGGAATTAGAGGTCACTTAAGAAACCAACAATGAAATATAAATCTAGGGAGTTCTCCACTAATTAACATCCTTCTTGTGATAATTGTGAAGATCAGCAGATAATAGTTTTCCTTGGTTTCCTATATCATTCCACAGTTATACTGAGATTAAATGGGAGAAAGATATCCAGGATATCCCCATGGGGCTAATAATATCTAAGATTTAATATTTGTAAAATCATACCTTTCCTTTTTTCTATTCATATAGATTGAGTCAATCATTTCTTGGTCTGGCCAAAAATAATTATTATACATCAGGTAGGCATCAAACGGAATGTAACTTCTGTCATTCTGACGATGATATTTCCATTATACTCTGGAATTATTTAGAAGCAGTTAATTTCATTTATAACGATAACTTGAGCAGATTCCACAAAGCAAGGGTCGAAACCGTAAATTTAATTAAACAAGTGGTAAACAAACATCTAATCCAATCTAATCACACATCTATTGATGAAACCTAACCTCTTAGAGAAGTTCACTTTATCCGCTGTGGTGGCGTATGGCTTAGCAACAGATCCTAATAGTCCACAACATATATTGAATTATATTTTCATCAAAAAACGTATGAGATAATATAATAATTCAATTCCTGTTATGAGTAAATCCAATTTAAAACCGAAATTGAACATAATAATGTGAATCTACCTCCAAAACCAATCAAAAATCAGTTATTATTAGTTTGGCTGTGTAATAAACCTAGACCTTGTTATACACTCTTATGGTGACCCTATTGTAATACTTTGGCTCTCAAACGTGATAAATTTGACCCCTTCTATAGCGGGTGCGCTGTCACCAGTCTAACAAGTGCTGTCACCAACTCTTTTCTTAAATATGCAGCCGAGCGTGTAAAGCAAATCCAGTCCAATTTAGGCTGGAAACGCCTGGACTTAAAACGGTTTGATTTCCTTTACCAGGACAGGATTGTTCTCTCAGTTCGTCCTCGTATCCACTATGTATACATATTCTAGGGAAAATTTGGGGTAGGAATATGAATAAAGTATGGGGAAACCACAAAGTTCCATGAAAAAATATAATAAATTTATATATATATATATATATATATATATAATCACAATATCAGAACCAATTATTAAATTTCCCCACTATAAAAGTAACTTTTCACTAACAACAAACAAATATAACATCCCTCACCATGAAATAGAACAAAATTATTACCCACTTATAATTTAATATGTTTAACGTGTACGAGGGGCGTATGATTTAACCCTTATTTCGAAGTTCCCCTGCCTCGTTGCGAGAAATACTTATTTTGCTCTTAAAACAATACTATACAACTGTGGTTTCGAGTAATTGCACATTCAACAGAAAGTGAAATCAGAGTCGTTAAAAGGTATTCTGCTGATCTATGAGTAATAAATGTTTATCGACAATCCCGTTCAGTGCGTAAGTGCCGAGTTGCAAATTTTCAGGTCTTTGAATAACCTATAATGTTTATTTATTTTACTTAATATGAATGGAATTACCTAACCACGTCTGAAATAATTAGCTTTTATTTATCGTAGCAAAATTTCACTGGAAATGGGACTTCAAGGAGACAAAATCAAACACTGCAGGCCCGTGTTACTAGGTACAAATAAATCTCGGTTCAACCCTTGTTTATTTTCCATCTACGAGGTGGAAGCGAATTATGTGGCGTAAAACAATAATCAAATAAGTAGTGCCTAACTCCTGTCGGTTATATGCACCCTAAAGAAAGCGAAATGTTCCTACAATTTTGGAGAGGACCTTACTCTGTCATCACACACGATAAACTCATATCTTATATAACCAGCGGTGCCCAAATTGTGAGCCTGAACCTGCAGTACCTAATTGAAACCTGCCAACTTATCAATTCCCCGTGAGAGAATAAATAATAAAATAAATATACTGTTATAGCTTCTACCTTTGAATATAGTTATGTTGTAAATACCAAGTTTAGAACCAGCGTACAAAAATAAAAAGGAATAAATTTCTCATAAAGAAAAAAAAAATTAAATCTCAACTTGTTTAAAAACTTACCGCGTTGAAAACTCTCTTTCTCTGGTCTTCGATTACTATCTGTGTTCACTATCTTTCTAGAAACCGCGGGTAACGCTAGTAACCGGTATCGAGCTATGTTGAACTTCGAGTAGAGGGCGAGTTTTCCCGTTTTGTGTCACCGACGGGGGACAGTGTTCACCGTCAAGGATAGCTAAGTATCCCTTTCACACCCTGACACAACGGAGAAAAACTTCTTCCTCTGAAGCCGCTAACACCAAGAAAACTGATACCCGTTACCGTGACAGGGAAAGGATTTTCCCCTTCGCGTTTTTTGCCCGACACTCTCTGTTGCTCTTACTGCTCTGTATTTGGTTTTTACTATCCCCCCGAATTAGGTATGAGTTTTTCTTCGTTGAATTGCAAAAATCCATTTTTTGTTTCAAAGCGGCCTCAATTTTTCGTTATTAACTAGTTATTTACACAAGAATTATTTAATGTTGACCTAGTAAAATGTTTTATTTGTTTCAAAGCTGTTGTGGTTCTGCATCATTTTTCTAAACAAAAAGTGGTTCGCATTCCACTTTTTAATTATATTTGAAATAAAATATGTTTTACCGTGTGTTCTGAAAGTTACTAATTTAAATTTTTCTATTTGTTATTCGCGTTTATTACAGCTGATAGAGCTATGCAGTTATCAGATCCTGAATTAAGATAAACGAAGGAACAATAATTATTCTAAAATAATGATACACAAGATACCTTCAACAACAAAGAAGGGGAAATGGCCGACCCAAAAGAACAACAGAGCATGAGGATCGACGGTTATTGTTACTAGCCCTTACAGACAAGGTCAGTCACTAACGTTTTTTATGTGATTCACTGTAGTCAATTCTTTAACAGACTAATTGAATTTCCCTTTTACTTCTCTAATTGCGGATATGTTCAACGAAAATACTGGAAAATCAACATCTACTTTTTCCATTAGTAATTAAATAATCGATATCAATATAAATTTAATCAACATTCTAATTGATGGTGATGTAAAGCTCAATAAATAAAATTAATTATAATAGAATATTAGCTCAATTATTTTTTGCGCAGAAAGTCAAGAATATTGAAGTTATACAATCGAAAATTGATCAATAAAAGAAGTAAGAGAACAGCCAGAAATGAAAAAATCCGAAAAACATAAACAGTGTAATAAACTCTCCAATTATCAATCTACATGAATTTATTAATTTTGTTTTCAAATTCTGTATGTCAAAGATTTAGTCCTGTGTGATACTTTACAAATATCGTAAAACTTCAGATAAACAAAGTTGTCATTATAGGGTCATTAAGTTCTATTAAGTTTATTGGAAGACTTAATGACCGCGAGAGAGGATGGGCGTGGCAATTGCCTTCTTGATACGGGTACAATAAAATACTCTTCGGGCATGTCTTTCTACTACATCCGAAAGGATGTTTATCTGTCTACTACAATTGGTGTTTATATTCCAGTCCGGTAATTGCTTAATTGCTTCCATAACCATCGGCAGGTTCACTTTGTTGTTGATTTATTTTAAAGTTGTTGAGTATTATGTATTTCGAACATTAGAAGTTGGTGTCACAGCAACATTAGTACAGTGAATCTGCAATTTTAACTTATTATTGGACACATGAGAAAATGATGATGTATCATACAGGGGGTTAAGACTGAAAAAGAAATGCACTCAAAGGAGAAAAATTATTATCGACCCAGACTATCTATTGCAATGTACAATGAATGTAAAAGTGGAAAAAACATCTGGAGAGTGGAAAATGGGTTAAATAGTTTGAATGAAGGCTCGTTTGTGACTTCAGAATGGTCGAAAGAATAACCGCCAAACACAGCTGGGTAATTCCTAGTATATAGTAACTATACGACAAGGTTGAAAAGTGAGTCATTATTGGTGAGGTCCATTAAAGAACGAGAAGCGCAGCTTCGGGCATTTGATGGGTCCGAGACAATACACTTTTCTACCGTGGCTCATAGAACATTTTTTTCACTACTGACATTTTATTTTTTTATATATTAGTTTCCGAAACTCATAAAAATCGAATATAATATAAATATATAAATTTTCTTATTGAGAATGAGCGATTCTAGTAGTTGCAATCCTCCTAAAATTAGAGAACAGGCGCCGAAGTGAAACTATTGCCAAAAAAATCACAGGTATTATATGAGAAGGCCTAGATTGCATACAAAAATGGTGCTATGAGAAAAGACGTCAGGAAATGTATTGCTAGTTCATTTTTAAGAACTAGCTCAAATGAACAAGGCTTCAACTTTGTGTTCCAAATATTCGATGATAAAATCCGTCCTTAACATTAAAGAAAATATTCATATTACCAATTATTTTACACTTGTCGCCTTTTGGAAAACAGAAAATTCTTACGAACACAAAAAAGCATCTATTTTTTCGAGAGATTACATAACGGAATTTATTTTGGAAGCGCCAAATGAATTGTATTTGTCGAAAAAGGTAGATACTTATTTACTTACTTTTAGTTCATATGAAATATCTTACTCTTTTCTAAATAAAATTTGAATTATTTCTTTTCGTGAAAATTTTTTGCTCTAGTAAAAATCCAATGAAATCAGTTAATTTGAGGTCATTTGATTGAACACAACCAATCAGAACAACATTATACTAAAAACAGATCCCATGGGCTGTTTTCACTCTATCACGTTGCTATGGATACAATTTGATTGTTTATTTCGATTTTGACGTATCAAATATTTAATATTTCAAAATGTCACGATTTGGTCATAATACTGACGAGAATATTAATGAAATTATAGAAGCTCTGTACTTCTTTTCTATAATTATCAAAAAAATTTCTATCCGAATAACCCTCGAACATTGATAAATGCTCAAAAATCTTATAACAACTCTTTGAAGCTTGTTGCTTATAGGCAACAGACCTCCGCCTGCGGCGTCGGTCTGTTTCCAAGCAACAAGCTTTCGAAATCTGTTATAAAATTTTTTCGAACAATTATCAATGTCCTTGGGTTATTACTACTGAAAATTTTTTTCTCTAGTAAAAATCCAATGAAAGCAGTTAATTTGAGGTCATTTGATTGAACACAACCAATCAGAACAACATTATACTGGAAACAGATCCCATGGGCTGTTTTCACTCTATCATGGATACAATTTGATTATTTATTTCGATTTTGACGTTTCAAATATTTAATATTTCAAAATGTCACGATTTGGTCATAATACTGACGAGAATATCAATGAAATTCTTTTCTATAATTAGCAAAAAAAATTCTATCCGAATAACCCTCGAACATTGATGAATGCTCAAAAATTTTATAACACCTTTCTCAAGTTTGTTGCTTATAGGCAACAGACCTCCGCCTGCGGCGTCGGTCAATGTCCTTGAGTTATTACTACTGAAAATTAATTTGGCACAGAACCACAGAACTGCATCGGGAGTAGAATCTGACAGAACAAAGAGTGAGTTTATTTGGATGTGTCTACTTACCGATCCCAAGTTAAGGACCATTGATTAGTTTTTCGTAGTTTATTCCATTCTTCTGGTTAAAATCAAAATTGCTCAATCTCTGAATATATTTACAATGTCACTAAATTAAAAATAGTGTATTATACTAGAAGGGAGAGAAATGCGTTATTTTGGCAGAGGTGCAATTTGAAGCCCGAGGGCTACAATGCACCGAGTACAAAATAGCATCTCTCCAGATTGGTATATACTATTTTTTCCACGGTCTCATTATCTTAAAAACACATATTTTGACATTATGAAGTAAGTAGCACCAGAATTATTGTATTCGGATTTGAGCATTTATTTAGTGGTCGTTGAGTTATTGTCATAACAACAAAATAAACAAACAATAGTATATTGTAAAACATGTGTCACAATGACTCATTCTGTAGTACGAGTGCAGTTTGCGAAAAGAAACGAAAAAGGGTGAGTTACGCAAAGCACGAGTCCTACAAAATGTCATTGAGATAATCGTTTTACATACTATATTTTATAATGAACGTGCAAAAATGTTTCTCGTGAAAATATAATTGCAGCACTAGCAATTTTTGCGCTTCTTTATTTATGTTGGTGACCCTCCCATATAAAAGTGACAGTTGACAAAAGTTAAATTTTAAATTTGAATGTTCATTAAATTACCAATACATAGTTCGGAATTTATGCATATGGAACAAAATAGCGAATTATCATGCACTCCACCAGAATTTCGCAATATTACTGATACTGAATATAGTATTTATGTTTTGACTCGCTTCCATTTACTTTCATAATTCTGTCATTTGTTCTGTAGATGACAAAACATTAATGCTGAAAAATTAGAAATTGAAATACATACTATTGACATTACAAATCATGAGTAACCTTATAATTATATATTGTTTATATTTAATATTATTGTTTTTATTTGAATTATTGAATTTCTTCAAAATTTATAGAAAGTTTATCAAGTATCCACCGTCCAATGCCAGTTATAAATGTTAGTTTGTCGGCCGTAAGTTAAACAGTGCCTACAACTGTATAAAAATTTACCAAAAACGATGCTGAAATGGTGATTTTGTGACACTGTTTCCGATGTCACAAAGTAAATTTTGTATACGTGAATTATAAAAAAAGAATTCTCAAATTAAGGTGCTAGTTTGCAGAATGAATAATTGTGAGTCGGAAGAGATTGTGAAGGCTGCAAATATTGCAATAAGCAATTTGCTGCCTACGAAGTCAAGATCTTTATACGGTATAACCTACAATCGGTTCAAAAAGTGGTGCGCCGAGAAAAATGTTCAAGTATAGGTACAGCGAGAATGTTTTGTTGGCATACTTCAGTGAAAATGCAAAGAATGATCTTCCACATTATGGGCGCAATATTCTATGGTTAAGCCATGCTTGATAATTTACGACAACATAGATATAAGCAAATTCCCCAAGCTGATCGCATTTTTGGAAAGAACCGGTGACGGATATCAAGCGAAAAAATTTAAAATAGTGATAAAGGGTGAAATTTACCGTTTCCTATCAAGTGCATATGACAAAGAATTCTTAATGATTAAGGTAAGATTACTTTTGTTGTTGGGTAATTCAATTATTAAGTACTTTGATTTTTTATAGGTTGGATTAATTCTGGGGATTGCCGGAGCTTGTCGAACTGATGAACTACTCAATTTAACTGTATATGATATTATGGATGTAGGCTCTTCCTTGATTGTAAAAATTCCATACACTAAGACAAAGATTCCACGAACATTTGTGGTTACCGATATGGGAAATATGCTTGAATTTTTTCGAAAATACCTGTTCCTTCGTCCTCCCCAAGTCAAGCATAAACGCCTTTTTTGTACTACAAAGCAGGAAAATGTAGTTCGCAACCAGTTGGCAAGGATAGTATGGGAAAAAATTCGAGTGTAGCTTCGTATTTAAAATTACCTGATGCTGCATGTTATAGTGGTCACTGCTTACGAAGATCTTCAGAGACATTACTGGCAGATGCTGGTGTGGATATCACGACAATAAAGCGTCATGCTGGTTGGAAATCAACGACAGTCGCTGAGGGTTATGTCGAGAACTCCATTGAAAATAAGACCAAAACTGCTAATCAGGTTTTAGTAGGTACCACTAACAACGCAATCACAAAATCTGTAAATGTGAGCGAAAGTCATATCCCTTCTAATATTAATTTTGAAAATTGTACAAATGTACCATTTAATATAAATTAGTGTTTTTAAATGAAACTCAAGGTCTCCAGTTAATTCCACAATATAATACAAGTTATTAAAAATTCTAAAAAATTGACAATTGTTTCGATAAATCAATATTATCGAAACAATTGTCAATTTTTTAGAATTTTTAATAACTTGTATTATATTGTGGAATTAACTAGAGACCTTGAGTTTCATTTAAAAACACTAATATGAGCATATTCCACGAAGTAAGGGTCGAGACAGTCAATTTTAATATAAATGTCAATAAATAATTTGAATGTTATCTTTTTTTGCATGAAAAACGTTCTCCATAATGTAAACTCCCTTGGGAGCATTATAATCCCTTGAGAATAATCGACTTCTCCTGTTTTAATTTTGATGTCATAGAAACTGATTTCTACTTCCGACCGAGGAAAAACACATTAATGTCCTCCTGTATTTCTTTTATAGATTGCTGGTGATTGCCAAAAATAAATTTGAAAGAAATAATGAAAATAAAAATATTGTAATAAGCCAATAAGTTGAATATATTTTAAGCTGTTCTTCTGAATGGAATTGCCGGTGTCCGTAGAACAGATGAACTTCTACATATTAAATTTGAGGATGTGGATAGACGAGAAAATATGATTATATTTAATGGAAATAAAAGTAGAATTGGTACGTCGAAGAAATTTGTAATGGTAAATTCTTTGTGGATTAATATAGTAAAGAAATATATATCACTTAGACCCACGCCAAATAATGAGAAACTATTTATTGGAATAAGAAATTTAAAAGCTACAAAACAAAATATGGGTCATAAGTGGTGTTACGAAATAAGTAACATCTCTTCATTTGCATGCTTTACCATTAATGTATTCAAAAAAAAAAGTTTTTCAAAACCCATCTCATTTTATATCCAGTTTTATGAAAACCGTATGAATTTTTGCACTAAGTTCTTAAATAATGTATTAAGTGAGTGACGTTTACGATTTACCAAGTTACTCTCTACTTTTATAAATAATTTTTAAATTGTCATTCTCTAGAAAATATTTGACAACAATGTAAACTATTCAACAAAGAGTATATCTTATTAAGTGTTATGGTATTGGGGAAGTTTCGTACCAGTATGCAACTGCAAAACTTATGCATGACCGATTCTTTCACAATAATATTTTGTTTTCTGATGAAGCAACGTTTACAACAAACGGAGTCGTCTCTTCCCAAAATTGTCAATATTAGGATAGTGAAAACCCAATCTACAGGCTTAACTGTAATAGTCAATTTGCTAAAAAAGTTAATGTTTGGTGTGTGGTTTTACCGGATCGAATAATCGGACCGTTTTTTCTGGAAGATACATTAAATCTGGAGGTATATTTGTATTTGCTGAACAACTTAATACCTGAATTAGAAAATATTCCCATGGAGCAAAGGTGTAAAATGTAATTTCAACATGATGGATGTTCGTCACATTCGACTTTGCTAATTAGAGAATGGCTAGATGAATATTTTCCTGGAAGATGGATGGGACGTTATGGACTAATATTTTTTCCGCTCTGATCCCCCGATTTAACTATTTAAGACTTTTTTATTGGGCTACTCAAAACATAAAGTTTACGCAAATAATTTAAACCATAATATTGAAGACTTCAAACGAGCTATCACTGATGCCGTTAACGAAATTACCCCAAAAATGCTGCGAAATACTTACAAAGTATTTAGAAAGAGAATTGAGAAATGTTTTGAGTCTGGGAGTGGATATATTTAATAGATGTTTTTTGTTACTCAGTGTTTCTTACATTATTATTCTGTATTTTTATTTTTGATAGTGATTATAATTCTTGAATAGTAAACATTGCTGTCAAATATTTTAAAGTATGGCAGTTTGAAGTTTTTTTATTGATGCCTCATATTACCTATTTAAAGCACGCCTCAGCGTGTTCAAATCGAACTCTCAAACACGCGCGTTTTTTAAAGTCCTTATGGTAACAACAACAACTCGATAAACGTAAGTATGAAAAGTGCTATTCAACTCGTCAATGGATTACAATCATTTCCTGTCATCGAAAAACAGCATGTTCAACAATACATTTTCGATATCAATCGATCACTCTGATTATAATCGGTCTAAAATTATGATGCTATTGAAAACAATCGTAAATCGGAAGCATGTGATTGGTCGAAAAATTTAAATAAACTACCCTTTGTCTATGGGTTATGTGATGTGGGTGAATATTTTGCAATTGTATATTACATTTTTAGTTAACAGAACAGCTTCTATAAAATTGTACGTGATTAAACTAAATGAACCTGTGAAAAGTGTGAAATACTCGAGTGAAATGAACAAAAATAATGATGAGGTTATGTCACTATTGATTTATTTGATTTGTAAAATGACATGACAAATGACAACTGTTTTTGGTCGTTCAACAAACATCAGTCTGTTTTCAATTTCGATTATAAACAAAATCGGAATCAACATCGAATTATTGAATAGCACTATTGATAACTTTTTTATTAGTTTTCAAATTGTATATTTTCATTGTGAACCAATGTCTTATTTGGTTGTTTCTGCAAAATTTATTTATATATTCATATATACATTGTATCCTTTTAAATATAAATAAAGAAACTTTTTGATTATTGATCTGACAGCAGTACCTCGTAACGTCAAATAAAAATAAATACTATTTAGGATGGACTTTCACGAAACTTGGCTGGGCATCGAGGACGGACTTCCATTTTTTTGTAGTAATATTATAATAATATTTTATGATTTCGAAGTGCACTAATAAAAAAAATAGCGTAAAGTATTCGTGGATAACTAGTCTTTCAAACACTTGCTCTATTTAGAGCACGCCGTCGTGCTAGAAAAATCGCGCTTTATCCACTTATACTTTAATATACTAATAAAACCTGGCAGTTACTTTGACATCGTAAACGTCACTCACTAGATTAATACATTATTTTCGAACATAGTGCGAAAATTCATACGGTTTTCATAAAACTAGCTATAAAATGAGACGGGTTTTGGAAAACTTGAATCTCATTTCATACTATGGGGTTTCAGAACAAGCAAAACTTTTGATCAAGAATGACATTTTTCACTAAAACTAATATTTTAAAATGTTTCACCTATAGGATACCCCATCCACTGCAATAAATGAGAGAAATTTTTTTGTCTTCGGGTTAGGAAGCGTTATACAAAAATTTTTGCCCCTTATCTTCAATATGAGCTTTTTCCATTCTTTATAGTTCATTACTTCTACATGCTCGCGCTATCCCAAAAATTAAAGCAACCTAAAATAAAAAAATCTTATATTTAATACTAAATTGAAAATTTCCTATTTCTAAATTCTTACCATCGTAGATTAGTATAGGCTTGCAACAAAATTTCCGAAATTTGTAATTTCTGCAGTTCTTAGTATTTTTTGGCACGATAAATATCTGATTGACGCTTTCAAAAGGCCCACAATTTTACATATTGGGATATATCTATAGTATTATTAATATGCAATGTATATTTCAACATAGAATAAGTTGACCATAAAGTCGAATATTACCATTTCTTGGCTAATTTTGCAAAGTATGCTATTAAAACGTTCTCTGAAAATTATCCGATCTTCTTGTTATTGCCATAATCCATAAATTTTCTATAACATATTTCATACAATTTTCTGGATTTTGAAGGCAACAAATTATATTCTGCATCTTTTGCCAATTCTTTTATTTCGGGAGGTGTTAACATTTCTTCATCACTTTCCATTATTTTAGAAAATATATCTAAACACAAATAGCATATCTTCTCCAAACAACCTAATCTTAAGATAAATGAGTAAAAAATGACGATTTTCAACTAAAACGTTCAGAAAAGGTACATAGCAGCTATGGAGGGTATAGGAAAGGAGAACTGTCTCTGTGTATGATAAATATTCGTTAAAATGTAGTATTTAACGGTGGTTCTACAGTAGTCGTCGGGTAAATTTTAAAAAGAGCGCTAGAAGTTATTAGAAAAGAATAGAGAAAGAAACAAATAATTATTGGATGATCTGCGTGACTACGTCACACCATTTGGTTACGCTGGCGCTACTTTGAAGGATTTTTGAAGTATTATTTACTGTTTAGCGCTGGACCCTTTTTCAACTTTTTTCTCACATGAGACAGTTCTCCTCTCCTCTACCCTCCATAATAGCAACCTAGACTTTACTTAGCAATAGTAATGATAATGTGAATTGAGCAGGCCCGTGGAACCAAACAATCACTTCCACGTCACACATACATAGGATAACTTCACTGGGCACACTATTATTGTCGATATTCAACATTATATTTATTATTTTTCGGTAGATATCATGATGTAGACAATTTAAGGTCGAATCGACAATAATAATGAAAAAATACGTTTTAATTATTACCTATAAAATAAGATTAGAAACAATTTTAAGAATTTTGAGTTATATCCGTTATGAAGAAGTTTTTATTTTAATTTGATTTTTCTAAACACACTGTACAAACAATAGGAGAAAAACTTATATGTTTCACACAGCAGAGAATCAGATTCACTGCCTTGGCTAGTTTCATGGCCTCGGCTTCGCCTCGGCAATGAAATGCTAGTAGATAAGCTATGTTAGTCTGAGCCCATTTTAGCTCACTACTTCCAATTCTCACCACTAGATGGCGTTGGCGGTCGTTGCCGGGCGCTGGTGACGTCACTACGACGATAGGGTGTCGACGATACCAGCGGAGGGTGACGGGGTATCATAAAGGGGTGAGACGGGGCGCTGCGGAGGATGACGGCTGATCATGGGGGTGTGTCGACGTTCAATATACAGGGTGTCGACATGGCGCACTCTGCTACTATTAGTCTTACTTTCATCGAACAATAGGTCACTACGACGTTCGACCCGTATATTTCATCGGACAAAGGGCGTTATCGAAAATTCTACTTTTTAGAGACAAAAGGGCGGTGGTAGCGAAGCTACTTTCGCCGTATACTGCGCATGTTTTCCGTTACAGGCCGTAAAAGACGTATTTCAACGTTCTGCGCAGGTCCTAAAGGCTTTGGCTCATATCTCTGCTATTATTGGTCAGATTATTATGGAAGGGTGTCGGGGTAAAGAGGTGTGTCGACAAAATGACCACTGGGGAGGGTGACGGCCGATCATAGGAGTGTGTCGACGATCAATATACAGGGTGTCGACATGGCGCACTCTGCTACTATAAGTCGTATTTTCATCGAACAATAGGTACGACGTTCGACCCGACCATCGGACAAAAGGGCGTTATGACGCGCGACCCAAAAGGGCGGTGGTAGCGAAGCTATTTTTTCCGTATACTGAGCATGTTTTCCGTTACAGACAGATCGTAACAGACGTATTTCAACGTTCTGTGCAAGTCCTAAAGGCATTGGCCCATATCTCTGCTATTATTGGTCGGATTTTCTTCGAATAAACGGCATTATGATGGTTAGATTATTCAGCGTAGGGTGACGGGGTATAATCATAAAGATCACGGGGTGTGTCGACAAAAAGACGGGGCGCTGGGGAGGGTGACGTCACGATGGCGCTGATCGTTGGTGGGCGATTCAAAGTGTTCATCGAACAAACGACATTTGGTCAATACGACGTTCAATATACAGGGTACCGACATAAAGATGCCACGAGGTCTCTACAATATCTACCATTTGCGACGTTTCACATATGACGTAACACGTGATGTAGCATCCATGGAGAATCTCTACGAATGCTACTGACCGTAAAAGACGTATTTTAACGCAGCAGTCAACCTGTAACTCCTGTGCCTAGTTAAACAAATAACTACTTTTTACACAGTTACCTGTTCTTTATTGAAAAAACCTACATTTTTTTAACAGAATATGGTAGTTCTGCTCTTTCCCGAACCACAGAGGAAATATTGGTCTGTTGTCGCTGGATCATATGTCCGTTTTGATAGAAAAGGAGATAGCAGACGAAAAGCTAAAGGACATAGAAACTATACTAATGAACCATTATGTAGTTCAGTGGCGATAAATGTAGTTTCTAAGATACTACGCAGATACATTGTTCAAAAACGAAATGATTTCAGAAGTGACCGAAGAAGTTGCCTGTTCACAACCCAATATTTAAATACCAAAGTCCGATTCCTTTCACTTTCTCAAAATGATTTTTTTTCTTTTCCAGAGATGTTTATTTTCAATGTTTCCAAGTGATGTTCATGTTACTAACCCTATATAATAATAATAATATGTAAGAACTACATTATCTGTATAATTTTTACAAAACCTGCAAAAAATGATCAAAAACAAATAATTAGGTTTCGTAATCTGCTTCAAAATCAGCCACTTCCACTTTTTTCATGCAAAATCGGCTTCATACAAATTTCAAATATCTATAACATCATGATTACTAGAACATGATTTTTTAGATTTGTCCCTAAAATTATGTCTCATTCAATGTAACAGATCTACATAATCAGAAACTTATATTTGCTTTACACTTAGGAATAATGGTATTTTCGCGAATATCTCAATATTTGCTAAAGTGGATGTAACCAGTATTGCAAGTAGACGACTCGATTGTATTTACTTTAAAGTTCAAGTAATTACCCTGCTCAGGCGCCAGATAATGATAATCTTCCCTAATATTAATATTGAGTTATCATCATAATTTCGTATAACTAGAATTGAAAGCACAAGAGCCGTTTCCTTTAACATACGGTCACCATATAGAGAAAAAATATTGTGAATACATTCGGAATACGATTATTTTCAACTGAAGCCCCGATCGACAGGTCTATGGAAGTGGTAACATGCTGGTTTGTACGTGATAGTTGTGTTTGGAAACTCATTTAGGAGTAAACCACTGTTCCGGTAAAAACATTTTGACGCTGGTTAGGAGACTGTTTGAAAAAATGGGATAAACCGAAACGTATACAGTAGGAGAAAGGAAACTAACCACCACATATGACGCTTTTTGGAACGTACTTTTGTATATCTAAACAATAGGACCATAAATTATCATGAACCATAACGGGTGGTAATATAAACATATACCCACCTATATTCTGGTAAAATATTTTGAACGGTAGTTCGCGTTATCCCCAATTACAAGGAAAAAGTTCTAGTCTAAACGTGGGGATCAAACTGTAGATATGCTAGAACGTTCGTAATATTTACTTCAGATCTACCAGAATATGACGTCTCCGTGATACAGTTCGATAAATACTCCCAGTGGCACGTAAGCGATGCACTAACCGCGGAAAAACGCATTTGCATAATGTCTGCGATTTGAGTAGCGCATCGCATAGTCTCTTTCAGCTTTTGCTGCATTTTTAAATCATTCAAAATTAACCGCTAACAAATCAGCAGCCTCGTCATTACTAAAAGACATTTTGAATCGAGTCAAATAGATAGACCCTATTTATACAAGAAAATAATAATTTCAAAAAAATATGACAAATTTCAATAAGCAAATACGAAATGAAAATTTGTTTCAAAATTCCTGCTAGAACGCTCTATGTCGTCTCGTGACGTCATCAAAATATAAATGAATCTCGCGTTCTGTCAAAGTTAACTGATATTACTGAGTTCTTACGAATAAAATATAGTTTGGGTATTTGTTGTTACAACTAAGTTACAAAATTATCAGAAAAAGAAGAAGAAATAATTTAGACGTAAAAGGTTATAGCGGCAAGAAAGTGAGATCTGTAATACGTTTATTTTGAATAATTCGAGTATATACAAGCAGGAAGTAATAGGTTGAAACTGTAAAGCGAAATATTAATTCTGAGGCTAGAAAAAACTAATAGAGAAGCGCACTTAAAGATGGCGACTTCCACAATTGTACCCTTTCCATAGCTAACATAACTATAATAATTGGCGATTCAGACTAGAAATCAGTCTTCAAAAGGAAGGAGTCCAAGGTGTAGTTAACGTCACCAAAGATCAATATGACCGGTTATCTACTACAGGTAAAGAAAAACATGACAAATAGGATACAAAGGCCAGATGCACAATAGTCCAATGTATAACAGATAAACATTTAGAATATAATAAAGATGCGAAATCCGCACATGATATGCTAAAATCTTTGCAAAATGTTTTTGAGACAAAAAGTCCCTTAATGAAGTTACACATTATGAAACGGTTGTTCCAACTAAAATGTATAACAGATGACCTGCAGGAGCATTTTATGAATGTAGAATCGTTGTCACGAGAACTTGAAGGAGCAGGAGCAAATTTGTATGAAAGTGACAGGGTACGCTACCTTTTACTAACAATGACAGAAAAGTATGACAATATAATAGCAGCTATAGAAACCCAGACCACCGGAATTACAATGGAATTTGTTAAAAGCATATTACTAGATGCTGAACTAAAGTTTAAGGAAAGTCAACTTGAAAAATACAAAAACCAAAGTTCAGCTTTTTATGTGAATAGAAGAGAAAATAATAAATATGATTATTTCTACCGAAATTAATCAAACCGAGAAGATTGTACAGTTCCAAATACGAAAGTAATTGCATTTACTGCACTATGGAGTAATAAAATAAGAACGATAAATATAAGCCACTTCGTACAAGACTCGGGGTGCACGCGGCACATGTTAATGGGGAAAATGGAAGAATACATGTCAGACATCAGAGAAATTGAAACTGTCAAGATTGGAACAGCCAAAAACAGTCAGGTTTTGTATGCTAGAAGTCAAGGAACACTAAAAGGCAAATGACAGGGTAAAGACATTAAAATCGACGCTTTGATTGTGCCAGGTATGTCGCATAATTTAATTTCGGTTTCTAAATTATTAAAGTAGGACTTTAAGGTAACATTCAATAATAACAGAGACGGCAAAAAACAGGCAGTTTTATCGGAAAATGGTTAAACCTTTTATTTGAACTCACTCACTCACTGAATTTTGATTTTAAAACACGAAACCGTCATAAAAAGAATCTAATATGTATACAGGTGAAAATATAAATAAAAATCTTTGGCCCATGAGGTTATGAGGTTAGGTCGTGCAAATAGACATAGTTCAAGTAAGTAACACTAAAAATTGATCAGACTAAATTTATAGAAACATTTTAAGTAATTTAAACATGCAAAATTGTAAACCAAAAGCAACACCAATGGAGAAAGGATTTCAAATTAGTGAAGAAAGTAAAATACCCACAGAAGTGCCATATCGACAACTGATTGGAGGATTTATGTATCTTACTACAACCAGCAGACAAGACATTGGATACGCTGATTCCTACCTTAGTAGATTTTTAGACCGACCGACTAATGAGACATGGAAAGCAGGAAAGCGAATAATGCAGTACCTGCAAGGTACAAAAGATACATGTTTGACTTATCATAAGTAGGAAACTGGAATAGATCTAAAATTAATAGGATACTCAGATGCAGATTTGGGAACTGATAGGGAGGATAGGAAGAGATTGCATGATACTATATGGAGATATTCCCATTGTATGGGTTTCAAAGAAACAGAGCTGCGTCGCATTGTCTTCAGCTGAAGCGGAGTATGTGGCACCGGCTATTTATGCTCAAGATCCTATACATCTGAAAGGGGTTTTGAATGATTTTCAACTAAGGAATGAGACTTTTATTTATTTTGTGACAACAAAAGTTCAATTATGATGTAAAAAAGTAATGAAAATTTAAAGAGGCCTGAACGCATTGATATCAAACATTACATTTACAATTTACAAGATTTGGTGTCACCAAAGGATCTTAGTATAGAATATGTTTCAACAGATCAAAATCTGGCAGACATTTCAACAACATCTTAAGACAAAGAGATTTATTAACTTTAGAAATAGAATACGTATTTTGTTAGTAAGTGTATTTATTATATTGTTTAAGTTACTATTTGCGATTTTCGTGTATACATTTCAAATCGAGGAGGAGTGTTACAACTTAGTTACAAAATTATAAAAAATGGAAGAAGTACTAATTTAGACGTGAAAGGTTATAGCGGCAATACAGTGTAATCTGTAATAAGTTCATTTTAAATAATTAAAATATGTACAAGCAGGGAGTAATAAGTTTAATTTACCAAAACAAAGACTCCTACCCATGTACTGTAACATTTGTATCATGATTATTTTTATCTTCGTCTGTAACTGTTAGGAGTTCTTCAAAGTACTCCCTCCATCTTTCAATGATTTTATTCTAGTTATAAGGTTTCCATTTTTGTCTTTTATGTTTGATGTAGTTTCTTTCTTCGCTTGTCTCGTATGTTTTAGCGTTTCCAAGAATATTTCTTGTTTATCCTTGTATGCTGTTTTCATCTTTGCCCGAAATCTTGCCACGATTTTCCTTTTTTTTCTTTTATTATTTTTTTGACTTGGGTTCTTGTTTGTTTATAATTCTTCCAGTGCTTTTGTTTTTTCGCCTGCAAGTTTTTCTCCAATTTTTCTTTTTATCAGGCACTGCATTTTTCATTCTTTCCGTACACCAATGAGATATTCTGGTTTTCCTGCTTTTCTGTTTGTTATTCTTGTGTGTGTGTGTGTGGGATGTGAATGGCATCGGAACGAATCCATTTCCCACATAGACTGCATTTACCTAAATATAATTTATTGATCAGCATTTTAGCATATTAATATTAACTGGCATATAAATGTCCACGATTTTTTTTGTTATTCATGTTATACCAGACGTACTTTCCGTTTCTTTTAAAATAAATTATTAAATAGTTTTGTTATCATCCCTAACTTATAACAGTTTGTATTTATTGATGATGATAACATCGCTATAATCGTTATTCTTACTACGAATATTCCACAGAAAAATATTGACGCACTCTCAGCTCCTGTGTCAAAAAGCCACAAATATTCAAAACGTGTAAGTTGTACCGATTACGTCACATAGTCCTTGATCCTTGTTTTCTCTATGTCCTCTACTGTTACAATCAATTAAATGCTGAGAATTATGGCCTAATAAATCTATCGGATATGCTATCAGGGTCGTTGATCATCTCCCATGGTGCGTTTCGGGTCCTACAGTCCTTGAGCCGTATCATTCAAGTGTTATCAGATAGATAATAGTACTGAGGAGCATCATGAGGCAATAATTGTCGCTAAAATAGAAATTATACCCCCAGGAGATGTTATTAATGTTAATAACTCCTGATATGTGTAGTTTATGGCTGGAATTGTGACATTATTCTTGTAAATGGACAAAAACAAATAACAAATAATAATGCTTTTTGTTGTACAGATTTTAGTAGAAAAAGAAACTTTCCATCATAATTTTGATTTTACGTTTTTACGTTAGTGAAAGAACTATGGATTCTTACCATTTATATTAAAGATCTTTGAAACTGCAGTGAAGGAGAGATTACAAATTTTCAGCCTCATGTAAGAATTACGGAAATAGGGAGAAAAAAGTACTTTCTGATTTGTACAATATGAGAACGATGGGCATATTCATCAAATTATGTATTTATTGATCATTAAAAATTAAGTTTAATACTTCTATGTATATCCATCTATCTATGCAGCCCTAATCCGCCCATTTTGAATGAGGTTTTTCATTTTCCCCTATCATCTGCTATATCCAGCATGTTTCTTCAGATCATCTGCCTATCTAATTTGTGGTCTTCCTTTCTCTCTTTTACAACCCCACGGTCTCCAGTGAATTCTTTGTTGGTCACATCTTTCGTCTGATGTTATGTCCTACATATTTCAACAACCACGCTAAACATATTTGAAAGATGTTGAAATAGAAAGAGGTATAAGACAAGAAGATACAATTTCAGCAATGTACTGAAATATATTTTTAAGAAACTAGACTGGAGTGAACGTGGTATTAAAATATGCGGTTAAAATCTAAACATCTTAAGATATGTAGATAACGTCGTTTTGATCATACATGACAAAATAGAACTAAGGAGTTTTCTAAGCGAACTAAATACAGGAGCAAAGAAAATAGGCATTAATATGAATTATTCAAAATTAAAAATATGCCAAATATAGACGAAGGTGCCACAATAAATTAGGAATGAATATATACAGCGTGTCCACGGATGGGGTATCCTATAGGCGGTTATCCATTAGATATGATAAATAAGCTAATTAATAAAAAAGAGGAAAAAGTGGCATTACAACTAATATTTCCTAAACAAACTGATGAAATAAAAACTTATAAAACCATCGCATATGAAGGAAATATTTCTAATAATATTTCAAAGATAATATCTTCAGCAACGAATACAACAATTTTTTATATAACAGAAAGTAACGTTAGTACAAAATTGTTAAATGTAAAAACAAAAATACCACCATTAAAGAAGTCAGGTATATAGAAACTCAAATGCCCAGAATGTAATGCTGTCTATTTGGGTCAGACCCTTAGGAATTTTGAAATCCGATACAGTGAACACTCACGAGCATACAGATTAAAACAACCAGATAACTCCCACTACGCAAAACATCTACTATACACCAATCATTCATTGACACCTAACACAAAACTATAAGTGCTGCATATTTGTGAAAAGAAACATGAACTGGATTTCCTTGAAGAATTGGAAATTAGAAGACATCTAAGAAACCCACAATATGAAGTTGTCAATGAACAGTTAAATCTAGGGAGTTCTCCACTAATAAACGGTCTTCTTAAGTGATAATTGTAAAGATCAGCAGATATAGTTTTCCTGGTTTTCCATATCATTGCACAGTTATACTGATCTTAATTGGAAAAATGATATCCAAAATATCACCATAGGGCTAATAATATCTAAGCTTCAATATTTGTTATATCACATCTTCTTCTTTTTTCTATTAACATATATTAAGTCAATCACAAGTTAGGTCACTTCTTGGTCTAGCCAAAAATAATTACTAAACATCAGGTAGGCATCAAATGAAATGTAACTTCTGTCATTCTGACGATGATATTGATTTATCGAAACAATTGTCAATTTTTTAGAATTTTCAAAATTTTGTATCATATTGTGATATTAACTAGAAACCGTGAGTTTCATTTAAAACACTAATTTTCAAATTGTTATTTTTTAAGAAACATTTTACAACAATGTTAACTATTCAAGAATTATAATCACTATCAAAAATTACAATACAGAATAGTAATGTAAGAAACACTAAGTTAACAAAAAACATATATTCAATATATCCTCCCCCAGCTTAAAAACGATTCTATTTCTAAATTCTTTGTATATAGCTCGTTTCAAGTCTTCGAATATTATGGTTTGAAATATTTGCGTAAACTTTTTGTTTTAAGTAGCCCCATAAAAAATATCTAAAATAGTTACATCGGGGGATCGGGGCGGAAAAATATTGGTCCATAACATCCCATCCATCGCCCAGGAAATATTTTCTAATTTAGCTACTAAGAAGTTGGTCAACAAATACGAATATCTCTTGATTTAATGTATCTTTCAGAAAGTACGGTCCGATTATTCGATCCGGTAAAGCCGCATACCAAACATCAACTTTTTTAACACATTGACTATTACAGATAATCCTGTACCTCGGGTTTTCACTAGCCCAATATCGAGAATGTTGGGAAGAAACGACTACGTATGTTGTAAACGTTGCTTCATCAGAAAACAAATCATGGCACAAAAGACCTTGTGTCATAATCATAATTTTGTAAGGTATGAATAAATTTCGGATTGAAGGGATTAATTTTGTTTTGGTTCAATATTTTCTATGACTATTGCAAAAACCAACCTCCACTGCTCTTTTTCGTATACTCAACTTGAGATTTTCCCTTAACGAATGCATAGCTAGTGCACTAGCTGCATCATCCTCCTCAACGTACGCCTTTTTCAATTTCTTTTTGTGTTGAACAAATCCTGTCTCATCAAACTTCCTTATTAATTTTTTTAATCCACACCGCGTAATGGGTACATCTGGATGTTTTTCGTGGAAGTTTGCAATTGCATACTGGTACGAAACTTCTTCAATACCATACACTTAATAAGATATACGCTTTGTTGAATAGTTAACATTGTTGTCAATTATTGATAGGGATCGAGACGGAACTATAGAGGCAGCAGTCGAAAGTAGAGCGCCCTGGCGTTAAATTAGAAAAATATTGTGATGTAAACAATGTAATAAACAACCTACAAATTGCTAAAAATGAATTGATCTTTTTATTTTCTTTACCAGGAAAATTTGTAGGTATGTAAGATGGGTGTAGGTGATTATCTGGTTTTTGATTATTGGCAATATGAGCAATGCAAATTCTAGTATTTTTCTTTCATTCCCAATCCTTCCGATGTTCCCTGAAATCTAATTAAAAAACTTGAAGTGATTCGTTTGGTACAAATGTTTACTTTATTTCTCTTAATAGTATTTAATTATTCAAACTTATTATATAATATTAAAGTCAGCAAACACATAACAAGCCTTTTATTTTATATAATCAATGAAATCGTACAGAACACAACATTTTATTCTCTCGCTAATAATCTTTAATTTATGTAAAAAAATTTAAAACTTTCCTAATAGCTGCCAATTGTAGTATCATACTGATTATACACAAAATAATAGTTAATGAAAAATTTTAATTAGAACATTTTACTTACATATGAGTTTTTACTGCATTTATCCATTTTTGACGTGATCCACGAAGTGTTCAATGAACTTTCGGGGAAACAATAAAATTTCAACTGCGTAGTATTTTTTCACGGCATATTTGAGCAGACATGAATACAGAAAGATACTTTTGATGAAGACATCACAAACATTTATTATCAGTTTTAAAAAATGAACATTTAAAAACGCTGATTATACAAAACTAATAGTGTTTACATCACTTTGTTTGTGTTTTTTTCCCGGCAGATGGCATAAGCGGCATCTTTCTCGGTCCCTATTAAAGAATGACAATTTGAAAATTATTTAAAAATGTTGACGGTTACTTGGTACATTGTAAACGTCACTCACTAGATTAATACATTATTTTCGAACTTAGTGCAAAAATTCATACGGTTTTCATAAATCTGGCTACAAAAGGAGACGGGTTTTGGAAACTTGAATTTTATTCCATTTTGTGGGGTTTCAGAACAAGCAAAACTTTTTATCGAGAATGACATTCTTCACTAAAACTAATATTTAAACATTTTTCACCTATAGGTTACCCCATATATAAACTAGGGACAAATTGTGAATATTGGCAAATGAAATGAAACTGTAGAGATAAACCGATGTTTCGGGATGGCTTTTGGAGAGCTCAGCTATATCAGAAAGAACACAAAAACTACCGCGATATCTTAAAACAAAAGTATTCAACTAGTGCGTACTCCCTGTCTTCCCCTATGGCTCCCAAATATTGACATTAACAAAAGCAAATATGGATAAAATTTCCAAAGCGCAGAGATCAATGGAGATATAAAAGCTGCATATGAGATTCCTTAATGATCTACAATTTCTTTCAATATCAGCTGATCTGTCCAAATTATTGGAGAACTCTGTTGAATTCACTTGAAATTGTAGCTAGATTAGTATTAAATACATCAGGTTAAGGTAGTGTTTCTATAATGTTGAATATCACTGATGAATATTAATTTTGATTTTGAAAATTGAGCTTTATTGTATAACTACCGAATCCTTTGATATACTTAACTACACTCTTCTATTATCTATGTTACAGCTTATTTGATCTTCCGCTCACTTAAAATTTATATTGGGCACATGATCTTGAGGTTATTATAGAAATGACAACGTTCTGTTACTAGTGGAGTACACCAAGGTTCAATTTTAGGTCCTTCACATGTATATATTTTCTATGAAGCATACATGTCATATTAAAGTTGTGCTTGATTGATAGAAAGATAAGATATCAAGCTCCATAGTCTTCAGTTCATAAATAAAATCAATTAATCATCATTGTTGCTGTTCGAAACCTTGACTATGATGAGATAACACCAAGACATCTTGAATACGCTTGAACCATGGATCACCTTGAAGTAATATGTATAAAAAAGTCTGATGTTCATAATAATAAAGTGGGCTCTATCATAAACTCAGAAATAATCCATAATAAAATACGCTCTGGTAGGACTAGCTTTCAAAGATTTGCTGTGATGATCGCCAACAACTTGAGAAGTTTGAACAGTTTCTATAATTGAACTGTAAATTATTTTAATTCTTTTTCTTCCTCAGCTTCTCACCATCCACTCCTGGATGTAAGCTTCTTCCAATATTTTCTATTTTAGTCTGTCTCTGGCTTGTTCTTCCCAGTTTTAACCTGCTGTTTTTTTATATCGTCCAGCTATCTGCGTTGTGGTCTACTTCGACTTCTCTTCGTTTCTTGTGGTATTTATTGAAGTGTTCGTACTGTCAATATCTCTGGGTTCTGTCTAGCTAAAGTAATTAACTGATTCAACTAAATGTGGTTGCTCATATTTTTTGGAGACTTTCAATTTGATGTGATGCCCCATGGGGTTGCTGAAAGATTATGTATATATTTTATGTCGCTTTTTCATCGAGTAAGTTCAGTTAAGAGGAAAAACAGCTTGTGATTATTTTAAGACATCAAAGACGAGATGAAATTATCGTATTAATTTTATAGCGTTCATATTATATTCGCTAAAAGTCAACTCAAACAAAATATAAATTTCATGAACCACTTATTTCTCATAAAAAGAAACCGAACTAGAAGATCCTGTTTCCCCTAAGCAAAGAAAGCTTTTTCACCATATTTACTGAGTTAACGTGGAAGGAATATTAGGGGTTTATGCTGGAGCCGGGTTAAGAAAAATGTATCACTATACACAAACAATTGCATAAAAGACGTTACTACCAATAAATATTGTTTTACTTAAATTTTTGTTAATTACCTTTCACTCTTGAAGAAATCTAATAAGTTTCAATACAGCGTTATTTTTAATGTTTTCAAATTTTATTACCATATAGTACGTGGCGGATATACTACTATTAAGCACATTTTATGTAAAATACTACATTAAAGTCCTATAGAATCGCTTCACAAAAGTGATTATAGTTATTTTCTTGTTCGTTGGATTTATTTCCAAAATGTCGAATTATTTTGCATATGTATATTGCATTGACTGGTGAATTTCTTATTGGTTCTATATTAACCTTGTGATGATAACCTCGTGATGATGAATGTGGAAATGCAACATCCCATATGACAGAGAATTTTTTATTACTTTTTTGTAATTGAATATCCTCAGAAAGATTATTAAACTATTATAAATTATATACTTAATAAGTACTTAAATAAGTATAGTATACAGGATGCATTTTATAAATAATTATTCTTTGCATTTTTTCTCATAACGTAAAGTTAGGTCTTATGAATATGATAATTTTGTTCATGATATAATATCTATAGATCGTAAACAAATACGAAGAAGCTTGTTTTTAAACAAATAATCATCCTCTGTTTGCTAAAATGAAAGTTTGTTTACAATTTACACAATTATTCGGCCATAATATGTCTAAACTCGAAAGTGTTGAATAAAACTATCTGTGATCCGAACAATCAGGAATACACAGAATTGCGAACTTAAAATCAAACCATTCTTCCTTCTAGTTTAAAAACAGGGATTATATATAATTCTATTTTATTTAAAAAATTAAATAAATGCGAATTATAAAAAATATTGTGTAAAAGTTGTGTCACAATGACTTTCTGTAGTACTCGTGATTTGCGCAACTCACCGCTTCGCTGTTGGTTGCGCAAACTTAATTTGTACTACAAAACGAGTCATTGTGACACTTGTTTTACAAATAACTATTTGACCACCCGCATTACGTTGTAAAAAAGGCGTCATGCATTGACCTCCCACTTTTTTGCGGAAATACGCGTTTTGAAGCATCAGAACTCCAAATCAAGTGTTATCTTTATGATGTTGGTCTGTCTGTCTGCGCGCTCATTTGCGGCCAAACCGCTGAGCCGATTGGCGTCAAATTTGGTAAATATATTCATAGGCATAAAAGGAAGAGCTGAAAGCTTATGGTGAAAATCAATCAACCCCTCTACAGGGGATGCAATTATACACTTCTCGCTCATTTTATTATAAAATGTATTACTTTGTTCACCACACGCGAATTAAGAACTTATTTTTAATGTCGTGTTTGTTGAGATTAATTTTATAAAGATATTTACGGCATTTTACCTCATTTGTTTTAATTTGGGCGTTGTTCTGCTTGTTGTTAGAGAGTTCTACACACTCGAAGACTTTTGACGAAGTAGGTGAGTTTGAGTTTTAAGACGTATTTATGACTGAATGTTATAGAAGGTGAAAGGGGGTTGCTTGCCGAAAGTTCTAGAACGAATTTTATGATGATATTGACAGATTGTTTTAAGATGTTACAGGGTTGCCAAGAGAAGGATGTAGGAGTAGGAGGTTGCATGCTTAGTAGGGGGGGTAATGTATGAGTAGATAATTAAATAACTCAGGTAAGATTTTGAATCCTAAGGCAAACTTTTAATTTTAGTCCGTACGTAGTCTATATATGGGGAGTAGAAGAGTAGTTCGTGGCAGATCTACGGTAAAAAAGTATATCAATGAACATTTTCAGCAGATCAAAATACACAACTCTTGTTCCAAATATTTTTGTCTAAAATGACCCGTTTACATTTTCAACCCTTTTTAATTTACGTTTGTCTCCAAAACTTTAATGATTTGTACGTGTTTTCCAAAAAATATAAAAAATGAATATGATTGTAAAGTAAACTATTTTTTAAGGCTATTAAATTTGACTCTGAGAGTGAGGAAGATGATAATCTTGAGACATAATCTGGGCTCGTTTCTAAAAATGGTACCGTTTTGCGAAGGCGCCACCAAAAGCTACTAGGTCAAAATTAGAAAGCATAATTCATAAATAGCCAGGCATAATAGCTTGTTAAAATGTGAAGACCATCCGCGATTGCTTCAATTTGTTTTCAGACGACGATATGGTTACAATAATAATAAAGTATGCAATCAAAATCACCCTGATAAACCAAAAACCTGGAAGCCTACAGACAATACTAAAATGTACGCTGATTTTGTACTTCTTATTATAGCCGGTGCTTTAAAGGCTAAAAGGGAGCCAATCCATTTTTTGTGGGCAAAAAACTCTTTTTACTCTAGGCCAATTTTCTGGCGGTTATGGCACGTGATAGATTTATGAATATTTTAGCATTTATGAGATTTGATTATGTAACCACCAGCATAGAACGTAGACAATTAGACAAATTCACAGCATTTATAACGTTCACAGATAACTGTCAAAAAACATTACAATCCCGGTAGTTATCTCACTACCCAAGTAGCACAATAAGAACATTGTGGATTTAATTGAGTTTTAAAACAGTTTTATTATGGTAAATAAAATATGTGGTTTTAAGGTTACCTTGCAAATATACTACCGGCTCTTAAAATCTGTTTATCATTTAATACTGGATTTGATTTGTCTATTAAGATTATATAATAAGATTACATAGTCTAAATTGTATTCGCTTTATTGTGGTTTTACGATGGAATGGCTTGGTTTGCAGAAACTTTAAAACTAGTTTGTTTTATTAACGACTTGCAGATTTATTGGTTTTATTACGCTCTACACCATGACGTTATAGTTCTAAAATGGCTGCTAATTGTGCTCCTAAAGTAACTATTGAAACCTGTTTAATTATGTTTTACTTTCAGATTGTTTTGTCAGTAAACAGAACACATTAAAACAATCTCATTATTCTCACTTTCTCAAGTGCCGTGATAAAGCTACAGTAAAACTCAACAGTCTAGATTGAATCATTTTGGTTTTCGCTAAGACTAATTGCACTTCGTGTTGTCAACAATAAAACTAAAAGCATCCCCTCTCCTTGTGTGTCTCAAATAAGCCACGCCATTTTGTTTAATGTCCAAATAGTGGTATACCAAGAGTTTATTACATTAAAACCGAATGGCATTTATCATAAACAAGGTTAAACAGTTTTAATCAAATCTCACTTTGCCTTGGTACTTAATATGTGCTCTTGATGCGTTATAAATTGCAAATACATTGAAACCCTTTGATCTTATCATTGCTTTATGAACTACTAAATAGTTTTATTCAATTTCCGGCCATTTTATTTTCTCCAAACGGAGGAAGGCATGACCAATAGCAATACTTACGCCTTCGTAAAAAGACAAATCAATTAATTAAGTCGGAAATTTTCGATTTCAATAAAAAAATATATAAAATCATTTTTCTTCATTATTTAAATTTTTTAAGCTTCCAAAAAATGTTTGAAGGCGGTAATTATAACTTTTTAACATCTAAAACTATTTTTAAAAACTTACAATATTTACAATATAATTAAAACTACAATACTTGCTAATAATGAACCGATAAACTAACTAATTTGACCAACAACGTCTAACAATAACCTATTTCAACAACAACTTGAATAATAATGGATATGAATATATATTAAAATGAAAGCCAACTCTGCATTTCTTATCTTATTCACAGTAACATAATATTCTTACTTATTTATAGAAATTTCTAGTTCTATAACTTCTTCATCCCTAAGATCGAAAAATAATGGAGTTGTTTTTCGATTTTGAATTTGTTCCTTCTAATTCAATATCTTCTGACTTGATTTCTTCTGTTTTCATATCTTCTTTTTTGTTTCTTCTTGTTCTTCTTTTGCTTCTTCGGAATTTTCGTATGAACCAAAATATTATTACACTTATGCAAATAATTAATATTATTGAAAATTAACCAATTATTGTATGTTGTTTGGAATTATAATTTCTTGAATAGGTTTTATCCTTGAGTTGTGTATATAATCAAGGGTTTTATACTTTTAGCAATTTTATTGAATTCATATAATCCTTCAAAATCTATTTCAGTTAAGTTTGGTGAATTATATGTTTGAACTTCTAAAAATTTTGTATCTAATTTTGGCAATATTATGGATTTTCCATTTCGAATTTGGATGTTGGTTGAAAATATCTCTTCTCCAACTTGAATCTTGCGATCTTCTGGAGTTCGGATGGTCAATGGATGATTAGTTTTCAAATATTGATCAAAAATACATCTTTTTAATATTTTTATCGCTGAATTTGCAATAATTAAAACTTCGTTATTTGTGACTTGTTCTATTATTATTACTTGAAGGTGAGCATCGTTAGCATAGCAGTTCGTAGGAAAATGGCCGTTCAATATTTCCATGTCTCTCGACTTCGGCTCTTGCTGACAGTAATATTTTTCTTCTAACATCGGACATTCTTCTTTTATTGAAATTATTTCTTCCGGAGTTTTTGTCAAATAAGGTTGTTATGGGATAAACATTTTATGGTTTTGAATGATGGGGCATAAGTGATAAAATTCTGCAGTTTTGGATTTCAGGATAGGTACATGGATGGCAAAAATTAATTTGGATTTGGAGAATGTTACTTGGGAACCCAAAACTAGATATAATGTCAAAATATTATTAAATTTTGGAATTTTTCCTTCTTCATATATTGTTTGCAAATACTTTATCATCTCTACAATTTCTTGATTTTAAATCACTGAGCTATGAATAGAATTTAATTTGGTAAATATAATGGAGTTTTCAATATTATCAATTAACGTGATTAAACTTTGACAATCCATATTAATCTGTGGAATTGTGCTATAAAAGGTGATACAATTATTATTTTACTTTCTTAATGAAATTGACTGTCTCGACCCTTACTTCGTGGAATATGCTCATATTAGTGTTATTAAATGAAACTCAAGGTCTCTAGTTAATTCCACAATATAATACAAGTTATTGAAAATTCTAAAAAATTGACAATTGTTTCGATAAATCAATATCATCGTCAGAATGACAGAAGTTACATTTCATTTTATGCCTACCTGATGTTTAGTAGTTATATTTGGCTAGACCAAGAAGTAACCTAACTTGTTATTGGCTTAATATATGTTTATAGAAAAAAGAAGAAGATGTGATATTACAAATATTGAAGCTTAGATATTATTAGCCCTATGGTGATATCCTGGATATCATTTTTCCAATTAAGATCAGTATAACTGTGCAATGATATAGAAAACCAGGAAAACTATATCGACTCATCTTTACAATTATCACTTAAGAAGACAGTTTATTAGTAGAAAATTCCCTAGATTTAACTGTTCATTCACAACTTCATATTGTGGGTTTCTTAAATGTCTTCTAATTTCCAGTTCTTCAAGGAAATCCAGCTCTTGTTTCTTTTCACAAATATGTAGTACTTCTAGTTTTGTGTTAGGTGTCAATGAATGATTGGTGTCAAGTAGATGTTTTGCGTAGTGGGATTTATCTGGTTGTTTTAATCTGTATGCTCGTAAGTGCTCACTGTATCGTATTTCAAAACTTCTAAGGGTCTGACCCAAATAGACAGCATTACATTCTGGACATTCGAGTTTATATATACCTGACTTCTTTAATAGTGGTATTTTTGTTTTCACATTTAACAATTTTGTACTAACGTTACTTTCTGTTTTAAAAAAAATTGTTGTATTCGTTGCTGAAGATATTATCTTCGAAATATTATTAGAAATATTTCCTGCATATGTGATGGTTTTATAAGTTTTAATTTCATCAGCTTGTTTAGGATATATTAGTTGTAAAGCCACTTTTTCCTCTTTTTTACTAATTAGCTTATTTATCATATCCAATGGATAACCGTTAGATGTTGCTATTTGTCTAATTGTATTAATCTCTCTATCAAAATTACATTTGTTCATAGGAACTGAAAAAGCTCTATGTATCATTGAATTATATGCTGCTAGTCTGTGTGACACAGGGTGGATAGAATTGAATGGAATTGTTATATCAGTTTGTGTTGGTTTTCGGTAAATTGAATAATCAAGTACATTATTAACTCTTTGAATTTTTAAATCAAGAAAATTGATTGAGCTATTTTCTTCAATTTCTAATGTAAATTTAATTTTCGGGTGTAAATTATTGATGTGGTTGAAAAATACATCTAATTGTCGTTCACTACCCATAAAACAAGCTAATATGTCATCTACATATCTATACCAAAATAAAATATTTTTCGAAATATTACTTTCAAAGATCTTTCTTTCTGAATTGTCCATAAAAATGTTTGCTATATCACCTATTTTAGCAAACATTTTTATGAACAATTTAGAAAGAAAGATCTTTGAAAGTAATATTTCGAAAAATCATTTATTTTGGTATAGATATGTAGATGACATATTAGCTTGTTTTATGGGTAGTGAACGACAATTAGATGTAATTTTCAACCACATCAATAATTTACACCCGAAAATTCAATTTACATTAGAAATTGAAGGAAATAGCTCAATCAATTTTCTTGATTTAAAAATTCAAAGAGTTAATAATGTACTTGATTATTCAATTTACCGAAAACCAACACAAACTGATGTAACAATTCCATTCAATTCTAACCACCCTGTGTCACACAGACTAGCAGCATATAATTCAATGATACATAGATCTTTTTCAGTTCCTATGACAAATGTAATTTTGATAGAGAGATTAATACAATTGAAAAAATAGCAACATCTGACGGTTATCCATTAGATATGATAAATAAGCTAATTAGTAAAAAAGAGGAAAAAGTGGCATTACAACTAATATATCCTGAACAAGCTGATGAAATTAAAACTTATAAAACCATCACATATGCAGGAAATATTTCTAATAATATTTTAAAGATAATATCTTCAGCAACGAATACAACAATTTCTTTTAAAACAGAAAGTAACGTTAGTACAAAATTGTTAAATGTAAAAACAAAAATACCACTATTAAAGAAGTCAGGTATATATAAACTCAAATGTCCAGAATGTAATGCTGTCTATTTGGGTCAGACCCTTAGGAATTTTGAAATACGATACAGTGAGCACTTACGAGCATACAGATTGAAACAACCAGATAAATCCCACTACGCAAAACATCTACTTGACACCAATCATTCATTGACACCTAACACAAAATTAGAAGTACTACATATTTGTGAAAAGAAGCAAGAACTGGATTTCCTTGAAGAACTGGAAATTAGAAGACATTTAAGAAACCCACAATATGGAGTTGTCAATGAACAGTTAAATCTAGGGAATTCTCCACTAATAAACTGTCTTCTTAAGTGATAATTGTAAAGATCAGCAGATATAGTTTTCCTGGTTTTCTATATCATTGCACAGTTATACTGATCTTAATTGGAAAAATGATATCCAGGATATCACCATAGGGCTAATAATATCTAAGCTTCAATATTTGTAATGTCACATCTTCTTCTTTTTTCTATAAACATATATTAAGCCAATCACAAGTTAGGTTACTTCTTGGTTTAGCCAAATATAACTACTAAACATCAGGTAGGCATAAAATGAAATGTAACTTCTGTCATTCTGACGATGATATTGATTTATCGAAACATTTGTCAATTTTTTAGAATTTTCAATAACTTGTATTATATTGTGGAATTAACTAGAGACCTTGAGTTTCATTTAAAAACACTAATTTTACTTTCTATTGATATATGAAATTTTTCCAAATTATCTTGTAATTTCTGTTGATTATGACATAAGGTAGTTAATGATTTATTATAATGATCGATTAATTTTTTATTTAAGGATATCTGCATATTAACTTCGTGAATTTTTTGTTTTAGGTGTTGTTGTAATATGTTTATCGCGTTATCGTACCTTTCTTCATCATCTGAATCAAGAATACCAAGAAGCTATTTATCAATTTTTCCAACAGCGTTTATTAATCCTCTTTTTGCTCTAATATGAGGGTAAATATTTTCTGATTTTCTATCCAATGTATGGATTAAACTTTTCGTTCTTTCCATCATTTGCTTAACCAAATTATGGTATGAAATAGGGTTTGTTGCATTAGCTTCTACTAGACTATTTCTTAACTTGTAGAAATATTGTTTAACGGTTTCTATTTGCTTACTAATATATTTTAAATTTATATAATATATGAAAGTATGTTTAGTATAAATAAGCTTACATAATCCTAGATTGATTGGTAGTATTGAATTATTCAATTTAGTAACTTGTATGTCTTCGGTTCTACATTTGGTATAAAAATCCAGAAACAGGGTTACCATTATTATTAGTTTCATTTTGCTGTAACAATTTGCTAGAAGTTCTTTTTTATTTTATTTTATTTTGATAAATTATTGTTTTAGTTTCTAAAATTATTTTTGAATCTTTAATAATTTCTGCTTTCTTATGTTTTGGTAATTTTTTATTCTAAATTTTGTTTGTATTATATCTTGGAGAATTCTTTGTGATTTTGTATATAGTCAGATTATATTAAGTGATCGTTCAGATCAAATAGAATTATTTAAAACTGAGAAATATTATTTTAATCAAAGGAAGAGTATTAAAATTAAATGAGTATCATTTAAATCAAAAAAAATTGAATGGCTGATATTATATTAATTTTCTAAATATGTTAACTCTGGTAAAAAATCAATTTCTTTTTGGATTATCGAATCCAGATCATCAATTCACATTTTAACAAAATGAATAGAATTTTAAATGAAAAATTGAATGTTTAATATTATTACTTTGAAAAGAATTGAATATTCTGTATTATTTCTTTGGAAAGTATTATCATATCTATATATTTCTATGTCTAATTATCGTTTTATTTTTTTTCTACTTCCGCTACTAAAACCGCAATTTGAACACGGGTTTGACATGCACAAAACGACTCTTTAAACACTAGTGTTTGAAATGCGAAAAGTCACATCTCGTTTATCTTTTGTTTTTTAAACGTCAAATCAAGTGTATCTTTTGTACGTTAAATTTCATGCTCCTTGATAATTTTGTTATTCTGCGTCATTTGATTTGTCAGTCAGCTGTCAGCCATCGTCCGTTATGTAATGAATATAATTCAAATATAATATAATTTTTTCCTTCCCGCGGGCGAAGAAAAAGTATAGTAAGCACCTCGTGTTGTGAACGTCTTTAGTCACTCGTTCCACAAGGAACTCGTTCCGCTTCGCTTCACTCGTGCCTGGTAAAACTCGTGACTAAAGTAACCGTTTTGACACTTGGTACCTAATATACTATTAATAACAAGTTCTAATGTTATGAACTAAATAATAATTATTTCAAGTTTAGTTATTCTTATTTTAATATTAATTCTTATATCTATTTTATTCTTTGAAAATTATTATTATTACGATATTAATTACTATTATTTATCTAGTTACATGTGTACATAAAATTACCATTTATTTTATACCATGTGATGTCTTCTTCTATTGAGTACCACCTTAATGCAAAGTGTTCCCAATATTTTCTGACAAAATCTTGCAGTTCCCGAATATCTCGTTGTCCTCTTATTTTATCGCCACGATTTTGAATTTTCTTGTTTACTTGTATACTTGTTTTTTCATTTCTCTTGTTCACGTTCTTGTTACTTTCATCTATCTCCGCATTTCTATCAACAATTTTCTTATTTCTATTACCTTCTTCTATTTTCTTATTTCCATTAACAATTTTCTTGTTTCTTTTATCCATTTCATTATTTATAATTTGATTGTTTTCTTCTATCTTCTTGTTGGAGTTTTCATTTTTCATATTATTTCCATTCACTTAACTTACTTCTTTCATAATTTTTATATTTTTATTTTTCCTTGTATTTCTCATTCTTTTTAAATCAGTGTCATTCAATACAATATTTTTATTTCGTGATTTCATTTGAATATTATATTATTTTCCATAACATTTTCAATATTAAATAAATTTGATAAATCATGTACTAAATCTATTTCAATGTTCTCAATTTCGTTATTTTCTATGTTATTTTCAATCTTAAATAAATCTGACAAATCAGGTACAAAATCAATTTCATTATTCTTATCATAATTTGGTTTTATATTTGATAAAGAATCAAGCAGGTTTAACATTACTTACGTGTGTTTTATTATCTGGAAAAGATTGTAATTTTTAGTTTTTTATTTCTATGTATTCTAGCGGTTCATTTGAACTAATTTTAATTTGTGTTACCTCAGATTTTTTTTCTGAGGTTTCTTCCGAAAATTTTGATTTTGTTCGTGATTATCATTTTCTTCTGTAATAACGAAAGTTTCAAAATCCTCGGATTAACTGTTACCGTCATATGGTTTAATATTTTCTAATTTTAATTTGAATAATTCCCAATTGAGGGTTTTTACAGTAGCGAAAGCCATTTCGTTTATATTTACAGATGGAAAAGAATTCTCAAAATTATTATTAGATTTATTATTTTCTTAATTATTTAATTTATTGAACGGTTCCAATAAATTTTCCAATCCGTTCATAAAATAAATCGGCAGCAAGTATATTTAAATTAAAAATATATCTCTCCTACTCTTTTAAAAAGGTATGGGAAGATAAAAAAGGAAACTTGGCACTCACAAGCGATTTGAAGAGATCCGATTTCTTCGTTTATAGTAGAATCTGGAATCCGCGCTCGATGTTAAAACACCAAATCGTGAGTTCTTTATACGAACAAATCTTTTCACGACCGCGCAGATCCTACTGACTGCGCCAATTATAACTTTTTAACACCGAAAACTATTTTTTAAAACTTCATTTTTACAATATAAATAAAATTACAATAGTTGCTAATAATGAACCGATAAATAAAATTACAATAGTTGCTAATAATGAACCGATAAACTAACTAATTTGACCAATAACGTCGAACAACAACCTATTTCAACAACAACTAATAATGGATATGAATATATATTATAATGAAAGCTAACTCTGCATTTCTTATCTTATTTACAGTAACATAATATTTTTATTTATTTATAGAAATTTCTAGTTCTATAACTCGGTCGAGTTTTTAAAGGCTATTTCATTAACATTTATCGATAAAGGGAGGTACGCAAGTATTTTTTCATCTTAACATGACTGAATCAGGAGGTAATAACTTACTAATACTCATTTTCATTATTTTATATAGAAACCATTATATACAAATTCTTTAACAGGTATAGCGATTTTGTTTGTACTGCTTGTAATTGCTTATAAGTAGATAGTTTGTCAGCATTAAAGACAATTGTATTTAAGCATGTATATTGAACTGACACTTTTAAGACAACTTTGAACGCGCTTGGTTTTAAAACGTATTTAAAGTGGTTTTAAAACTATTTTGATAGAAGCTTTAAAACCAGTTATTCAAGGTAATAATGTTTTACGAGGGTTTTTATTTTTGGTTTAAAAGACTTCTTTCAGAGTGGGCCCTTTCATGTTGAAGGCGGTATTATGACAACCTTAGGACTTTTTTTAAAACCAGCTGGTTTCATTTACAGTTTTATTCTATAGTTTTAAATCAATCTGGTAATACTGAATCAAACCGTTTGTGCTACTTGGGTATTGATGAAGAATTAGTGGCTTTTAGACGCAAATATCACTTTAGGGTTTATATGAACTCTAAACCGGCCAAATAGGGAATTAAGATTTGGGCTTGGGTTGACGTAGAAACAAGTCACGCTCTAAATCTGCAAGTATGCGCTGTAAAGTAGTTGAACAAACCCGAAAAAGAACAAGGTAAAAGTGTTGTACTTGATTTAGTTTCATGTCTTGCATATGGTATTACTACAGACAAGTTTTTACGATTCCTACGATCGTGTTAGTGGAGAGGAATGCGATTACTAACTTGAGATGATTCTTCACTACAATCGAACAAAAGGTTCTGTAGATATCATGGATAAAATGTCAAACGATTATACTGTTAAGAGATCTACAAGTAGATGACGATTTTTACTATTCTAACATTGTCTTGACATCTCTAATTGGTCGAAATATTTCAATAAAATCAAATCCTACATCAATTGACTCACAAATTAACACACGTATGAACTTATTGTTATATTTAGGAGAAGAGCTAATTAAGCCTAATGTTACTGTGAACCTGTAATGTGCAAAATGTATCACAAACGAGTTGTCGATGCAATCCATGACTTGTGGGAAAGCCTCGAAAATCTGGAAAATGCGTTTTGTGTCCGAGGAACAAAGGCCGAAAAAGCCGGGTAATTGGCAAAATGTGTAATAAATTTGTTTGTACCGAGCACCAAAAAAAACCAAAAAAATATTGTTTATAGAACGTATGCATCTTTATCTGAAATTGAATAATATGAGATTGTGTTGAGAGACCTCGCTGCAACAAATCAACCTACCTTTAAGTGTGCTTTTGTAAAATACCGAAGTCGTTGAAATGCTCAACTTAATAAAATAAAGATTCGAAGCGATAGGTACTACTCTCAGGAGTGGGTGTAAATTCTCTCGGCTTCCTTAAAGTCACTATTTAATTCAAAGTGCCACCGAATTTTACTACTTTTGTAAAATGTGGAAATCAAATGGGCAGGTACCTAGCTATAGAATTAAGCAACCTAGTTTGGTAACAAGGTTAATGTATTACTTTTAATTTCTGTAGTAAAGTTCACAATGTAAAATTTTAATCACAGTTATAAGCCATTGAATTATATATGGTATAACTATCTATAATTAGTATTTCGTTTAGCACTGCATGATCATTCAAGCTTTACATTTCACAACCCGTTTTACACGACACCCTTTTTCGTACCTAATACCCTCAATAAAGTAACATAAAGAAAATTATCTATTTCGTTTTACAAAAATGACTAGATGACATCCTATAGATGTTTCTGTGCCTAATCAGCAAATACAGGGTGAACAACTAAGAACGCCGGCTGTCGGCGATACTTCAAAAAATAATCATGGTGAAACTTTAAAAAATACCTTCAGGAAAATAACCCTGAAAAATCGCTGGAAAATATTTTTGAGTTCCTAAAATATCTGCTATGGGGTGGAATGAACACTTAAAAACATAATACTGTGATTATCTCCAAAAAAGACATACTAAAGGTATCCTAGAAATACAATTTTTGATATATTGATGAGAATATGAAAAAATGTAGTTAGGGACTTTTTGTCCCTATTCTTCAAATAAGGGGTGGGGAAAGGTTCAACCTAAAAAACAAATGTCGTAACACTTTTTTGTTTTTTATTCGATATCAATGTTTTTGGCGTCATTTAAAAGAGTTTTTCCTCTTTAATAAGATATATGCTTAACAAAATTAACAAAATTAACAAAATTGAACAATCTTGTCAACGCTATGTGAAAAAGTCGACAATTTTCCCATTTTCTCGGAAATTTCAAAAGTAATGAGACATTTTCTAAATTCTGATGAGAAGGGATTTACGTTATCAGATATAAAAATTAAAAAAATGCTTCAATTTACATTTGAAATTTCCGAGTGAATACAAAATTATCTAATTTTGTTATCCATCTTATTAAACAGAAAAACTCTTTTAAATGCAGCTAAGATCATTAATATCGGTTAAAAAACGAAAAAGTTATACATTTGTTCATAAGTTTGAACCTTCCCCACCCATTATTTGAAAAATAATGGCAAAAAATCTCCTTAATTAAATTTATTCATAATCTCATCAAGATTTCAAAAATTGTATTTTGGAGTATTATGTTGTCGAGTGTTCATTACACCCCTAGCGGATATTTTAGGGACTGCAAAATATTTTCCAGCAATTTATCAGTATCACTTACCTAAAGGTAATATTTTTGAAAGTTGTACTATGATTCTTTTCTGAGATGTGGCCAACAGTCGTTCTTATTTGTTCACCCTGTACATTTAAAATAAAATAGCAAAAAAAAGAAATAAAGGATTTAAAACGTTCATTCACTGTGAATGAACAGTACAGTAAATTTGGAAAAACAGATACAAAATTAGAAAAAAAATATCTTGTCCAGGAATCCAGCCTAAAAAAAATAAAATTGTGTAAGCATATTACATAACAAGTGTGGAAAGTGGAAACTATTGAACGCATTCAGTGAAAGCAAGAAATAAAAAAGGGTATATTAATCTGTAGTTACCATAACGTAACATACTTTGAAACTGAATTAATAAAGTTTAACGGATACACATACATTACAGCTAGTTTACAAAAAATTAATTAGAAAAGTTTTTTAATTATATTAAAACTAATAAAAATTTTACACCATGAAGATTTAATGAAACATTATGTTACATCAACAGTAATCCAATCTGATTAAAGAAAATTCTATCGTTTACTTACGGTTACTTTTTCTCACGCAAGAGTGGCTGTTTCGAGAGCCTCAACCATTCCATAACGTACACTTCAAAATCCTTATATGTGAAACGTTTAAAGGTATTCTGAACAGCAGCTAATAAAACAATTACTTTATATCAAATTGTGCCCATGGAGACTTTTGATCGATCATCATAAACTACATCAAACTTGATTTTCAGCCAATTGACTGGGACCCATTTTCCATAAGATACATGCGGAGTTCTTCAAAGGAATAATAACATATTTTATTTCGAGAAGTGACTTCATGATTTACCTTCTATTACATGCCTCAATCCGTGTCGCAGGTAAATTCAGGTGTGTCATGAAAATTCATCATTATTTTCTGTATAAAATAATATACTATTCTCATCTTGTTATCTCCATCCTGGAACGTATTGTATATTAACATCGTGGAATTGTAAATAAATGAAAACTAAGTATTAACAATACACTGTATACAAAAAAAACTACTTATGAAGAAGAGATATGAGCACATTATCAAGTTAAATGAGTTTATAATTAATTGTATCCAATTGAGTATCCAATAGCTGTGTTTCTACAATAATAAATAATTGAATTCTGTTTGTTGACTGGAGCATTCAGTGCCATAAGTTACATATTCTTCAACTAGATTAATATAGGTACCATTGTAAGGGACAGCTACAGCTTTTTTATTTTATTCAGTGTATTTTCAAATGAAAATGAGCTTTTTAACAGAAATTTATGTTTTTAAAGTCTTGAACAGTCTCTAATTGTTCACAAGAATTGTTAGTATTAATGTTAAACTTTTCTAAACCTGCAATACTATATTGATGGCTATGACTGCTACTACAAAAACTAGAACTAGAGATACTCAATTCAATATTTTTTGTACTGTTTAATACAATGTCTGTTATAGACTATCTGAAATAGTTATTGCCCTTTCTTTATATAATTACAAGTAGCTTCTGAAACATCTTGAACATTGAAAATATTTTCTTCCAGATTCAAATCTCTGCCAACATATGATCATGTTTTATTATTAATAATAATATCTACCCTATTGCAATATAATGTTTTTGTAGGGTATAATATATCTAGGATTTAAAATATTGTGAATCGTTTTTAAAATATACTTACTAAGTAAAATATTTTAAAAGTTGAAAAAACCCTCATTTTGTAAACTCTATTATATAATGTTAGTGTACAATTCCGCCACCTGAAATTTGAATGTACAATAGCCGATTAAAGTTCAGTATTAAGTATCAAGTTTTAATAATTATGATTTTGGAATAGGTACTTACCGATAACAGCTGTTGTTCGTCCATTATAACAAGAATTATTACTAAGCATAGAAACTGAAGCTAAGTAGGAACTAACGAAAACGAAGACCACTTTGTTCAAGTACTTGCAAAAAATGTGCTTCCTGCAAATAAAATATAACACAAAACTGATAACCATCCGCCATTTGTTTCCACATATAATGTTCGTTGTTCGTTCGTCAGTTCCTCTTCCGTTTTCTTCTTTTTTTATGTTACTGTGATGTTTAACATGAGATATTACTGAGAGGTTTATAAACTACTATCGTAAAGACGTAATCACACGAACTTACTAAAAATTATTTCGAAAGATGTGAAAGTAACTGCAACATGTGATCATCTTAGAAACATGTTAGGTAATTTGTAATATTACAGTAACGTTCTGTATGTGGTATTAGTGAGAAGTATACAAATCAACATCGTATGAATGCTTCCTATAGGAAGTTGTTAAAGAGAAGTTCATAGGCTGTGTATGTAACTGCGAATTCAAGTATTATTGTGTACATCAAAAATATGTTTTATTTACATGACATGGATTTTAACATAACGAAAAGTCTCTTAAAAGAACGTCACCAAAAAGACTTGTTATGTTTCTTGTTTAGTGGGCCAGTACAAAATATCAAATATAAAGGTTATTGAAGTCAAAATAGTATGTAGTTGTGGAATCACAGGTAGTCTTAACTAGGCTGCTACGGTATTGGTGTGAGTTCCAGTTAACAAATAAAATCCAGTATCTAGTCCTAATTGTCTCTTCCACAATCTTGAATGAAGTAGGTGACTGAACGGGGACAATTTTTGTCTGACAAATAAAGCATATGAACCAACGCAAGTTTGAGTTCGAACTATCCAATAATTATCCCATAAGAGGGGAAAAAAGACCCTAAAAGTATTAACCTTCATTATAGAAAATTTGCATAAAAAATAGGCAATAGCTATCAACAATTCCTTTATCAGAAAATAATAGATATATCGGCTTACTTCAACACGATGAGGGTTCAACTAAATGACCACACTGGAATAAGGCAGTCGCTTGGTTCGATGTTAAAATGAACCTGTGGCGAATTCTCATAAAATAAATCCCTTTCGGTTTATATAGCGGCTGCCCAAATTCTCCAAAACTAAACTTACAATTTTGCGCTAATCAAGTTCCGTTCCAATACGGATAAATCCAAAATCGAACCAAAACAAATTACAAGTAACAGTTAAACTCGAATCATCGGAACGAGTGGTCGTTCCGAAGATGAGTTCAGCAATAGTGTGTATAATTAAAATCAAATCAAGGTAATTAGTGTAAAAACAGGTGAGGGAATCAATTCCAATATTTAATTAGATGGGAATTTATTAAAATAATATGATATAATACCACTATATTCTTTGGACATAAAAGTACCGTTACCATATCCAAATTAAAAATTTCTGAAAAAACCCACACTGATGGCTTGCCACTACAGGAGCGCATCAAATTCTACAACAACTTGTCAACGTCAATATTCTCAAGCTGTTAACTTTGATATGTTTCCAAAAAAAAGAACAAGCGATCGTATTAAATGTAAATGACAATCTCATTCTCGGAGACTAGTGGAAGCCGTAGCAAGTATTGTTGGCTCCAAAAATATACGGTTTGCCTCTAGAATGTCAAATAATAGACTATGCATGTACTTGTCTACTGTCGACTGTGCCCAAGATATAAATGTGAAATATCAAACTTTAAATATAAAACAGCACCAAGTATTAGTTCGACGACTCATTACTCCAGCAAATCGAATCATCTTAACAAACGTCTGTCCATCAATACCACATGACATATTAGAAGCAGAAATCCGAAAAATAGGTTTTTCAAAAGTGTCATTCCTCCGTGCAAGTCTGTCAGGAAAGAGTGTTTTTATCATTCGACGGATTAACAACATGTTTCCTCTGCAAAACCCCAGGACATGTTGCCAAGCTTTGTCCAAATCAAACACCAAACTAATCCAACTATCACGAAAATACTAGAATACCCGTTGAACCAATAGCAATAGAAAGCTCCGTAGAAGATCTTAGCCGAATTGATGAGATGAATGATACTCTTCCGTCAAAAACGACCACGGTAATATCTGACAGCTAGTTCCAGCGACCTTACATTCGAAAAAGATCCAGTGGAAGTGGCAGCTAATACAACGGATCAAAAGACCATAAGAAAAAACCCAAACAATGCCCCTCTGAAACCAAACAAAATCCAAATGCCGAAGATCTGAAACCTGTGAAAAAATTCTACAATGAATCACTCCAATAACTCCTTACATTTGAAGAACTCTCCGACTTCATGGATAACGCATTTGACACACCTGACCCCTTAAGTATAGCCCAACAATACACATATAATATTCCTGAACTACTTGCCCTTCTCCACAACATTTACCCATTTATACAACACAGGGTGATGAAATCCCGATGCACAGAATTCAATCCAAGACACGTAAGCAACTGAATTTAGTCTCGATATCAACAAATGAAGAAGATGAATATAGTTACGATTCGTCCACTTCTCAACTAAGTCAACATTAATACTTTCTTTCTCCAATGGAATATAAATGGGCTAATAGCCCATCTGGAAAAATTAAAACTCTTAATATCCAAAACTACAGAAGATGTGATACGCATACAAGAAACTAACTTCAAAGATAACAAATACTACTCACTAAGAGGTTACGAATGCGTCCACAAAAATAGAGAGTCTGACAGAGCTACTGGAGGAGTGGCTATTTATATAAAAAATAGTTTTACCTGGAAAAATATAAAAATTACATCAGAACTAGAGGTAGATGCAATTAACATACAATACTATGAGAAGAATTTGAACATTATTAATATTTATATTCCATCGAACAAAAAATTCACTTCACAAAGCTTACAAGAAATAATCAACCAAGTAAATGGCACAAAAATGATAGTAGCGGATTTCCATTCACTTAATACAGCGTGAGGATCCAAGAATACAGAGAAAATAGGGAGAGAAATAGAAAACTTCACAAACACAAACAGTATTATAATAATAAACTCTGGAACGAGTACAAGATTAAATCCACTAACAGGAGAATTATCTCCTATTGACCTAACTATTTGTGACGCACAAATTGCACCAAACCTGAGTTGGGAGCCAAACTCATACTTATATGGAAGCGACCACCTACCTATAAGCATAGAATTTCATTCCAGAAAAGACAAGAACGATCAACTTAACCCAATGGAAAAATGGAGCTTGAGACGAGCAAATTGGTTTAAGTTTACTGAGTATATAGAAAGAAACATTCCAGAAATTGATAAAATTGAAGATAACATTGACGAAATAACGAATGTACTTACAGATACCATTATACAAGCAGCAGAAATACATATTGGGTACGTTAAACCACTTAAAACGAAAATTCCAGTACCTTGGTGGACACCACAATGCGAGATGAGCTTAAAAGAATCAGAGCAAGAGCAAGATACGTCGCAAAGCAAGCTAAAAAGGACTCCTGGAAATCATTTGTCTCAACAATCACTCCGAATACTTCAAACTCCGAGATATTGACAAAAATAAAAAAAACTGAAAGGAATTTCATCAGAACATAAAATAACAAGTTTATCCCATAATACTGAAATTATCTCTAATAATGCACTCATAACACAAACATTTGCAGAAGAATTCTCTAGAATATCAAGTGATGAAAACTACGAACCAGAATTTAGGGAATATAAACGCGATACAGAACAAAGAATAAAATTAAATCATACTACTGCTGAAACAATGCAGCGAAAAATCCATCCCTGGACCTGACAAAATCCACTACACTTTTTTAAAAAACATCCCAATAACTGGTAAAAAGTATTTGCTACAGACATACAATAAAATTTACTTAGATCACAAATTTCCAAAATCATGGTCAGAAGCTATCAGAGTGCCAATACCCAAGCCACACAAACCAAAGAACTTAGTAACGTCTTACAGACCAATATCCCTAGCATGTACAATGTGCAAAGTTTTAGAGAAGATATTAAACCGCAGGTTAATGTGGCATCTGTAAAAACATAGGTAGCCTTATATCGATACACCAAAACGGATTTCGAAAAAACAGGTCAGCAAACGATAGCATTATAAACCTGGAATCCGAGATACACAATGCATTTGCTAACGGTCAGAAACTGCTAGGTGTATTTATGGATCTTGAAAAAGCTTACAACTTAACCTGGCAACATAAAATTCTACAAACACTTGTAGATTGGAACATTAATGGATATATAACAGCATTTATCGAACAAATTTTGACACAACTTAATTTTGTAGTCAAAATAAATGGCGAATTATCTACCAAAACTAAACTAGAGAATGGAATTCCCCAAAGATCTTCCTTAAGCACAACATTATTTCTTGTCGCCATATATGACTTCATTGCATTCCCTAATTCAAAATGGATTAAACAAAATTTATGAATGAAAAAACCAGTCTGGCTCTAAAATATCTCACGAAAAATCAAAATGTGTCTTATTTGCACGAAGAGCCCAGAAAGAATACCCAGAATTGACCATAGGAAGCACCAAACTCAGTTTCACGAAAGATATCAAATTTTTGGGAATATTTTTTGATGATAAACTTAACTGGAAAAAACACTTTGACTATCTTAAACAAAACATTATGCAAAGCTTAAACATATTAAAAATACTATCACATCACAAATGGGGAGCAGATACAAGTAGCTTACTTAACATTTATAAAAGTACCAGTAGATCTAAAATAGAATATGGAGCCATGGCTTTCCAAACCGCTAAAAAAAGTTATATTAAAACTGTCGAAATCATTTCAAATAAAGCACTTAGAATAATAACTGGTGCGTTTCCAACAACCCCCACAGACAGTCTCTATAAACTTCTTGGAGAAATGCCATTTCCATATAGAGTTCAACATTTATCTTTATCTCACTCGACAAAAATTTTGGTCCTTCCTGACCACACTAACCACAAAAAAATTTGCACTAGATCAGTGCAAACTGCTCGTCCCGCAAGTATCAATATTACAACACCTTTTTACAACATAGTTAAAACGTATATGGCAGAAATCAGCTACAGGTTTCCTGAAATAATTCCTATAAACAGCTATAATTTTGCCTGGATTTTGCCCCGGATTCTGTCACCTATCTCCGTGAACACAGAACTTTCCAAATTCAATAAAAAAGAAACACATCCTTCTCTACTGAAAAACGAATTCTATAGAATATGTGAAATTTACAAACCGAAGTTTTTAAAAGTTTTATTCACTGATGCTTCAAAAAATGAATCAAATCGTTCAGTAAGCTCATCAGTAGTTACAGCAACTAATACACAAAAATTACGCCTACCAGAGAAGTGTTGTGGTTATACAGGAGATGTGTTCGCCATTCATCAAGCTGTAGTTTATGTAATGAGTAACCCAAAACCAAAATATGCAATCTGTTCTGACTCACTAAGTGCCATAGAATCGATTCGACAAATGTATTCAAGCAACCCTTTAGTGCAACAAATCCAACAATTTTTCTACCAATAATTATTTACGCTAAAGTAAGTCACACTTATCTACGTCCCCTCACATGTACGAATCGACGGCAACGAGTCAGCTGATACAGCTGCCCAAGAAGCAACATAGTTAGAAATCGAAAGGTCTCAAATTTACATTCACAGGGATATCGACAACTTTCTCAAGCAGTTAATTAGGAAAAAGATGCAAACAGAATGGAATCATGATCAAAATAGTCTCAAAAGCATTAAATCGCAATTTACTGACCGACTAATATTAACACCCAGCCGGTTAAAACAAATTAAAATATCAAGACTAAGAATTGGCCACACTCGTATAACGCGCGGTTATAGAATATCTAAAGAAGAACCCCCCAAATGTAACAAGTGCAATGTAAGACTGTCCATTAAACACATCCTTGTTGATTGTTCAGAATTTCAAGAGGAAAAACAAGTAAACAAAATCTCCACAGATGTTAGTGAAAATAAAAAAACTCTGAAACAAATACAAAAAACAATACAGTACCTAAACGATATTAAACTCTATAATTATATCTAGTGAATATTACGTGAATATTTAGTGAATGTAATTTACTATGTAGTAGAATGATATTGTAAGTGCTAATTGCCCTTAGCGGTCGAAGCACATCCTCACACAAAAAATTACAAGTAACTTGCACAAATATGATAAACGCAAAAGTGATTTCCCCCAAAATCGCAGCGGTCGCTTGCCGTGCAAACTGTTCTCAAAATAGCCAAATCAGTTTATCCAGCTTAGGATGGAAAAATCAGTATAAAAAATTATTTATAAAAAACTCAATTTTTATTGTTCCGGTTGGCAATAATGAATATAATTAAATCGAGATAATACTACTAGAGGTAGTGAGGTAGGTTGGCCAACAGGTGAAATTTCGAATTTCAAGTACCATTTAAGATGACTAATTAACAACTCATCCGTGATAATTACTATTGTAAGTGAAAAAAAATCAACCACCCCTTTAGTTTCAATAACATGGAAATATATTTGGATAAACGAAAATCAAATGTTAAAGAATTCCAAAGTTATACTGGGTAATGGGATTAACTTTCTCGTTCCGTATTCCCTAACTATTCTCAGTCTTGTCTCACTCACACAAAATAAAAGAGATAGAGAACCCTTCGAACAAACGCATCATGTGAACGCTAGTGTTACTGCTTCAAATCTCAATTGCCAGTTATATGATCTAACCAAAACAGATGCATAACAGAAAATAGAAAATTGCCACAGTATCAAGATAGAGAGAGCTATAATAGCCATCCAGGTAGGACAACTATATTTCATCAACTTGTGTACACTGACTAGTTTATTTCTTTAATATAAATCCAACAATCAAAACACTGCACAGACTATGCATTTCTACTTCAATTTCACCAGTTTTTCCGATTAAAATTGAGACAAGGGCCATTTATATTCAATAGTAGCTGCTAAGTATTTTATTATATTTTAGTTACTGTACAAACCAAAGACAATAAAAACAGAGGAAGGTTACTTAAAAAAACAATTTCTATGGAAGATACTAAAGCAGGATGGTAAAATAAATTACTAAAAGGAGGTAACCATACTACTGTTTATATGAAAATAACCTGAGAATGGTTTTGTAATAGATCACAAATTGTTCGATAACATAGACTATGATTGTTTCCGAAGAGTGTTTCGTATTATGGTTATTCTATAGTTCTAAAAAGTATTTTACTGATAATGTTTGGAGGTTTTAGCTCTGTTATCTTTATTTATAAGTGAAATATAGTTCAGTGTTAATAGTTTTAAAAATAGTTCATTATAACCCTTCCTTAAAAGGAAATTGAAAGTCTATAATGCTATATTAATGCTATATTTTGAACAAGATTAATTTCTCCGAGAATTTAAACCGTAACCCTTTTTATTTATGTTAATGTGTATTTTTTCCTTATAATAATCAATAAAACATTTTAAAGCTTTAGCTTGTTTTATTTAAAATGTAAAATAAATTTAAAGTCATACGCTGCATCAGTTTTTTCGTGGGGTACAAATGCACCTGTCTCTGGTAAATACGTAACTTCCGGAATTCATAAAGCATACATAACCTTTTGCCCCTGTAACAGACTCACATGTTGCAGTCAGACCGAAATTAGTTGAAGGCGAACGTCTGGATTCCCGTTATCCTTGCAAATTTTACTTTAAGTAAGACCGCGCACCAAAGAGCGTTTTAGTCATAGGTTATAGCCCGAGACCTATTAAATATTTTTTGCATGATTTTGGTTGGAAAATAGTTAAATGCACAATTGACAAAAACCTGAAGGTTTTTATGAATTTATTGTGCATGAAACTATTTGGCAAAGAGGAAAATCATGCAAAAAATATTTCGATAGTTTAATCCATTTAAATTTATAGCTCGAGGGCTATACGGCTAGATTGTTTCCTAAGAATGAAACCAACAACAAATGATGTTATTGCTGCTATAGCATTGCAAAAAGCTGCAGGCTGTTTAATCACTTCCACAATATTCACAGCTGGGTCCAGTTCGACGCCGCTTTATCAAGAAAGCTCAGTTGTCATTGGTCGAAATTTGAATTTTTTTGACATTTGATTCGCTTTCTATACTTGTGAGAAATAATCAAGTTTAAAATTGAGCGCTGACGTGTAGAGGTACGACAGCAGGTGTTTAGGATAGAGCGCCTGACTGAAGTAAGTGAAATCGCCAACGGTCTGAAATGTGTATTAGCAAGCTAATAAAACTAGATACGCATAAGCACAAACCACCAGTGGTTAAAAATATCCATTAATAAGAGTATTAAAAATAAAAAATCAATAAAGTTGTGAAAAACTTAAGTTTCTATAAATACAAAAATTACTATTTATGAATAATTTTCAAGATAGCTTAGCTCGATACACATTTTTCTTTTTTCTGTTCCATTCATTCAACTTCAATTTTTGCTAGCTTTCATGTCGTAACCCTTCCAGCGATATAACCATCGAAGCATCAGCAAGAAAAATGACTGGAGAGCCAGATGTTCACACCTACCACGCCGGATTTCTGAATTAGTGGCAAACTTTCGCACTAGCCATTAGACACTGTATATATAAGTTGGTTCCTGGTGGTTTGTAAACAGTTCCTACAAATTAACTCGTAACTAAAAAAAAGCGGCATCAGCTGTTTCAGTATTTGGTAGAATATTAGTAAATTCGAGATAGATGAGACGGAGACGATTTTTAAAGGATTGTAGAAATTTTATTATAACGAGATAAAAATTAAAGTGATTTGAATTTGTTTTTTAGAAAGTTTGTTGGAATTCTATTAGATATCAGTTATTAGAGAAAAATTATAAGTACTCTAGAAACAAGAGTTTGGAATATAAAGATTGTTGTAGCTGATTATTCTAACAATTAATATTTAGAAGACAATAGTGGTAATTTTTTATATATTTTCACTAGATGAATCCGGCAGACGTTGTCCTTCCAAGCATTGGTCACTGTTTACACGCTATGGCACTTTTCTCCACGGAAATATCGATGTAAATTTTTTTGACAATCTAACATTTGCTTTATAGTGAATTTCATTCACAGACACTGATATTACAATTATAATTAATTAAAACGTATTATCAAAAATGATAGACCAGGCATAACAATTCAAAATTGTTCAAATTACATGACGTTCATGATGATCGGTTGAATTTAAATCAACTATTCCTCTCTAATTATTATAATTAGAACGTTTACAAAATATTTATTAAGGAAATTATCACCCTTTAAATACGCTTGACAAATTTTCAATGTAATTGGTCAAATAGAATTTAGATATCTCTAAAACATTTGTTCTAAACGGTACCTTCAATTTTCTAGATTTTCATTTACTCCAAACCAATCTTCACTCCAAATTCATCCTATATATTCTTAAACACCATCATAAACCATCTCAATTTTATAACACTCACAAATTTTGTTTATGATATTGACCAAATATTTTTATTACAATGCTTGTTGGGTACTTGTAGAAATTTCAGATGATATTCTAAGTTTTCGATTTCAATCAACTTTATAATATATCTTCATTAATCTTGGAAAAACTCTTTTCAATTCTCGACTTCTATCTATTTTACAAATTTCTCTTCAGAATTTGTTTACAATTCTCAATTTGATTCTACTTTTTATATCTCTTTTCAAAACTAGTATTAAATTCCCAATTTTAAACTACTTTTCTCTTTAAACTTCAAAACTGACATCCCTCTTCCTGATTGCAAAATCAATAGATTTTTTCCTCAAAATGATTATATCGTCTTGACAACCAAATATCCCACTTGATTCCAATTAAAATCATATTATTTAACTCAAATGTCATCTGAAAGTCTATGTTCCCTTTCTACATAAGTTTAAAAAGCCAGGAATAATTTATTTATTGAAACTCAACTACCAAATTTCGCATATTGTATATATTCAATTAAATCATTCGTTTGTTATAGTCATAGTTTTAAGAGTATTACATACAAATTACATATAGGGTGTCTCATGGATGATATCAATGTTAGTTCCTTATATTCTTAGAAAAATTAATTTTCGCAATCATATATATATATATATATATATATATATATATATATATATCACTACGTATACGTGTGTGTAATTAAGATATGTATAAATGAAATTTTTTCATCACTACGTATAGTCGTAAATTCCTAATCTCATTTGTGTCGGGTTGTATCGAAATAAATTATATTCAATTATTTCTATTTAGCAAAATGCATTCAAAACAGTTCTTTATTTAATATATCTACAACCATGCATCAAATAAATTTTTTATAATATTTCAATTAATATTATCATGGACCAAACAACTATTTAATATTTTATGCTTTCTATCACATATGTTTAACAGTGCGCAAACTCAAACGATGTTCGTTTCTCCTCGTTAACGCTTCGAGCTTGTCGAAATAAAACAGTGAAAGCATTGAACATATAATGATTACGTTGTATGTTTGTTTGATACAAAATGAAATATTATGTCGTTATTAGAGTAAGAATGAATTATTGTATCGTTATTGGAATAAAGGTAAGGTTCCCTTTTTTTAAAATATCAGTAATAATAATAATAAAACTATTTACAACCTATTACTAATTGAAAATTGATTACTTACAATTGTCTCTGTTGTAATGCCGGCTCAATGATAAATTTAATCACCTTTTTAGATACACGACAAATCTATGTTCCAAGCTTCTTCTTGACGAAATTACTTGATACCAAAAATATTATGTGTTCATGGAAATGTTACATAGTTTTATATGGTACACCTTAGAAAATATCTGGAATAGCCTCCAATATGGGTGCCTTTCGTCCACATAATTAGTAGATATGATGATGGATATTTATCACCCAATAATGTCACTGACATGTATATCACGTAAGTTTGTCATTTGAATAAATATAATTTTCAGTACATTTACCTATACTTTTCGGGAACTTTTACTTTTTCTTACGCCCTTTATACGTCTCTATCTTCTTATTTCAAAATCAACAATTTCCTTCTTGGTAATATAATTTCATACCTTTGAAATATCTTCAATTTTTTTATAATATTTTTATTTGTATTTTTTCTTAATTGAAAATCAAATAATTCATTTCTTCGTAATATAATCTATGTACTTTTTCTTTGAAATTCTTCAATGTTTTGAAATTGTTACTAATCTCCTTTCATTTTCAAAAATCCACAACTAATTATTTTCTTTTTTTTTCAGTTTCTACTAGCTGTTTTATATATACTTATTGATGGATCATTCATATATTTTCAGCAAATTTTGTATCTTGATTATCACTGGTCGCTTTCGATTTCTTCTACATGTCGCGCACTTATCACCAATCACATTTGTTGTAATTACTGTTGTATACCAATTTAAATTAACTTATCTACCTGAACAATTGTTTAATTTTAATTTCTTCACTATATTATTCATAACGATACATTATTTTTTCCATTTGTTCCATTAATATTGACGTTTATGTCAAAATAAATTGAATTTTCTTTTCCTGTTATTTCAAATGCCATAAATGTTTATACGAAGATCATCTAACATTATATATACAATATACGAGGATGGCTCAATATATATATATATATATATATATATATATATATATATATATATATATAATGGATATTTTTGTGGGGATGTGGCAATAAGACTCCAGAGTAAATTCTTTTAGATATTTATTCCCGAGCTTTCGAATGATTTTCATTCATTATCAAGGGCTATAAATAATTGGTCAATGTTATCATTAATAATAATTAAATGAAATAATGAATACTTACATAAAATCTATAGCGAATTTTGGAATAGTTGTAAATTTTTATAATAAACTCTTTCAAACATAATTCAATGAAAAACTCAAAAAACAATATGACAATAAACAAAATATTTGATCTTGAACTACTACAATTTTTATTTTTTTAATCATAAAATTAAAGATTGTTATGAATCTCCTGTTCTTTTTTCATAATCTAAAAGATATGCATAGATAACACTAAGGTTATTTAAATCTGTTTTTTTATTTATTACATAATTTTGTTCTGCAATATATGTTGTTTCCAAAAAAAGGCGTTTTCTATAATTACTTTCTATTGCTAAGACTTTGGCAGATTGATAATCCATAGAATGGCCTTCATAAAACACGTGTTCCGCTAAAGCACATCTATCAGGATATAATCTACTGTCACTTTTATGAGAGGCGATTCGATTGGTTAGCGATCTTTTACTGTGACCAATGTATTTCTTATTACAGATATTGCAAGGAATCTCATAAACTATATTAGTTAATTTAGTAGTAGGAGTCTTGTCTTTGATCTTACTGAAAATTGATTTTATTGTAACACATTGTTTATTCGCAATTTTGATATTATGTGGTTTGAATACTCCAGAAATTTTAGGTGTGATAGATTTTATATATGGAAATGAAATATAAGTTGGAGATGTAATATTAGTAGTTAAAATAAGTTGGCAAATATCTTTTTCCAATATATATATATATATATATATATATATATATATATATATATATATATATATATATATATATATATATTGAACCAGATATCATAGATCGTAAGAGAATTAGTACTATTAAAATATGTCGCTAGTATTAAAATATATGAAAATAATATAATTTAAGAAAATAAGTAAAAAGGAAACACTTTTCTTAATTTAAACAACATATCAAATAAAGATATATTAAATAATAGCCTATAACAGTATAATAAATAAGAATTACCTCAATAATAATACAAAATATAGAGATTGCCTAACCAATGTAATGATGTAAATAAAGTTGCCTAAGACGAAGAATAATTTCCATACCATAACCAGCTGTTCACCTAAAAAGAAACAATTATATAGTCAAGTCAAGAGAATTTTAGATATAAGTAGTTACATTAGAATACAAATATTATTATAGATAATTCATTATAATCATTAATTCAAGAATAAAAACAAATATAAATATTGAATAGAATAGAATTCAATAGATTTTCATAGATAAACAAATAATGACATATAGACAAATGATATATGGTAAATAAAATAAACATTGAATTAATAAATAGTAATTTGTTAAAGTTTATTATAAATAATATAATGCAAAGAAATTAGACAAATAACATAAGAGAATTTATATTTATGAATAATAAGAGTGTAACAATGATATACTATCAATAACAATATTGAATGATGTACCATGTAAATGTATCTATGTATAACCAATTTTAATTTATTTGTATGATGAAAAAACTCATAGGAACTCTATAAATGAACTAATAATGTAAAAGAGTGTAGGTATGAAATTTTTTAATAAGTGAAAGAAGTTTCAATTAATCTGATTGCAAAAGACAATATTTTATTGGTTATAAAATATGACAGAACAAATTGTGAATCAACAAATAAACTTTTAAATAGTGACCTGAAAAAGAACAAAAGACTGTTTGTTGAAAAAAGTAGAGAATCGAGGGGACGCTTAGAGAATTAGGGAAGCGGGTGTTAAGAAGCGAGGAGTGTGTGTGATGGTGTTCCTGAAATTTCAAGAAATTTCCGGTTTAAGACATTTAAACCTATAAAGTACTATTAAATACAATCTTAGTTATACTCACAGTCAATTGTATCAAGTTTTTCGGCAAGAATTTACGAAATTTTCATTAATTTTGGTTTTTTGGAACTTCAGCGGAGTGTTCCTGGGATCCAGAGACTTTCATCCCAATTCAAGAGCAACAGGTCAGTGTTTTTAAATCATTATTGGCCAATAATCAGAGTAAAAACTCAAAATACTCAAATAAGTACTTAATTTCATACATTGATAAACTTTTGCAAATATGATCGATCTGAAAAAGAAAGAAACAGACTTTGTATAGTGAATTCATTGCATAAATCGTTAAATTTAATAGAAGGCCGAATTTTCAATAAATTAAAATATGTACTTACGCCATCCTGTAATCGCATAAATCTGGTGATTGAAATTTCATAATGTAATAACTATTTCCATCTGTATATAATTTCTATTTTTCTATCTATGTATATAACAATTTTCTTTCCACAGCAATTTGTATCATATATAACTATGATTTATATATAAATTCTTTTATGTGTTTGAACCATTCACTTGTTTGCATCTTCAACAAACTTTGTATAATATGAATAGATGTTTTCTTACGTATCAGAATTGTTCGTTTTATGTTAAAGCGCATGACTAGTTTTTCACGCATGCGCATTGATGAAATTATTAAAATAAATAAGTAGATACAATATAACCATTGGCGTCGCATATTATTTTTATCAAATATAAAATATTGCATTGAAAATTAAATCTATTTCAAATAATGTGTTTTCTTTTTATTTAAACAATTACAACAATATAATAAGCCAGGACTCAAAGAGAAAAAGGATTTCTTGCTCCCGAATTAATAAATATATAATAAATATAACAACTATATAAAAAACAATAACTGAGCTAGTCAAACTAAATAAAATTTCTAAATATAATATAATAACCATCTACAAATAAAAATATGAGTAAGTATCTAAAATTATAGTTCAATAGGCGCCCAACGTGGGGCGCTGTAAAAATTTTGGTTATATTGATAAAACTTAATACTTAATTAAAATGGCAAAACGAATGATGTTGACAGATGGAAGGCAGGTAGGAGCAGACAGTGGATCAGAAGAGGAAAGGGAGATTACCAAGCGGTATATTTGGAACAGGGACAACAAGTGGAAGGTGATGCACAGGAAGAAGGTTTGACAGGAGATGGGGAAGCTGAAGAACAAGAAGATAGGACACAGGAAATGCAAAGAAGAACAGGTAGAGATGATCAGATAGTGAACATGATACAATAATTAATGTCTAATATGAACCAGAAATTTGAAGAAAATAGGACAAATATGGACACAATGAGGGGAGATATGAACAAAATGGAGGACAATTTGAATGGGAATATAAATAGAATAGAGGGGAGCTTAAACGGGAAGATGGATAAAATTAATGGAAATATGAATAAATTGGAAAAGAAGATAGAAGAGGTGAAAACTGAAAGCATCCAGGAATTCAGGAAGCTTAGGGAAGAAAATGAAGAATGTAGGCAGCAGATAAATAAGGTGAAAGAAGATATGGTGGAGCAAAACAAACATATACGTATTGAAATTCAAGAAAACGGTATGAAAATTAGTGAGCAGATAGAAAATCAAGTAGTAGAACAAATTCAAGAAATAGAGAGAGGAATAGAAGAAAAATTACCGGGAACGATCCAAGCTGAAGTTATAAAACAAACAGAAGATATAACGAAAGAAATGGAGTATATTAAATTCAGGGAACAAACAATCGAAGAAATTATGCAAAATTATCAGCAAAACGCGGAACATAAATTTAAGGAATTAGATGTAAAGTTTCAAAAACAAACAGGAACATGTGAGGAGAGGAACGAGCACATTGGACAAATATTTCATAAAGAACTGGAAGAAATGAACAGAAAATTACAGGAACAAGTAATTGAAGAAGTAAATCAACATTGTCAAGAAAATGTAATCAAAGATTTGGATTGCAGAATAAAAAAAGCAACAGGCATTTGTACTAGAAGAAGTGGAATCATGGGAAGACAATTTAATAGGGAAATACAAGAGATGAATCGAAGATTAACAGATACAGTGGAAGAAATAGGAGATATTATAAGAAGAACTGAAAGAGGTATAGGATGCTCAGGAAAATTTTATAATAATAATGTAGTAATAAGAATAAAATATGATAACAAAATGAATATAATTTACACACATGCTTTTGTTAAAATAATAAGTAGTAAAATGAATAATATGGAAGAATTGGAAACGCAAATTTTAATAGATTCATGAGAAGAAATTTATGAGATATGGGGCAACAAAGTTAAAAAGGATACAGTAGAGAATAGACAGACGCTTCAGAAACTTATCGAGATTCAAACAACAGGAGAAGAAAACAAGAAAAAGGTTAGAAAAAGAAAAGCAAATTGAATAGTATGACTTGAGAACAGGAATAAAATTTGGAGACGAAAATGCAATTCAATGGAAAAGGGGAAGGATACAGAAATTAAGTCGAAATAAAGAATGTACATAGAATTTATTAGTAATGAGTAACCCAATGCTAAAGAATGTATATATGTTATGTTACGAATAATACTTAAAAAAAAGGAAATGATAGTCATAAGGATAGATTTAAAATTTAATACTAAGTAGTGTACAAAGATAAAGTAGATATTAGACAGAGTTTTGTTTTCCATTTGGCAGCTGGTGATCCAATTAAATTCATCACGTTTGTTTCTTCAGAACCTAAAAAAAAATAAATATAATATAATATAAAGAAAAATTTATTAGGTAAAACTTATAATTAAAACATTTTAAAAAAAATTTGAGTATGGCAAATCAATATATATAGCAAATAAAGGAAACAATTTATGAGAGATACTGGTTTACATAGAATGAAACTATTAAAGAATATAGGATAGAGGGGATAAAATAAGAATAACTCAAGTATCAAATAGAAGTTCACATTTTTTAAATAAGGAAATAAGATGTAAGTAATAAAGGATAGGAAAGGATAATAATGAATGATATTGATTAAAAATATAGGAGGTAATGTTTAATGTCAATTAGAATCTTATAGATTACTTGAAAATACAGGAAGGAATAAGGAAGTTGATATTGATATATATGAATTTAAGAAATAATTAATTATATTGAATAATGAATATTGAAAAGAAATATGATATGAGGAGTATATAGAAATATAATGTAATTACAAAGAAATAAGTTGATATATAAGTGGATGTTAGTAAGAAATTATAATAGAGAAGTATTATATGAAGTAATATTAAAAATATAATTTGACATTGATCTTAATCAAGTGTATTTTAAGGAAAGAATTAGGAGACAGTTATTGAAAGAAATAGGTTGTAGTAGAAAATATGTGAATAAATATTTGAGAAACAATGTTAAAGAAAGTAAGATTATGCCATAAAATTGTTAATTTTTTTTTGAATAAAATAAAATCAATCATTTATAATAAGAAAATTGAAATTTAAATAAATATCTAGGGTATGTATATCATTTAAATTTAAATTTGAGGGGAGTTGAACCAGATATCATAGATCGTAAGAGAATTAGTACTATTAAAATATGTCGCTAGTATTAAAATATATGAAAATAATATAATTTAAGAAAATAAGTAAAAAGGAAACACTTTTCTTAATTTAAACAACATATCAAATGAAGATATATTAAATAATAGCCTATAACAATATAATAAATAAGGAAAGACCTCAATAATAATACAAAATATAGAGATTGCCTAACCAATGTAATGATGTAAATAAAGTTGCCTAAGACGAAGAATAATTTCCATACCATAACCAGCTGTTCACCTAAAAAGAAACAATTATATAGCCAAGTCAAGAGAATTTTAGATATAAGTAGTTACATTAGAATACAAATATTATTATAGATAATTCATTATAATCATCAATTTAAGAATAAAAACAAATATAAATATTGAATAGAATAGAATTCAATAGATTTTCATAGATAAACAAATAATGACATATAGACAAATGATATATGGTAAATAAAATAAACATTGAATTAATAAATAGTAATTTGTTAAAGTTTATTATAAATAATATAATGCAAAGAGTTTAGACAAATAACATAAGAGAATTTATATTTATGAATAATAAGAGTGTAACAATGATATACTATCAATAACAATATTGAATGATGTACCATGTAAATGTATCTATGTATAACCAATTTTAATTTATTTGTATGATGAAAAAACTCATAGGAACTCTATCAATGAACTAATAATGTAAAAGAGTGTATGTATGAAATTTTTTAATAAGTGAAAGAAGTTTCAATTATTCTGATTGCAAAAGACAATATTTTATTGGTTATAAAATATGACAGAACAAATTGTGAATCAACAAATAAACTTTGAAATAGTGACCTGAAAAAGAACAAAAGACTGTTTGTTGAAAAAAGTAGAGAATCGAGGGGACGCTTAGAGAATTAGGGAAGCGGGTGTTAAGAAGCGAGGAGTGTGTGTGATGGTGTTCCTGAAATTTCAAGAAATTCCCGGTTTAAGACATTTAAACCTATAAAGTACTATTAAATACAATCTTAGTAATACTCACAGTCAAATGTATCAAGTTTTTCGGCAAGAATTTACGAAATTTTCATCAATTTTGGTTTTTTGGAACTTCAGCGGAGTGTTCCTGGGATCCAGAGACTTTCATCCCAATTCAAGAGCAACAGGTCAGTGTTTTTAAATCATTATTGGCCAATAATCAGAGTAAAAACTCAAAATACTCAAATAAGTACTTAATTTCATGAATTGATAAACTTTTGCAAATATGATCGATCTGAAAAAGAAAGAAACAGACTTTGTATAGTGAATTCATTGCATAAATCGTTAAATTTAATAAAAGGTCGAATTTTCAATAAATTAAAATATGTACTTACGCCATCTTGTAATCGCATAAATCTGGTGATTGAAATTTCATAATGTAATAACTATTTACATCTGTATATAATTTATATTTTTCTATCTATGTATATAACAATTTTCTTTCCACAGCAATTTGTATCATATATAACTATGATTTATATATAAATTCTTTTATGTGTTTGAACCATTCACTTGTTTGCATCTTCAACAAACTTTGTATAATATGAATAGATGCTTTCTTACGTATCAGAATTGTTCGTTTTATATTAAAGCGCATGACTAGTTTTTCACGCATGCGCATTGATGAAATTATTAAAATAAATAAGTAGATACAATATAACCATTGGCGTCGCATATTATTTTTATCAAATATAAAATATTGCATTGAAAATTAAATCTATTTCAAATAATGTGTTTTCTTTTTATTTAAACAATTACAACAATATAATAAGCCAGGACTCAAAGAGAAAAAGGATTTCATGCTCCCGAATTAATAAATATATAATAAATATAACAACTATATAAAAAACAATAACTGAGCTAGCCACAATCAATAAAATTTCTAAATATAATATAATAACCATCTACAAATAAAAATATAAGTAAGTATCTAAAATCATAGTTCAATATATATATATATATATATATATATATATATATATATATATTTATATATATATGGAGGGTTCAGAAGCCAAACAACATTATTTTCCTAAAATTGACTTATGTAGTGTAAGTCCCACCGCAATGTTCAGACTTTCGGTTGACAAAGCGCCCAAGTCACTGCTTTAATATATCAGTAATAGATGGAGAAACTTATTCTAACTACAGACTAAAAATGCCAAATTATTCGGATGTCAGTTAGTGTAAGTCATTTTAATGTCGCGCTAGGTTAATGGTATGTTATTTTACCTTTAAAATACAATAATTACGCTGTGCAAGTTATACAATGAGTGAAAATATACCTGATTCGTTGTTAGAAAATGATCCTTACTCTGATAGTGGATCCGAATATGCACCAAACAGTGAGGAAAATTCATCTGAAGCTGGTAAGTGATTTCTAACCTCTAAAGAATGAACAATTATCAAGAAAAGACTTTTTTATATTTTGGTACAATGATTTAATTAGCAGAGCGCTTTCAGTTTAATAACAAACCATCCTCAGTGCCCCCTGTAAGAGTGAGAAAATTGATCTTACAATCTCGATATGAAATACAAGCTTTTTAAAGGCATAAAGCCAATTAAATACATTTTACTTACATGGTCAGGGTGTACAACAAATCATCACATTTAGAAGCAACATACACGAATTAAAATACAATGCTTAGCACACAGTCAGCATCCAATAAAACAATAATAATAATAACAACACCCTCAACCCATTGTCCAATGGATAAATCCCTGAAATAGGGAAGAAATTTTTAACTCAATGAGTCAGCTATTTGACATACGACAACTGCAAATGATACTGAACAATGTTCGAAGGTGAGAACTAGTAGGTTGACCAACAACAACCGGCGCTTCGGTGACGTCATCAGAACCATAGAAACAGAAGTTGACTAAAGCTTCAAAGACAAACAAATTTCATTAGCAATTTTCGTTCGGATGACCCCCCAGAGAAACAAACATGTGTTGGTCTGAATGACTGGAAATAGTCCAGGGTTTAAACCATATATGTTGGTGATCCGTGATATTATCTTATGATAAAGATATAGTCCCGCAAGAAAAAGAAAAGTGAAAAGTAACATACAAAGTACATAGGAGACTTTATGATGGTGAGATGCTACTTGATGACGATAATGGTTCAGATCAGTTGGGACCAATACATCGCGTGATCGGAACACCATAACTCCAACTACATTTTCAACTTCCATTACGGAAGTTTTCATGCTTCTGCGCCTCTCCTATTTGGGGCCTCTTCCAGGGGATCGGCCGGTTTGTTGCTGAGGGATTGTAATCCAATGCTTGTCGGAGTAAATGCCTCGAGGAGTAATTGTTTTCCCTTCGGAGACTTTCAGGTCGCTTCCCTGATTAGGATTCCGGGGTGGGATGGTGTACGGGCGTCAATCTCTTATCTGATAGTGTTACGTTTTCTTCAATGTTACTTTTCACTTTTCTTTTTCTTGCGGGACTATATCTTTATCATAAGATAATATCACGGATCACCAACATATATGGTTTAAACCCTGGACTATTTCCAGTCATTCAGACCAACACATGTTTGTTTCTCTGGGGGGTCATCCGAACGAAAATTGCTAATGAAATTTGTTTGTCTTTGAAGCTTTAGTCAACTTCTGTTTCTATGGTTCTGATGACGTCACCGAAGCGCCGGTTGTTGTTGGTCAACCTACTAGTTCTCACCTTCGAACATTGTTCAGTATCATTTGCAGTTGTCGTATGTCAAATAGCTGACTCATTGAGTTAAAAATTTCTTCCCTATTTCAGGGATTTATCCATTGGACAATGGGTTGAGGGTGTTGTTTTTATTATTATTGTTTTATTGGATGCTGACTGTGTGCTAAGCATTGTATTTTAATTCATGTATGTTGCTTCTAAATGTGATGATTTGTTGTACACCCTGACCATGTAAGTAAAATGTATTTAATTGGCTTTATGCCTTTAAAAAGCTTGTATTTCATATCGAGATTGTAAGATCAATTTTCTCACTCTTACAGGGGGCACTGAGGATGGTTTGTTATTAAACTGAAAGCGCTCTGCTAAATAAATCATTGTACCAAAATATAAAAAAGTCTTTTCTTGATAATTGTTTTTTCTCTGGTACACTCAGCTGACTTCACTCATTTCTCTAAAGAATGTACAATTTTATGGAAATACTTTCTGCGCTTAATTTTATTAATTGTTATTAATTAAACTATTTAAATTTGTAAAAACACAGACGAGTTTTTTTTTACTCACACTGATTGACCTCTGAAATATTTTTTTCAGATTATTCAGAATTTTCTGGAGATAATGAAGCCGAGGTGAAAAATGACGAAGTCGAGAATGAGGTTGGTACCAACATAGAGGCTGTAACTAAAGGTAGAAAACGCGAAATGGAACCAAAGTGTATGGAAGCGAGTAGTCAATACTGCTAATAGGCACTCTGGGAAAGCTTACATGAATAGAAGCGGTAGACATGTACCTGAAAAAACTTTTAAAAATGTTGATTGTAAATGTGCGCGGCGATGTCTTACTAACGTACAACCTGAAGAACGACAAATTATTTTTAAGTCTTTTCACAAATTAAGTGATAATACGAAGCAAAACATTTATCTTTGTGGGCTTATTCATAATAGCACTGTTAAACAGCGCCGTGCTAGGAATTCGTCAAGACCACCAAAATCAAAATCAATAAAATAATTTTCAACCACCGCAGTAATGTCAAGTTAGCGACGCTCGTATCTACAAAATATCATGTCATTCGGAGCCATCCGCCTGCATTGATAAAAGGGGCCATAGAAAACCAACCAATAAAATCGATGTCACAAAAGTCAAAGAACATATTCAGTCTTTTCCTTCGTACAAAAGCCATTATACCCGTCGAGATACTCCAAACAGGAGATATTTGAATTCAGATTTGAATATAAGAAAAATGTTTGAGCTATGTAAAGGGAAATGCGAACAAGAAGGCTCAGAACCAGTCAAAGAAAAAATGTATTATCATGTCTTTTCTACAAATTTTAATCTTCATTTTAAGCCACCAGCTAAAGATACCTGCCAGTTATGCGAGAATTTGCAGAATGTCATCAATTTTACAGAAAACAATGAAAAAAAAACGTAAAGCAACGTCAGATAAGGAACTTCACTTAAGAAAGGCGGAACTAGCAAGAAAATCATTAAACAATGATAAACTTTCAGCTGATGAAAACACTTACGATTTTACATTCGATCTAGAAAAGGCTCTTTCATTTCCAAAACTTAGCACTTCTGTTGTTTACTATAAAGTAAACATGTATATTTATAACTTGGGAGTTCATACTTTCAAGGACAATGAAGGATACATGTTTATGTGGGATAAAACCGAGGGGTCTCGGGGTTCCCAAGAAATTGCATCTTGCCTGGTAAAACATTTGAAATAGCATGCTAACAATTTTAATCATATCATTATGTACTCAGACTGTTACACAGGCCAGAACCGAAATAATAAATTGAGCCTATCTTTGCTGAAGCTTGTGCAAGAGCCAGAAATAACTGCATCTTTTATTGACCACAAATTTCTCGTGTCAGGACACAGTTATCTTCCAAACGACGCCGATTTTGGAGTCATTGAGTCAAAATCAAGAAAAAAAGAATTTATGTTTGGTCCTAAAGATTGGGTCAATTTAGTTGCAACTGCCAAAAAAACGAATCAATTTCATGTAACAGAAATGAAGAGGAAAGAGTTTCTCTCGACGAAACCGTTAGAAGAGTCTATTTGCAATAGAAAAACTAATACGGAAGGGGGTAAAGTTAATTGGCTACAAATAAAATGGCTTAGATATTCCAAGAATAAACCAAAATCAATTTTCTATAAAGAAATTTTGCAACATGAGTTTCCATTTTATGAAATCAATATTGCAAAGCCTCCATCAAAAGGAAGACCTTCCAATTTGCGTAATATTGTTCAGGAGCCACTCTATCCAAATCGCAGACCTGTGAAGGAGTTAAAGAAAAAGCACATGTCTGATTTGTTGAGTTTTATTCCGCCGCACTACCACCCATTTTATAAAAGTTTGCCATTACTAAACGACAGAACACGAGCTTCAACTTCAAAACAAGTTAATGTAGAAGCAGAAAATGTCAGTGACAGTGACGATTCAGATTACATAGATTGATTTTTAGAAAAATGTTCAGTGGACACTTAGCATAAGTCAGATTTTTTTTGAAAACTTTAATTTTTTTTTAAACTTTAGTGTTTTCGTGTTAGTTTTCTTGTATTAAGGTGTATGTTATCTATCAATAAAAAAAATGCTTTGCAATTTTATAGGACTGTTATTTTTTTATAACTAATTTCACAAAAAAATTATTTATTCAATTTCTTTTTTTATAGACTTACACTGATTGGCTTCTGAACCCTCCATATATATATATATATATATATATATATATATATATTAACATAGAGTAAAACAACACCCTGTATACCGAACATAAAATAAAAAAACTACTTATTTCAAGAAATAAAAATTTTTGAAATTTCATTTTTTTAAAAAGATTATCTAAAAAAGGAGACAATCTGTACCATGTACTATTCAATAGAGAAAGCATCTAACTGTATAATTTAAAATAAGATTTGAAAAAAACATTTGTGAAATGAATTAACAAAATCTCTATAAACCTACAAGACGGAATATTAGAACGTTGTTACATATACAAATGGAAATGATAATCCTTTATTTTTATTGTCAAGGTAAATAAATAGTGAGATTCTTTTTAAAATGAATATTAGGGTTTGAAGGACATGTAAATAAGATTTTATAAATATTTAAAAACATAACGATATAAGAAGTAAACTGAAAAACATTAATTCTATGGAATGTGACATTTATTGAACGGTTTGACGTTATGAACACATATTTTGTAAATTTGAAAATGTCATTTTGTAAACTAAATGAAATATAATTTAAGAGACACAATATGAGTTAAAATCATTAAAGAACCTTAAAACAAAGCGTTTTCAATTGATAGATGGACAATTCACTATTTGAAATGAAATCTATAAAGAAAAGTTTTGATAACCAAATCTGATTGGTGGAATGTATTCAACAAACTTTTAATCTGCGACAAGTAGTTGTTAATAATAAAAAAATTGAAGGAGAAAAGTTTGTTGATTATAGAGACTATTGACTAGGTAAAATTTTTTTTTTGGGTGGTAGAAAATTTGATAAGCAGCAAAATTTTGGGAATTAAGAAAACTTTTCGAAAAATAAGATATTTGGCATCAAAATTCAGAAAAGAGAGATACATTGTACTTATGATATGGTAGATTATATATTTAAACAAGCAGATGTAGAAACTAAGAAACAATTTGGTAATTATGTTTGAATACTAACCGTATAATTGATATATAATACTTGATTAATATTTGTATGGTGGAATGGATATATCCACCATACCTTTTAGAAAGCTTTTGATTATGTAATTGGACTGAAATGTATTGATGTGGACGGGACATAGCATTGATTCCTGATTTTGTGTAAGCTGGACCAGTGATGTGACAATTTCCAGAAGGTAACCTAAAATAAAGTAAAGGATAATTGAAGTGAATTACTATACAGGAATAAGGTATTTAGACTATTTTCATTATACATAAAAAAGGTTGAATAAAACTTACCAATTTAGTAAAAAAATTTGAACTTTGGTATTAAACAAACATTTACAACCATTGTGTTTCGCCATTTTGATATAACAATCGTTTATATAGAAGTTTCAGTATTATAAGATTTGTATTAAATGTTGCCTATTTTACATTTGTATATAGAGATAATTTTTCATGTGAGAACGTGATTTTGTTTGAATGAGTGGTCATAATAGATAGTAGGTTTTTTATTAATTTGTGTCTTGTAAAAGAACAATGTATTTGTCTATTCAAAATATTAAATAACGTTCTTTCTAGTTTGAAGAACATTGTAAAATTGTTTTTGATACATTTTATTTCTTTGTGGTGATGGCTCCATCTAGTTTGAACCGTTGGTAGTTTAAACTGACATCTGTGAATAGTAAAAAGGTTCAACTTGAAACACAGGACCGTCTTAAGAATTTATTACGTATTATTAAACAAGCAAGTACATTTTTATTAACAAAATTTTTAAGAAGACAGAGATATTTAATCAAATCTAGGCGCTCATATTATAAATTGAATTTTTGTTTCTCTATACCTGAACCCTACTCTGAGGTTAAAGAGTTTCTCATGTTTTAAAATATAACCATTTTAGTAATAAAATTTTAAATTTTTACAATATACCGGGCAAATCAAAACTAAATATAAACTAAACTAATAATAACTATAAATCATTATTTCTCTCCCCGTTCTATCCAGTTTAACATGTCGGCCCAACGTAGGGCAAATTAGGGAAAGTATATTTGTTTTGAAACATTTAAATCACACACCTTACATATCAGTTTAACATGTCACCGCAACGTGGGGCTATTATAGAAATTTTGTAAATTAATAAAAAAGCATTGAAATAATTTTTGACTTTATTAAAAGAATTTAAATACATAAAATGGAACGGAAAATGACATTAAGAGACGGAAAGCAGGTAGGAGTTGAAAGTAGGCCTGATGAAGAAAGAGAAGAAAGAAGCAATGGTAGAGGAGATTTTCAGGTACAATACTTGGAACAGGGCAGAGAAAATTTGGAAGAAGACATTGCAGAACAGGGACAAGAAGAAGAAGATTTACCATTGTCAGAAGAAACAGGACAAGAGGTCAAACAAAAATCAAAAGAGAAAGAGGAAATGGACGTAATGAGTATGTTTCAAATGATGATAAAAAAAATGGATCAAAATAGGGAAGAAATGAAACAGGATTTGAATACAAAATTGGATCAAAATAAAGAAGATATGAGGAGAGATATGCGTGGAGATATGAATAGTATGAAGGATGATATTAGGGAAGATATGAATAATATTAAGGACGAATTAAAACAAGAAATGAATATAAAGATGGACCAGAACAAAGAAGAAATAAAACAAACTAAGGACTTAATAATAAAATTGATGGAAGAAAAATTGGGACATTTTGAGAAGATATTGGAAAAATCAAACACATACATAGAAAATAAAACAGAATCCACTAAACAAGAAATAAGAGGAGAGGGGATTGAAAAAACCACAGAAATAGACAATTCACAGATCAACAGAATCAAGGAAATAGAAGAGAAGGAAAAGGATTTCAAAGGAGAGATTCAAATGGATGTAAAGTTACAAAATGAAAATATAAATGATGATACTATAGAACCAAAATTAAGTAATAAAATGGAAATTGATGAAATAAAAATACAAAGACAACTAAATGAGGAGATGATAGATAGCAATTTACAGAATCTAGGAAGTGAGGAAGCTATGAAAATTTATGAAAAAGAGATTTATTGGGAAATAACAGACCCAGATGTTAATATATTGAAACGAATAGTGACATATGGTAAAAGAAATAATAATAAAAATAGGGGGATACAACTTAATTGGAAGTTAGAGGAAATGAATAAGATATTACAAGATACCAAGGAAGAAATAGAAGAAACCATAAGACAGAATATAGAAACAATAATTTATGCAGAAAATTTCGAGATGAGAGTAAAACTTGGCAGAAATATAAAGATAATTGATCCAAGAAATTTTAATAGGATAGTTAAAAATGAAATGATAGGAAGTAAGAGTATTATGGGAAATGAAATAATAAAAAGAAGAAACAATAATATGAAGAAATTGGAAACACAAATTTTCATGAATCCATTGGGAGAAATTGATGAGATAGGGGACAACAATATTGAAAAAGACACAGTGGAAAATTTTAAGAAACTTAGGAAGCAGATAGAAGAGAATCAAACAATAAGAGAAGAGGATAAAACGAAATTTAGGAAAAGAAAATAAAATTGAACAATAAGGCTGTATTATAGGACCGGAATCTAAAAGACGAATAAGGAATTGTAAAAGGTCAAGAAGGGACACAAAACCAACATGTAAATAAAAAGTTTATAATTAAAAAAAAATGTTAGACAAAAAACATATGTAAATATAATTTTGTATATAGATAGAAATTAGTATATGTAAAGATATAATGATGAGATACAGAAATAATTACATTAACAGATATAATAACAATGAATATTATAACTATAATAAGAACGATAGCAATCAAAACAACTATAACAGAAACTTTAAATATAATAACAACAAAAATAACAATTACAGAGAACAGTATTCAAAGGAGAGAAGAGAGAGTGATTACATATGAACATCCAAGGGAATACATTGAATTTGGGGAAGATTTGGAATTAAAAGAAATAACGGGATTAATAAAAATTAAAGGAAAATTAAATGGGAAACAAGTTAAAATATTAATAGATACAGGTTCGGAAGCGTCCATAATAAAAACAAAATTGATAGAAGAAAATATTAAAAATTATGAAAACAAGCTAGTCAAGATACCGAAAACTACATTAATAGGAGCAAATGGAAAGAAATTGTGTGAAGTTAGCAGATCTATAATACAAAGCATTGAATTAAAGGATGGGAAAGAAATTGAGATGCAATTATTGCTAGTGGATAATTTAGAAACAGACATAGTTATAGGAATAGATGAATTAACGAAATATAAAGCAAGAATTGATTTTGAAAAGATGGAGATAGAATTAAATGGTAATAAGATTGAATTTGAAAAAGAAAATATGGAAGAATTGGAAATTGGAGAGGATAATAGGCAGTTATGGAATATAGAAACGAATGGAAATATGGAAGTATTGGCAATTGAAGAGGATAATAGGAAGTTATGGAATATAAAAAGGAGTGGAAATATGTAAGAATTGGAAATTGGAGAGGATAATAGGCAGTTATGGAATATAGAAAGGAATATAATTATGGAGGAATTGGTATTAGTGTGTGGAAATAAGGAATATGAAGAGAAAGTGAAGAATTTGATTGTGAAGTATGAAGGATTGATTAAAAAGGAGATGACAATGGCAAATAATTATGTACATAAGATAGAAGTTAGAGGAATAGAAAATTTCAGAATAAGAACATATCCCATACCTTATAAATATAGAAAAGAAGTTGATTCAGAGATACAAAATATGTTTAAAGACAGTATTATCGAAAGATGTAACACAAGAAATATAAATCAATAAATTGTACCGAGATAAGCGACTCTGAGAAATGTAGAAGTAATAAGACGCATAACGAACATTAAAGAATTTTCAAAAATGGATTTATAACATGATTCTTTTTAAACTAATTCCTTTGGATGAAACTTATAAATGAAACTTGAAACTAAAAATAAACTAAGAATTTATAGTATTATAAATAAATAAGAACTAATTGAAGAGGAAACTGCAACACAGGATTCCAGAATCATCATTGTAACAGCGACCTGAAATAAAAAGAAATGTATTATTAGAAAAATTTAAAGACAATGTTTAGAACAAATTATTAGAAGTAAAATTTGCATTCATAAAATTTTTCCTTACATAAAAATTTGATAAACGCAAAATTTAGGGGATGTTAACATAGAGTAAAACAACACCCTGTATACCGAACATAAAATAAAAAAACTACTTATTTCAAGAAATAAAAATTTTTGAAATTTCATTTTTTTAAAAAGATTATCTAAAAAAGGAGACAATCTGTACCATGTACTATTCAATAGAGAAAGCATCTAACTGTATAATTTAAAATGAGATTTGAAAAAAACATTTGTGAAATGAATTAACAAAATCTCTATAAACCTACAAGACGGAATATTAGAACGTTGTTACATATACAAATGGAAATGATAATCCTTTATTTTTATTGTCAAGGTAAATAAATAGTGAGATTCTTTTTAAAATGAATATTAGGGTTTGAAGGACATGTAAATAAGATTTTATAAATATTTAAAAACATAACGATATAAGAAGTAAACTGAAAAACATTAATTCTATGGAATGTGACATTTATTGAACGGTTTGACGTTATGAACACATATTTTGTAAATTTGAAAATGTCATTTTGTAAACTAAATGAAATATAATTTAAGAGACACAATATGAGTTAAAATCATTAAAGAACCTTAAAACAAAGCGTTTTCAATTGATAGATGGACAATTCACTATTTGAAATGAAATCTATAAAGAAAAGTTTTGATAACCAAATCTGATTGGTGGAATGTATTCAACAAACTTTTAATCTGCGACAAGTAGTTGTTAATAATAAAAAAATTGAGGGAGAAAAGTTTGTTGATTATACAGACTATTGACTAGGTAAAATTCTTTTTGGGTGGTAGAAAATTTGAGAAGCAGCAAAATTTTGGGAATTAAGAAAACTTTTCGAAAAATAAGATATTTGGCATCAAAATTCAGAAAAGAGAGATACATTGTACTTATGATATGGTAGATTATATATTTAAACAAGCAGATGTAGAAACTAAGAAACAATTTGGTAATTATGTTTGAATACTAACCGTATAATTGATATATAATACTTGATTAATATTTGTATGGTGGAATGGATATATCCACCATACCTTTTAGAAAGCTTTTGATTATGTAATTGGACTGAAATGTATTGATGTGGACGGGACATAGCATTGATTCCTGATTTTGTGTAAGCTGGACCAGTGATGTGACAATTTCCAGGAGGTAACCTAAAATAAAGTAAAGGATAATTGAAGTGAATTACTATACAGGAATAAGGTATTTAGACTATTTTCATTATACATAAAAAAGTTTGAATAAAACTTACCAATTTAGTAAAAAAAAAATTGAACTTTGGTATTAAACAAACATTTACAACCATTGTGTTTCGCCATTTTGATATAATAATCGTTTATATAGAAGTTTCAGTATTATAAGATTTGTATTAAATGTTGCCTATTTTAGATTTGTATATAGAGATAATTTTCTCATGTGAGAACGTGATTTTGTTTGAATGAGTGGTCATAATAGATAGTAGGTTTTTTATTAATTTGTGTCTTGTAAAAGAACAATGTATTTATCTATTCAAAATATTAAATAACGTTCTTTCTAGTTTGAAGAACATTGTAAAATTGTTTTTGATACATTTTATTTCTTTGTGGTGATGGCTCCATCTAGTTTGAACCGTTGGTAGTTTAAACTGACATCGGTGAATAGTAAAAAGGTTCAACTTGAAACACAGGACCGTCTTAAGAATTTATTACGTATTATTAAACAAGCAAGTACATTTTTATTAACAAAATTTTTATGAAGACAGAGATATTTAATCAAATTTAGGCGCTCACACTATAAATTGAATTTTTGTTTCTCTATACCTGAACCCTACTCTGAGGTTAAAGAGTTTCTCATGTTTTAAAATATAACCATTTTAGTAATAAAATTTTAAATTTTTACAATATACCGGGCAAATCAAAACTAAATATAAACTAAATTAATAATAACTATAAATCATTATTTCTCTCCCCGTTCTATCCAGTTTAACATGTCACCGCAACGTGGGGCTATTATAGAAATTTTGTAAGTAGTAATAAAAAGCATTAAAATAATTTTTTTGACTTTATTAAAAGAATTTAAAAACATAAAATGGAACGGAAAATGACATTAAGAGACGGAAAGCAGGTAGGAGTTGAAAGTAGGCCTGATGAAGAAAGAGAAGAAAGAAGCAATGGTAGAGGAGATTTTCAGGTACAATACTTGGAACAGGGCAGAGAAAATTTGGAAGAAGACATTGCAGAACAGGGACAAGAAGAAGAAGATTTACCATTGTCAGAAGAAACAGAACAAGAGGTCAAACAAAAATCAAAAGAGAAAGAGGAAATGGACGTAATGAGTATGTTTCAAATGATGATAAAAAAAATGGATCAAAATAGGGAAGAAATGAAACAGGTTTTGAATACAAAATTGGATCAAAATAAAGAAGATATGAGGAGAGATATGCGTGGAGATATGAATAGTATGAAGGATGATATTGGGGAAGATATGAATAAAAATAAGGAAGAATTAAAACAAGAAATGAATATTAAGATGGACCAGAACAAAGAAGAAATTAAACAAACTAAGGAACTGATAATAAAATTGATGGAAGAAAAATTGGGACATTTTGAGAAGATATTGGAAAAATCAAACACATACATAGAGAATAAAACAGAATCCACTAAACAAGAAATAAGAGGAGAGGGGATTGAAAAAACCACAGAAATAGACAATTCACAGATCAACAGAATTAACAAAATGGAGGAGAAAGAAAAGGATTTCAAAGAAGAGATTCAAATGGATGTAAAGATACAAAATGAAAATATAAATGATGATACTATAGAACAGAAATTAAGTAATAAAATGGAAATTGATGAAGTAAAAATACAAAGACAAATAAATGAGGAAATGATAGATAGCAATTTGCAGAATCTAGGAAGTGCGGAAGTCATGAAAATTTATGAAAAAGAGATTTATTGGAAAATAACAGACCCAGATGTTAATATATTGAAACGAATAGTGACATATGGTAAAAGAAATAATAATAATAATAATAAGGGGATACGACTTAATTGGAAGTTGGAGGAAATGAATAAGATATTACAAGAGACCAAGGAAGAAATAGAAGAAACCATAAGACAGAATATAGAAACAATAATTTATGCAGAAAATTTCGAAATGAGATTAAAACTTGGCAGAAAAATAAAGATAATTGATCCAAGAAATTTTAATAGGATAATTAAAAATGAAATGATAGGAAATGAGAGTATTATGGGAAATGGAATAATAAAAAGAAGAAACAATAGTATGAAGAAATTGGAAACGCAAATTTTGATGAATTTATTGGTAGAAATTGATGAGATAGGGGATAACAAAATAAAAAAGAACACAGTGGAAAATTTAAAGAAACTTAGGAAGCAGATACAAGAGAATCAAACAATAAGAGAAGAGGACAAGACGAAATTTAGGAAAAGAAAATAAAATTGAATAATAAGGCTGTATTATAGGACTGGAATCTAGAAGACGAATAAGGAATTGTAAAAGGTCAAGAAGGGATATAAAAACCACATGTAAATAAAAAGTTTATAATTAACAAATAATAATTAAAAAAAAAACATATGTAAATATAATTTTGTATATACATAACAATTACGATATGTAAAAATATAATGATGAAATACAGAAATAATTACATTAACAGATATAATACCAATGGATATTATAACAAAAACAACAATTATAATAACAATTCAGGAAATAACAATAACTATAGTAAGAACGATAGCAACCAAAACAACTGTAACAGAAACTTTAAATATAATAAAAAAAAAATAACAATTACAGAGAACAGTATTCAAAGGAGAGAAGATAGAGGGATGACATATGAACATCCAAGGGAATATATTAAATTTGGGGAAGATTTGGAATTAAAGGAAATAACGGGATTAATAAAAATTAAAGGAAAATTAAATGGGAAACAAGTTAAAATATTAATAGATACAGGTTCGGAAGCGTCCATAATAAAAACAAAATTGATAGAAGAAAATATTAAAAATTATGAAAACAAGCTAGTCAAGATACCGAAAACTACATTAATAGGAGCAAATGGAAAGAAATTGTGTGAAGTTAGCAGATCTATAATACAAAGCATTGAATTAAAGGATGGGAAAGAAATTGGGATGCAATTATTGCTAGTGGATAATTTAGAAACAGACATAGTTATAGGAATAGATGAATTAACGAAATATAAAGCAAGAATTGATTTTGAAAAGATGGAGATAGAATTAAATGGTAATAAGATTGAATTTGAAAAAGAAAATATGGAAGAATTAGAAATTGAAGAGGATAATAGGCAGTTATGGAATATAGAAAAGAATGGAAATATGGAATTATTGGCAATTGAAGAGGATAATAGGAAGTTATGGAATATAAAAAGGAGTGGAAATATGGACGAATTGGAAATTGGAGAGGATAATAGGCAGTTATGGAATATAGAAAGGAATATAATTATGGAGGAATTGGTATTAGTGTGTGGAAATAAAGAATATGAAGCGAAAGTGAAGAATTTGATTATGAAGTATGAAGGATTGATTAAAAAGGAGATGAGAATGGCAAATAATTATGTACATAAGATAGAAGTTAGAGGAATAGAAAATTTCAGAATAAGAACATATCCCATACCTTATAAATATAGAAAAGAAGTTGATTCAGAGATACAAAATATGTTAAAAGACGGTATTATAGAAAGATGTAACACAAGAAATATAAATTAATAAATTGTACCGAGATAAGCGACTCTGAAAAATGTAGAAGTAATAAGACGCATAACGAACATTAAAGAAATTTCAAGAATGGATTTATAACATGAATTTTTAAACTAATTCCTTTGGATGAAACTTATAAATGAAACTTGAAACTAAAAATAAACTAAGAATTTATAGTATTATAAATAAATAAGAACTAACTGAAGAGGATACTGCAATACAGGATTCCAGAATCATCTTTGTAACAGCGACCTGAAATAAAAAGAAATGTATCATTAGTAAAATTGAAAGACAATGTTTAGAACAAATTATTAGAAGTAAAATTTGCGTTCATAAAATTTTTACTTACATAAAAATTTGATAAACGCAAAATTTAGGGGATGTTAACATAGAGTAAAACAACACCCTGTATACCGAACATAAAATAAAAAAACTACTTATTTCAAGAAATAAAATTTTTTTGAAATTTCAATTTTTTTAAAAAGATTATCTAAAAAAGGAGACAATCTGTACCATGTACTATTCAATAGAGAAAGCATCTAACTGTATAATTTAAAATAAGATTTAAAAAAAACATTTGTGAAATGAATTAACAAAATCTCTATAAACCTACAAGACGGAATATTAGAACGTTGTTACATATACAAATGGAAATGATAATCCTTTATTTTTATTGTCAAGGTAAATAAATAGTGAGATTCTTTTTAAAATGAATATTAGGGTTTGAAGGACATGTAAATAAGATTTTATAAATATTTAAAAACATAACGATATAAGAAGTAAACTGAAAAACATTAATTCTATGGAATGTGACATTTATTGAACGGTTTGACGTTATGAACACATATTTTGTAAATTTGAAAATGTCATTTTGTAAACTAAATGAAATATAATTTAAGAGACACAATATGAGTTAAAATCATTAAAGAACCTTAAAACAAAGCGTTTTCAAATGATAGATGGACAATTCACTATTTGAAATGAAATCTATAAAGAAAAGTTTTGATAACCAAATCTGATTGTTGGAATGTATTCAACAAACTTTTAATCTGCGACAAGTAGTTGTTAATAATAAAAAAATTGAAGGAGAAAAGTTTGTTGATTATACAGACTATTGACTAGGTAAAATTCTTTTTGGGTGGTAGAAAATTTGAGAAGCAGCAAAATTTTGGGAATTAAGAAAACTTTTCGAAAAATAAGATATTTGGCATCAAAATTCAGAAAAGAGAGATACATTGTACTTATGATATGGTAGATTATATATTTAAACAAGCAGATGTAGAAACTAAGAAACAATTTGGTAATTATGTTTGAATACTAACCGTATAATTGATATATAATACTTGATTAATATTTGTATGGTGGAATGGATATATCCACCATACCTTTTAGAAAGCTTTTGATTATGTAATTGGACTGAAATGTATTGATGTGGACGGGACATAGCATTGATTCCTGATTTTGTGTAAGCTGGACCAGTGATGTGACAATTTCCAGAAGGTAACCTAAAATAAAGTAAAGGATAATTGAAGTGAATTACTATACAGGAATAAGGTATTTAGACTATTTTCATTATACATAAAAAAGTTTGAATAAAACTTACCAATTTAGTAAAAAAAAAATTGAACTTTGGTATTAAACAAACATTTACAACCATTGTGTTTCGCCATTTTGATATAATAATCGTTTATATAGAAGTTTCAGTATTATAAGATTTGTATTAAATGTTGCCTATTTTAGATTTGTATATAGAGATAATTTTTTCATGTGAGAACGTGATTTTGTTTGAATGAGTGGTCATAATAGATAGTAGGTTTTTTATTAATTTGTGTCTTGTAAAAGAACAATGTATTTATCTATTCAAAATATTAAATAACGTTCTTTCTAGTTTGAAGAACATTGTAAAATTGTTTTTGATACATTTTATTTCTTTGTGGTGATGGCTCCATCTAGTTTGAACCGTTGGTAGTTTAAACTGACATCGGTGAATAGTAAAAAGGTTCAACTTGAAACACAGGACCGTCTTAAGAATTTATTACGTATTATTAAACAAGCAAGTACATTTTTATTAACAAAATTTTTATGAAGACAGAGATATTTAATCAAATTTAGGCGCTCACACTATAAATTGAATTTTTGTTTCTCTATACCTGAACCCTACTCTGAGGTTAAAGAGTTTCTCATGTTTTAAAATATAACCATTTTAGTAATAAAATTTTAAATTTTTACAATATACCGGGCAAATCAAAACTAAATATAAACTAAACTAATAATAACTATAAATCATTATTTCTCTCCCCGTTCTATCCAGTTTAATATATATATATATATATATATATATATATATATATATATATATATATATATCCCTAGATGTTCGACAAGTCAGTCCCTGAAAAACAATGTATCGTAACGATTTTTTGCGGGATTATGAATGACTAAGTTTGAGATTGACTTTAAATTATACACAATGTGATGCAATAGTAAAAACGAATTCGTAAGAATAGCATATTTACTAAACTAACTTCAATTTTCTAAATTTGTTGTTTAATAAATTACTCTGAAACTCAATGTCACGACGAAATCTCCACTTGGCCGACTTTGTTTTCACTATGACGAGTTATGAAAGTTATGGAATCTATGAATCCCCTGCTTTCCAAACAGCCACTTCCAGTAAGTTTTTGTGATACATTGAATGACACGTATAAGACATTTCTAACTGAGAGGACGACGTTTGCTTTCAAATGGTACATATATAACTCAAAATAGTAAAAATTTGAGTTCATGCGTTATTGCAATCAGGTATCGTGATGTAACATCAATCTAGGTTTGTGATGTTAGTTTTCTTTCCACGTTGGAAACGATAATAAAGGAAACTGCAAGATATTTACATCATAAAAGTAGAGGCGGTACGTGTTGGCAATTTCTAATTCAATACTTCACTTACTGTCACCGATAGTTTTTATTTCCTTCCTGCAGTGAAACTACCGGTGAACTGGACCATAATTCATGAAACAGAGGGAATGGTTGCAGCATAATTACTTTCCAGAAATTTAGTGCAGTTCGCATAGACGTGCTGCACGGCAGGGGTTGATTAACGACATTTATTACAAGAAATATGTTAGCAGTCTGTGAAAATAATAAATATATATATTTTTTTAATTTAAATGAATGAACTGAGAATGGGCCATTTATATAAGCATAAGTACTTCTGCATATAGTTTCTTGCCGCTAAGATGCAGTAACTACTGGCAAATGAATTGGATGTACATTTTTTTTGTAAAAGCGACGCTATAACAAATATTGTCAGAATACTAAAAGAGTAATATGAAACTGGCTCATAAACTCTGATTATGTCATGAAGATTAGAACTTGGATAAATCTTGCTTATTGACTCGGATTACGTCATGAAGATTCAAGACCATTAAAGAAGTAGATAGAGAAGAGCGAATATATTTGGGAGTCATTCTTAATAAACACTGAAATTACACGGTTTTAAGTATTAAAACTAACCTTCCAATTATACACTCCAGGGCCCTAATTCTTGAAAGTGGTGAAAGTATTCACCAGTGAAAAATTTCACCAACAAATCATCACCTGCGTCACTCGTTTTGCATTCTTGAATCCTAGGTGAATTTACTCGAGGTGAAAATGGTATTGCAATTTGGCAACGTCGGTACAAAGCATTTTTGAAGAAGTAAATGGTGGGTGATTTGTGAAGTAAATCAATCATAACCCTACTAACGTATTTGTTGTTAGTTTTTTCGTCGATCTTTCGAAAAATTTTCCCCGAGTTAAATCCTTATTATTTATTAAGATGTCTAAGAAATATTGTGGACATGCTACCACGAAGCAGAAAGAACTTGTAATAGAAATTATGAACAATGACGAGGAATTAAGGAAAGGACAATTTACCAATTTCTTTACAAGAAAAGACATGAATTTACGATGGGAAAATATGTTGGACCGTGTTGAACAGAATTGTTCTAATTTTTTAGTTTTAATATATGCATTTTTTCCAGAACAATCCCACTGACAATTACATGAAAGAATCAAATGATACAGTGGCATGTGAAAAAAATGTTAAAACTAATATTAACACCTCGAATGAGCAGGTATTCCAACAAGGCACAAAGCCTAAGAAGCAGGTCTTCTCAAAAAGAAAAAGGCTCGAGCAGCACCAGAAAAGCACAGACAGGCTTGTCGTTCTAACTGAAAGGAAATTAAAAATTAAAGAAGAATACTACAAAAAAAAGTTGGAAATTTTGGAAACGAGTGTAGAACAATTACAAAGGATAGCTGACTTTCTAAGCCAGCTAAACAGCAACATTGCGAATTGATTTAGCTATAAGCTGTGTATAGCTTACTCATTTAGTTTTTCCAGAATTCCCTATTATTTATTCTTTATTTAGTCTGTTTCTTATAAAGATTCTTAGCACATAGTTCATTCAAAGAATGTGTTTTTAAGTTGTGATACTTTTATGAAAGTTATTTATGATAAATATATATTTTTGTTCTTTGTTTATATTAATAAAGTAGATCAGAAACAATATGTTTTTTTGGCTTCTTTATTACAAAAATATGTCTTCATATTAGACCGAAACAATGAATTTAACTACTAAAAGTATTATAGTCAATGTGTCAACTAATTATTCATTAAATAGTTTCCAGACACTGTTGATGATGTCTTATTTATTTAATTTTGAAAGTAATTTAAAACAATTTGTTGTTGCAGATTGTGACCTGCCACCAAATCCCTGTTTTGCTTAGGAACTTCCAAACGTTGTTGACCTTCATTGAAAATTCCCAAATCAACATGGACATTGCCTCCCTCGTATGGTTCTGGTACATTATGCATTATACATAAATTGTGTAGAACTACACAAGCATTAATAATTTTTGAGCTCTTTGTAGGAGTATAATGTAAGAATCTGTGTTTCAAGAGACATCTGAAAGGCATTTTCAATAGTTCAATACATTGTTCAATTATACTTCTCACTGTTTTAAATGCATTGTTATATTTTTCTTGTGGACTTCCAGGTTCAGGATTATGAATAGGAATTTGGAGCCATGGCCTTAGCATATACCCAGAATTGCCTAAAATTGTAATTTGCCTTACTAAGTCATAATTGAGAATTAATTGAGACCTTACCAAGTAAATAATATTCATTAGGGTGACATCTTGAAAGAGTTTCCATTGCTTGTCTAGCAGATGAGTGGGCCCAAATATACGTCATTAGCACTTCCTGGAAAACGAGCATTGATAATTTTCATATTAGAATCACATATCTACGAAAGAAAAATTATTACATTATTATTATCAACACCTTTATTCTTGGCAGGTGTTATAAACCCGAAAATTATACTAATCAATTGGACATTGATTGAGTGGTACCCTTTCCTGTTAACATATATGTGCTCCGGGTTTTCTGGATCATTTGTGTTAGGGGCTATTATGACCACATGTGTTCCATCAATAACACCAACAACTCCTGGAAAGTTATATTTTTGAAAAATCTGAAATATATTTGGACAAATTAACATGCATTTGTATTAATTTTCCTCAAGAATTAATTACCCTTGTCGTACTGCATTTAGTTCTTGCATGTTGTTAGGAACCGAACCCACTGAGTAAAAACTTCTGGCCTATTAATTGCATCTGTTACCTATTCTATGCATCAACTTACTGATGGCTGACTAATGCCACTAAAATTATTATAGCCAATATCCATTTGGTATGAGCCAGTAGCATGAAAATGTAAAGCAACAAGAACCTAAAATAAAAACGTTTACTTTGCATGAGGTGATATCAGAGTCTTGATATAAAATTTCAAACTTACTTTTGTAGGTTTATCCAAAGCTGAGATTCTTGTTGGAGCTTCTTAGAAGGGATCTAAAATGTCTAGAAGAAGGCGAACAAGGGGTTTGGTTAACCTTAATAATTTCTTGAATAAACAATCACCAAGTATTTCAAAAGGATTTTCTCTTCTAAATCTCATTCTATTTTCCTGGTCAACCGCTGCATCATCTATTAAGATGTCTTCAACTTCAATCAAGCTTATCAATAATAATTTGTGTTCCATCCTTATATAATATTTTTAGAAGTTAAAAACCAAATAGTATAACATTACAAAATACAAAACGAAAACCAAACAAATACCTAGTTCAAATACAGAAGAGTAGGTAAAGTTAGTAATTCATATTTTCACCAAAATTCGTAAAATTCACCACCGTTCTCGGTGGTGAATCTATTCACCCAATAAAAGGTGAAAATTTTCACCTTTTTATTTTCAAGAATATGATAATGTGTATTTTCGGTGAAAACTGAGCAATTCACCCGTTGAATATTTTCACCACTTTCAAGAATTAGGGCCCAGGGACTGTATCGTGCTAACAAACCGAAGTTTCTGCAAAAATGACGAGTAGTGTGGTATATCTGGATTTACAGGCTCTGGTTAGCTGAAAATCAATAGGGCTCATCTGTGATATGCCCTGAACAATACCAAATTATAAAATTGGTGACTTATGTGCACTCCGGAGGCTGTACCATGCTAACAATACATGTTACAAAAAGCGGCCGACGACGACACACATATAATTTTTTTTTCTAAGAACACAGTTGTCGTGTTTTACTTGATGAAAAACGAAAAAATAATTAGAAAAAAAGAAAATGGCCAACTTTTTTTGAGTGAACCAATACTTTTATCTTAGATAGGGCGAAAAAGTGAAATCAATGAATGTCACGCACACTAAACTCTTTGTTGTGGGACAACAAATAAACGAAAAATACGAAAAAGCATGTATGCAAAAGTATGGTGTAGAGTGTAATATTTTATGGGGCTGAAATTCGGGATCCATCAAAAACAAATATTGAAAAAATAATGGCAGCTGAAATGGAGTTCCTCAGAACAAGCCGCAGGTGATCGGAAATAGATAGAGTTAGGAACGAAACGAACCTGTGAAATGGATATGAACAGATTAATTACTGAAGGAATTGGGACAAAGCAACAACTGACTTGGTCACGTAAAGAGAATACAGGACGATAGATGGCCCCGGAAAATATTAAAGTGGATACCACCGTAAGTTAGAGAGACGATGATGACATCGGGAAGAGGATAGATGTTATGATGGAAAAAAATCGATGTTGGGTACGAGGTACCGCTGGCATGTGTAAATGATCATTCAAAAATGTTATAATAACGTGTTTATTCATAAATGAATTATAAATCGTTTAAGAAGCTTACGAATATGCTATTTATATATTTAAACATAATGAGAAGAAAAATAGTTATGTTCTATACTCCGCATTATATGTAATTTTATAAACAGATTTGGTTAATATTAAGAGAAAGAGATTCTCAGAATAAATTTCCTGGAAATATCTCATATCATGAGATAAAAGAACATCGCATGTTTAGATAATATTTGCATTTTTTTTTATATACTTCAAACGTACATAGTTGTATCTTACGACGTAGACTTTGTATATATATTATGGCAAAGCAGTTGGTCAAGCATATTTCAAATCGAATCTTTTCATTTTCATGGAAAGTATACATTTCAAACATTCTTGAATTCATAAGTTAAGAAACAGGCATATGTATAAAAATTGCGGCAATTAAATATTCGAAATTATTAGTCTTTAATAATGCAAAAAACATAAATTTGAAAAATATTTCGTGATTGAGTGAAGCACATTTATCGCTTTAAATTTTGAAGATCTAAATGCAAAAAAAAAACTAACATTAGAACAAAAACCAACTACAGTCGATCAAATTGACCTTTAGTCTGACATCAACATAAATAAACACATATTTACAAAACGTACTGAGGTGATTGCATGTTCACATTGCCTTGACAACCATTAACGTTATGTGTTTAATTGTAATGTCACAGTTTCGCTAAATAAAGCCTTTATCTTTCGATATCTAAGGGTCATTATTACTTTTCCGCCCAACCTATCTAATATGCGAGAAAAGTATTGGTTTATCCCAAAAAAAGTTGGAATTTTGAAATTTTATTTTGAGTTATTTTCACGTTTTCCATCAACAACACGAAAAAACGGTTTTTAGAAAAAAAATCCTGTGTGTATGTCGTCGTCGTCGTCGTCGTTGTCGTCGACCACTTTTCCTTACATGTCTTGTTATCACGATTAGGTAATTTAATCCTTTCCGCACGTGCTATACCGAATGACAACCACTTCACACTCGTGCTTATAGACTGACAGGTTAACCGAACTGTTACAGTGGACGCGTATGAGCGCCGTTAGCACACAGCGAAGAATGGCTAGGACGCATATGCGCGTCGTTAGCAGTGAACCTGTTAAGACATATCCAATACCATATAAATTGAAACAAGAAGTATATCAAGAAATAACTAAAATGCTACAAGACGGTATAATTGAACGATCTAATTCACAGTATATAAGTGCCATAACATGTGGGAAGAAGAAAACTGGAGACATTAGACTATGTTTGGATGCTAGAAATATAAATACATTTACGAGAAAACAATATGAAAATCCTTTGAATATTGAAGGTATATTTGGAAGAATTACAAAGGCTAATATATTTTGTAAATTAGATTTAAAGCATAGTTTTTGGTTGATTCCATTGGATCATCGTAGTAGACCATACACTGCATTCATGGTATATGGAGTGGTACCAATTTTGTGTGGTGCCATTCGGACTACAAAGTTCTTGTGCTGCTTTGGTACGAACTCTGCATACGATACTGAATCCTTATGAAGATTTCACGCTCCATTACATCGATGACATCTTTATTTTTTCTGAAACAGAAGAGAAACATCAAAAACACTTAGAAATAACATTAAATGAATTAGAAAATGCTGGACTTAGATTAAATTTAGAAAAATGTCGGTTTTATAAAAGGGAAGTGGATTATTTAGGATATGTTTTAAGTGACACTGGCATTACAATGAATCCCGAAAGAATAAAAGTAATACTGGAATATAAAACACCTGATAATTTAAGGACTTTGAGGGATTTTTAGAGATCATTAACTATTTCAAGAGGTTAATACCAGATCTCAGTAGAAGAGAAATTCCTCTCATAGAACTATTAAAAAAGGATACTAGATGGAAATGGGATGAGAGAAGAGAAAAGGCATTCCCGGAACTAAAAGAAGTTTTTCTAGACAGTTTAAAAGTTTTTCATCCACAATATGACAAACATTTTATATTAAGAACTGATGCTTGAGTGGAAAGATTGGCAGGTGTATTAGTCCAAATGCAAGAAGGAGGAGAGGTTCCAATTAGTTTTATATCTCGAGTAACCAAACCAGCAGAAATAAAATACTCAATAACAGAATTGGAGATGGCTAGTGTTGTCTTCTGCATTAATAAGTTGATATTTTATTTACTAGGAGCTAAGTTAATTTTATAAACCGACCATTCAGCACTAACAGCTATGTTGAAGAATCGTTATGCTGATAACCGTGTACATAGGTGGATATTATTGCTACAAGAGTATGAATTCGAAATTAAATATATTCCTGGAAAATTAAATGTTGTAGCAGATGCGTTAAGTCGAGCTAATGAAGTAGGGAATGAACAGACTAAATTTCAAATTGAAATAAATCAATTATATCAAACAGAGGGGATATTTACATTGGAAAAGATTGAAGGAGATCAGAGACATTTCGAAGATAAGAAGATCGAATGTGCCTATAAAATTGATGAAGTATGGTATAAAAAGTTGGAGGATAGAGAAGTATTTGTGATAAGTAAGGATTGTGCAAGAGAGATTATTGGTTATTTACATGAAGAGAATGGACATATAGGAACGAGAAAATTATGGACTTTGTTTAGAGAGAATCATGTAGCGAAGAAGGATTTAAGCATAGTGAAAGAAGTATGTAAATATTGTAAGATATGTGAGTTAGCCGAAGAGAAAAATTACCACAATAGTATGACAGAGAAGTCAATCGTAACAAATAAACAATTGCAGATAGTAGCGATGTATTTTATAAGAAATCTAATAAGAAGTGAAAAAGGGAATAAGAATTTATTACTTATTATAGATGTTTATAGAAAATTTATTAAAACTTTTCCGTGTAAACGTTCAACTGCAAAAGTAGTTATAGAATGTTTGGAAAAACATATTGAAGAAGTAGGAAGACCAGAAAGAATTATACTCGACCATGCTACCTATTTTGAAAGCGAAAAACTAAGACAATATTGTGATAAAGAACATATAGATCTATAATTCACTAGCATCAGAAAACCTAGTTCCAACCCAGCAGAAAGATTTATAAAAGAAATTTTAACATATTTAAGAATACTTTGCCAAGAGTAACATATTAATTGGGATGAGCGTATGGATAAAATAGAAGAATTTATTAATAATTTACCACATGGGGTGACAGGTAAAAGTCCGGTTTATTTAATGGAAGGTATCCAACCGAAACGAAATTGGATTGTAAATCGTGATGATACCCTAGAGGATACTTTGGAAAAGGTCAATGTTAGAATAAAAAGGAATGCTGAAAAATATATTCGTAATAAGAATAAAAAAATTGAGAAGAAAACGAAATTTGACAAAGGGGAATTAGTTATAATTTCGGCATTAAAAACATCCAAGAAAGGGGAAGAACAATGTATAAAATTGCAATTGCCATTCTTGGGACCTTATGAGGTATTAACTGAAAATGCTCACAATAGTTATAAATTAGTATATCCGGGTATAAATATGGTCAGGAGTGTTTTCAACATCAAATCAATTTATAAATTTCACTCTCAATAAAGGGAATAGATAATATTATGTCACTAACATTTATATAGGTAATGTTAAGTGGAAATAAATAAGTTAAGAATTTGTAAAATAATTAGTTTAGTGTAAATATGAATTAGAAATGGGAGACATAATAAATGACTGATAGATAAAGATATACCAACGTAGAATTGCAGGAAATATTCATTATATTATGAAATAAATTGGGAAAATATTAGATAGAGCGGAGAATAGAATAGAATTTTACAGCTTTTTACAAGATCATGCTCATTTTAAAATGTTATAATAACGTGTTTATTCATAAATGAATTATAAATCGTTTAAGAAGCTTACGAATATGCTATTTATATATTTAAACATAATGAGAAGAAAAATAGTTATGTTCTATACTCCGCATTATATGTAATTTTATAAACAGATTTGGTTAATATTAAGAGAAAGAGATTCTCAGAATAAATTTCCTGGAAATATCTCATATCATGAGATAAAAGAACATCGCATGTTTAGATAATATTTGCATTTTTTTTTATATACTTCAAACGTACATAGTTGTATCTTACGACGTAGACTTTGTATATATATTATGGCAAAGCAGTTGGTCAAGCATATTTCAAATCGAATCTTTTCATTTTCATGGAAAGTATACATTTCAAACATTCTTGAATTCATAAGTTAAGAAACAGGCATATGTATAAAAATTGCGGCAATTAAATATTCGAAATTATTAGTCTTTAATAATGCAAAAAACATAAATTTGAAAAATATTTCGTGATTGAGTGAAGCACATTTATCGCTTTAAATTTTGAAGATCTAAATGCAAAAAAAAAACTAACATTAGAACAAAAACCAACTACAGTCGATCAAATTGACCTTTAGTCTGACATCAACATAAATAAACACATATTTACAAAACGTACTGAGGTGATTGCATGTTCACATTGCCTTGACAACCATTAACGTTATGTGTTTAATTGTAATGTCACAGTTTCGCTAAATAAAGCCTTTATCTTTCGATATCTAAGGGTCATTATTACTTTTCCGCCCAACCTATCTAATATGCGAGAAAAGTATTGGTTTATCCCAAAAAAAGTTGGAATTTTGAAATTTTATTTTGAGTTATTTTCACGTTTTCCATCAACAACACGAAAAAACGGTTTTTAGAAAAAAAATCCTGTGTGTATGTCGTCGTCGTCGTCGTCGTTGTCGTCGACCACTTTTCCTTACATGTCTTGTTATCACGATTAGGTAATTTAATCCTTTCCGCACGTGCTATACCGAATGACAACCACTTCACACTCGTGCTTATAGACTGACAGGTTAACCGAACTGTTACAGTGGACGCGTATGAGCGCCGTTAGCACACAGCGAAGAATGGCTAGGACGCATATGCGCGTCGTTAGCAGTGAACCTGTTAAGACATATCCAATACCATATAGATCTATAATTCACTAGCATCAGAAAACCTAGTTCCAACCCAGCAGAAAGATTTATAAAAGAAATTTTAACATATTTAAGAATACTTTGCCAAGAGTAACATATTAATTGGGATGAGCGTATGGATAAAATAGAAGAATTTATTAATAATTTACCACATGGGGTGACAGGTAAAAGTCCGGTTTATTTAATGGAAGGTATCCAACCGAAACGAAATTGGATTGTAAATCGTGATGATACCCTAGAGGATACTTTGGAAAAGGTCAATGTTAGAATAAAAAGGAATGCTGAAAAATATATTCGTAATAAGAATAAAAAAATTGAGAAGAAAACGAAATTTGACAAAGGGGAATTAGTTATAATTTCGGCATTAAAAACATCCAAGAAAGGGGAAGAACAATGTATAAAATTGCAATTGCCATTCTTGGGACCTTATGAGGTATTAACTGAAAATGCTCACAATAGTTATAAATTAGTATATCCGGGTATAAATATGGTCAGGAGTGTTTTCAACATCAAATCAATTTATAAATTTCACTCTCAATAAAGGGAATAGATAATATTATGTCACTAACATTTATATAGGTAATGTTAAGTGGAAATAAATAAGTTAAGAATTTGTAAAATAATTAGTTTAGTGTAAATATGAATTAGAAATGGGAGACATAATAAATGACTGATAGATAAAGATATACCAACGTAGAATTGCAGGAAATATTCATTATATTATGAAATAAATTGGGAAAATATTAGATAGAGCGGAGAATAGAATAGAATTTTACAGCTTTTTACAAGATCATGCTCATTTTAAGAATTACAAGATATATCAACAATTTCACAGGAACCTAAAAAAGAAGGAAAAGAAACAATTTTTATAAACTAAGGTATAGGAGATGATGTGTTCATGTCAAAGAAAATTTTTAAAGGAAATATGGAGAAAAGTGTGATTAAAATATGGAAATTGATATTTATATAGTATATAAAATGATTAATTATTATGAAATATGGGTATATGATAAATGAAGTGTAATGTAATGAATATATTTATGAAATAAAGCTGTTGAATTATAATTAAGAATTATGAAAATGAGTATAAATATGGGTAGAATGCAAGGAATTAAAGGTTAGACTATAGAAGCAGTAAAATTGACATAAATACGGGTCGAACATATGATATGAAATTATATGAAATTATTTAAATCAACTAAATCTTTCTTAGTATTGAAGATAAGATAGGGAAAGTAGAGCATTAAATAGGGTTGATAATTAAAGGAAATATTTATTTAAGAAGAAACAGTTAAAAGGAATGAAGAGTATAAGGTATGAATAATTGAATAGTAATCTGATATCGATCAAAGAGAATCAATAAAACAAGATGATATAGAAATATTAAACGAGATTTAAAATTTGTGAATCATTATTATTATGTCCCTAATTTGTATATATTTAGAATAAGTTTTGATATAATTCATAGATAGGAATTTAATCATAGGATAAGAATGCAAAAGAGATTCTTAAAAAGGTTCTAAGAAACTTACTTACTGATCTAAATTTTATAAGATAAAGAATTATCATAGATTAAAAATCAGAAATTGAAATTATAAGTTATCTAGAAAGATACCTTTTAAAATTCAAATTTGAGGGGAGTTGAACTAATCCTCAAAGATATTCAAATAATTTAACTGATATTACCAGATACAAAGATAAAATATCAATACGTATGTTGTATCAGTAGACACAACCAAGTTACAAAATTAAAATTTTTATCTCAACAGATTGAATGAATTGAGCTGTTATATTATTACATATTAAGAAAAGCTTTTACCAAATGAATTAAAGGATAATGAATAAAAAAATTTAATAATAGTATTGTTTAAATAATTACAAAATTTTACCTAAATAAACAATCCAAGATCAAGTCAATGTCAATATATCGAAACATTCTGAACACTGCTATATAAATATTCTGGTAATTATAATGTATCATCATTTGAGACCTGAAATAAAATAAATTAGTATTGGAGTCGATAATTTATTATCAATATTTACGATAATAAAAGAGGATATAATCGTAAAAGAGAGTATGAAACAATCAATAGGAGGTTGACATACGGAACATAGCCAAGCTATATGTCAATGAAATATTGTAGTCATGAAGTTTAACAAACGGAAATAACAAAAATTAGTGAATTTATTGCCAACTTAAATTTGTTAGTAAGTAATAAAATATTTAATATTAAATGTAAATTTTGAAATAACTAGTAGTTTATATATAATTAAGATAGCAAAAATAAGAAAAGTAAAAACTGTACGATTGCATATATAATAGTAGACTTTTTAGGTTGCAAATTTTATGTAATTAATGTATATAAGAATACCCTAGAAAGGGATAAACAAACAAAACAATCCATTTTTATAAGTGAAAAAGACAATTTATGAAAATTTTAAGACTGTACACATATGTATATATCATTGTTAATATCCTCCAGGACTTTCAAAAGAACTATTTCTATATTTATAACCAAAAACTCTCAAACAAACAATTATTTTGTAACAGACTGTAACAAGGAGGCTTTGAATTTACTGTGGAAAAAGTTTGTTGATTAATAAACAAAAGAAAGTCGAGCGTCGGTGGTGGAAGCGATAACAGCTTAGAGAAAGTCCTTAACAAAAATTTCGGAATAAAATTGAATAAAATTAAATTTTGAGTTTAAAAGTTGTTAAATGATAAAAATATACGTGTTTAAAACAGATTGATAACGTGAGAGCGACCAGAAGGTGCATTTCTTCCGTATAAGAAATCGTCAAGAATTGGGGAGACGCCTGCAGCAGAATCGTATAGCTATACAGAAGCAAAGAATCAAGGTCTGTGTAATTTGAATATTAATTTTGGAAGACAAAAATAGTGAACAATAAATATATTTTCAATATATAACTAAATTTTCCAATAAAAGGCCTGAGCGTTTTAAGATGCAGTATATAAAAGCACATACATGGATATCCATGAACTATAACCAATATATATATAAAATTGTACTCACCTAGTATAATAAACTTATTTCGGTATTGTTCACATTATATATAAAATATCAATAATTAATTAACCCAGTTATAATCTATTATATACGTGCGTCCGGAACCCAAAGAGAGGAGATCTACATGCCACCGACTATGAATTAAAAATAAAACATAAGAATAGATAATAATTAAGAGCAGCCGAAGGTAAGTCTACTACACATTTCTGACTTTTAAATAAAATAAAAACTAAATAAAATAAAAGTATACAAACTATAATATATATATATATATATATATATATATATATATATACATTTGGTTTGTTTTATTTCTTGAACCTAATTTTATTATATTTTTCGGAAATATTGTTCTTGGGATTATATGGTTCAGTACGAAATTGGAATGTTTTGTGGGTTTTTTATTTACATTTTAATTCGACGTTTAAGACTGTCAAGACACTGACATCAAAAACAATTTAGTATATTGTCCCGTCATAAGTGAGAGTGGTTGTTGTATTCTAAATGTTTTTAATTAAAATGTTGTGTTCTCATATATGTTTGACATTGCACTTGCAAGCGTTTGTTTTATGAATTAGTTTCTGATGAAGGGCACTGACAGTCCGAAACGTCAAATTAAAATGTAAATAAAAAACTCACAAAACTATCCAATTTCGTAGTTGACCATATAATCCCAAGAACAATATTTCCGAAATATATATTTGTACATTTTTGACGAATTATTTTATTTATATAATGTAGTAAAAGCTATTTTAATCATAGATTTTTTTTTGACGGCGAGGACGCTCATGCTCGCGCAGGCACTTGTTCTTCCTTTCCCTGGAAAAGTAGAACTCTAGGAAATATGACCCTAGCCTACCTACCTACATCAAAACCTGGTATTGCTCTTCTCATTCTGTTTTCTTTCTTGTATTTCCTTCTGTTTCAGTATCGTGGCTATGAAATGCTGGATTGCTTTCCATTTCCTGCTGTCTACCATCATAGTTTGCGCCAAGTTAACTGCCGTGAGGTGTGTGCCTATGCTCACATACAGTTGTTCCCTTTCTGTAAGCCATCTTTGGCATTCAAAAACAGTATGGTCCACGGTGTCCACGATTTTGCAGTACGGACATTCGTCTGCTTCTGTTTTCCCAATCCTCTTAACATACACTCTGAAGCACCCTTGTCCTGTTAGTACTTCTTCCCAATATCTTGATTCCACCAGAAAGGTGTCCTGTTTATCGTTGTTTTTGTTGTGAGGCTTGCACGGTAGGCTTCTCCTATTACTTTTTCCAAATCTTCCGTTGTTTTTGCATCAACTGTGATTCTCCAAGTCGCAGGTTCTTTAAAAAGGTCCCAGTCGCAACTTGGCTTATTTTTTCTGTCTTTTGTTAGTATCGAGAAGCATATGTACTGATGCTCGGTGAGCGTTTCGTCGTCAAGGATTTCCCAGTCTGTCATCATTTTCTGCGCCTTTCGAGTAGAACATGTGATGTCAATGTAAGTCTCGGTCTGTCTCCTGACGAAAGTTGGCTTTTTGCCATCATTCGGGACGTTGAGGTTGAGCGTCGACATCCAGTCGCACCAGTAGTCCCCTCTCTTATTTTTTCTTCATTATGTTCATTGACGTCTTCCATAATTTTGTCTACCTGCTGTTTGAAGTCTTCAAATCGAATATTTGGGGAAATGTAGCAACAAAACACATGGCAGTTTTTCAACAAGACCAGTATGTAGCTTTCTTCAGAGCTGACTCCCATTATCTCAAGTTTCTTATTTAGAACCAATATGCCAACATCACCTCTCTTGACCTCAATCCACGGCGTGTTTTCGAGTATTTTTCTGTTTGGTTCCCCTACGACTAAAATATCAACGTCTTTCTTTGTGGCTGTTGCATAGACCAGATCGTGTGCGGCCCTGGCCCTTCCTAAGTTAGTTTGTAGGAATTTGATTGCCATCACCAGGTGTAAGTATTCTGCCCAATACCGATGGCAGCCTAGCTTTATTCCTGATCAGTTTCCTATATTGTGGACATTTTGTTTGGTCCATTTTATGCCCCTCGGTATTGCAGACAATGCATGCAGGTGGGTTTTCGCACTCCTTGGCCGTGTGTCCCGTCTTTGTGCATTTGAGGAAAAGTTCAGATCTATCTTCATTCGGGCAATCATCTTTTCTGTGTTCGAAGAGATGGCACCTGAAGCGCCTCTGCAAATTCACTCTTCTTCTTACCCTAAAATCTAACCACCCTATCTTGATCTTTCCGTTTCTTATAACTTTGCTCGCAAATTCTTTTTTCAAAGAAATAGAAGCTGCCTGATTGCTATTTCTCGTTGGTCTCATAGAGATAATTCTGAACTGATTCTCCTGAATACTTTCGAATTTCAAGATTTCACCTTTCAGTTCATTTTCGTCGATGCTGCGTCGATGTATGTGATGTGAATGATGGTTTCATTGCTTTTTATAACCACATCCGTGCCCAGATTCTTCTCTTGGATGCTTTGCTTCAGATCCGCAGCCTTACCACCCATAACTTCCATCATTAGGTATCCTCTATTGGTCTTCCTAATAGAGCTTGTTTGTATTCCTTTTTCATTCAGGATGACTGAGCTTTTCACTGACTTAAGAGGTTCTGCATAATTTTTTCTTTCTTGTGCCTTCATAATAATTTTGTTCTTTTCAGGCTGTGTGGTGTTAGGTCTTTGCATCTTTTTACTCGCGTCCATATGTTATACACATAATGTCGCTTTGATTTCAAGACCCTTCAACGCGAACTCTGCGCACTTCTTGAGGTAATCGGAATTGGTTTTTCCAAGGACCCCGATCCTTAGTCCTTTATCATTGTTTTCAACCTCACTTGTCAGCTGTGTGAACAATTTGAGCATTAACTCCGCATCGTCCACTCCTCCGCCGTCTATTGTCATTGGCATGATACGGATTGTGTGTAGTTCTCTCCTCCTTCTCTTCTTCTGCTGCTTATGAAACCCACATTAATATTTTCAAATTCCATAGAACCTGCCACCAGTCTTTCCTCGATCAGAGGAACTATGGGTGGGTAATAATTTTTCAGTTCATCGTACGCTTTTCCATGTGTTTTATTTGGGTCCACGAAGATAATCAAGTCTTGATCCGTATGTCCCTGGTGTACCTTTCCTTGTCTAGTCTCCACCACCTTTTATAAATCTTCGGGCCAGTCCTCATTTATAATCTTCATCAGGCTTTCAAAACTTTGTTCTGTGCTGACAATTTTTCTTATTTCTTCCATTCTACAGGATTTTTTGGGCCATCCTCCAGTTTCTCAAACTTCTTTTTCAATTGGTTAATCTCCTCGCGTAGAGTTCGTTCTGTCACTTTCGCGTTCTTCTCCTTCATTCTGAGTTCGTCTGATTCTTTCTCCAGCTTTTCCATCTTATTTTGAAAAAGCGCTCTTCCTCGCGGAGTGTTCGCTCTGTGTGGTTTTCTTCGGTTGTCGTTTTTTCTAAATATGTCTTCTGACCTTTCTTTGTAGCTGTCCAACATGATACGTCAGTTTACTGCTTATATCCGTCAGTTCTTCTTTTGGTTTATATGAGGTAAAAACCAATTTTTCTAGTAGTCTAACCTGTTTGAGGTTTGCCGCCATCGATCTTCCAAAAATCTCCATTTCAGTATTTTTTTTGTGAAATCCAGTAAGGCGTCCACCCTCGTTCGTTTTGGTCCCTGTGTGTTGCGGATGCCTTTTTCCTCCTGGATTTTTTCTGCTGGCGCAGACACTCCTGGTCCATTAAAAACCTCCGTCTCCTCAGTTTCAGGAACAAAGAGATTTCTTATTATAGAGGGGGGGGGGCGATTCTCGCCTTTTGAAAGGGTCCTCTGGCTCTTTCGGTGTTCATTCATTGGCTGTGTTTTTGTTTTTGACATTCTCTTGCTCTTTTGGTGTTTCTTCAATTTTTGGGATTTCATTTCCAATTCCATTCCCATTTTCCTTTTGGTTTTGGTTTTCGGTATTAGTTTCCATGCATATCTCACGAGCTGGGCAGAAAATACGTCCACCGCAGCAGTGCTCCCATACTGCGGAAAGGGTTGCAATACAACCGATAGCGACCTGGAAATCGGAGGACATCGTTCGCGACTCTTTCACGGCAGAGCCACTCATCCTCTGGGCACGATAGTTTACACCTTAGGATTTCGGGATTTCTTCTCGAGGTTAACTCCTCTAAGAGCCGCCCGCTCTGCGTCAGACGCTGCGGTGTGGGAATCTTCTTAGCTTTACCTCAACCACTTCGAGACCTTACTGGCATGGGTGGCCCTACTAGCAGCTACGCTACCGCCGGCATCGCTCCCTGGGTGTAGCGGTTACTGAGCTCTCTCACCAACGACAAGGTGTTGATTCCCCTAGAAAGAGAATCAATTATTCTAGTTCATTTCTTATGAGTAATGTTAAAATCCTAATTAAATACTAGAACGTACTCTGCATAGCAAAACAATACATATCGTTTTTTGAAATAGTTAACTAGCAACGTATATTCTTATCAGCACCCTTACAAAATACTCAATTTATAAATGAACAAGCTATAACGGTAGTAATTCGCGCGACCCCTGTATATACGAGACACGTGTGCTTTTACGATCGTTTTTCAGCAAGTCTTTACCAGCGCTACATGAAAGTGCCGACATCGAGTGTACCTACAATTCTTGTCTATGTACGGTGCAGATATTAACAAATGTATCCCAACAGAGTTTAACCCAATCGGCAAACTTTCAGCAATATTTTTCGTCGATTAGGAGGAACTGGACAATTTAGGCGTAACAGTGTATGGGACGACCGAAAATAATTAATGTGGATAAGGAGGATGATATTTTAGAGCGAGTGGTTAATAATCCAGAGCTAAGCACTCGGCGTTTAGCAGCAATTACTGAATGAATGAATGAGCTTATTGAGGTGACTGGGGGTTACATAGAACATTTGTTATGAAATGTTTTTACTGTTTGTTTCAGATTTTTTTGTGTTATTAGAATTGTAGGTACTTTTATTTAGATTACATTTTCAGAACCACAATTGGTTTTTAATTCATCCGTTCATTTGATAGTGGTGTTCTTTATAGTTATTACGGATTAAAGTTACATTTACGTATTAAATGCGATCCACTGGCCCATAATTATTACACACATCTAAATTTAGAAAATTGTGCATCTTCAAGTTTAACCCAGTAAACTCCATACGATTTATGTACGTACTTTTTACGTCATTTCGGCTGATTTCCGTCCGTTGCTCTAAAATGTACGTCTTAATGATGTAAATTTCTGTACGTATTATGTACGTTTTAGAAATACATATTATGTACGTACATTTTATGCGCTCTTCGGTATGCAACAGAATACACTGCCACTTTTAAGAGTTTAAAGTGAAAAGACACAAATTTTATACTAGCAAACCAACATTTGCGATTCCAAATAGAAATATTTAATTATTAAACAAAACGTTTGTAAATGGTGAGTCATATAAGAACAAGTCCAGACATTAGTTTTGAGGAAAAAAGAAAAATAAGGAATAAAGGAGAAGAATAGGAAATAAAAAAGAAGAACCATATAACCAAACTTTTTTTTGTTTTCCGATGCCGCTAATTTCTACCATCTACTCTCTTTATTGTTAATGCGAGCAATATAATAGTGAAGTGAGATATTATGTCTATGGAAGTGAGTAAATATGATTCAGGCGTGTTTCGATTTTCCCACATTTCTTCACGTTTTCACTCTTGCATTTAGAGTGAACGAATAGACAGACAGTGTAGACACTGAAAATAAAGTATACGGACTTGTGATATTTCCTTTTTTATATCTTTGATCGGTTACACGGTAAGTACCCTAAATTTATGTTATAATGAGTAAACAAATTAGAAAGCCTTATAGAAGAGATATGCTTAACTTTGAAGCCGCTTTGCTGGACACTGCAACCAAAGGATATAGTACAAATTCAGAAGCCGCTAGTGCTAGTACATCTAGTTAAAAAAACACTCTGTTAACAAATTTTAATGATTTTGATGATTTATTTGATTCGATTCATAGTTCTGAACTTCATAATAATACAGATAGCACAATTTCTGAAGATTCAGATGCTTTGAGCTCAGGTATTGAAGTTCCTTATTTTGCTGAACAAATTAATGAAGAAACTATTTCTGAAATTATTTCACAGTGGGCTCTTAATCATAATATTAAGCATAATGCTATTGACGAACTTCCAAAATCACTGAAGTCATATCATCCAGATTTACCACTTAACGCTTTTAAGCACTCCTAGACATACAGAAGTACAAGTAAGTGCTCCAAGACATTATTATCATTTTGGCCTTGAAGCTTGTGTTAGAGAACTCCTTGTTAATTTTCAACCCGAATTGACAATTTGTAAAGAAATTGAAATTTTAGTTAATATTGATGGTTTACCAATCTCCAAAAGTACTGGTAGTCAATTTTATTATCCCATTTTGTGCAGTCTTTGCAACAAAAAATCTACTGTTCAACTAGTAGGGCTTTATCATGGCTACGAGAAACCAAAAGATGCTGACTTGTTTTTAACTATGTTTGTAAATGATTGTATTAAGTAGTTATCTGATGGTATAGTAATTAATAATAATTTATATTCAATAAAAGTTAAAGGATTTGTTTGTGATGTTCCCGCCAAAGAATACATAAAATATACAAAGGGACATTCTGAATATATGTTATGTACCAAATGCCACACTGAGGGCAGCTATATTTCTCATAACGTTTGTTTTCCTGAGTTATCTAATTTAAAACTTCGTACAGATTTAGACTTTCGCAACAAATTACAAGAAAATCATCATACAGGAACATCTATCATTGAAAAAATACATAATATTGATATGATTAAATGGTTTCCTTTGGATTACACGCACCTGGTATGTTTAGGAGTGGTAAAAAAAACTAATTGTATTCTGGTTAGGAGGAAAGCCGCCACACAAGTTATCATTTTATCAGATAACTAATTTATAGCTATTAATGTAACGAGATTATTATGCGATTTATAGTAGTCGAGGAAATCGCTAGGTGACGAGGCGATAGCCGAGTCACCTATCAATGTCCGAGACGGTGTTTACCCGGCATTAGTCGCTATGCATAAAGTCCCATCATTAGTCGCGCGTGAGAGTTTCTCTCATGTACAAAATTTTAGTAAATAAAATTGATTTCTTTTGAAAAATATAAGTTATATTTGTAAATTGCACAGTCAATATTATTACAAGTTACAGAAGAATAATGTTTATAAATCTTCATCAGATTCCATGCCCATAGCACAGGTCCGACATGAAAAAATTGTATGTTCTGGGCAAATCGGTCGCTGGCATGTTCTGCATATTTTGTTGTCTTTTCTGTTCTTTCGACGAGGACAGAAGGTACAAAAGCTTTCATTGGTATTTTCTGGTTGTCTTACTTCTGGTGTTGGTAATTTTGCTGTTTTTCTAATAGACATTCGTAGGCTGCAAGGCAAGCTTGGAATCTGGGACCGATTTATAAGGTGAGGTTTTATTAAAGAAAGAGCAAGTTCTTTCAGATATGCACGTCTAGCTGGTATAGGATCGTTAATGTTATTCGCCTTATGTATTATATAACTATTGACGCATTGAAAAATATATCGTAAGTGGATATCTATAACTTACTTTAGCAACCGAGTACAATGTTTTCATTTCGTCAACTACGTCAACTGCACCTTTAGTTGAATTATAAAAGGTTATAATTTCTGGTTTAACTTGGTCACCTGTATCTTCATCTATGGCATCGTCATCGTGCATGGTGGACAAAAGTAGTACATTCTTTTTCTTCTTCTTCTGAGGAACATATGAAACCAATACACTTTCTTTTGAAAAGGCAAACATACTACTCAAATAGGGCCGTTCCTCAATATTTGGGAATTGAAGGGGTATTTCACGCTTATTTTTCCTCAACGTGCCAACAATAGTAATATTGTGGTTTATTTTAAGCTCTTTAGCCAGTGGAACGGAAGTGAAATAGTTGTCCATGGTAACATTCCTACCGATATTAATTGGCTCTATAATCCTCTTTACTGCCCCAGAGGCTGTATTTTCCACTTTATATTGACCTTCAGGCTGTTTTCCTGCATAAATTTCCAAATTGGAGGTGTAAAACGATCTAGAGTCAACTAAAGCCGGCTTGTTAGCAATATATTGACGGAATTTACAACGACCTCGAAACGCCTCAAGCATCTCATCCACAGTTCCGTATTCACCAATTGTGTAATGTGATTTACAAAACTGAACGAAACCATCAAACTGTTTCCTAATGGGGGCCAAATTGTCCGAAGCTTTGCGAACATCCCTGTCGTCAATGTTGTCGAATCGTAGGACACTCAGTAGAGTATAAAATCTTCTTTGAGACATTGTTGCTCGAAAACATTCAGGAGCTGTTCCGTCATCTGTCCAAAGTTCACAAATATTTACAAGGCTATTTTTCTTGACACCGGCTAGATACAAAAGACCCAAACGAGCCCTTGGTTCATCAAAGTTAGTATCACTACAATCCCTTTCACGGCTATATTTTGTACGCTTGATTCGAAGATATTCATTAGTGCAATCGACCACTTCTTGAATTGATTCGTTAGGAAAAAAAAGTTTCCAACATTCTAGCGGTAGTTTTGCATTCCGTGCTTGACCTTTTTCACCTTGCAAATGTGTTACCAAATTGTGTCTCCTTGTACGACACCTAATAACAGGAGTGTGCTCCAACCATTTAGTTACTTTGTCTTTGCCAACATAAATTGGAGCGTTCTGAAAAAAGATTTTATCTAAGACATCAATTATTATTTCCTCATTTTCAGGCACACTTCCTTGATCGGCAATTCTTTCATTTTCGTAATCGGATTGGTCTGTGTCTGTGTTGTGAAGACTGTGATCACTTTCTGCGTCACTTTCTGAACCATCTCATCTCCCATTATCATATCCGAGGGGTTGAAGATGTTCATTTTGATCTGAAAAAAAATTATTACCTAATATAATAATATAATGACAAATAAAACAAGAATTGCTGTATATATTTACGGTGAAAACAAACAGACAGATAAACTCAAACTAAAAAACACGTTGTATAGCATCGACAAAATTTCAATTTTTACCAATATTCGTACGGATAACTAAACAAAATTAAATACTTACCTTTATTTTTTTCTTGATCAAACTTCAAAAGTGCAAGGTCTACAATTCTTTTTCCACGACTCATCGCACCACACTAGTTTAAAACAACAAATACAAATTTATAGATATGGTGCTAAATTTATTACACGGTTTGTCGCCTAATGAGGGAAAATCTCACACGAAGAGCGTCCTGATAAACACTCTGCACTACACTAATATGAGGTGATGAGCTTACACTTATCATGCTAGGAATATAAGTGGGAGTAGCCAGTAAAGTAGCCGATATGACAACGCTCAGAAATGTGTTTAAAGGCAAATATACCAGCCTTTAGAAAAAGTGTGAGAGAAAATCTCATTTGGCGGCTAATGCCGGGTTAAATCGCTAATAATCAAGTTATATTCAAAGCTTTATCGTACCATTGAAAACGGCGATACGAAAATACAAACAAAACGGTTTTATGTCATTTCATTTATTATTTCAAAAAGTTATCTTTAAAATCATGCAAGATTCCGATATTCCTGACGATATATTAGCTGCAGCCAACACTATAAGGTTGAACTTGCTTTCGAACAAATCTAAAATACATTATGAAAAAGAATAACGGCAGTTTTGTGAGTGGCGAAACAAAGTACATGTTCAAGGTGCAGAAGAAACGGTGTTGCTGGCATATTTCGCGAAACTCTCTGAGGAATATTCTGCAACATCCTTATGGCCGAAATATTCCATTTTACGAGCGACTTTACAACTAAAGGAAAGAGTAGAAATCGATAAATACGGGGCCTTAATACGTTTCATCAAGAAGAAAAACGTTGGTTATATAGCAAAAAAATCAAAAGTATTTACAAGAGAACAAGTCAACGAATTTGTGCGATCTGCTCCAGACGAGGAGTGTTTAATGATGAAAGTGGCTTTTTCAATTGGAATCGAAGGAGCCTGTCGAACTAATGAATTAGTGAAGATGGCCACGGAAGATGTTGACGTTTCAGAAGAAGCTGATTGTTATTATTCCCGGCTCAAAAACCCACAAGAAACGGATTTTTGCTGTGGTATCTGACGGCGAAGTCAGTACTGTGCTTTTATTTGAAAAGTACGCAATTTTAAGGCCAGTCCATGTTACTCACTGAAGATTGTTTGTATCATATAGAAAGGGGAAAAGAACGGTGCAGCCCTGCGGAATTCATTTCTTCTCCAAAATACCTCAAAAAATAGCTGAGTATCTCTCACATGAAAATCCCAATATGTTTACTGGTCACTGCGTTAAAAGATCTTCGGCTAATTTTCTTGTGAATGCTGGAGGAGATATATTAGACCTACAGGAACTTGGTGGATGGGAATCAGCGAAGGTTGCTAGAGGGTATTTGGAAGAAAGAGTGACAAAAAAGCTTCCATTGCTCACAAAATTCAAATCGGCAATATTTTCAGAAGTGGATTAAGCACTGGGGAACCGCATGAAATCGAAAGGAGTGCTGGCTCGGTCACTAATCTATCTACAGAGGATATACCTATGGTGGTGGATGCTAAAGGTGTATCCATCAAATTTGAAAACTGTAAAAATATTGTTTTACATGTTCATGAAAACTAGCTCTAATATTATTTAGTATCTAACGTAATATGGTTTAGTAACTAACGTTTCTAACTATTGTAACTAATGTATTATGAGTACCTACTAATAAAGATTTCATATAAAAATGTCTTAATCTTCAATGATACGATAAAATCTATTATTACTAGAGCAGGTAAAAAGTATTCCAAAAGACTTTTGTCGTAAACCTCGAAGTATAAGTGAAAGTAAAAGATGGAAGGCTTCAGAATTTCGCCAATTTTTATTCTACACTGGCCCTGTGGTGCTTCAAAATATTTTAACTCCTGATATGTATCGTAACTTTATTGATTCACATGTAGCAGTGCGGATTTTATCGAATGAAAAATATTTTGTGATGATTGAATATGCTCAAGAGTTATTCAAATATTTTGTCAGTACATTTAGTATTTTATATGGAGCAGAAAATGTATATCATAATATTCACAACTCAATACATATTACTGAGGATGTTAAAGTGTTTGGAATATTAGATAACTTCAGTGCATTTGAATTTGAAAACTACATGCAAACTCTAAAAAGGACGGTGCGTGAAGCAGCAAAACCATTACAACAAGTTATTAATAGACAACAAAAAATCTGAACAAAAATTTACGAACTTCACAATCTTTTCTTTATACTGTAAAAGAACATGAGAATGGACCTCTCATTCCAAATTTACAGATAGTTTCACAATACAAGCAACTATTATTTAAAAATTTTACTTCATGTTTAATTCCATCAGACAATTGTTGCGAATTATCTAATAGCACTATCGTAGACATTAAAAACTTTATAATATTATCTGATAATCAAATTATGATCATAGGGAATGAGTATTTAACTAAACAAAATTTTTTTATAGATCCGTGCAATTCTTTAGATATTGATATTTATCTACTTGATGAGAAAATGAGTGAACGGAAGTTTTGAAATATTAATCAAATTGCATTTAAATGTGTTAAAATTAGTCCTAATAACAAGTTTGTGGTGTTTCCTCTGCTATATACATATTAATTTTCTAAATACTATTTCTTCTATTTTTTAGTTAGCAATAATTGTTTTAAAACACTTATAGTATCACCTGCATAATTCATTTTATTTTTGTTGGACTTAGCTTGCTAGTGAGACAACAGGCAACATAAACAACTAATTTAATTTTGCTTAGCATTTCATCAATGTATTTTGACATTTTCAAGTATACAAAATTGAACGAGTGACATTTTCCGGCCTAATTATGAATAAAAAGTTATTACTTGTTCATTTTTGTAGCAGTGAAGGTGTCAAAATATTGTGACTAAACGTGGCCGTTGGCCATAATTTAACAATATTGTTTTTTTTCTGTTGCCTGTCCTCTCACCTACAAACTAAATCAACTTCTTAATGATTTATTTTACTGCTCATTTCAAATTAGAAACATTATATCTAGTTTTCATTGTAGTGTATACTAATAGTTTTATTTTCTGCTTTGCATTTATTTTTTGATTTTGAGGATAATGGAGACAAATACGTGGACTATTGTTTCCTTCCAAATAGATAATACTCTTGCAGCTGTTCCAACTACATGGATCATAGGAACTGATGAGTCTGTTTGGCCTCCATTTACTGCAGATAAAGTTGCGGCTGCTTTAAAGAACCATCACCCACTAAACACCTGCTGGCCCACTTTTAAAATAAGAATCTTTAGAAATGCTACATACAGTATTGTAGTCAGTTTTAGTTTTGGAAAGATATGTATTACAATAATTTTTACAGGTGATTGAGCATTAGCACGTAAAAAGTGCATAAAAGCTGAAGGAACGAGTGATGTTGGTACGACCGATGGAGAAGAACAACACAGGCCGGTGAGAAAAACAAGGCGCGTATTATCTTCATCAGATGAAGATAATGGCTGTATTCTATTAAAAGCACCCCCAAATGTTTAAAAAATAGAAGGTTTTCAAGTAATAAAAGAAGTAATTCTTTATTGTTGTTACTTATTATTTTTATAACAACAAATCAAGATAACCTATAATTCAACAACTATTCTCCAGAGAGAATTGATCTATGCTTTTATTTATTCCACGGGAAAAATAGAGAATCTTCCCACTCTAGACATATCTCAATCACCCTCAGTGACTTTGGGTCGGTTAGCAGGTACCTCAGAATTAAATACTAGCACACCAGTATCTACTGCAATGGCAGGAAAAACGAATTTTAGCCAATGTGATAAAAATAGTAAGTCTACCTAAATAGTATAATAGTTCTATTTTTTATATTGGGGTATTCAACTGTCTTGAAATTATTTTTAGGTGAATATATTAAAGAGATGCTCCGCTCCGGCAGCAGTATATAATTAAAAATATGATAACAGATTTATCATTAGAAGTAAGATATTTAAAAAACCAGTTTCACAGCAAAATATTAGTCCCGAGGACAGCTTATTTAGAAGACTAGAACTACCTTGTGATAGCCCCGCTGGGTTAGAATAGCTAAACCAATATTTGGAAAATGAGAAAAATTTTAAAAATGCTGTAAGTGTTATAGTATTAATTTTATATTTAGTAATCTGGTTTAGAGTTTCAATAGTCTAACACTTTATGTTTGTAGGCCACTGAAATTTCCCAAGTAGGTGGGAAACACACATATGATTTAATTATGACGGTAACGTGCAAACTTCTTACCAACGGTTTAGCTGCACAATATAGCTGGTTGGTTAGTATTTTTAACTTTTTCAAATTATATGCCATTTATAAATATAAAAGTCAGTACCTGTTCTATAAAAATGATTCTTATGCCTCTCTCTTAAGATAGTATCTCTGTATCATTTGAAATAACACTTTTTTAAAGTGATTTTCACATTTATTTGCTCAGATTTATTTTATATTGATTTATTTAATAAATCTTAGAAGCAGCACTCCGACTTGAAAAGGGAGATCAAAAAGCTATAGAAGAGAGTATTTCTTCATGGTTACGAAGATCCACAGACCGTGCAAAATTTATTAACAGAAAGGAACTGATCAGAATATGTAAACATCTTTTATTTTTAAACTTTTTTCCAGTTTTTTTCAGTCTTGGATTTGTAAAAAAATATTTTGTAGTGGTAAAAGGTAATAATGGTCTATTGTAAGAGAAAAATTGAATATTATTGCTTTTGCTTCAAACTGATCACTTCATACAAGTCGGATACGGTAACGTCAGCGATAAGAGATGTTAATCTGATTAGTTTGGAACAAAAGCAACATTTCATTTTCCACTGATTCAAATAGACTGTAATTCTTGATTCTATTATTCCAAATGTGATTATTGATAGAGCCTGTTCTTCATCTGAACTTAGTATTAAGGAAGTTTTATACATCTATCGGTTAAAACCTTCTCTAAATGTACAAGACATGGCTTGCTTGAAATTGCTTAGATAACATTAGATTTTGTTATTTTGTTATTTCAAGAAGTTTTATTCTAGGCTTGTCAATTTTGAATTTTATATTTTTTGTACTTAGCGTTTTTAATTTATGCCTTTGGCATAATATATGTACAATTATGAGAAGAATCAGTAAATGGATCGAAACGTTAAAAATATAGCTATTGATTTTGTTTTTACATTTATTGTAATTATTATTATTATATCAACAAAATAGAATGTGATTTTACAAAGCGTAGAGAAAGATAATCATATTTTGAAAAACTGGCCAGGTAGAAGTACAGAATTACTTAAACTTTACTATACTTAAGTATTTTTTTAACTCTTTTATCTATGAATATTATTATATTATTTTTGTTGAAATGTTTTATTTCTAAAGCATATTTTGTTTTTAAAGATTATTGTTTTATTTTTGGATTACATGCACTTTTCATTATTCATAATTACTACATATTAGCGTTTTTAAGCACCTATCAACATTATAACTTCATAAAAGATAATCTAGCTATTTAAGATATCCAATATAAAAGTTTTATGGATCTTTGGTAGATAATATTCACACTTTCTAAATCCATCAAAAGGTTGAGTATCAGAACATAAGTAAATGTGAATTAATATGACACATATTATGATATCCAACAATTTGATGAATTTTGAAAACAAAAATGTTTAGATGGCTGCTCAGAGATTCATCTAACTGTTATATAAGACATCCAAAAATAGTCACAAATTATTTTTTACGTAGGTCATTAAGACGTACGATTATGTACGTAATTAATACATATTCAAAACGTAGAGTTACGTCACATTTTTGTTATTAAATGACCTAAACCGTATGTCTTTTGTACGTACTTTAGTGTGCCCATATGAGCATCTATTTACGTACACAATACGTATATCTGACAAAACTGTACGTACATATGACATGCTTTACGTCGAGTTGATACATATTCACAACGTACATAAGACGTAAGTAGGTTTACTGGGAATATCTTGAGAAATATTGACTTTATCGCTATGAGGAAATAGTACGCTATTTACGTAAACAGTATTGAAGAATCAAAAAGACGTGTGGCCCTCGGAGACTGCCGCGGTAAAGCTATTGCATAGAGTTTTACACTTTGACGTTCACAATTTCTTTTTCTTTTTAGCTCTTTTTTTAGCATTAGAAGTTTCACAGTCCTCGTATCAGCATAAAATAATCAGAACGTAATGGACAGTCCTCGTATAATCATACAAGTATCAAAATTGATTGGACAGTCCTGGTATCAGCATAAAATAATCAAAACTTATTGGGCAGTCCTTGTTTAAGTATAAAAAATCAAAATTTATTGGACAGTACTCGTATCAGCATAAAATAATCGAAGCTTATTGGACAGTCCTCGTATAGTCATAAAAATATCAACATTTATTGGGCATTCCTCGTATAAGTATGAAATAATCGTAATTTATTGGACACTCCTCGTATAAGTATAAAAGAATCAAAATGTATTGGCCAGTCCTCGTTTAATCATATCAGTATTAAAATTTATTGAGCAGTCCTCGTATCAGCATAAAATAATCAAAATTTATTGGACAGTCCTCGTATCATCATAAAAAAAATCAAAATTTATTGGACAGTCCTCGTATAAGCATATGGGTATTAAAATTTACTGGAGAGTCCTCGTATCGTGTCAGGATATTTTCGTTATGGAATTTCTGGATTCGGTCTCCACGCTCAAGGCCCGCGATAGAAGCTAATGCAATAGATTAATAATTGCGCTAAAATTTCTATTCCACCACTGGCGTAGAGTTTGGGAACGATTAACCAGTCACTTGTCCCTGTCGTACGCTTCTGGTAGTAGCCAGAAACGTTTGTTTAACATAATTTAGTAGGGTGTACCCTTTCTGCCAAATATGAAATGGATACGTAAAACAGTTTTAAAGTACTGAGCACAAATCGTTTTTTTTAATTTTTAACAGAACATTCTATAACACAGTAACCAGTTACATTTTATTTAGCTGTTTTGAGTTAAATATTCATAACTTGAAGTCAGGATTCTCTTCCAATTTCCAATTAGTAATGAATTACCCTGTATTTAAAAATGAGGTAGGTGTAAAAATTAAAATCTGAATTTCTTCAAATGACAAAAATATGGAGTGTCTTCATCTTAATTGAGGCACAACGTATGAATGTATCGATTGGGTAGATCTTTTTTCATAATCGGAATCCCTCTCAACTGTTCAAGCTGGACCGAATGCTATGTAACCTGCTCAAAACCTTCCGTCTAGCTGCCTTCGTGATCTTCTCGATCGTGACTCCTAGAGCAGTTTTTTTTGGAGCTGGTTTCTTTTATACCCTTTTCTTCCTTTGGGACAATTCCTGAAATCTTTGTAGCTGGTTCTTAAGTGGCTAGTTACAATTTACTATTCCAAACATTGTATGAAATAATCGCTGCGGTGAGAAAATAAAAGCGAGCTGTAGCCATACAGCAGAAGAAAAAAAAGAAGAAGATTTGCTTGACGGGTGTCATAATTTTGAAGGTTAATAAGTTCTGTCTTGTTCAAATGACATTTATTTTCGACCAAATTTTTGAATATTGATAAAATGAACACGAAACTCAAACCCATAATTAATTTAAGAAGAGCGGCATCGAGTACTCAATACTCTGTCAATGTCAAGAAAGTTTATAAAAATCCTTTCTTGAATTTCCTCAAATATTTCAGGAAAACACACAAAGGTAAGATCGATATGATAGAAATAACAAAGAGAGCAGCATATATTTGGCGGTTGATGAATGTCAGAGAGAAGTCTCCGTTCTTAAACGAATCGCGACAAGCAAAATCCAAAACAAAAAGAAGGAGAAGAAGTCCTTCATTCAGGAGATGTAGAAAGAAGAAAGTTATCGAAAGAAAGGAGTCTAGTAGTAGTTCCGTGGACAGTGCTAGTACATCGAGTACGGAATTGCTGGAAATGTGCGGCTATATGTCTAAAAGTAAACTGAGGAAAAAAGAAAAAAAATATAAAGGCAAAAAAAATGAGAGGAGTTCTATGAAAAGTAACCCACGTATGTGTAGAAGCTATGAACAGTATCAAAAATAAATTATATCATTGAAATGTGCTATTTTTTAATTGAATGAACCTAATCTATAAACAGAATTGCGCACCATTGTACCGGGTGTCGGATTAAGAGAGGTAACCCGCTGTATCGCAGAAACTATTGATCGTACAACGTAGGGAAACAATTGTACAACAAAGTCGCATAAGAGAAACTGCTGGAAATTATATTCAAGTTTACTACTCCACCGCTAGAGGCCGTAGCTCATAATAACAACACAAAACATCATTTTTCTATAATAAATGCACAGTGATACTGCCGCAAAATTTAGATATTCGTAATATTCCGATCATTTTACGTAAATTTGCTCTAGTACATTTTACTTCATCTTGTAAAATAATTGGTAGGGATGAGAAGAAAAGGTGACTAAATAAAATAATTGTAACTTTTGTTCCGCTTCATAAATTTCGACAGACTATTAAATGCTTAATAATATAGTGTAACAATTTTCTAAGCGAATATTGAAATGCGGCTTAGACCATTTTTTATTAAGTTTATGCTCTTTCGAGTAAATTATTAAGAAATATATCGTCGCATTGGAAAATTCTCAATAAAAGTAGGAGAAATAACAATTGTTCAAACAACGTGATATAATTTTTTATTGAGCATTCAATTACCTTTCAAATGAAAATAAGTTTTATTAAGTTAGATTTCCCACTCACCCCTACCAGCTATTTTACAAGATAGAGGAAAATGTACTGGAGCAAACTTACGTAAAATGATTCGAAGATTACGAATATTTGAATTTTACGGTACTATCACTGTGCATTTATTATCGAATAATTCTGTTTTTGTGTTATTATTATCAACTACGCCTTCTAGGGAGGGAGTAATCAACTTGAAAATAATTTCCAGCAGTTTCTCGTATGCGACTTTGTAGTACAAATATTTTTCCCTGAGTTGAACGATCAATTGGTTCTGAGACACAGCGGGTTACCTCTCTTAATCAGTAAGAGTGTAAATATTAAGAAAAATAAACGGTTTTAAAGATTATCCACTCCGGAGACTGTATTGTGCTAACAAACCGAACTTTCTCCAAAAATGGCCAAAAATGTAGTTCATCTGGATTTATAGGACCCGTTGTACTGGCTCTGGTGACCTGAAAATTAATAGAATTTATCTGTGAGATATTCTGAACAATATCCAATCATAAAATTGGTCACTTGTATACACTGTAACGAAGTTTTCGTTACTACAAGGTTATATTGGGTAACTGAGTGTATTTTCATTTTGTATTTTCTACCGCTGAGTATAATTGTTTTATATTACATATCACCCGTCACGTATTCGTTTCTTTGTTATATTTTCATTTGATAGTTTATATCGCCGAGTATATACTTATTATATCACTCGTTATGTATTTTGACCTCTGTATAAAAATCACTTTTTAGTTTATGTCGTCGAGTATATATTTATTATATCATCCGCTAGGTATTATGACCTCTGTATAAAAATCACTTTTTAGTTTATGTCGCCGAGTATATACTTATTATATCACTCGTTATGTATTTTGGCCTCTGTATAAATATCCCTTAATAGTTTATGTCGCCGAGTATATGTTCAAAACATTTCAGCTAGAAGTTTTATAATTATTTTAAGTGTCAAAAGGACAATATTGTTTACTCTCTAGCTTCGGGGTGAAATAGTTTTGTACATAAGAGATATAGTTATTTTAAGTTCCAATAATATTTTTATTTTACTGTCTAGTTTCCGTGGGAAATTAATTATTGCAATTTAAATGTTTATTCCGGCTAAGACGACTGAAATTACAGATATTGATTTTACCCCGCCCTACCATAGGCAGTGAGTAGCGCGCCGGTCGGACTGATCGAGGGAAAGGGAAATATGGGAGAGATTCAAAATTAGTCGAGTCGGGTGTGAGGAGTCAGCTGTGCAGATTCCTAGACGACAGTCCAGTCACCGAAAGTACCGTTCCGCCGAACCATATGTTCTGGGTCTTTCTTTTACTTGTTTTTGTTGAAGTTTTTAATAATTTATTTCGAGTTTCTTTTGGTGTATAAATACCACAAGAATTTGGTTGTTGGCAAAGGTAAGAAGTTTTTAATTATAACAATTCTAAATTAGGTGGTATTTTCAATTGCAAATCTAATGTATGGATTTTATTTATTTCCGTGCTCTAAGAATAAGTTGGTTTTCTCTTTAAATTTCCCGTGAATAGGTTCAGATTGAAATATTAACTTTTCTCTAAATTTTTCCGTGAGACGGTTTAGATTGAAATATCAGATAGCGCCAGGCATACATATCCGCTCGGGCTTTCTAATATTTTAAATCGACAACCCCAATAATTTACAACCCCGGTTTTTCTTGATCTTTTCATTCAATTTTTCCGTGAGAAGGTTTAGATTGAAATATCAGATAGCGCCAGGCATACAAATCCGCTCGGGCTTTCTAATATTTTAAATCGACAACCCCAATAATTCAATAATTTACAACCCCGGTTTTTCTTGATCTTTTCTCTCAATTTTTCCGTGAGAAGGTTTAGATTGAAATATCAGATAGCGCCAGGCATACATATCCGCTCGGGCTTTCTAATATTTTGAATCGACAACCCCAATAATTTAATAATTTACAACCCCGGTTTTTCTTGATCTTTTCTTTCAATTCTTCCGTGAGACGGTTTAGATTGAAATATCAGATAGCGCCAGGCATACATATCCGCTCGGGCTTTCTAATATTTTATATCGACAACCCCAATAATTTAATAATTTACAATCCCGGTTTTTCTTGATCTTTTCTTTCAATTTTTCCGTGAGACGGTTTAGATTGAAATATCAGATAGCGCCAGGCATACATATCCGCTCGGGCTTTCTAATATTTTAAATCGACAACCCCAATAATTTAATAATTTACAACCCCGGTTTTCCTTGATCTTTTCTTTCAATTTTTCCGTGAGAAGGTTTAGATTGAAATATCAGATAGCGCCAGGCATACATATCCGCTCGGGCTTTCTAATATTTTGAATCAACAACCCCAAGCATTGTTGTAACTCACCCCGTTATTCAAAAGGCTACTACACGTACCGAGTATACCAAGAATAATTTGCGTTTAGGTATGTATCTTAAATTGACATGCAACCCGTGTAATTTATAAAAGCTTTGGTGAAACCTATTGCACGAAAAGACCACCGAATTCGGAAGATTTTATCGTTGCTTTTACCGTTTCTTTCTTGCATACACTGTTTTATATTTTACGAAACACTCTCGCTTATGTCCTGCCTGCTTCGTCGCTACTAACCGCCTATCAATTGTATATATAATCTGTTGATATATCTGTTTCGTGGAGACTAGAGTATGGCCTCCCATTAACTGTAGAAATCTTCATTGTATATAGCGTCTCCGTTGACTGTATAATTAAAATATAACCTTAACGAGCTTTGTGTTTCATTTACCACCCATAGAATCAGTACCTGTCCATAGTAGAGTAGATATTTGGCTGCACGAATTTTTAGCTTCTCGTAGAGTGGATCAGGTACATAACTTTTATTCCAGGACTAGCGAGAACATTTGTTTCATATATTTAGCAAAATCCCGAATTTTGACGACAATAGACCCCTGGAATTTACCGTACCTCCATCTGAGGCTACCTGGAACTCTCGACGAGGGAAGTCGAGGGGCCGTGGAGACAACCACGTTAAAAATCTGGCGCCCGAGAAAGTGTAAGGTTTCAAAGGTGACAGGAGTGACGTTTCCGAGGCGTTCCACGCGCAACGCAGAGCGCAGGCATCGCCTCTTGGGGAGGAAAACGCGTCACAACACTCCGGAGGCTGTATCGTGCTACGAACCCGAAATTTATACACAACAAATATTGTTGTACTTGAAGTACCATAGCACTCGTTATACTGGCCAATGAGGTGAAAATCAATAGTGTTCATCTGTGAGACGTCCCGAATAATATCCAATGATAAAATTGGTGACTTGTATGCACTCCGGGGTCTGTATCATGCTAACAAACCATAGTACCCACTGTACTAGTTCGGGTGAGCTGAAAATGAAGAGAGTTCATCTGAACACTGCACTTCAAAGGCTGTATTGTGCTAATAACATCACATGTTAAATAGTGGCCGACGACAACGTGAACATGCACACAGTATTTTTTTCTCAAAATCCTCTTTTCGTGTTTTTCTCACTGAAAAATGGAAAAATAACTAAAAAAATTCAAAATTCCATATTTTTTTTTGGGTAAACCAATAATTTTCTCGTATGTTAGATAGGGTTGGGCGGAAACATAAGAGCAAGTAAGTATGTCAGTTTTGGCCTTCTTCTTGTCTTTATCCGTAGGGATGCTCCAAGAAGTAAGGAGTTTGAGGATGTCTTCGCACATCCTCTTTTCATTTATGCCTTCCTGGTGAATATCTTAGTATCCTCCTGACTTCTTACACTAAAGAAAATGTACTCTTTTCTCTGGCAATAACATTTAAGATCCATTTGTTTTGATAGGTCCATTGGCTTAGAGCTTGAAATATGACTTTTCCGAGCATAAATTGGTTTACTGAAAGTATTATAAACTTATCCACCTTTGATTGTTGTCTGAGGATTTTTTAAATAAATTAGTCACCAAGATATTAATAAGTTTCTATTGTTAATTTCCTAAAATGAAAACTGAACATTGTAAGTAAACCACAGAAAAACAGCCCAATTTGATCCAATTCTATTGCAATTTGAATAAGCAAAAGACACTTATTAATACAGGGTGATATTGGAAAGAGATCTTTTAATACTATCAAAATCTTTAGTAACCTCTTCTCAGTGTCCTGACCATATAAATTTTTTATTTGCTTTCTTGTCACTCTATCATTTTACCAACAACTTGTAATGGCAGTAAGTTTGATAGCTACTAATCTTTTGTCGATTATCTCACGAATGTGGTCCGCGAGTTAATTATAAGTGGTTTAGATAGCATTTTATTTAGACAGGAATGTTCAAATACGAGAGCTGGCTCATGCGTTCAATTTTATTGATTGTATAAAATGCATATGAAATACAACGTTTTATCTACAATCACACTGATTTGGAATTAGAATTGTTCGAACATACAGTTTTCTCTGATAAATTCTCTGTTGTATCGAATTTGCAACTTTTGTGCTGCGACAGCATTCACAACCCCCTTTTGTATTTTAAAAACTATTGTCCGCGCAGCGTGAGCCACTGTGATCCCCTGTAGGGTCCCATCATAATATTCAAAGTTTATTGGCCATGTCGGCATATAATCTGTCGCCTTTCCTCTCATAAAAGTTTCTATTAACAATTTGTAAAGTTAGCTATTCTCTCTTTATTCAGACATTTTAGCCTTAACTAAAAAAGTTTCTGGGTGGCAAATATCTCTTCTTTATGTAAGATTTGCCCGTGTTACCATTTATGTAATTACGAGTTTCATGGGTGGCGTACGATCTTTCTTGCAAGAAAGTATCAGTTTCGACCATCAGTCGTGAATGTTTCTTCAAGTGAATCGGTTCAGCTCCAGCTTTGAGTTACGCTCAAATTGTATCTCAGTAGTTTACTGAAGTAACTCTTTTAATTTATTTTGTTGCTTTTACTACTCTCTCTCTCTTTCTCTGTATAGCTCCTGAGTTTCTCTATTTGAGGTACACATTCTCGACAATATCTCGCAATTCTTTATTTCAGTATCTCGATTAGTAAACGAGTAAGTATAACGCAGCAAATTTTCAAACCGTAAAGAAACTGGGTACAATTAATTATAAAGTTTAATAATTCTGTGTAAATATAGGAACAGTGTCCGAATTTGATTTTTATTGAACTACAAACATTTTTTAAATTTGAAAAACAGTACGCTAATTATCAGTTTACGTGCACATACGTACAAGAATCGTCCAAATTTCATCTAATATCATTGAAAAATATTTGACATTCCACTTTGACAGTGGCCTCCAGTACCTCAAAAATAATCGAGTTTTCACATAAAATCGAAAAATTTGGGAAGGTATTGTACGAGTATATGTTACTAAATATTTTCGATTGTTCGTCAACTCCATTTTTATCCTATACTACTCGAAAACCCAATTTTCTTGTCTCTATCGGGACGGGAAAGTAGGTATTTGCACGGTTAGGCGAGAAAAAGGCAGAGAATGGCTAGGCAGGGAAAACAACTTCACAAAAATAACACTAGATGGCACGCTATTGTAAATGACGACGCGGCTGTTACTTTTATGCAATTATAATTAGTGCTTAGAAAAATTAAACTCAGAATACGAATCGTCATTGAAATCTTGCATTCATAAAGAGAAAATTAATGTAATAATTGGCTGATTTTTGGTTGCGTCCTCTTTGTATTATAGGCAAGAACAATTGTCAGTGTTGACGCTTGACAATAATTTGTCAATGTGGATGTATCTAAGTCATCAAATCAGACAAAGTGGTGGAGAAAATTAATAATAATAATGACTTCTAACCTCACAAAATGAGGTAACTTCTAGTATAATTACTAATAGAAGCTTTCCTCCCATGTCCCAGAGCAGCTCCGAGCGACTCCAGTGCAAACTGCACGTGTTCCGTTGAACGGAGGCTTGATGCTCCTGAGCTGCACCGGACTGCCTTCCCCTTATGCACTACCTAGCGAGGTGGGGTTTCGAGCTCTTTTTTCCTTCTATGTTATGGTAAATAACAAAAACAACAACATGTCTGAGAATGTTAGTTGCAGAAGCAATAGTAGTAATAATAATAACATTTGTGAATTATTACTACAGGATCCAGAAACACAACAAACTTATGAGTTATTACTTAATAGTGATGATTACAAGAAAGCAACTGCAGGTAAAGTATTTTTTCTTTACAATAAATTAGGCTTAAACTTGTTACCTTTTGATTAGATGACAACTTTACAGCGTCATTATTATTGCACGCTCAACGTGCAATGGCAATAAACTCCGAGCAAGAGGAAGGCGATGAAATTTTTGAGCAGGGTGAAGTTGACCTTGAGGATGAATTACCACAGCTTGGAAGCATTAAAAACAGTGAAGTGGTGTATACATGGGGTTATAAAGAAACCTTACTTCTAATTTCGTCAATGGGGTCCTATGTGGAGGATTTTAATCACCCAAGGAAGGGAAAGCATGTGTATGTAATGCTTTCAAATGATTTGGTCAGTCATGGGTACTATGTAACCATTACCATGGTCCAAAACAAATGGAAAACTTAACAAGAAGCTATAATAAGGCCAGGGACAACAAATTTAGAACAGGACCAGGAACAAACCGTTTGCAATTTTACGAAAATATGGATGAAATTCTAGGTGAGAAGCCTACAAATAGTTGTCACCACTCACTAAATTCAAGTGAGAATATTCCAGAGGTCGAAGAGGCCCAATCAGCTGATGTCGAAGAGCGAACATCGGAAGAAAGTAGTGAGGCAAATGAAAAAAAATGTGAGGAGGATGGAAATCAAAGAATTGGTAAAAATAAGCTGAAAAAAGAATATATTGCCATTAAAAAAAGGCAATTGAAAGCAATGGAAAAACGCCACCAAGACAAAATGCAAGTTGAAAAAGAGCGAATTGAGATAGAAAGAAAAAAAATAGAGTTATTTGAAGAATATCTCAATAAAAAATATTATCCTCGAATTTTTGCTTTTCCAAGTTGTTAATTTTTGTTCAATTAATCTGTTTATATATTTAAGTTAACAATCAGAAGGGTTTACTATGAACTATATTGTTATTTTGAGTTTTTTATTTGTTTTAAATATTAAGTTAATATCTAGTCGACTGTCTTGTAAAATATATTTTCTGTTCATTTTAAAAATATGTTTGTGGTATTTACATGGGGTTGAATATAATTGAAGAATTAATATTAATTTTAGAGTAGTAGTAACGGTTTACTCCCAAAACTATATTTTTATCTCTAAAATATCGTTATTCCGAGTATTTTTCATATTTATTTGTTCCAAATATTTAAGTCAATATCTAGTCGACTGTCTCAAAAACTATATTTTCTGTTATCATTCTAATAATATTTTGAGTTGAATATAATTTAGGAATTAATGTTAATTGAATAATAGTAGTGAAGGATAAGAAATAATAAAATATTGAAATACTCTAATTTTTATTAACCAACATATTATTAACAAATTTAATTATTTATTCAGAAGGTCTCCTTGTCGACTATTCTCAGTAATATTACAAATATTTTGAGTAAATGGTATATGGTGTGGTTGATTAAAATCCGTGAGCTCCGCTTCAATAAAATCATTCTTGTCGATACAAATGTTGTGTATTATACATGGAACTATGATTAGTTCAGAACATAGGTTGACATTTATATTGTCCAGTTTTCTAAGTCTTCTGAATCTACCTTTCAGTAAGCCAAATGCATTCTCAACAACTACACGTGAAGAAAATAACCTATAATTATACCTTTTTTCCTTTCTTGTAAGGTGCCCATTGTCTCTAAAAGGTGTAACTAACCAATCCAAATTCGGATAAGCTGTATCACCTAAAGAAAACAACCATTCAGATGGTTTGGGTTATTTTGTAGCTTATCATATATAGCAGATTTTCTAAGCAGTCTAGCATCATGCATTCATCCGGGTTCACCGCAAAAAACATCAATAAATCTTTTTTTTATGAACCACAATACCTTGCAGCAATAAATAAACTGTGGTACCCTTTCATATTCATATATGCATTTTGATTTTTTTAGGTTTATTTATTTCTATATGGGTTCCATCTATAGCACATAGGATATCGTCAATACCTTGTTTACTTATGAAGCACTTTTTAACTATTTCTACTTGTTCCCCTGTAGGCCAGTTTATAATCTGAGATTCCATTGACAAAAAGAACCTCAAACACCTCCGTAATGTGCGATATGCACTGCGTTTTGTTACGAATAGCAGACAGTACTTGTCGGAGAATAATACTGATCCAACTATGACAAATTCTGAAAAAAAATGCTAATTAACGATATGACTCGCCCGTGGTGAAATACCTGCAACAAGAAATTATAAATAGGTACCTATAATAATAGTAAAAATTATAATTACAATAAAACAAAGTAGGATATTGAAAGTATTGCGATTAAAGTGGTAAATTTTAGGTGAATATTGCGAAAAGAGATGGTCTAACCTTCGAGACGAGTATATTAGAAAGAAAAAAGTAAGTTCTCCTGTAAGTGCAGCCAGAAATCAGGGAAATGAAAAGTTTCATCATATGAAATTTTTGGATTGCACAGCATTCGTACACCGAACGTGAGTACAGAACTTTGTATTGTCGTTAAGGTTATTTTGGAAATATTGTATTTTAGAACTAAATCAAATGTATCTATTGCTGGCTTCGCTGATGGACAAGTGAGTGATGATAATGAACGCTCAGAATATAGTTCTGATATAGAAAACCAAAAAGAATAAACGGAAAATCAAAGATTAATTGAGAAAGCACACATAGATGAAATATTAATAGAGAAAAACGAACAAATATATGAGACACAAGAAATTATAAAATAAGCAACCCATGTTGATGAAGTGGATGGAGCTGATGTACAAATCAAGAAATTAGCCGGCACAGAAAGGTTATCATAATCCGAAATACGTGGGATAGTGGATACAAAGAAGGCCCGAACACTCCAAAATATTGAAAAAGGCAGATCTGAGCGATTGACACTACTTCGGGAAATAGCTAAGTACTTGGCGGAATCTAAACCAAAGCTTTTCCTTGTTATGGCTGAAATTGAGGAGAAAAATATTGAAAAAAAATATCCGCCAAACCCTTCCCCTTTGCCAGGAACAATATCATCAAACCATTCTCATTTTCCAGCGTTCGCATAAACGCCAAGCACATCCCGTTCCCTACCATACTCTCAGGATTCAACTCACATAGAATGGAAATTAGAAGTTAAATATCTAGGGATAACCCTAGACAGTATGCTTCTGTGGAATAAGCATGTTGAAATGACTGCTAGTAAAGCAATAAGGACTTTGATGGCGTGCAGAAATCTAGCTGGTAAGAGGTGGGGCTGTAACCTAAAAATACTAGGATGGATGTAGGCCATGATTGTGAGACCAGCAATTACGTATTTACGTATGGGGCAATAGTCTGGCATACAAAAGCATGTCAGTACAGCACGAGGAAGACCCTTGACAAAGTTCAAAGGCTCGCCTGTGTGTGCATCACTGGAGCTATGAGAACGTGTCCAACTAGGGCACTTGAAATCATTACGGATTTCACACCTCTACATCTGGTAATAGAAAGATCTGCCCAAGAGGCAATTCTTAGAATATCTAAGGACGGTTCAGGCAATGAGAGTATTAAAAATCAAGGAGCCTGGTCCTCTCTAACAAAATACAACTTATCAGCGAATCTTCCCTGTGACGAAATGATCAAGAAAGTAAGTATCAAAAAAAATTTCACTACGATGCTAAATACGAGGAGAGACTGGGAAAGGGAATACAACATCCAAACACTCAAGGAAAACACCATTAGATGGTATACGGATCGTTCAAAAACCACCACTGGAGCAGGCGCTGGAGTATTTGCGCCTGGCACTGGAGACTCATCATCGTCAGGCTCCCTCCTGAGCGCCTTTCAGGCAGAAATACTTGCGATTGAAAGATGCGTGGGAATGAACCTAGACAATTACTACCATAAATGTGACATATCGATGCATTCTGATAGTCAAGCAGCTATCAAAGCACTGAGCTCCCATGTCATTGACTCAAAGTTGGCATGGGAGTGCCGATGAAAACTTGATAAATTAGACAAAAATAACAGGGTCTCTTTAGTGTGGGTTCCTGGCCACTCGGGAATCACAGGAAATGAAGCGGCCAATACACTTGCCAGGAAAGGAGCACAAACGCCCATTTTTGGCCCGGAGCCTTTCTGTGGTGTCGGAAAATGCACCTATAAGAATGAAGAAGGAGGAAACCGAAAGAGAAGCACTATGGCGGTGCATTTCCGGTTTGGAACATGCCAAAAAGTTCCTGCGGAACTTTGACACTGCTAGATCCAAAAAATATTTGGACCTCAGAAAAAATAAGCCACATCTCCTAACGGGCTTTCTAACAGAACACTTCCCCTTAGGAAGCACCTAATGAGAATAGGTCTAGCAGAAACTGAGGAGTGTAGATTCTGTGGGGAGGAGCATGAAACTCCGAATCACCTAGTTCTGGAATACCATTGTAAGCCAAGGCAAGAAAAGCTTCGGACAAGAAACTTGTAAGAGTGAGGATACTAGGGCTCATGAGAACCCTGGAACTGGAAGGCGAGCTGTAGTAGTAGCGAGAACAGCTCTGATAGGGGGGCACAATAAACCTTAGGTTTCAATGCATTGTAACCCCGTTAAAGTCTAGTCTAATCTAATCTATTGCCGCCTTCGCTGATGGATAAGTGAGGGATGACAATGAACGCTTAGAAGATAGTTCCGATATAGAAAATCTGAAAGAATAAACGGAGAATCAAAGTTTAATTGAGGAAGCACACATAGATGAAATATTAATAGAGGAAAACGAACAAATAGATGAGACACAAGAAATTACAAAATCAGCAACCCATGTTAATGAAGTGGATAGAGCTGATGTACAAATCAAGAAAATAGCCGACACAAAAAGGTTATCACTATCCGAAATATGTGGGATAGTGGATACAAACAAAATATTGAAAAAGGAAGATCTGAGCTATTGACACTATTTGGGGAAATAGGTCAACGAGGCAATACCTCAATATTCTCAAAGCCTCAATCAACTGAAGATCACGTTGACCGGTTTTTCAAATCATTGGCAGCAACAGCTAAAACACTATCTCCGAAGTACTTGGCGGAATCTAAACTAAAGCTCTGACTTGTTACGGCTGAAATTGAGGAGAAAAATATCCGTCAAACCCTTTCCATTTTCCAGGATCAATATCATCAAACCTTTCTCATTTTCCACCATTCGTATAAACGCCAAGCACATCCCGTTCTCTACCATACTCTGACGATTCAACTTCTGCCTGTTGTGCAGTAGAATAATCAGAACATGAAACAAGTGAACACTCCGGCCATTCTAACAACCCCAAGTCTACTATTCAGGAACCAATAACCTCATCAGGTTACACACTTTAGAGCTACTTTGTTGACTACACTCCATTATAAAAATTGTTGTCTATTAAGATAAAGTTTACCATTATTAAGTATTAAAAATATTAAAATATTACTTTCTGAGTTCTTCTCATTTTTGACATCTATGTACCTCAATGTGAGGCATAACTTTTCCTTGGGAGCAAAAGGAGTCGAATGCTTATTGGTAGATTACGAACCGATTGCATCATTTATTTGAGTTAGTACAGTATGCAACAGTTATGGAGTTTAACGGAAAAATGCTTTGAACTTTTTATCGTTATCCGAAAGATGCTTTAATACCAACAATTCATAAACACCTTCTTTGGTCCTATTCTCAAACATTTTCAAAACTGCCATATTATCAAAACATACTTCTTGTTTTTAATGATTAATTAGTTGAACCTTGTCGACTGTAGTAGACGTATTCAACTGATGATATAAATAGTAACCATCTGATATCAACGGATTGTCCACAACAAGGTACATGTAACGTTTGTTTAGTTCTTGGCTATCAGGAGCTGCTAACTTCACTTATTCTATAGGCAGAGCAGTGCCTGTTCCTACTTATACGTCGGCCGGTGTAGGTCGATGGACATTTGGGTCAGCTAATTTGATTTGTTCTACAGGCAGAGTAGTGCCTGTTCCTACTAATATGTCAACTGGTGCAGGTCCATAAAACTCTGGTTCTGCTAATTTGATTCGTTCTACATGCAGAGTAGTGCCTGTTCCAATGAAAATGTCGATCGGTGCAGGTCGATGAAACTCTGGTTCTGCTAAATTGATGTTAGCAGGTAACTTCATCTGCTCACGTTGGATGAATTCATCTGGCATAACATGAGAGATTGCTGGTGCGTTTACAACGGTTGATGTCTTTTCATCAACATTAAAACGTGTTTTGTTGGTGGCCGTTTGTACGGCATCTACTGGTGGCACTATATGAAAGGTATCGCCTGGTGGTGCTGTGAATTTATCGAGAAAATCTAAAGCACGTGACGTTTCCCAAATAAAGCCTTCGATGTAGGAAATATGATAATCAATTCATCTAGGTTAGGTTAGGTTTGTAATGAGTGGGTCGATAAGGCCCTCCACTGCGACTCGTAAGAGTCTATTGTGGCTCATGCCTATTCATATTTCACCAAACAAATTCACCTTCTTAACGAGGCCGATTAATTTGTTCGGTGGATGATATTTCAGGTCCGAGGGCGAGAGAGTGACCCCGTCAAACATCAGATACCTGGCGGCGGGGCAGGCACAAATTATATGCTCTGCGGTTTTATCATCTTCCAAACAGAGACGGCAAATAGGATCGTCTGACAGTCCAAGTTTCAGCATATGATCATTCAAACTACAGTGGCCTGTTATTCACCGTAGGTCATATGTATTATAGCCTTACATTTGTTTGGATACATTGTTCGAAGGATGTACGAAGGCCATTGAATGAACCAATCCTGGTAAATTATGCCAGAAGTTCAAAATTCTTTTGCAGTCCAGGTATTTAGTGTTTGTTTGGCAACACTCGTTGCGATGCCAATTGTAGGTTCTGGTCCGATAAAGACACGAGCGGCACCCTCCCTTGCAAGGACTCTCTCATTACCATCCATACCAGAGTGGCCAGGGATCTAGACCAGCGATACCCTGTTGCGTTATCCTATTGAAGCGAGTCTTTTTGGGAATTCTAAAACCAATGTCGATGTTACACGGTAAGAGCTGAGTGCAACGACTACCTCGTCGGAGAGCTACTCAGGCGTGGGTTATATACTAGTAGAAACCCAAGGAGTAGGTCTTACCGGTTCTCGGGTAATCCTACTTATTTATAGGTAACGACACGGAAAGATAAGTGGGCACCACCCTGAGTCCTACTAGTCTATAAGTTACCTAACATCAACTAATCTCAGTCAGCAACGCAAGAAGTTGGAGGTTATATAAAAAATATGAACAAAGTTGTTTAAAATTTACAAGTAGTTTTATTGAATGAAACATTCGCGGAAAATGATTTTTGGCGTTTTTTCAAAAAATCCAAAAAAAAACAAAAAAAAGATACGATTAAAAACACAAACATAATACATCGAATGTATTATATACAACATAATAGCAAGGATCCAAAATAATGTACTCTAGATACAACATCAAGAGAGAACATAAGGCATACGAAAAATAAAGATATTAGGGCTTTTGCACAACGATAAAGATAAATACAAAAGATAGTGTATAAAGATACTATGACAAATACGATAGTAGAAAAGCAAATTCTACTAAATAAACACATAAAATGCCTTTGTGACCTAACACAATTGTTGACAACAACAATATAATGTTCTCAGAAAGAACAATAGTCATAATCAGGTATTTGTGTCTTCTTAAAAGACATGTCACAATCGGTGAAGGTAGTTTCCATAACTTGTAACTATATAGGAATACTACAAACACGGTACTAAAAGGAACAGACCATTATTCCAACACTAACAAGTTGTCCTCAACAACCTGTCATACTCAAAGGTGTGGCAATAATCTCTGAGCTTATTTGTAGCCTATATGAACTTATATCAGAAACTAGATATAATTCGAGAGTATGTTATACAACATATATGACCAACTTTGTTATACTGGGTGGGTGCTGAAAGTTGTCCGAACTTTGCGACAGGAAATAATGAACGTAATCAACAGGAAATTGTAGATACGGCATAAAGAACAGTCAAGAGCCTCGTACTCGCAATATGTGGAACCTAAGGCACGAGCAACCCCTACTGAACTCACGTACAATCTGACAGAACGGTATTACGAAGCATATAATGAACAAAAACCAACTGCACCAATCCCAATTAAATGATGGAAAAATATGTGGCCAAAAGGTGGTTAGGTTGGAGGGCTCCTACCGCCCCGCCTGGATAATCCCCGGGTGACGGAATTCTCAAGCCCCCAATCACAGAGCATAAAAAAGAAACGAGAAGTTAAGATAACCATCGATAGAGTACATAAAAATCAAAGTAATAAATAAGGCATTAACTGTAGTTGAGACATGAGAATGTAATCATAATATAAGATATCTCGAAAATATAAGTAGATAGAGGAAAAAAGAAAAAGTAAAAAAAAATATAATAATGATAATAGCTTTCAACATCCTATGACATATTTAAAAATACATGCTAAGTCTAATTCGCAATATTCTTGGCAAAATTAGAAATAAAAGAAAATATGTATATATACCCTCTCGGTATATAAATACAGACAATTCGGTACTTGCCTATGGCGATACGATAAAGATACTATAAAGATATATAGTATAGTAGACAAGTTAGATTATGCTTGTCCACTCAATTCAATAAAACTACTTGTAAATTTCAAACAACTTTGTTCATATTTTTTATATAACCTTCCAACTTCTTGCGTTGCTGACTGAGATTAGTTGATGTTAGGTAACTTATAGACTAGTAGGACTCAGGGTGGCGCCCACTTATCTTTTCGTCTCGTTACGTAAAAATAAGTAGGATTACCCGAGAACCGGTAAGACCTACTCCTTGGGTTTCTACTAGTATATAACCCACGCCTGAGTAGCTCTCCGACGAGGTAGTCGTTGCAAATTGGCGCTTAACGTGGTTTTATTGATAAAAAAATTATACTTTGACTGAAAAATTTACAAAAAAAATGTTATTGAATTTGACAATTTAATTTATGAGTTTAGAAAAACAAACTAGAACTGAAAGTAAATTAAAATACCAATAAAAAAATTGGATTCTGAAGGAAACTAAAGTTTAGCCAAGAATTAAATATTTACAAAGTTATAATTTACATTAGTACAAACTATTAAGTTGATATTATATGAAAATTCGTTGGTAATAATCTATAGTTGTCAAAGATTATGGACGTTAGTACTTTTCTTGGTTTTTCTTTCCAATGATGATCTGGATGATTTGAAACATGGATCTGGAACCAATCATCTGGCTGTGCTACGTTCAATCCCTTCGGTTCTGCATAGAGCTGTGGTCCCAGCAGGTAGAATTCATCCACAAATAGAATGTTTCTGTCGCTACGAAGTCTAGTCAGATGACTTTAGGCCGGTACGGAAAGTTTAGGCCGGTAAGGCAAAGTTTATGCCGGTAAGGAAAAGTTTATGCCGGTAAGGAAAAGTTTATGCCGGTAAGGAAAAGTGCTAGAAAATACACTTGAATCAGATATAGTTCTTGAATTCAGTAAAATGCAGGATATCTGGAGATTGAAATTGCCGTAGGTACAAGTAACATGTGTACAAAAATTATGAAATAATATCAAACAACGTGGTTCATATATCCTGTATTTTAGAATATTTTAGGAAAATTCATTCATTTCATAAATAAAAAGCACAATAAAAAATCATAAGAAAAGTTACTAATTTGTTTAACTTTATTTTAATGGCATTCCAACGTAGAATTCCATTGATATATAAAAAAAATATAAAAAACCAGAACATGTGGTTCATGTTTCCTGTATCAATAATTTAATAGAGATTTTAGAAATAGAAGCATAATAAAAATAATAAGAAAAGTTACGAATTCACTTAATTTTATTTCAATGGTTTTTAACGTAAAATTCCACTGGTACAAAAAAATGTATGAAGAACCAGAACAAAATATATATAACAAAAACGAAATCGACATAATATCTCTAGTACTGAATGTTTTAAAGAAAAATTAATTTGAAACAATTAAGTACCATGCGATAAAGGATTAGCGGAGAAATATTATACATTTTAAGCGAAACTTACCATTTCTAAGAAATGCACTTCGATACGATAAAATGTTGAACTCGATAATACGTAATTGAATAAGGGCCGAACCACAGCGTGCATTGGCTTATATATCCTAATGAGACGAACTCTTCCGAAAAATTAAAGCTCGACAAGCGTCGACCAGAAGTATTATTCGATGTTACGAGGGGTAAACGAAATTTACATTACTCTTTCATCGACGAGAAATATTATGAGTGGTGAACGAAATTCACGTTATACTCCCTTGCAAGAGAGTCCGCCTTCTCATTACCATCCATACCAGAGTGGCCAGGGATCTAGACCAGCGATACTCTGTTGCGTTATCCTATTGAGGCGAGTCTTTTTGGGCATTCTAAAACCAATGTCGATGTTACACGGTAAGAGCTGAGTGCTTTCAAACCCGCTTGGCTGTACGTGAAATTTTTTATTGATCTATGTGTGTGGTTGGATTGCCCAAACTCTCCACACATGAAACAATGGCGTAAATTTCCGTCTGAAATACAGTTGCATAGAATCCTAGAGATATAGAAATTTTTGTCCCAGGTCTGCGCCCATATTAATCCGCACCAGAGCCTGAGGGTGTCTTTAAACCATCGGTGTACCAACAGCTCTTAATAGATCATCCTTGCGGAGGACCCATTCACCTATATTTGGAAATAGGACGGTATAAGGCAGATTGTAGTTTACTGTTGGTGGCATTATATCAGAGGTCATTCCCAGAACACTATGACTTTCGGTGTCCGCTAGCATCCTGATTTGCTTTGTATAAGCCTGTTTTGTGTATTTAGAAATATGCACGATTCTATATGCTATCCATCTGGCCTTCTTTTCCAGAAGTATAAGGAGAGGAGAAAAGTCCAGGAGGATTTCCATGGCTGCTGACAGTGTGGTGCTGATAGCACCAGTGATAGTCATACAAGCCTGTCTCTGTATACCAGAGAGCTTTGATTGGGCCGTTTTCTGTAAAGCTTTTGACCACCAAGCAATGGCTCCATAAGTGATCATTGGTCTAACAATCATCACATATATCCAATGGATTTATTTGTTCCCCCTGGCACTAGCTGTAGATATCGTCCAAAGTATTTTGTAGGATTTTATATGCAACCCGTCTCCTGACTTGGTCCTTGCTATAATGACAAGGTCGTTTGCATACGCTTGCAGTACTATCCCTCTTCCTGCGAGAGTACCAAGCCAAGTCATCCATCAGGAGTGACCACAGTAGGGGAGATAGCTCTCCACCCTGCGGTCAGCCCCTGGAAACCTTACAGCTAATGGCCTCATCTTGAAGAGATATAGTAGCTGTTCTATTAGTGAGCATGTCACACATCCAGCCAGTAATCATTGGTTTAATTCCCTTTTCAGCTAAAGCTGAACCAATGGAGGCCGGTAGTGCATTGTCAAATGCTCCTTCGATGTCAAGAAAAATGGCCACCGCAATCTCCTTATTGTTAAGGTATTGTGTGATTTTCGCAACAAGGTTGTGTAATACTAAATCTGGTAATTTTCCAGTTTGATAAGCATACTGGTGGATGCTCAGGGGGGAGCTGTATAATGCTACCCGCCTGATGTGGCAGTCCAGTACTCTTTCAAGTCCCTTAAGCAGGGAAGATGTTAGGCTAATTGGTCTGAATGATTTGGGGTGTCGGTCTGAGCGGCCCACTTTCGGTATGTTTACTACCCTAGCCGCCAACCAACTGGGTGGTATATAATTCCACGCCAGACTAGCTCTATACAGTTCAATGAGCATGGGTAAAAGTAATTCCAGTCCGTTTTGTAGAATAGCTGGAAAGATGCCATCCTCGCCGGGAGATTTGTTAGGCTGAAATGATTTGATTGCCCATACAATCGCCGGTGCTGTGATAACTTTCTTGGCGACCTCCCAATCGATCTTTTTGGGCCGCCTTGCGCCCTCAAAGTGGGGAGGTCGATTGTTATCCAACGTTAAACTTCCGGGAAAGTGGTGTTTAACCAAAATGTCTAAGGTTTACTTTCTAGAGGTCGTGAAAGTGCCAATTGGTCGTTTCGTCGACCCTATCTCGGCAATCGACTCTTTAGAGAGAATCTTGTGTATTCTTGTACAGCAAGTTATGTCAGATATACTCTCTCAGAACTCCTTCCAAGACTCCCGCTTCGCCTTTCTAATTCCTTTGTTGTAGGTTGTTAGAGCAGTTCTATAAGGTTCCCAGTTACCTGACTCTTTAGATCGATTGAAAAGTCGTCGAACATTTTTCTTCGTTTATCAAGGCTTTTGTTTCACCAAGTAGAGTTACGATTGTCTCTTTTTGTCTTGAGCGGACAGTTTTCATAATAGGATGAAATGACTGCTTCCCGAAGTTTGTCCGCCGCAGTATCTATCCAATCACTGGTATCAACCGTGTCGATGTTGGTTGATGTCCTGAAAACTTGGGATCTTCCAATTGAAGACACAAATGAGCGTTTGGTTTCCCTGCTGAAATCCGTTATTTTGTGTTTTTCCATGTTTCGATTAACATCTTTGCTCCCAAATTTCACATCATTATTTGGTTATGCCGTGCTGATGAGGCAACATGAGCCAGAAACATGCATGTCCACGGTTACCACTCTATTTCAGTAGCCCTTTACTTTGCGTGAATTACCCATGAATCTCTTTGTTGTTGTTGTGAACATATCACGCGATATTCCTACATCTTCTTTGTTATTTACTATGGGTCGGAAGGTTCATGGCGGAGGGCTATATGCGCCTCCGTGTCGATGTTGGTTGATGTCCTGAAAACTCGGGATCTTCCAATTGAAGACACAAATGAGTGTTTGGTTTCCCTGCTGAAATCCGTTATTTTGTGTTTTCCCATGTTTTGATTAACATCTTTGCTCCCAAATTTCACATCATTATTTGGTTATGCCGTGCTGATGAGGCAAAATGAGCCATAAACATGCATGTCCATGGTTACCACTCTATTTCAGTAGCCCTTTACTTTGCGTGAATTACCCATGAATCTCTTTGTTGTTGTTGTTAACATATCACGCGATATTCCTACATCTTCTTTTATATATATATATTGTCAGAATTGAAAAAAGACTTGTTCAAGCTTACAACTAGAAGTACGACAAGCTTTTGGATCCAATGCGCAAGCGAAGGTATAAATATTTCAAAAAATACGGGAAGTACCAAAGCAGCGTAGTGAACATATTACCGATCAATTCCAACCGTACAAAGTATCAAAGTAGCATCTAAAGTTCTTCAACAATAATATCATTGTTAGAAACACATTAATATGCTATGACCTATAATAACCACGAAAACGGGAAATAGACCGTGAATCCGATTGAATTCCTCCTGGTATGCGCAGTGTGCTTTTCCCAAAAGTACTTGTCGTAAATTTGATCTCTACACCATACTCTAGATTTCAAATTACGTGGTTAAAATCCAAGAGCCGTGAATGAAAACCCTAGGGGGAACAAATTCGTATAAGATTTTATACCATACCAAAATTTATCAACAGCCCCCGTAGTAATAAAATCAGCAAAGTAAAATTCCTGTTAAATGCAACTCGTACATAAATTTGGTTCTATAAAGGTCATGAAGCACAAATTTTGCCTTATGATTTTTATGAGAAGAAATTAACCAATAAGCCCCCGTACTAATGCCGATAAACTCTTTTCTATTTAAAAAAAATATTATATCCTATAATCCTACGTAATGAAGTTGGAACTACAATTTAAAATTGTTCCATCTCCCAAAAAAAGGTAACAAATAGTACAACCATGAAGTTTTCATACGTTAAATTTCCGAATGAAAATACGTATTGGCTTTCAACTATCATTATACAAAAATATACAAAATTAATTGCTTGACTGCATATAGAATTTTCAATAAATTATGAAACATATGTCAAATAGCTCTCCCTTAGACAAAAATGCACTGGATTACTAAACACATGAATCTTCACATATTTAACATCAGATCAAAACGGAATGCTAGCTCTTATTTCCCGCAACTAACTTCATTGTATATTCCCTGAACAACAGTCGATATAAATTAAATAATGGATATGCTTTCACAATCCATTTTTAGTTTAATAACTACTGCCCGAAAGAAAATTACAATCCGCAGTTGTTAACCAGTCCTCAAAAGGTATGAAAATTACTAGCTAGATAGGTACAATCGTTTAAACAACAGCTTTCAATATCCCAATAATAATTGTGCAAAATTATTTCTTAGTGCATTTTAGTAAACTATAAAAAAATCACTGAAAATATCACTATGCTTCCATCATACAATTCAGATTACTATAAGCAAAAAATCCATGTAATATATTTTTTACAAAAAAAAAATATAAATCATTTTCCATAATATTTTTTTTGCTTAACAAACACAATATAGTGTTAACTTACCTTTCAATTTGTAAAATGGTTATCCCTTTAAACGGCCAAAGACATTCTTACTGAACATTTATATAAAATAACTAACTCTGTTGATATATTTCGTCAATCAAAATTTGGTATTTCGCCAAAATGGGTAATTTAAAACCTCTTCGTCACAAACCCTAGTCTGAACCCATCAAATCCATCACATCAACAACGTTCAGAGCTACAGGTAACGCTCTAAGGATAGAACAGTGAAAGTTATTTTTTTCCAGAAAAAAAACCATTTCTTGTGATATAAAAAATACGATATGCGCCAATACTTACCAAGTAGTGTTAAGAAAATCCTCAAAGAGATGTGGAAATAGCCAACTCAAAACAACATCGAATCTTAAAAACTGCAATAATTCTTAAATTTTCCACTTTCATATGGTCGGAAAAATATATCCCCGTAATGGGATGTCTCAAGGACACATTTCATAAATTCCAAACCACTCAACCATTACAAAGGAAAGTCGACGTCGTAAAAGACGAAAATATTTCGAACTATTCCCGATTAGACAAAAATCTCTTTCATGTTTCACTATGGAAACGAAATCTAAATTACTTAGTAGTAACAACAAAACAATGCTTCCAGTTTCTCATCGCGCGCAAAAAGTACGAAACGAATAATAGCAAAAAGATGATTTTTACTTAGCTAAAAATTAACAATAAAGTGTAATAAAATGTATACGACCACAAGCGTATCAAATGGCAGTTGGACCTATTAACACAAAATATGTTAATGTCAAATAAAAATGTTACAGTAGATCAGTTTGTGTTTGGGGAGACATATGTTAGGCAAGAGATTTGTTTTTATAGATGATAATGCTTGACCTGACTGTGCAAGAATTATAAACGACCGGATAGATCATCATGAGATTGTACGAATGGAGTGGCCACCCAGCTCACAAGATTTGAATTGCATTGAGTACGTTTGGGCTTAAAAATACAGACAATTAAATCGACTATAACAACTTCCACAAACATTGCAGCACTTAGCTAACACATTACAATTATTTGCGAAAACATTTTACAGCAGTTTATCAATAATTTGAAAGATAATCGAGGTAGTCCTACACAGTATTAAGTTTCGTATACTACTGTTGGATGTACTGTAATGAATGGACTTTGTACGTTGTTATTTTCTTTAGTTTGTCACTTTTACTGAAACACCCATTTTGTTTTATTGAATATATTTTCACTCCCCCTGACTAATGTTTTTTATTTAAAATATTTACATCGAAATTTTTATATTATCTACTTCAATGTTAAGCAGTGTATAATACAGGAAAATGTAGTTTATTGGTTGAATAATATTTTCTACTTCTTACACATGCTCAAGCAAGAATTACTCAATATTATTTTTCTATCTATTTAATTGATATAATTTCTGATTTGTCACATGTTCTAAGCAAGTTTTTTGATTTTAGTTAATTTTTTAGGGAAACGAAGCGGCGCAATTGGTCGGTTCCTCACTTAGAAAACCCGTCCATTGAGCAAGCGTTCACCCGTTTTGCCCGCTGCCAGACTCTGGGTCTTTCTATTTCTGCTCTCGCTACGAGACTCCAATCGCGATCCGTTCGGGATCAGAAGCGGTGCTGTAACTGATTGTTATTCGGCGGTGCGTGTGTCAAGTGTCCCGGCTTTCGTTTCAAAATGTATGGTGGTACATTGTTTGTGTGTTTTGCTCTTACATTTTATTGTGTGATTGCCGGATCGGTCTTACCCCCGGGATCTACGGGGGAACCCTGTCAGCCTGACAAGCTGACCGTTTATAAAGTTGTTCTGCATACGTTCTGGTCTAGGGAGACTTTTCCAAAACATTATCCTGATTGGAGACCCTCCGCTCAATGGTCCAAAATATTCGGTAAGTCACATTGTTCACTTATTTCATATTGTTTGAATTTTTTGTTGCCTCCAATTTTTAGTATAACTGAAAACAATTTTGAAAATGATATGAAAATAGAATAATTATTGTAATATTGACAATTTAACTCATGTATAAAAAATCGCATATGTCACAGTGCAATTGTCACTTTGACAACGGAAAAAGTTGGCTTTAACTTTTACAGCGACAAATACACTAGTGGTTTTTTCACTTATTCATTTGTTCATCAATCATCGCGGTGTTGGTTACCAGAATAAATAGTTTGGCATGTTTGTCAACAACTTATTGAATTTTCAAGAACTAACAATGAGTCGATCCGGTGTGTCTACGAACGCCGAAATTAGTCAAATTGTACATTAAAATAAAAATGTGTTATGTTAAATTGTCCTGCCGAATTACACTCGAGGTTTGTATTGATATTGGGTAAATTTGTGTTGTTCAAATTCTAAACTGTTTCCTTTAGCAATTTGACTCGAATAACTGTCAACCTAAAAACACTCCACCTTCGGTGTCGTGTTTTTAATAGTTGACAGTTATTCTCGTCAAATTGCTAAAGGAAACAGTTTCTCATTAAACAACCCAAATTTACCCGATAAAATACAAACCACTTGTGCAATTATAAGTGATAAAAATACTTTCATTTGTTTTCAATATCATTCCCTTTAATTCTTTTTTTTTGTTTTCATCGACTATGAATGTGAGGAAAGATTGTTTTTTTTGAATAATCAATATCTTTCATTAACAAAGCACGTGAGTGTATTTTTCTGTATATATTTATTTCATAATTCTATTTGAATTGATTTTTGTGACCAGTAGAAATTGGAGTAATGTTCAACTTTTTTTGTGTCGATAATTCAAAAATTGAAATGATTTGTCTTCCTCTTTAAAAAAAGGTTTTTTACAAAAAATTATTTTATATCTAGGTAATTATTATGCTGTATTATGTTGTTTATTGATCTACACCAAAAATTCCATGAAAATAAATGAGTACGAAAAGATATCAACCACATATTTCTATGGAGATAGGCAAATTCCCTCCCAAGAAAAAAGGGGTAAAAAATAACGGTTAAATTCAGTCCGTAATTTTGTTTTCACCTGAAACTGTATAGGTAAATTCGGTCCAGGGTAAAATATTTTAAGATTGGACCAGTGCAATAAAACTGTAATATTAAATAATTTTAGTTTTATTAAATTAAATAAAAATATTTACATTGTTGACAAAGTTTACATTACTTTACTATCGGTAATTTTAGTATTCAAATGTACACTTTGTAATTTTACATAAGTTTCGATTTGAAACTCTTTAAGTTTATTAATAAAAACAAAAATGTTTGGATGAGACTTGTAAAACGAATCGTTAAATTGTCTATAGAAAGATTCGCATGTATTCGTAGTCCGTGTAAGTTCTGCTGAGTTTGTAGCCCAAAGTGAAGGAGGGAATAGTGACTCCTCAGATATGTAATTATCTATCAAATAATCGGAATACATTTGAATCTTTTCATCGTCTGGTGCTATTGAGAGCAGATCGAATACAAAACAATCGCTGATTTCTACAGGATTTAAGAAAGTTAGGGCAAAAGTCATTTTTAGCCATCGCTCCGCATCGGAACATTCATCTTTGTAGGTAGATATTAAACCAATTTGCTGCACTTTTCTATACCATGCCTGCAAAAGATGAAATCGACATCCGATTATTTGAGCTATTGGCCAAACTTGTTCTACAGCCTTATGGATACCTTTTTCAAAATCGATTAAAATTTCAGAAATATCTAATCTAACACTATTTTTGATGCAGATCTCTGTTACAATATTAAATAATTTTTGGTACGTTTCACTCCGTTTGTTGGGTAATAGAGAAAAAATCAGAGGAATATAGTGGCCGTTATAATACCCGTGTATCGTGAAAAACTAACAAAAAAATTGTGGGCAGTAATTAAATGTTCCATCTAAATATATTCGTCTGACTTTTCCGATAAATTGAATATTTGATTTACAAGAAAATACGGCGATTTGATCAGCTGCATCATTAAAAAGTAAAAAATGTTCACCTCTGGATGTTTCAATGTTGATCTTCGCCAGAGTGTCGAAAGTTTGTTGAATACTTGTTGGCAATTGTGGAAGCAGTTTTCGACGAGCATTGTACAAATTCTTCCTTATTAACGCAACGTCTGACGTATTGATCGTTGAAGGCAGATTTTCTTGAAGCTCCCGGCGGATGATTTTTGCAGGCTTCTCCGATAAATCATCAATAGCCTTTCTTTTACAAGAAGTGCTTACAATTTGGCGGTGCAACTGTTCTACATTTGCATTATGGCAATGATCCTTTACATGCTTTGTAACAGTTACATTGTCCACTTCACCTATACTAAGCAAATAAGATCTACACTTTTTATTCATACACGTCCACCGCTTTTCGCCACTTTTTAATTTTTTTTGGAAACCATACTTATAGTTATTTATAACTACTATACGCTTTCCTTTTTCACTCAAAATAATATTTGGATCGATGGTGCCATACTACAAAGAATACTTGAATCGACTAATATTAAAGTAGGGAAACATACGCAACTAAATGGTACATATTTCAATCCATTTCATGTATTTATGTTGTTCATTTACCTACTACTACCTACTATTTTCGGAAAAGCTCATACTTACCATAATTACTTCATTATACAAAAGAGATTAAGCTCCTCAGTATCGTTAAACTCTGGTTGGGAGGGAATTAATCTACCGATAAAAGGGTATACAATTTTTAATTTAATCTGCTACCTGCTGGGACCGAATTTACCATGCCCCATTTGTATATCCTTAGGTTGAGCTGATTGAAATTTAGGGACAATATAACACATTTAATTTTTTTAATTATGAATTTCAGTTTAATGTTGGATGAGTTTTATTGGTTTATGTGTGTGATATTAAACCGAACACTTTCCCAAATAAATTCTCAAATTATCAATTGCCTTCTCCGTGGTAACTTCTAATTTTAGAATAATATCTGATTGTATTTGACAGAAAACACGTAAATCTCTCAACATTCACGTGTGTTATAATAATAAAACTCAAATTTAGTGTCTGAATTACGTTATTGAAAAATTTATAACATTTGGTGTTCAAATTCAATCATCTATCCAACCTTGAGCATATCAACTACTTGAGGGTACTGTACTATGCTTTAGTGAAGTCTTATTTATACTACGGATTAATTGCATGGGAATCGGCGGGTACTGTGTAAAGAACCTTAATAAAATACAAAATTCCAAAATAAAAACCTTATTACTTATGAAATTGACTGTCTCGACCCTTACTTCGTGGAATATGCTCATATTAGTGTTTTTAAATGAAACTCAAGGTCTCTAGTTCATTCCACAATATAATACAAGTTATTGAGAATTCTAAAAAATTGTCAATTTTTTAGAATTTTCAATAACTTGTATTATATTGTGGAATTAACTAGAGACCTTGAGTTTCATTTAAAAACACTTATTACTCATATTTGCACAAACACATAAAGCAAGCCACCTCTACTTCTCACGCATAAAATACTATATATGAAAAATAATCCTATGCAATCTGTAAAGCAGAAGAAACAAATGGACAAAGATGTTTTAAGTTATTAGGTCCAAAGTTGTACAATGAATTACATTCAGAATAATTGAAAACAGTAAACAGTTATTTAGAGAAAAATATATCAGTTGAATATTTAAAGAAAAATTATAAAAGAAAAAAAAATAGAAGAACGAGAGCAAAAACAAATCAAATCAATAAAATCAACGATATAATGCCTCAAGTAAATAAAAACATACAACTACAACAGTTAAAATATTCAGGGATCACAATTAAAATTAGTTATACTTATATGTTACATTATTATGAATTTTATTTTATCTTATTTACCACTATATTTTAGAATTCTCATTGTTCACCTATATTTCCTTAATGTTTGTATACGTAATATGTATCGGAATGTCCAGGTATATACGATTGTTTGTTGAGAAGGAAATGAAAGTGCCAACAGTCAAGTTTGGAGTGCTTTCATTCATTTGCTAATTGATTTATCTGTATACTCCGTTATTTATAAAATTCCAATGAGTCTTCTTTGGTAAATAAATTAGTATTATAATTAATCAAAATGCAATCTAATTATAATCTACGTACGACATTTTTATTAACCAATTTACATATTTCTGATAAATTGAAACATATGTAATTATATATTTTTACAGTGATGCTAACATATTCTCCAATTTTCTTATTAACAATTTTCTTTAAAGCTCTATCAGAAGAGCCCATCCTGTCAAACATAGCTTTCTATCGTTAAAATTAAAACAATATAACTTTTTGGAAAATATGCATGTTTTAAATAACTATCGAAAACTATGAAATTACCTCCTCCTTTGCTATCTTATTTTTTGCTGAAGCTGAAAACTACATTGAAGATTAATAGTAATGCAACGAATTTATTCAAAGAAAAATCTGGATTTAGTTTATTTACACATTTTGTTCTACCAACAATTCATAGTATTTATCCATTATCGCTAAATTACACGGTAAAAATCTAACGGCTTGGCACTCTTTAATGCGGTCTGTACAATTTTAGTATTATATACATAATAAAACATGCCACGAAACACTCAATTGCTTTTCCATTTTTCAAAAATGAAGTTTTACGAATAAAGTTGACGAACAGTAGAAAATACATAGTAATATATACAACATCTCGGGATATATTTTTAGTTACTGCAAAATTTCAATAACTTTTGTGTTATCAACCGATGTGAGATTGAAATTTTTTATTAAATCAAAGGTAATTCGGGCTCTGATTATAAATGAATATGAGTGTTGATAAAACGATCTAATGCATTCGAGTTTTAGATAAATTTTATTCATTCAGGAAAATTAAACGGAGTAAAAAGGAATGTACGTGTACTGAAAGGATATAAAATGGGCGGCCGTGAAATTTCTATAATATGCTATGCCAATGACGCCGTACTTGTGGCTGAGAAGATCTACAACGGCTGATAAATCAATTCAACTGCATTGCTAAATCACTTAATATGATAATATCGGCCCAGAAAAATAAATGGATGACATCAAAAACGCTATTAAGGTGCAAACTGGAAGTTTAAGGCAAAATTATCCAGCAGAAAATGAAACTTGGATACTTAGGCATGGATATCTCAGGTTGTGGTGATGTTAAGGGAGAAGTACGAGAACAGACCACGAAGACAACGAGAATATCGGAATGTTTAAATGACACGGTATGGCGAAATAATAACATTAAAATAGATACAAAAACACGAATTTACAAGGGAATAGTGGGACAAACAATGATATATACCATTGAAACTGGACCCGACACAGCGTAAACAAGACAGCTACTTCTTCATCTTTAGATGCCGTCTCTTGGAAGGTTCGCTATCATCATTTGGATGCAGCTTCTCGTAATGATTCTGTTGATGTACAGTGATAGCACTCTCTCAAGTTATATAGCCATGAAGGGCGTCATTTTCCCGCGCTTCTTTTGCCTTGACAGCTACTAGCAACAACCAAAATGAGAGCGGCACTTCGCAGAATAACTAGAAAAACGGTCTTGGATAGAGAAAAAAGCGAAACTATTAGAGGAACATGCAATGTAGAAAACGGTAATGATTGGGTACTAACGTAGAAAGAGGGAATAGAACGAGCACGTAAGTAGAATGGCCGACAGAACAATAGTAAGAATTTAACGAGACAAAACAGGAGTTCAGGACGTCCTCGAAAACGATGGAGTGCCAACTTAGCAGTGTAGGCTGAGAAACGATGCAAAGAAACTGGCGACACTCTCCCATCTAAAGTAGAAAAAAGAAAGTTAAACGTTAGAACAAGCTTTTCCCATTTTAACATTACTGTCGGAATAGAATCATATCTACAACTTTTACACAATATATAACTTTTTTTTATCGTTTACCTATTTGGTTAATTAAAGTACGCCGTAACGTGTGTAAATCCAACTTTCAAAAACGCGCGTGTCTTAAAGTTTCCAACCCGAGAAAAGTGAAGTCGATTCTAAATGTCAACTTTTTAATGATTGATCTGACAGGAGTAGGTACCTTGTAACGTGAAATAAAATTGCTAACAAATGTTTCAAAAGCTTCATTCAAATATTCCACAATCTTTATTTTTTAAATGCGTGTGGAAAGTACATTGTTTGAAATATTTATACTTCGGTTTTTTAAGTCAGATGAAATGCTGTTCAAATTAATACATTCAGCTAAAGAGGCTGAACTTCCACTAATGGCACTCCTAATGATGTTTGGAACATTTTTCTTATTGCTAATACTCTCTTCAATGTAACCAGTCGCATAAAGTACTTGTCGTTGGATTTGATCTATTGTCATGCCATAATGGTATCGGACGTACGTCGAAACGCATGCATGTCCCATGTTTTTCTTAGGATCGTCCATTTTTACATAACGCGCAATTTGCAAGAGACATGATCCAAATGTATGAATACCAACCTCTTGATTGATACACTTTCCTTACTGTTTTTAATGAAACTAACTGTTTCTATATAATTCCAAAATATATTGATAAATTGTTAAACTCCTTAGAATTTTTACCATTTTAACAATATATTGTGGAATTATCTAGAAATAGTTAGTTTCATTTAAAACAGTGATATGAGTAGATTCCACAAAGTAAGGGTCGAGACAGTAAATTTTGGTACACTTCCCCTTATCATACCGTATGAAAACTCGGCTTGTACTCATATTTTGGGAGCGCTATATCTACTGCTTCTCCAACCGCACATAACTAATTTCATCAATGTAGACAACAGTAAAACGTCAACTCTCGACTGTCTTGGAAGATCGGATAGTAATAAGCAATACGCTTCCTTCTTCCTCAATGTCATGTAATAGTAAATCGCACAATTCTACAAAAGCCAAAGATTCCACAAATGACTACCACCTTGAAAAATAAATACGTAATGTCTGGTGTACTAATGAAAAACTTCCGCAAATCGTCTTCCTTCAATGAATATGCCTTCTGGCTACGTCATTCTTGCTAATTGGCTTCATGAATGCACGGTTTTTCACATATAATTCAATATTGACCCCTTACCCTTAACATGCTTTGCAATTTCGAATGGATAGCCCACATACTTGATGCCTTGGACTGATCCGACATTTTCTGAAGGTGAGCAAGTATTACTCGTTCATCTTTATCTATTACCTTTTACTCTTCCATGGAATTGATAAACTTGTATTCTAAAAAATTAACTGTCTCGACCCTTACTTCGTGGAATATGCTCATATTAGTGTTTTTAAATGAAACTCACGGTCTCTAGTTAATTCCACAATATAATAAAAGTTATTGAAAATTCTAAAAAATTGACAATTGTTTCGATAAATCAATATCATCGTCAGAATGACAGAAGTTACATTTCATTTTATGCCTACCTGATGTTTAGTAGTTATTTTTGGCTAGACCAAGAAGTAACCTAACTTGTGATTGGCTTAATATATGTTTATAGAAAAAATAAGAAGATGTGATATTACAAATATTGAAGCTTAGATATTATTAGCCCTATGGTGATATCCTGGATATCATTTTGCCAATTAACATCAGTATAACTGTGCAAGGATATAGAAAACCAGGAAAACTATATCTGCTGAGCTTTACAATTATCACTTAAGAAGACAGTTTATTAGTGGAGAACTCCCTAAATTTAACTGTTCATTGACAACTTCATATTGTGGGTTTCTTAAATGTCTTCTAATTTCCAGTTCTTCAAGGAAATCCAGTTCTTGTTTCTTTCCACAAATATGCAGCACTTCTAGTTCTGTGTTAGGTGTCAATGAATGATTGGTGTCGAGTAGATGTTTTCCGTAGTGGGATTTATCTGGTTGTTTTAATCTGTATGCTCGTAAGTGCTCACTGTATCGTATTTCAAAATTCCTAAGGGTCTGACTCAAATATGTAGATGACATATTAGCTTGTTTTATGGGTAGTGAACGACAATTAGATGTATTTTTCAACCACATCAATAATTTACACCCGAAAATTAAATTTACATTAGAAATTGAAGAAAATAGCTCAATCAATTTTCTTGATTTAAAAATTCAAAGTGTTAATATTGTACTTGATTATTCAATTTACCAAAAACCAACACAGACTGATGTGACAATTCCATTCAATTCTAACCACCCTATGTCACACAGACTAGCAGCATATAATTCAATGATACATAGAGCTTCTTCAGTTCCTATGAACAAATGTAATTTTGATAGAGAGATTAATATAATTAGACAAATAGCAAACATCTAACGGTTATCCATTAGATATGGTAAATAAGCCAATTAGTAAAAAAGAAGAAAAAATGGCATTACAACTAATATATCCTAAACAAGCTGATGAAATTAAAGCTTATAAAACCATCACATATGCGTGAAATATTTCTAATAATATTCCAAAGATAATATCTTCAGCAACGAATACAACAATTTCTTTTAAAATAGAAAGTAACGTTTGTACAAAATTGTTAAATGTAAAAACAAAAATACCACTATCAAAGAAGTCAGGTATATATAAACTCAAATGTCCAGAATGTAATGCTGTCTATTTGGGTCAGACCCTTAGGAATTTTGAAATACGATACAGTTAGCACTTACGAGCATACAGATTAAAACAACCAGATAAATCCCACTACGCAAAACATCTACTTGACACCAATCATTTATTGACACCTAACACAGAACTAGAAGTGCTGCATATTTGTGAAAAGAAACAAGAACTGGATTTCCTTGAAGAACTGGAAATTAGAAGACATTTAAGAAACCCACAATATGAAGTTGTCAATGAACAGTTAAATCTAGGGAGTTCTCCACTAATAAATAAACTGTCTTCTTAAGTGATAATTGTAAAGATCAGCAGATATAGTTTTCCTGGTTTTCTATATCATTGCACAGTTATACTGATCTTAATTGGAAAAATGATATACAGGATATCATCATAGGGCTAAAATAATATCTAAGCTTCAATATTTGTAATATCACATCTTCTTCTTTTTTCTATAAACATATATTAAGCCAATCACAAGTTAGGTTACTTCTTGGTCTGGCCAAAAATATCTACTAAACATCAGGTAGGCATAAAATGAAATGTAACTTCTGTCATTCTGACGATGATATTGATTTATCGAACAATTGTCAATTTTTTAGAATTTTCAATAACTTTTATTATATTGTGGAATTAACTAGAGACCGTGAGTTTCATTCAAAAACACTAACTTGTATTCTGTTTTATATAAGCATATTACGATATTTGTGGTGATTGTAATTACATTCAAACACATTCTTGTACTCACATTTTTTCAGCGATGTTAGCCATCGCTGAAAAAATGTGAGCATATCTAACATTCCAGTTTATTGTGATGCCAATGCTAAAATTACGAAACCACCCTCATACCATTGACAATTTGTCTTATCTTTATGATGATTCTGATTTCTTATAATAACACTGTAGTCGTAACCTAATTATAACTATCAATTACGATTCTTTTATTGGATTTTCGGTTACCACTCTGTAAAGAAAATCTCTTGAAACCTCTAATCCAAATTTTGAGTAATGTCACTTCACCGGTGTCTGAGATGTAAGTCGTCAAAAATTGTTTTTTTTTTATTTTTGAACGGCCCTGTGTATACACGGTAGTCGACGTTTTATGAACTCCACATTTTGATGTTTAGTAAAAAACAATTAGTTGAGTGAAATTAGCTGTCTCGACCCTTACTTCGTGGAATCCACTCATATTAGTGTTTTAAATGAAACTCACTGTTTCTAGCTAACTCCACAATATAATGAAAATTGTTGAAAATTCTAAAAATTGACAATTGTTTCAATAAATTAATATCATCGACGATGATATTTTAGAATTTTCAACAATTTTCATTATATTGTGGAATTAGCTAGAAACAGTGAGTTTCATTTAAAACACTAATTAGTTGAGTGGTTGCCCATATCAATATTTGATTTTATGTCAGTAGCGTACGTCTATAGGGGACTTCAAAAAATCGTGAATAAAAAAATACTAGTTGCAACTTTTTCTTACATTTTGACCCCATTTTAAAGAGCACCCTTAGAAACCACTAACATAATCTCCTGATGATGCTGACATGGTGAGCGAAACGCGCGTCTAGAATGGAGTTGTAATGTACAATTCGAGTCATGTTAGTTAACTGTCTTTAGTGTAGTACGTCTCCCAAAGCGTTACGTTATTTTCATTTTCCAACATCACAATCTAAACTGTTTTTTATTTGATCACAAAATTTCTATACTGCCCTTTTAATTATAAGGTACCTACTGCGTTTTATTGTAACACGAGCTTCGTCGCTAAATACACATTTTCCTATGATTGGTATGCTCTCTTAATTCTATGTAGATAATTTAAACAAAATTAAAAAGCAGGATTTGATATTGGTTCCTGTGCAAAAGTCAGTTTATGCAAATGTCATAATAATTTGAGTTTCCTTCATTGAACTCGTTATTTAAATAATAATTATTTATCTGAATTAAAATGGTTGAAAAATTGTCGTTCCAAGAAAAAATTTAAAGTATACGTCTCTGTGGAGACAACGACCGAAACGTTAAAGAAGTATGCCGAAATATTTAACGATATACATCAAGATCGTCTTCCTATTAACATTAGCTCTGTACTCAGAATAAAAAAGGTATTTAATGCAACTGGAGCTGTAAGTGAACACATTTTAAAAAATAATGTAAGAAGAAATAATGTTCTATATGACAGGATTATGTTAGACCATTTTAGAAACAATCCGCGTAGAAGTTTAAGACAGGCTAGTTTAGATTTCATTTTGTCAAGAGAGGCTATTTGAAGAAGTCTCAAAAATCAAAAAATTAAAGCCTTCAAACTCAAATTTCGCCATACTTTAGAGCCTGGCGATGAATATAAACGTATGAATTTTTGTTTATGGGCTCAAGAAGAGTATCTTAATAATAGACATTGTTTGGAATATATCCTCTACAGTGATGTAGCTACGTTTTCAACAAACGGTATTGTTTCATCCCAAAACATACGGTACTGGGCTACTGAAAACTAACATAAGACGATAAACTTTAAACGACAATATTCTGAGAAGGCAATGTGTAGTGCGGAATATTTAAAGACCAAATAATTGGACCTTTCTTTTTCGACGGAAACCTCAATGCACAGTTTTTAAGAAATGAAATATTTGATGAAAGTCATGAACGTCCTCTTGCGACAAGACAAAATTTGTATTTTCAATTAGACGGTAGCTCAATCCACAACGCAAGGATTGTTAAGCAATGGCTAAATGCACATTTTTCGAACCGTTGTATAGGACGAGGTAGTCCACTAATTCATTGGCCGTCCAGATCACCCGATTTTACAACTCTAGATTTTTTCCTATGGGGTATTGTAACTTAAAAGGTCTACAAATCAAGTCCAATAAATCGGGTAGACCTTCGCACAAGAATACGTCGAGCTTGTGCAGAAATCACGCCCCAACAGATACGGAATGCAGTGCAGAACATAAGGAAACGGTATGACATATGTATTGAACTTAATAGAGGTTTGGTAGAAGCCACAGCTGCTTAAGTTAATTTTTGTTCATTTACTGTTTGGCTATTTTTAAACTGGTATAGTTGAAATTACATAAAAAATTTGTTTATTTATTTAATGCTAAATAAATGTATTTGGTCCTACAGGATTTTTTTAAACACGATTTTTGAAGTCCCCTATAGACACGCTACTGACATAAATTCAAATATTGATATAGACAACCACTCAACCAATTGTTTTTTACTGAACACCAAAATATGGTGTTCATAAAACGTCGACTACCGTGTATACAGGGCCGTTCAAAAATAAAAAAAAAACAATTTTTGATGACTTACATCTCAGATACCGGTGAAGTGACATTACTCAAAATATGGATTCCAAGAGAATCTTTCTATAGCGTGGTAACAGAAAATCCAATAAAAAATCGCTAATAACTTTTTTTGAAAAATTGACGTTTTGAAGCCCCCTAAAAATGTACGCTACTGATATTAATAAAATGTTAAATATGTAACAATAGTCCTCTTGCCTACCTTTTTACACCACCAAAATTTGAAGTTAATCAGATGTCAATTAAACGCTATAACTGGGTGTTGCGATCTTAAGTGGGTCACACTGTAGATAGACGATAGACGTCCATATGAGTCGCGGTACGATAGAAGTGTACATACGCGTGTTTCACATATACAAATAATACTACGTTGTAGAATGGCGTTCGTCTGTGTAATGGTACAGAACGTAAATGTGCTTGCCCGATATAGTATATACACATAAGTAAAGATACATATTTAATGTTAGTATTTTATTATACAAAAGTTGCATTTCCTTTATATCTGAAGTACAATTATTAACTGGGCATTGCATGGATGGCATGTTCCTTGAACTATTCTGTACAACATTCGAATTTTCTTGAGTTGAAATTATATTTTTTCTGCCATGGACATAACTTCCCTTAATTTGCCTGGTAGCAAATCAGGCGTTATTTCGGAACTCCCACACGTTCTAAACCCTTTATAAGCTATATATGTCCTGTGTGATACCGACTCATCAACATACCCTTCAGCTACCGTTGTTGACTTCCAACCGCTATGCTTTTGTCATCAAGTCTCCGCTAGATTCAACTACAGTGTACATCGAAATAAATGACCTGTATAGTATATATCATTTTCAGATTGAAGAAAATTAGCTACTGTTTCCGTTACCTCATAAAACTGATTGAAACATTTCCTATTACGATATGCATAAAAGAGGCGGTGATCCTTTTGATCCCGCTGGACGAAGGGCTATGTACATTTGGTAAAATTTAATATATTCTACAGTAACTAGAAATCTCATGTTTACACAATTCTTTGTTTGCTTAAGTTTCACAATTAACAACGTTCCAAATCTTCAATATCATCAGATATTTCACGAATTGAACAAGCTCTTGCAGTCCCAAATACAACAACAACCATGGTCATTAAATAAACTTCATCAGGAGCATCATTTAAAAAATTACCAATTTGTGTACTCGTCAAAATCGCAGCTTTTTTGGGAGTGTTCCCTTTCCAATTTTGTTTCAGAAACTACGTGAACTATGTAATTAGATTAATATATTTTGAAATGTATACACTCTTATAGGAGTGTAACATACTTTTTATCACTGAATAATTCGACCGCTCTTTTGTTGTAGTGCCAGTTTCGAAGAATAAGCCAATAACACCGTCTCCTTGAAAAAACTGCATGCCTTTTTCATTTTTTCTTTTAAAAATCTTGAATACGCAGTTTCGTAAACGTTCTGCGATTTAGTGGCAATAATTTTTGTGATACTACTTTCGCTGCTTCTACTAATTCCGTTTGAGTCACAGAAAAGGTTTCCTTAACCACGCAGGTCTAACTGCCGCTCTAAGTACAACAGCCTACCAGTTGAAATTCCACATCGATTATGTTCTTACCATGATAATAGATTGTAATATTATTTCAAATTTAAACCGTCGTTTTTCCTGTACGAGAAAAAAGAATGTATTATACACGGGGAATTATTAGAATTTAGCTCCCGCCTTTTTGTCTTCCTCTGCTTCGTTTGGGAGACAACACAACCTCGAGCTAAAATCTAATACTTTTTCCCCTTGTATAATAAATAACTATTATCCAATGATATGATAAAAAGCCTCATATATAAAATCACACTAGGATATAATGAATTTCTGTATCGAAAATTACAAATATGGCATTTTCAAATTTTTTAGATAGATTTGGTTAAAGAAAATATGTACAACATTGAAATAAGAGTGAGATCAAACAGCACTTCGTTATAAGAATTTGTATGTTTAAGTGTAGTTCATTTCCTTTTTCGTGTTCAATCAATTTCATCAATAAAATGTCAAATGACGAAGGATTGGGTACAGAGAGAGAGAGATACCTATACATATGTCACCAAAACTTAGTTGAAACATTTGAATACAGTGGTTGGTTATATTAAAACTTATAATACTCAAAACTATGACTCTAAGAACCATGTTAACTTTCTTCCTTTCCGCACTTTCGATTAATGAGTAATTGTTCTATTGCTATTTTAATTTAATAATTTATTCCTTTTACTTTCTCCAACAATATTTTTCCAATAATGATATTTAATGCCTTCTTCCCAGCAAAAAAGAGATTGAGTCAATTGATCCCATCTACTTTTACTACCGATCTAAGATGCGAGAAAAGTATTGGTTTACCCCCAAAAAAGTAGGGATCTTTTTTTTAATAACGTATTCGTTCTTCAGCAAGAAGAACACAAAAAACGAATTTTTATAATGAAATTCTGAGTGTATGTCGACGTCGGCCACTTTTTGAAACATGTCTTGTTAGCACGATACATCCTCCGGAGTGTTTTAATCTGTAAAACCGTTCATTAATCGTTTCATTTGTCAGATTTCTACTATCATGTTTTTAACGAACACGTTGTATACAACAGATACACGTTTTCTTTGATAAATCACACGCATTCTATTTGTTTGACACAAATCTCTCATTGAAGTTTGATTTCATCCATTCCTGTTCCACCCCACAAACCAATACGATCACATCCCCACAACATCAATTCTACAAACAAGTTTGAGCTTAGACATTTTGTAGAGCCTCTTCACTAACTTCCAATCAATAAAGTAAATTGTCAACCCCATTACCTTTCGAAAACAACCCCAATAAACAACACCAGAACTTTGCTAAAGTAATAACTCAGGGAAAGTTTGGCTCGTTGAATTCGAACACCCCATTCAACGAGAAAAGATGTACAGAAAAAGGCTATTATATAATTTCGATGCCAAAATCCAACTTTACCATTAGTAACATTAGTAAGTTTTGGTTTGAAGCTTTTAGATAGAAAATGGATCGTATTATATTATCATCGCAGGAATAACAATTTCAAACTGGAATATATATATTTGAACGCTGTATTTGATTTGTAATAATGATCCTGTATTGCTTATAAATATTTTATTTAGCTTTAATGCTGTTTAAAAGCTGCAATACTAGACGAATGGTTTTGACAAACCGAAAATAAAAACTAGATGTTTTTCAAAACTTGTGAAATGTTTTGAATTCACGTTTTATTTTTAGTAGACATAATTAACAGACACGTTTAACTTAAATAGAGTGCTCCTCTTCTTTAAAACAAGAATCGTTGAGCTCACACTATTTTTACAACAAGGGAACAAAATTGAAATAAATAAATTCAGTAGAGAAATCATATGTAGATTGCGCAATGGCACCAGTTTACGAAAACAAAATTGTACTAGATAATTACCATTTTTGCTGTTACATAGTTGCCAATGATTTTCTGATATTATTTGGATTCTACTCGTGTGAATATTTGTATTTTTTCGATGCAAATTATTTTTCTCGGATCTTCGCAAACTATTCAATTAATTTATCACGAAACTATCTCCAGAACAGAATATGAAGCTATTATAAGAATTGACCAGCATAATTTCATTGAAATCCAATATACTTTTGAAATGTACATAACAGTGACCAATTCATAAGACGTACAGTTCCAGAGACATACGCTGGAGTAAGAAGAGAAGAATCTATAAACACCAAATCGAAAACTAGGTGATGTAGAAGCTAAAAATGTAAAAATATGTGTACTTATTGGAGCAGAAGGAAAATATTTGAATACTCGTAACTTCAATAGGACTTATCAAGAAACATAATTGCTAGATTTCGTTTCGCTGAAGACTTAGCAAACTGGTCTTTTAATTATTGCATACAGCTGTTTTTTGGATAAATGTATCTAGATATAGGTGAATATGTTTTTGAAGCGTCTGAGTGGATCTGGAAGCTTCCGTCTTCTGTCTAACAGATCCCAAATATGTACTATGGGGTCCATGGTTTGAATCCCTTGGTACTAAAGGAAGTTAGTGATGTATGCGCATTTGCGTTATTTTGCATAAAAACAAAATTCGGGCATATTCTACCTGCCGGTATAACATGACCCTCCAGAACAAGTTCGTGTACCGTTGAGCGCCTAATCTTCCTGGAACTACTAGAAGATCTGTCGTTTCATCAATATGAATTCCAGCACAGACCATCAAATGTTTCAACGTCTTATTTGGTTGCTGCACAATAGCTATTACTATCCTCTGAAGTCGAACTATAAAGTTTGGAAAGTGCAATGACCTCTGTCTGTACCGATATAAGTCTTGCACAGGGGTGGGGACTTTTTTTGCGTGGTCAAAAATAACATTGTTACATTTTCCTTGACATGGGAAACATTTATAGAGTAAAGGAAATTCTTCAATGAAAACAAAAAAATGTTTTTCAATAATGGAAATCATAGGTACAAAAATAAGAAGTACAAAAATTAAATTCGTAACACCGAAATACAATATTCATTTCCCGATTTTTCATCAATATCACTATCACTAGTACCTAGATTGATAATAATATCATCAATAACTTTGTCAGCAGTATTATCCATATCAAACATTTTCTTTTCTTCGTTTTCAACATGAGAAATACACTTTCTCCAGTTTATGGTGTCACTCGTCACAATGATTTCTTAAGAAGGCGCTCCACATCGGCTAAGTTAAACGTTCAATTTTTCCGTGCCACATCCCGTTTAACATTTGCCCAAATTAATTCAATTGGATTCAAGTCACAATGATATGGGGGTGAACTTAATACAGTGATTCCATGGCTCAATAATAAGTCCACTGCAGCAAGTTTCTTATATTTATAAGCATGTAGTAGGTATCCGTAGGCTAGTGGAATGGTGCTCTGTCTGCTAACCGAGAGGCCCCGGGATCAAACCCGGGCCTAGTTAATATCATAATTAAAAATTCGGAGAGCCACCTGTCGGAAGGCACTGGCAAACCACCGACAGTATTCTGCCTAGTACATCCTCTCAACATAGACGTTCGGATCCGTCGTTAAACTGTAGGTCCCTTCTATCTGTGGTAACTGGAGAGCACAACACAGGTAGAAGTGAGAGGTCGCCTACGTCCGATCACGGATATGGCACTGTAAGAAGAAGATAAGCATGTATCTTCTCAATTTGAAGTAATTCGTTCTTTACACTGCTTTCACCGTAATATATGATTTTATCCCGTATCCATTCTTGAATTTGAACTTTTCTCCTTGCCTGTTGTGGTTTTTTTCGCAGTCCCGACTGTGGTAAGGAGCATTATTCATAACGACGACACTTACTGGTTCCAAATTTTCAGTAATGCGTCCAAGCCACTTCTCGTACACCTCTGCGTTCATTTTAACATAAATCCGCCATCACTTCCTATATATGTAATTATCAATCGACGGCCTTTTCCAGATGGAACTTTTAAACCGGTTGATCAGCCTTCAATAGCTGCTTGCCGTGTATTTTTCACATTTCCATGTTGCCATACTTTTTTCACCATGTGCCCCTCGTTGACCCATGTTTCATCCGTATAATAAATCTTTCTTCCTGGCTTTCGAAACTCGTTAATTTTCCTTAGTACTCTCTTCTCCACAATACTATTTCAGATCTTTCAATAAGAACACTCTTCCCATTTATTCTCTCATCACTTAAATTCTAACCATGTAAGATTTTCCTCAACGTCCCCTTACCCATTTTAGGGATGATGTCGTTTTCACTAACATCTCCCAGCACTTTCTTTAATGTTGGTACTTAATTTTTCATAAAAAACCTATGTGCAGTTCTTCGTATAGCATATTTCGCATCTTCGTCGACTTCTATCTTTATCTGACCGCTCTTCCTTTTTGGTGCTCTAACTTCTCCATGTACTTTCTATCAGATCCAAAGGTGGTTGGAATAACAATACAACAGCTTGTCAGTTTAGGTCATCTTACAAGACTTTGTTAATCAGATCAGAGGTTGAAAGTGGAGGCGTTGGTAATTGTACACCTTCGGATCAAATTCCCATTTTAGTTGTGACCTGTAGACCAGCAAAAACAGATCCCGTTTTTCTGATAAACAATAGCATTCCCCAATTTGATAAAGATGAAGAGGCAAGGGTGACCACAATAATTTATAACTAATTTGAAAATATCTTTAACGATCATGAAAGTATTATGAATCCATTTATTTTGTCATTTGTGAACAAATTATCACGTATATAGCTGGATTTGTTGTTTTACAATTGACAAACACATTGATATATGAAACATGTGTTGTGGCAATAACTGGACTTTAAGCGAATTTGCTTAATTCTTTGATTGCCCATAAAAGTAAAGGAGGATTAACGTATCCTTCAAATGATGTTATACGCATTTGTAAAATTTCTGGAAGTCTTGAACGAAACCTTCATAGGAAAAAGTTCTTTGAATTGTTAAGTAACACAGCTATGAACAAAGTTCTAATAGTGGATTTAACTGAAGGTTTGAATAAGCATATGTTGAAAAATGATGATAATCACATTTACTTTTTAATAACCATGTGAACAAAATACGTAAAAACGAGAATAAACTTTATTGTCAAGGAGAAAAGTGAAGTTAAGACACCAATTAGAAACCATTTAACTAATATGATTATGTTCTCCGGACAATAGGAGATGAGAATATCATGTATTCACTTTACTTTTCCGCCCAACCTATCTAATATGCGAGAAAAATATTGGTTTACCCCAAAAAAAGTTGGAATTTGGAAAAATTTTTGGAGTTATTTTTACGTTTTTCATCACTAACAACACGAAAAAACGGTTTTTAGAAAAAAATCCTGTGTGTATGTCGTCGTCATCGTTGTCGTCGGCCACTTTTTCTTACATGTCTTGTTAGCACGATACAGCCTCCGAAGTGCAATAAATCACCAATTTTGTAATTGAATATTGTTAAGGACATGTCACAAATAAACCCTATTGATTTTCAGCTCACAAGAGCCAGTACAACGGGTGCTATGGTACTTGAAGTACGATATTTTGTCATTTTTTGAGAAATTTCAATTTGTTAGCACGATACAGCCTCCGGAGTTCAACAAGTCACCAATTTCATGATTGAATATTATTCAGGATCTCTCACAGATGAACCCTATTGATTTTCAGCTCACCAGCCAATACAACAGGTGCTACAGTACTTTAAGTATTATATTTTTGTCATTTTTGGAGAAGTTTCAGTTTGTTAGCACGATACAGCCTCCGGAGTATATACAAGTTACCAATTTTATGATTGGATATTACTCAGGGCATCTCAAAGATGAACCCTATTGATATTCAGCTCACTAAAGCCAGTACAACAGGTGCTATGGTACTTGAAGCATCAAATTTTTGCCATTTTAGGCGAATTTTTAGTTTGTTACAGCCTCCAGAGAGTATACGATTGATCAATTTTATATTTGAATATTGTTCAAGGTGTTTCACAAATGTACCCTATTGATTTTCAGTTGACTACAGCGAGTACAGCGGATCCTATAAATCCAGATATACTACATTTTTGGTTATTTTTGGAGAAATTTCGGTTTGTTAGCTTGATACATCCCCCGAAGTGACAAGTAACAATTTTATGGTAGAATATTGTTCAGGGCCACAGATGCGGAAAAGTTAGCTTCAATCTTTAAAACCGTTTATTTTTCTATCGTTTGCTTAATTTTTATTTGTAATGTACATATTTTCACAATAAATATTGATTGGGTTTAAAAATATGTAAATTTTTTTCTTAATAGATGTTCTAATTCAACCTTTCAAGTCTGTATCTAATCCGAAATTTTTGACAATATTTGAAAATATTTAATAGATTTTAGATAATACAATCGAACTCCAACAAATAAAATATTTGAAAGGTCCTGATACTTTTATTTCCATCCTAATTTAGTTTCTGCCACTGGTGTTACTGTTCAATCGGTTTGGTCTGAACTTTGCTACTCGTCCATTCGTCTCTCCTTGTCTAAGGAATGAGCAGAAGCGAGACATGCGTCATTCAAGTCGCAATTCAGGCAGACGTTCCACTATTTGAAAAAAGTTCTTATTCATTAGAAGCATTAGACATATAAGTACAAAGTTTATTAAATAAAAATAATTTTTTTCGATGTGACTCATAAATTGTAGTATTACATACATAACTGAATTTTGAGAAATTCAAGAATACATGTTAAAATTATTAGTTCTAGGGTTTTTAAAGTATTTCCTAATTATTCACGAAGATAAAGGAATTTTAGATTTAAATATGATAACAACCCTTTCATCTTTATGTGTGCGTTACTTTTTGGTTTTAGTATAGTCAGTTTTGAAGTGCAGTTTCTGGGATTGACTTGAATTACTTTTAATGAATGTTTGAATTGGTGTCCTCTATTTTTGTGATTTATTGAACTTCTACTTCTATCAGTGTAGTAAAACTGTATGCTCCTGTACATTCCTTACAGTTGCAGATGAAAAAAATATTACTTTCTGTAAGTTATTAGTGAAATTTGACATTTTTAACCTAAAATTTAGGAGACAGTTCCTTAACAGCATATCAAAAAGGTGTAATAGGATTACAGATATTACAAACATGTTTATGTTCTAATGTCTATCACTCAATATCTTTCTTTTTATATTTGTGTCCCAGACAAGAAATAATCGAAAAAATAAATATTGTCAATTAATCTTATTTAAGATCTAATTGTGATGGCAACTTAATTGTAATTACTGAAATTAATGAGGCTATATGCTGCACACCCACATACCACACCTTTAGCTGACTGTAAAACTGCAGGGCTTTTTTAAACGCAACGATGCGATGCTACAAATTTTTAATTGGAAATTATATCCAACATCAATCAAGCGTGCGTATATGATAACGACCTTTTTCAAACAACGAACTGCGTTTCCTATTTACTAGAAAAATATACAGAAACGTTTTATTAGTGTTTAAATGAAATTCTGATAATTGTAATCTGATTCGAATTCATGTTTAGCTGAATTGCTGATGATAACGTAGTTTTATCAACTGATAATAATTTAGTGAAATATTGAATTTTTGTTCATTTTAACAGTCTATTAGGATAGCGAGAGACGAGATTAATTAAAATGTGAAAAATGACTGACTCCATATATGCATATATGCATTTGCGGTTGCTCTCTAGATAGTAACTGACTTTTACAAGTTTGTTAATAGTAATGAGCGAAAAAAGACGATTAGACAGTAGAAAATATCTCATATTATCTGGAGAAATTTGATTTAGCTGCAAAATATGAATTTAATTTTACTTATTGCTCCCACTTGTTCTTATAACTGACTCCATATATGCATTTGAGGTTGCTCTGTTAGTTGCCTGTCTATCAATATATATATATATATATATATATATATATATATATATATATATATATATATATATATATATTAAGATGCCTTTAGACCATAGGATTTCTCATTTTATTTCAACAAATGAAATGAAACCGTCACTTTGTATTCGTTTACACAGTTGACATCAAATTTCCATGGAACTTATAACTATGTTCATTAATTCTGAAAATTAAATCTGATGGTTCTATGTCACATATAAGTCTATGATTGTGTACGTTTCAAGGTTAGTCAGGTAATATATTTTATATTCCTTAGAGTGGAATTTCAACATTCCAACATTTCAACTCTTTGTTTGGGATTTTTTTTCTTACATCCTTTCTTTTGGGATTCCGATTTTTAAGCATGGGCTTAACATTCAAGGATTTCTAGGATTAGCACCAAAAAAGAAAAGGAAGCTTTTAGTTGTTTTAAATTGTATTTTGCTGATAATAACACTCTCTTAAGAGGATTTGAAAATTTAAACCACTAATAATATCATCCATCTAGGCCACACAACATCATCGGTGACATAGGATTTTGTTGTCGTAGGCCTTTATGTTCTCACCTTCTTCTTACTTTCTTCATTACCTTTCCTTTATTTCGTAACTGCATCCCTAAACACCGGTCAGCCATCTCTACAGGATTGAATCACAAGGGCAATACGCTGATATTGTTCGGCAGCAATTCTAACCTTAATTGGAAGAGCACTATACAATCGAGTAAGATCTTTCCAAATAATTATGGGCCTTGAGGACTCCACAAACTTGACACCTACATTTAATATTAGTAATGTATCACATAAGATTGCTTATACCAACTGGTACCATTTGGGTTAACTGATTTTTGTTAATCACATCACATTAAGAGTTCATTTGTGATATAAAAGTATTACTTTCACATTGTAAAGCATTCTTGGAACTTCATATTTACCCAGTCCTACTCAACTGAAAATACATATCCTTTCTTGAGAGCTAGGAGGTAATTGGATACAGGCGCATCGAGACACACAAATTTGTACTATTTCCCTTCGAGCACCAACAATTTTATTCGTGTCCCATGTACATATGCAAATTGAGGTTATACTTCGTTTGTGATTTATGTTTTATAGCTGTATCGATTATAATTTTTTCAAAAATTTCATTCATATTAGAGGCATAAGAAACAAGAAACCAAAATAACAAATTTCAAAAAACCAATAATAGAAACTATTTTTGAAGTGATTTGGTGCACACTCAAGCGTTCTATTTAAATTTGTCGTGTCACTATAGAGTACTCAGCCTGAGCAGTGTGGGCTGCTCGAACCTGCAGATCGGACACCACTATTATAATATTTGTAATGTCATATCTTCTTTTTTCTATTAATATTTTTGACACCCGAAATTTTTTTTGTTGACGTTCTTTGTTGAACATGAACACAATGCAATATTTACTGAGGTGTGACGTAACATGCGTTATCGCGCAAAATTCAAAGTATATAGAATAAAATGCAATAATTTTCGTTAAAAATTAGTTTATTGCTGAAATAATGTATTTTTCGGCAATAGTAAATGTGTACCTACATTGTAGAAGGGGATTTCATCATGCCTGCTGTAAACATTACGTACTTCTGATTTTTTCATTAATAAACAAAGTATAATGTTTTATTTTTTTGGGAGAATTGAATTTCAAGATTGTGGAAAAAATCATCTTAAGCACAGGTGAGCATGGATTTTTATCACTTGCCCAGCTGGCCAATTCATACATGCGTGAGAAAATTACATACTTTGCTCACTTGTACTATAAAAATATCTATTTTTATGTGTAAAATTTGGAAGAGGTCCTAACTCTTGTCGTATATTTAGGTCCCAATTCCATCTTTTCCTGTGACACCCTGGACATTTCTCTAATACAATCCCATTTAAATACGCTTCATTCAGTGATTCCTATATTAACTATGAACTAGTTGATTAATCTCTGTGTATTGCTTTCCATTCGTTATTCCATGGCTACTCTCAAATTCAGGAACATCCCTGTACCTGCTGTACTTTTCTTTTTCCCTCTTGGCAATTGATCGAGTTTTGATTCACTTTATTCTTTGTTAATTTTTGCGAAATTTTATAGATTCTTCATTTTTATACAATAAGCTATTCTAGTATTTCCTATTACAATTTTTAATTATAAAGATGGAGTCCTCTGGGAAGACATATTCTTGTAGCACATCAAAAGACTGTATAATCTACCTTTTTGTTGCTTATTCTAAGAATATCGTCTAAAGATATAACAAATTCAGAAGGGATTAGACCAGAATTTCATATTCTAAGAAGCCACGTAGTTGAACGTCTTCTAAAATAAGCTTTTAATGTTTCTCATTAATTTTATATCAACCATCATAATTTTCATGAGAATATCGATTTATTTTTCCATTTTAATAACCTATATTCTAATAATCCGTCTAATATTGTTTTCAAAATGACTTGTAAAACAAGTTATTTCCTATATGCTTGAAGCGAAATTTCTTGGTTGATGTGAAAATGATCGGAAAACTAACGAAGTGGAGTAGGAACGTGACATATTTTTGAGCTAGTTCCTGCCGTAAAACTTTTTAACAAATTCGTTTAACCGTGTAAGAGGTCTTGAACTGAACAAACGGTAAGTTCACAAAGCACTCGTAAACCTCAAGCACTCAAGTATAAACAGGTTGAAACCGTTAGCCATAGTGATGAACTTGCAATTGCTGACGTTTGCCGTTTACCAGCAATCGCAACAAACATGATACCGTGAGGATATTCTCTAATGAACCTATATGTACGAGAAATCTGTGCAATTCCAAATTATGTTCGTTCCTCTAATTTGAACTTTTACCTTGTATACGAGGGCGGTTCAATTAAAACGATTTTTTATCATTGGTTTTCAAATTCGATGTGAAAGAAAATTCATACATTTTTTGATAAATAATCATCAGATATTTTTGATTTTCATTGGAATAAAATACAAAAAAGTGCAAGGGGAACTGTGTGTTTGTTCTGCAGCGGTTTTTTTCTATAGAGCATTTAAAAACAGTGATTAAGACCTCATAATGTTGAAAAGGGATCGCGACAACCGTTATTAATTGGGTAGATATATAGATAGATAGATTTATTATTAAAAATTATATTCTAATGTATCTACATATACACTCTTTAAGTATGCAGTAAAAAAGAAAAACAATATCTTACAATTAAATAAAATTACATAAGCAACTCAAATAGGCACATTTATGAATGATCAGAATTATATTTGTTTACAGAAACTGAAAATGCTGTATGTATCATTGAATTATATGCTGGTAATTTATGTGACATGGGATGATTGGAATTATATGGCATAGTCAGTCACATCAGTGTGTGTTGGTTCTCTGTAACGATCATCAAGTACATTATTAACTCTCTGAATATTTTAATTAAGAAGGTTGATTGAGTTATTTCCTTCAACTTCTAATATGATTGAAAAATACATCTAATTGTTATTCAATTCCTATAAAACAAGTTGATATGTCATCTACATATCTATACTAAAATAAGTTATTTTTGAAACACGTATGTCAAAATTGGTGTAATAGGTTTCCCATTGGTAAACCTTCATTTCGAATATTTACTTTATTGTCAAATGTGAAATAATTACGATTAATACATATATGAAATAAGTTAAGTAATATATCTGATATTCCTAGAATAATATTTTTATCTTCTAGTAATTATTTGACACACGTGTTATGCATCCTTCTGAAGGCATTTTAGAGGAAATATCGCTGATACCAAATGAAATAAGTTTAGAGTTAGCTTATGAGTTGATTTTTTTTTAATTTTTTGATTAGTTATATTGAATTTTCAATTGAGTATTTAGATATATTTCCATAAAGTTTACTGTTTAGTATTTTAGCTAATTTGGTCTTCCCAAAAATAATTATTAAACATCAGGTACGCATCACATGAAATGTAACTTCTGTCATTCTGGCAATGATATTTAGTAATATCGAAATAATTGACAATGTTTTAGAATTTGTATATTGTGGAATTACTTAGAAACAGTTAGTTTCATTTAAAAAATACATTATTCCTTCTTTACTATGTAGTAATGGATTAATCAGCTCATTTTGGTTTTTTAAAATCGTGCAAAATCATAATTGAAGTTACAGCCTACTCTACGGACGAGTTGTATTTGTTTTTGGAGGAATTGGGGTTCTCGCAGATAGTTGCTATTACTGAATACTGGCTACAAGCAAACGAACCCATTTTCATTGAAAAATATCTAGTTATTAGCCGATATAACAGGAGTAATTCAGCTCACGGTGGAACCCTAATTTTATCTTCTGGCGAGGACTTCTTGGCTGTATTAAAATATGATTTTCTACAAGTAGAAAATACTTTCGAATTTTCCACAATTTACAACAAAAATGTCGATTTATATATAACTTGTATTTTCAGACCACCTCCATCAAATGTTCATTCTTTTTTTGAGAACCTTCTGAATTTACTTAACGCTCTGCCTGTTAAGAGCAAGAAAGTTTTATGCGGTGATTTTAATATTGACTTTACTAATGATTGTGCTACTGAAAGGTCTTTGTCAAATATTTTTGAATCGTTTGATCTAAATATGCACGTGGATTCACCAATTCGTACTACTAAAACAACTTCTTCAATTTTAGATTACATAGTTTCCGACTATCCACCCCATGATGTGAATCACTCAGTGATTAACTCAGGTCTCTCTGACCATTAAGCAGTTTTCGTCGAATTTATATTACTTCGTAAATCTCTTAAGAAAAACACTCAGTTGGTGAGGATTTTCTCTTAACAAAATTTCACCAAATTTCATGAATTATGTTTAGCAAATGATTGGATTGATCTTTCTGAAGATATTGACTCTCAATTTTTGGACTTTATTAGTAAAATTATCAGGTTGCTTCGATACATCATTTCCTCTTCGCTTTCGTTAAACTAAACATTACAGATCATGGTCTACGAAAGGAATATGTACTGCATCTAAGAATATGAGATCACTCATCTACATTAAAAAATTCACAGATAATCCTCACATACTCAATTATGTCAATAACTATAAAATATTGTACCGGAAGACTATCAAATCTATTAAACAAAATATATAAGAATCGCATCTCTAGAGCTAAAAATTCTTCGAGAGAAACTTGGTCTGTGGTCAATGATTTAAGGAACAAAACTACTTCCTCAAACTTTATTGAACTCGACCAAGACGAACTTAACAATTATTCCGTAAGCGTTAGTAAGAATATTAGCTCTAAAATATCTCCAAGTCGTGATGCTCTTCCTTTCCTCGTTCCTTCTAAAATAATCACTGATAGTTTCTTCCTTCAACCAATAGATAATGTTGAGCTAATGCAAACCATACTCAGCATTCAAAACAAAACTTTTCTGTTGCATTGATGGTTTATCAGCTAAGTTATTTTCAAATATTCCGGATGCGGTGATTAACGTTTTATGTTCTGTAATCAATGAGTACTTTGAAAAAGGTATCTTTCCTAACTGTCTAAAAGCAGCTATAATTGTTCGCCTCCACAAGGGTGGCGAGAAACATAATACTAGTATTTATCGTCCCATTGCGTTATTCTTCTTCTTCTTGTGCCTTGTGCTTCTCGCACGTTGGCGGTCCTTTGTACTTCTTTCATGTCAAATGTAAGGTGCCATTTTCTGCCTTTCGGCTGCATCTCTAGTTCCGCACCAGTCCCTAATGTTTCGCAGCCATGAATGTTCTTTTCTTCTCGGGCCTGTTCTACCTTCTATTTTTCCTTGCAAAATCAACCTAGGTATTGAGTATCTGGCGCCTCTGAGTATGTGTCCAAGATAGGATATCTTTCACTACTTCACGATTTGCAGAAGTTCTCTACGCATACCGGCCATTTCCAGCACCTCTTCATTAGTTTTATGTGCAGTCCATGGGATGCGTAGGAGTCTACGAATTGTCCACATTGTCCACATTTCAAATGCCTCTATCCGATTCAGATTGCGTTATTACCAATCTTATAATATATAAGATAGAACGTCGGAAAAGAGGAAGACCGAAAACCACTTGGGAACAGGGCGTGGTTAAAGCCATGAGTGCTAGAAACCTGCAAGAAGTGGACTGGGACGTCAGGAAAATATGGAGGCAAGGAGTCGGACAACGTCGAAAGATATTCTAAACCGGCCCATATATATACATATATATATATATATATATATATATATATATATATATATATATATATATATATATATATATATATATATATATATGTATATAATATATAAGATAATCGAAAGACTAATGAAAAACGGTCTATTGCCTTTTCATTTCAATTATAAAATCTTCAAATTCCAACAATTCGGTTTCCTACAAATAAATGTGCTAATGACGCAATGTTTTCTGTTCTTAATGAAATGTATACCTCACTTAATAATCATCTTTTCATGGCTTCTGTTTTTTGTGACTTCGCAAAGGCCTTCGATTGTGTTGATCATGAAATGTTGATAAACAAACTAGAATATTATGGCATCCGTGGTATTCCTTTAAAATGGTTTGAATCTCAACTGGAATGTACAAAACAACTGCTACGAGCAAATGGAATAGTTTCGAAAAATTTTACCAGTTAGCAGTGGTGTACCCCAGGGATCAGATTAAGGTCCAATTCTTTTTTTGGTATTCATTAATGATGTGACAGACTTACGAATTAATGTTAAATTCACTTTATTTGCTGATAACACTAATGTAACCTGGAGCAGTTCAGATATACGAACTTTACATTCTACCATAGGCAAATATCTCATTACTATTAAGTCCTGGTCCGACTCAAACGGGCTTTGTTTTAACACCGAGAAAACTTTAGTTTTATCTTACAAAGGAGTTTTGAAACTTCTCAAACTTAACAATGACTTAATACTTCAAATTCGATTAAGTTTCTTGGTCCCCATATTGACAGTGCCGTTAAATGGTCTGTACATGTGGACACTTTGGCGAAAAAATTATCCTCGGCTTGCTTTACCATTAAATATGTGTCTAAACAGCTTGATTTTTGTACTGCTTTAACAACTTACTGCTGTTTAAATCGCACCTTCGATATGGTTTGCCATTCTGGGAGTCTTGTAGTTTGTACATCTTCGCATCTATTTTCAAACTACAAAAAAGAGCTATTCGTTACATTTATGGTTTGAGTAACAGCATTGCGAATTCTATTTTAAAAAATACAAAATTTTAACTCTTCCCGCTCTATTCATTTTGGAATCCGTGTGTTTGGTTCGCAAACACTTTCACAATTTAACTGAGAGACCAATGCATAGTTACCCTACTAGTAAAAAATATTCGATATTCACTTAACAATACCCACCTCTGATCTGGTGAAAAATTCCATCACCGACAATGTCATAAAACTATTCAATCAGCTATCTTTAGAATTAAAAGTGGCAAATACATTTAATAGGTTCCGGAGATTGACAACAGCGTTTCTGCTTGAGAGACCTTATTATTCAGTGGCAGAATTCTGCAATCTACCCTAGAATTTTGAGTTACATTGGCGTAGTTCGATATTTGTTATGATGTACGATGCTAACATTGTATTATAATTATTAATTTAAATTTATATTTTCATGTATTTTGTTTTGTATTGTTAGTATAATCAGTATTTTTTATATTTTTCATATTATTTTTTGTATACTTTTTTTATATATTTGAATTATGTCACTTTGTCCATAAAATTTTAAAAATTGTCATGGCAATAAAGCTTATGTCTCTCTCTCTCTCTCTATTTTTCTCATAAAAACCTTTTTTGTCATATTTTTCAACCAATTTTCTTATAAAAATGAAACAATTATCTCACAATTCGATATACATATTCAGATTTTCTGATTATACTTTACATTTGAACTTTCAATATCCATTATTTACATATGCACATTACAATGAGTTCAAGTTTCATTTAATTGAGCCTCATATGTTATTTTCCTAATTCAAACTCTGAAGTCGAATAATTCATGATAGTTGGGATAGGCTTTCTGGGATTCGGCAGAGTATGTTCGGTTGTTATTAGGGCCAATTTGAACTGGAGAAACTACAGAAAGGAAAAGCGGAATGTGTTGAGGTTGGGAATCTTAAATGTGGCTAGAGTAGGTTTATCTTAATACGTACTAGAACTTTTCATTAGGGAATAGTGGCAAGTTGGAAATAATATTATACACTGGAGGTGTATTAAATTCGCGAAAGGTTTATAAGTTTCCCAATGTGGGTAAAACGTGGATGTGAGTCGTGCCGTTTCTCTTTTTTAATGGAATATAGAGTTTCGCTAGGATTTTAAACAGTCGTTTGTATGCAGCGTTTATATTTGAGAAAGAGATTATAGGTTGCTTTATTCGGTACTAATTTCTGCTTCAATTTATGTTACGTGTGCTGAAAATACAAATTTTAACGGCGTATGGAATTAGAATATGAAGAAAATGTATGAAAACATTGTGTAATAAGATCATGTCGTATCAACCGTTCTTTCCATTAATTATAATATTTATAGTACTAATATCATAAGAATTATTTGAATTTTCAATTAAAGATAAGTGCATTCCTCATTTTAATATTCCTTTAAGAAAGACATTTACACAATCAAGGTATTGGTGGATAATGTTGAATTCGTATGCGACCACAGTAACTTGAGGACTCTTTCTAGGATGTATCTTCTGACCACTATCATAATATGCATTTACCGGTTATTTCCAAAGAACTTGAAATCATTGAAAATTTTTCTAAAAAAATCTATGATACAGGCTGAATAATCTTTGAGTAATGAAGTCAGTAGCAGCTTTTTACAATTCCGTATTATTAATCTAAATTATTATACACCCTTATTAAACAAATAATGGCTTTGTTAAAATGGCTTTAATTGAAAGTGAGAGAATTTTATTGATTGGTGTTGGCTATAGAATAAGGACTCAACAAGAGGTATGCATATTATTTCAATAAACACACCCAGATCGTGAACGTATATCTCAATCTATGATAAGAAGTATAGTAAGGAAATACAGAGAATTAGGTCACTGAGAGTAACTGAGGCAAGGTAGAACTACGCTTAATACAAATATTCAACAAGATGTAATTCTGTCGGCAGTAGACGATCCACACTGTAGAGTGCGAGGATTATATAGGGATCTGGATATTGGAATGTCTTCAAATCAATATTTTCACAAAAGCAACATACCTCCTTTTAAAGTATGTCTCATCCATGAATTGGAAAATGACTGTGATGACGGGACTGATTTCTGTACCTAGAGTACCTAGATGTTGAATTAAAACAAAAATAATTTTAATAACAATTTCATTTATATCGTTTAATTTTCGGATAATAATAATATGATAATCATAATCAAATTAAAAACAATTTACAAAAACTTGAATTCATACAGAAATCTTGCAAAATCAGAAGAATATTAAAAATTGTGCTAATATTCTAACTAAATATCTTAACTAACTAATTTATTATTATCTACAAATATAGTAAGTACGAATGTCTAATACTCAGGCCTAAGATTAGCAAAAATATTACCAAATATAATGCAAATCAAGAAGGAAGACAAGAAAGAAAAGACAGCAATAATAATTATGAAATTGACATATACAAATTAAAATGACTCCCAAGAAACTGTTCACATTCTTTCGCAGGAGGTTTAATTTTTTTGATATTTCTGACATTCACACCAAATGGGTTGTAGATTTTTGGTGCCACAGTTGTAACAAACCTTTGGCTAGCATTCATGTTAAATCGCGTCCTATAATATATTGCTAGGGGTGTGTTATGTTCACGTGATGCAGTTAGTTTTAGGCTGGGGTTTCTAAAATAAAATATACATATTGCGTGAAAGTTAACAAATCTAACATTTTGAATGCCACAGTTATATATTATCCTTAATATGTAAGTATGAATTATATCTACGGGCTGGAGTGCATTATTATACTGTATCGGGAAAAATATATCTTGGGTATAGAGACAGATATCTGTAAGAGTAATAAGGAACGCAGTTATAATATAATACTACATACTCGAGAGAGACGGAATGCTGTTACCCTCCTGTTACCCTACTCTACTCAAAAGTGCTGTGTACGACCGGCTGTGATTGGACTGATCAGGAATCTACATAATTACCAGTTCAAATTCAAATCACTTCTAGTTTAAAATGATAGTGTAATAAATACCAAAGAACGAAACATAGGGAGCATCACCCTGTATAAGAAATTGCATTTTATATTCTCACGTATAAATTAAAGAGAGCGGACATTAACATACGACCAAAGAAAAAACAGTCAACTTTTTTTTTATTTTTTTTATTATGGAGTGTTAACGGTAGAAAAACTCATGTTTACCCAACAGTGCAGATGCATTTCCGGGTTATGTGGGACTCAGTCACCCCGACAGTACCACAAGGGTTGTTTCCTCCCCTCATAATACCCCCGGCACGACCGCCTACCCACCAAAACCATTTCACCTCAGCCCACTGAAGAGCCGTACCATCCTGTCGAGGATATCTCATAGATCTTCAGCAGCTTTTTTCATATCCTTCAACTTGCCGCTAGGTTACATCCTCAATTCCTGTTTCCTCCCTTACCTTCTTAGCCGGTCCTCCCGCTCCTTTTCCCTCATAACTTTCTCCAGGTACCTGAATATGATCTCGAAGGTGGATTTGTGAGACGTCATTTTTTGGATGATATTTCCCGGTGATATAGTTCCTACAGCCAAAATCGTCTCTATCCTCGGTTGGTCCCATCTACTACAATAAAAGAGGGTGTACTCAGGATCATCTCTAATGTCGTTACAGTACATACAATAGTCCGTTATGGTTTTTCCGATTTTTTTAGTGAATGATCTAAAGGTACCATGTCCTGTCAGCGCCTGCGTTACAAAGTAGTTAGTTCGTCTGTAATTGCATCCCTCCCATTTTTCTATGTTGTTAATCAGTTTTTTAGTCCATGTCGCTCCAGTATATGATGCCCACCTTGTCTGCCATTCCTGGATCGTTCTAACCCGTTCCTCCCTTCTTACGTGATTTGGTATTCCTCCCTCTCTATTGTGTAGCCTATCTCTTTCCAATACCAATAGATCCATGGGCGGTATACCGGTGACCACTTGTATCGCTGCTGCAGATACCGTTCTGTATGCAGATCCCAACCTCAATAGCATCTTGCGCTGTGTTCCGTTCAATACATGTTTATACTTATCAATCTGCACAATTTCCTGCCAGATACTGGCTGCATAAAGTACTGTGGATTGGACCACTCCATACAGTACAGCCCTCTTCCGGCTAGACGGCCCTCCTACATTTCTCAGCAATCCCCCTATCGCCCGTATTTTGTTCTTAGCTTTTTCGCACACCATAATAATATGAGGACCCATGTTTGAGCCCATTAGTACCCCAAGGTACTTAAATGTTTTTTGCGGAGCAATAGTATTTCCCTCTATTTCGAAATAAACTTCACTTCTGTTTCGAGGACCCTTCAGGATTACGCTTACCGTTTTTTCTTTTGCCATGGTCAAGTGGTTGCTTGATATCCAGTGGCTTACCGTTGCGAGCGCCTCATTTGTTTTGTATATTAAATCCGCTCTGTCTTCTGCCTCTGTTATGATACCGATATCGTCAGCAAAACCAATGATCGTGACCTCTTCTATCTGTAAGTTACGTACACCGTTATACATTACATTCCAGAGAGTCGGCCTCAGTACCGATCCCTGTAGAACCCCTGCGTTCACATGTAGCTCCTCCTTTCCCACCATGACCGTGCGTGCATCCAGATAACTGTCTATGAGGTTTATCAAATATATCGGAAATCCCATGTCTAAATGAAGTTTTAAACAAATTATATTGCTTTATTTCAGCGTTCAGTATGGATCTTCATCAAGTAAAAGCTTCATCTTTTCAATTTTTCAAGCAAAAAGTGTATTGCATAATTTGTTAACACACGTCAAATTAATAACGCGTATTATCTCCCCTTGCAACTTGATCTATTTAACCCCATATTTCGGTTCACCTGATTGACAGTTCATCCAGACCTCTAGGTGGATGCTGTAAAGCTCTAACTTGCTGACTCAAATTGTCCCATAAGTGTTCAATCGGATTAATATCAGAACGATGGATATTTACTCCTTGGAGGTAATTTTGCACCGTCCTAGCTACGTGTGGAGGTGCATTATCATGCATGAATAGCATAATTGGGGCATATGGCCTTACATGAGGCTCTAAAATAGCTGTTATGTAGCGTTGGCTATCAAACGACCGCCCAGAATCACAAATAGGTCCGTATGAGCCTCTAAACGCCCAAGCCTTACCATATCGGACCCATCGCCATAGCTAACATTTTCTGCAATAATACATTGATCCTATCGCTCGTCAGGATATCCATTCACTCTCCTACGACGATCATCACTGAACATACAGAATCGTGACTCGTTCATGAACAGTACGTTGCTCCTTTTACAGTTGCCCCAATTTATATGTTCTCGGGCAAACTGAAGACATTGCATGCGATGGTTTACGGTTAGAAGAGGACCAGTTGCGGATCTATATGGAGTTACGCTGCTTTATGTCGGCGTTCGACGCACTTTATCTTGACTTATGTGGTAATTTTATCGATTAACAAATTCTTGCTGTAGTGCAGTACTTGTAGTGAATCGATTCCGTAGTACTTGCATTTTCGAAAATCGATCTTGATTACTGTCACTCTGTGGCGTCCTTGCCCAAGTCTTATATGGTTCATACCAGTCTCTCGATAATGTGCCAGTGCCCTGCAAATCGTAGATTGGGCCACAACATAACGGCGTGCCACTTGAACCCATTTCATTTAGTGCTATTGCAGCAGTACAATCTTCACGTGAAATATTTCTTATCTCATGTTGCATCACTTTTAATATCGTCAGAAATCTACAATAGCAGCAGAACAACGCAAACTGTCATCAATAAACAATAATTCAACCTGCCAGTGAATTTATTTACAAAGACAGCATTATTTCATTATTTTATTCAAAAACTGTGTTTTTTCTCAACATCCACAAAGTTGGGTACTGTCAAAAAATCATTTTAATCAATTGGCTTGCATTAAAATATTGTTCTCAAGTGGATTTTTTCATTTTTACAAAATATGCGTTAATTTTGCGGCGTAGTGTAGCTATCCTTTTTAGTAAAAATTTTGTAATTATATAGTTAGAAGTGAAAATGAAACATATGTCATGCCATGTTCAATTTTATTTACATTTCAGCGGAGAGAATACTTCAGATGAGTAGTGTTAATCTGTTTCCGCGACCCACCCAGACTGCGCCGGCGACCCACTAGTGGATCGCGTCCCATGCTTTGGGAATCGTTGTCATACCAGACAAGAAATGCAGAACGTAACACCGGCTATGCTACAAAATATTAAAGACGAATTTATTACCAGGTTGTTTAGTGGCAAACTCAACATTTATTTACTTGATTTGTTTTTGTTACAGTGTACGTTTATGCTTTATCAATTATTTTGTAAATAATACATTGGCATTAACAAATCTCACGTTTTTGTTCATATTCCATCAATTTGAATCAACTTGTGATACATTTTGGAATTTTGTGTTTGATTTAAAAAAACTGATGCTAACGTCACATTCAAAGGTTATTCATCTTATACCAGGAGTTGGAAATAATAGTCAGTGACGTCAGCACTAGTTCGGTAACAGTCCAATAATAGCGGCTCAAAATAATATATTATTACACATTATTTATTTAAAAGTAAATTGTTTCCGCCACTGGAATCGCTTCTCTTCACCCTTGTCTTTCTTGGGATTCCTATATGCTAACAATTAGTCACTGACTATTATTTCCGACCCATGGTATAGGTTAAAAATAGTAAATTAAAATATAAAATCAACCTGTTTCGAGATTATTTCATCTTACTGTTTATTTATCTATTAATGAATTTATGCGTTAATTGGTGGACGCACTGTATACCGTCGTGAATATGCATATCTACTTGCTATTCTTCGCTGCATATGTAATTACAATGTCTGCGTCATATATTTATCCAGTTCCTGAAGCTATTCGCTAGAAAAGTTATTTAGCTTTGTGTTGGGCACGAAAATGAATGTAGCAGTAAATATATTTAAAGTGGTTTTACGTCTCTGACAATAATGCACTGCAGGGTTGAATTCTATTTGCTTCTAAAATAATTGTCTTCAATTAGCGACATCTGAGGGTTGATTCAATTGATAGATTTAAAAAGTCTTGAATTCCAACTATTCACTCCATATTTTAAGTACAGCAAATTGTACCATTCTTGAAGTATTGATTTTGTTAAAGATATTAAAGTAAAAATATAAATCTATAACAGTATTGGTAATAGGCGCAAATAGACTTGTTTCCTGATCTACTATGTTGATTTTTCAACGAACAGACATTTCAAATTTAGGGTAGCTCATCTTTTTTCGCCAGAAATACCTGTATCTAGTAGCGTTCCTCCAGGATCTGTCATCAGCCGGCTGTTCTTTGTTCTGTATGCCAGTGATTTACAATTAGTATATCGTAAAATAAGTATAACAATGACTCATTTGTAGTATGAGTTACGCAAAGCACGAGGACTACAAAAAGTTATTGGGATACGAGTTTCACATACTAATTGTTATAATGAACGTACAAAAATGTTCTTAGTGAAAATTAAATTGCGATTAGGGTTTTTTTTGCTTATTTATTTATGTTGGTAATACTCGCATAAGCAAGTGACAGTTGACATAATTTTTATCAAATTTGGATGTTCATTAAGTTGTTAATACATAGTTCGGAATTTATGAATATGGAACTAAACAGCGAATTATCATGCACTCCACCAGAACTTCGCAATATTGCTGATCTTGCAGTTAATGATTTACTACCTCAAAAATCAAAACAAAAATATGAGAAGGAATATGAACGGTTTTTGAAGTGGTGTGTACAAAATAATGTGAAAAATTACAAAGAAAATGTTCAATTCAGCTGTAAATGGAAGCCTGTCAGCCATAAGCTTAACAGTACATCCAACTATATGAAAAGCAAAAACGATGCTGAAACGGTTATTTGGTGAAACTGTTTTCGATGTCACAAAGGAAATTTCAAATTATAAAAACTATATTTCTGGTTCTATATCATATTACGCAGACGATAGAAAACTGTACAGCAATTCTTCTATCAACCACGTAGACCTTCAAAAAGATCTAGATAACGTGCAGAAATGGTGTTCTGAGTTGCTAATTCCTCTTAATATTGATAGTGTGTTGTTCTCCACATAGGAAAGAATAACCCCCTGCTCTATTATACAATTAACGGTCAGTCTCTAGTCCCAGTGTCGTCCCACAATGATTTAGGTGTTACAGTAAACACTAGCTGCACTTGAGGTAACCACATCTCCACGATCTGCAAGAGCGCTCAATCTAGACTGTACCTCATTAAAAAGTAATTTCCATGAATGTCGGTCACTACTTGCTGCAAACTTTTCAAAACATATGTCTGTCCGATTTTGGAATATGCAGGTCCGGTGTGGCATCGAGATTTATTCCGGGATCAATACTCATTGGAAAAAGTTCAATCTTACATTACAAGACTGTGTTTTGGTGGCGTTAGACCCACATATGAAGACCTTAATTTTGATTGTAAAAAGTCGACGTTTTCGAGAGGACTTAATACTGACATTTCCCATTATGAAATGAAATTTTCTTACACTTAATTCAGCTTTTTTAGTTAATACTGACACATGAAATTTCTTAGCAACAGGGTCTTTGATGTTTGGAATGGTCTTCCACAATACATTATTGACTCCCCGTCCGATAACGTATTTAAAAATAAATTCGCGGGATGAATCGTGCTAGCAAACCAAAATTACTCCAAAAATAACCAAAAATTTAGTATATCTGAATTTATAGAACCCTCTGTACTCGCTGTAACTGAGAATCAATAGGGTACATCTGTGAGACACCTTGAACAATATTCAATCATAAAATTGATCAATCGTATACACTCTGGAGGCTGTATCGATTATTGTGAATTGATAATTTCTCCATTACTTTTCTCGGCACCGAGTAACATAAGAAGACTAACAAATATAACGATGCAGCGATCGGTAACAAGACTAAGATTAATAATGAAGACAAAACCAATTCGAATTTAACACCGGTGTGAGGCAAAAAGACACAATCAATTTTCAATATTGCTGTAGATGTCATCAGAGCGGTTGGCTTAAGAGGTACCATAATTACAAAACAGACACAAATCCTAACTTATGCAGACGATACAGTGATAATATCAAACAATGTGAAAGAGCTGAAAGAGATTTGAAAAGAGTGGGATGAAGGAAAATCAAGAGAAAATAAAAGCAATGATTTCATCCAAAATAGACTTCAACCGGATTCAATTAAGATAAGAGAAGACGAATACGAAATACCTTCAACATAAAAAAATATTACGAACACCAAAATAAAAATAAACAGTTTTAAAGATCAAAACTAATTTTTCCGCATCTATGAGACGCCCTAAACAATATCCTTCCATGAAATTCTCTCTTGTATACACTTCGGAGGCTGTATGGGGCTAACAAACTGGAATTACTCCAAAAATGATCAAAAATGTAGCACTTCCAGTGCTATAGCACACGTTGTAGTAGCTCCAGTGAGCTGAAAATGAATGAGGTTTATCTATATAACACTCTGAACAATATCCAATGATAAAATTGTAGACCATCCAGAGGCTGTATCGTGCTAACAAACTGAAAATTCTACAACAATGACAAGAATTTGGTACTTCAAGTACCATAGCACCCGTTGTATCCGAACATAAACTTATAGACACTCCGGAAAATGTCGTACTTCAAGCACCCGTTGTACTGGCTCTGGAAAGCTAAAAATCAGTAGGGCTTATCTGTGAGATTTCCTGAACAATATTAAATCATAAAATTGGTGACTTGTTGCACTCCGGAGGTTGTATCGTGCTAACGAACTCAAATTTCTCCAAAAATGTCGTACTTCTAGTACCATAGCACCCGTTGTACTGGATCTGGTGAGCTGAATATGAATAGGGTTCCTCTGTGAGATGTCCTGAATCATACTCAATCATAAAATTGGCGACTTGTTACAATTCGGAGGTTATATATGGTGCTAACAAACCATGTAACGAAAAGTGGCCGTCGACAACGACGATGACGACGACATACACACAGGATTTTTTTTCTAAAAACCGTTTTTTGTGTTGTTATTGGTGGAAAACGTGAAAATAACTCAATAAAAATCCAAAATGCCAACTCTTATCAGGGTAAACCAATACTTTCCTCGCATATTTGATAGGTTGGGTGGAAAATAATATATAAGGCAGCGATACGACAATTGATGATCTATTTCGCTAAGATAGCGAATTATGGGGAACATTTACGGACTAGTTAAAACATGAGATGTGGAATTGAAGAGACTGACCAATTACGAAACTTTGCGAAAAAAGAATGTGGAAGACATTGTAAAATTTATAAAAACACGCAGACTGGAATGGTACGGCCACTTTTCTAGAAAAATTGAAGAGGATACACATAGAAAAATGAGATAATGGATACCAGTTGTATATAGAGTGAAGGAAAGACCAATAGTAAGATGGAAAGACCGAGTAAACGCAGATTTAAAGATCACGAATATTAAGAAAGCGGAGAAGAAACTAAAAGACAGACAGTTGTGGCGAAAGATAGTAGAACAATTAATAACACATAACAATATCAAGATAAACGGGAAAAAATACTACAATGGACAAATTATCAACACAGGGTGTGATTACAATTCCCATGGGAATATATACTCATGTATACAGTGCTAGAAATATTCTTTGGTTACATAGGGTTTAATACAGAGTCAATGAACGACAATGCGGCATATGAGTCAGTTTCTCTAAATATGTTATTTAATATCTATTCAAACTTATGAAAAAGCTATTTACAGCAAAAACACGTAGTGAAATCGGGCTAACAAATAACTAGCATAATCAATATTACAAAAGGGTTGAAACAGACCTGTAGTTTGTCATCACTTGCTTTAACAGAGTATCATATTATATCAATGACGTATCGTTGCACAAGCTGCTAAATTGTTTTCCAAATATCATTATAATCATTATAAAGATTCTAAAAATAGGTTGAAAATTTAATAATTTTAATAGTTTAATGAAAACAATAAATCGACGATATTGACATTGAATAGGCTAGTTTTTGAAATAATTTATTATTGCAACTCAATAATTGAATACGGTACATATTATAGAATGACAAATATTCAATTCTGAATGATTAGCGTAAGCAGCTTGTAATTCCTACGCTTCTGATAACACGATTTCGTCTATAGCTGTAATTCTTATATTTTTATCCATCTACTCTCTTCATTTTCAATCTACACGTTTTTAATAATAACAGAAATCAGTCCTAATTTTTTTCTAACGTTAAAAAATAATCGTCTCATAGTTAACCAGAAAATTCAAGAGGCACATGGCATTACCGGTGTCTTAGAGAGACGCATGGCGAGATAGACAATCTAAAGTCAGCGTAGATTATTACAGTTAAAATTAGGATACTAGAATATACGAAAACGAAACGCGCGTGCGCCTCTCGTGAGCGGTACTTCTGACTAGCTATAGTTCCGACGTTTAACTGTACGTCAGTACCTATTTGCTTCCGAATGAGGAACGATCCTTCTACATTTCATAAAATGAGCATGCAAATACACCAAAAAATGCAAATTGTAGAATGGTATTACCAGGGTAATTCATATCGAGAAATAGCAGAGAAGAGAGATTCTATAAACATTTTTTAAGAATATGGATGTGTCAATCCTACAAAACATGGACCACGTACACAAAATCGTCAAATTCAACCCGAAAAGAAGAAGTTGATATTTTAATCTGTGCAAGTGTGTGTATGATAGTTAAAATTGGGATACTAGAATATACGAATACAAAACACGCATGCAACTCTCGTGGGTGGTACTTCTGACTAGCTATAGTTCCGACGTTTAACTGTACGTCACTACCTATTTGCTTCCGAATGAGGAACGATCCTTGTAAATTCCATAAAATGAGCGTGAAAATACATCAAAACGAGCAAATTTTAGAATGGTATAACCAGGGTAATTCATATCGAGAAATAGCAGAAAAGAGAGAACGGTTATAAACATTTTTTAAGAACATGGATGTGTCACTCCTACAAAACATGGACCGCGTACACAAAATCGTCAAATCCAACCCGAAAAAGAAGAAAGAGATATTTTAACCTGTCCAAGTGTGAAAAATAATCCTATACAGTCGTCCACTCATTTAGCAAAGGATTTTGATGTCGATCCGAAAACGATTCGAACTGTAATTGACTGTCTCGACCCTTACTTCGTGGAATATGCTCATATTAGTGTTTTTAAATGAAACTCAAGGTCTCTAGTTATTTCCACAATATAATACAAGTTATTGAAAATTCTAAAAAATTGACAATTGTTTCGATAAATCAATATCATCGTCAGAATGACAGAAGCTACATTTCATTTTATGCCTACCTGATGTTTAGTAGTTATATTTTTGGCTAGACCAAGAAGTAACCTAACTTGTGATTGGCTTAATATATGTTTATAGAAAAAAGAAGAAGATGTGATATCACAAATATTGAAGCTTAGATATTATTAGCCCTATGGTGATATCCTGGATATCATTTTTCCAATTAAGATCAGTATAACTGTGCAATGATATAGAAAACCAGGAAAACTATATCTGCTGATCTTTACAATTACCAGTTAAGAAGACAGTTTATTAGTGGAGAATTCCCTAGATTTAACTGTTCATTGATAACTTCATATTGTGGGTTTCCTAAATGTCTTCTAATTTCCAGTTCTTCAAGGAAATCCAGTTCTTGTTTCTTTTCACAAATATGCAGCACTTCTAGTTCTGTGTTAGGTGTCAATGAATGATTGGTGTCAAGTAAATGTTTTGCGTAGTGGGATTTATCTGGTTGTTTTAATCTGTATGCTCGTAAGTGCTCACTGTATCGTATTTCAAAATTCCTACGGGTCTGACCCAAATAGACAGCATTACATTCTGGACATTTGAGTTTATATATACCTGACTTCTTTAATAGTGGTATTTTTGTTTTTACATTTAACATTTTTGTACTTACGTTACTTTCTGTTTTGAAAGAAATTGTTGTATTCGTTGCTGAAGATATATTATAAAACCATCACATATGCAGGAAATATTTCTAATAATATTTCAAAGATAATATCTAACCACCCTGTCTCACACAGACTAGCAGCATATAATTCAATGATACATAGAGCTTTTTCAGTTCCTATGAACAAATGTAATTTTGATAGAGAGATTAATACAATTAGACAAATAGCAACATCTAACGGTTATCCATTAGATATGATAAATAAACTAATTATTAAAAAAGAGAAAAAAGTGGCATTACAACTAATATATCCTAAACAAGCTGATGAAACTAAAACTAATAAAACCATCACATATGCAGGAAATATTTCTAATATTATTTCAAAGATAATATCTTCAGCAACGAATGCAACAATTTCTTTTAAAACAGAAAGTAACGTTAGTACAAAATCGTTAAATGTGAAAACAAAAATACCACTATTAAAGAAGTCAGGTATATATAAACTCAAATGTCCAGAATGTAATGCTGTCTATTTGGGTCAGACCCTTAGGAATTTTTAAATACGATACAGTGAGCACTTACGAGCTTACAGATTAAAACAACCAGATAAATCCCACTACGCAAAACATCTACTTGACACCAATCATTCATTGACACCTAACACAGAACTAGAAGTGCTGCATATTTGTGAAAAGAAACAAGAACTGGATTTCCTTGAAGAACTGGAAATTAGAACACATTTAAGAAACCCACAATATGAAGTTGTCAATGAACAGTTAAATCTAGGGAATTTTCCACTAATAAACTGTCTTCTTAAGTGATAATTGTAAAGATCAGCAGATATAGTTTTCCTGGTTTTCTATATCATTGCACAGTTATACTGATCTTAATTGGAAAAATGATATCCAGGATATCACCATAGGGCTAATAATATCTAATCTTCAATATTTGTAATATCACATCTTCTTCTTTTTCCTATAAACATATATTAAGCAAATCACAAGTTAGGTTACTTCTTGGTCTAGCCAAAAATATAACTACTAAACATCAGGTAGGCATAAAATGAAATGTAGCTTCTGTCATTCTGACGATGATATTGATTTATCGAAACAATTGTCAATTTTTTAGAATTTTCAATAACTTGTATTATATTGTGGAATTAACTAGAGACCTTGAGTTTCATTTAAAAACACTGATTCGAACTGTATTAAAAAAATGGCTATCATAGTTTTAAACTGAAGAACAGCCATGGAATATTTCCAGACGATCAATTTCGTAGAATGGAATTTTGAGAAATAGTTACGGAACAAATTTAATTGGATGCAAACTTTTCAAAAAATATTTGGTTCAGAGATTAACCGTCTTTTACCATACACAGTGCACATAATTCATCCGTTCATCGCGATATTGGTCCAGGACAAACCTACAAAAATACTCCAATAGTAGAACTCACTATTTTTCAAAGTTACATGTTCGGGCTGGAATATTAGGTGAACATTCAACTGGATCATTTTTTATTGACGGCAATTTAATGAAAGAAAAATATTTGAATATGCTGCAAAACCAAATTACTCCTGCCCTCATACAATTAGGTGTTAACTTCAATGATATTTGGCACCATCATGACGATTGTGCATCGCATAATTATAGAATAGCAATTACTTTTTAAATACACAATTTCCCAATCGGATAATTTCCATTAATGGTAACATTAGATGGCCTGCTAGATCTCCAGATTTGGCACCCCTTTTTCTGGTGTTATAAGAAATCAAGAATTTATGGATTCTAGGTGATCAGGGCCAGTCTGAATGAACTTTGGGAACAAATTCTACAAGCCTGTATGGAGATAACACCTCAAAGACTCACCCATGTTCGTCACAAATTTTATAACCATGTCGGTTACAACTTAACTCAAAACGAAGGTTTATTCGAACATATGTTTTGAATAAATTGAAGAATTAAGACGTTTCTTCATTTCTTAATTTAGTACCTATCAGAATATTACTTTTATTTAAAAATAATAGATATTTTCATTGGAATTTGATTTAATTTAAGTTAATTATCCTAGCGTTTTTTAATTTGTATTGTGTGTATTTACACAAAGAATACGTTTCTAATTTGAAAGGAAACATAAAAATAGTGAAACCGTTTTTATTGATACAAGAAAGCAATACAAGTGTTCGGCCGACATATTTCCACGTCACCAAATCTCAAAAAAGTAAAGGTTTTAACCGCTTTCGAACTGAAAACTAGAACAATTTCCAGCGTTACAATAAAATGTTCAACAAATAGATCGGATTAATTATCTTGATCTGTTACAGCCTCTCGAATTATCATAATTAAAAGCTTCTTACAACTTGCTCTCGTGTTAGAACAATCCATTTTACTATCAATATAAATGTACAATCGAAAGCGGGCAAGTTCACTTCAAATCGTTCAGTGAATAATTCTTTCCAGCGTTGCCAGTGCTGGTACGTTCGTATTAGATAAAGTACGGTTTTGTAGATTCTGATACGAGAATACGCCGCTAACCAATCTAGTACGTTTTCAGATATTTTACCTCGCTTATATTTCTCTCTTTTCTCTATGTATGCAAAACTATTTATAGAGCGAGGGAAATAATATTTTCATCGTAACCAATATTGACCATAAGTATAAAGAACTTTTCCCAATGCGACAAAATAGCCTAAACAAACACAACTGGCTTTACAAAAACAGTTGACTGTTATCATTGAATCTAGTACGCAGATCATATACGCGTTTGTGTTGCTATTTGATAACAAAAAAACTGGAACACTGGCAACGCTTTTCTTTCACTAGTTCTGATATCCTGTTGATACCTTCAATGAATTTACACTTGTTTTGTCGTCGCTTACGGATATGCAAAATGGAAAATAGAAGATATTAAAAATACAAAATGGTTCTTTCGGATTTATCTACATAGCTCCCAACTCTGCTCTCAAACTATCCTTTTGTCGTGTTTTTTCTTAGCAATGGTACATGGTTCTTGAGAAAGAGCTGGGAGGCATTGGCCGATTGCTGTTTCGTTTTCCAAAGAATCAGATAGCAAAGCGTTATTATTTGTTTCAAATTTATTTTGACAAAATGATGTGGATAGGCTCTCACACGAATCTTGTTTCTTCCAAAATTTTTCATTCACATGAATACATATGAATGCAAATACCACGTGAGGTACAAAATTCTTCACGACATTTTGTAACGAGCTTCTGGGTTTTAAACCGTAAACATACAACCGATAGCTTTACTACTTATTTGTAAATCAGTTTTATCATTAGTTGATCACCAAAATTATAACAAATAAATATACGTATAGAAGTAATCTGTAAATGATTTATATCTGATGCACTGAAGCCGATCTAAAATTATTTGTACATTATTACATAATTCAACGCGTCCGATTTTCAGGGTAATAGTTTAAATTTTCCCGCTGCAACGAATATTTGACAACGTTCCTACAGTCTCGGCGAATTAGTCAATCGTCACTTTACGGCTTCTAATGTTGCTTCGTTATGATATCCTGTTATATAAAATGAGTAATATACTGAATTTATATTTGTTTCTTTCTAACAGGCGCGATTCGTATTCGCACATTCTAGTATCCTTATTTTAACTGTAACAATCTACGCTGACTTTAGATTGTTTATCTCGCCATGCCTCTCTCTAACACACAAGTAATGCCATGTGCCTCTTGTATTTGCCCGTTGACCATGAGGCGATTATTGTTTTACTCTAGAATTAAATGAGAAATGATTTATGTTACTATTATAAAGGAATATTGTATGAGCACTTAATACTTTCAACGTGTAGATTGAAAATGAAGAGAGAAGATAGATAGAAACAGAAGAATTTCGGATATAGACGCTAATCGTTCATAATTGAATATCCGACATTTCATAATATACAATATTCGATTATTGAGTAACAATAATAATTTTTTTCAAAAACTAGCCTACTCAATGTCAATTGGATTTATTGTTTTTCATTTTATAACCACCATTAAAATTATTAAAATTTCAACCTATTTTTAGAACCTTTTTAATGATTGGAGTGATATTTGAAAAACATGTTATGATACCCTGTTAAAGAAAACATGTGATACACTGAATATACTTGTTTCCTTCCAACAGATTGTCGCGTATGAGAACTCTGCATTGAACCCTATGTTACCAAAGAATTTTCCTAGCACTTTATAATAGTTTTCTCATCATGTAGTTGATATCGTCTTCATAATTAGCGAGTATGAATTGGTCCTCGGCAAAGAGTTGCATAAAAGTTTGAATCCCTCATCTCTATTCCCATTCCTGCGCACTTTTTTCTCCATTCGATGAGGGTTTCCTGCAAATACATCATGTATATAATTGATGACAAGCTAAAAGTCTGTTTCAATCCTTTAGTAATTTTTATTTTGCTAGTTATGTGTGTGCCGATTTCACTGCGTGTTTTTATATATGTTGTAAATACCTTTTTCATAAGTTTGTATAGATATTAAAGAATATATTTAGAGAAACTGACTCAAAGGCCTTCACCAGATCCATAAAAACAATATGTGTCCATATTTCTGGTCATTCTTTTTCTAAAACCTGCTTTAGGGTAAATGTATTGTCAAGACACGATCTGCCACTTAGGAAACCACGATACTGGCTTTCATTCGGGTTTTTAATATCTAATATTCTGTATATTTTATACCGTCCAAAATAATTGTAATATTAAACAAGACAATGAATTGGTGATTATTGTATTGAAGAGGTATTGGTTTGAAAACGAATATGTTAGTGATGACGTACATCGATTTTTGCGATGTATAATCTATGCACAAGATTTTTAAGAGCGAGATTTGTATAACCTATTTGAAAAATATATGTGTTGCACAGTTTATTGTTTACATCTAGTGTCAGTTCAAATTAAAACAAATGAAGGAAGCCACATCTTGTTATGATACAATGCCTTTTGCTCTCAATTCCAGAATATCAATTGTTTTTTTTGTTTGATACATCCTTCGCCGGAAATAGTGAAGTAAACTTCCTAATCTAAATTTGTTATGTTTGAAATTCCAATCTTGCACAAATACGAGCCCGTTTTCGACTTATAGCCATTTCTTATCTAGCTTGATCAAGATTGATGTGCCTATGTCAATTCAATCGCGTAACTTCGAAGTAAACAACCGATCCAGTTTTACCTTTTGTTCCGTTATAAACTGATGGGAGTTTTATGGCTGAAGTTGCATTACTCCAAATTCAGGACCGCACTCATCAACAATTAAGTGCAGACAAATAAATCATGTCTTTAATTTCCAGCACATTGAACTTGATTCTTAATTTCAAGTCTGATATTTGAGGCATATAAGTCCATTGTTTCTTATTACCTTGATATTTTATTGCTCTTTACAGCATTTTCTTGAAAAGTATTATTATTTTGACTTATGATTTAAAATCTTGTACGGGTGCTTCCTTTACTTGATTCAATTCGCATCAATCTTACCTTTGTGGAAGTCTAAAACTAGGATCATACAAGCCTGCAATTCTGACTAAATTCAAAACAAGATTACTGTTTTGCTAATGCTAGGAAATGGAGAAGCAGTAGTTTTTCCAAATAAGACACTTTTTTAATAATACTCTTGGAAATATTTCACAGATGGAAAGCAAAAGGAATATGGACAGCATAAGCACTATCACATTTCAAGAGTTTGAAATTTAAATTGAAATAAGTTGATCAAGATGGGCGCTTTTACAAAATTTCGGACGACTAATTTACGAAGAAAGTGGAATAACCAGGAGGTTGAAATATTAAATTCCAAATTTAATGCATAATTTGAGAAAAAAGAGCAAAAGTCAGCTTGAATTGCGAACAAAAGGAAGACAAACTAACAAGAAATAACAAGATTACTCATTTACTAGTGCTAGGAAATGGAGTAGCAGATAATTTTTTAAAAGAAGACACTTTTAATTGCATTCTAAGCGCTTTTCTCTAGATGATCATCAGGAGAAATAGGGACAGCTTGAGCACTATCACATTTCAAGAGTTTGAAATTTAAAATGAGATAAGTAAGTAAGATGAGTAAGATCAAGATTGGCGCTTTTGCGAAATTTCGGGCGATTAATTTACGAAGGAAGTGGAAAAACTAGGAGGTTGAAGTATTAAAATCCAAATTCAAGGCATACTTTCGGAAGAGAGAATAGAATGAAGAAGTGCAAAGAAAATAAACCATTATTTTCGATCATTGACATAATTTGATGTATAATCCATATAGAATTGATTATTTTGATTCGTTTTAAATAAGAAATTGTCAGTTGTATACTAAATTTTTCATAAATAATGTAGATATAATCTAACTTCCATGTAGATTAGAAACTTACGACAAACATATTTATTCCCTGATGGATCGTAATCATGTAGACGTATTCCATTTATAATAAATGTATTCCAAGTCAAATAGCGGAGTGACAGGCCACGCCACCTCTGGACAAACACATTAAGTTAATTGGAATCTGAGTTTACTCATTTTCCGATAAAGTCTTTAGAAACATAACGGAATTATTTTGTTCTCGCATGTGACGTATGGAATAAATGAACAGAACAACCTCGAAACTGTTGTATTTAATACAGAAAACTCCTAATTGGAATAATAATATATTATTCAATAGTGGCAATTATACTACATGGAACAATAAAAACAGTGAAACAGCAATGGGGGTAACATATTTAGTATACAAAAATGTTGAAATGTTACCCATTTAGTGTTATTTACTTTTCTAATTCATCAAAGCTCGTCCAGATATATATATATATATATAAAGAAAATTTTATGATAAATAGCATTCTGTCTTTTTTGCCAATAAGCTGATATTCATATTCGTTTCCTGTAAGCTATTCCAGAGCCTCACAAAGAATGCTTTCATAAGGTCCATATACAGAGGATGCATGTTCTGTTTCTTGACCAGGCAACAAAATCTTCTACCAATCATTACTGTTATGTTTATTCCCCTGATATGCAGTAATTAGCTCAAGAGAATCTCTACTTACAACATCGGTCAATGAATGTCCTTTGAATGTTTTTTCCTCGTATTTGACTTAAATGTTATAAAACAGAGTGTCTTCTGCTGGAGTATTTTACAATAATGAAAACACTGTTTTGTAAGTTTTGATTATTCATGCAGCGGTAGAGTGTCTGTGCAAAACGCAAGAAGTGAGATTTATAACTACAAAGTTCTTTCTATTGTTCAAAGTTCGTCATTAAATGTTCCTGTAGAGTATGAGAAGTTAATAATGCTGAGAAATATGAAAAAACTCTAAAAAGTAGATGTTATCTTTTAATTTTAAGGATGGTGAATCAAGTAATTGTGCACTTATTTATTTTGTTTTAATAATCTTGCAAATACAGTTAGAGAAATAAAATCTTTGATCAAAGGAAGGAAACAGAAACTTCTACCAATGATTACTGTTAAGTTTATTCCCCCGATATACAATAAATACCTCAATCCATACGTTAAAAATTGTTCGATGATTGTACTCGGAGGAAATAAAATAGTTTTTTTTTCTCGTATTTCATTTTAATGTTATTGAGCGGAGTGTCTGCTAGTGGAGATTTTACAGTAAGAAAAACGTTTTATTTATTCATGCAACGGTAACGTGTCTCTACCGGGTGGTCAGATAAGAATGCAAACTGCTGTATATCGGAAACTATTCGTCGTAGAGACTTGCGGTGAAAAAATATAACACTAAAGTGGCCAAAAAAGACCGTGGAGAATATTTTCAGATTTCCAAAATGGTCGCCAGGGGGCGTAACCGCCATATTAAACTTTTAAAGAAATTTTTCACTGAAATCCACCTAGTAAATGTACCAAAAACATATATGTTAGTAAAAGTGAAGCTTTATTTGAGTGAGTTTCATTTGACACTTTTTAACGTATCTATTAAAATAAAGTGGTAGGGGGGATTCAATGTTTTTTTTAAATAAACAGCTGTAACTCCTAAACGACTGAATGGATTTTAACAAACTCGGTCTAGTTGAAAAAAGCATTTATTGTTTCATCAAACCCATCTTACCTGTGATATGTCTATTTCTTAGTGATGCCGCTAGAGCGAGTTTTTGATATAATGGCAAAAAATTGCAAAATTCTCTAAAAAACTAAATGCAATTATATGATTAATTTTTCATAAGAATATTGTGAAATGACACCTAAATAGGCTAGTAACAACCGTATCTCACTATTTTTTCCTAGCTTAAATATAGAAGAAAGAATATTTAGTTATCATAAAATTTGAAAAAGACGCTATTACACTGGTAAATATTCTTATTTACTTGTCGGTTTTCAAGATTCAATGATAGAATATAATCATTTTATAATTTTTAGATTATGAAAGTATTCCTGGTTCAAATATTTGAAAAAAACGTGCCAGGACATAATAATCAAAGCATACTACAATATATGCAAGTGCAAGGTAGGCAGAATATGAAGACTAGGTCATGGAGGAAAAACAAATGCCTTAAATCATCTTGTCAACAAATATTAGAATCATTGTAATGTTTTTCCAATTTATTTAAACTGTAAACGGGCGGGATAAACTTTAAACTTACCTACTAATTTATTTGAACACTAAACAAATCACTAACACTTAATTTATATATACTCAATTACTGAATTATATACACAGTATATTCAATTGAACCAATTTATATAAACAGTTCACCAATTCATACATCCACTTATTTACTTGTTTATTTCACGATGTCAAATTATCAATCCCACTAAACTCTTCTTGATCGGTCCCTTATATATTAATGCCTTTTTCACTAGATAATTCTAGATTACAAAAACAATTGGCTTTCTGGCATTTTGTAGATAAGACTGGTCACACAAAAACAATGTAGATAAGATAGTCACTATTCGTAAACAATTCTAGGAAACCCTGCGCGTCCACCATATTTTTAACTTTCATACCTGGCTTAGACAGAGTCGGATTTAGGGACTATACCAGTGTGCTGTTTCGTAACATTACCCCCTCCTTGAATGGAAGTTCCTCCTGCAACTTTTGTGTAGCCGAGACTGGATGTTTGAATCGGCAACTGGCCCCATTTCTACACTAACCGATCTTATGGAAATAGCAGGGCACCGTCTTCATCGGATACTGATAACGGGGGTTGTAGCTGCAAATTAATTATAACTCACATATCTGGACACCGGTATCTCGAAAGATAATCTCTACCATGTTCCTGATAACTCGCCAATCCAACTGGTTACTCGCTATCTTAGGAATAGCCAGTTTCTTCACGCTGGACTCCAACACAAGGTCTCGTAGGTTTCCAAGTGCTTCTCACACATCGCGGTAGGTAGATCGATCTTGAAATTCATTTTTAGTTACCACGTAGAAGACGTACCGCGAATTATGTTTCAGTTTCAGTGTCTTGTCAGGGGCTGGAATCTAGTATTCAAGTTTTTCTAATTGCCCGAACTTCTTTCGAAAGACGGTTGCCAACCCTCGTGCATCCTGATACGAGCAAGGATGTTGTATGCCAGTGAATAATCTTCCGGGAGAGTGAACAAATATTGTTGTTGTTTCGAAGTGACTCCATATCTAGCTTTCTCGGTACCTCCATACGCTCCCATAAATTCATCAAAGGTAGGGTCAGACACATCTCGAATATAGTTTACTCCTTTCTCTAGGTCATGGTCTCCTTCGAATGGCGCTAGTCGGTTTTGGTGAACTACGTTTGATTTTCCGTTGGGGATCTTGCTTATGCGATATATAACATCATTGACCCTTTTATTGATTAAGTATGGACCTCTCCAGGATTTTTGTAATTTCGGAGAAAATCCTTTTCTCCTCGTTGGGTTGTGTAACCATACTTTGTCCCCTTCTTTAAAACCACTTTCTGTGGCCTGCGTGTCGTTACCGACTTTTCATTTTGTCGCTGGCAACTTGAAGATTTGTTCGAACTAATTCATAAATATCGTCCAGCCTTCTTCTCAATTGGATCACGTAGTCTTCGCCTGCTAGATCTTCTCCAGGCCGACAGCCAAATTCCAGGTCACAAGGAAGCCTCATTTCACGTCCAAACAGGATTTTTGCCGGTGTTTCACCCGTGGACTCATTGACGGAAGATCGATAATCCAATGCGAATAGGGAAATATACTGGTCCTAATCTCTCTGATGGCTGGATACTACTTTGGACAGGTATTTTCCAATAGTCCTGTTCATTCTCTCGACCATTCCATCTGACTGTGGATGTAAAGCTGTTGTCCTGGTCTTCTTCATTCCCAGCTTGTCGCAAATCTCCTGGAATAGATGACTTTAGAAATTTCTTCCCTGGTCCCTGTGGACTTCCAAGGGCACTTCATATCGGCTAATAAATTGTTTCACCAATACACCCGCGACAGTTGTGGCCTCTTGGTTCGGGATAGCGTAAATTTCCACCCACTTTGTGAATTGATCCATAACAACCAGTATGTATTTGCTACCATTTTTTGTCGTCAGAAATGGTCCAGCGATATTCAAAGCAATCCTTTCGAAAGGGCTTCCAACATTATACTGTTTCATACGTACCTTTCTCTTGCGATGTGGTCTATTACTCGTAGCACAAGTCGTACATTTCTTACACCAGTCCTTCACATCATCGGAGCTGTTCATTCAATAAAACCTCTCACGGATTCGCTCGAGGGTTTTCTTCACTCCCAGATGACCTCCCGATGGACTGTCGTGTAACTTCTTCAGTCCTTCAGCTACTCTTGTTCTCGAGATAACTAGCTGTCTCCTCATCTCCGAACCATCATCGCTTTCAAGGACTCTTTTCAACAGCCCTTCTTCCAGGACAAGGGAGTCCCACTGAGCCCAATACGCCTTGAGTTTCTGTGAAAATCTTGACACTTCTTGCCAGGTAGGTCACCGATTTTCTTCCTTCCATTGCCGGATCATCTTCAGGTGAGGATCATTCTCCTGATCTTCTGTGATCCTGGTGGGTGACCATTCTTCATTGACTACTGTAATTCTTAAAACTGCGGCTTCCCTAGATTCCGCCTTGTTTCAGTGGGAGCAGTTTGTTGGGCACGGCCGTCTGAACAGGCTGTCGGCATTTCGGTGACTCACACCAGCTCGATGTTCGATGCTGAAATCGTACTCTTGAAGTCGTCCAATCTATCTAGCGATCTGGCCCTTAGGATTCTTGAACTGCATCACCCACTTGAGTGCTGCATGATCAGTTCGGATTAAAAATTCCCTACCACAGAAATACTGGTAAAAGTGTTCCACGAACTTCACTACCGCCAAAAGTTCCCTTCTTGTGACGCAGTTTCGTTCTGGTGTGGAGAGGACTTTACTGAAATATCCCAGCACTCTTTCTTGCCCTCCTTGGATCTGTGAGATGACTCTACCAATTCCTACGTTGCTTGCGTCAGTGTCAAGAATAGAGTCTCCCTCTGGTAATGGATATCCTGATATCGGTCCCGAATTTAAATGTCTTTTCCAGGTTTCAAAAGCCGTTTGACAGTCTTCGCCCCATTGGAAAGCTCTTGATTCTTCTGTAAGTCGAGTTAGAGGCTTGGCAATGTCTCTAAACTTCCTGATAAATCTTCTTTAATACGTGCAAAGTCCAGGAAAACTCCTAATTTGATGTTTGTCGGTTGGTTGCGGCCATTGCTGAATAGAAGCAATTTTCTCTGGATCCACCGCCACTCCTTCATTGCTCACTATATGGCCTAGATAGTTGACTCGATTTTGGAACAGCTGACATTTCTTCGGGTTTAACATGAGCTGAGCAGCTTGGAGTCGTTTAAATACATCTTCCAAATTCTCCAAGTGTTCGTCAAATGTGTTCCCCAGTACTACGATGTCGTACAAATAGACCAGGCATGTCTTCCAAGACAGCCCTCTCAAGACATTTTCCATGAGTCTTTCAAATGTCGCAGACGCATTACAGAGCCCGAATGACGTGACGTTGAATTGCCATAACCCAGATCCGGTGGTAAAAGCAGTCTTCTCTTTGTCTTCTGGGTCCATTTCCACTTGCCAATAACCAGACTTCAGATCCAAGGTGAAAAACAGTTTGCTGCCGGCCAAAGTGTCTAGCGTATCGTCAATTCGAGGCAGAGGTTAGCTGTCTTTCTTCGTCACGTCGTTAAGCTGGCGATAATCCACGCAGAATCTCGTAGTTCCATCCTTTTTCTTGACGCGAACCACTGGAGACACCCATGGACTAGTAGATGGTTCTATTACTTTTTTTTCAGCCATCTCTCGAATTATTCTTTCAGCTTCCTCTCGCCTGTGGCACTCCGCAGTCGCTGTCTCGATGGTAGAAGCTTCTTTTTGGGGTTTATTATCTCTCGTCGTATAATGGTTCTAGTTGCTCCAGTGTCAACCAGCAGAGCATATTTCTTGCCATTTACTTCGCCATCCACATATACACTGTCGTTGCGACATCTGAGAGAAGCTATCAGTATGAGAGGGTCTTTGGAACGATCATGGGTCGGTGCTGCCCCCTCGTAGCCAACCCGTTCTAGTTTTCCTGTGACTGAGGTTCTTGGTTTGCAGGAGTCCTGGGGCGCTTACATGAACTGCGTACATACTCTAGCTCGCCACAATTCCAGCATCTGATCTTTCTTGGCTTCTTGTCCATGATACTTTTTATTAAACTGATGAACTGGTCAAATCTATCTTCGTCACCTTCTTCTTGAATGGTCCTAATTTTGTTATACCCAGAAACCTTTGTTGCTGCTTCATATTCAAGAGCAGCTGTCAATGCGTCGACTAATGTTTTCGGATGGGCTAAACGAAGCGTCCTCTGCATATCGGGGTCACGTAAGCCATCAATGTAGGCCTTGATGGAAGTAAAAGCAAAACATTTATTGTTGAATATTTCCAAAATTCAATATTATTTATTTTTCTAATATTTGATATCGGTAAAATTGAAAATTCTATAAAACTCTTGTTTTTTTTTAAATGATGATTTATAAACTCAAATAATTTAATTTCACTATTAGAACTTTATAAAAAAGTATTGACATACAATCAGACTATAATTGATTCAAAAGTTTTAAAAAATAACACAGTTTTTTCCATGGTTTTGAGTTTTCACTTTTCCCGGTAGTCTTTATAACTGCCTATTTTAATTTTTTATCCACTTATCTTCGTCCATTCTTGCGACGTGTCTATCCCATCTCCACTCAGCTTTAGTTAAGGTTATTATAATGTCTTTATTTTTGTTTGGTCTCTGATCCATTTATTTGTCTTTCTATCTCTTATACTAATGTCCATTATTGCTCTTTACGTTCTACATGGGGTAACTAGAAATTTGTGGATCATGCTTTGCGTACCTATATGCTCGTGTTTCAGTCTCATAATATGGGAGCACTAAGACAATGCGCTGCTCCATGACTCTTGTCTTATCCTTAGTGTAAATTGTCTATTTGTGTTTCGTAGGATGTCACTTAATGGATCTAATGCTACCATTGTCAATTCTTATCGTTTGGCCTAGGTAGTTATACTCAGTTTCTATTACTATTTCGTTGAGAGTGATATTTTCCTGTAGTCCCTCGTACATTTTCTGTACGAATTGTACTACTAATATTATTCTAACGAAATCTTTATTATAGTTAAATATTTCCACGCAATAATATCGCTATAGGTACATTGAAGACTTAATATTTTCGACAATAAAACAACTCTCTTATAGATTAAAAATCTCACGGTACTATAACTTTACATTGCAGTTAATTACTTGACAACTTTTCATCACCTTTCCAGTGCTTCGTAGTAGCCCAATCTCTTAATGGTTAGGGCTCTACTGAATATTTTTATCGACATAAGTAGTTGTGCGTGAAAGTCAAACATTTCTTATCAATGTTTAACTACCGTGTACAAAGTTGTATGAGGTTTCTAGCCATTTGCGGATGAACTCGTGTTCTGTGTAGTAGTAGTCTACCGTAATATCTTGTGCATGTAAGCTTTTGCCTTTGTGTGCTTCTTAAATGTATGATGTCGACTTCCATTATCCTTTAATGTCCTTATTTCTCCAATTACCCTAGTGTATATCAGCTACGTAGGTAATACTGTTACTTGAGTCAAAGTAATTTTAATGCTAATTTCGACAAAGTGGAGCGCAGCTACACTGAAATAAAAATAAAGATGAAATATGTTTTCCCAATAAGATGGAGTGAAATGTTGGATTTGACTTTTATTTGCAAGAAGAATGAATCGTGAGTGATACTTAATACAAAAAACCTTATTGTTACGCAGGAAGGGAAACAAACTTAATAATATAATATAACAAACTTTTAAGGAGTCGAAATTTGGTGAGAAGACGCTAATATCATTATACGAGTATAAGAGGAAATATTGGGGGAACTTAAACAAAAAACGTAGATTTGGGAGATATGCAAATGGCTATAGAGATGATTTGTAAATTCATAAAGTGTGTACACGAGTAGTTGGTCAAATTTGAGCTGTTAGCCCAGGAAACGAAGGATTCCACCCATGTTTTCATTTGGATAGAACCGATTTACGTGACAATTTGGAATTAAATGCTTTACACTCTCAAAGATCCGAAACATGTGCTCAATGTGTTGGAATCTCCCTTTCAATAAAATGTTGACAATAAATGTAGAATTCGTTATTAAAAATGCACATTGTTCATGAAAAAATCTTTTTTTTTTCTCGAATATCTCAGTCAATTGATATGTTAAAAGTCACAAGGAAAACGAAGATAATGAAAATAAGAGGTGATCAACTATCATTGTTTATTCATAATCTTTTTTTATGATGACAACAAAACTTGAAGAAGTTAAAGTGAAATAATTTGATGAGTCAACTTGGTTTGAAGTTATCAGCATGGAAATCAACTGAGTTTGACAAAAAGGTGCTTCCGCTAGAATTGTGTTAAAAAAATGATTGACTTTAAATATTAAAACTAACTTTTGTTTCAAATCTGGATTGATAGGACTAGCTGTACTGGCTCTGGTGAGCTGAAAATCAATACAGTTCATCCATGAGATGGCCTGAATAATATCCAATCATAAAATTGGCCACATGTATACAATCCGGAGGCTGTATCGTGCTAACTAACTGAAATTTCTCAAAAAATTACCAATAATGGATATATCTGGATTTTAGTACCAGTTGCAATGGCTCAGGTAAGCTGAAAATCAATATAGTTCATCTGTGAGACGCCCTGAACAACATCCAATCATAAAATTGGCCACTTGTATACACTGCGGAGGCTGTATCGTGCTAACTAGACATATTACAAAAAGTGGCCGACGACAACACCGACGACGACATACACAAAAGATTTTTTCTCTAAAAACAGGTTTTCGTGTTTTTCTCGCTGAAGAAGGAAAAAATAACTGAAACAAATTTTTGGAGTGAACCAATTCTTTTCTCGCATCTGAGGTAGGTTTGGGGAAAAGCTATATACAATTCTACAGTGGTTATAGCTTAGAGTAATAATATACAATAGACAGGGCTATTCATCCATAAACACGTTCATTTTTGCGGCCAACAATACTAAACGCCAGTAGTGAAATAATGATGAATTACATAAAGTGGGGATGGTATTGTAGAAACATGGCCTCGGCAATTTCGTCTATTTTTCTGACAAACTTGGCACCGACGCACCATGATAATCCAAAAACATTAAACTAATTAACTTAAAATTTATTTTGTCACTAAAAGTCTTGAAAAACACATCAAAACGAAAAAACTAAATGATTAGTGTCTAGTTGTAATGGCACTCGTATCAACAAACCACGTTTGACATTAGGAGTTACCAAGATAGCCAAAGCGCATGCGCTCTGAATAACGGACGGTTAACTCTGTTACCGGAATACGATAGATAATTCACACTTTACCGGGACTGAATATCGGCTCGATATGTTTGTTTTTCTTGATCTCTATTGATAAAGATCCGTGTTTTCCGTAGTTAGCGGGGACAGCTAACCGGTACTTAGTCAAGGGTAACACGTGGTATTCTGTAACTTGCCGACATAAATAATATTTGAATAAATGTGGCTGGCTTCATTTGTGTTCAATTGGTAGGCTGGTTAATTGTGTAATTTTATCGACAAAAATAATAAATATGGAAAAAGAAAAGAAAAATAGACTGATATACAACATACATGGTGACCTGTGCTTATTGAGGATGTAAAATTATATGATCTTTGATGCGGTTGTGGTAGATTGGCAGTTTTGTTGATGCTTGTGCAATTAAAATTACAAGTGACATCTACACATAAAGTTTAACAGTTTACTTTACGCTGAAAGTATTGGCTTCACTGCGACAACTCAATAAAGTCATCACCGTTAAGTGGCATACCGTAAATATTTACGGGATTGTTAACGTACCGGTTATTTTAAAGTGATGAGTGCGGGAACTCCTTATTATTTAGTACAATACTACAGCCTCTTCGAAATTATCGTCTAGCACACTCTGATGATATTTGCATCTCTATTTATATAGTAATTAAACAAGGAAAAAACTACTAAAGAGGTTACCTTTGACACATGAAATAGGTACTGAAATTTTAAGCAATGTTGCCACTCTTAGTTATAATCATAAAGGTATCTAAGTTTATAACAAATACTTGTTCAAAATTTATATAAGGATATGCCTTTATTAAATAAAATTCAAGTTTTATCAATTAATTTTAAAAGCAGCGACTCTAATGCATGAGTTTGTATGGCTTCTTTTTATTTGCATAACTTTTTAACAAATTTTTTGTTAAACTCCTAATTTCATTTTTCCAGGAACTAAAGAGATTTTGTAAATATGGCAATGCACTAGCAGTGTCCGCAAGTGAGCTTAGAATGTGACTCGATGTTTGGGGCAAGAAAAAATCAAAACAAACATATCAATTTTATTTGTTAAACTGATGGTTATACTTGTTCTTATTAATATTTATTCTATTCATGATTCCTCAACAGGATTATCCAATATTTTGTCATAAGAGGGATTTAAGAGTTGGAAATAAATAAAAATAAACGGTTTTAAGGATTTAAACTAACTTTTCCGAATCTGTGAGACGCCCTGATCAATATTCTGCTATAACATACTCACTAGTATACACTTCGGGGGATGTATCGTTCTAACAAACCGAAACTTCTCCCAAACTAACCAAAAATGTAGTATATCTGGATTTATAGGACCCGCTGTACTTGCTCTGGTGAGCTGAAAATTGATAGGGTTCATCTGTGAGACGCCATGTAATATATCCAATTATAAAATTGGTCACTTGTCCGGAGGCTGTATCGTGCTAACAATACCGAATTTCTCCAAAAAATACCAAAAATGTGGCACTTCAGGTACCATAGTACTCGTTGTACTTGCTGTGGTGAGCTAAAAATAAATAAGATGCAGCTATAATATGCCCTGAACAATATTCAATCAAAAAATTGGTCACTTGTATACAGTCTGAAGGCTGTATCGTACTAACAAACTGGACCTTCTTAAAAAATGAATTTGGTACATGAAGTACCATAGAGGTCGTTGTACTGGCTTAAGTGAGCTAAATATCAATAGAGAGCATCTTTAAGACGCCCTGAATAATAACCAATCATAAAATTGGTCACTTGTATATACTCCGGAGGCTGTATCGTGCTAACAAACTGAAATTTCTCCAAAAATGACAAAAATGTCGTAGTTAAAGTACTATAGCACCTGTTGTATGGACTCTGGTGAGCTGAAAATCAATAGGGTTCATCTGTGATATATCCTGAACAATATAGTCGCACTTCGGAGGCTACATCGTGCTAACAAGACATGTAACGAAAAGTGACCGGCGACAACGACAACGACGACATACACACAGGATTTTTTTCTTTTAAAAACCGTTTTCTCGTGTTGTTCTTGAAGAAAAACGTTAAAATAACTAAAAAAAATTCCAAAATACCAATTTTTTTGGGGGTAAACCAATACTTTTCTCGTATAATAGATAAGTTGAAGATAACTGCATTTCACAGAAGGACTTTTCTCTTTCAACAAATTGGTTAGAAGATTTTCAGTCGTTAGCTTTGATTTCCTTTGCAAACGAATATATTGCGTTCTTTGAGATTAAATCTTTTTTCTCGATGAACCTAACTTAACTCTTAAAATACCAGACCTATCTGCAAATTCTATTATGTAATTTGGCACTGCCCACTGGGGCAGTTCCAACAACCGAGTTGGGATTTGGCAACTTGGACTGTAATTAACCGATTGTACAAGTTGGTCAACATCGATGTCATCATGACGGGGCCTCTTTCTAGAATAGGTTTTCATGTGCGCTTCTAAAATATAAAATATTAGATTAATGGTTTTTATTGGATTTCTAAAAAAGATGTAGTTAGAAAAATTAAAAACGCAATTTAACAATGACCCTATTATTTGTTGTCCTATTGCTATGTGGCAAAAAGTAAAAAACCTCGTTTCTAGAGTTATCCTCATAAATATTCGTTAAAAATTTCAGAGCAGTTTTTTAACAAAAAAAAATACATTAAAAATGCCTTACATCTGCATGTTATTGGACGGAACTGCGAAGTATCCTCTTGCGTTTGAGAAGTACCAGAATGTTTATTGTAACTAAAAGTAACAAAAAAATTTAAATTTTTAATTACCTATATATTTATACAATTTTATAAGAATAAAAAATTGAGTTAAGCAACTCACACGTAACGTATTAAAATAATGCTTGTCCTGTATGATACAATGAAAAATGGTACACTTATATTAAAACAGACGAATCAGAATTGATTTATCATTATTTACATAATTTTCATTTTATTTAAATCAGAATTAGCAAATAAAAATAAACGGTTTTGAAGATTAAAACTAACTTTTCCGTATCTGTGAGATGCCCTAAAAAATATTCTATCATAAAATTGTCACTTGTATACACTTCGGGGGATGAATCGTGCTAACAAACCGAAATTTCTCCAAAAATAACTAAAAATGTAGTATATCTGGATTTATAGGGCCCGCTGTACTCACTCTAGTATGCTGAAAATCTATAGAGTACATATGTAAGACACTTTGAAAAATATGCAATCATAAAATTGGTCTGATGTATACACTCCGGAGGCTGTATCGTGCTAACAATCCGAAATTTCTCCAAAAATGTCACACTTCAGGTACATTAGCACCCGTTGTACTAGCTCTGGTGAGCTAAAAATCAATAAGTTTCATATATTAGAGGCCTCAAACAATATTCAATCATCAAATTTGTCACTTTTATAGACCCTGGAGGATATATCGTGCTAACAAACTGAAAATACTCCAAAAATGACAAAAATTTCGTAATTCAAGTATCATAGCACACATTATACTGGCTTTAGTGTTCTAAATATCAATAGGATTCATCTTTAATACGCCCTGAATAATATCCAATCATAAAATTGGTCACTCGTATATACTCCGGAGGCTGTATCGTGCTAACAAACTGAAATTTCTCCAAAAATGACAAAAATGTCGTACTTAAAGTACTATAACACTTGTTGTTCCACATCTGGTGCGCTGAAAATCTATAGGATTCATCTGTGAGATGTCTTGAACAATATTCAATCATAAAATTAGTGACTTGTTACACTCCGGAGGTTGTATCGTGCTAACAAGACGACAACGACAACGACGACGACGACATACACAAAGCATTTTTTTTTAAAAGCGTTTCTTCGTGTTGTTCTTGATGAGAAACGTAAAAATAACTCAGAAAATGTTTTCAAAATTCCACCTTCTTTTGGGGTAAACCTATACTTTTCTCGCATATTAGATAGGTTCGGCGGAAAAGTATTAAATAAAAGTGTTTTTAAATGAAACTCAAGGTCTCTAGTTAATTCCACAATATAATACAAGTTATTGAAAATTCTAAAAAATTGACAATTGTTTCGATAAATCAATATCATCTGACGATGATTATATTGTGGAATTAACTAGAGACCTTGAGTTTCATTTAAAAACACTAATATGAGCATATTCCACGAAGTAAGGGTCGAGACAGTCAATTTCAATAAATAAAATTCCACGTCTTATATTTAGATAAGATTTTTTCTATATAATTTCTATATATTATATTCAGTTAACTATCCAAACGTGGCTTACCTAGAATAAATCGGAATATATTGAATAAAGGTTATAATTCTCTTATTATTTGTTTTAAATAGTTAACGTATTTATTGCCTCCAAAAATAACACCGTATCACTTTGTATAAATTCGTCTATAAATCCTTATGAAGTAACGTAATTAGCCAAGCTATTATTTTTATCAGTGTAATCTTAATGCTGATTTCAAACGCATAGAACAAAACCTTTGGGAGCATAGAACGAAGAGAAATAGTTTGAACTGGGGCAATATAACGCTTCCAGTGATGTTCTTCTGGAATACAAATGCTGAAAGTTTGTGTTTGGTAACTCGTCGAGCGGAGTGATCTCGGTTGCACTGAAAAGGAATTCTTCCACTATCGAAACGTTTGGATTTCACACGCCTTGTCAGAGAAAGTTTGAAGTGAGACTGTTCTCTTTCTCTCTTTCCGTTTCTAAGGACGTAAGTCCTTAATAAATTAACTCGGATATAGCCCGGTGGAATTATATAATTCAATGTGAGTTTCTTACTCTTTTAACATATTTTTCTCACTGAATATAAGTTATTAAAAGGTATACAATTTTGGAAATTGATGTAGGTTAAGAATTAATATGGAGATTTTCAGTTCTTTTGAGATTTCACAATGTACATAGATATAATATATTCAACTGAATGAAAATTTTGATTATGCTCCTCAGATCTAGCTCGAAATACAAAGAATGTTTGATCAACGTTAATCTCATATTAAATTTTTTAATTAGAACTATTTGGGTGTTTTCAAAGGTTTTTTCCAAAACATTTTAGTATTCATTTTTGAACATTGAAACCAACTCAAATTACGTGACATTTTCATTATTTTCATAAAAGTAATATAATATTGTTGAAAATCAAGGCACCTGTCTTGAGCAATATTCATATTTATTTTTCGGCGAGTCTAATAAATGTCTAACAAAAATTTGATATTCGATTGTATACTTAGATTCAGAGGATCTGCAGACTTACGTTGAAATATAAAGGCTAGAAGTTTTTGGTTGCATTCTTAGTACTCACAAATCTGGACTAACAGTGACTAGTGGCCCACACACTATGCAATATGCCGTACGACAAATTGTACAACCCAAGTAGTTTCAGCAGTCCAAACTATAATTGCATAGTGTATGGGATTGTCGTTTAACAACTCGAACGACACGGTTGGGTAGTATGGAAGTTTAGCTGGTTAAAAATGTGTTCAACTTCGTTTGATGTACGACAGATTGCATAGTGTGTGAGCATATCTTGAATTGTGGCAATACGTCTCTATCCAGTCTCAGGTAGTTTTAATAATCTGTAGCTTCACTCATACATAATTCTTGTAGCAAATTCATATGCGTGTGTATAATTCGCTGTAATAACAAAGTTTTGCAACATTTTCTTTTTTTATTCACTTTCCCGTTATCATTCAACATAATGACCACTGTTACCGCTATAATTTTTTTCGAAATAATCGTTACTGCCATGACACAAACTGTATACGAATAGTATAGTATCGTCGACGCAAGAGATATAGTGTGAACTTTAAGGTTTCTGCTTATCGTTTGAGTTAAATACCGTCATAGTCCAGTCAATATTATAATTTTAAATGCTTATTTGACGATATATTTATTTAATATTATAATTTCAACTGAGAATCGTTAAAATGTATTGAATAATTTCATAATTATTTAAATACATTTACTGTCTAACGTTTGTTTGTTACCCGCAATTATGGAGCGCCATCCTACTTTTTAAGATACTTGGCGTTAATGTATAAAACAAACTACAGTCCTTTGAACAATGTTAACCTATTTATATTCAAAAAAATATTAAACATAACACCAGACAATTAACATTACCTTATATCTCGTTTTATTAAGAAAAATTAGGAATATAATTTTCAAATAACTTATTATTTTTCCCATCTCTTTAATGAGCTATAAGTATATTTTGAGATAGCAATTTTTTCGAAGATAACAGGTGTTCAATGAATAATAATTAGTACTTTGGAGATTCTTATACAAAACAACTGAGATGGTTAGCAAATAGGATCAGAAAGTGGATCAGATGAAGTGAGAGAAGAAAGAAGACATGGAATGGGTGATTTCCAAGTACAATATCTGGAACAAGGCACACATAATCAGGATAATGATGGAGAGACAGAGGGAAGCAACAGAGCTGAACCAATACTTGAAAAAACAATGAGAAGTAGAGAAGAGGTGGTAGAACAGAATCAATGAGAAGGAGCTGGAAATAGAGGTGAACAAAATGTAATGATGGAAATGTTACTAAATATAAGCAAAGAAATGAAAGAAGTAAAAACAAGTAATCAAAGAATGGAAGAGAAAATAAAAGAGGAAATATAGTAATCAAAGAATGGAAACAAATAATCAAATAATGAGAGAAGAAATAAAAATAAGTAGTTAAAGATTGGAAGAGAAGATAGGAGATGTAAGAAACCAACTGGAGGGGTCTAAAAGATACACAGAAGAAAGAATCCTTGAAACAAAATACGAAAGTAGAAATGAAATGTTAGGAAGATTAATGGAAATGGAAGAAATACAATCGACAGAAATAGAAAGCTTGAAGAAAAATGAAAGTGAAATTTGAAATATGAGAGGATACTAATAAAATAAATGGGAATAGCGAAAGAATATCGAAATTAGACAGAGAAATTATGAAGACAAATGAAAATACAGAGCATAGAAGAAGATATTACTGAAGAAATACGTATGAATTTTAAGATAGTGGAAGAAGAAAATAACAAAACAAAGATGGAGTTAACAATGGAAATGAAAAATATTCAAGGCAAAATAGAGCAAATTGAGAGAAAAGGAGTGAATACGGAATATATTGAGGGAATAAAAACAATTTATGGGTCAACAAACCAAGAGTTTGATGAAAACATTAAGAAATTGCACACAAAGATATTCATCAGAATTTTGAAGAATAGAAAAAGTGAAATGAAGTGATAAGGGATCATTTGGAAAAACATGCGTTAATTTGGTTTGATGCAAGGAAAAAAGATATAATAGAATTTTTACAATAATTTTTGGGGGGAAAACGCACAATGACCACAATTATATTTTGTGTAAATAGAAGCCATAGTTTAAATAATTATGCAATCCATTTACTATTTGGTTTGCGATGACGCAATATTTGGAACCACTAATTCCTGACGAGGAAATTGTTATGTTCATAGCAAGATATTCCAAACCAGAGTTAGCTGAAACCCTTGCTGTACAGAACATAAGAAAATTGGATCAATTATCTATGTATCTACAAATGGTAGAAATAAATTTAACTAGACACTTCTCAACAAAATAGGAGAATAAACAGTAGAAATAATGATAAAAATAGTAAATATAATAATAACAACAATAATAATAATTTTAATAACAGAAATAACAACTTTAATAATAATAATAGAAATAGAAACAATATTGACTCATACAGACAAAACAGTTATAATGACAGAAACAACAGACAATATAGATGATATGAAAGAAGAAACTCAGAAGGAGATGGTGAGAGAAGAAGTGGAGATAACGAAACAAGAAGAGTTAATTTTTTCCAAGAATATACAAGAACATCATCTTCATATTGAAACCATTATGAAAGATCTTGATACTGCAGGCCTAAAATTAAATAAAGGAAAATGTGAGTTTTATAAAATGGAAATAATATATTTGGGATATAAAATTAACCAAAATATCATACAATTAGATCCCCAAAGGATAAAAATAATACAAGAATATGCCAGACCTAACAATTAGAAGACTTTAAGAGGATTCTTGGAAATGTTTAATTACCATAAGAGGAGTTCCTGTTTCAAGCAATAAAGAAATACCGGTACTAGAACTACTATTAGTTTTCAGCTCACCAGAGCCAGTATAACGGGTTGTTTTAAATTAAACTTACTGTTTCTAGCTAATTCCACAATATATTGAAAACATGTTAAAAATTCAAAAAAACTGACAATTGTTTCGATATTAAATATCATCGTCAGACTGACAGAAGTTACATTTCAGTATAACGGGTCTTATAAATCCAGATATATTACATTCTTGGTAATTTTTGGAGAAATTTCGGTTTGTTAGCACTATACAACCTCAGGAGTGTATAAATGCGGAAAAGTTAGTTTTAATCTTTAAAACCACTTATTTTCAATTAAAATATTTCTAACTGTCTGTGGATATGGTGTACACACTAGATGTAAATTGAGTGAATGAAACGACGATTACTCAGTGTGTATTTGTTTATTAATTTCCAGCTAAGCGCTTTCGGCTATTAAGCCATTATCAAAGCTGTCGTCATTTAAAAAGTAGGTGTCAAAACCATCAAGTTGATTAAGAACAATGTCCAAAGTTGAATCATTGTTATGATTAAGTCATTGGAATAAAAACATTAAAATAACCCTATTGGAAGGGTGTAAAATTATAATTTACATTTACATTTAAAAAGTAGGTGTCAAAACCATCAAGTTGATTAAGAACAATGTCCAAAGTTGAATCATTGTTATGATTAAGTCATTGGAATAAAAACATTAAAATAACCCTATTGGAAGGGTGTAAAATTATAATTTACATCATGTAAATTATAATTTTACACCCTTCCAATAGGGTTATTTTAATGTTTTTATTCCAATGACTTAATCATAACAATGATTCAACTTTGAACATTGTTCTTAATCAACTTGATGGTTTTGACACCTACTTTTTAAATGACGACAGCTTTGATAATGGCTTAATAGCCGAAAGCGCTTAGCTGGAAATTAATAAACAAATACACACTGAGTATTCGTCGTTTTCATTCACTCAATTTAAAATATTTCTGACTTTTAATAATTCTATATTGGAATCTTCTCACGTTTTATCTAGTATATCTTCCCAAAACGGCCTTTAATTAAGAGCAGGGTTGATGTTTCTACTTTTAAAAGGAAATAAAGCGAGTTATATTTCGCTGTGAATTTCCGCCTCCGTTTTTTTACGACTATAAGTCACAGAATATTACTATTATATATTCAATCGTTAAGAAATATTCAGTCGTCTCATTTTCCTAAATTACGTCATTTTCTTGCACTATAACACGAAATGACTTGACTTATCTTACGCATACCGCTAAATAAAGCGACCTACTTTCCCATTGAAATGCAAATAGAAGATCCAGATACAAGAATCTGTTAGTTCAAAATTTATTCAGAAACCATGGCATTTACATAAGTATTTCAGAAGTGTGCTAACTGTTGATATTTTGGAATTTAACTCAGCTGATTATTTGACAGAAATTTTAATTTCAGCACTAGTGAGCCGATGATAGATGCCTTTATGACTTTGTCTGAAGTGTTATGTATCTTTTTTTTGTTGTATATTTTGATGGGTCGAAAGAGACACTGAAAATGGAAAACAGCGGCAGACTTGGAAATAATTTTTAGCTCGGCTGGAAAAACAGGAAACGAAAGTCAGAATATCAATTTCGCTTGATGGTAAAAGCATTTTACTGTAATTTTCTGATACTACACGACATTTTCGTCTACCTTGCTTCTATACAGAGTGAGTTTCATGTATTTTGGGAAAATCTTCATGAACTTTTTTCTGTAATGTGGCTAATATCATGGTTACAATTACATATCTTCCTTTTTCCTGTAAATATAATGAAGTTTCATATTTCGAATAAATCACATAATACATTTCTTTGTTTTCAAAATATTTGCTTTTTTTGTCTCTTCTATAGAATGGTGTTGTTGCTTTGCCATAACTTTTTTCGTAGGAAAGGGGGATCTATTCTTTGTATATATCCGTACCATCTTAGTCTCTGTGCTTTTTTGTACTTTTCTTTGTCTTCTCCCTCCATATCGATCCTTATTTGATGGTTCATGAGTACATGGTCTTCGTTTTCTTGTTGTGAGGGTGCGTCAGTATGGTAGAGCATAAAAGGGGTTGGATGGTTAGATACATTTCTTCATTCAACTAACAATAATTATCTACAATTAAAACCTAAAATTCTGTACAATAAATATATATACACAAGATTTATTGGTCCTGGAGGCTGGCAATCCCTCTAGGGTGGTCGTCGGATTATTCTTCTCAGTTGTCCAGTTTCCTCACTGAGACGTCAGGTTCCTATAACAAAAGGGGTGTGTGTGTGTGTGTGTCAGGGTCGAGACCCCGCGTTCAACGCACAGCGTTATCTCGGAGGTCGAGAGTTTGCTTTCGTCTCGGGCTCAACGCGCTCCGGAATTTCGACTAATCGGAAAGGCCTCGGTCCTGCACTCAACACGCTGCAGGGCTTGACCTAGGGTAGTTGGCGTCCGCCCTAAGCTTAACACGCTTTAGGACTTCGTCCGATATACAGGTTCGCTTCGTCTAGCCTCGAGTTCAACGCACATCGAGGGGTCAACGAGAAGCGGGATATTTATGTGTTCATGATTCCTAAGCTCAACACGCTTCGGAATATAATGCAACACTTCGGTTATTTTCAGTTGAAGCTCCCTATCGTTATTCTACGTAAGGTAGAACTGGTCTGGTATATCGCAGAACGTATGCTTTGGTAGTATCGGTCAAGTTATTAGAGGAAAGGCGAAGGTGCTGCCCTCTCGGTGCTGGGTGCCCAGCTCCGTCTAGTTTGGTTTCGTGTAGAGTTCTGTTTTCTAATTATTTATCGGGGTTATTTTATGTTCAGAACGACTGTGTCGTTACATTGTAGTTTTTTTTGGTCTTAGGATTTTTCTCAATATTTTTCTTTCTGTTGTGGTCGCGAGAGCTTCCCATTACTTCCTGAAGCTGTGAAAAATTACTAGAAACTCAGTACTCTGATATCTAAACTGATAGTACACTTTTAATTCTATCATGAAACTTTTCTCAAATTTATATATGATTGCAGTCACTCATGGACTATAACCAAATTTGAAGCACCACCTTTCCTTAGTTTAAAGACGTAAAAAAGGAGGCGACGTTATCAACGAAGTAACCAGTAGTAGACAGTTTGGTGATCAAGCCTTACACAAACAATAATACTCAAAATCAGTGTATAGATTGTATTTCAATTTCATAAGTAAGTGAATATGTAAATATAAATGTAAGTATAAAAATCAAAATGGGACAAGACCAATTGGACAGGCTTATTTCAAATAACATTTATGCATCAAATCAAAAACAAAAAAATGCTATTTTTTTTGGTAAATCTGCGTATTTTTCTAAATAAATGTTTTCATGAACGTTTTTGCGTCAGATCAAAAATAATAGAAATGCGATTTTCATCCAACTTTGACAGGCCGCCATTTTGCTTCTACTGGGCCGACTTAGTCCGTTAACGAACTCGTCCAAGATTTTGGCCCAACGGATTTTTGTAGCGAGTTTGGTTTCGATACGTCAAAAATGCGCCCTCTATCGTGCTTACAAATTCCGTTATAACACATAATGCTGTTGTTTTGGCATCAGAGAACACCAAAACGAAGAACTGCATTGTAATTTTTCCATACTCGCATCATGCTACTCTTCACAATAGCCTTATTTCATTCTAAAATAAGCCTAACGATATAGGACTGATTACATACAAATAAATTGATCATAGTTCTGGTTGCATTTTCTCGACTTCCATCAATCTTCCTATAATTTCGTTTGTAACGTCGTGTTTCGTTTCACTTAAACGATTCTGCGTCTATATTTCAGATTCTTGATCTGTCTATTTACATCTTCTAATTTTTTCTCCATTTCAATTATCATATTTTGTTCCTGTATCTTTATTTTGTTCTGTACACTTTCTTTGACATTTTTCTCCAACATCTTCATATAGTTTTGTCTCATTTCTTCCATTTCTATTAAATCTCTGTTGTTAACTATTTTCTTCTCCATTACCTTCATATTTTCTCTTTTTTCATATCTTATTTGATAGTCTTCTGCATTTCTATTGACATTTTTGATATTGCATCTTCTTTATTCGCTGTTTCCTTTTGTTTTGAGTTTGTGTTTTTTTCAGAATCATTGTTATTCCTTTCAATTTAGACTTCTTCACCTTGTCCTATTTACATTACCTCTTTATCTTCCTCTTTCCCTTTTTCTATTTTCTTCCCATCTCCTAGATTCATTTGATCCATTTTGTTAAAAAAATTTTATTATTTATTTTCATTATGTCAATTATTTTTATGCAAAAAGCTCTTAATATATTTAGTATTATTAAAAATTAATTCTCTGGCTGTTCAGTGAATTTTTTTTTATTATTAACCGAATTTTAATTATTCTTTGAAGTAAGTTCATCATCAGTTCTTAAATCTGTTCTCCAAAGTAATATGAAAAAAGCAATTCCGGCAACTTTTGTTAAAGTCAAATCGGAAACTTTCTTCGTGCTTAAATTATTTATAAAACCATTATTCAATGAATAAAAGAACATTACAAACATTGCATTAATAATGCCATACGAAAAGAATCGGGGTTTATTTAAAAAATGTGTCTTTATAGAAAGGGGTATTTGCCTTTTGTATTATATCATTTATTTTTCATTTTGTAAGGGTTTTCAATAAAACAAATGAACAGGAGTAGTAGAAATACCTTTTTGTCTGAGTGAACTGATATGAATTTTAATATCCTGAAAGGGTGCTTTTAAATTATTAAAGAAATGTATAGGCGTCAAAAACAAACATCTAAAAGTTCAAAGTGTTAATGACATGAAATATCTGCGTACTATAGTCCTTAGGTCTCTTTCTCATAAAAAATTTACTGTTATGAGCCAAAAAGGAAGGAAATAGGACAATGTGTTGGAGAATAGGAGTTTATGTGACGATGTTTCTTAGTTGGAAGTTCTTTATTGCTTTGATACAAAACTATGTTACGGTTAATCATCAAACCAATTGAATTTTTTAGTTACAGATCGATTGATATGAATTTTATCTTACAAAATGTAGTTTTGGTATCTGAATGAGAATATGCTCTGTAACGCGATGGATATTTGTGTATATAAATATTTTGTTCAGTACGCGATTTCTTTATTTCTATTTTCCGGAAAATCGACTTCATTTCGTAATGTACACTGGGAAATTTACAAAAATTCCAGAAGAGACCTTCTATTTGACGGGGAGTGACTGTTTTGGTGATCGTTCTTTATAATATAAATGGCATGTCAGAAGGTGGCTTTTTGTTACTTGACATACAGATTTTTCATCTGAGTTTGTTCTCTGCATATGTTTGTGTGGATTTGGTCGTAATCATTCCCAGTTTCTAAATTAATAATATGATTTTATTTCTGAGTAATGTTCAACTTGCTGTTCCCTGCTCCCTCCTTACAAATTCATCTCAACTTTTGAATATCTCTAACAAATTTCAATTTTATCTTTCCAATTTAATATCTTGAAAATCTTATACTTATTATTTTGCGTCTCTTTTGACTCTAACTATGTTTCAATTGCTGCTCCCGGCTCCTACCTTACGAATACTTTTTCACTTCTCAAATATTGATCTATCCAATTAATTTTAACTTCTCTCTCCAATTTAATATATTCAACTTTTGCTTCTTGTGTTATTACCACCTTCCAATATTTTTTTATTGATTTCATTCCTTATAAAATGTTTTAAATTTCTAAATTAATCTTTCTTGACTTTTTGAAATTATCTGTCATCCATCTAATATTTATTTTCCCCTCATCATAAATTTTTTCATCTCTTAGCAACTTTAGATCAACGATCCCCAAAAGAATTCTTTGAAATTAATGTCATAGAGCATCTGCCAATAAAATTGTTTCAAAATATCTATAGATCAACTATCTCCCAATATAATTATTTTGAAATGTCCATAATAATTCCCCAAAATTATTTTATTTTGAAATTTGAACATAATTATTTTCAAATACAAACAAATTTTCGATAATCTTATTTAAACCATTATTCTACATATTTACATTGGCATGCCGGACTGCATATACGTATACTGCAGACGCACAAGGGACGGGTAAACAATTCGTTTATGTTCGGCTACGATCGGTGTAGTTAGTAATCACGGCAGGCTTTTCAAGATTTATCCGACCAATAATAATAGCAGTAAAGTGAAGACGTAGATTGTCCTTATACGTCTGCAGTTTACTAAGGGCGAACAATTCGTATATGTTCGGCTACAATCGGTGTAGTAATCACGGCAGGCGCGTAAACTGGCGACGTAATTGGATCTGGTTCGATCTTACACGTCTGCAATTTACATTAGGTATTTAGTGTTAGAAAAGTGATATAAACAATGGAGAATATAGTGCCAGAGGGTTATGAAGATAATTATATAAATCAAAGCAGTTTTAGAACCAAACTACAATCTAAAAAAGAAGTAGAGGTTAGTATAACGATACTATTTTAATTGAAGAAATTAATGATAACGGTAAACAGATATGGGGCGGTTGACAAGGCGTTTCGTTTATACACAGGCCACCCATTTTAAATTGTGGGTCGGTATTTAATTAGTTTAAATTTTAATCGCCTTGAAGGTTTTTAGCCGTCCATACTAAACAAAAGTTTTTTTCAATTTCACTAAAAATGAGTTATTTGTGTCCACGCTTTTTTATCAAGCATTTTAGGTAAATTCTATTATTTTTTACTTTTTAGCACAATAAAAGCGTGTTTTTTAGTTTTTTAAACTATAATTTATTACTTACTAATACTTAATATTTACTTACAAGTGAAAAGCGACAATGTTCATCACTACTTAGAAAACATGCAGTGACTCTCCTTAGATTGATATTGATGTTTTTTACAGATGAGTTCACGATTTAGAAGAAAAAACTAAGGTTACTTACAGAATAACCAAAACATTTCCAGTAGGTTCTGTAAGGCCAGTCAATATCTTTAAAATAATTTTAACACTAGAACGGAAGAGACGCAATTATGCCGAAGCCGAAATACAAACTGTCCACACCAATTGTAGGTTAAAATTGAACGGAAGCTTGTCAAATCAAAGTCGCCAGACCATAGTAATCTTGTTGGTAACTGGCCCTGTGTAATAGAATTCAAAAATAATCATGACTATACCATTCTATCAGCAGCTGCACTTCGCTATAGGCCAATAGGAGACACAGCCAAAAAAAGGATTTTTGAATTATTCCAACATGGTCATAATGCTTCTACTGCATATCACACAATATGGCGATGAGTATTACAATTATGTTCAAGATAGACGCTTTTTTCCAACCAAGAATGACGTACAAAACCTATGGAAAGCTAACTCTAAAACATCGTACGGAGAAGGATCAGGAAAAAATATGCTGATTTATCTAGAAAAATATTTAGCTGAACAAAAAAAAAGTCAGGGGTTATTATATAAAATTTCCTCCGTAAAGAAAATTATTCAGTTGCAATATGTACACCTATCATGCAACGCGTAGCGCGATCATTACCTAAGGCAAATGAAATTCTTTTCGTGGATTCTTCAGGAAACTGCGACGTAGATAACCATAAAGTATACTTTTTTGTGATACAGTCTCCTGCTGGCGCATTGCCTGTTGGGTGCATTCTGACAAATAGTCAAGACTGTTTTCGGACGCTGTTCAATCGTTGTATGATATTTTTCCTGTAAAAATTACACCTTTAGTAATTCTCAATGATGATGATCTCGGTGAAAGAAAATCACTTCAGACGGTTTGGCATAATGCAAGTATGTTATTATGTACTTTCCATGTTTTAATATCCTGTTGGAAATGGATTACAATGGCAAACAATGAAATTTTGAAAGAACATGCTCAACTTCATTATAGATTATTCAAAACATTTTAATGTCAAGAAACATTGAAGATACTGAAACAGTTATAATGACTTTCTACGAAAAATGTTTGTATGAGAATTTTGCTCATTATGTAGAACATATGCTTGATCGGATTGAGAAATGATGTTTACTGTAGAGAAATGATCTCATGGTACGAGGATCTGATACAAACAATTATACGGAGGCTATGTTTCGTCTTTTAAAAGATATATCATTGGAAAGAACAGAGGCATTCAATTTAACGCAACTGACAGATTTTATAATCACTAGTTTTGAGTCTTACTTTACACAGCGTATTATGGACCTTATCTTTAACCGAGTTTCTAAAGCTGTTGCAAATAAGTATTTTCTAGACCAAAGGGTCAATCACGTTTATAATAGAATCAGTCTTGGAAACATGGATTTTAGGGTTAACAGTTCGAGAAATCCAGAAATTTTGTACGAGTAGATATGTCTGTTTTCGAATGTTCATGCCTAATTGGCTATAATGGCTATTATTGCAAGCACCAAGGGGCTGTTGTCAAAAAATATAATATATTTACAGCAACTAACACTTTCATCCAAACATATCCTTTATGAAATCGCTTTGCAAAAAATTGCAAATTCATCTACTTTTGATACACTGAAAATCAATGACGTTACAGCAAATAATTTAAACCAGGGCATGTCTTCTACTAAAAACTGCTGCTGGTCAAAACCAGCAAGATCAAGAGACGATTGATAATGATGATGCCATGAAATTTGATGAAAAGGAAAATATTGATATAGAAGCAATGGAAACTAGATGGACGGAGCATTCTAATTTAATTATGTCAAAGCTTGAAAGCGATACTGAATCTTTTGGACCCGTTATAATGAAATATTTGGACAACTGTACCAAGTATGCCCAATAAAATTAATCTTTGATATCAGGCTTGCATTGTGCTTTTACATATACAGGAATTCCGTCTACAAAAAGAGGCAGGTAGTATTAAGAAAAGGAAAAAAATTCTGTACAACCGACTTCAATATCGAGACGTAAGGTTACATTGACAGGTAGAAGAGCATCGTTAGCTGGACGAAAACCTGGAGAATCTAACAGGAAACAGCAAAAAAGAGCACCACACAAATTGCAACTGTGTGTAGAGAGTAACATTGGTCTAGGTGACAATAAATTTAGGAAATAGTGATTTTTTGCGGTTGTTAATTTGTCATTATGTTAATTTAATTATAATAGCAATTAACAAAGCTGGTTTTATACTGCGCCTTATTTACATTCTATTAATTGGCATATAAACTACGTCTGATGCTTGACCAACCTTAGTAAACTGCAGACGTATAAGGACAATCTACGTCTTCACTTTACTGCTATTAATATCGGTCGGATAAATCTTGAAAAGCCTGCCGTAATTACTACACCGATCGTAGCCGAACATATACTAATTGTTTGCCCATCCCTTGTGCATCTGTAGTATACGTATATGCTGCCGGACTAGTGAGAAAGGTACTGAGCATCCGATTGCCAAACCTAATTGTAAAATTATCACATTCCTACCTCACAGACCGATCGATCAGGGTCAAAGTTGGTTACAACCTATCCGATTCATTTACACCCCAGACTGGTGTGCCGCAAGGCTCGATACTCGCTCCACTATTATACATAATTTATACGTATGATACACCAATACCACGGCATCCCCAGGATAATATCCAACTATATGTGGATGACACCGCACTAATCATTTCCGCCACTAACATTCGCTCTCTCAATATTCGATCCCAAAGTCTACTGACTCAATTTTCAAATTGGTGCAGGAGATGGCGGGTGACTCTCAACATCCAAAAAATCCAAGCCATCGTGTTCAAACACCCTTCCACTCAGAGCGAGCGACTTCTTCCTACGAACTTTCGCCTCGTGCTTTGGGGAGAACAACTCGAAATCCGTAGGGAAGCCGTTTATTTGGGAGTGAGATTTACTGACACTCTCAACTCGATGGCCGACCTAAGAGACACGCTAAATAAAGTCGGTACAACCAAGAAGAGATGTGAAACATGGGAGCAAAGGTGTTGAATGAAACATGAGAAAATATAACAGAATTCAGCAGGATAGTCAAACACAACATTTGTGTCAGTAATATTAGAAGATCTCGAATATTCCAGACAACAACCAACATAGACACGGAGGTGCATATAACACTCCCGTCTGAAACTTCCGACCCAGATTAATGAAATAATAACAAGATGTACGAATAGTGCGTGACATATGAACAATAAGCAATGAATAGATTAGTGGGTATTGCACGCAAATAGAAGAAGGGGCTACTGAAAAGAGTGGTAACCGCAGATATGCATGTTTCTGGCTCATTAGCCGTCATCGGTACGGTACAACCAAGAAAAGATGTGAAACATGGGAGCAAAGGTGTTGAATGAAACATGAGAAAATATAACAGAATTCAGTAGGATAGTCAAACACAACATTTGTGTCAGAGATATTAGAAGATCTCGAATATTCTTGACAACAACCAACATAGACACGGAGGTGCATATAACACTCCCGTCTGAAACTTCCGACCCAGATTAATGAAATAATAACAAGATGTACGAATAGTGCGTGACATATGAACAATGAGCAATGCATAGATTAGTGGGTATTGCACGCAAATAGAAGAAGGGGCTACTGAAAAGAGTGGTAACCGCAGACATGCATGTTTCTGGCTCATTAGCCGTCATCGGTACGGTACAACCAAGAAAAGATGTGAAACATGGGAGCAAAGGTGTTGAATGAAACATGAGAAGATATAACAGAATTCAGCAGGATAGTCAAACACAACATTTGTGTCAGTAATATTAGAAGATCTCGAATATTCGAGACAACAACCAACATAGACACGGAGGTGCATATAACAAACCCGTCTGAAACTTCCGACCCAGATTAATGAAATAATAACAAGATGTACGAATAGTGCGTGACATATGAACAATAAGCAACGAATAGATTAGTGGGTATTGCACGCAAATAGAAGAAGGGGCTACTGAAAAGAGTGGTAACCGCAGACATGCATGTTTCTGGCTCATTAGCCGTCATCGGTACGGTACAACCAAGAAAAGATGTGGAACATGGGAGCAAAGGTGTTGAATGAAACATGAGAAAATATAACAGAATTCAGTAGGATAGTCAAACACAACATTTGTGTCAGTAATATTAGAAGATCTCGAATATTCGAGACAACAACCAACATAGACACGGAGGTGCATATAACAAACCCGTCTGAAACTTCCGACCCAGATTAATGAAATAATAACAAGATGTACGAATAGTGCGTGACATATGAACAATGAGCAATGCATAGATTAGTGGGTATTGCACGCAAATAGAAGAAGGGGCTACTGAAAAGAGTGGTAACCGCAGACATGCATGTTTCTGGCTCATTAGCCGTCATCGGTACGGTACAACCAAGAAAAGATGTGAAACATGGGAGCAAAGGTGTTGAATGAAACATGAGAAGATATAACAGAATTCAGCAGGATAGTCAAACACAACATTTGTGTCAGTAATATTAGAAGATCTCGAATATTCGAGACAACAACCAACATAGACACGGAGGTGCATATAACAAACCCGTCTGAAACTTCCGACCCAGATTAATGAAATAATAACAAGATGTACGAATAGTGCGTGACATATGAACAATAAGCAACGAATAGATTAGTGGGTATTGCACGCAAATAGAAGAAGGGGCTACTGAAAAGAGTGGTAACCGCAGACATGCATGTTTCTGGCTCATTAGCCGTCATCGGTACGGTACAACCAAGAAAAGATGTGAAACATGGGAGCAAAGGTGTTGAATGAAACATAAGAAAATATAACAGAATTCAGCAGGATAGTCAAACACAACATTTGTGTCAGTAATATTAGAAGATCTCGAATATTCGAGACAACAACCAACATAGACACGGAGGTGCATATAACAAACCCGTCTGAAACTTCCGACCCAGATTAATGAAATAATAACAAGATGTACGAATAGTGCGTGACATATATGAACAATAAGCAACGAATAGATTAGTGGGTATTGCACGCAAATAGAAGAAGGGGCTACTGAAAAGAGTGGTAACCGCAGACATGCAGTTTCTGGCTCATTAGCCGTCATCGGTACGGTACAACCAAGAAAAGATGTGAAACATGGGAGCAAAGGTGTTGAATGAAACATGAGAAAATATAACAGAATTCAGCAGGATAGTCAAACACAACATTTGTGTCAGTAATATTAGAAGATCTCGAATATTCTTGACAACAACCAACATAGACACGGAGGTGCATATAACCCTCCCGTCCGAAACTTCCGACCCAGATTAATGAAATAATAACAAGATGTACGAATAGTGCGTGACATATGAACAATAAGCAATGAATAGATTAGTGGGTATTGCACGCAAATAGAAGAAGGGGCTACTGAAAAGAGTGGTAACCGCTGGGTCGGGGTCGGAAGTTTCAGACGGGAGTGTTATATGCACCTCCGTGTCTATGTTGGTTGTTGTCTCGAATATTCGAGATCTTCTAATATTACTGACACAAATGTTGTGTTTGACTATCCTGCTGAATTCTGTTATATTTTCTCATGTTTCATTCAACACCTTTGCTCCCATGTTTCACATCTTTTCTTGGTTGTACCGTACCGATGACGGCTAATGAGCCAGAAACATGCATGTCTGTGGTTACCACTCTTTTCAGTAGCCCCTTCTTCTATTTGCGTGCAATACCCACTAATCTATTCGTTGCTTATTGTTCATATGTCACGCACTATTCGTACATCTTGTTATTATATATATATATATATATATATATATATATATATATATATATATACTCTGGTGCGTAAATATTTCGGAGGTCACGCTTCGGCGGTCCGTATCCCTTCGTCGATCGATAGACACTGATGGTCCGAACGGTAGGTAGGTGTAACAGCAGCGGTGTGTATTTCGATTCCGGTGATACACTCGACGGAGCACGGGATCCTCTGCGTCCTATGAAATGTTCAGACAGCCAGGGTTATGAGCAACTGGCATATCAGTACTCTTTCGGTTTCAATCTCAAGATGTGAGAGTATCGTTTGTAGCTAGTCTGTACCCGGCTTAACGAATATCTCGGTTTGTAGAGACTGTAGTTATTACGGCGCGTCAATACCACACCAGAATTATACTAACTGTTAAGGCGATCGTTTATAGCCAGTCAGTACCCGGCTTAACGGCGCTTCCCTACGAAGATACTGTAGAGCTTTCAGTGTGTCAATACCTCACCGAAATCCTTCTAACAGTTTGAACAATCGTTCTCGTTTCCGTCAATACCAGAAACCAACGGCCGTTCTAATGAATGATGTATGAAATCGGATCAATACTCCGACTTAGTACAACACTCGACGGTGGATAGTGTAAAGAGTTTAAGGTTAAAGTCAATACCCTCGACCTACGCTTCGCACTGGAGGCGGCTGAACTTGGAGGAGCAGGAGTCCGTAAACCAAGTCGTCCTATCGTCTGTCGGTTTGCATTTTTATATCCATCGTAGTGGTGGTGGTGGAAGTCTCCTTCCCTTCTACTGTCGATTCTTCGTGCGCATCTTGGCGTGGGGGCTTTGCTGTTTTGGTAGGGTACCTCGTCATCGCTGCGCTAACTGGTTTCTTGAATCGAGTTTTATATTAATGAATTTATATCATTACAAACTAGAAACCGTGAGTTTCATTTAAAACACTAAGAAAATAATGGCTTAAGTTTAATGTCTGGACAAAAATGCCTCGGGGAAAAAATTCAAGCAAATCTAAACTACATGTATATTCCCTATTCTGACGGCATACATTTAGCTGAATTTTTGGCCCCAAAAAGTTCGTTGCATTCGACATTCTTGAGCGACTTCAGAAAAACTGGTTGAAAAATTGGAGAAAGAAATTCTTTAAAATCACGAAGTTACTTATTGTCATTTAATGTTGGGTTATCTTTACTTTGTTGAAAACTGAGATGACGGTACTTCCTACTCAAAATAAAAGAAAAAGAAAAATTAACGCAATAACTTTTTAAATAAATATTGAAATATGTCCATGTAAGATAGAAAAAAGTGTGACATGTTGAAAACAGGATAAATCCAACATTAATATGTTTCAGAGAACTGCCTCCAGATAAAAGAAATTATTTTGAGATGGGTAAAATGAAATAAAAATGTCAGAGTGGGTATGAAGATCGATATACGTTTGACGTTTGAAAACTATGTCGTCAAACACAATTTCACAATATCCACTTCATTATCCTTGAAAATTACATTGTTATTTGTTTAATATTTACCTAATTTAATCCATTTAATGGTTATCTTGGTAAATATTCCAATTCACTTGTTTTTAAGTTAATATTAACTTCAAAGAGTCCCGGTCCTATCAAAATATTAACTATATCATTGTGTACTAACGGCGTTAATTTTGTTTATTCCAATTTCTGTGGGATACCACTGATGAGTATACGTTTAATTATTTAATTAATTTATACAGCTGAATTTCGTTTAGGTAATTACAAGAGGAATATATCTCAAACGCTGATTCAGATATAACTAATCATTGATTTAAACCCTCCTTTCGTATCCAAGGGGTATGTGTGTAAGTGTCTCGTTCTCTAAGAGATGTTTATATAAGCTTGAAATATCGATTCAAACTTAGTCTGGGTGGTTTTTTATAATAATTTCGTAAATATCATATGCACATACTATTAGGTAGGCAATGGAGTAGCAACCTTTCAAGAAGAAAAAAAAAACAGTGATATGAAACGTTTATATTAAATAATTTTTTATTGAGAAACTTTTTATGTTTCGAAATATTATTTAGGTAATTTCCACCTTGCTTGCAATAGTTTTAATATGATCGAGACATTTTCCATAGCCCGGTCAAATTACCATAAAAAATGGGGATTAGGTTACATAAAATGCTGAAATTTTTTAAGAAAGTTCGGAAAACCATTGTAAATGAAATGTGGAGGAGGAGTCTCTATCGATTCAACATTATAAGAAAAAAATGATAGAGTCAAAGTTCTCAAATATGGGTTTTTTGCATTTTTCAGCCGTTTTATTATGAAAATAGAACAAACTAAAATTGTATACCATGCAATTATCCATAAAAATTATCCAAACACTCACGTCTAAAGTCACTGTTTCTGAGTTATAATGATTCAAAACGGTGAGAAAACGCCACCTGTAAAGTAGTGTACTTGGCGCGTTTTAGTATTGTTCATGACATATATTATCACAGATGAACCCTACTGATTCTCAGTGCACCAGAGCCAGTAGGATGGGTGCTATGGTACTTGAAGTACCACACTTTTCGTCATTTTTGGAGAATTCGGTTTGTTATTACGATATAGCCTCCGGAGTGTATACAAGTTACCAATTGTATGATTGGACATTGTTCAGTGTGTCTCACAGATGGACGGACTCTATTGATTTTCCGCTTACCAGAGCCAAAACAACGGGTTCTATAAATTCAGATATACCATATTTTTAGTAATTTTTGTTGACATTTCGGTTTGTCAGCACGACACAGCCTCCGAATTGTATATTGGTCACCAATTGTATGATAGGATATTATTCATGGCGTCTCAAAGATGCACCCTATTGATTTTCATCTCAGTAGTCTTAATATAACGGGTCCTATATCTCCAGATATATCACATTTTTGAAGAAACTTCGGTTAATTAGCACAATACAGCTCCGGAGTACGCTAATTTATGTACTGGCACCGAGATGTGGACGACATTTTAGCCTAGCTTCACCGGTACAAATAGACAGCTTCATTACTTACATAAACTGAATTCACAATAATATCAAATTTACCGTAGAACTAGAACTAGAAATAATAAACATGATTTTTCTATATTTCATAAACCATCACATACAGACATTACCATTCATAATAGTTCGGTCCACCCATTCACTCATAAACTAGAAGCTATCAATAGTATGATACACAGACTTTTAATAGTCCCAATAAATATTGATAATTATAACGAAGAATTAAATATCATGAAACAAATAGCAGTTAATAATAATTACGATACAAATTTAATTGACAATATCAGAACTAAAAAGATAATAAAACAAACTTTGGAACAAGTATTCCCTTCTGATAAAACAAATAATAAACAATTTAAAAGTTTAACATACTTTGGAACACCATCCTTAAAAATTAAATCATTCTTAGAAATTTTAGACAGGAATATTGGCTTTAAAACTGATTACAATTTATCCAAACTCATTAAAAATAACAAATCTAATTCTTCAAAATTAAACAAATTAGAAAATTTTGAAACTAGAATTTCGGAACACAAACGTAGCTATGACAACAATAAATTAGATTCTATCTATTCAAATCATTTATTAGAAAACCAACACACTTTCGACCCAAATTTTGAAATATTACATGTAGAACGTAAATCCTTTAGTTTAAATCTTTTAGAAGCTCTTGAGATAAACAAAAACAAATATTCAGGTAATCTCCTTAATGACCAAATAGATATCAGTCACTCTCCTTTATTAAACCTTTTTACCTAAAAGATAGATTAGGAATGTTTGTAGTGAATGAATTTCCAGGTAATTTCTTTCAATACCTTTTTAACATTACTATAATAGAATTCTGTATTTATGTACTGTATATATTAAACATGTTTTCATTTCGCCTTCATTCGTTTTGAGAAAGCTACTGTGTAAGAGAAACGCGTCAACTAGTTTAAATTGTAAATTAGTTCAAATCTAATTAAGTCTTAAACAAATTAAATTGTTTTATTCCATCGTTTAAAAATGAAACTGAGAAAAGCAGTGTGAATTTTAAAAATTTGGAAAAAAATATTTGTAATTATCTGCGGTCTCATGTTCTTGTTATTCTTCTTTTTGTTCCTCGTCTTGTTCTTCTTCTTCCTGCTGAAAGCAAGTGAATTGTTTTAACAGCGATGAATCAGATGTCTCCTCTTCTGATGGCAAACCAACATTGGAGCATGACTGGCCTTCACTACTGGTGCAAGCTAGTGAACAAAAGAATCCAACTTTTTTGCATCTGCATTTTTTTTAACAATTGTGTTGAGTTTTTCCGATGCAGGTGGGAGTGAAGTCTCGATTGATTCCCATGTATTATGGATAATTTCTAACCCCAGTCTTTTGGGTCTAGTTGATTACCAAGTAAAACTTGATGATATACCCGAAATATATGTTGATGAGCAGAAGCAGATGTTGGAGGAAGAGAATGTATTTGCACTGATTTTTTGCTACGAGTATTTTTTCGTTGGTGATTACATCTTGTGGATTGGAGTTACTATTTTAAAAACTTTAGCACAATGAATTAAATATTATTTCTCAAACAATTTGAAAACTGTGGTTTTACACCTCCTGAAAAATGCTGATGCGGCTTAATTATGCAAATATGGAGAACACAACGTTTTCAACTCTTTGAATAGCTTGATCACTTGCGGGATAAAAAGTGTGGAGACAATTTTTATAGGTAATTGCATGATATACAATCATATTTTTATGATAAAGCTTAGCTTTTGGCTGGAAAACGTAAAAAACCCATTTTGCGAACGTTGACCTTTAATACGTTTTTTTGATAATGTCGGATCGATGGGAAGTTTTCACAGTTAATTTATAACGGAGTTTCGAACACAGGTACACATTTTCAGCTCTGTGCGAATTTTTGTCACCTTGCATGTATAACTTGACCGGGCTACTAGTAGTTTGGCACACAAAGCGATTTTGTTGTTCAGCTTTAACTCTTTCACGACTTTGCCTTGGCATATTCTTAAAGGATCCTAATTCCAAATACCTTGCATACATTTTTGATACAAAGTCTCTTTCCTACGAAACATTTTAGTCGCCAATATATAGTGATTCCATATAAATTTGGGTGCTATTGTCAACGGCTCCTACCGTAAACGTTTTATTGGCAGTTTCCAAAGAACATTAACGTTTTTATTTCGCAAAAAAAATTGCTGCAGTAATTACAGATTTTACTTGCAATTAGTCTAGAGTTTCGTTTATAGCTTTCAAGTTTTTCAGCCTTATTTACTCTAAGAACTTTTACGAGTTATTTGGATTTATAGTTACCGAACAGAACTGGAATTTTAACGATTTCTACGGTAATTTTGATACTTGTATTATAGTCTTATCGAATTTTTGCACCAGTGAATAAATGTGAAATATTGGTCATTCCTACTGACATAATCTATTATACAACAATTGTCGCATCCCTTCTATTTTTGGCCATAATCTAATCATAACTATTTGCACTACAGATAGGCCTTAGATAACTATCTGTGAAGATAATTAAGTTGTTCTAAATACTTACTAAATGCGACTTATAATTTTTTCTTACTGTCCAATTTCTATTTTGATTTTCCGTACATATCTAGTATTATAATGTTCAGAATAATAATGCGAATAATTATCGAATCAAAAAGTGCTAAGATGATTTTGGGAATAATCCGTATCCCTGAGTGTATCATCATAATAGTATTTTTCTGATTTTGAACTTAAGGAGTAATCTGGAATTTGTCAATAAGAGTCGTGTTCAGTGTATTCTCGAAGAAGAAGATTTGGCAGAAAACAATTGAATAATAATATAATTTTTGTTAAAATTCGAAATAAGTCTGTTAATATAACTAACGAGCTTCCAGAACGGTAGATTAACAAACCCACCTTTATGGCTTATGGTCCTTAATTGAAATAGAACAGGAAGCTGAGCTACACAATAAACAATACAAGAAGAGTTTGTTAATTGTAAGTAAACAGCGGTAAACTTACCAGAATTGTGTTTCCCCAAAGCGGAACGCTGGCTTAAATTAGAAACAAATGTTGTAGATACGTTCTCTTTACCCTTTATTCAGGATGATAGAACTTTTGGGATGGAGTTGGTTACATAATCAGTATCAACTTGATTTAATTAATTTATGTATAAATTGTTCACCCTAGTTTACGTCTTTTGAAATGTTACTTTAAAAAAGTTGATAGAAACAGAGTAAGAAGAGCATCTGCCTCAGAAAACAATTCATTATCTAAATATTAGATAATAAATATATTATAACTGGAAACGAACTTTAGAAGTAGACAGTAAAACTGTGAGGAACGAAGAGGAAAATGGATAAAGGACAAGCTCTGAAATCCAAGAAAACAATGATAAAATGGAAATAAAATAAACGGTTTTAAAGATTAAAACTAACTGTGGTATATGGATTTAAAGAACCGGTTCTACTGGCTCTGGTGGACAGAAAATCAATAGGGTTCATCGGTGAGACGCCCTGAATAATATCCAATTATAAAATTGGTCACTTGTTTACACTCCGAGGGCTGTATCGATTTAGCAAAGCGAAGAATGTACTTTTTTAAATGAAACTAGTTATTTCAAATAATTCCAAGATTTTTTTAAAAACATGACAATTGTTTCGATAAGTATCATCGTCAGAATGACATAAGATCTTCTGTTTTCTCGCATCGTAGGTAGGGTTGGTGTAAAAGTAATAGAATAAGTAGGGACCTTGAAAGATGAACGATTGTGTGGGAAAGCCCGAGAACAACAAGTAAAATCTATTAAGAACCATTTTAAGGGAAAGGAATAAGATATTGTTCGAGACCACACAGTATTGATAAGGGCCGTGAGGAACATATTATGGGATACACAATAAATAACGTTAGTATAAATTATAATGAAAGTGTATAAGTTGAACGATAATTACCAAGGGAAAATAAAAACAAGAAAAGAAATCATATCAACTGAGAAAATAGGTAGGTGAATACACAACCAAATTTAATGGATTTAACGTGATTCGATGGAAATTCAATTAATAGCAATTGACTTTATGTTAAAATTCTAGAACCTAAAATTACGGTGGTCAGAAATACAGAACAGATCAAAAATAACCAAAGTGAATTGATGAAATAATGAAAGCCTATTGATCTATGGAAATTATGAATATAATGTATAGGAAACAGTGAAGTAAGGATAGAAATAATTATTGATGGAGTACCAGGATTCGTTATATGAAAAAGAAATAGCGAGTACAAATAAAGTGAATATGTGAAAGAAAATAATCAGTTATAAGATAAACGGAACAACTATCTATAACGATAAAAAATCACAATTTGTAAAAGAAGCCGCAGAAAATGAAACAAGTTAATATCAATATAGTGAATAATCAAAACATATTTGAAGAATATTGATGAAGAAGGAATATTACAAACATAAACAGAAGAGCATAAGAAAAAATTTCGTGAGAGATTGACAGAGACTCCAGAATTATTAATTATCATACTCAAATAAGGTGGAAAGGAATGAATCAGTCTCTACAGGCCGTGTAGGCATAGGGTAAGAATGGCAATATTACAAAAACCGACAAATATCTTTCTAATCCTATGTACTAAACAGTTTGCTATTTTAAATCGAAAAAAGTCCTTTGTTTCCAGTTGTCCACAATATGTTTCTCCGTCCTTTATAAAGTTCGTCCAGTTCTTGTCTAGTTGTTTTTTCACGCTTCTTCCTCCGTAGATTCCTCTTTAGTATATTTCTTTCCCTTCTATCGAACATGTTTTTATCTGCCTTCTTTAATATCCATGTTTCGCTTGCATATGTTGCGGTAGCTCTTATTACCGATTTACATATTATTATTTTTATTATCCTTGACAAGCACTTCAATTTTATCTTTGCTCTTATGCTTCCAAACTTTTGTGTTCCTTTGGCTATTCTGGTTTTCGGGTCTAATTCTTCTACACTTTTTTCTTCTATGACTAGCCCTACATATACAAAATTGTAAACCCACCCGATCTTATATTTGTGTATCTTCTGTTGACATAATTGATAGACGCCTCCATCTGATTATTCTCGATTACCATATATTCTGTCTTCGCAAATATTTGTGCCTCTTCTTCCAATTTTCTTATATCTTTTTCATTTGATTTTTGGATTTCGCTATCAGAGAAATGTCATCTACAACAGCTAGACATTGGCATTCATTGTTAAGGATTGTCCGATCGTTATTTAATTGGGAGTTTCGGAACATCACCTCAAGAACAAGCATATTGATAGGATAATAACTTGAAGTTCATAAAATGTTAAAGCAACTTTGGAGAATGGTAAAATAACAAAAACTATGGTTCAAAGGAGAAACAAATGTATATACATTAAAACTATTGGAATTGGTTACAAGACGCAATCTGTGAGATAATGAATAGTTTTTGGTGATTTCTACGTGATGTGATACGAATTATTGACAATATGAGTCAGCTTGTTGAGAAATAGTAACAAAGAGGATAAAATGAGAAAATGTGAACCAGGGAAGAAGCACTGTGAAAACTATAGACAGAAAACAAAACTATTGACAAATTAGAAGGAAAAATAAATGAGAAACACATTTGTATGAAAATATTGGACATTTTATGGTTTCCAAATAGAATAAAAGAAGTGAAATTTCCTTTCAGGTGAAAATGGACAATGAGCTAAAAAATAGACATGAAAACAAATTGACAAAAACTTTCTCCCTCAAATTGTAATTATCGGACAAGTTTTTGGAACCAGAAAGAGAAATCCTCTCTATAGGGACGACGCACTTAAAACATTTAACTAGTTCTAAAAATCTATTCATAAGAAAAAAAATATGGACCTTTCTAAAAACATTTCAAATCACTTAACAATCATCTCAAATAATTCCTGCTCTTTCACAACGGTTGGCGTAAATAATTTTCCTTACACCAAGTCTATATATGGCTTTGTGACACGAATAGAAACTTCCAATTATGGGTTAGATTACATCTCCTATTCGGCTACAATGACATAACTTTTTTCTATTATCAATGAGCAACTTACCCAACGTCGAGTCGACCTTAATATAATAAAAAGAAGAAAGTTATCTTTTACAGCATACAGATCTGTATAACAAATAGTTTCCTTTTCAGTAAAGCACTATCGCAAAATGATCACTTTACTTTCTTTTGCCGTGTAATAAAAAGACGAATTATCAAGCGAAAGAAGCAGTAGTGGTGAAACATATCTTTTCCGAAACGGGCACATCACAATGTAATAAGTATCTTAACAACTCAGCTAATCAACTCAAAACTAAACTTCAATAATAACCGGAGAAAAATACATATTTATCATGCGAGCATCTAATATCTGTGAACAATTGTAATTAATTATCTAACTGTCAGCTCGCCGCATCATTGTTGTATCTACCTTAATATCTGTTTTTTGCAAGATTTGATTTACGTTGTTGATATTGTCGTAATTAAGTGTTCCTTATTAAACTTACTTAAAATTGCGACGGGCCCTTCTTTCCAAAATAGTGGAACAAACCCCCAAATCCTTTTGGTATATTGGTGAACGACAAACATTACAGTCCACTCCACTAATCTGATTTATCTATACAATAGACAACATTTTTGGAATCACTAAACTGATTGATGAAAAACTTACATAACTAAAATATGTATTTGATATCTCGAAATTAACAAAAAAAACAACGTTTTTACAAAGACACCATCGTATAAATACATAAAAAGCAATCGCGAACGATATAAAATTGATTGCTGGAAATAAAAACCCATTGCTGAAAGTAACAAGTTGAAATATTCATGACATTTCAGTTGCGATACTAAACAAATTTAATGGAAGTGAAAACATTAATATTGAATGATGTACGATGTCTGGACGACGCGTGACCATCTGCAACAAATCATAAATATCAATGAATCGCAACCTGTTTGTGTCATCACAATTTCTACACACACACACACACACACACATACGATGTTGGTTTTGTCATTTGTGTGCATTTGCAGAATAAATTTGGTATACGTTCTGCAGCCGCTGATTTTTGCATATGCAGGTGGCGGAAGTGCTTGAAATTTCGTCAATTATTTTTATAACGATTATAAAATATAATACAACGTGTTCAGAAGAAAGAGGAGAACCCTACGAGCAAATTTTAATCAATCTTGATATATTGTGTAATGGTTTTTTGAATATTGTAGAAACATTAATGACATTATTATTCTAAAGTATGTCTGTAAAAGCTTTGTTTGATATTGAATTTGAATTGAGTATAACGATGGTAAAGTGAAATTAAATATAAAAATAACGCTTTTAGTTTTATTTAATTGGTATATTCTAACTAACTCAAGTGATTATCTTAACACAATTGCTAGCAATTCGGCCGAATGCTACTTCAATAATTAATCTTCCCAAAAATATCGGCAACAAACTGACCTTTTTCTTAATAGACCCGTGACTCATCCGTTTTTGTAAGTTTCACATTCCTAAGATTATTCACTGATACGAATAATATCACTAAATAATACAGTGGAAATATAGTCCATTAAAATTAGGTTTCGAGTACAGTCGACTAACCTGACGTTCCTTCGCGTCCTCGTGTAGTATCAGACATATACAACACACAACAAAAAAACAATTATTTTCTGATACATGAATGCAACTGTTCTTCCTCTGAACCTTCATATAACTTTCGAGTGACTTTCGTAATCGTAACAATCAATTTCATTCGGCTTAAGGGGTATATTCCTGTATATGCAATCCTAGAGCGTTTTGAGCCTGGCAATTTGTCTACCACGTAACGCTCATGATCTAGGACTTTCGTAACGTCATCCCTCATATCGCGGCTCGAGCTTTCTACTCTCACCTTCGCTACTACCTTTTGCCTTTCGAACAAGGACATGTTGTCCTACCTCGAATATATTAGGATTAGCATGCTCTCTAACGTAACAATCCTTTTGGTTACTATTTTGAATGAATCTAACTGTTTCCAGATAATTCCACAATATATTGGAAAAAATGATAAAAATTCTAAGAAAATCACAATTGTTTCGATATTAAATATCATCGTCAGAATGCGAGAAGTTACATTTCATTTGATGCCGACCTGATGTTTAATAATTATTGTCGGCTAGACCAAGAAGTGACCTACCTTGTGATTTGATTGATTTAATATATATTAATAGAAAAAAGAAGAAGATGTAATATTACAAATATTGAAGCTTAGATAATATTAGCCCTATGGGGATATCCTGGATATCCTTTACTCATTTAAGATCAGTATAACTGCGCAGGAGAACTATATCTGCTGATCTTTACAATTATTACTTAAGAGGACAGTTTAATGATAGAACGTGCAGGCGTCCTACCGGCAGGACAGAGCGGTAGGACGTAAAATTTCTTACATGATTTCGAATATAACGGGTACTGCTAGAAGTGCGGGAATAGGTTCAAAAGAATCAGCGCGAAAAGTTGTGAGAATTTCATCAAAATCGGTTCAGTAACAAAGAAGTTATTAGCGAGTGAAGGTTAAAACTTGTTGTCTCCTGCATGCATAGACGTGCGTGAAGATGAGCTTTAAAATAGGCGACCGCGTGGCTGCAAAAGCCACATTATTTGATTCCGATGCAGAAAATACTTGGAGTAAATCGATTTTCGGTAACAATTATGAAAATGCAAATTGTTATGGAGTAATTCAAAAATTATTAGAGAACACCGCCTGCGTTTTATGGGATGTTGATAAAAGAAAAATGAATATCGAATTAGGATTTCTTGAAGGTAATACCTACTATACTGATAAATCTAAAAATTTGTTTTGACTATACTTGCTGCATGTAGTACTGTGACGCGAAAAATTCGCCGAGTTGTCGGAGGTTTAACGATTGGTAAGCTTGTTGACGGAGATAATTCAAGGCGCTGAATGCGCGAAGTATTCAGTCCTCCATTTGCAGTCAATGTGTAAACACACATTTTTAACGTAAAAATTCTTGCATGTGCTCTGGTAGCCATAACGTATTTTACGAAAAACCTGACAATTCCTACGCGGGGAAGAAAATACGGCTTAAACCAACAGCTGGCAGCTCTGACCCGTTAATCTATTGGTCCAGAAAGGACCGATGACCAAATATACCAGTAGAATTGGTGGAATTGGGTAACTCATGGTGAATTTCCGTAGACGGCGTTGGTTAGAAGGATTCATTATCACGGGTTTTTTCTATGTGAATAATAAATTCGCTGATTGAAGCTTGATGAGTCAGTGAGACCAGTTCTAGGAGAGCTGGAATATTCTGGAGTGGTTTCAGTTGCTGTTCTGGGTCCAGAAGCAGGATAGGTGAACAATTTTCCTTTTTTTTACTCTTCTAACATTTGTACATTCACCTTTATTCGTCACATTTCATAATTTTTTTTGTGTAAAGTTTTTATTTCTCTCTTTTTGCGACAATTACTATAATTTTCACCTTTTTCTATGTATTTAAAATTGTAATCATTTGCTTAATAGTTTAAAATATTGGGCTGTTGGCTCTGAACGCTAGGGTACGTACCTGGGTACTGCGTTATTTAGTGGAGTTTCCAAACTCTGACGATTTTATGTAAATAATTTTGCGCCGTACATTATTTCGATTTATATTTTCTTTTAGCAACGCTGAACTCGTTTGCTATTTAAATTTTATGCTCATGCATTTATTTATATTTATATTCATATTTGTATAAATTGCGGAAGTGTGAACCCGTGTAACTGTACATTGTTAATTTTTGGTATATATTATCATAGTATTTTGAGAAATTGTACATGAACCATTTGGTCGTTTCTCTATAATTGTAGAATTCAGACATCGGTGTAGTTTGGGGCCCTCAGCTCTTCTGCACCATGAGTTTGAAGCCTTCAGCTCTGCTCAGAGTTGATAGAACCTGCTTGTTATTTATTTATTTATTTAAGCTGCGACTTCGTTATAACTGATAATTTGGTTTGCGATTTGACATTTATGTAGATTCCGGCCTTCAGCCTAACTACATTCTGAGTCTACAACCTTCAGCTGAGTTCAAACATTATTTAGGACATTGTTGTTGTAAAATTGTAATAAATATTTTGGAAAAGAGACCTTTGGTCCAAAGTGATTAATTAAAACTTCAATCAGGGGATACTTTGATTTTCTTGTGGTAATTTACCTATCAGTTCAACCTTTCGAATGTGTAGTGAGTGTTGTTAAACCACTGAGGAGTTGTGGGCTAACTTAAGAAGTCTTGGGTGCTTGCCAAAACTTCTCTGGCGCCCTTTTTGAAAAATTAATAATTTTTTTTTAAGAATCCACCCCTGCTTCGACTCGAAGCTAGTCGACTGGCGAGCACGGGTTGTACCACGTGAGACAACCCGCATATCTGTAACGAGCACTGAGAGGGTTGGTAGATTTTCTCGTTATAGTACGCGTTGTCGTGAAAATATCCAGCCCAATTCTATGGCTGCAGAAAGTATACAGCAGCCCTCTACTTCTAGAAATACTGAGGAAACCTTTATAAGTGAGTCATCAAATACTTCTTCTGAAAGCGAAAGGTCTATAATACACAACATAATGTTTTATCGAGAGATGAAAAAACTCGGGAGCTAGGGGAACTAAGGATTGATCATTATAAAGATTTAAAAATCAAGCCAAAACTAAATGCAGGTGATGTTGCTGCAATGAAATTAGATTTTTGGCTAACAATGTTCCCTGGGTAAAATATTGACTCTTTTCCAAAAGCGACCAATTCTGACCTCATGCGAGAAGATACAAAGACCTGCTCTAAAACAGAATTTTTCAAAGTTTTTAGACTTATATATGCCATGAGCACATTTGTATTACCAAATAGACGTGATTACTGGTCTACCAATGAGAACAATAGCTTATTCCCTCCACCAGCTTTTGAAGTCCGATTCGGGATAGGTTACCATAGATTTGAGCGTAGACTACAAGCCTTTTGTTCCGTCACTGAAGACACTGCGGATACTGATAAATGGAAATGCATAAGACCTTTTGTCAATATGTTACAAACCAAATGGAATGACATTTTTTCTTCTGGTTATAAAGTCTGTATTGATGAATCCATGTTCTCTTGGTATGGAAGAGGTAATCACCATCCAGAGGGCTTACCAGCTGTTATCAAAGTCGCCCGTAAATCCAAAGGCGTGAGTGCAAAACAATAGCCGATGTTCAAACTAATATAATAATAAGTCTAGAAATAAATGAAGGAGAAACATGCTATGGCTGGGAAAAAGTGGCAAAGGGAGTTGGCTGCTGGAACAGCAACAACATTGCGATTGACTGAAAATTATCACGGACCTGGACGTCTTATAGTCGGTGATGCCTGGTTTGGTTTTATAACAACAGCTGTGGAATTATACCGTCGAGGCTTGTACTTTCTAGGAATGGTAAAGGTTGCAACTAGAAATTACCCAATCAAATACTTGAAAGAAAATTGTCCTCAACAACGCGGTGCTACTGTGACATGTAAAACAAGAATCGATGACATTGAAATAGTTGCGGTTGCTTGGCGTGATGCTAAAACACACACATTTGTTGGAACTTGTGGAACTACTCTTGAAGGCTCACAATATGTAAAACGAAGAATGGATCAAAATGGTGAAAAATATACATTTGAGTTACCCCGAATAAAATTTGTGGAAAAATATTATGAAGGTTCTTCGTCTATTGATATTCACAATCATTTGCGACAAGCCTGGTTGGCACTGGAACAGAATTGACTTACACATAATTGGAAGCACAGATTATACGCTTCATTTCTTGGAATTATAGAAACTAACGCATATTTAGCGTGGAAATATTTCAAGAACGATCCTAAAATATCTCATGCCACTTTTACAAAGAATTTGGCTTATCACATCTTAAACCAAAACTGGGAAGCGGAAGAAAATGTTGCAAATTCAAATAATAGGCTACAAACAGTACTAAGAGATCGGCAAAATGAGCAACCCGGTAACATACCTACGTCACACCGTTTAGTTGCACTAAGCAGCATAGATGAAAGACGACGTGTTCAACGCAAGTGTATCATTTGTTCTCGTATTCACCACAAACAACAAAGAACAAGTTACTTTTGTGAACCCTTTGGTCAAAACGCTATTCTTTGTTGTCCTACCCCTGGGCGCAATTGTTTTGTGTATCACGTCTCACACGGAATACCGCAAAAATAACTTTTTGTTCTCATTTTTCATTTATTCCAGAATTTAGTTTTTTTATTTATTTGAGAATTTTAGTAATTTTTTTAATTATTTGAGAATTGACTTTTTCTTATTTTTTAGTGAGACTTATTTTTATTGAAATTAACTGTCTCGACCCTTACTTCGTGGAATCTGCTCATATTAGTGTTTTAAATGAAACTCAAGGTTTCTAGTTAATTCCACAATATAATAAAAGTTATTGAAAATTCTAAAAAATTGACAATTGTTTCGATAAATCAATATATGATATTGATTTATCGAAACAATTGTCAATTTTTTAGAATTTTCAATAAATTTTATTATATTGTGGAATTAACTAGAAACCGTGAGTTTCATTCAAAACTCTAAGATTTATTTTTGTTAAAAATAAGTTATCAATGTCGTACAAATAAAATTACTTTTAATCTATTCATTGATTTTTAATTAATATTTTAAACTGTTGACAAAATTATTCCTGACGCCTATGGAAAATGTCGCGGTACTGGTGGAAGCTCATTGCGTCCTACTGAAAGGACATTTAAAGTAAAAAAGAGCTTCCTTCCGGCAGGACCAATTGGATTGTCCAGCTGTCCTTCCGGAAGAGGCTTCCGGCAGGACAGAGTGCTGGACGTTTTATCATTAAAAGCGGAGAACTCACTAGATTTATCTGTTCATTGACGACTTCATATTGTGAATCTTCTAATTTAATACACTTCAAGGAATTTCAGTTCTTGTTTCTTATCACAAGTATGTAGTACTTATAGTTCTGTGTTAGATGTTAAGGAATGTTTGGTGTCAAGTAGACTGTTTTGGGTAGTGGAAGTTATCTGGTTGTTTTAATCCGTATGCCCGTAAGTGTTCACTGTATATGATTTCAAAATTTCTAAGAGTTTGTCTCAAATAGACAGTATTACCTTCTGGACGTTTAAGTTTATATATACCATACTTCTTTAATGAGGATATTTTGGTTTTTACATTTAACAATTCAGAACTCACATTGCTTTCCGTTTTAGAAGAAATTGTTATATCTGTTGATAAAGATATCATCTTCGAAATATTATTGGAAATATTACCTGCATATGTGGATGTGGATATATTTCCTTTGCAGGGCTGGGTTTTTTGGTTTTTTTGGTTGATTTGTGTGCCGAATATTGAGTCTGCGTTAAAGTGGTGGTCATGTGGAAAAAACGTGTCTGGGATATTTTGAGAGAAAAGTGTCTAGGAGACAAAAATTTTGAGAATTTTTTATTAAATTGTGGGTGAGTGAATAATTTTTTGGTAGAAATCAACCGGAGAGAGAGGCGGGTTTGATTAGCAACGGAATTAGTTGAGAAACGTTTTAAAACTGTCTAGGATGGGGAATTAAAAAGTGTCTAGTAGAGATCGGATATGTAAAAGGCGAACCACGAATTTGGGTGTCTCCGATGTCTCGAGAATTAATAAGAAAGATTGTGAGTGGTTTTGAGAATTTTTATTTAGAATTTGTTTTAAAAGTGACTAGGAGACATAGAAAGGTGTATAGAAGTTGTCGGGGATGGCGACTGGCTTTTTTCTAGTTCGAGGAGGGGAGTTGGTGTTTCTTGTACTCGGTGAGATGGTTAAATCGTCATCGTCAAGCAAATCTAAGCGGGTACAGCTGCGGCTACATTATTCACTACGTCGATTCGTCGGTCCATTTGGCTAGTGAATAAATTCACCATGTTACAGGAAAACCGCAGAAAAACCTGTAGCGCCGACGTTTATTTATCATATGTAATTGATAACCGTTGCCGTTGGATGTTGCTATTTGTTTACTTGTATTGCTTTCTCTATCAAAATTACATTTGTTCATAGGAACTGAAAAAGCTGTATGTATCATTGAATTATATGCTGCTAATTTATGTGACATTGGTATTCCTGTTTTTCCTGAATTATCTCAGAGATCTCTTTTCGTAACTTTGCCAGATCTGAACGTTGAAAGTTACACACTTGGTTCGTTAAACAGGCGTCGTTAACACCTCGTGGATGTTAACCGAAAAATACCGCGTTAGGAAATTTTCCAGTAGTACAATAGACAGTTGTGTTAATTCCAAACTCTACCTGACTATTGGCTTCGCCCCAATTTGTTTCGTCATCAGTGGTGGTCATAAGTACCAGAAGAATTGAACGATTCATTCTCTCTACTTGGTCGTTAGCTCTTGTAATTAATGTGGTAGACAAAACACGTTTAACGTTTAGATTGGAACAATATTCTGCGAACTTTCTACTCGTAAAATCTGTGCCTCGATCACATATGATTCGTCGAGGAACTCCGAACATATCAATGACAACATCTAGAAACAGGATAACCGGAGCAGTTTTGTATTTGGTATCGCCTTCAGTAACACAAATTTAGCAAAGGCATCCACCAAGACAATAAGGTAAACATTTTTCTCTTTAGGAGTGGCCCAGGTGGTCCAAGTGTGACATGTTCATGTGAATTTGCTCTTTTCCTATGGCATTAAGATTTCCTGTGGGTTTTCCTCCTACGTTTTTGTTACGGAGACATCTTAAATAAGAATTGATGTAATTTATTACATAAGTTCTCATGCACGGTAACCGGTATCGAAACTTAATAGACTCGAAAGTCTTGTCCACAGTAAATTGTCCCGCGTCGTCATGATAGTACATAAGGATTCTCCTGCGAATAGTTTTTCGAAATAAGCGGCTTTTAAAAAACATTCTCATGAATTTGTTGCTGCTCTGCATTTTTAGTTTTCGTGTCAGCGTTTCTATTAGGTTTTTACACTTGCTTTCTTGAAGTTGTACTGATAAGACCCAAGTATCTTCTTGAACGTTCACAATCATTACCTCAAAAGCTAATGATTCATCTTCACGGGTTTAGTCTCACCCTTGTTCAATCGTTCTCCGGATGTCACTCAACATTTGTCAGCTTCATCATCAAATAACGGTAATCGAATGTCCCTTTTCTTAATAACCCCGCGTTTCATCACTTTTTGTAAGTTTCACATGCATAAGTATAGTTTTCGACTACATTACGAACAAAAATAGATCAGTTAAATGCTATTTTGTGTGAACAAATAAAGAGACTAAGCAACGTATTAAATGGAATATAGAACACCTGGAACAGACTGGCTAACATCCTCCTTCGTGGCTTTGCCTAAGAAGCAACACTTCCAAAACCCCAGAAGGACACATAATAATGAGCCACGTCCTTAAAACGTTCGCAAAGGTCATACATAAAATAATTTATAGAATAGTATTGCACAACCCCGATAATCACACTTATCTCTGAACTGTACTGTCGAAACGAAGCTTACGAATTCTACCAGCGAAGTGAGCTCTTGCAATCCGCATACGTCTTTGCTACGGCGCATCGGACGTTGACAAACTTCCGACTGCCAAAACTATTTTGCCAACATGTACTACATTGATACGATACATATTTTTACGCATATGTATTTTGTCTAAGTATAGTGTGCAACATGTAGGAGCAGTACTTTTTTCACTCGTGTGTTTGCCGCACTCGCCCTTCAGGCTCGTACCACAAACTTTCACACTCGTCAGAAAAATTTAACTTCCCCCACTTGTTGTACAATATACTATTTTGGAACATAGATATGTAGTATTGAAATTCTAATTAAAGATTTGATCATTTGAAATCATGCAAAACATTTTATTCTTTTAGCATTTTTTTTCAAAATCGTAACTCTTTTTTTCCTCTTGTAAACTCAATCCGGGGACATACTGTATGTACATATATATCATAATCTTTATTTCTACTCACCTTTACATAATTCTGAAGGCATTTCACTATAGCCAAACACACTTCAGGTATTAGTTTTGAAATAAGTTGCTTTGAGATTTTGAAGGTGTACGTCAAACTAGTGAATGTGGCGAGTTATCGCAAAGTAACCATTAACCTTTCTGTTGACGGTATTGCTTCTCTAAATGACGTATCTTGTTTCGAAATTTTAGGACCAATTTCATTCGATAACTATTCAAAATCAGTAGAGTTCATTCTGCAAAAAGTATCAAAAATCCCATTTCAGCTGTCAGATTACTGATTAAATCTGTTCCTCTATAATATATAGTTATCCTAAATGTAATTTTACAAATTAATCGCTCACAACAATGTCCAGATATATCAGTAGTTTTTCCACTGACATAAAGGATATGAAATACAGCACATTAACAAGTAGTAGTGGTATCAATGCACATGTTGTAATCTGGAGTCCAAAGAGAACTATTGGACCTCGTGAAAGGAAGAAAAGTTGGGTACTTGGGGCTTATAATTAGAGGCCTAAATATCGAGTGTTGCAGGAAATATTGATGAATAGGATTGAAGGAAAAGGAGGACCAGGAGAAAATGGTGCGGCATACCTGACGTAAAAACAATCATATGAAAAACGCAAAACAGAAGTTTGCCAATACACTAGTCGAACAGATGATAGCCTACATGCTGCAAGCATATGGTTCTTTAAGAAGAATAAAGTTATTGGTGTAAAGTATTTTTTACATAGGTACTATCAATATCTGTCAATGCTCTAAAAATTATCTCTATATTTTGTATTGTTTTAGTATATATTCATCGAACGCAAAAATTTTCGTTTAATGAGATGTAAACTGGCAGTAGCGAGAGACGTTTCAATGTTGTTTGATATGGGTTTGAAAACTTCACTTTTTGGAAAATTTTGTTCACTTTGTACACTTTAATTCTTCCATTTCCAGTTTTATTACATTAAAGTTACACGATAGTAGCTTTGCCTAGAGCCTTTTAAGTTTTTAATTATATTTGCTCTTCACCGTGAACATTTCATCTACGTTCAGATGATCAAATTTGTCGTAATATTCCACTCTTTTTGTGGCATTTGAATAAATACATTTCAAAACTAACTTTTATTTTATTTGAATTACTAAAAATCCTATAACAATGTAAAATAAGAGAACGCGTCGACAAATATTGAAACTGAATTTAATGTACTTTTAGTCTGGATTTTTCTAGTTTGCTTATCCTGGTTTGAAAGTAGAAGGTAAGGGATATTTATGTAATTTTAACATTTTTTTAGAAAATAGCATCCTCTAAGAACTATTAATACAGAGTTGTTATGGTGACATCAGAATCATTTCAATTTTAGTTTCCGCAAAAAACATAAAAATTGAAATTAAATCCATATATCGATCACCTAGTACTTGCCCAAAAAGTTTTAATCAGAATTTAATCAATTATTTGAATTCATTAAAAAACACGACATTAGCATTATAAGAGGTGATAAATTTAGAGTTAATAGACAGGCAATGATGCAATAGTAGATGAGTACAAAAATATAATGAGTTGTTTTGGATATTAGTGTTTTAAATGAAACACACGGTTTTTAGTTAACACCACAATATAATAAAAATTGTTGAAAATTCTAAAAAATTGACAATTTTTATTATATTGTGGTATTAACTAGAAACCTTGAGTTTCATTTAAAATACTAATATGAGTAGATTCAACGAAGTAAGGGTCGAGACAGTTAATTTCTTTTGGATATATTTCATACATTAATCAATACACTCGTTTACCTAGTTGAACATGCCTGGATCATTTTTATGTATCAAGTCGTAACGCACTTAAAGTTAAATCATATATTTTAAGATATAATATTACAGATCACAGTCCCTTAGCCTTTACAGTAGAAACAGAGCGAAATAACATCTAGTTAAATGAGCAGTTCAATCAAAAATATTACATAAATTATCCGTTACTAAAAAGTGCGTTAATGTACGAAAAATGGGAACAGTTACACAATTAAAATGAATTTGATAATATGGCTCTTAACTTTATTAATTGTCTGAAATATTATATTAATGAAAATACACAAAAAGTGAAAGTAAAACACAAAAAAAATATTACATACTTGGTTGCTACATTAGTAACATTAAATGGGTAAAAAAATAGATTGTACAAATTAACTTTAAAACATCCTGATAATTTAGGAACAAAAATTAAATACAATGTGTGCAAAAATAACGTGAGCAAACTTAAACAAAAATCAAAAAAAGGATTATTATAGGAAAATTATCCAAGAAAATCAAAATTCTTCCAAATCTTTGTGGGAAAGCATTAAAAAGATCTGCGGCGAAACAACACATAAAAAAACTATTGAAAGAATTGAATTGAATGGAACTGAAACTAATGTCAAACTGAGTATTGCAAATGGCTTTAACACATATTACTGTGAATTATGCTCAAATCTAGCTAGAAACATGCCCAAGGTAACACATTTTTCAGAAAATATAGAGTTCTTGGAAAGTTCTATGTTCCTTAGACCTACCGATGAAGTTGAGGTTATTAGTACAATAAAGGATTTGAAACTTAAAAAATCACCAGGTCTCGATGGTATAAGGTCTGAAACATTAAGAGAAATATCTAATGAGATTGCAAGTCCATTAACCTACATAATAAATAAATGTTTAAGCACGGGGACCTTTCCAAAAATTCTGAAAAGTGGTATAGTTAAACCTCTATACAAAAGTGGAGATAAGAGAGAAATGGATAATTACAAGCCTGTATCACTAATATCCAATGTTTCAAAAATAATAAAAATTAGACTTTGTTCTTTCTTAAAAAAACATAAAATTTTATCCGATCGTCAATATGGCTTCAGAGAGTCTAGGTCGACTGAGGATGCGACATCTCTTGTTTATGATTCGCTTGATAGAAATATTCCTGCTATATGTATCTTCTTGGATCTCTCCAAAGCATTTGACACTGTCTACCATAAATCATTATTAGATAAATTGGAGAAGTATGGAATTAGAGGCAATGTATACAAACTCATAGAAAGTTATTTATCTGATAGGGATCAAAGGGTTGAAATCGATGGTGTAATGAGTGCACCACATAAAATTAAATATGGTGTACCTCAAGGAACTGTTGCTTTTTATTCCTTCCTTCCTTCTATACATCAATAATATGCTGTACTTGAATGTTCAAGGTGAAATCAGCAACTTTGCAGATGAAACCGTAGTATTTCATAGTTGCTCCACATGGCAAGACCTAAAAAATAAAATAGAAAATGATTTTCCTAGTATTGCTGAATGGTTACAATTGAATAAGCTAACTCTCAACTCCAGTAGAACAAATTACATGCTTTTTTCGTCTTACAAAACAGGCTTACCTAACTTGGGACCACTGAACATCGGAATAACAAACCACATTGAAGAAGTAGAAAAAATAAAATATCTTGGTATTACAATTGATCGACATTTGAGGTGGGATCTGCAGTGTAATGACATAGTAAAAAAGATAAGAGGCCATCTTCCAAAGTTTAAGTATTTAAAATTCTTGATTCTAATGAATTGTAAGTCTTATATTTCTCACTAGTGGAATCATTGATTCCTTATGGCTTTGTGGGTTGGGGCGAAGTGAGGGATTGTTTCTTAAATAAAGTTCATATTTTACAAAAACGGTTTTCAAGAATACCCTTCCCAAAAAATATTTTATAGCCATCGAATCAATTGTATATGGATGCGCAGGTAAAAGACGTACGTCAAATTTTCAATAAACAAATATTGTTGTTTGTATTCCAAAGTGAAATAAAATTGGTACATCATGAACATTCTCACAAAACTAGGAGATATGAGGGGATCGTATTCCCACGCAGTGAAAAATCTATTGGTCAAAGAAATGCTAACTATGTAGTAGGAAGATTTTATGTGCTGTTACCTGATGATAATAAAAGTTCAAAAAGTTACAATGTATTTGAAAAGCGAATTAAGAAGTGGATTATGGAAACAGATAGACAGTTCTTTAGCAATATATTAAATCAAACTCTATCATAATTGACAGTATCCATTTCAGCAGTTTCTGTGTCTAACAATTGATACGGTACCCTCTAAAAATTTACTATAAAACTTGACAATTTACTGGTTTCAACTTATTACCGGATTGGACAACTTACAGGACTTGGCAATTTACTGGATTTGATAAAAAACTGATTTGTTCATGTTTTCCGGTCACAATACAAGTAGTAATAATAACTACTTCTGTGACCTAAACTGTTTATTCAATTTAGTGTAATTATTTTCTATGTATTGCTGTATCTTTTTATGTATTATTGTATCTATCTTTATTGAATAAATATTATTATTATTAGTAATAATATTCTAGGTGGTCTGAGTTACAACTTAAAATCCTCGTTTCTTGAATGTATAGCTATTCCCTTTGATAAGAATCATGATATAGGAGGATACAACCCTCATAATGTTATTTCTGTTATCTTATAATTAATAAAAATTTCAGAATCAATTATTTACTATTGTTATTTGTTGATTACATTTTCAATACATTCTCACAATATCCCAGAAAAAAATTGTTTCTATTCTGTTTCAAACAAACAAGGAGTTCTTCTAATCTTAGGGAAGCTGCTTTTCTTTATCACCAATCCTTTCACTCGGGTCTTTGATGACCTCTACAGGATTTAAGTCGCTGTAATAAAAGTATAAGCATTCAATCTTGATATTTTATGATTTCATCAATATTGTGTGTTGGGATGCGAAGTTTATGTATATTTACAATTGTTGGCAGTTATTACTTTTCCGCCCAACATATCTAATATGCGAGAAAAGTATTGGTTTACCCACGAAAAAGTTATTTTTACGTTTTTCATCAAGAACAACACGAAAAAATGGTTATTAGAAAAAAATCCTGTGTGTATGTCGTCGTCGCCGTCGTCGTCGTCGTCTTCGTCGTCGTCTTCGTCGTCGTCTTCGTCGTCGTCTTCGTCGTCGTCTTCATCGTCGTCTTCGTCGTCGTCTTCGTCGTCGTCTTCGTCGTCGTCTTCGTCGTCGTCTTCGTCGTCGTCTTCGTCGTCGTCTTCGTCGTCGTCTTCGTCGTTGTCTTCGTCGTCGTCATCGTCGTCGTCATCGTCTTCGTCGTTGTCGTCGTCATCGTCGTTGTCGTCGGCCACTTTCCGTTGCATGTCTTGTTAGCACGATACAGCCTCTGGAGTGCAACAAATCACCAATTTTATGATTAAATATTGTTCAGGACAACTCACAGATGAACCCTTTTGATTTTCAGCTCACAATAGCCAGTACAACGGGTGCTATGGTACTTGAAGTACGACATTTTTGTCATTTTTTGAGAAATTTCAGTTTGTAAGCACGATACAGCCTCCGGAGTGCAAAAAGTTACCAATTTTATGATTGAATATTATTCAAAACATCTCACAGATGAACCCTATTGATTTTGAGCCCACCACAGCCAGTGCAACGGGTGCTACAGTACGACATTTTTGGAGTAATTTCAGTTTGTTAGCACGATACAGCCTCCGGAGTTTATACAAGTGACCAATTTTATGATCGGATATTATTCAGGGCGTCTCAAAGATAAACCCCATTGAGATTCAGCTCACTTAAGCCAATACAACGAATGCCATGCTACTTGAGGTACCAAATTTTTGTCATTTTTGGAGAATTTTCAGTTTGTTAGCACGATACAGCCTCCAGCGTGTATACAAGTGACCCATTTTATGATTGAATATTGTTCAGGGCGTCTTATACTCGTAGATGAGCCTTATTGATTTTTAGCTCACCAGAGCTAGTACAACGGGTGGTACGGTACCCGAAGAGCCAAATTTTTTGTCCTTTTTGGAGAAATTTCGGGTTAGTACGATACAGCCTCCGGAGTGTATACAAGTGACCAATTTTATAATTGGATATTTTTCATGGTGTCTCACAGATGTACCCTATTGAATTTTAGCTGACTACAGTGAGTAGAGCGGGTCCTATAAATCCAGATATACTCCATTTTTGGTTATTTTTGGAGAAATTTCGGTTTGTTAACACCACGATACATCCCCCGAAGTGTATACAGGTGACAATTTTATGATAGAATATTATTCAGGGCATCTCACAGATGCGGAAAAGTTAGTTTTAATCTTTAAAACCGTTTATTTATTTAATCGTTCCATATAATTTTTGAATAAATCCATGGATTTGATGCATGGGGGAATGTCATAAATTTTTAGATGCCCTTGGAGCAATGTTGTTCTTGTGGTACTTCATAATACACACTAGAAAGAACCGTATTGAAAGGATTTTTGGTAATGGCTACTTTTTGCAATTTAATGAAAAAAATAGATTACAGAAGCACCAAAACTGTGGATCATAACGAAGATACGATTGAAAGAGTGTAAAGTGAAGCAAAAAAAGTCGTTATTGCAAACCAAGTATTGTCGAAATCCCTAAGAGATTAATAAATGTATACATCCAAAAATAAAGCTCACGGTGTATTTTATTTATTAATCAATAAGAAAGAGGTATAGCTAGAATGATTTATAAGATAATGATATTGATCTGTCAATCTTAAAACTGAAGATTTTAGCCTTGATGTGAGCAAAATCTTGTGGAAACTACTTTCATTCCCACGTTCTGGTGATGGAAGTGTCCGAAAAACAAATAATTTTTTCCACTAACCTTTACCTTCAGCTTCGTGCTAGTGATAGTCAAGATCAATATGAACCTGTTACGAAAAATTTGCATAGTAGTCCAATCTTATATTCCAGTTATTTCAGCTAAAGTGGTAAAAGATGTCTCCAACTTCCTTCATTGCCCGTACCCACTAAAATAACCATCTCAATTTATTGTCACAGTCACTCCCACTTTTCCAATTTGAAAAGAAAGTTCCAAGCTTCTTATTGTCTAACAAATTATTTGAAACTTACCAAAAACTATATATTTCTTCCACAAAATCTATCCCTACTTTTGTGTATTTATCAAACAAATTAAGGGAAGGACTTACAAAATGTTGTACAAGAAGTATACATAACTAATAATGGACGAATCAATGATCTTCATATATTTCGTGTTTTGAATTAAACATGTTGAACGTGCTCATTACATTGACAATATTGTTTTGCGCTGTTACTAGAAACTGAAAAATATTCTCATTTGAGTTTATGTTTATTATCTTTCTCAAATATATTGTTGTTTGATTTTTATCAACGTTTACATCTACCTACTTCTTACTTCATAAATTCGATTATCTGTACATCGTTCAAGTTGTTGTTCTCTTTAATTTTGAATATATATATGCCTTGAAAAATATATCTTTTCAAAAACACTTTTGCTGTCTCATAAAAATTGTAAATGACGCTTATAAAAACTGTCATTGATTTTAACATCGTAGAAACTGCTACAAAAGCGATTTTTTATATAAAAAGACACATTTCAACACTCTCTCTTAATTTAAAAAACTAACGGAACAAGTGGATTTATCCATATCTTGTTTGTTCTGTTGAGCTCCGTATCAAATCCTGGATTACACTTAAAAGTTTCTGCATGGCATTCCACTAATGACTCGTGCCATTGCACATTTTAATCTTATCGAAACGTGACGCTAGACAGACTTGGTACGGGATGCCGGATAGAGTTGCTTTTTATATTTATCTCAAACACAGTTACAGAATTGGATTTTATAAGTTATAGTTGGTATATAGTTTTTGGTGAATATATCTTGAGACTTTTGTTACGTGTTGAAAGTTGAAAGTATCGCTTAAGGACGTTCCCAGGAGAATAAGTTTTCTTAGACTCTTTTACAACATTTGAATACACATACTTAAAAGTGTTCTCTAAACGTAGAATTTTTTTTCACACCTTGTGGCACAAAATATTGAAAAGTTGACTGTTAAGCTTTATATATTTAACTCGTGGACTTTATTGTGGCTGACATTGGCGCGATCGTTTTATTAGAAACTAGCAGAAATTATTATTGGAAGTTATAACAATTATTATATATTGATAAAAAACCGACAAGCGCTATTCGTTTAATTAAAAAATATGTATCAATAAAAAGAGTGCATCTTCTTAACAAATTAAATATATATAAATTAATATTTAGTCGTAACAAATAAAAGAAACGTCCTATAATATTCTTTGAAAAATGTATCGCTAATCAAATTTAGTTAAAAGTTTTTATTTTTAACATTAATTCTTTTAATTTATTTATTTATTTTTGTAAACTGTTTATCTATGGAAAGTTTGAAAAAGTATAGGAATGAGCTCAGTGAATCTCAACCTTCTTCAATTATAGGTATCGTTATTTATATGGTGATACGCTTTTAATAAGTTGAGCACGAATCACACTTGGGAACGTCCTCAAGGTGCTTTCTCAGGGTTCGAATTTTGTTGATGGATCAAAGTTGATCAGCTTTTTAGCGGATCATCAGTTTTTTCATTGAATTAAACTGAGCCACCCAAAATGGACTTGAGCTGAGCTGAGCTGAGAGGAGCGGAGTCAAAGGGGATCAGCAACCTATTGCGTAGTGGGCACCGGCTCAGTCTGCAACTTGCCTTGCATAGGTGTATTTCTCATATTCCGCATAACATTTTCAAAAATCGCAAAGTTGGTCATGTCGGAGTTGAAAATAAAAATGAAATATTTGTGCCTTAGTTTGGAATCTGATGATTCAAACATCGAATTTACTTATATGAAGTTTTGTGGGAACTTGGAAAAAATATGAGAGCAACCGGAGAATGGCAATGATCAACAAAGTCAGTCAACTGTAATTCAGTAGGGAGTAGGTGTGGGGGGGGGAGGTTCAAAACCCTTGCAACGATCAAAATCTGGTGACATCTTTTTCATTAATAACCTTCGATCCGGTTTTGGAAGCTGAATCAGTTTCACTCAACTCCGCAGAGGACATTCAAGTGCCAAAGCTCTTTTGGCATAAGATAGTCGATTCTTTTTAACATAAACAATTTACATATTTATGACACATCTAATTTTTTCTCTAAGGTGGTTTATTGACTTTATTTATTCGTTATTCATTTGTTGTTACTAAGAAATAAGAATAAAAAGTAGTGCGTAATGAAATATTGAGAATGTATATATTTTCAATGTTTTGAATTGTTGAAAACAATTACGACAGCTCTCTTCTTATTTTTAAGAAAACGCTCTGTATCTAAGTAGTATCAAGTCACTCAGTTCTTATATTTTATGACTCTACTGGACTCTGAGCCTTGCTATAAAAAATGGCTTGACTGACGATAATCTTTTTTTGAGATTCTTTCTTTTCTTCTGGTTCATGCTGACATATTTCTATCTACGTATGACTTATACATTTATAAATACCAAGGAAATAAGGAAATTCAAAAACCCTACTACAAGAAAAAGGCACATTCAAAATGGATCAAACTTCTTGTTAGAAAAGTTATGGATGTGATCCAGATCTAGAAACTTTCAATTATTTGAACTCTTTGTAGGTACTTTCATCTAATTTTCTGTTGAGTTATCAAAATAATTTATCGCGCTATTTCCAATTGAACATTTTCTGTTCTATGGGATGAGACCATCCCGCTGATCAGTAATTGGTTAATCTCTATTTGTGAGGTTGTGGATATTTCTCTATCGAATAATTTTATACTTTAGGTGGTGCTTTAGACAATAACATTAGACAAAAACCTGAAATATATTATTGTGATTCAAAACAAGGAATATAAAGATATTGTGCCGTTCCCAACTTTATAATTGTAAGAACTTGAATATCCTCTCATATATACTGACATATGCTAACAATCTTTCATATTCTCGTGTTAAACGCACATATAAATGTACGTTATCTTAGTACAACTCTGAAAGAGTGCGAAATGTGTCATTGACATGAATCTGAAGCAAATTTTAATTCAATTCAAACTCCATTTAGATAAGTACTGATGATAACTACACATGTTCTTTGTTAATCTGTTAACTGCGGTTGACGATTAAATTATTATCAAAAGACATTGAACTTTTGCTTATGGACGTTTATCTACACATAACCAAACTTTTTCAATGTATGCTTAATTGAAATTAGGTTTTATCAAATCCTTTCAATGAAAAAAATGCGTATAACTAAACAACATCAAAATCTGTTGCGTGTTTCAGGAGTTAGCGGATAAACAAACAGACATACGAGGAAAGCTACTTTATTTTATATACTTATATACGATACTAAATATATAAATTATTATTCATATTGATATCGACCAGACTGGTTGCTAATATAGTTGCAGTATTTCGACATAAAAGACAATAAAATATTAAATTTTCCACATAGCTAGCGGAAAAAAGTTATTTCTCTAAAAACGGTACTAATTATAAGACATGTAAATTTCAGCAGCTATTTCAAATAAACTTAAGCTACGATTTTCAGTCATTATTTTCACTACATTAGGGATGTTAAGGTGAGTTGAAAACGTTGATGTCCGGCCAGAGGCGAGCAGATCGTCAAGATTATCGGGACTGCGTCTGAATTCACTCAAACGCACATGTTGTTGTAAGAATCGTTATCCTCAAGAAATTAGATTTGTTTGTTCGGACATGGCGTCGAAGCGTCAAACACCACTGCAACCATATCGGATTTATTATGATTTCATCAATAATACTAAAGTATGCTGTCTAGGCCCGTCCTTCTGATAAGAATCCACATCTGTGATACTTGCCATTCCATATAGCTTACCAGTTTGAGCTTTTCCTCTCCCAGTCTAGCAAACCTAAGCCTGCCTAGCATTTCTCACTGGCAACACACATGTGCAGCAGTTTCTTCCGCCTCCTTGCAGAACTTGCACACTCTATCTTCTGCCAAGCTCATTCTTTCCAAGTGCTTGTTGAGTCTATTACGCCCCGTAAGTCGACCTACCGTTATCCTTACACCCTTGCGGCTTAGTAGGTCTGAAGTGAACTTGAGCGAGCAGTGTTTAACGAACTGTTTTGCCTGTCGTTGTCCTCGTGTTTGCAGCCACTCTAAAACTCCCTGTCCATCCATTTCTTAATAGTTGTTTTGGAGTGGCCTGCTGAGATTCCCCAGAATGGTTCTGGGCCTATCATCTCTGTTGCCGAGCCAGCTTTGCCTACGACATCAGCCCCCAAGTTCCCAAGGTGGCCTTCATGGCCAGGCTATGGTAAGTTGGTTGAACAAGCCCACTTCCTCTAGGGCCTGTATACAGTTCCTGACTAAATTGGAACTGACATTCTAGAAGCAGATTGCCTCTAGGGCCGCTTGACTGTCCGAGTAAATAACAACGTGTTTACTCTTAACTTGACTTATTTTTGTTTTACCAGCATGACGCAGTGCAGCGATTTCCGTCTGAAACACCGTGAAGTGCTGTCGGAGTCTTATAGATACCTTCACCCTCGGTATGTCTCCTTAGATATTAGCTCCGACCCCGTTGTTGGTATTGGACCTATCAGTGTACCAGCTTTGGTCAGCTTTAATTGAGAAATTCAGTTATACCGCATCCAAATTTCATTTGCCGAAATTTAATATAAAATATTGAGCACTGAAAACAAATTAAATGACAGATGACGTTCAAATTCGGCGTGAGTATAAAGGACCCATGTGTCAAATTTGCTAAAATAAATACGACAACCTAGAAGACATGAATAGAGATATTGGAGATTATACGTTCCTTATCTATGCGAATTTCTAAGACGCCATTCCAAATACTATATATTGCTCTTCTTTTTATTTATTTTTTTTTTATTGAAACATGTCGCATCCACCAAAAGGTTATTAGCGACAATACAATAATATAATAACATTAGATCTTATACAATAAGTTTATAGATTCTAAATAGTCTATGATTCGCCTATGATATTGACAGTCTTTTCCGAGGAGAACTTCCAAACTGTTCGGAAAATTATTTGTTGCTCGTTCGACTGTATATTTTGGACATGCAATAAGGACATGTTTTATGCTATCTACGACATTACACGTTGTACACATCGGGGGTTCACTATTTGTGAATAAATTGGAATGAGTATATCTTGAGTGACCTAGTCGAAGCCGCGTTAATACAACTTGTATTTTCCTATTTTTAGTAGTAGGTTGCCATGGAGATATATTACTCTTTACTTCCCTTAGTTTTGAACTGGAATTCGACCACTCGCGATCCCACGCACTATACACTTTCATTTTAAAGAATGCTTTTAAATCACTAGCAACGCTTCGACACTCACTTTCCGAATTAATATTAAAGATCGCATCACGCGCACTAGCGTCTGCTTTGTCGTTGCCTTCGATTCCAATATGCGATGGTATACATATAAACTTAACGCTACTAGAATTCAACTCGGCTTCCAGTAATTCAGCCTTTATTAGTTTTCCAATAGGGTTTTGTTTGTATATTTGCTGCAAACTTTTTAAAGCACTGAGGGAGTCGCTAAGAATGAGGCTGTTTGAAAATGTCAGCGAGTTTGCGAGTTGGAGAGCTTTGTATAAAGCAAAAAGTTCAGCAGAGAAAATACTGAGGCTGGGAGAAAGTCTGTATTGGTAAAAATATTCCCCGAATTTACAATGGCAGCCCCTACCCCTGTTTCACATTTTGATGCATCAGTGTATATTTTATTGCAATCACTGTATTGTTGTTCCAAAATTAAATTAAATTTATCCCTTAATGTTGCTGAGTTTACTTTGTTTTTGTTAAATATACTTAGTGTTGTATTAACGCTAGGGGTTTTGATGGTCCAGGGTGGAGGATGATCCAAGTCCATAGGAAATACAGGAGGAAATTGAATGTCCAAATTATTTAGGAATATTCTTATCCTTTCGTAGTAAGGTTTAGCTGTTTGGGGCTTATTGCTGAAGTGATGTAGATATTTATTGGTGAATGTGTTATTATAATGGGGCTTGTTTTTATTAGATGCAATTGAGGTAGCATGTGATAGTGTTAGATACATTCTTCGATAATGTAGAGGAGGTTCACCCGTTTCACTATGAATACTATCAACAGGAGTTGTTCTAAAAGCTCCAAGAGCAATTCTAAGCCCATGATTGTGAACAGTATCAAGTAATTTTAATGTTGTTTTAGATGCAGAGGCGTAAGCAATTGATCCATAGTCTATTTTAGATCTTATTAAACTTTTGTAGATATTTAGCAGCATATTATAATCAGATACCCAGTGTTTGTTACTTAATGTCTTCATTATGTTTAGCCTTTTATGACATGATAATATGGTTTGCTTTATATGTTCTTTCCAAGAAAGTTTTTGGTCCAAGCACATTCCGAGAAATTTAACAGATGGCTTGAATGAAATAACTTCATCGTATAGAATGAGTTTTGGATAAGATTCTGGAATCCTTTTAGAAAATAGTACTCCGTTTGTTTTTGAAACTGAGAATTTGAAGCCGGTGTGCTGAGACCATTGTTCTAATTGTGTGAGAAAGGATTGAAATATATTTGTCATCAAAGTGGTAATTTTGCCTTTACAATAAACTACCAGGTCATCTGCGTATAAGCGAGCCTTGAGAGGTTTTGGCATATCTTTGATAATCTTATTTATAGCTATTAGAAACAGTGTTGGGCTAAGTACGGAGCCTTGAGGAGTTCCGTTTTCTTCAATTTGACTTTCGGAATAAGAATTATGGACTCTCACTTGAAATGATCTGTCTTTAAGAAAATTACTAATAAATCTGAGGCACTAACCACGAATATTCCATGAGTGGAGTTCTTTTATTATATTAAATCTCCAACATGTGTTAAATGCTCTTTTCAAATCAAAAAATATAGATATACATGATTGTTTAATCGACAGTGCTTCATGGATATCACTTTCCAGTTCGAGAATATTATCGATGCCGGATCGATTTTGTCTAAAACCATTTTGTTCGGATATTAGACATTTTGATGTTTTCAAGGTCCACATTAATCTGTAATTAGCCATTTTGTCCATTAACTTGCACATTGCACAGGTTAAACTTATAGGTCGATACGAGTCAGGTTCCAGACTTGACTTTTGGTTTTTCAGGAAAGGTAGAACGTATGCCGTTGACCATATTGAAGGAAATTTATTATGTTCCCAGACACAGTTGAATAGTTGGAGAAGGAGGGTTTTCGCAGATTCAGGAAGGTGTTTTAAAAATGTGACTGGGATATCATCTGGTCCAGGACTAGCATCTTTCATGCTATAAAGTGCATTTTCAAGTTCCTCCATAGAGAAGGGTAAGTTTAGTGGAGAGTTTTCGTCTTCGTCTTGAAGTAGCTCTGAATTTTCCACCACTAATCTGTTTTCAAGGAAGGTATTATCATAATTACGGTTTGAAGACAAACTTTTGAAGTGATTGGCTAAAGCGTCGGCCATTAGCTGTGGAGAGGTTGTGACTGCATCGTTAATCTTTATTCGAGATAATACTGGTGTGTACTTTAGTCCTGAAACTTTTCTTATTCTTTTCCATACTTCACTGATGGGAGTGGCGCTGTTTATTTCGGAAACATATTTTGACCATGATGTTTTCTTAGCTGTTTTGATGATAAGCTGTGCCTTCGCTTTGAGCCTTTTGAAATCTAATTTATTTTCGATTGTCTTGTGCCTCTTGTACTTATTGAGTGCTGTTTTGGCGGCACGAATAGACGTATGGCATTCCGTATTCCACCATGGTACAAGTGTTCGTTTTTTGTTTGTCCTCATAGTTTTACCTATGAAGAGTTCTGCGCTTTTTAGAATAATGCTGTTGAAATTATTTAAGGATTCATCAATGTCATCGGTCATCGTATATTCCAGCATTTCGTGGTTGATGTGGGATTCAAATTCTGTCCAGTTTGCAGATCCTATTTTCCATTTCGGAACAAAACTTTCGTGAGTCAGGGCTGCTGAGTTCTTGATAAGAATAGGATGGTGATCACTGCCGTATGTGTACTGAAGGGCTTCCCAAAAAAGGCGAGGAGTAAGTTGGGGGTCGCACAAACTTAAATCAATTACTGATGAGTTCCCAGTGTTGACGTTAAATCTTGTTGGAGAGCCATCGTTAAGAAAGTTAAGCTGAAGGTCCGATATGATTTTTTCTACAATATTCCCTCTAGCATCAGTATGGAACGAGCCCCATATAATGTTGTGACTATTAAAATCTCCTACTATAATGCGAGGAGTCGGTATCTGGCTAAACAAATCTTTTAGTTCGTTGTACGTTGTAAGAGTGCTTGACGGTAGATAAAGATTACAAATAAAATAAACATTGTCTGATTTAATTTTAACAATTATGGCTTCCAAGTTAGTTGTTACGGGAAATAAACTTGCTTCTAATGTGTCCTTAACTAATGTTGCTACGCCACCACTCGATATATTGTTGGTTGCGACTCTATCTTTTCGAAAGCATTTGAATGATACAGAGTTGTATATTTTTTGAGGGTTTAAGTTGGTTTCTTGCAGACATACTATGTCCGTAGTTTGTTCAGCAATAATGAGTTGAAGCATAGCAAGGCGATGGAAAAATCCATCAATATTCCATTGTAGTATTGATGTGAATTTAAGGAAATAATTTGTATATGTTAGTTCTGGCTTAACTGAGAGGCGTCGCTTTCGTCATCTGAGAAATTACCACCGAGCTGAGCGAAAATTTTCTTTTTAAGTAAAGTTAGTTTGCGCTTCGTTGATTTGTCTTTTACGTGAGGATATATTAGACGTAGCATACTAGTCAGTGCTAAAATATCTGTAGTGTACTCTTTTATAATACTAATGGGATCTGAAGATCCGCTTAGACTGCTTAGCAAAAGAGTTAGTTGATCGAAATTGAGCACAAATGGAGGAGACTGGTTTTCGATAAATGTTTTGGCTGGTTCAAGTGATTGTATTATGTTCAAGTTGTTATCTTCATTTTTTGAGTTAGAGTTGAACTTTGGCTTCTTTGCTTTTAACTTATTTTTTGGTACAGGGAATTCTTTGCACTGTGTGATGGGTGGACTCACTTCAGGTGAAACGATTTCGTCAAAATTTCGTTTTGATTGGCTTATATCGACGATTGCTTGAGAAGTTTCCATAGTTGTAAGTATTTGTGGATTATCAGAGACAGCTTTTGTATTTGTTGGTTGCGTTATTGTATTTGTTTGAGACGGTGCTGAAGGAATTTCATTTGGAAGTAGTGTAGGTTGTATTATAGGTTCAGAACATTGAGATGCTATGTGGCCTTGTTTTTTGCAATTGTAGCAGACTATATTGTCTTGAGAAATGAATATTCTGTATGAAGTGTTGTCGAAATCAAGTATAAATGAATCTGGAAGCTGTAAGTTGTGTGGGCTGACGAATACTTGTCTTCTTTTTATTTGTCACTTTCTTCTTCTTTATTAGTAACTGGCGAAATTTGTTAATTTTGATCTTGATATTCAGTTGAAGATAATTTTTAGAAAACAAAATAAACCAAAATCGTTGCCATTTATCAGTAAGTTTTCAATGTTATCAACTATTATAATATGTTAATTTCAAGTAAGTGTCTTTATTTATTTTGTTGTAATAATTCGTAGAAAAATATTGAGTTTGACTTGGCAAGATTAAAACTGCATCCCTGTAAGCTATCGAAATCATGTCCTCTCAAATTATATAATCATATCATAATCAATTGATAGTAATATGAATAAGTTTATTTGTGTTATTAATGAAACTAGCCGTTTCTGAATAATTCCACAATATATTGATAAAATGTTAAAAATTCTAAGGTATTTGACAATTGTTTCGATACTAAATGTCATCGTCAGAATGACAGAAGTTACATTTTTAACATGTTATCAATATGTTGTGGAATTATCTAGAAACAGTTAGTTTAATTTAAGACAGTAATATGAGTAGATTCAACAAAGTAAGGGTCGAGAGAGTAAATTGCAAAAAAAAATATTATTAAAATTTAGTATAAGCGAAAGTCAGTCCTTCTTAATCCAATCGAAAAATGAGCTTCCTGTATCGTATAAACACACCTTAGTTCATAACAAAATTTTACTTTTATCCTGGTTATTTATATAGAAACCAGTTCAGTAACCTTCTACTGGAGACTGCTAAATTTAACTTCAAAGTGTTTAAACGTGCAATCGTCCTAATTGTGACGCATTACTACGTTTAGCTATTACAAATCACGATAAATTTCATTTTGTGAATGAGATAATTTCAAAATACTAAGTAGAAATGACGCAATATTAGACATTGATATCTGTATTTTAACAACACTTTTATTTCTATGTGTCCGTATTGGAAATGTATTTTTTGTGAGGAAACTCATGTTCTTCCGGTGAAAGGGTGTGTGGGACTCAGACCTACCCACCAAACTTCATGTTGTTTCGTTTGTACCAGGCACAGGAACCCACCTCGATTGAGAGTTTACTATTTTCTATCTAATCCGTTCGTCAAGCTCTCCTCTTTCCATTATTTTCTCTACATTTTTCATAAAAATATGCCATTTTTTTGCTGCTTGTGTCATGAACTGAAATAAGTCATTAAGTGTTTGACGTGATTCAAGTACGTTGTAGATTTTATATCTTATATTTCTCCAGGGTTGCATCGCAGGGAATGACATTTGCACAGGTAGTAAATCAGAACAACCAACAAGGATGTAACAACGCCTTCCAACAACAACAACAAAATAGTTCAACACAATCTAATGATATCCCTGAACTAAAAACAATTAAGAGATACCTCATTACGCAAATGGGAACAATAATGAATTTAATCACTACTCTTGTTGCAAAAATGTCTCAATGGCCCAGATACTAAAAATAGCGCTATGGAATGCAAACGGCTTAAATCAGCATTCTCATGAACTGAAAATGTTCATACCCAACAATGCAGTAGATACTATGCTAGTTACGGAAACGCATTTCACTTCCAAAAATTATCTAAGGCTTTCTAACTACAAAATCTATTCTACTAACCACCCCGATGGGACTGCACATGGAGGCACAGCAATAATTATAAGAAATGAATGAAAGCTACAAAGAAAATCATCTACAAGCTACTAACAGCGCAGTGGATGTAGTTACTGGAAGCATTAAAATATCTGCCGTATACTGTCCTCCCAAACACAACAAGAAAAAAAGACAAATAAGAACATTTCTTCAAAACACTCGGAAACAAATTCATATCGGGTGGTGATTACAATGCGAAGAATACAGTTTGGGGTTCGAGAGCCACAAATACTAATGGTCGTGAACAATTTGTACCAACAATTTCAACTATATTTGAACAGGTGAACCCACATATTGGCCTTCGGATCCTAACAAACTACCAGATCTCCTTGATTTCTATATCACTATAGGAATTGACAATAAACTGATAACAACTACAGCCAGTCTAAACATGTACTCGGACCACACTCCAGTCATAATACATATGTACTCTGATATAATAAACACACCAAAAGCTCCTGCTCTTTGCAACAAAAAGACAAAAACACAAAATGGGACACGTTCAAGGAAATTTTGGATCAAGAAATAGATTTAAAAATACCATTAAAAACAACTACTGACATCGATTTAACGGTGACTAATCTCACAAAAGACATACAGAAAGCTGCTTGGGAAGCAACACCAGACTATAAACAATCATCGCCGAAAGAATTATGACCTCCAACTGAGAAAGAAAAGATTTCCGAGAAAAGAAGGCTACGAAGAATATGGCAGCAAAATAGGACAATGTACAGCAACAATAAATTAAGTGTTTTAAATGAAACTCACGGTTTATAGTTATTTCCACAATATAATAAAATTTTTTATTATATTTTGGAATTAACTAGAAACCGTGAGTTTCATTTAAAACACTAATATGAGCAGATTCCACGAAGTAAGGGTCGAGACAGTTAATTTCATTAACAATAAATTTAATAAGGCAGCAGGACAATTAAAAAAATTAATACTATATAGAAAATCACTCCATACAAAGATATTTAGAAGAGCTTACGCCAACTACTCGCTATGGAAAGCCACAAGACAACTAAAAAGCCCTCAGAGATCAATGCCTCCAATAAGAAAAAACAATGGGGAGTGGGCAAGAAACAACGCAGAAAAGGCACACGCCTTTGGTGTCTATCATTAACTCTTCCAACCTAACAATTTAGAATCTACACCTGAAGAGCTGGAGGAAATAAATAGAGTTCTAAACGAACCTTTTCAAATGGAGTTGTCCATACAGAAATTTGAATTTAATGAGATTGATCTGTAGAAAGCCCCTGATTATGATCTGATAACAGGCAGAAAATTCCAGAAATCAACCAAAAAAGGAATAACTGCAAATATTTATTGATATAATAACTCTAAATTATTTTCCACCACAACTGAAAACAGCAATTTTAATTATGATACAAAAACCAGGAAAACATTAGAAGAATTAACATCATATAGACCTGTCAGTTTATTGCCAGTGCTTTCCGAAGTCCTAGAAAAATTAATAATGAAACGTATCAAGCCAATACCCGACAGTTAAAATATCATCCCAGCACATCAATTAGAATTTCGTTAAGAACATGAAACAATCATAGAATAGTTAAACAAATCAACTGCGATCTCAAAAATAAAAGATACTGTTCAGCGGCATTTCTTGATATAAGCCAGGCCTTTGATGAAATCTGGCACAAATGCCTAATATATCAACTAAAAAATCTTCTGCCTCATCAATTCTATGAACTTATAAAATCCTACTTATCTGACAGATACTTGCAGTTTAATATAAATCAGAAGGTTCAGACTTATGTCTAGGTGAAGCAGGGGTACCGCAAGGCAGTGTATTAGGCCCGATGCTCTATCAGCTGATAACTGCAGATTTACCGACCTCAAGAACCACTACCACAGCGACTGTTGCAGAGGACACCGCACTATTGGCGTCTCACCAGGATCCAGTGATCGCTTCAAGAGATCTACAAGCTAGTCTCAACAAAATTCAGACATGGTTACGAAAATGGAAAATTCGAACGCATGAGACCAAATCAATTCATGTTACCTTTACACTGAGAAAATATGCATGTCCATCAGTACAATTAAATAATCAACCGTTCACCCAGAAAAACTAAGTTAAATATCTATATTTTTGAAACGACAGCAACTGGGTTTTAAATTACGACAACTGTACTGGCTCGTTGGCAGAAAATCGATTTTAAACTTAACAAACAAAATGTTAATATACGAAGTCATAATAAAACCAATATGGATATATGGCATTCAACTATGGGGATCTCCTAGCAACTTAAAGTAGGAACTCATGCAACGATTCCCGAACAAGACACTCCGAATAATCACCAATGCAACATGGTATGTCCCAAACAACTTAATAGAAAAGGACCTCCAAATTACTTCTATCTATAAAAACTGGAGTCACAAAGTACACTGAAAAATACAAAAACAAATCTAGTGCGCATTCTAATGTTTTAGTGTAAAAAGTTTATTAACATTGTTAATTAGATTTTAGAGGAAGTATCTCATAATCCAAAATTGTCATGAAGTTTACTTATTGTTAACGCTAATAACAGATTGTGAATAAAATGGAGTTAAAAAATATTTCTCCAATTTGGACATTAGAATATGGTATGATATATATATATATATATATCAATATCAATTTATATCAGTTTATTTGCAGTAATTGCATCCGGAGTCCTGCTTTTCTTGAATATTTGTCCATATTTTTTTTAAATTCCATGTCCTGATAGTAGGGAAAGATTGCCGGGATTGGACCACTTTCATGTTTATAATTAATTACAGACAAGAATATCTCTGGTGATATTGAGAGTTGTATGGTATAAATATTCTGCTGTTTTATCATTTTAGAGAACATTTTTTTAACCAACCCATTTAGGGAAAACCAATTTTTCTCAAACCGTGCAAGTAATCCATTTATGGAAACATGTTGTCTTGATTGGACCACTGGTTCCTAAAATGTACCACACATTTTCTAACAAAGTTAGTAATGAAAATTCGAGTAGACATAGTTTATTTTTATAATAATTGAAACAGGTTCAATCATATCCGTCCAATCAAGGTAGTATGGACAAAAATAAAACTTTCTGATGGGGCTTACATTACCGAAGACGGCATGTACCCACTTTTCACATTATTGGCACTGAATCATGTCTAAATTGGAATATTTCTTACACAAAATGCAAAACCAGCTTTTCTCTGCATGAGACTTCTTGTTGATGGTATTCCGATTGCTTACTCCGCTAGAAGTCGATGGCAGATCAGTGGTTCTATCATCAAAGCATAGGTGTTTTTTCACTTTTTTTTTGTTTTCCTATACAAATTTTTTGGCTCACAAAATGTTTTTGTAAGGACTCTCCGAAAGTACACAGGCTTTCTGGGCTCCCTTTGCAACCCTCTTTCCTTTCTTACATTTTGATTGAGATACTGGAGATATTTCAGCTACCGATACAACGAGCTTGTATGTCGATCGAGGAGTTGTGGTATTCCTAATAATTGATGAAGAAACACTTTTAGGAAACAGCACAGCAATACAGTTATAATAATGCATATCACTACCTTCATTATTTGCAGGTAATAGCATCAATTCTTGGTTTTTCTCACTCATCTCAATATCCGTTGGGATGGTCTCAGCTTGTAAACATTTTTGCATTTGTTGTATGTAAAATGAGAGGTTTAAAAAACGACACGTCAAGGGGCTGAAGTTTATGTGTTGTGCGGCCAGGCAGATGCAGCAAAATTACTCCATCTCCAATTCGGGTGCCATTCTTGTTCTTTTAATAATTACCATTGGAGGAATATACTGTCCAGTTGCAATAACGCAACAAATAAACGTAGTATTTACCTCTCGCTCATTGCTTGTAATACCTGTAAATAAAAAAATTATATCAGCTACCCAAATAAAATAGGCAACAAACATTTTAAAAAAGCGCTAGAAATGTCAATGGAAACTTTTACAGAAATACATAAAAAGAAAAAGTCTGTAGAATAAGACATTTTATAGTTTTGCACTACACCTACCTGATACAAGGTTTTTCCCCTTAGCGGCAATAACTTTTTGGTACCGTTTTTATACGATCGAAAATTCGCTCTCATGGTCATTGAATATTCGTATAGCAAGAAATTAATTTTCATCAAAAATTTTCTCCAATAAGTCTAAAAACTGCTGCACATTTTCTCTATTGAATCCTTTTGATCTTGCTGTGGAGGTAATTTCTGGATGCCGTTGAGATTGTTCTGGGTTTCTTTTCATAAATGATTAATACCATTTCTGTGCGGCCCATTCTTTATCTTATTATATTTTTTCGGCGAAGTCAATTGTAAGTTTACGAACGTAAAGTTGTCTTAAACCAAATATCATTTCTTCTTTGGTTTTTATTTCGATTTCTATATCGTTTGAAAATGTGGAAAGGCACACATGAAGTTTGACATGTTTATTAAAATTTTTATTTTTTGATTCCAAATGCCTTTTAAGTGTAGCTTTCGGTATATTGTCAGTTTTAGCACTGGCATTTAGGCCTAACTCACCATTGAGATAGGCATTTATTGCTAAATTTAACTCTTCATCTGTCTATTTGCAATATTTTGTATTTCACATCCTAAAAAAATCGTTGTTTCTTCGATTTCACCACTCCAGTCGCCTCAATTGGACCGATCCATTTGTGGCAACTTACTGAAAAAAGAATCGGTGCGTATGATTCACTTACTTTTAACTTCTGTATTCTGTTCGGTAAGGTGAAACAAAACTGTAACACAGGTGCAAAGAATCTATATTCACGGAATGACATATAAAGATCAACAGCGGAAATGAATGCGTTGGTATTTGAACATTATGTTGCTGGCAGTGACATCTATGATCGTTATTACAAACTAGCAGATGACATAGGCTTTAGAATAGGGAGTGGTCTAATCGAGCAGAAGGTCCAATCCCGGCAACCTTCCCCTATTTGGTTTAGGTAATTTGTAATTCTATGTTTGCACGCAATCCACGTCCCTCAGTTGGGTATTAACCGTTGGTCCATTGGGCAACTCTAGATAATTGATTCCACCCGTCCTGCCATTATTTATCTTCTGTGTTCATACTCTCGTTACTCTTCACAATGAGTCTTCTTCTCTATGCTCCCAATTTAGGAGTTTGAAAAGTATGTAGACACAATATTTCGCAAAACTTGCCTATATCCTCGCAATTATAATAAAATATACTTGTTTCATCATGTTATTTTTATAAGTGAAACTAATTGTTTATAAGTAATTCCACTATATAATAAGAAAATCATAAATATTCCAAAACAATGTTTCGATATGTGATAATATCATCACCAGAATGACAGAAGTGATATTTGATGTGGTGCCTACCTTATGTTTAATAATTATTTTGGACTAGACCCTAGACCAAGAAGTGACCTATCTTGTGATTGACTAAATAGAAATAAGAAGATATGATATTACAAATATTAAAGCTTAGATAATATTAGCCCTGTGGGGATATCCTGGATATATTTTTTCCCATTCAAGATCAGTATGCCCATACAAAGACATACTTTTATCTACCGATATTTAGAATTATTACTTAAGATGACAGTTTAATAGTTGAGAACTTGCCTAGATACATCTGTTCAATGATGACTTCATATTGTGGGTCTCATAAGTGTCTTCTCATTTCTAATTCCCCATGCTATTGTTTTTTATCCAATTCTTCATGGAAATCTAGTTCTTGTTTTCTATCACAAATTCGTAGTTATATGTTAGATATTATTGAATGTATATCGTATCTAATAAAATTCTGGCGACACCCACACCCTTCAAAAAAGAAGATGAAATAACGCGATGCTGTTCTGAAAGTGGAAATAAATTTTTTGTTTGTGAAAATTGAAAAGTCCTATATGCTGGTTTGATTTGTTTGTATTGAGACCATTATTAACAAGAGTTTCAATTATGGTCTTTATAAAAATATTTATTGATATCGGCAACATTGATATAAAAATATTATCATTATTTACTACCTGAATACCAAAAAAACAATCTGCAATCACTATATAAATTTTTTTTTCTACTCCCTATCTTTAAAGTACCTTGTATTTCATCGGTTTGCAGCGCTGAAAGTGGTTGTTTATGGTTAGAGTGAAAAAAAGTAAAAAAGCGGTAGAAAAAGTGCCATAACGTTAACTTTATTTCACGCTTCCCATAAGCTAACACAATGAATCTTGGCTGGGCATCGAGGATGGACGTTCATGAAACTTTATGGTTAGAATGACAAAAAGTAAAAAAGCGTTAAAAAAAGTGCCATAACGTTAACTTTATTTCACGCTTCCCATATGCTAACACAATGAATCTTGGCTGGGCATCGAGGATGGACTTTCATGAAACTTGGAATACGTATAAATAGCACAATGAATCTTGGCTGGGCATCGAGGATGGACTTTCATGAAACTTGGAATACGCATAACTAACACAATGAATCTTGGCTGGGCATCGAGGATGGACTTTCATGAAACTTGGAATACGTATAATTGTAATTTACCGGAGCTTAATTGAAATATCCCAAATTTCTATTTGAATTTTATTTTTTTGTATAGGGCTGTAGAAAAAATAATGTATGCAACATGTGCATAAAGTGTCTTTTTTTCACTCATGGAATTGCCGTCAACTTTTTCCATTCGTGAAAAAAAGTACCACTTTATGCACTTGTGCATAAATTATTCATACATACATATACGCAAATGACTTTCTCATTTCTATATAATATAGAGTCCATTTCTAAAATTATCTTTTTCTTTGTATTCGATTCCTTCCAAGAATGTTTTATCTTTATAGTTGAATCAGTGTTTTTTTGTTATTCCATAGTTAGTTAATGCTGTTTTCTTCTATCGATTGAATTTTCATCTATTTTCCAAAAAAATTTAACCTGCCACATGCTTAGAAATGAACCCTAAATCGTGCATAAAGTTTCTGCATCAGCCATGGTTGCCTTTCCACATTATATCTATTGATTTTGTAGTGGTTTGAAGTCGATCTTCCCTACATATAATTCAACTGCGGGACATAATAAAGTCTGTGCTGAAAAAAGGCAAATAAAGATATTTTAAATTAAAAGAAAATCTATTTTCCAAATAGTGTGAAGTTAGTCCTACGTAAAATTCATCACAATTATTACAAAGAACTTCATGTACGGTACTTTCTTTATTTTAATTTCAAATTTACTGAAATAATTGGATAACTAGTGATATACTCCCGTACGGATGGTAAAGATCAGTGTTATATATTTTGATCTACAGGACCTGTTTTGTTTGTTGATTGATTATATTTACTTTTTTTGGATATTTCATTTCTTTAATTTCTTCAGGATAATTATTCTTTCCCAGTGCAGTTGTTGCTTTTTAAATACCTCTGTATCTAAATACAGGATCTGATATCTGGATAGCTACGTCTCTATCAGCCAAATTAACAATCATTAATTTTCTTTTTGAAACATTGGGTGACATAAATGAAAGTTTAAATATCTTGAGGACGAACTTGATTTTATTATCATTTGTTTCTTATGTAATTGTTGATGTGATGTTACATCAAGAAAATTAATTGCATTATTGTGCTCAATTTCGGTAGAAAATTAAAAAAAAAATTATGATGGAAATCAAATATTTAGCTTACGTTTTCAATTTCCTTTTTTGATACAGCTGTCATTGAATTCCATATATTTTTGATAAAGTATTTAGTTTTTATAGAATATTTTTACAAATATTTATCAAATCAATACAGTGGGGTAAAGGGAGTTGAATAATTGGAACAATTTGTCGAAGAGGTATACTGAGTTTATGCGGTTTTGGTAGCCCACATTCTAGGGAGTATGGCATTATGAATTGCTAATTTCTTCACATTTGCATATAAATAAAAATGTGAAAGCTATTAATTATAAAAAAGTCCTGAGTATTCAAAGTAAAATTTTAGAATTCTGTTTCCGAAATTCCATGTATGGGCCTATGAATAATTTAATTTGTTAATTTCTTCTTTCTTGAATGTTGAAACTGTAATTTCTATATTAGATTATGTTTTAGCATTCATGTAGTGAGTAATATATTTATAAATCAAAGTTGTCAAATAAAATTCCGAAGAAAGGTAAAATTGTGTCGAAACGTCAAAAAGATATTTTTATAGAAAATTTATCCAAGAAAATATGATCTGAAAATAATAATTGGTGATGCAAATGATCAGATAGGAAAGGAAACATTTACCAACCAACAATAGGAAAGTATAGTAAACATGATGAAACAAAAGAAAATTGACATCTATTGATTGATTTTGAAAAAGAAAAAAGTATCAGAATAAATAGTATTCACTTCCAGAGAAAAGAAAAACATAGAGGAACTTGGCGATCACCAGATAGATCGACTATAAATGAAATACACCATGTGCTAATAGAATAATGCAAAGAAAGATGTATAACAAAAATTAGAAGCTATAGAGGATCAGACGCGGATACCGATCACTTTATCTTAGGAATTTAAATGAAACAAGAGATACCAGAACTAAACAATATGAATAAAAAGAAAAATATACAAAGAAGTTCATATATACTCCAGAAAAATGAGGCACTGGAGATGATTATAATGAAATAAGAAAGAGGATTGAAGGAGGCGCATGAAAGTAGCGACGTAGAATAAATATGGGAGGAGATGAATAAGAGAATGGTGGCAGAAGAGTGTGACGCCGAAAGTAGAACCGGAAAACGTGAATGGTTCGACCAAGAATGGGAAAATGAACTAACAAAAGGAAAAAAAGAAGAAAATATATGCTAGACCACAAGTCAGGTGAAGCTAAATATAGGTATGAAGAACAAAAATGGAGGTGCAAGAGAATACTACGAGAAAAAAAGAAGGACATATCAAGGGCAGCGCATCGAAGAGATAGAAAAGAACTACTAAAGAAACGTGATACGGAAAATAACAAAGGTGTCAAAGAGTTCAAAAATGGATATCAAGGGAAGAGACAGAGCATGAAAGATCAAGAAGGTAGACTGATAGCTGGAGAAAGCGAAATGCTAGAAAGGTGGAAGGAATACTTTGAAGAATTACTGAGATCTCAGAACAATCAAAGTAACGACGTAGACATAGTAGAACTAAAAGAAACAGAAACAAACGAAAGAAGAGAGCAGGTAAAAGAGATTATAGAAAAACTCATAACAAAAGTGCTGGTAAGGATAACACAACCGCTGAAATACTTAAATATGGTGGGGAAAACATAATTAAACGCATGCAAAAACTGATGAAGGAAATATAGAAACAGGAAAAATTACCTAAACAGTGGAAAGAAGCCATGATATGCCCAATATACAAGAAATGTGATAAATATGTTTGTGTAAACTACGCAAATATAGCTTATAAAGTACTTGCCTCATACATATAAAGAACTAATTTTTGTCAAAAATGGAAAAGGTTGTCGGTGAATATCAATGTGGACTTCGTAAATAAAGTTCAGTGGTAGATCAAATATTCACACTTACGGAAATCCAGGCGGAAAACTACGAATTTCAGATAGACACACACATAATATTCATAGACTTCAAGCAAGCATTTGATAGAGTGAAAATAGTTGAATTATATCAGCCATTACAAGAAACTAAACTTAGAAGAGACAAAATGCTGTGTAAGAGGCGGAAACGAAGTAACAAAAATTTTTGAAGTGGGGAAGCAAAGCCAAAGAAAGAAGGAAATGGAGACAAGAAATATGCTAAACCAAGGCATATATATACTATATTGTATTTTTCCTTATTTTAATGTTTCCTCTAGAATTTAGATAGAGGATCTGTTTTAAATCCCCCTAATAAAAGAATGATACATCGATTCTTGCATATAATTATAATTTTATCTTTCAAAATTGCCAAATATCATACTAGTGTCTTAGTAACATAGTAATATCTTTCAAATAATTATTAACATATCTCTAAAAAAATTATCTGCAATCAAATTAAACTATTATTCCTAATTCCCGTAAAACTTCTTATATCTACTATATTTATTAAAATTTCACGTAACATACTTGTTATTCTAAAATTTCCTATATGCACGTTGATACATTTTTCATGGTCTCAAATGTTTCCAACTCTGTTCTACTCTGTCTAAACCATTTATATGTTACAGGATATGATTTTGTTCCAACATTTCTCAGTATTCTTTACTTTGATTATCCATATTTTCATTAAGCAACCCTTAGTTCTACATCTTTAATAATACCATTTATAAATTTATAATATTCTTCATTACAATTTGTCCAATTACCATTATTTTTCACATCTTCTATTTATTCTATCTCACGAACATAATTATTAGCCATTCTAATTTCTTTTTCAATCAATCCTCCATATTTCATTATCAAACTCTTCACTTCTCCTCATATTCCTTATTTCCACTCATTAACTCCATTTCTACCATAATTCCATTCCTCTGTATATTCCATAACTTCCTATTATCTTCTTCAATTGCCAATACTTCCATATTTATCTCCTCAAATTCAATTATTTTACCATTTAATTCTATCTATCTATTCAAAATCAATTATATCCTTATATTTCATCAATTCATCAATAACTATGTCTGTTTATAACTTCTTTATCAACTATGCTTACATATCAACTCCTTTCCATCCTTTAATTCAATCTTTTGTCTCATAGATTTTATATAACTTCCGTCCGTTTGCTCCTATAAATGTAATTATTTCATCCTGTCCATCTATTTTGTTGCTTAATTTCATTTCTATTTTCATTATCATTTCTTCTATCAAAGTTTCTAAAATCTCTTCTATTCTCAAAATACTTATTGTCATCAATTTTACCTCCATTTCCATATATTCGTTTTTCATTCCTGTAACATCTATTTTCATTTCCATAATTCATATCAACATGTCTATCAATTCTTCTATTATCCAATCTTGTTTATATAGTTTCTACTCACATATATTTTTAAATATTACTTGTTAATCATAAACCTTTTATTTACATATCGTTTTTATATCCATCCCTTACCATGTACAATTCCCTTTCGTTTTCTAGATTTCGTTCCTATAATCCTGTCATATAATTCAATTTTATTTTCTATTCCTAAACTTCGTCTTATTCTCTTCTCTCATTGTTTGATTCTCTTTCGGTTTCCTAAATTCAATTAAATTTTCCACTATGTCCTTTTTAATTTTGTTGTCCCCTACCTCATCAATTTCTCCCAATAAATGTATTGAAATTTGCGTTTCCAGTTCCTTCAAATTATTGTTTCTTCTTTTTATTATTTTATTTCCCATAATATTCTCACTTCCTATCATTTCATTTTTGATTGTCCTATTAAACATTCTTGGATCAATTATCCTTATATTTCTGCTAAGTTTTACTCTCATTTCGAAATTTTCTGCATAAATTATTATTTCTATATTTTGTCTTATGGTGTCTTATTTCCTCCTTAGTTTCTTGTAATCCTCTGTTCATTTCTTTTAATTCCCAATTAAATTGTTTCCCCCTATTATAATTATTATATCCTTTATCATATGTCACGATTTGTTTTCCTATATTAACATCCAAGTCTTCTATTTTCCAATAAATATTTTTCTCATAAATTTGCATAATTTCTTCACTTCCTAGGATCCGTAAATCAATGTGTAACATATCATATTTTGTTTGTTTTTGTACTTTTATAGACTGTATTTCATCAATTTCCTTCTCAACTTCTTTAATCTCCAATAAACTTTGTATTTTTATAGACTGTATTTCTTCGATTAAATTCTTATTTTGTTTGTTTAGTTCTGTTTGAGTTGTTCTAGACAAATTTTCGTCTATGCATCTGTCTAATTCGTGTATTTCATCTATCTGTTTACCTCTAACTCCATTTTCTTGGTCTATTTTCAAATTCTTATTTTGTTCTTCCATATCTACTCTTATATCTGCCATTTGTTCACTCAATTGCTCGTTTTCATCTCTTTTCTTTATTTCATTGAAGGTTTCCATGTTTACTTCTTCTATTTTCTTTTTCATTTTATTACATATTTCCTGTTCAACAGTATCAACATTTATATTGTCATTTATATCTACATTCATCTTGTTATGCTCATTTATTTCCTGTATCATGCTATCCATGTTATCTAACATATCATCCGTCTTTTCATTATTATTCTCCTCTATTCGGTGAACCTTTTTTATCATCATGTCCGATTTCCTATGTTCACTTGTTTCATCATACAACTTACTCATATCTTCTCTCATACCATTCATAGTTGCTCTAAAACCATCAAACATATTATTCATTTTTTCATTTCGTTTGTCCAATTTTTTATTCATGCTATTCATATTCTCATTTATATTATTTATATCCTCCAGTAATTGTCGCATCATTTCCATCATCTGATCTTCTTGACTTTTTCTTCCTTGCGTTGCCTGTCTCCTATACTCCTGTTTTCCATCTCTCAATGTAATTTCTCTATCCATGTTGATTTAATTTTTTTATAATAATGTCAATAAATTTCAATAATTTTATGATGATGTGCTACTTTTTAATTACCTCTAATTGCTGCGTCAAATTATAATATTTTTCTATATTTATGATAATAATGATAAATCTATATTTGCCTCACGTTTGGCGCCAGTTAATATATATACTATATTGTATTCTATTAAATATATTAAATTTTACTATATTCTTTTATAATTTAATTATATTATATTGTATTCTTTTATATTTGCCCCACGTTTGGGTGACAAATTATAATATATCGATCGAATCCTTTAATTGTAATTTAATAGTTTATATATATTAATTTAACGATATGAATATTATTTGTTGACGTTGTTTTCACATTTTTTTATTGTAACTACACCATTGTGAACACACCTTTACCACTGAATATAACCTATTTGAATTTTGACAGCAGTTGTCAAATTAATATGTCCGGCTCAGATGAATATTAAATTTTGTACTTTGAAAGATGAATCAATACACAATCGACTTACTCACTCTTATCTCAGGGAGGGATCAAAGATTTTAAATAATAATTCAAATTTATAAATTTCAATGAATTCTCCAAATTAAGTATTACGCTATTCCAAATCTAGAGTAAATGTTTGTTCAATATACTACAAGACACTTAAATTATCTTACGACATATATGATTTTACTGTCACTGGAAATTAACCAAACGTCACTTATTATATCAAATTTTCTATCGCATGAAAATTATCAAACACAATGAGAATAGATATGAAATGAGTACTAAACTGAGTTGGAATTCAAATTTATATAATATATGATGAGATAACAAATTACAAAAAAAAATTATAACTTTTCAAAAACATTATAAACGAAAAACTAAGATAGAATTTTCTATCAAGCTTAATACTAAAACAAACTATATTAGAAATCTACTAGCTAAATATTTTTATCAAAAGTTCAAAATGTCTGATTTTATAGTTGATGTATATCAATGTCAAATACGCAAATTTCCGTACAAATTGTCTATTCCAAAATTTTCTTCACTTGACGTTGAATTTTATTTGTGTAACTTTACTGTGATTTCGATCAAATTTATTCTCATAAGATGCATCTATTTTTGAAATATATTTAAGAAAGGCCTATTAATTTTCGAGAAATAATGTAAATAAACTGGACAGGACTCACCAACTAGGTACTGGTTAACTCGTTCGTATTCTTAAACGTATTTAGAATTCAGCAACACTTTCTAAATTTATAATTTAGAAACCGGAAACCACTTGCACTTTAACGATGTAATTCTTTTGTGAATTATACACGCACAAGCTTTACAAAGCAAGATTTGATGATCTGATAATATTCATATAAATTACTATTATATTCTTAAATAAATTTGAGACCACTCTTATTTCGATGTTGTCTCGTGGGGATATCAAATTCAACTGCCTGAACTTTATATATGAATAAATCTCCTCTCCTTTGGTTACCAAGCATTCCTTTTTTTGAAAAAATACAAATTTATGTTTTCCTATAACAATGAGAGATTTTCATTCTTTTATTATTATTGCAATTTTGCTAGCAGAGACATCTGTATTTTTGTTTTCAAATCGTTATAAAATCTATCTATCATTAAGTATATTCTGAATTAATGTCATCTGAAATTGAAATGTCAAATTTTATTTGTATATTGAATCTTTCAAATTATTGATTATACAGTGTGGATCACAAGTATTACATACAAATGTACATATTTTTGCTTATTTTAATGTTTTCTTTAGAACTCAGATAGAGGATCTGTATTAATATATATATATATATATATATATATATATATATATATATATATATATATATATATTATGGTATAAATGGGTACTCACGTTATAATCAAATAAAATGTTAAATACTCATATATTTTATAATAGCTATACAATCAACTCTGGTATTTGATGTTCAGATTCATTTATTCACCATAGTAGAAGAATACGAAACCTTATAACAAGTCTCGAAAAATATAGCACACAAAAAATTTCTAACAATAAAAAATATATAATATTCAAAATAAGTTTTGACAAACCCTATATACTACATAATTGAAGTTGTGATATGACAAATAGAAACAGGAACACAAACTTTAAAACAAAAAACTCAGAATACCAACTGTCGAAGTAACGTCTACAAAATTGCACTAAAAAATAAAATGAACACCACAATTTGAAAAATAATAATAATGAAATGAATCGGAGACTAAATAAAAACAATTAGATAATTTAGTGTAGATAACTAAACAATATTATCAAAGATAGAAAAAGTAATTTAGTAACTAAATTATAAAAGTAATGTCATTGGTAGAAATGATTTAAAATTAGTATCTAAGAGAGTTGTTTGAAAAACAATTGAAAAAATCAACAAGAATTATAAATTTTGATAAAAGATGGTAGAGAGGTTTCTCGTTAGAAAAACTTGAATAAAAACCACGAAAATATTCAAAAATTGATAAGCAATATTTTGTAAAAACAGAAAATAAGTAATTAAGCAGTGATAATAACAAGGAAAGTGAAGTTAAACGTAATAATTACCCTAAGATTATATAATGTGACTAAGTGGTCTGTGGATTGTGGATAAGTTATAATCCCAATACTAAAGCAAATCTGAAGTCGTCTTATCAAGTAGAAACCAAACGTTAAAATCTGAAGATATTTATGCAAACCATTGTGACGTTCATGGAATTCAGGAAAGACAATGTAGACAATTCAGGTACTGTTTTCCATTATATAGTGTTTAAACGTTCTTTGAAAACATTTTTTGACCATTCATTTTAAAGCTTTGTACATTTCCACTATTTGAATTAAAATTATACTTACTGGAAAGAAACTTAAAAATTAAATAGAACGTTGAGCCTTTATAGCAGTTGGAAAATACCAAATTTGATGAACATAGTTGTTTAACCTAAAGTATCTTCTTTTCTTAGAACCAAAAAAATATAACTAATAACAAATAAATTTCGCCCATTTTCATAGAAACACAATTTCATAGGTATGACTGTGAAACTGTATACCTGAATGTATGAGTGAGAAGGGTAATCTTCACTAGACAATATAATAAATAGTAAATGTGGCATGTACTTCATAAAGATTATCTAAAAACCTAAAAGAATGAATAAATTTATTTAGATTATTATAATATATTATATTTAACAAGAATTAGAAGCAAAATTATTATTTTGATGTTTATTATTACAATGACGCTGAGAACTGTCAACAAGATTTCAACATCAAATTTACTTTCAAATAATGAAATGCCAGCGATAGAAGTTCGTTGTCATAGAACTATGTAATTCTGACAAGCGTATGAAGCGATGATGGAAAACAATACATAAAGAATTTTTGTAAATATAAATTTCAGGCCAAGTTTATGAGAAACAAGATTCTAACAAAATTTTAAAAGAATTATATATATTTTGAAATTTTTTAGTTTGTAGATTTGTTTATTTCAGAATGGAAATGTAATACGTAATAAGAGGTTCTTTTTAATAAATAGGAATAGTTTTAGAGAAGTAGAGATTTTAAATAAGTAGATTAAATTATTTTCAAAAAGAAAAGAACATTAAATATCGGAATATGAATAAAAAAATGTATGAAATTCAATTTAAAAAACCTCTAATATGTAAATTGTTGTAAAAAAATCTAGTGAGATGATGAGTTTGGTCCATAGCAACGGGCATGAAAAATGAGAGTTGTTGATTTGGAAAAAGGTAGTAAGTAGTGTGATATTTTAGAGAGAGGACGTTTAGAAATAAAAATTTAAAATTATAATAAAATATAAGTGAAGTCCTCGTAAAACTCAAGAAACGTAACAGAAAAAGTTAAATAAAGTTGAAGAAGTAAATTGAGAAGATTTAGAAGCTAATTGAAGGTACAAAAGATAAATGATTAAAATAGATAGAAATTAAAGACATTAGAATAATACAAATGAACTGAAAGTATAATTGAAAAATATTTATAAACTAAGGAAACGAGAATTTGAAATAAAAAAAGGAAAATAAGATATTTTAAAGTATAACAAGAAATATAATTTCAATACTTACCTGGAGGAGTTGTGTCAAGTATCCAGAGGGAATGGATGCAATGGATACATTAATAGAAGAGTTCTGTTGTTGGAGAATGTTAATTGTCGGTGCCAGAAGAAACCATAAGTAGTGCAAGGTTAGTGTTGCGCAAATTCATTGGTTAACCAGTTGACTAATTAAATAAATCGGATTTGGCCATTTAAATTCATTTTATTAGTATAAAGGTACACTGACTTAAAATTTTATTAGGTTATAGTTATTTGTCCAACATATTAGATTTAAATTTTGTTTGTGTGGATATATGTATATATAATTAGAGTGTATGTCATTGTCGTTTCATTACAATATCTGAAACAGAAAATAGTAATATCAGTAACAACCAACTATATAGATAAATTCAGATCATTTCCCGTGTCTATACTAAAGAAAGAAATAGGTTTGATACCATAGGCGTAAATTTTGTCAAGGTATAATACATAGATAAAACCAAATAATTCTTCAATAACTTAAAATCCGGAACTCAAAGAGAGTAAAGAGTTCTCATGCCCGACTGTATATATATATATATATATATATATATATATTAGAGCTAGCCGAAACAACATTTATATATAAATTGAATATAAAAGGAAAATAAATAGAAATTAATTATAATATATGTATATATATATATATATATATATATGAGCCAGAAACATGCATGTCCACGGTTACCACTCTATTTCAGTAGCCCTTATTTTGCGTGAATTACCGATGAATCTCTTTGTTGTTATTGTTAACATATCACGCGATATTCCTACATCTTCTTTTATATATATAAAGTCTAAGAATACAAAAATTATGAATACAAATATTTCCGGTTCTATTAGTCAGTAACACAACAGGCGATTTTGAATATCATGAAACCTTACTATATATCACATCTCGTGTATATCCACCATTCTGTTGTTATTTATTTATGATATTACCGCTATGTTAACCTGGGATTTAATTTCAATACTGTCCAAATTCATACAGAAATGCCAACATGCGTCCATTTTTTGCAATAACCATTTCTGCACGCTTTTAGGCAGAATAAAACGAGAGCAGGTACAATAAAACCGATGTTCTCTGTTTCCTTCTGTAGACGCTAATTGGGAAATTGGGACAGTCCGCGAAATGTCCCATCACATATTCCATTATTCTAGTTTTGTGTAGTAAATTTAGTTTGCGACCCTACCCGAAAGGCATTAAACGACCATTTGACCTTTATTAAAATGGCGGCTGTTAGAGGACCAACGCTAAGTTGATAACTCCGCAAAGCTTGCCGACAACTCTCGTCAGGAAATTTATCATTTTCGGCCGTTATGACTTTCTCATTTCAATTATGTAAATGGACGGGACGGTAAAAATTCAATTCCATGCTGTTTTTTTTTGTTTTTCCTAAATTGACGAAGCTATTTTTTAATTTAGTATCAAAACAGATGTAAAAGCTTCCTGGAATCCATTCAGCGCTAAAAAAGAATTGAAGGGTGAGTTAATAAGGGAGATATGTCAGGTATTTTTTATTTCATACTTTAAAGTTGTAAAATGGAAATTCTTTCCCAATTATAGCTTCAGATTTGAAATGTCAACTATTTGATGATGAAAAACTTAACGGTATTTGACAAAGTTAAAACTAATTTAGATATTTTGTTATTCACTTTGGTTTTCATTATTATTGAAAAACTTAAAAAGTTGTTTTAGTGGGATACTGTAAAATGGAAGACACATGGATATCAAAATGATATGGTAGTTTTTCCAAAAGTTTAATTGAAAACTGGAAAAAATCAGCGTGGATCTAGGAGGGATAAGGAAGAAATGTTTGACTCGTCAGAATTAAATGCTAAGTTCATCTTTTATGTAGAGGAATTATTTAGAGGCAGATAGTTTCTTTTATAACAGTATAATCTATTAGGTTTTCTTACCATTTTTCTGACGCCACTAACGGGCTAGGTATAACATGGGTAATCAGAACAGAATGGGAATTCATTCACCTAGGTCTTCAAAAATAATTTCTGCCTAAATAATAATTGGAAATTATTTCCTGCATTAGTGGAAATCAAAATCACACCCGAGATTCCCGGATCCAAAGTCCAGTGCTCTATCTACTCAGCCCTACCCATATAATAGAAGACAGTGTATAATGGAATATTCGATAAACAAGTAGAAGAAAAATTAGCAGTTGTACGGAAATTGTTCAAATTGACGACTGAGGAGGAAATTCCAAAACATATTGACGGAAATATTTGATGTTGGCCTTCAACTCAGGAACAAAATAAAAAAGCATGGTTCTAGATGTCAAAATGTGATTCCTGAGGAAGATAGGGGTAAAGGAATATTTGAAAAAACTATCAACAACCGTTTAAAGTCTTATCTTGATAAATTTAAAATCATTTCAAATAATCAGTACGGCCTCAGAGTAAAAATGTCAACGCAAGACGCCATCCTGATCTAAGTATCTAACATTACCAAATCTCTTAATGATAGTAAACCATTCTTATCTATATTTATAGATCTTTCCAAGGCTTGTTATGTTGTTAGCCATCCTTTATTTTTGAAATCACTAGAGGATAGACGAATACGAGACAACTCATTAAAATTCTTTGAAAATTATCTATCGAACAAACGGCCAAGCTGTTAAAACAGATAATGTATTCAGTAATAGTGCAATTTTCGAATTTGGAGTACATCAAGGAACTGTGCTCGGCCCTGTATTATTGAACATTTACATAAATGGTTTGTTTTCATTGCGATGCTCAGGACATATTTTGGACTTCAGTCAAATAAAAAAATGGTTAGAATATGAATTATTAATAATAAATATTTTAAATTTAAATTACTCACCTTTTTCATGTAGCTTCTTTGGCTTGCCAACTTTGAACGAATTCTGGATAAGTACTAATGAATCATTTACAATTCTACCTGTAAAGAGTATCTGGGGGTGCGTATTGACCATCATATGAAACGAAAATCTCATATTGCGTTCCTGGTAATAGAACTTAGGAGTATATTATATACATTTAAAATACTCAAATACTTATTACCTGTATATATTCTGAGAACATTGCATCATGCTTTGATTGAAAGCCCTCTCCGATACGGAATCCTAAATTGGGGCAATGCATTCAAAACTCTGTTGACACTGAAAGTTTTACAACGGTGATTATAAAAACTTATTCACTCCAAAACAATTCTTTATCGTACAGATGATCTTTATTCTGAGACAAAAGTAATGGATCTAAGAAAACTTGATTTCTACAATTCCAACATTAGGAATCACATAAAAAAATAAACGGTTTTTTAGATTAAAACTAACTTTTCGGTATCTGCGAGATGTCCTGAGTAATATTATCCTATAAAATTGTCACTTGTATACACTTCGGGGGATGTATCGTGCTAACAAACCGAAATTTCTCCAAAAATAACCAAAAATATAGTATATCTCGATTGATAGGACTTGCTGTACTCGATCTAGTCAGTTGAAAATCAATAGCGTTCATCAATAAGATTCCTTGAAAAATATTCAATCATGAAATTTGTCACCTATATACACTCTGGAGGCTGTATCGTGCTAACAAAACGAAAATTCTCCAAAAATTACAAAAATTTGGTACGTCAAGTACTATACCATTTGTTGTACTGGCTTTAGTGAGCTGAATATCAACAAGGTTCATCTTTGAGACGCCCTGAATAATATCCAATCATAAAATTGGTGGTCACTTGTATATACTCCGGAGTCTGTATCGTGCTAACAAACTGAACTCTCTCAAAAAATGACAAAAATGTCGTACTTAAAGTACTATAGCGCCTGTTGTACCGGCTCTGGTGAGCTGAAAATCAATAGGCTTCATCTGTGAGATATCCTGAAAAATATTCAATCATAAAATTAGTGACTCGCTGCACTTTGAAGGTTGTATCGTGCTAACAAACTGAAATTTCTCAAAAAATGATAAAAATGTCGTACTTCAAGTACCGTAGCACCCGTTGTACGGGCTCTGGCGAGATGAAAATCAATAGGGTTAAGCTGTGAGATGTTCTGAACAATACTCAATCATAAAATTGGTGATATGTTGCACTCCGGAGGCTGTATCGTGCTAACAATAAATGTAACGAATAGTGGCCGACGACGACGACGACATACACACAGGATTTGTTTTCTAAAAACCGTTTTTTCTTGTTGTTCTTGATGAAAAACGTGAAAATGACTTGTTTCTCAAAATTTCAACTTCTTTTGGGGTAAACCAATACTTTTCTCGCATATTAGATAGGTTAGGCGGAAAAGTAACAAGGAGCCCAACTTTTGTCCCACCACTATGACACCCGCCAACAACATTTGTCTATAATCCGTTCAATGTTAAAGTCTCTAACATAATACCCACCATAGCACCCAGACTGTACAATAGTCTTCCACAACAATTGAAGAATATCACCAATCCCAACTTGTTAGTAACATATTTGAAATCCCTAGGAAAGTCAAGGAGCTATGTTCGAAAAATGACTCCTTATTTGAAAAATGAGAATTTTCTATACTGATTCATTCATTTCTATGCTTTGTATCCAATATTTTTGATTTCATATTTCTTTTTGCCCAACCCTATCTAATATGCGAAGTATTGGTTTACCCCAAAAAAGTTATTTTTACGCTTTTCAGAAATGACAACACGAAAACACGTTTTTTAGGAAAAAAATCCTGTGGGTATGTCCTCGTTGTCGTCAGCCACTTTTCCGGAGTGCCACAAGTCACCAATTTTATGACTGAATATTGTTCAGAACTTTTCACAGAAGAACCCTATCCATTTTCAGCTCACTAGAGCTAGTCCAACGGTTGCTATAGTACTTGAAGTACGACATTTTTGTCATTTTTGCACAATTTTCAGTTTGTTAGCCTCCGGAGTGTACACTAGTGACCAATTGTATGATTGAATAATAATCAGGGCGCCTTATAGATGAACCTTATTGATTTTCAGCTCAATAGAGCTAATACAACGTATGCTATGGTACTTGAAGTGGCACATTTTTGGAGAAATTTCGGGTTGTTAACACGATACACCAATTTTATAATTGGATATTTTTCAGGGTGACTCACAGATGAACCCTATTGATTTTCAGCTCACTAGAGCGAGTATAACGGGTTCTATAAATTCAGATATACTACATTTTTGGTTATTTTTGGAAAAGTTTCGGTTTGTTATCACGATACAGCCTCGGAAGTATATGTGATAATTTCATGATCGGATATTGTTTGGGGCGTTTAAAACCAATTATTTTTCATTACTTTTAGATATTAATGTATATACGAGTATGTATTGTTTTCATTTTTCGTCTCGTTTATAGTCTCCCTAAACAAGCGTGTCAAGTACTTATCGGACACTTCTTTACTCACAATTCTTTTTAATTGGATAATTATGTAACTAATTTGAGTGAATAAGGGTTAAAACGAGATGAATAAAATTGGGATCCTAACATTTAGAAAGGATCTAAAATCAAAGCTCCCATTGCAAACAGTAGGAGAAGAAAGACCAAGGATATTAATGTGTAAAATATGTTTTGTGGCGTTAGAGGATAAGACAAATTGCATCTCACAAATATGCTCTGTGGACTATTTATTTTTTTATAGTCCCATCGACTGCGCCACTTTGCACCCATATTAAGAATAAATAAATAACATATTGCTTATTGAACGCAATCTACGGAATCATCATGTATTTTTCAATCTAATAAATGTGTCGTTATCTACTTTAGGTACAAAGTTATTTATTGGTTGGATTTGTCCAACGACCATAATCTATTTTCAATTTCGTTGGATATACCGCACAGAAATCCAAATCTATCCTAGAGGGAGGCGTAGTGAATTATTTATATAAAAAACGACTATGTGATTAAAAACTGTAGACCCAACAGTCAATATTAACTTGGAAAATGCGCCTATGTGGAACCGTTTGATAAAATAACGAACACGACGCCGTTGGAGACAAACGGGTCGAATTGAAACATTTAGAGGCGGAATTTGATTAGGGTAATGTCTGTTTGTTGATATCTCATTTGGAATGAACCCCTAGTCGATTTCAAATTGCCTTTCTCGCTTGTGATACTTATTCTTGGCTAACGAAACAGATATTTGATACTTCATTTGTTGTATATTGCAATAAAATACACATATTTCATGCAACCTTGAACTCATGTAATATATTATTTAATTCAAACACGTGGTTAATATTAGACAAATTTGTTTATTCAATAATCTTGTATTGAAAAACTTACTAATAGTTTCGATGTCGTCTCAAACAGAATAATGAACTTAAAATATTTACAATTCTGAAACTTTTTAAAGTAAGAATTGGAACACATGCGAAATAGTTTAAAGCCATATCCGCGTTCTGAAGCTTGCCAATGCCTAGTATATTTTCCTGTGAGAGTAAGCCACTGCTTAAAACAGCTCGAGAAATTCAAACACAGATAACCGGAAAACTGAAGCTGATAATACTATTGGTTCGCCGCAGTTACCCAACTAAAGGGGCACACTATCTAAGCAAATAATTGAGGCTTATTGAAATTCGGAAAAGTCGTAGAGTATATTAGTTAGTTTGAATTGATATAACATATCCAAAATCCAAGATGAACGTGAAAGATATCTCAATGATCAAACGTAGTCATTAAATTATTGATTAAATAATTTTGAATTAGAATTCTGGTCGTCATTCCTAGAATTTAAATTGAGAAAACTGTGATACTACAACCACCACTCTGAAGTAAAAAAATAAAAATTTACAATATAAACTATTATATTTTTATTTATTTTATTTCAAATATAGTTACTATACAAAGAGGTAAGTACACATTAAATGCAACTTAGCGTAAGTGGCGGTTATATGTACTGAAATATGAGTATTGGATTGAATATATTCCAATAAATTGTGAAAATAAATATATCAGTGTTTAAAAAAACTATTCCAAATGATAGTTGCTTATGAATGCCACTGTGTACATGATAAAATCATTAATAAATTAGTCTCAAACCACAAGCCATACAAATGGATAACGTTTATAGACAGTTCAGCATTGAGTTTTGTTGATGCTAATATTGTAGCATAATCAAACTAAATTAACAAATATAAACAAAATTAACTGCGTCGCCCATGTGCTAGGTACAGTTGTATTAAAGAAGGGGTACAAGCATTAGACAGAGAGGCTAACGTCATCCTATTTGCGCAAAACCAGCTGGGATTATTGGAGGTTATCAAATGTCATAGGTTGTCAAAAATATAATATGATGGTTCTGTATACAACTATTGAATGTAAATAGGCGAATAAATACTTTCGCTTGACGCTAACGATTTCCATTTTTGACAACCTATGATATTGGATAACCTCCCAGCCTGTATTATGCAAATATGATGACGTTAGCGTCTTTTTCTAACACTTATACCCTTTTTTAATGCAACAAACCAACTTCCGTTTTGTAGCAAGTTTTGTAAAACTGTTACGTTTTTTTTTGCTTTTATTAGTTTACTTCATAAATGTGATAGCCATTAGAGCTCGAGCATGTTTTTTTGAAGAAATTCTGTGGGAACTCTTAGTAAATTTATGCAGCCTTTTTATGATAAAATGTTGGTTTAAGTTTGTGAACTTTTTGCTACATTTAGAGTAATTTGTTTGAAAATAAAATTTCAGTTAAATTTGAAATGGGCAGAGTTCGATATAGAATTTGTCTGCCTCTTGAGTCACTACGCTGGTGTAACAACCAATCTCTTAAAAGTTGTATTTCAATTCATAATTCATTTTTGCATCTGTGAATTTCATCGGTCGTTCCAGTTTTGAATATATTTAGTCAAGTGGAAAATTGAGATTGATATAATTTCAAATGTTATAGGGTTTTTGTATTTTAGATGTAATTAATGTGTAGCATTGAATTTAATATTAGATATAAAATTTAATGGAGTAAACTCAATTCAAGTTGTTCAGTCCCTTGTCTATAGCTTCACTATAGAATAAATAATCCCATTCGTCTATCAAATCCAAACAGAACTAAAGTCAATCTATCTGTTTGTACTTATTCCATATTTTTTATACGCTTATATTTATACTCATACCAATTTTAACTAAGAAAATATAATCTACTTATTATCAACTTTTGAGTTTCATTGTTTTGAGTAAGCCTTCATACCAAACTGTGTACTTCTTGATACTTCATTGATAACGTCGTCTCCTTTCTTACGACCTTAAACCAAGAAAAGGTCGGGCCCTTATAAATGTGGTTACAGTCCATAAGAACGACAATCCATTATATAAATCTGAGGAAATCCAATGAACTCACCTGATTTACCAATGAAAACCTCGCATATTTGTAAGTTTCATGATCAAAATTTAGGTGTACTATCAATTTAGATACCTGGGAATCGAGTTGGTAGTAATTTTTTGTTACTTTGAGGAGTATTAGGAAACTGTCACAGCTATTATACCAAGGGAAGTTCCTCAATGATCAGTTTAAAGTCCAATACACTTCGATGAATGACACTACGAAGCTATAAGTCAGTGGAAAATCATTTTATTAGCGTACAATACCTTCATTCCCTGAAGCACTGAATCTCTAAATGGAGTAATGGTGTTTGTTTTTAGTTCTCATCGGAATATGAATGACAGTGAACACTTCATTCAAGTTTCATGGTATCAAAATTGATGATAATTGGAAAATCTTGTTTTTCAAAATTACAAACAGTTATTTCAGGTAAGAACAGACTATTCTGATATCTTCTATACTCCGTTTTTAAAAAACATGAAGTAATAAAAGCTCATTAGGTATGCAAAACCGATACAGGGTGTATAATAAAATATCTCCGAAGTTTATCTAATTTTGTACTAAAATTTCTCATTTGTTACGAATTTCAGGTAGACACCCCGTAACTCTGTATTCGGTTGGGTCGCCTATTGTATTGAAAGGGTCGCTCTATTGTATTTGAATGAACAAATAAACAATTTAATCCTCAGAGGTGTGCAATCAGGACAAAACAAACTTGGTATATGGATATGAAGGCACTATGAAATTATAATTACGAAAACTATTCAAAAGAGTTCACAATATCGATTCGATAAAAACATATTTTTTGTGTTCCTATGAATCATCAGTAAACATAAAATATTATATAAAAAATAGCAAATTTGTTTGCAGTAGATATCAACTTTACTACTAATATACCGTTTACAATAGGAGAGGAAAAAAGAAAAATGCAGGAATAAAGTACGAATTAATGTAATATTTATAAAAAAAGTCTAACAAATAATAGTAATAACTAACACAAAAACTAGTCTATATATCAGAATCAGACGATTCTGTTGAGCTTCCATTATTAACATTGATTATAAATGGTTCAATCATGTGTTCACTTATATGATCCATTTCCCACATATTTAGTTCTTATTGTATCACGTGTTCAACACATTTCTTCCAGTTTTCTTTGGTTACGTTACCCAACGCATCTTCGAATAAAACTTTTACGTCACTCATTTTGAATGTCGTATTCTTTCTTGAAACTTCGCCTTTCACTTCGGCACTTCCGATATGAGTAATGATGAGTCGACGTCCTTTCCCTGCTGGTGGATTGAGGCCTGTTGACCACCCTTCAAGAGCTGCCTGCCTCCGACTTTTGACATTCGTGTCTTGCCAAAACATTGAAACAGTATGACCTTCATTTAACCAAGTCTCATCCAAATAATAAATTCGTTTTTGATCTAGTCTTGCTTTCCGAATATTGCGCAAATAAATCCTCCTCCAAATGACAATGTCGTCTCTATCAATCAACATTGCGTTATGATAATTTTTTTTATATTCAAATCCAAGTTCCTTCAAAATTTCCCATAATGTACTTCGAGACATTTTCGGAAAATCTGAATCTTCTTGAACCGAAGCCATAATTTTGGAGAGAGTTGGGATCTCTTTTCTAAAGAAAAAAGCATGCTATAAATTTCCCATTATCCTCGATTTAGCTGGAATAAAAATCAGCAGTATAATATTTCCAATATGTAAGTTGTCCGCTGCATACCTTCATTATTTATTTAAAACGTTTTGCTAATGAAATCAATGTTTTGACAAGTTGAATTATTGTACAGAATGAGAATCTCACTTCAATCACTTTAACTTTCGTGTATTTTTGGGACTGTATCCCAAAATTAAATATTGGGGCCTCGGCATATGTTTTAAATAAGTTCCGATTGTGATATATTCTCCTACATCTATGCGAAGAGATTCTCCAGATATTCTTTTCATGATTAATTGCCTTCGATAATCTGATCTCAATCTTTCCTTCAAATTATGTTAAAGCTTTAATCAGACACTTCTGTTTGTTGGACACCTTGACTGCATTGAATAAATACCTACAAACTCGTAACCAAAGCTCGGATTATGGGTATATTGCATTTTTGTCTGTTCTACGCGTTTTTTTTTTGTATATTTTGCCTTTTTTCGTAAATTCCGCCTATTCGTGTCTTTTTTGCACTTTTATGCTACCGTCTCATCATGTTATTCATATCACTAAACCTTTCTATAATAAAATGTTCGGCTAGCGACAGAATACTAATGGTTTCTTTGTTAATGGTTTTCTAGGAAAATTTAACTGTTCGAGGATTAAGAGGGTTAACTATTGGGAAATCCCTAAACTTTTGACCACCTATTATCTTATTATCATATGCTATCAGAGTTGCGTATGCCAAAAAGTAAAGACACATTGAGAAAAGTTTTAGACGTTTTGTTTAAAAAGATGACTTCTAAGCTGAGTGCATGGACCCACCCATATCCGAAACTATCTTTAGATTTTGTAAACCATGCGGCAAATCGGTAAGTTTTATTTTTTCTTTCTCTCACTCACCGCATAACCAAATTCCAGAGTGGTATTATATTTCTAATTATTGTTACTATGGAAATCGACATCACAAACGGAATTTGTAAAAATTGAATTCCTCTAAGTTATTCCAAACGTCTCTGCGGGATAGTTTAAGCAGTTCAAAAAAAAAGAAGGTGGACACATTTAAATTTGATTTATGCCAGATGATGACTGCATCCAATGTTCCTCTGTATAAAGTTAATAATACTAGTTTTAAGATATTTTATTAAAAAACATTTTAATAAATCTATACCGGAGGAGAGTACGTTGAGAAAACAAACTATAGACAAATACAATTTGGAATGTATTACAAAAATCAAACGGGAGTGAGATGGCAATTTCTTGTAAATTAGCGTGAATGAAACGACATATGTATGCGGTAGATATATAGTTAATTTGATGATTGGAATATTTAACAAAAAGTTTCTAAGTAAGTCTTGTATAGTTGGCGTTAGAAGATTAGAAAAATCAAACAATTTAACTGTACGTCCGCGGCATAAGAGCTGCTACTAATTTTAAGAATTTTTATCCCAACTTAATTCATTGCACTTCTGTCGCCCACGTGGTAATCCAGTAATTACAAGGTGTCAAACGTTGCTCGAAGCAGTTTTCTTTTACTTCGAAGACTAAAATAAAATAGAATTAGTAATGTCAGAATTTGATGGTTCTATTTTCGAAGCTAATCGAGAAGCAAAAAATATATGAAAACATCCGAAATTGAAATAGCAACTCGCATATATCAATCAAGACAATATATTTATGTGAGTCGGTTAAATTAATAAATAACTTGTAGTCAAAATTTAAATTAGCACCTGGAAATAATGGTCAAGTAATTTCTAAAAAAATGAAATTTGTTTTAGACAAGAATGAATGTTACTCGTTTTTATCTGATGTTTCTAAAGTTTTGAAAGGGACATTTTCCGAATAGTTACAAATTGAGCCAGATTTATTATCCACTCTTAAAGTTGCTCTAATTACATATGTCGATGTGAAGCGTTATTTTCCATGTACAAATTAAATTTTTACCGATTGAAGGTAGTAGTAAAGTAAAGTAAAAAATTTCAACCGGTTATAATGTTCAATTATCAATTAATAATTATTTAGTTATGTTGTTAAAATATATTTAGTTAATTCACTTTGTATATTACAATAAATAATAACCACTTATAATTAATAATTAGGGAGTTACAGGCATTTACCGATATGTTGCTTATATGTAAAGATTTCTGCCTTTTTCAAAGGAAATCTTTGCCTATATAAGCTCCTTTTTAATTGCCTATAATTCGAGCTTTGCTTATAACAAAGGTACTACATTTTCTTCTTCTTCTTCTTTTATATTATATGTACCAATTGGATTATCTGGGAAACCTACATCATGTTAGAGATGCTTCAGTCAGAATTTAACAAGCTTGCAATTTCTAATGTAAAATTGTATCAAATTTTCATCATTTAATTGACAATAAAATGGAAAGAAAATTGTTCTTGAAAGCTTAAACTGAATATTTAATTTAATTATTTACTCAATATCCCAATTTGTCGTTAACAAGAAGAGCTATTCATAAACATATTTTATTCTTGATGTTGATTATTATTTTCATAGTGAAAACATCATAGAAAAATTCATCTTTGTAATAATATGTGTCAAACCTGTAACTGAATATCAGATCTTTTGTTAAATTTCAAAATCATTGATATTTAATAATTGGAATCAGAAATTGAGTTGCCGACATCTGATGATGACTATTATATATAAACTTTTGTCACTTAATATTTTATGTTATTTGATTGGTTTCATGTTTGTCAAGTTAGAATTAGCACTGTCATATTAGAAATAGATATATCATTATTATCAATGTGTTATTTAACTAAAGTATGAAATATACAATAATGGCTATTTTTTATATTATACAACTAACATATTCAAATCCAATCCAATGAAATGAAGAAGTAACGTATATTAACAATTCAGTTTTTCGTATTCGTTGCTGATAACTGCATTAAGAAAATTTCTTTAACATTTTAATTTTTCTAACAAATTCACATTCATTACATTTAAAATATTCAAAGCTTCAAGACTGCAGTGTTCCAGTTATTTAAATGCAGCTTTTTATAATGTAAATTATTTTTCATGAGATCTGTTGTTTTACGAAAATTGAATTTCCCGATAAAGCTTGATTGTTCATTCATTAAGCATTTTAAGAACAATAGAATATTGTATAGGGTGTATAATTGAATCTTTTGCTCTTAGTAGCCATATTTCAAAAGAAAAATATGAAAATGGTTCATAAATAGGTGAATCTGAAATGAAGGGCAATTATTTCCAAATTGAAAAGTCCAGTAGGCAATTCTTCTGTGGAACCTTGGATTTTGGACTTGATGAATTGGTCTTTGAATAACCTAGTTAATATGGTTTTATGGTAAGTGAAGGAATTTAAGATTCTATCCCCTGCAATAGTAAGTGAAGCTTCTACTACTGTTAGCTATAAAAAACTAATAACGATATTGGTGAACATAGTATTTAGACTTATGGATTGTAAACTTTTGTTTAATCACTTCAGAAATGCCATGCCACTTTTTGACATGGCCGATGTCACGACTTATAAATATTTCTTTGATTATGGTATACCATAAGGTACGTTTCTTGGACCTCTTTTGTCTATTCTGTATTTGAACTATGTATTTTTGGTTTATACTTTACAGGAGGTCTTGTTAGTTATGCTGATGATACTTTCAAATATTGATAGCTTTTGGGCATGTTTTTAACAGATTCTGTCAGTTAAAGTCGTTGAAATATTCAAAACTTTTGAAATACTCGCAATATTTTACTTATTTATGTGAAGCTTCCTAAAATGTGTATTATTAACCATGGAATTGGATGTTTTAGACCAGTCTTTTTCAAGCTTTCTGAATACGCGACCCCTTTACAAGTTAAAAACTTCTGGGCATGGGTTCCCAGGGCTATGTGTCTGTGATTTTGGAACTACATGTTCTTTTTTGTGGCATGGGACATTTCAAAAATTATTTGTGTCACTTCTTACCTATGTAAATTGATGTTTTCCCCAATGTTGGGCCAAAAAACTAAAAAGAGAAATTATAAAATGATTTAGTTATTTGCATTAACAAGATGTTTCGTCAAATTATCATATTATAAACTGACACAGCCTGGGGTTGCGAACCACATGTTGAAAAACAGTGTTTTAACCAGAGAAAAAATTTGGCTGCTGGGGTGTACAGCTACTATCCAGTTTTAGAGCTTAAAATTATACCGCGCGTCATAGAAAACGGGCCACACCAAAAATTCGTGAAATTAGCAATTTTTTGCTGATTTCTTAATTAAGTGAAATAACTCAGTATGCCTACTGAGAAACCATACCAGCTCTGTACAGAGGACAAACACATTCTCGGAACCATGGAAAGGATACAACAGTCAGTTACTTGTCACTGCATGTACGTTTATAGTGACTTAAAAAGTTTTATTTGTAACATTTATAGTTGTTAAAGTTTGAGATGGACCTCTGTACTAAAGTAGTCTATATAGAGTAAAGTTTAAATCTTATCAATGGATGTAAATTATCGGGAATATGTTGAAATTGAAACATTCCTGGCAATTGGAACAAGTCAACGGGATATAGCTAGAGGTTTGAATGTTAGTCGTTCAAAAGTACAAAGAACACACCAGCTGTTTCTGGAGACCGATTATTATCAACGGCAACCTGGTATGGGTGCGAAACAAAAAAACAATTTCGGAAGGATTGGTTTCTCAAGATTACTGTACTGCGAGACCCAAATAATACCGCTAGAATGCTCCAAAGCGGCCTTAAGCAAGCTCAAAAAATAGCAGTCAGCATATCTACTGTTTGATGACGGTTAAAAGAAAGTAGTTTGACAGCTTGCAGTCCAGCTAAAAGACCTCTGCTTACTGCTGCTCACAGAGGACGCAGACTTGCGTTTTCCCGTAAACACATGAATTGGACAATTGATGACTGGAAAAAGGTATTGTTCACGGATGCGTACAAAAGAACCGGAGAATGGTATGCTGCCTGTACTCGGTAACCACGGGTTGCTTATGGGGTTGGCTCAGTAATGTCTTGGGCAGATATTTTTTGTGAGGCGCACACAGATCTTGTCGTGATTGGCAGAGGCGCACTCAGGGCACTACGATATATTGCAGACAACCTAGAAGACTATCTACTACCATATGCTAGATTTGTTGCTAATAGTTTTCTGTTAATCAAAGATAACGCGTGAACACACACGGCAAGAATTGTATTGTAGAACCTTGCAGAGATTGTCATTGCAAAAATGGACTATCCTGCTGAAAGCTCAGATCTAAATCATATTGAGCATATTTGGGACCAGCTCAAAAGGCATATCAGACGTCAGTACCACGTGGAGTGCTCCGAGGCTCTTAGTGAGGAATGGATCAATTATCCTCAAGCAAACATTCGAAATGTGCTGCGTTTTATGCCCACTCGCATGAGAATTGTTATCCTGAATCGAGATATCGCCTTATTGAAGAGTGAATCTCGTTATTTCTTGTCTTCTGAATTCAATTATTTTTGTGTCAACGTTTCAATGAATTTTCAAATTTTTGCTTGCTTTCTGTTTGTAACCCGTATAAACATCATATGAAATGCACTATTGAATAACTACACAATTCATTTATTACAATAAAAATAAGTTTATTTTAATAAATTGGCTAATGTTGGCGCGTTTTCTCTGACGCGCAGTATACTTTAGGATGTGAAATTACATAATAGAATTCAGAATAGACAGATTTTTGGATATTTATGTTAATAATGGTACTCTAATAACATAATTCATCAAAATCGCGGTATATCTGACGAACTCAATAGTTAACTCTACAAACTAATCAAAATTGGTGCCGAAGGCTCCATAGCTGTCTACAATTAACGCCACAATTTGCTGTTCCCACAACTATATAAGTATCTACACCTCCCGTTTTGAAACTTGGCAAATTTTGAACGATTCAATAGACCCTATTAGGATTCAACTTCGAGAAGTTTCAGTGTCCCTTTCGCAAACAACGTCTAATCTTGGGCAAGACCAAAAACGTACATTGGTACGTGCAAAATAGGATTATACTGTATATTAAGTAAGAAGCACGCAGTTAGTTCCTTTCAGGTCACTATGTTTGTTTTCAGACTTCAGATGGAACGGCAGAGCGGTTAAGAGTCAGTTAATTGTTTGTTATAATTATTCTTCACAGACGTACAATGACAAATTTATTATAAGTCCAGGTAAAATTTATCTATACATTTATTTAAGCCTCTCACACGAATTTCAAGTCTGATTCACACATAGCAGTAACGTGACAGTGATTTTACCGACTGTGGAGTCAAAGTGATTTCTATTCATATTGGTCAGTGTTTCAAAAGTACCGTGACAGTATAGTTATAGAATTTCCATTATTTATAAAATACACAATCCGCACGGCCGTAAAAATCCAGAAATATCTTCGACTACTAATATAATCATCATGTGTGAGCGATTACAGGAGAGATTCACTCGACCATTACTTGTAAAATTATTTGCCGCTTGCGAAATCCCGCCGGTTGTCAGTAAAAATGCGGCGACTCAGTATTTCAATTATTTGCGTATTTGACAAGAGCATACTTCGCGATGCGCTCCCACAACTTGCTGGCAATTAATTTTTGGTTCTTGATTTCTGTAGCGTGCATGTGTTCCGCTAGAGTTTTTTCGAAAGAGAGTGGTCTCAAGAAGTCGTTTTTGAATTCATCGATCTGTATGAAAATGAGCCAGTTTTATGGGAATCTAGGCATCCACAACACAAAAACAAAAACTTGATTGACGACTCCTGGTTTTTCTTCTCATATAACAGCCACTCGATACCACAAACGCTCCTGCAGCAACAACACAACTACCCGTGATCGAAACAAAATAAACATTGATCGAGAAAAGGCCGTGTTATACAGGAGTAGTGGGAGCACTGTACTTGTCAGACCGAGTTCGTAATTTGGTGTACTTCTCAAGTACGCAAATATTTCCGTACTTGCCAAATACACGAATAATGGGAGTCCGCCTTCAGACACGGCGCATATTGGGACGCAATCGACACGTAAAAACGACGTGAGAGAGCTCGATTTTTTGTAACATACGTGAGTTGATTGGTTAGCGCATATTTACAACTGAGTGCGACGCACAGGACACATAAGCTCCGTTGCACAGTAGCCGGGACACAGTTTCTCAAGCTGCATCACCACCGTACCGCGAGATCAGTACTTTGTCGCAGGTTCAAACGTTTGGTTGTGTATTTTGTCGAATCTTATTATTTCTCTCATTAGTGAATACATTTTTAAATTCACGATGTTAGTTGAGGAAAAACTGATAGAGGCTGTAAGGAGACATCAAGAGCTATACGACACAAAACCTCTGCGTTACATGAAAAGCAAACCAAAAACAAGAATTTGGATGGACATTGCAAAGAGAACAACTATATTTTTTTGTATTTCGTTAATTTTCGAACTTCTTAGTTAGAAATTCACGCGTCTACCGTACGAAAATATCAACTTGATGGTTCACGTTACACAGTACCGTGTCCGAGCCGGGCACGTTCCGCGAAGGGGACAACGAGCCTTTTGTATATGCAACACCGACCTGACAACGAATATCGAGAGAGGAATAGAGATGGAGAGAGAGAGAGAGAGAGCGTATATGTGTGAGAGAGGGGGGCGGGGAGGAGAGAGAGAGAGAAGTTCGAAGTTTTTTTGTTATTGGGTCTATAAGTTTTGTTGGGCTTGGAAATTTAGTGAATTGATCTTGTTATAGGGTTAGGTTCCTCTGTAAGGCAGGGGTTGGGGGTGTTTCTTGGGTTGGTGGAAAGAAAGGTGTCTAGGAAGTGATAGTTTTTATTGATAATTTATGTTGAATTGAGAATGGGCGAATGGTTTTTTGGTTGAAAATAATCGGAGAGAAACGCAGGTTCGGTTAGCAACGATAATCGACGATGTAAGAGAACCGTGGTTTTAGGAGGTATATAGGATGGGGCAATAAAAAGTGTCTAGTATAGAGTGAATTTGAAGAGTATTTTTTATCAGTTTATGTCACAAAACAGAAAGTGATTACATTGAATAACCATTATATCTTATTGTTGTTGATAATACTAAAAAAGTAATATAAACTGATGAAAAAGTAATTTTAATTACCTTCATGTTCCGATTCATACTTAAATAACTTTTGTGAAATTTATTCCAGAAAAAAAGTTGTTAAAAACAAATTGTAGACAATTTAATTATTAATAGCATTGCTTACTTTAACAATCTTAATAGAGTTAATAGTTTTTAAGATAAATAATAAATAATGATTCAGATCACAGAGAGGCCGATGCAGCGCATGAGTCAGAGAAAGAGACGCATACTTGAGCGCGCGAAATTAACAATTAAAAAACAAGTATAAACAATGAAATTTTTTGAAATATCTATTAAGAATATTATTAACTATTGTATGAAGAATTAATAAAAATATTATTTATATTTTATTTTTTTTAATATAGTTTTCATGGGTCAAAAGTACCCAAATTAGAGATTATTCGATCCTTCAAAAATTCATAACTCTAAAAATATTAACTTTATCGTGAAAAGTTGTAGGATCTTTTTTATTTGCATTTCAATAAGAATATAAAAAAATCATCCGATTCAAAAATAACAATTCCTTCCGATTGTTCAAACAATTTCGGTTCAAACAATACGGTACGAGGTTGCCCTCCTATGGCAACATGCATTAATATCATCAGTAGGCAATTCAAAGAGGATCGCATACAAAATTGAGGTGGAATAGTTGTCGGTACTCATGCGCCGATTCCTCCTGAACTAAGGAGGTTTTTGATAAAATGTATTCGTAATGTAAAGATATCTTTTGCATTAGCTCTTACGGGTGGTCCTAGGAGATTTTGTAAAATTCGTTGAATCGATGAAATCGTTATATTGAGCCCCGTTATATCAAGGTTGCACTGTATTAACACTTAATAATGATAAATGGTATTGGTCACGAAAGTTTTATTTCAATATAATGATTCTTTTCAAATGTAGAAGCTTTGAAAAGAGAATTAGAATATATTTCAAACGAACTATCACAAACGCCTATATTCAATTTAAAGATTTATTGGTGGCAGCTGTCACATGAAAGGGATGTCATTTTTCTGTCGCAAGATGTCATTTTATAATTTGAAAATGACGTATCTAAATATTTTTGTCCACGACCACTTTATAATAAATCAATAATTCACCGCCCAACTAAAAGTATATGGTACCCATATATCACTAGAGTGATATAGGATAATTCACGATTTTGCATTTAAATAGCATAGGTTGCTATGAGAACACAACACTCACAACATTATGGCACATTTCAATAAGTGACTAGCAGAACAGAAATAACAGAAAATATACACATAGATATAAGTAATGATGATGTTCAATAAAAACTTTCCTTTCTAGACTTGCACTATTCACTTAACTTATATTTAATAAAGAAATCAAGGGTCGTTTACAAAGTATAGTATTCAACGCGCAATGTATGGCCATTATTCACTCAAGTGACTTGCGCACCTCACCTACGACTCGGAACGGAAACTTCACCCTCTGTGAATAATCATAAATTGCTCGTTTAATAATATACTATTTAGGACAATGCACAATAATGGAGTTACTGAATTGATTCCATTTGGCTGTATTACTATTAATACAAAAGTTTTGCTTATCACTATTAATCACCCAACCTGTCAACAAACATTTAGATTATCTACACTTCTTATCCGACTTTCAATGCTGGTTTATGAATTTTACATCCATTCTATTACTAGTTCAAATACGTTGTCAAAATATATTCCTTTATCAAAATATTGGACCAGAAATGCTTGTGAATTTCTCCACAAACTACACCCAAACTATACATTACTCGATATAAATAGGAATTTGCTTCTTGTTTCAATGCAGTGAAATTTAGTTATTGAAAAATATTGCTTCACTAATTAATTAATGGCACACAAATGAAAAACATACAAGCTGGCAGCTTCGTATTCACTTCAGCCGATTGTTCGGTTTATTTTATTTGTAAAAGCTTGATAACCAAAAATTGAAATCAGTGAAATGAATCTGGTTAAGTACATTTCATCAGATTGGGAAAAAATAGAATCGTGATCACAAAATGCATTAAAAAAATCATGTTTCGTTCGATCCATTCCATTTTCAAGTTGTTTTCATGATGTGATTAGTTTATAAATAATTGAAAGTGAGTTATATGATTTTTAATCTCAATGCTTCGATTTTCGTAGTTAATCTCACACTAAATCATTTGCTATAATCAGATAAAGAAAAGGTTTTGGGTATAGGGGAAAAGGGTTTTCCCCTATATCCATGGAATCAAATCTCAGAAAAGTATGGAAAATTGTTTCTCAATTGCAAACATATCTTTATATCAAAAACCACTTAATTCATCAAAATTAGTAGTCATTGCCATTATCCTTGATCCATATCGACCTTATGAAGGTATGATTCCGAAGACCCCGATAGCAATATGAACCGCGACAGGTGATAGCAACACAACAAGCGACGGTGTCGGTTTTTGGTAAATAACATATTGGTATGTCATTGTTGGTGGCGGCGACAATATGAGCGACACTGTAGTAGACGTAGTTGTCTGCGCCCGTGTTTAAAATATGTAGAGTGTAGACGTAGTTGTTTGTGCTCGTGCTTGAAAGATTACCAACAATATTTTGTTCCCTTGATCATTTTTAATTTCCTTCCAATGTCTTTCCATATAGTATCTTGAATCAAATTATGTATATAATTTTCAACACTTTCATTTCCTCTTCAGTGAAATCCATTTTTTGTGTGAAAATTCTGCATGTGCATACGAATCGTGATACGACAGTTCTCGACAAACACGTCGGTCTCTCAAGGCGTAATTCCAATGGGGCAACAAAAGGCAACATGTAGCATGCTACACGTCGTCTAGTGTTTCCTATTTGTAGATATGCGACTATGTCGCAAACATTTAAACAATGTTGTACGAGCAAGTCACTGCTCATTTTTGCATGCGCTTTCTAGCATATTATTGTGGTTTGGCTCTATATCAATTCAATAGAAGCAACAAGCAACTTCAGTTTACGGCATCATGTCTATACAAACGGTTGCGGCGACTGCATATTTGGTGATAGCATTGAATAGAAAAAGGAAAAGAAGGAAGCCGAGGTGGTGGAGGAGGCAATTATGCATTGGTGGTCAAAAAGCTTAAAATGTTTACGATAAATTGGTTGCTGACGATGAGGCTCTGTTTCCAAATTTTACTCGAATGAGCCGAGAAGATTGTAAGAAAATATGATACCAACTTCCGTGAAGCAATACTACCTCGTATTAGGTTATTAGTAACATTAAGATATTTGGCTACCGGCGATAGCTATCCTTCAATTATATATTTGTTCCGGATATCTGAACCAAGCATTTCACGAATTATTCCAGAGGTGTGCAGAGCTCTGATCGATATCTTACCTGATTTTGTCAAGGTGAGTGAAATTATGATTACTAATGTTAAATGTTTTATTTTTCTTAAAAAATAGCTTTCATAATGTTATTTTGGAACGAGGAACTTCGAGAGTACTGCGATAGCCGGAAGATCTTCTCGTTGTTTATCGTTTCCAATAAAGTTGTCAGATTGCTGTATTTAGCTATTTCTGGGGCCCGAAACATCTCTTTGTTTATAGTTTCAATTAACGTTGTCAGATCTCTGTACATAGCTATATGTGGACACAGAAAACGTTGATTGCTGCGAACCAGCAGATACCATGGAGCGTGGTTGACTGTAATTACTTCCATAGCTTTGAAAAGTTGTGGAAGTGTGAGTACTGGTCTTGGCATCATATTCGCCCATACTTGCTACAAATAGTATATTGTTGATCAAGTACTTTGCGATTGTTCGTGCTGTAGGGTTTATATTTCGCAGTCATCTCTTTGGCATGTACTTTTTAGAATATTATATTCTTCTTCTTCGCGATCCGAAGGAGTAGAACGCTTCTGTTTCTCTGTCTTTTTCTTTTTAGGGGCAACCACAATGTCTCTTCTCTCTTCACGGCTTCCGCGACCGTCTGGTTCAGTGAACTATGTTTGAGTGTCTTGTGTCTCTGCGACCGAATTATCATCGTCATTCTGCAACAACAAAAATATATACATTACTTTAACATATTTCAATGATAACTAGTTCTTCTAAATCGTATATAATCTAATCAACCGTTCTTGTAATTTTTCATCAATTCATCATCAATTATATCACTGAACAATTAGATTTTGATTTTTCCAGATTCGGTGCTCTGCAGATTAGTGGAGAAAGATAGCAAAAGATTTTGAGGTTTCCTGGAATTACCCACATTGTGTAGGAGCTTGTGATGGAAACACATCGTCATGCAAAACCCGAAAAACAGGGGCAGTCTATTCTACAACTACAAAGGAGCCTTCAGCATTGTTTTAATGGAAGTTGTAGATGCCGCCTATAATTTTATATACGCTAATATTGGTAGTCAAGGCAGGATATCTGACGGAGATGTATTCCGAGAAACAACATTTTATACAAAGTTGACAAATAATAAGCTTGCATTACCGCCCCCGCAGTCACTTCCTGGCAGTAATAAGATATCACCTTATGTTATATTGACGGATGATGGGTTCCCTTTACAGGACCGCATCATGAAACCTTTCAGTGGCCACCATGACAAAGGCTTCTGTGAGAGGATATACAACTATAGACATTCACGCGCTCGCAGAGTAGTAGAAAATGCATCAGTGTTTCGCGTCTTTAGGAAACCACTTATGCTACAGGTAGAGAATGCAGAGATCATCACAACAGCATGCATTTATCTTCATAACTTTCTGAGAAGAAGTAAAACATCGAAACCTATGTACTCTCCTCAAGGATCATTGGACTATGAAACACTAGATGGAAACATTATTCCAAAATCAAGGAGGGTAATTACCCAAGGCGTCACTGGCATAGTGAATTTTTAAAATAGAGCACGAAGGTCAACTTGTGGAGCCAAGGAAGTTAGGAGAGAATTTATGAGATTTTTTACATCAGGTGAATGACGTGTGCCTTGGCAGGATCTTTATGCTTAGGTTTAATAGCACTACTTGATAGTTGAGATAGAAAATAAGAAATTTTTTGTATTCATAAAGTTTGAGTAGAAGTGTTCTTGAAAATAGTATATATTGAAGATTCTATTTTCCATATTTTAGTGCAAGAAAAAAACTCACCACAAATTCCTCTTCGTCGTCACTGGCCGTTGATGTTGTTGGTCTAGGTTAATCGACGTCTAGTAAAAAATACAAAAGCTCAAACGCAAACCATTTTCCTTTCTTGCAAGGAGTAGGTGATAATCCACTTTTCTTTGACTGTTGTAGCTTTTTTCTATCACGATGGAAAGCGGAACGTAAATTCTTGATTTTCTTTTTCGCCTAAGCACAGTGCATTCATATTTGATCGCCAACTGTTTTAACTTATCATTTTTAAGTCTGTTATCGCTAGTAATAACCCAAGGACATTGATAATTGAGAATTTTATAACAGATTTCGAAAGCTTGTTGCTTGGAAATAGACCGACGCCGCAGGCGGAGGTCTGTTACCTATAAGCAACAAGCTTGAGAAAGTTGTCATAAAATTTTTGAGCATTTATCAATGTTCGAGGATTATTCGGATAGAATTTTTTTTGCTAATTATAGAAAAGAAGTACTGAGCTTTCATAATTTCATCAATATTCTCGTCAGTATTATGACCAAATTAATAATCAAATTGTATCCATAGCAACAGGATAGAGTGAAAACAGCCCATGGGATCTGTTTTCAGTATAATGTTGTTTTGATTGGTTGTGTTCAATCAAATGACCTCAAATTAACTGATTTCATTGGATTTTTACTAGAGTAAAACATTTTCTATATAATCGGCAATTTCAATATTCCACAATTCCGGAGAATTATGATAATCTTCAATAAACAAAGTAGTTTTCTCAATATTCCACTCAATGTCGCAGTAGACAAGTCGCACCGAAACGATGACCATCGGATAAACACCGACACTGTTCGACACGCTGAATCTGTCGAGAACTGACGCATGTGTCTGGGCAACACCGGACAACATGTGGCATGCCTCATTGTCGCATGCTGCATGTTTCTTAATATTGCTCCAATCAAAAGACTGAGTGTAGCATGCGTCATTGTCGCATGCTACATGTTACCCAAATGTTGCCCCAGTGGAATTGCGCCTTTATTCGACATGTTGCTTAACAACTGTCACGTGACAGCTATCGCCGCACTTGGACGTTACACTATTTGATTACTAAAGATGTGTAGAATCGTACCAGAGATGTGACAGGGGTCGTTATCGTCTGTCGCAGATGTCGTCCTCGGAATCATATATTAATATATTTATTAATATATCAATCGATACAGCAATACATAAAAAACATGTGTAGTGAATTTTACAAAAATATATTGTATGGTTTGTTAGATATGATCAATTGAGAAATTGATAGCATTCATATAACACTTTGTGTTTTGGCCTATTTAGCCTCATTGTATGCATATTTTCTGTTACGTCATCCTGTATAAGTCTATCTGAAGTTTATAGATTGTTACACGAATTAAATAAAATTCGGCTATATGAAATCCCAAATTGGAGAAATTTCATGCCATATTACACCGAAAGAAAGTCAAATATCAAAAATAATAGGTGAAAATGAATATCACAATACATAAAAAATAATTGGTCTGTTCCTTTTTAACAAGCGTAAATTATTACCTTTCCAACGTCTCTCATATTTGAACAAGTGTATAATGATTATTTATTTTAGGTAATAATGCGTCGTAGTTTTCAGCTTACTGGGGTTGGAAACAAAAGAAAAAATGCATGACTTGTGGCCTTCAAATGTCGTCGAAGATATTTACGATTCTTAATGAAATTAAAATAAAAGTAATAATAAAACGTGGGTTTGATTCTGACTACACTGGTATATAAATATAAAATACATTATTGGCTAATTTTCCGCCTTATGATTTCTCATTTACATATTGATGAAGAAAACCGGAGTAAACTAACACAATAAATAGTAACCATCTTGGTTCTGAATTATTTCAACTTTTTATTCAGAGTGTGAAATGGAATTGTTTGATACGCCCAATCTTCGTGATCAACGTGATTATTTGTTCATATGAGTCGTCTTTGTGAGTTGAGGTGAGTATGGAAGATTTCAACGAATGAGTTACATTCTGGTTGTATATGATAGACCATATTTCCCATGAAACATCTTAAGAAAAATGAATGAGTAGAGAAATACTTGGTATGTTAAAAAATCGGAAGACAAGCTATTTGGGACACATATTTATTCAGATGTTCTAAGTATGACTTCTAGAATGAAGGAGGACAAAGTCGAGGAGAGAAGCAGACAATGTTCATGGCTGAAGAATGTGAGAGACTAAAATGGTCTACATTTGTAGACGCTACGTAGACCTTCTAAAAGAAGAAGAAGAAAAAACCGCTACCATAAATTCGATACAAAGATGCACGATTGAGATGTAAATGGATCTTTGGATTCAAACTATATTTCTGCAATGGTATATCAGAATAAAAAATAAACAGTTTTTAAGATTAGAACTAACTTTTCCGCGTCTGTGAGATGTCCTGAACAATATTCTATCATAAAATTGTCACTTGTATACACTTCGGGGGATGTATCGTGCTAAGAAACCGAAATTTATCCCAAAATAACCATAAATGTAGTATATCTGGATTTATAGGACCCGCTGTAGTCGCTCAAGTCAGCTGAAAACCAATATTGTACATATGTGAGAAAAATATCCAATTATGAATTTGGTCACTTCTACACGCTCTAGAGGCTGTATCGTGCTAAAACCCCGAAATTTCTCCAAAAAGGACCAAAAACGTGGCACTTAAGGTACCATAGCACCCGTTGTACTAGCTCTGTTGAACTAAAAATCCAGGAGGTTCATATAAGATGCCCTGAATAATATCCAATCATAAAATTGGTCACGTGTATATACTCCGGAGGCTGTATCGTGCTAAAAAACTGAAATTTTACAAAAAATTACAAAAATGTGCTGGCTGTTGTCCTGGCTCTGGTGAGCTGAAAATAAATGAGGTTCATCTGTGAGATGTCCTGAATTATATCCAATCATTAAATTTGTGGCTTGTTGCACTTCGGAGGCTGCATCGTACTAACAGAACATGTAACGAAAAGTGGCCGACGACCACGACGACGACATCGACGGCGAGGACGACAAACACACTGATTTTTTTTCTAAAAACCGTTTTTTCGTGTTATTCTTGATGATAAACGTGAAAATAACTCAAATCTTTTTTTCAAAATTTCAACTTTGTTGGGATAAACCAATACTTACCTCGCATATTAGATAGGTAGGGCGGAAAAGTAATATTTATAATGCATTATTTTTCATCTACAGGATATTTTCTTCTTTGTCCTCAACTATTTGGAAAATGTTTGATCAAATCATGAGAAAATATCGCAACATCGCTATTTTTCATTATTATGATCATCAATTTCTTGATACAGGAACGTATATATTTAGTTGCGTGTTCTCTTTCACACAATCAAACAATTACTGACAATGATGACTGTTGTTCGTATTCATATTTTTCAAAATAAAAGTTTTTATGTGTCTTAACATTACTGCGCCTATGGTATATGACAAATAATGATTTACAGTTGACATTTGCACAAGGAAGAACAGCTTAATTCTAAAGTTTCAGCACTGCTGCAAACAATTCGGTCCGTTCTGAAATCCGTGATTTATAACTCGATGTGGTTCAGCATATTTCTGTTTGATTAACGATCTCACATACGCGTAACATTTTTTTCAGAACGTACGTAACCAAAAATATATAAAAAATTGTATTGTATTGTATTATATTAAGAATCTATGTTTTAGTACTATATTTTTAATTCTTTTCTCAAATTTTTGGCAGCAACAATAGGATGCAAACTATAAAACGCTTCGTATTTTATTTCTGACACTTTTTTGGCATTTAACGGTGACGGTAAATTAGGTCAGAATGTTCCTAAATATATACGGAATATTAAAAAAAGGAAATACGTAAATATAAATATCAATGATACTTTTATCAATCGAAGGAGTTCAGCAGGCGTGCCGAGCGGGGAGAAACAGTGCCCCGGGCACGACGGAATCTCGAGACAGGCACTCAAACACCTGCCAGAAGAGATTCTCCCTCCGCTCTTCTCACTGTTGAACGCCTGCTTGGCATACTCTTACTTTCCTCGTTGTTGGAAATATGTCAACATAGTTCTCATCCCCAAACCTGGCAAATACCCCACAAAGCCTGAATCCTACTGCCCAATTTCATTGATCAGCGTCCTAGGCAAAATCTTTGAACGTTTGTTAAAAGAGAGAATCTGGGACTTCTGTACCGAAAATAATATCATCCCGTCATTTCAATTCGGATTCAGGCCAGGCCACTCCTGTCAGAACGCCACCACCAACTTTCAAACCATCGTCACCCGAGCTTTAAAACAACGACTCTGTTCAGCCGCCATTTTCATAGATGTTAAATAAGCTTTTGACCAAGTCTGGCACGCCGGAAAAGTGAGAAAACTACTGAGCATCCGATTGCCAAACCAAATCATAAAATTATTATATTCCTACCTCACAGACCGATCGATCAGCGTCAAAGTTGGTTACAGCCTATCCGATCCATTCACACCCCAAACTGGCGTTCCGCAAGGCTCCATACTCGCTCCACTATTATACTTAATTTATACGTATGACACACCAATTCCACGACATCCCCAAGACAATATACAACTATATGCGGACGACACCGCTCTAATCATTTCCGCCCCTGATATTCGCTCTCTCAATATTCGATCCCAAAATCTACTGACCCAATTTTCAAATTGGTGCAGGAAATGGCGGGTGATTCTCAACCCTCAAAACACCCAAGCCATCGTTTTCTAACACCCCGATACCATGAGCGAACGACTTGTACCCAGAAACTTCCGCCTCGTGCTCTGGAGAGATCGACTCGAAATCCGCAGGGAAGTCGTTTATTTGGGAGTGAGATTCACTCACACTCTCAACTTGATGGCCGACCTCATGGATACTTTGAATAAAGTCTGGCGGCGAGTTAATCTTCTCAAGGCACTCGGCGAAAGCTTCGGACGCACTCATCCAACCACCCTACTCCATACGTATAAGACATATATCCGTCCCATCATCGATTATAGAGCAAACGTCTATTGCTCACTTCCCGACCGCCTTGTAAAAAGGCTTCGATCTTGTGAGAAATCTATTCTCAGATACTGCCAATATAAGGTACCCTACTCACCCAGTAACACCGTCTATACCAATATCGACATTGAGCCCATTCCGTCCCGTCTAAACACCCTACAAGCCCGATACGTTAATCGCTCTATCAAATCGGGCAGCGAAATCTCGAAAAACGCACTCCTTACACCGTGGATCGCTAACAGACGGCCTCTTGGCAGATTACCCAAGAGGAAGCTCTCATTCCCCCCAGTACGGCTACTAGCCACTGCCTACGACGATCTCCCAGACATATACATCGACTACCTAGACCAATCCCCAATTTCAATCCGATAACCAAACATTGCTACCATCACACATACAATCTTCTATATCTCTCTTTATTCCTCTTTATATTCCTCTTTAACCACATAACCCATTATCTCTAAACATGCTCACACATCTCACAATAATTAGTCAACACTTCTGACAAACTCTTTAACCACCCCCACCCACCAGTCGGGTTACAGGTTTTCTGCGGTTTCCCTGTAACACGGTGAATCTATTCAACAGGATGAATTTTTTCACTAGCCAAATGGACCGACGGGCCAATCACCCAATCACTCAATCGACGTAGGGAACAATGTAGCCGCAGCTGTACCCACCCCCTCCCCAACGATATTTTTATTATTTTTTCAAAATGTAGAATACAACGAGAATGCTTTTCCTCTGGAACACTTTCTAGCGGCAAGCCCACTCCAAAACCTCGACTCTTCGAGTCACAAACTCCAAACTTCTCAACCAACCACTTCTCACTTAACTCAACTCAAACGCGCACAAGCACCGAGCCCTGCAGAGGAAACTAACCCTATATCAGGGCACACATCTAAAACAAACATCTCAGCTATAACAACACCATCCAACACAAACCTTCTTTCGAACTTCTCTCTCTCTCTCTCTCTCTCTCTCTCTCTCTCTCTCTCTCTCTCTCTCTTATCAAATACTTCTAACTGTATCACACGAAATCTAAATTATTCAAAATGCAGTTTATTGGACAGTTTCATGATGAATTTTGAAATTATAATATGGTTGAAGTTTGTATAGCACAAAATATGTTTCTTATCAAAAGAGGTTTCCAAAAAAATATTTTGTAAACGCGAGAAATCCAACAAAAAAAATTTCGATAATAACTTCTGTTTCAACAACCTACCAATGAATTTGGAGTATACTCTGTTCTACAGTTTTCTTCCAGTGCATTGAATAACATTTTGGGACGTCGAGTAATGTTAAAAGCAAAGCAATAGTTTCTATTCAATGAATAAAAATGAGAAATATCCAAACATTGTCTAATTAGTTTGTGGTTTGAATAAAGTTGACACATGGCACCTAGCTCAATACTTACCCTCTATCCTAAATATTGACAATGCTTCAATACTACAAATAATTTAGGATTATTATGAATATTTGCACAAAAACATTCAACTGAAGATCGAGAGAGCAGCGATCAAATATAAGGTAAACAATTAATCGACATTGCCCACATTGTCCTAAATAACAATAGTTTGAAGTGTAAAATAATCTATTTGTGTTTATCTACACGGACCAAAAAATCACAAAAGTCCCTAATCATCGAATATTTAAAAGCTAAATGGATCACAACGCTAGAAGACATATATCATTATATGCTAGTAAAAAATGAAACGAATTTACATATTTATCACGAAAAAATCATAGTCAACGTGACAACCCTTCTATTCTATGATCAACAGAACGCACTCTACTTTATTCATCATTTACCGACCACGTTACTGATTATTGCGGACGGTTTTTTCTGCTTTCTCAAAATTTCTATTCTTTTTGTCTGACTTAGAGTTATATGTAAGATACTTGGTGGAGGAAAGTGTAACGGCAAAGTGGAAATTACCGGTGCAAACCAAACATTTAAGAGTTTCGTGATAATATATTTTTGATGCCATTTTGCTTTTGACCGTGGGCGTACGCTTACTGAAGAAATGAATAAAACATACAATTCAACACCTGTCACCTTTAATTCTCGAATGATTTGGAGATCATCTTTTTGAAAATAGGCAGATTGAAAATCACGGTACTTCTCTAATTAAATTAATATTAAAAAATTACTTCAGAGTACGAATTTTCTACGAAACAAATAAACACTTTGGCAGTATTAAAAAAATAGATCAAGAAGTATCAATACTAAAGTTGTGTTATTTAGAGGAGAATAATGATAAATTGTTATTAGTCAAAGGAGAAACTCTGCATGTATACTAAAATATTTACAAATTATATTTAATTGGTTAACTGAACTGGATACTCTTTTGCGCGCCAACAATTTTGTTCAATTATTATTATTTTCTAATCGAGTAGTATTTTAAGTAACTATACATTATAGTACCTTTCAAATAATTTTTTTGCAAACAGCATATTTCTCTCATATTTCACAACAGAAGATGTTCTGGAAATAATCAAGAATAAATAAAAAAAAATCCACCTGTTTTGGGGTAAACCAATTCTTTCTTGCATATTAGATAGGGTTGGGCGGAAAAGTAATAAAACTGGTTCTGATAACATACCCGGTATTGTCATTAAAACATTCTAACAGAACCGCTTTCTCATATAATTAATACTTCTTTTGAAGAGTTTACCCTCATGAACTGAAAGTTTCAATTGTCTCTTCTATTTATAGAAAGGATGTTGCCAAATTACCGCCCAATCTCTGTATCACCAGATTTGTCCAAAATATTTGAGTATGCGATGCTTAAGCAGATGTTGAAATGTTTAGAGAAAGTACTAAAGTAATTACTGATCATCAACATGGTTTTCGAGCAACATTTTCAACTTCAGCAGCCTGGGAATCGTTCAATAACGAATTTCTGAATGTATTCTGAAGTCGAGCTTTTAACTGTATTCAGCATAGTATTTTGAAAAGACAAGCATTATATATATATATATATATATATATATATATATATATATATATATATATGGTATAAGGGGAAAAGCATATGAATGGTTATCCCTGTACTTAGATAACGGGTTACAATCCGTCAAAAATTGTTGATAAAGGAAATACATATGTATCGGATATTATGGTAAATGTACAACAATCCATACTTTGATCTCTGTTGTTCATCTTATATACCTTCTGTTATACTAGAATCTTCATACAGACGATTAAATATTTCTGTTCAGTGGTAAAGACCCATACATTTCAAAGGCCAAAATTATGAATGCTTTATTGAAATTTTCTACCTCGTCTACTAATCAATCCTTGCTATTTAATACAACTAAAACGAATGTCATTTCATTTAATCCTCGCCAAAATCTTTTTCCTCTAACTTTAATATACTGGTTATTAACACAAACATAACAAAAACATGAAAATGTGAAATTTCTAGGAGTATTTTTTTATTCATATTATGTCCTTCAAAAAAATTAATCAAAATTCTTCTGACAATTATATATCAATATCTATTGTACCATTATTAAGCTAGCATATACGAAATTATTCTCAGGGATATGTTGCTTTCTAACTTCCAAAAAAATAAGCTGTTGTTATAATCCCAATTCGGATTCAGAAAGCACAAATCTACAGTGCAGGTAGTTGTTAATGTAGTTGCTGACATAGTCGGGGGAATGCGAATAATCTTATTCTTCAAAAATCTAGGTCACATGCAACACAATATATTGAATTGGATCTGCGATTGTTTAATTTATTTGGTAAACGGTATGGCAACTCCAGCCTATCTGACTTCAAATATACACAATTTCACAAATGTATTCTGCTTTTATGCTATTCAGAAATGTCGATTTCTTACTCAAGTAATATTCCTGCTTCAGCTCCTTTTTGTTTAGTCATTTAATATTAGTATATCTTTTTCGATATTGTAAACTCGTTTTCGTTTATATATTTTATTTAAGTATTTTTATTCCCTGGTTTAAAATATTTATGTTGCTAGCAATTATTGTAGTTTCCATTATTTTATTATTATGTGACATAGATGGAATTCTTTGTATTTTTGAGCAGTCAATATCTATCTATCAGTCAAATATTGTACAATGTTTATTTAAATATTTTACCCGATGATCAATATACTTTTCCATACCTTATATTCCAAATTCCTGATAATAATTCACCTTCATATATTAATAAGAAGCCGCTCATTGCAACCAAATATTCAAGGCTGAGCAGGCGAGAAAATATTGGGGCGGAGCCTAGTGCATCATTTCCAAACCAGCATAAATGACTTGGTTCGTTATTTTTAGTTGAATGTTTATGATTTCTCCAAAATTCTCTCAATTTTTTCCTTCATTTTATTTGGTGCGGAACTTCGTATAGTTCGTTTACTCTATGTTCGACCACTTTGTTAATTTCGTCCATACATATGTTCCTTTGTGTTCCTCTATTTCTCATATTTATTGTTCTGGCTTCAAATACTCTTCTTGTTATCCTTTGAACATCCATCCTTTTCACATATCCGAACTATGTTAGGAGGTTATCTTCTATGTATTATTCTATGGGTTTTATGTTCAGTCTTTATCTACAGTATGTCTGAAAAAGTTGGCAACATATGGGAAACTCTTCTATTGTCAGTTTTACGAAAAAAAGTTATTCTTTATGAAGATCTCTGCTTTCGAAAATAATAATATTCCGGTAATTACATTTGACTATAGATGTGCAGGGTGTCCTCAAATTACAAAAGATTACTTAATAGGAATATTTTGACCATTTCAATTTCAACTTAAATTTTTCAAATTTTAGTAGTGAAACACGTCAACTTTCATCTTATTTAATGTCTGGACTTGATCCTGTCCATTATTAGAGAAAGGTGTAATAGCAGAGTTGGTCACTGATTCAAACCAACTCGTACTCGACCTCACCGACAACTTGGACGCCTCCACCAAAAACTTTTACGAACCCACGTGTTCTGTCGAACATTTTAGTTCGACAGTTCTTGTAATACTTGGAAGTGTTACAAATGTAAACAAAATTAAAAATGTCGGTGTGTATTAACTGTATTTGTCTATTTGAGATCATTCTTAACAGAAAGTCAAAGTTTATCAGTTTTGCAATGAAATAATGAGTGAAGTAATCAGTAATTGCACGTAATTTGTAATTCCTATCGACACTTTGAAATTACATTGAATATATTGTAATATTTTTCTTATTTATTTAAACTTTTTCATTACGGGTGGGATAAATTTATACACACGTTATGTCTACTAATTGAATTTATTTATTCACTACACTATTCACTAATTTATATTATATACACAGTATATTCACTTACATTAACTTATATAAACACTTCACTACTTAGACTATTTACTTGTTCGCTGTTTATATCACAAGATCACTTTTTAAACTGACTTCTCCCGCTGGTCGGTCGTTTATATATTAGTGCCCTTTTTACTAGATAATTCTAGGTTGGGGCTTACGCAAAAACAATTGGCTCTCTGGAATATTCTTTTCTTTTCAGGATATTTCTCAAATGCCGTCTCAATCCTTAAAAGATCTTCGGGGAACATATCTATAAAAATGGTCACAAAAAAATCCCAATTGACCGTCTCAGAATTCGGCGCGCTCGCCATTTTTTCAACACTGTTAACATAAGGTTACAGGACCGTACTTAGTATCTACTTCGGTGTGCGAGTTCGTAACATTACCCCCTCCTTAAATGGAAGTTCCTCCTGGAATTTTTGTGTAGCCGAGACTGGATGTTTGAATCGGCAACTGGCCCCATTTCTACACTTTCCGGTCTTATGGAAATAACAGCGCACCGTCTTCATCGGATACTGATAACGGGGGGTTGTACCTGCAAATTAATATCTGAACACCGGTATCTTGGAAGATCACCTCTACCATGTTCCTGATGACTCGCCAATCCAACTGGTCACTCGCTATCTAAGGCATAGCCAGTTTCTTCACGCTAGATTCCAACACATGGTTACGGAGGTTTCAAAGTGCTTCCCACACATCGCGGTAGGTAGATCGATCATGAAATTCATTTCTAGTTACCACGTAAAAGACGTACCGCGAATTGTGTTTCAGTCTCAGTATCTTGCCAGGGGCTGGAATCTGGTCTTCAAGTCTTTTTAATTGCCCGAACTTCTTTCGAAAGACGGTTGTGAACCCTCGTGCGTTCTTGATACAAGCGGGGATGTTGTATGTCAGTGAATAATCTTCCGGGAGAGTCAACAAATCTTGTTGTTGTTCTGCAGTGACTCCATATCTAGCTTTTCCGGTTCCTCCATACGCGCCCATAAATTGATCGAAGGTAGGGTCAGACACATCTCGAATATGGTTTACTCCTTCCTGTAGGTCATGGCCTCTTTTGAATGGCGCTAGTCGGTTTTGGTGAACTACTTTTGGTTTTCCGTTGGGTATCTTGCTTATGCGATATATAACATCATTGATCCTTTTCTTGATCAAGTATGGACCTTCCCAGGATAGTTGTAATTTTGGAGAAAATTCTTTTCTCCTCGTCGGGTTGTGCAACTATATTTTGACATCTTCTTTAAAACCGTCTACTGTGAAGATTTGTTCGAACTAATTCATGAATATCGTCCAGCCTTCTTCTCAATTGGATCACGTAGTCTTCTCCTACTAGATCTTCTCCAGGCCGACTGCCAAATTCCAGGTCACAAGGAAGCCTCATTTCATGTCCAAACAGGATTTTCGCGGGTGTTTCACCCGTGGACTCATCGAAAGATAATCTCTACCATGTTCCTGATAACTCACCAATCCAACTGATTACTCGCTATCTTAGGCATAGCCAGTTTCTTCACGCTGGACTCCAACACAAGGTCTCGTAAGTTTCCAAGTGCTTCTCACACATCGCGGTAGGTAGATCGATCTTGAAATTCATTTTTAGTTACCACGTAGAAGACGTACCGCGAATTATGTTTCAGTTTCAGTGTCTTGCCAGGGGCTGGAATATAGTCTTCAAGTTTTTCTAATTGCCCGAACTTCTTTCGAAAGACGGTTGCCAACCCTCGTGCATCCTGATACGAGCGAGGATGTTGTATGCCAGTGAATAATCTTCCGGGAGAGTCAACAAATATTGTTGTTATTCCGAAGTGACTCCATATCTAGCTTTCTCGGTACCTCCATACGTTCCCATAAATTCATCGAAGGTAGGGTCAGACACATCTCGAATATAGTTTACTCCTTTCTCTAGGTCATGTTCTCCTTCGAATGGCGCTAGTCGGTTTTGGTGAACTACGTTTGATTTTCCGTTGGGGATATTGCTTATGCGATATATAACATCATTGATCCTTTTCTTGATTAAGTATGGACCTTTCCAGGATTTTTGTAATTTTGGAGAAAATCCTTTTCTCCTCGTTGGGTTGTGTAACCATACTTTGTCCCCTTCTTTAAAACCACTTTCTGTGGCCTGCGTGTCATTACCGACTTTTCATTTTGTCGCTGGCAACTTGAAGATTTGTTCCAACTAATTCATAAATATCGTCCAGCCTTCTTCTCAATTGGATCACGTAGTCTTCGCCTGCTAGATCTTCTCCAGGCCGACAGCCAAATTCCAGGTCACAAGGAAGCCTCATTTCACGTCCAAACAGGATTTTCGCCGGTGTTTCACCCGTGGACTCATTGACAGCAGATCGATAAGCCAATGCAAATGGGGAAATATATTGGTCCCAATCTCTCTGATGGGTTGAAACTACTTTGGACAGGTATTTTCCAATAGTTTTGTTCATTCTCTCGACTATTCGATCTGACTGTGGATGAAATGCTGTTGTCCTGGTCTTCTTAATTTCCAGCCTGTCACAAATCTCCTGGAATAGATGGCTTTCGAAATTTTTTCCCTGGTCACTTGTGGACTTCCAAGGGCACTTCATATCGGCTGATAAATTCTTTCCCCAATACATCCGCGACAGTTGTAGCCTTTTGGGATAGCATACATTTCCACTCAATAATCCATTACAAGGATGTATTTACTCGTACCACAAGTTGTACATTTCTTACACCAGTCCTTCACATCGTCGGAGCTGTTCATCCAATAAAACCTTTCATCGACTTGCTGAAGGGTTTTCTTCACTCCCAAATGACCTGCCGATGTACTGTCGTGTAACTTCTTCAGTACATCAGCTACAATCGTTCTAGGAATAACTAGCTGTCTCCTCATCTCGGAACCATTATCGTTTTGAAGGACTCTCTTCAACAGACCTTCTTCCAGGACGAGGGAGTCCCACTGAGCCCAATATGCCTTGAATGTCGGTGAAAATCTTGACACTTCTTGCCATGTAGGTCGCCGATTTTCTTCCTTCCATTGCCGGATTATCTTCAGGTGAGGATCATTCTCCTGATCTTCTCTGATCCTGGTGAGTGACCATTCCTCGTTGACTACAGTAGTTCTTGAAACTGCAGCTTTCCTAGATTCCACCTTGTTGCGGTGAGAGCAGTTTGTTGGGCACGGCCGTCTGCACAGGGAGTCGGCATTTCGGTGACTCACACCAGCTCGATGTTCGATATTGAAATCGTACTCTTGAATTCGTTCAATCCATCTAGCGATCTGGCCCTCGGGATTATTGAACTGCATCAACCACTGGAGTGCTGCATGATCACTCCGGATTAATAACTTCCTACCATGTAGATACTGGTAAAAGTGTTCCACGGACTTCACTACTGCCAAAAGTTCTCTTCTTGTGACAAAGTAGTTTTGTTCTGGTTTGGAGGGGACTTCACTGAAATATCCCAGCACTCTTTCTTGCCCTCCTTGGATCTATGAGAGCACTCCTCCAATTCCTACGTTGCTTGCTTTAGTGTCAAGAATAAAGTCTTCCTCTGGTAATGTGTATCCTAATATCTGCTTCGTGATAAATCTTCTATAATATGTGCTAAGTCCAAGGAACCTCCTAATTTGATGTTTGTCGGTTGGTTGCGGCCATTGCTGAATGTAAGCAATTTTCTCTGGATCCACCGCCACTCCTTCATAGTTGACTCGGTTTTGGAACAGCTGACATTTCTTCGTATTTTACATGAGATGGGCAGCTTGAAGTCGTTTGAATACGTCTTCCAAATTCTTCAGGTGTTCGTTAAATATCTTCTCCAGTACTACGATCTCGTCTAAATAGACAAGGCATGTCTTCCAAGACAACCCTCTCAAGACATTTTCCATGAGTCTTTCAAATGTCGCGGGCGCATTACACAGCCCGAAAGGCATGACCAGCCATAATCCCGATCCGGTGGTGAAAACAGTCTTCCCTTTGTCATCTTTATCCATCTCTACTTGCCAATAACCAGACTTCAGGTCCAAGATAGAGAACAGTTTGCTGCCGGCCAAAGTATCTAGCGTATCTCGATTCGAAGCAGAGGATAGCTGTCTTTCTTCGTTACGTTGTTTAGCTGGCGATAATCCACGCAGAATCTCGTAGTTCCATCCTTTTTCTTAACGAGCACTACTGGAGACACCCATGGACTAGTAGATGGTTCTATTACTTTTTCTTCTGCCATATCTCGAATTATCCTTTCAGCTTCCTCTCTTTTCGCTCGTGGAAGCCTTCGAGCTCATTGCCTAATTGGCTTAGCATTACCAGTATCGATTTTGTGTTTGACGGCTGATGTTATACCAGTCTTTCCTCCTTTTGATACGAATAGGTAGCGATACTGCAAGAGCAATCCTCTCATTATCTTTTCTTCAACTCGATTCAAGGACTGACCAGCTACTGAAAACATTTGTTCGAATCTGGCATTAGAATTGCCAGTGGTCGTTGCTTGACGGACTATAGACGTCACTGTTACGCAGGATACAATCTTGCTTTCATTCTTGACGGTAATTGGGTGATCTTTCACGTTTATCAATCGAACTGGGATCTCCTTCGCCGTCGTAACAATTAGACATACGCAAATAGAACTCCTGTGCCAACTTCTTTGTCGTGGTTCCTTGGCTCCATCATAACCGGTGTACCTTCATGATTCCTCGTAGCCGCGCTACTATCATGGTTTCGCTTCGTGCAGGTAGAACGGTATCTTCCTGAACAGCTGCCAACACCGTGCTGCCTTCATGTGGATGAAGGAATACCTCCTCGGAACCCACTTTAATGGTTCTGTTTCTAAAGTCTAATTGGTAACCATGTACATTCATTACGTCCATTCCCAGAATCACGTCTTCTCCAATGTCAGCTACGATTACTGTATGCGTGAACTTTTCTGCGCCAATTCCCAATGGGATTTGTGTCTCACCGTGAACGTTGGCACTCTCACCTGTGGCGGTCCGCAGTCGCAGTCTCGTTGGTAAAAGCTTCTAGCAGCAGACACCCAATATACCTTCTCAGAATTCGGCGCGCTCGCCATTATTTTACCACTGTTAACATAAGGTTATAGGACCGTACTTAGTATCTACTCCGGTATGCGAGTTCGTAACATTATTGAGAATAATTTGTGAAAATAACATAATTTTCTTAAGTAATATATTCTAATTGCATATTAAAACATAGTTTTCTATTTCGAACAACTTTTTATAATTAAAGTTTTCGATATTGTAAAAAATAAAGCTACTTTACTCTTGTATTAAATCCATAGTTTTTGACAAATCTCGTATACGACTTAAAAAATTGACATCTGACGTTCGCGTTTTACTTTATGGGACATGCAGAACTTTTTATAAAGAATAACTTTTTTTCGTAACGTTACTAATAAAAAAGTTTCCCATATGTTGCCAACTTTTCCAGACACACTGTATATGTTACGTTTCGAATAAGGTGTAATCTGGTTTTATTGTAAATTTTACGGAGGAATCTCATTTCTGCTGTTTGCAATCTCTTTCTTTGTCCATTATTCTGAGCTGTATGATAATATTAGTATAAAATATGACTACGCTCTTATAGACTTGCACTCTTATTTCTTTAGGTACTTCCGTGCTTCCTAAGAAGGTTGTTTTTATGTTGTTGAGAAGTTCTTTAATACTGATAGTTCTGGTGTTATTTCGTTATCTAATTTCCCATCTTCTGATATTATTGTACCTAGATACTTGAATTTTCCTGTCTGATCTATTTTTCCATTTCCTATTTGGATCGTATGGGTTTGTTCTTTTGTGTTTATAAACATTGTTTTATTCCTTATGTTGTATAAAATATTTGTTACTAAGTTGTGATCAACCAGATTTGTCCTTTGTGCTTTACGAGTGAAGTTAGTTAAGCCTACAACTTTGGCAACTCCCAGACTACAGAAGTTGAAACCTGATCAAAAATTCCTTTTGTGGCTTTGGTCGCCTCATCTTAGATATATTATTCCGAGTGAAATTCAATTTCCAAAACCATCTATCTGGAAATTGAATTTTAATGAGAAAGAAAGTGAGGAGGGAGATAGGTAGCAGGGGGATGCGAATTAAAATTAACGCTGGACTCTTTTCAGCGAATATAAAATCTCAAGGAGAATTCTACGGTATCGCGACCTGATTGTGTTTCAAATATTTACATCAATTTCTTGACTCCAGGCGTGAAAAGTCATTCACAGAAAATTGGAGCAGATTTTCTGATAGTAACGTAGCTTGTTTATGGAATTTTTTGTTGATTGTTTTTTGAAGTTGAAAACTGCACAATCTGCCTGTAACTATCTGTAAAGGTTAGAAAACGCACAGTAACAATAACAAGGAGATGAGATAAATTCTAATAATTCAAATTCAGTTGAAGCCATAATTGATTATGGAAAAAGAAAGCGTGTGGGTTTACAAGTACTTTAAGTGTGTGTAAAAAAAATAAGTTTTTAGTATGAACAAATGTATAATGTAATCAAATTAAAACAATATATATTGACGCGCGCGCTTTGTTAATATTCACTCTCGGCTTTTTTTGCCAAGTGTGTATAAGAAGAATAACTTCAAAAGTAGCCGTTTTTAAACGGTTTTATTTAGCCCATCCCGTTTGTTTTTTAAACGGTTTTATTTAGCTCACCCCGTTTGTTTTATTTATTATTGGGTCAAATTTAGTAATTCAAATTTCACCCTCTTCCTGTCAACCGATTAATCTGAAATTTTGTTTATACTTTGGATTTTGGTGACAATACAATTATGTTCATTCATTATCATTATAAATTCAAGATGGCCGCCGCTACAAAATGGCGGATAATTTATGTTTTATTAATCCCAACAATATGGGTATCAATTGAAAGGGCTCAACAAGCAGAATACAATATACTATAAAAAATTGAAATCCAAGATGGCGGCCGCTACAAAATGGCGGATAACGTAGGTTTTATCAATCCCATCAACATGGGTATCAAATGAAAGGGCTCAACAAGCAGAATACTATATACTATGAAAAATTTAAATCCAAGATGGCGGCCGTTACAAAATGGCGGATAACGTAGGTTTTATCAATCCCATCAATATGGGTATCAAATGAAAGTGCTCAACCAGTAGAATACAATATACTATATAAAATTAAAATCCAAGATAACGGCCTCTACAAAATGGCGGATAACGTAGGTTTTATCAATCCCATCAACATGGGTATCAAATGAAAGGTCTCAACAAGTAGAATACAATTTACTATGCAAAATTGGAATCTAAGATGGCCGCCGCTACCAAATGGCTGATAACAATTTTTTATCAATCCCACCAATATGGGTATCAACAAATAAAAGGGCTTGACAAGAAGAATACAGTGCACTATACAACCTCAATATTTAAGATGGGCGCAGCCACTAAATGGCGTATAATAATAAGATTTAAATTTAGAAATTGGATCAATAATTTAGGTATCTGATTAATCCAGCCTGAATCCACCACCCAAGTCAAGATTTTGTATCGTGTTGAGGACTGTGTGGCGTTAGGGTGGATAAAAATGATATGTCGTTAGCGTTTTCCCCTCAAGACTCAGGCGCATCTTGTTGTACATAGCCTTGCCCCTTTATTGGACCTCTGGGGGGTCGACCGTTTAAATGTCCATTACTCGTGGGAACAAAATGGTAAAAAAAATATAAAAAATACAAACACAAATAAAACAGAAACTGCAACACAACGTAAACGAAGGCTTCAAAAAGCGAAAGAAAAGTATAAAGCAAAACGAGCTAAAGAAAGTGAAGGTGATAGAAATAGTCGATTACAGAAACGACGGGAACAATTAGCGTCAAAAACACCTGAGCAATATGAGGCCAGGTTAAATAAAAATAGGTAAAAGAACTTTTTAAGTTAAACGGTTTTATGTTAAACATACATTGCAATGTTTAAGATAAATGTACTAAAAACCAAAAAATGAAAATAGGTAAAAAAAACTTTTTAAGTTAAACGGTTTTATGTTAAACATACATTGCAATGTTTAAGATAAATGTACTAAAAACCAAAAAATAATAAAATAGATACAGTCGTGGGAATTATAAACATATGTATAGACTAGACTAAAATAAAACCGTGAGGCGCGTCAATTGTCTACAAATTATCGACAGTTGGCCCGCAGACGGTGAGGAAATTACTTACTATTTTCTTGTTCATGGAAATTCCAATAGTTATACACTCCATGTAAATAAAAGAGATGTTTCAACTAGTTTATCGTTGGACATTCACACTGCTGGCTGGCGAGGAATCGTTTCACTGCTCGTAGTTTGTCTTTAATCGACAAAACATATAATAAAAGTACTACTCGCTCACCACTATGAAACCCTAAAACTCGCTTATAATCGAGCTTGCTAGCTTGTTTCCACATTCTAGCCCTACTTATCACACGTCCATCGTTGTCGGTTGAACAACTGCCTAATTATAGTGTAACATTACAAAACAAAAATTTTAATCAAAGATTGTAGACAATTGACGTGCCCCACGGTTTTATTTAAGTCTAGTCTATGCATATGTTTATAATTCCCACGACTGTATCTATTTTATTATTTTTTGGTTTTTAGTACATTTATCTTAAACATTGCAATGTATGTTTAACATAAAACCGCTTAACTTAAAAAGTTTTTTTACCTATTTTTATTTTGTTATTTGGTGTGCCCTATATTCAAATAACAGTGTAAAATGGAAAGAGAGGGATATTCAGGATTCACAAGAAGGGTAAAATCATGTCTCCTTCCCGAATTCAATTGATGATATCTTTGTGTTCTTATTTCAAACAACCAAGATAGAAGTAGAATATATAATATGTATTGAAAAATTCCAGATTACTTGGAAAGTACACCATGTAGCGTGGTCATGAATGAAGATGTGACGACTTTTGTCTTTGGAGCACAGACGGGCTGAAGGTTGCAGCAGCAGATTGGACTTTACACATGGCTCCTGCGGGCAATGTGATAATGTGTGGGAATATCTCAAAACTAGGCTTTCATTGGAATACATGCGTATCTCGAACATTAATGCTTCTTCTTAGAACAAGCCCCCTCACTATCCAAAAGAGATACGCTAAAATATCTGGCAGATTCCTCGACTACGATTTGTGTTTAAAAGTGAAAATTTTATGAGAAAACAACAGAAAGGGGTGCATGTTGAATTGTTTTGGCGGGATTGCGTCATGGAGAGCGTGACATTTTAATGTCATCGTGGTCTTTGCGGAAATTATATTTAGTTATTTATTGCGCGAAAATCCCGAGAGCAGGAATTAATCCCAGATGTGCAAATGGATTAAAAACATTACTGTTTAGGTTTTGTTTTACACGAAGTTTGGTAATAAAATATGTATTTTGTTCCAAAAACATTGGTAAATGCATTTTACAAGCTACATAGTAAGATTTTGGAGATATATTCAGTCGAGTATATGGAAATAATATTCGAACATCATGAATAATTTGTTCTACTATTTTAAATTGTTTGTGGGCTTGATTCGAGGAAGTTAGCTATAGAGACATGCAGCGATTTCATTGTTTTTCCATGACACACTGGTTCTAAATGGTTGGTAGTACTTTGTTTATAACTATAGTAATATTATAGAATATTTATAGGTTGAAATTGGTATAGTTATAAGAATTCCAAGTCAATTTAAAGTCATATTCTGGCTTCTAGTGTCCGTCCGCCTGTCCAACCGTCCCTCCGTTTTAATCATCAGCGGATGAGTGGTAAGTGCTAGAGTTTAGGTATAAACGGATTTGGAATCAGCATACTCTGAAACCTCTTCAATTGAGAAAAAATTTGATTTCTGACCTTTATTTATTTATTTATTTATTCAATTGTTTAGTTTAAATCATAAAACAAAGACATATACAATGGACTGATCGATCCGTATTCAGTCGTGCAGTGAAAACACACTAAATAGTACGAGAGATACAAAGCAATGTATTGACAGTGTAGTCGCTTTGTCTCTCTCTAGAGGTTCTTCACTTTTGTAAAAATATCGCTCAGTCCATTTCTATGTCTATGTTTTATCATAAAAGGTGAGATGTCAACATCAAGTTATTTGTCACTGGATTTTTTTAGGTTAGTTTTGGTTATCTCGCCCACTTCTTGTTATTAATGGCCTCTTTTCAAATGCATTTAAAAACATTTTTTATGATCTCATAATATTAAAAAGAGACAGCGACAAAGAACTTTGAGTTCTATACATAAAGATTTATTTTGACCTCTTTGGACAGCTGACATTTTTAAAACTTATCACTGATATATTCAGCCAAAATTTTTGTTGTATAGACAGTGTTTATTCTTGTTATTGTATTCATTATTAGACAAATTCGGTAATTGAATTGTTCAATAAAATAAAATTACTGATTAGAAGTCTTCGTATACGCCACACTGTGACGATTCCTAACTTTTTTTCTATTTTTCTCATACATTCTCCAATTACTATATTAAAAATGATATGTTTGTATCGGTATACCCATTTTTTCTTCCATTCTACCAGGTTTTTTAGAGTCAGCTTTATTGTCCGTTAACATTGTTTGTAAGAAATTTGGTTTTTCTCACTCTGACGTCTGCTTCCTCATTCCGGCTTCTCTCATTTTCATGTATATTTTGAGCACATCTAGCGATATGCATCTCGCTCTATAGCTTTCAGAATTAATCCATCTCCTTTCTTGTCTAAGGGTATCAATAGGTTTTCATCCTAGCCCCTTGTTCTCTCAGTTCTTCCAAATATTTTTAATAACCATTTCTTCAGTAGGCGAAATTTCTGTCTGGGCTTTTTGCTATTTCCAGCGAATATCATCGCTTCCAGTAATCCAATTTTGATTTCCAATTTTTCTTTTATTTTTCTTATATATTCATTTATTACGGCCACATTCTCTACTTCTCCTTTATTATTAGTGATCTAGGATAGTACGGCTCCATAATTCTTATAATATAAATTGGCAAGCCTATTCTGTTTTTCTAATTGGAATGATCATAATTAATTGATTCAGAACAATAACACAAGAAATCAAAATTTTGTTCATATTTTGAAGCCTGATTTCAATTAATTTTGTTCACTCCAATTTTATGCCTTTCTGCTTCTTTTGTATCTTTATCACAATAACTGCAATATGGTGATCTCACCACACCAATTTTATGAAGATGAGCCGGGAATCGGCCATTGCTGAATTTCAATCGGGATATAATGCGAGTGTAAGATTTGCTGACATAAGCAAAAGAGTAATGTGAGATATTATTAGGTAAAGACTGATGGATTTTAAAGTAATGATTATTAGATTCTGATGCTGCTTTCATATAAATCGTTTTCCATTCATTCCGAAGGAGTTTCTCACACTCGTTAGTAACATGGTGGAATCGTACTGAAGGTACATTGACATTGTCAATTCTACAAGCTTTTTTAGCTTCGTTATCTACCCTTTCATTGTCTATGACGCCAACATGTGCCTTTGTCCAAATAAAATATACTTCCACATTTTTGGTATATAGACGAAAAAGTAGTTTTTTTATACTGAAAATTATTTCAATTTTGTATTCTATTGTCGGTGAGCTATTCAAAGCCTCTGGAATAGACTTGAAGTCACTAATTAAGACTGCACCTGTCACTGACCCCTCCAGGCACCAAGTGAGTGCTTTTTCAAATATTATTACTAGCGACAAAAAACGCGCATCCTGTTCCGTATTCATCTTTAGAACCATCCGTATAAATAATCGTAACTTTGATATGATTCTGTAGTATGGATTTCAAGATTGTGTTATTGAGGGTAGGATAGTCGGTATATGAGGGATAAATGATGCAAAGTTTGAAAATAATAGCTTCATATTGACACATATAGATAGGATAATTTGGATTAGTTTTGATTTTCACTATTTTATTTGTATCAATAAAAGCGCTCGCTAACGGAGGGGAACTTATTTTTGCCCAAAAAGGATTAACTAGATCTGTTTTCTGCTCTAACAACGCGTTATATGATCGATATTTTATTACTTGTTTATTTGCTAAATATTTTCGTCTTAGATTTAATGGCGGTTCTTGAGCATCCGCCAGAATTAAATGACATGGTGACAATTTCATAACTCCCAATGAGATGCGGCTAGCCTTATATTGTACTCTGTCGAGAATTAGCTAATTATTATGTGGAGCAGAACCATATAGAGTACATCCGTAGTCTATGTGTGAGCGTATGTAAGATCTGTAGAAGATGAGAGAGATATTTGGATCAGCACTCTACTTAGTTTTTGTTACAGTGCGAAGAGTGTTTAAACCTTTCTCGCATCTTTCTTTTAAATGTTTAATATGGCTAGACCAAAGTAATTTGTTATCAAGGATAATTTCAAAATGATAGTAGTTATCGACGACTCGAAGCATTATCTTTTTAATGGTAATTGAGTCCGCCAGAAGACGGTGCCTTGTGAAGCACATGACCGCCGACTTCTCAGATACGAGACCAGAACCAAGATCGTGTAGCCATTTTTCGACGCAGTAAACAGCATATTTTAGATAAATTACGCATAAATTTGCCGTATAATTCATATATGATCTTCCAGTTTCAGCGTCAATGATAATTTTCCATGTATTAATTAAAAAGATATTCAGTTCTAAAAAATAAAAGTTGTAACTTTTGAAAAAATATTTCTAAAGTTGAACATTTAGGTGTGAGTGTTTTTAAATGAAACTCAAGGTCTCTAGTTAATTCCACAATATAATACAAGTTATTGGAAATTCTAAAAAATTGACAATTGTTTCGAAACAATTGTCAATTTTTTAGAATTTTCAATAACTTGTATTATATTGTGGAATTAACTAGAGACCTTGAGTTTCATTTGAAAACACTAATATGAGCATATTCCACGAAGTAAGGGTCGAGACAGTCAATTTCATTTAGGTGTGATTTCGATATTTCGGTAAGAAAATCAATGTCGCCACCGGTGATTCATTTCTTGCAGCTGTGGTGGTCGATGCTTGAGTTTCATCCGCCCTGATGCCCTGAATCTCGAACCGGGGCGTTATTCTTGACGTCATTCCCAGCGTCATGCATACGCAAGCCTGTGAATGCTCTATTTGCGAATAGTTCCTAAAAATGATATTCTCGAGCACCGTTCCTAAAATCATCGAATTGTATCGTCCTCACAACAGCGTCAGTTGACATTACAATAAAAATGTCATTTGGTTATGTCAAATGTAAGGGTGCATTCAGATGCTACGTCGGGCACGTTTTATGCAATCAGATGCTTACAACCTGGAAATAGTCAGGTCGTTCAGATGCTAGCTGTAAATTTTACCAACTAACGGATATGGGGGTTTAGATTGAATCTTTAAGGTTAATTGTGAAGTCGACGGAATAATTTTGGAATTATTTGATTGTTTTGGTGTTTCAGGTGGAGAAATATGTTTTCGCTTTCTTATTTGTCTATGATTACTTTGTAGTTGATTTTGAATGCTTTTAGGTGTACTTAATAGGAAGGTACTATTAGAATTGTGTGATGGCAGTTCAGGAAAATTAGTTGTATTTTTCAATATGTCGAATCTATTATTTGTCGCAACTTTGGCATAAGATGGATTATCTACTAAAACTTTTGCCTCTTTAAACGATGTGTCATGAAAAGCCATAGTTTTTTTTTATATTGCTTTGGTATATATCGGACAATCTTCTGAAACAGAAATATGTTCGAGACTATTGCAGTGGATACACATTCTTGGCTGTAAACAATTAACATAGGGTTCATGTTTTTGGTACAATTTTTACACCGACGTTTATCTTTGCACTGATCAGCGGCATGACCGTATCTCAAACAATAAAGTATTGTACCACAGATGATATATAGGAATCTACGATAAAGTTACAGAGATTTAATTTTACTGTATCTGGAATTCTATTTCTTAAAAATGTAATTATAATTTGCCTGTTTCCATATGAAATATCTCTTGTTTCTGAATTAACTACCCGACGTTTCATACATTTTACTTCTACCACCGGCACGCTCGAATCAATTTCACTTTTTATAAATTTTTCGTCTAAAAAATAATCCACTGCTCTAATAATGCCCTTTTTTGTATAAAATTTGGGAATAAATGCAAAAAGATTATAATTATTTCATGTTCTTTAAGAGAATTCGCTAACGTGTGTGACTGAAACTCCACTTTACTCTTTTAAGACCTATTGATTTTATATCTACAATATCTTATCTGAATTATGGTGATTCCTGCGAAAAATATCCTATCTTGATCGGAAAGAGCCTACCTAAGCTCATATCAAGATGTTCTGAATAAACAAAGTACGGCCCTTTATCGGATGATTTATAGCGATTTGTTATGTCATATGTTGGGGCCTGACCCTTCTGTTGGTCTACTCGCCGTGTCGCCCTCTCCTTCTAACATTTATAAAGATTTTAATAAGGTTAATAACAAAATATAACTATTAACTAGAAAAGTAATTAACAAATGTACTTATCGTTCAGGTAAAAAACTGCACACGTATTTAATCACACCAACATTTAATCGAACCTACTTGTACCAGTGTCAGAAAAATACTATTGATTTATTATAATCAAAATTGGACTTTATATTCAAATTTCCCAGCTACTCACTATCATCATAAAATTTTAGGACAAATCGAATCTGTGTTATTGTGTGTTATTGTTGGCCGGCCATTAGTTATTTGTTGTTCGTTTATTCGTCCTCGAACCGTGTGATTTGTGTTTGTACTTTTTATAGTTCGACGCTATCTTGCCACACATAAAAAAACTTTCGTTTTCCGGAAAGCTGACGACGTGATAAACCGAAAAAAAAACATGTCCACCGTACTTTATTATTTCTGAACCATTAGATTTAAGTTTTTATTTTCGCAATACGTTTCCCAACTCCATCTCGCTCTTTTATTCTCGGCATTAATATTAATAAAAGTTACTAAAACGCTTTTTTATGAATCGCGTCTAACCTTTCCAGATTTATGGACCGTAGAAACCAACTAGCTTTTATAAAGATATACTGTTAAAAGCGTATTTTTTTCTTGTTGACTGTGTTTATGATAATGACTAGAATTTTATTAAAAGAATAATGTGTTTTTTAATTTGGATTTAATAACAAACATAATTCAACCTTAACTTCTCAAGGTTATCAGATTCTCATCAAGCACTTCATTCGCACTTACGAAAACCAAAATATGCATTATTAACAGGAAATACACTTTTTTAATGGTCGTAAATGGTGTGGTAATTAAATTAGATACAGCAATAAATCGTTACAGAACAAAACGTTTTTTAGAAAAATGGGACAAAATCCTAATAATGACTGATCGTTTTTAGGGTAAAGAATATCCTGCTTTTTCTTCCTCTTATTTTGAGAACATGTCCTGTTTTTTCAAAGATGCAATCTAAGTTGCGGCTCTGATTACCAACTTTCATACAAGCGCTTTGGTGGTTTTTCCTGAGTTATACTGGTATTCGGCCTCTCTTCCTTTGCGATTTTAACAAGTCAGTCCTCGTCCATCCTATTGACATGATATCTCCATACTCTTCTTCTATTCCTTTAAACGCTGTTTAGTGTCGTTATCTCTGCTTTCGACTCTATTGTGTATTTCATAATGGGTCTAACCCATGTTTTATTTATTCGTGATTCGCTTTCAACCCTCAGAAATGTATTTCTTCATATTATGTCTCGAAGGAGTCCTGATTTCCTAGCTACTCCTATCATTTGTGCTTCTCCTTCTTGTATTGCTAACCCTTAGATATTTTAAACACATGACCTGCTCTACACTTTTGCTTGAAATCGCCAACTAGCATCATCTGGACCCTCTAGATATTATCAAGAACTGTGTTTCTTGTTTCTATATGATCATGTTCTATTTTCTTGCAACTGTTTCAAATCTGCATCGTAGTTTTTATAGATTGTCGACATCCTCCGCTATTACAACCGCTTCGTCAGCGTATCAGTTTTTCTTAAATTCATGTTTTCCCATTCTGTAACCTATTATTGTAGTTTTCACTTGTTTTGTGACTTCGTCCATGATGACGTTCAAAAGGAATGTGCAGAAGTTATCATCTTCTCTGATCCCTATAGATATCGGTATATTAGTATATCAAAGTTATCAAATATGCAATAAAGTTGAATTTAATTTGAATTAATTAACTGTTCTGCTGTCACCTTGAATTTTTCAATAATATATTGCAAGAAAGCCATATTACTGGCGAAGTAATCCATAATTTAGTAATCTCACTATATATATATACAAATATTAATGTGGAAAACAATTTTATATGTACATTTCTTCTATGACGACGCTTATTGGTGAAAAATAACTTCATCATCTAGGCGTTAAATTTATTTATTTCCACATATGAACATATGGCGTTGCTGCATACTATCACTTCTATTATAGGTCTAAGACAGGTATCTTTTCCGATTTAAATCTTATCTTGGACCCGAATTGTCACTCCATCTTCTTTGTGGTCGGCCTCTGCAGCGTGTACCACTGGAAAATTGATCTCATGGGTTTTTTGCTAATTTATCTTCTGTCATTCACTAGTGTTGCTATTATGCATTATTGCTTGATGTCTCGGGGTTTTCACCTTTCTAGCATCGCTCCTTTATGATACGTCCTGTGATATCCAATAGATGTTTGTTTTTGTTACGTTGTTATGTTAGTAATGTAGCTCTGAATATGTGTAAAGAGAAAAATTTGACTACCTTGTTTATATTTTTCTTATTGCTTATTCAAGAAAACTTACAATAAAAAAGCGGGGGAATGAATGAGAATATTTGGATAAAAATCTGAAAAGTTTGATTTGAAAAGTTCCAAAATTGTATTTATTATTTTACTGTTTCCTCTTTTCTTTTTAACGGCACAAATTATTCAATGTTATCCGTATTGATGAAAATGCGATTTTCCAGAATAATTACAGAATAGATTTAATAATCTCGAAGAAGTGGGCAGAAGTCAACAAATCCTGGAAAGTATTGCACATATCATGATGGTTTCGTGGTGAAAAATGGTACTTAGGCCGTAGCTCCAACATAGTATTTCCAATTACGAAAACGGTTTTCATGAGCAACACAACCAATTTGAAGAATATAAAACACAAAAAATTAAAATTTTGACTAGAAAAAATGAACCAATATAAACAAAATAACGACTAACTTTTGAACCAAAATTTCAATGCAATGAATTCAAAACCATATGTATGTTAAATTCACTTGATCAATATGTAGCTTTGAGAAGCTTTAATAGCGTCTATGATTAAAAAGAAATGAATTTTGCCTGTCTTGATTAAACAATAACGAAAGAGATTTGAAATAACAAAGATAATTTCCGATACGTCGACCTGAAAGTAATTTGCATCAACTAGTAATTGTAGGCTAACGTATTGCAATTTGCATTTCATGCATGGATGCCTTCTGATGATCTCAATGCGAGACTTCTGATATTAACCGTAATTGTTGTGGGGATGGTAGGACCATTAGTTAAGAGTAGGAACGGATATACTCTGAATAATTGATGTACGAGGCGTCCAATTTCTTATTCGGGTTATTACTCCACAAGTAACGAATGTAAATAAATATCTGTGCTACTCATATTTACGAGTATACTCTATTCTACAAATAATGTCAAAAATTCAAGAAATTCTTGACAGAAGTCAAATTCGCGTAAAATTGTATATATATATATATATATATATATATATATATATAAAACAACGAATATTGGGGTAACGGCAAGTTAATTAAAGAAAACTCATGTTACTGTTTTTCTTCCAAGCTTTCGGAAACGTTTATTTCCATTATCAAGGATAAGTAAATTGAGATTATTATAAATTGGTAAATATAATTATATTTGAATTTTTTAAAAAATGTTTTTCAATCATAAATCATTTTGACATTTTGACAGATTCATGAATGTAAACATTTTCTTTATATGCTAAAATGTTTTTGAAAACAAAAGAAGAAAATAGGTTATATTTGTAATATAGGTTAATAGTTATTAGAATATTCTTCTTTTATCATATAAAATTCAACCTCAAATTATTATAGATGTCATCATGTCATCTTAATAATTTCTTCATAATTACATTTTATTTAAGTATTGAATAAATTAAAGTCATTTACCTGAAATGAATATATTTCTAAAAATCATCAAATTTTATTTATATAGCTTTAGTTATGTATAAGAATTTGAAATTTAGTTATTTTTATTATCAATTGTTAGTAGATAATAATAAATATCACTCAGATTATTATGGTCACTTTTTTTGTTGATAGTATTAGGTTCTTGAAATATATGAGCTATTTCTAAGAAAAGTCTTTTTTTGGTATTTGGTTGTATGTCCAAAATATTAACAGATTCAAAATCCATAAAGTGATCATTATCAAATTGACTGTCTCGACCCTTACTTCGTGGAATATGCTCATATTAGTGTTTTTAAATGAAACTCAAGGTCTCTAGTTAATTCCACAATATAATACAAGTTATTGAAAATTCTAAAAAATTGATTGAATCAATATTGATTTATCGAAACAATTGTCAATTTTTTAGAATTTTCAATAACTTGTATTATATTGTGGAATTAACTAGAGACCTTGAGTTTCATTTAAAAACACTGATATGATCATTATCAATTACATGTTCAGATAAAGCACATCTTTCGGGATGTAACTTACAATCGCTATTATGGAGACTTATACGGTTCTTTGATTTTTGACCATGTTATATATATATATATATATATAACAACAAAGAGATTCATGTGTAATTCACGCAAAAAGAAAAAGGGCTCCTGAAACAGAGTGGTAACCGCGGACATGCATGTTTCTGGCTCATTTGCGCGTCTTCAGCACGGTATAACCAAATAAGGATGTGAAGTTTTGGAGCAAAGATGTTAATCGAAACATGGGAAAACACAAAACATCATATTTCACAAAAAAAGTAGTAATATGATCTGATTATGAGACAGGGTGAAATATAATGTTGTAAACATGATCCTCCAAAGAATTTTTGACAGTTCATAAAAAAATTTTACATTGCATTTGTAAACAGAAAAAGATTATTAAATTAGTTATATTGAAGTGTAAATGAATTATCCTAGTAAATCATGTGATGGAAGTTCATCATTTACTCAGAAATAGTAGGTATGCTGTGTGATATCTAGACAATTGTAAATATTATGGAACAAAATTGAAAAGAAACTAATGTATTGATAGAAACATGTGTTAATTGATGAGTATTTATTAGAATGGAACTATAGTATATTATGCAACTATCATGTAATGAAGGTTATTAATACACGAGCATTAACCGGGATACGAAACGAGCCGAAGGCGAGTTTTGTATGGTTTATTGTGTATTAATAACCATTACATGAGAGTTGCATACACTATTTTTTCTACGACCGATAAATAATAAAATGAAAACAAGAATTAATTTCAAACAATCTCCCATAATTCCCATAATTAAGGCAACCTGTAAAAAAATAGCATTATTTAATTGCAATGATTCCACTTTGATAAAGAGGAATATACAAACAATCCAATTAGTTTTTCTTTGAAGAAAATACATTATATTCTAAAAAAAAATTCATCCCGCCCAGGATCTGAACCACGATCTGCAACGCACTCATGCGCCACGACCGCAAGCGTTACCAACTCAGCTACGAAGACTTGTATGAAAAAGTACGCACATTATGCATATAAAAATTAAATCATTGTATCAAGCGGAAATAAACAGAAAGGTTCTTCAAAAGAATTTCAAAATAAAGATTTACTTACCTTTATCATCAAATAATCATAATCTGGGGCTTCCTCGATGAATTTCCTGAGCTCGTTTGGCTGCAACGTATCCTTCAGATTTCCGCTTCAAAAATGCATGTAGCCGTGCGTATTTTGAAATGTCAGTTTGGTAGTTGATATTCAACATCAATTTTCTATTGGACGAAAATTCGTTTCATACTGAAAAGTACGTATTTTCATTGGTCAAAATCTGTATCGAAATGAAAATCCGTGTTAAAATGAACAATATTAATGGAATGGGAAGCAGATATTTAATTCGCGTATTATAATACGGGAGTAGAAAAAATTTATTAAAGAACTAAAACTAAGAAGTAAGTAGAGTATAACTCATTTCTTAAATATTATTTCATATTTGGTAGATACATTATAGCGCAACACACTTTGAAACTGTTAATCTGTCCATCGACTATAGCATGCTATAATATTTCTGACCTAAATTCGAAAAACGGATGAATCTTTGAATTCAAGTCAAATTATTAATGAAAAAATCATTAAACTAAAATAACCATTTACTGATTTCTACCATTTAGCAAAATACAGGGTGTTCTATAAATAAACGGTCAATGCCGTATAAGTTATTTCATTGATGACATACCATGACGTCACTTTTACTTTTCCTCCCTAGGGTCGACTTCGCTCCCTACAATGAGGCCAGGAAATGTGTACTATGGATAGAGGTAGGCGTAAAAACATTTCTCATAAAGGTGACATGTTGGACATAATTTTGATGAGAATTGTATGCTTATTCTGGTGAAATCAATAGTTCTCAAGAGACTTATGTTATTAAGAGAAAAATTTAGTTTAAAATTCTAATCTCTGTCAAAACTGTCAAAATATTGCAAAAGTTGGCTATTGAATTGCAAAGCTTATAGAAGTTAGAGACAGTTCACGACAAAGGGCAGTCCATTATATTTCGAGGTGCTCTACCCAAAATCTAGAAAAAAAGTTAGCCATGGATATTTCTAGAAGGTTTCGACGGACTCCATTGCTGAACTTTAGAAACACGAAAATGTAAGAGTACCAAAATAATGCGTAAATATTACTTACCCGACTAATAGAAACTGCCATATCTTGTTTAAAAAAGTTTATCTGCTGTACGAACCTTTTTACTTCGAACTTAATTTTTCTGTGTCGCCATTTTGTAAGAACTGTATATCGCCATGGTTTGAACTTTCATTTAATTGATTTATATATATTTAAACTTAAATAAAGACTTATTTTATGATAAAAACATGTAAAGTGATGTTTTAAATCATAACATAATTTTGAGGGTTGACTACACAACCGTTGAGGTATATGTTTATAAAAACTGTTCTTTTCGAATATACGTTAGTTGGTATGTTACGTCCTATTTATGAACAATTTAAGTTATCTATCTATGATATAAAATTAAACTATTAAATTGGTTCTTCAATAAAACATATATATATATATATATATATATATATATATATATATATATATATTTCGTTTTTACCTATTCATTAGCTTTATAAATATTTGTATATGATTCGATAATTCTTAATTATTTTTTAAGAATAAAATTTTATTAGTACATCTCATTTCTCTGTGTATCTTTCAAATTTCAATAGATGTCACCAGTGAGCCAAATCGATGCCTACGAACAGACTCACTTGAGAGAAATGATCATGCTACGTGTATACAGGGGAGACTAATAGTTGATCTCAACTAAAACATGAATTTGAAATTATTTTTGGAGCTAGCAAGAGAAAATTTTTAAATGAAAACAAAACTAAATCAAAATTATGAATTGATAATATTCAATTACAAAAAAGTGATGATATATAACAAATAAACATAATAAGAAATTAAATATAAAATTAAAAACAAATCAAAAAATCATAAAATTAAAAATAAATAAACAAAATTATATCACGACAATATATATACATCCTACTATCAGTGTTTTTAAATGAAACTTAAGGTCTCTAGTTAATTCCACAATATAATACAAGTTATTGAAAATTCTAAAAAATTGACAATTGTTTCGATAAATCAATATCATCGTCAGAATGACAGAAGTTACATTTCATTTTATGCCTACCTGATGTTTAGTAGTTATTTTTGGCTAGACCAAGAAGTAACCTAACTTGTGATTGGCTTAATATATGTTTATAGAAAAAAGAAGAAGATATGATATTACAAATATTGAAGCTTAGATATTATTAGCCCTATGATGATATCCTGGATATCATTTTTCCAATTAAGATCAGTATAACTGTGCAATGATATAGAAAACCAGGAAAACTATATCTGCTGATCTTTACAATTATCACTTAAGAAGACAGTTTATCAGTGGAGAATTCCCTAGATTTAACTGTTCATTGACAACTTCATATTGTGGGTTTCTTAAATGTCTTCTAATTTCCAGTTCTTCAAGGAAATCCAGTTCTGGTTTCTTTTCACAAATATGCAGCACTTCTAGTTCTGTGTCAATGAATGATTGGTGTCAAGTAGATGTTTTGCGTAGTGGGGTATTATTCAATATATTAGCTAGGCACTTTTTTATTAAGGAAAAAAGCCGTTGACAAATTGGCAGAGAAAATTATGCAATGGCGTTCATAATGATTATTTTTTTTTCAATTATAGAAAATTGAGACGCAAACATTCGAAGAAGAGCTAGAGAAACTGGATGAATCCTTTTTATTATTCAATATATTTGCTAGGCACATTTCATTTTATGCCTACCTGATGTTTAGTAATATGAGCATATTCCACGAAGTAAGGGTCGAGACAGTCAATTTCATCCTACTATCGTTAAAGCGTGCAGAAAAAGATGCGCTTTACATCGTCCGACGTTATTTTCTGCAGATGTAGTGTTAATGTTAAGTTTTGTCCAGTAGTATCATGTAACTGTTGATTCTAGATTATACAGGCTATTTAATTGCTTTATGACACTTACTATGTTTCAATGAAATTATCTGTCGCTAAAAATCAACCAAATGTCACTGTCAGAAATAAAATTTTTATTGAGTAAATAAATTTAATTTTGATCAAACATCCTCAAATATATTATAAACGAATTCACAGTAAGTTAAAATTAAAAAGTGTATATACATTTACCAAATCGGAAAACAAATCCTAGTTTCCTTTTGTTTAACACGTAACAAAAACTTATCAAATACAAATTAAAATTAAATAAATCACGAACTAGAATATCTATTATCTATTTTGAGTTTACCGAATTGTTCAAATTATTTTTAATTGTCACCTGAATTGGCAAATGTCAAATGCTCGATCGCAGTCCTAAATTTTCGTTATATTTTCTTCTAATTGTTTGTTCGATACGTATACTTATGACTCTTTGTTATTTTGAATTCAAATTTATAAATTTATGTTGAGATGCATCTATTGTTTATTTTGATTTAAAGGCCTGATCATTTAGATAAAATAATGCATTATTCAAATCTGGTTTCTACTGCTTACAGTACGACCAGCGGTGCCGATGTTAAGGGGGTGAGTAGGCGCGAGAGATTCAAGGCTAACACAAATTTCCGTTTCCTGTGCTATCATCCTTTGTCCACCTGGCTGTCTGGATTGTTGGTTGCATACCTTGGGTACAGAATTGTTGAGACTCATTTAATAACTTCTACGTTCACAAGGCCGTATCCTTCTTGTTTCAAAAAAGGAGACTGCTTATCTACAACAATCCATTTAATTTCCTTTTTGGTACAATAAATAACAACACGTTTCTCGTTTTAATGTTTCAAAAGTTTAAGAATATTTAGTGGTTTTCTTGCAATGGTCTTCTTTATGAAGTTTTTCAACAACTTTGAATTAACATTTTTACCTCTTTTAGCATTGTATATTTTTTTAGTTGACCGATGCAGAAATAAAGTTATTTCGAAAGCTTTCAACGTTAAGTAAAAAGAGTTCTCTTATTTCTAACAAGGCTTATTCTTGATAATTTTTTCACTATATATCGGATGTCGGATGGGGGTTCTTGTTCCTCTTGTACCCATCTTTCCATTGTATTTTGCGAACCTCTTTATTTCCTCCCAAGTTTTTTTTTGTTTATGCCACCAGTTCCTTTATGTGGTTCATCCATTTCTTGCTTGCTGTGCCCTTTCGTTTTTGGATATTGTTTTATGCCTTCATTATTTTGCTCGTTTCGTCTTAACAAATAACAAAAAATGAAGTAAAATCGAAAGTGTAAATTTCCACTAAATCGTCAATAAAGAGACACTTTATGTAGTTTAGTCAAGCTCGAAATTACGAACAGTCGGAAATAACTCTATTACTAGAAGTAGCAGATATGTTAAATGGTTGGGCCTATAATATGAAAAATGGGAATGGAAAATATTATAAGGAATATGCAAATAAACCAATTTGGAATTGAACTGCAAAGATAATTCAAGAAAAATATTTCAGTGAGTACAATATTAAATTTGATCCTTTCAAAGAAGCTCGTGATGCCAGAAACGGAAAGAACTACAGGCGCTTCCAGAGAAAAGAAAAGTATTCTCTGTATCATTGAACAAGGAAGATATACTAAAAATGACAACATTGTGGAATATAAACAACCCAGAGAAAATAGAAAAAAAATTTTTTTAGATGACGACACCTGAAAGTTGCTCGTTCTGTATTCATTTACATACCGAAAGTTACGTTTTGAACGTTCCATGTAGTGAAAGTGACAGTTCCGTACTGCAAAACACTTTCGGGACGCACATTACTTTTTGCAAATAATTAATAAATTAATACTGGCAATGCAAATATTATTAATTTGAATACATCTATATATGTGAATATTTTTAATGATGTTTCCAATTGATTTTGTGAAACGATATTTTCAGAATATGGTATAGGTATATACAGGGCAACTAAAAATACATTGGCGTAAGGGGAATTTTAGAATGTTGTTAATCTGAAAAAATATTTACGAGAATAATTTCTAATGTTGTTTCTAATTGAATTGAGTCTTACCTATGCGGGATCTTGTGAAACGATATTTACAGGATCTGGTAGATAAAAATGCATTAAGTACATTATATTGTTCAATAAATAAAATGTTTATAATTCTCTATTATTTATTTCCTTTCCTCAGTGTGATAGAGAAAGTTTTGGATCTTATGCGTTGTCTAAAAAATGTTGTGTACGCCGCGGCTGAAATACTACTTTGTTGGACGAGTCTGACAATTGCGAGACGAGCAACAGACGGGTCCAACAAAGTAGCTTCTTATGAATTAGCTTGAAGGGAAGGAGAAGCTGAAAACTGTGAAATCTTCAAACAGGGAGATTTGAATAAAATTCACAGACGGTACAAGATGTATCTAAAAAATTGGTGGACAGAAAATGTATAACAATAAACGAAATGGATGAAGGTATTCGTCTAGTTGCATTGTTAAATTTACTGTTACAGAAAAGAAGTGAAAACGTAACATCTGAACGACTTTTTTAACTCTAACTCTCTCTTGTAAAATTACAAATTCTAAAGGTTAGTACAAAAATGTTTCACTGGGAATTAATACGATTTCTACTTGGACCAAAAATTCTGTAACTAAAATTGGACTCGACATCACAACTAATAAGATTACCAATCAATCAAACCGTGCTAGTACATTTTCCCAGTTAGCCCAAACAGGAGTAAGTGACCAACAACTTATAAAAATAACAGGACACTCATCATCTTTTATTAAACCACTTCCTCCAAATGGATCCTGAATATCACGAAAATATTATTAGTTCCTTACGAGCCTCGAATAAGAAAGATCAAAAAGAATTTCCCATATGTGTGAATACCAGAGGAGAAAATTTTGAAATCAGTACACCAAACCAAAAAATTTATAATAATTGTGTATTTAATAACTGTTCATTCAAATAATATAATTGTATCAATAAAGAAAATAATTGTTGTGGCTCATTTATATATTTGGTCGTTAATTTATCTTGCCAAAAACACTCCAGCTCTTCTAACGTTAAGTGTAAGCGTACTTGATGTAATCTGTTGACGAACAGGTGTTTTCATCGGTGATAAAAAATATGCACCTTTTTTATCGCTGTCAAAACGGTAAAACTGATATCATTAAATGACACATTTTATATAGCAGTTTATCGCTATTAAAACCATATCGTAGGTATACTTTTGGCTACTTTAACATATAAACAATTTAGAATTTGCTACCTCACCGTCACAATAGGAAAAAGTTAATATAGAGGTAAAGTGAAAGTTTATCATAACTTTTCCCAATTTTAGAACTTATAGATTTTACTCGATATTCTATGATACAAACCATATAAACGAACATCCTGAACGCATTTCAATATCTGATCGACCGTTAAATATTCTGTTTGGCTGGTAGTTTTGTGGTTTCAGCTCTGCTTGGAGAATACAGAAAAGTCTAATAAACGAACAGGAGATTTTATTACATACTCCGGCATGACGCTATATAAACTTCTATATATGACGTACAAATTGAAAACTGTTTACCAGAAAGGTATTACAATATTTCTTATTTTATGAAGTTTATTGCGGATGCCTCATGGTATGGAGAACTCGAAATGGCAAACTGGCAGCTGCCGACGATAATATTTCTGTATTCTTCCACAGTGGATCTCAGAGGCGTTGTAAATATAGTAGGAATAGGTGATATTTCAGGATTTAGATTTTCATTTCATTTATATATAGTCATAGATGAAACTAAAAAATATTAGTCAAACTTGTTTCTAACCTAAAAATATTTTATCATTTAATTTGATAACTGCCAACGTAATGATGTTAGAAGATAAAGCTACGAGAGCAAGACGAGCGCCATATTGTATTAATCGCAAATATTAATGGATGTTATGGAATTATTAAAGGCTAATAGTAAATCCCGCTCATTCTTTAAAACTATGAGAACAGTGTTTAGTCTATCAAAATAAAGAGTGATTTCAAATTACGCTCAAAAGGTTGTAAAATTGTACCAAATTCACGTCTTAAACACTCCCTAGCGGAATAAATCAACCAATAAACTAACCGATCCGCTTTTATTATGAACGTCCAGCACACTACTGAGCACATGACTCATTTAATTTTTACTTTCCTTGACTCTAAAGCGGCTATTCACGTAACTGTGTACTTGAACAGTATACATGCACACATTTATTGTACACACATATATGTGAATGGGAGTTTCGCCGTTATACAGCACAAGTGCAAGTGATTAGCGGCTGTGTGTAGTTCGATTTTGTGACGTACATAGTATATACTGTATGAATATGTGATCAAAAGGGCCGAGTTAACTCACATCGGTTAACCATGCAGTTAACTCTATTTGCAGAAGCTTTTGATTTTAGAAGTCCATGTCAAGTTAATGATGTCAGTTGTCAATTCATGAGGATAATGGAATGGTAGTTTTCAGACGTTATTATTATTGTGGGAGACTGTTAGTATTAAATATCACCAATTAGTGTTTTTGCAAAAATTTACCGGAAATATAAATCGGAAAAAACCGCCTATCAGTCAACTTCACACAACCAGAGGTAGAAGCTCTTTTTTCTATTGTGGAAAAGTACAAGAATGTCCTCGAGAATAAAGAATCTGATACTATTTCCTGGCAAGAAAAATGAATGGTTTTAAAGATTAAAACTAACTTTTCCGTATCTGTGGCCCTGAACAATATTTTATTATAAAATTGTTACTTGTGTATACTTCGGGGGATGTATCGTGCTAACAAACCAAAATTTCTCTAAAAATAACCAAAAATGTAGTAGTGATGAATGCAAATCAATCATTATCTTCCAATATAACTTCTGTGAACACCGGAAATGCAAGAACTGTAGTTTTGAAATTGATCAACCCTAACAGAGTCAAGGCAACTCATATAAACCAAAATGTTAGGTATCAATATTTACCATGATATATTGGTATCTATTTATAATATATATTTATTTTAGAAAATAACATCACTTAACAATCCTGCTAATTCAGATATATGTCTGAACATCCCGAGTTCAAAGGAAACAAAGGAACAATACCACTCAAAAGAAGTCGAGAGTTTCACCATGGGGACAACCCAGAATCTAAGTGTCTGAAAACAAGTACCAGTATTAATTATAAGCAAAAAACCAATTAACTGCTGACTGCAGAAAAAAATTAATACTTTGTCTGAAGCAAAATTAGAACTCATTCAAGTTCAGAAAGAATGTTTATTAAAAGAGACAGTCATGAAAGAAGAAGAACATGATTTGAATATTGTACAGTCGACTGCCGAATATGATATCAAAATGAAGAAACATATTGTAGAACTCCAAATATTACAAAGGCAATTGGACCGTGAATAAACGGGATATCTTAATAAAAATTTGTCATTACTCATTATACTTCAATTTTTTATAACAACTTTATATATAATTTCTTCATTATGGATTCTGAAAATAATTTTGAATCGCCACCCACATCCACATTTTGATGTCCATACTTGCTGAAATCAGCATTATCTATGTGTAAATTATGTTCAGCAGGCTCTGCATCATTCATATCAATGGCTATATTGTGCGAAACTGCAGTTACAACTATTACTGCCATAGTTGTTTGTACTTTTAATCTCATTAATAATTTTAATATTGGAAACCTACTTTTCCATACCCCATATTTTCTTTCAACGATATTCTGGTTCTGATTTGAGATTCATTGTATCCACTCTCTGCTCCAGTTTGGGGGCTATTCAGTGGAATCATGGTATATTTTATTAAAGTGTACCACTTATCAGCTACAATATAACTGTTGCTGTGATTACCTTCTTCTAATTTCGCTTTGAGCCTTGAGTTATAAAAAATTGTCGAATCTGTTGCAGACCGAAGCCAATGTCTCTTATTTTCATTTTTCCATCAGAAATTGTTTGTACATTCAATGAGAAATACCCCTTTCTGTTCCTGAAAAGCTCTGCATTTTCTCTCCCTAAAAACAAAATAAGTTGGACACTGGCAATCAGAAGGAAACAATCCATTTATTATTACTTTTCCGCCCAACCTTTCTATATGCGAGAAAAGTATTGGTTTACCCCAAAAAAAGTTGGAATTTTGAAATTTTTTTTTGAGTTACTTTCACGTTTTCCATGAACAACAACACGAAAAAATGGTTTTTAGAAAAAATTCCTGCGTGTATGTCGTCGTGGTCGTCGTCGTCGTCGTTATCGTCGGCCACTTTTCCTTACATGTCTTGTTAGAAAGATACAGCCTCCGGAGTGCAATAAGTCAGCAATTTTATGATTGAATATTGTTAAGGGCATGTCACAGATGATCCCTATTGATTTTCAGTTCACCAGAGCCAGTACAACGTGTGCTATGGTACTTGAAGTACGACATTTTGTAATTTTTTGAGAAATTTCAGATTATTAGCACGATACAGCCTCCGGAGTTCAACAAGTCACCAATTTTATGATTGAATATTATTTAGGGCATCTCACTGATGAACCCTATTGCTTTTCAGCTTACCAGAGCCAATACAACAGGTGCTACAGTACTTTAAGTACGATATTTTTGTCATTTTTTGGAGAAGTTTCAGTTTGTTAACACGATACAGCCTCCGGAGTATATACAAGTGACCAATTTCATGATTGGATACTATTTAGACCGTCTCAAAGATGAACCTTATTGGTATTCAGCTCACTAAAGCCAGTACAACTGTTGCTATGGTACTTGAAGTACCAAATTTTTGTCATTTTTAGAAAAATTTCAGTTTTTTAGCACGACACAGCCTCCAGAGAGTATACAATTGATCAATTGAATATTCTTAAAGGTGTCTCACAGATGTACCCCATTGATTTTCAGTTGACTAAAGCGATTATAGCGGGTCCTATAAATCCAGATATACTGAATTTTTGGTTATTTTTGGAGAAATTTCGGTTTGTTAGCACGATACATCCCCCGAAGAGTATACAAGTAACAATTTTATGATAGAATATTGTTCAGGGCCACAGATGCGGAAAAGTTAGTTTTAATCCTTAAAACCGTTTATTTTTCCAATGTCTTATAAAGTTGGTCCGTTGAGTCTTTTCTCATAAGTCATTAATATTTGGTAACATGACCAACATAATGTTTGAGTCGTATCTCTTTCTATTAATATTGAAAAACAAAACAAAATAAACGGTTTCACGGATTAAAACTGATTTTTCCGCATCTGTGGCCCTGAACAATGTTCTATCATGAAATTGTCACTTGTTTACACTTCGAGGGATGTATCGTGCTAACAAACCGAAATTTCTCCAAAAATAACCAAAAATTTTGAATATCTGGATTTAGAGGACCCGCTGTACTCGCTTTAGTCAACTAAAAATCAATAAGGTACATTTGTGAGACACCTTGAACAATATTCAATCCTAAAATTGATCAATCGTATACTCTCTGGAGGCTGTATCGTGCTAACAAACTGAAAATTTTCCAAAAATGACGAAAATTTGGTACTTGAAGTACCATAGCACCCGTTGTACTGGCTTTACTGAGTTGAATATCAATAAGGTTCATCTTTGAGACGCTCTGAATAATATCCGATCATAAAATTAGTCACTTGTATATACTCCGGAGGCTGTATCGTGCTAACAAACTGAAACTTCTTCAAAAATGACAAAAATATCGTAATTAAAGTACTGTATCAATAGTTGTATTGGCTCCGGTGAGCTGAAAATCAATAGGGTTCATCAGTGAGAAGCCCTGAAAAATATTCAATCATAAAATTGGTGACTTGTTGAACTGCGTAGGCTGTATCGTGCTAGCAAACTGAAATTTCTCAAAAAATTACAAAATGTCGTACTTCAAGTACCATAACAACCGTTATACTGACTCTGGTGAACTAAAAATCAATAGGGATCATCTGTGACATGAACTTAACAATATTCAATCATAAAATTGCTGACCTATCGCACTCCGGAGACTATCGTGCTAACAAGACATGTAAGGAAAAGTGGCCGACGACAACGACAACGACGATGACGACGACATATACATATACACATAACTCAAAAAAAATTTCAAAATTTCAAAATTTCAACTTTTTTGGGGTAAACCAATACTTTTCTCGCGTATAGAAAGATTGGGCGGAAAAGTAATAATTTGTCATTTGTCGGTTACGTTATCAGATAATAATGACGCATGGGAAAAGATTCACCGGACCAACTATACTGAATAACACTCTTTGTTTTACATACCAGATGATGGAATTTGCACCAATACAATTGGGAAATCATGCAAATTGATACATATGTAATTTAGCTTCTTCTATTTGTTGTTGCGAAGATGGCATTTGAATGTAAATGGGAGCTAATGATACAATTACCTTTATAATCTCTTGTACTACTTTACAGGTTGTGGATTGATGGATTCCCCCAAAGTCACCTGCAGTGATTAGAAAATTACCTGAGGCATAAAATATTAATGCCACTAGTAACTGTGTTAATGGAGTCAGAGTATGGTTTCTAAAAGTAGAATATACATTTTGATGAGTATGGTAAATAATATGAATTGGTATATACTAACTGATCTGCTGACCTCAATAAATGGTGCTCTGAAATATCTAGTAGTTGCCTAACAGAGTATTTACTAATGCAAAATCTGTTCATGAATTCCTCACCTGACCATAGATGTATAGGTTCAGGCCTTTCTCTGAATATCCTATTTCGACGGGATGCTTCAACAATTTCAATGATATCATCCTCGTCATCTGTAATCATCTCCTGAAATAAATCTTGAAGGTCCTCATACATTTCATCAAACTCTTAGACAGTAATGAAATAATGGACAATTATAACCTCACAATGATATGAAATAAATATTTATGCTTTCATATGTCAAATCTTCAAGTTATCTGGCCCCTCATCCACCTAGTAAGTTAACGTATACAATTTCGGGTTAACTCCCGTCCATAAACGCATCTGTATGTTGAAATAGAAGTTAACTTAAGGTCACAGATAACTGCAACCTATAAAAGCGGCCCTAAGATGAAGACGACGCATTAGCTGTAGCCGCTTGTGTTTTAATTCTTAAAAGCCAGTGAAAGAAAAAAAATATTGGTGTAAGAAATGATTACAACAAATAAATAGCTATTCGCATACAAATTTATTAAATGAATTAAGGGCGTGTCCTTAGGACTGGCACAATTATTGTCTCCGTATGGATGAAGAGACATACTTAAAATTGTTATCTCTTGTTACCCCTTTGATACAGGATACAGTAATGAGAGATAATTCTGCCATAACTATTGGTCACTCCGATAAATTTCAATAAAATCATCAAGTATCTCTCGATGCCTTTTTTTTAATCGGTCCTCTTCTCACCGTGTCACACTCAATTCGGCAGGTTTGTACAATAATAAGCTACTCACGTTCAGTTTTGCCTGCGCAGCCTCCATTTGCACAAGTATACATTATACAATTTCTTCAAGTCTCAAGTCACTTGTACAGTCACAATACATGTGCAAGTTTTCTCTAACACACGTTCAATTATACTTGCGCAAGTCGAGATTGCATGTATACCTAAGTATGCAGTTACGTGAAGAGCCGCCTTTAGATCAGGTTGAGTCGCCGTAGAACCGCTACCAATATTATACCAAACTAGAGATCTGAATAGTATCATGACCCAAGTAGTTTAGTTCACAAGTGCCAGTTCGTGATAAACCTAAGTCTGGACCACCGAAAATTATGATTTTGGTCTCATTCGATTCAAAATGGCATCTAGAACAATAGGGGCAAGAAAAAAATAATGGTTTAGTATATTGATAATATTTCGAAAACTGTTTGAGATAACCAAAATTTTAAAAAACATCCCGAAAGAGAAGAAAATTTTTAGCTCTCAGAACTGTCCCGACAATATTTATAATTTTACTTTGGAGGTGAATATTGTGCTAAAAATGGATAGCGGTTGTAGCGGGCAGCCTCCACCGAATCAGAAGCTTGATCAACAAAATTATTTCAACCGACTAAATATGAATATTAAGGAATAAAAAAAATGTTGGTAATCTCTAAACACATAAATAAACAATAATCTTTGTAGAAAAAAAATTCCACAATCGAGAGCAAAATTCATTATTATTTAACAACAGCATATTGAATCGAAAGTGGGCAAAATAAATAACTTTCTCCACAAGTGAGAAAAGTAAATAACTAGGTTTGTTCGAGCAAATGCTAGAATCAGTTCGGAATTATACAATGTATGCGGGTCTTCCAAGTACGTTCGAAACAGCACCCTGGTATAGTCCCTAAAACCGACTCTGTCTAAGCCAGGTATAAAAGTTAAAATTATGGTGGATACGAACTGTTTTTTTATAACTGTTTACGACTTATCTTATGTAAACATTGTTTTTGTGACCAGAGTTATCTAGAAAAGGCCAGAATTAATTGTTTTGTGTAAGCCGCAGCCCAGAATTCTCTAGTACAAAAGGCACTAGTATATAAAGAGGACCGATCAGCGGACCAGTCAGTTGATAAAGTGATCTCGTGACATAAATAAACAAAAGATACACCGAACAGTAAAGTGCTAATTATTAATCAAGTTTCTGTGCATATAAATTCAATTTAAGTGATAAGTTAAGTATATATAAATGAAGTGTTAGTGAGTTAGTGTTTAAATAAATTAGTAAGTAGCCATACCGTGTGTTTTAAATTGATCCCACCTGTTTATTGTTTAAATAAATAACAAAAACATTACAGAACTAACTACCAGGTTATATCAATATTCTACTACAATTTGATAATTATCGCTAATAATAGTAAAGAAATCAAAATGGATCTTATAAATAACAATAATAAAAGGATATTGATTTATCGAAACAATTGTCAATTTTTTAGATAGAACTTTCAAGAATCTTATATTGTGGTATTAACTAGAAACCGTGAGTTTCATTTAAAACACTACTAATAAAAGGAGAGATTATTAATATTTTTGTTTGTTTTTCGAAATAAGTACGTATTTATGGCACAAGTAGTAAAAGTGATATTTTACTTTGTGAGAAGGGAAGTTTGGGACACGACGCACGAAGATCAGCAGAAATCCATTGCCAAAGAAAATTAATATCTTTGTATTGACCCATAACACCAGCTTTAGGTAGATTTTGGGTTTTACAATAACTACAAACAGAACATTTATTAACGTAGCGAGATACAGAGCTTCTAATTTTTGGACAATAGTAAATTTCAGAGGTACGAGAAATAGTTTTAGATACGCCTAAATGAGCACATAATTCATTATCATGAAATAACTTCAATATGTCAATTCGGTTAGCGGTAGGAACAACAATTTTCCATTTAGATAAGTTACTAGATATTGGATTAGACGAAAAAATATGTTTATACAAAACATTTTTGTCAACCTTAAATGTGGGATATAAATTGGGAGTATTCGATACCTTCTGAATTATAGAAGTATACCAACCCACTATGCAAATAAATGTTACATTCATGTCAATTCCACATCACATTGTGATAGTGTTCTTCCTTTTTTCCCTCTTGTTTCCATCACATGCACATCTATACAACCGCTTATGCCCAGCTTGTGGCTGTTAACTTTTGTGATGTTTCAACTTAACTTCTCAGCGATTTTAAAGTGCTGCCTTTTTACATTACTGTGATGTTTCTAGAACTTTCTCAAAAGAAAGTCTCTATGACGTACTAAAAACAACATTTCTGTTACATTCAGAAATGCCTCTTATCATCTTGTAGTTGCTAACGCAATGCCTAAAAAATAACTTCTTACCAATGATCTAAATGCAACATTTTAAAAAAAATACAGTGTATTCTCTTATATGTGGTATGGACATTACTCAAACCTCTGAATAATATACCTCAAACATTCTAGACGACATCCTATAGATGTTTCTGTCCCTAATCAGCAAATACAGGGTGAACAACTAAGAACGACGGCTGCCTGGCATATTTCAAAAAATAGTCATGGTACAACTTTAAAAAAATACCTTCAGGAAAATGACCCTGAAAAATCACTGGAAATTATTTTTGAGTTCCTAAAATATTTGCTAGAGTGTGGAATGTACACTTAAAAACATATACTGTGATTATCTCCAAAAAAAACATACTGAAGGTATCCTAAAAATACAATTTTTGATATATTGATGAGATTATGAAAAAACGTTGTTAAGGACTTTTTGTCCTTATTCTTCAAGTAGGGGGTAGGGGAAGGTTCAAACTTGTTAAAAGCAAAAGTCATAACCCTTTTTTGTTTTTTAACCGACATCAATGTTTTGGCGTCATTTAAAAGAGTTTTTCCTCCTTACTAAAATATGTTTAATAAGTCGACAATTTTCTCATTCTTCTCGGAAATTTCAGATGAAATGAGTCATTTATTAAATTCTGATGAAAAGGGTTTAACAAAATAGGAATTTAGTGAAAACCGCAAGTTAATCTTAATACTATTCCAAGATATAAGATTTACGATATCAGATTTAAAAATAAGAGAAATGCTCCATTTCACATTTGAAATCTGCGAGCGGATACAAAATTATCAATCTTATTCAAAAGAAAAAACTCTTTTAAATGACGCCAAAATCGTTCATTTCGGTTAAAAAACGAAAAAGTCATACATTTGTTCAGAAGTTTGAACCTTCCCCCACCCATTATTTGAAGCATAATGGCAAAAACTTCCTAATTCAATATTTTCATAATCTCATCAAGATTCCAAAAATTGAATTTTTAGGACACCTTTAGTGTCTTTTTTTTGGAGATAATCACAGTATTATATTTTAGAGTGCTCATTCCACCCATAGCAGATATTTTGGAGATTCAAAAATATTTTCCAGTGATTTTTCAGGGTAACTTTCCTGTAGGTTTTTTTCATTTTGAAAGTTGTACCATGATTCTTTTCTGAGATATGGCATTCAGTCGTTTTAGTTGTTTACCCTGTACATTTAAAATAAAGGAAAAACAATAAAGGATTTAAATCGTTTATTCACTATTAATAAACAGTAAAGTAAATTTGAAAAAACAGGTACAAAATTAGAAAAAAATATCTTGTCCAGGAATCCAAACTGAAATAATAAAAATGTGTAAGCATATTACACAACAATTGTGGTAAGTGATATATTACACATCTTAATAAAAATTGAATTTGTGTACAACTGTTGCAAGTATTCAATGTAAGCAAGAAATAAAAAGGATATAATAAATATGTAGTTTAATATCATTAACACTAACAAAAATTTTACACCATGAAAATTTTTTGAAACATTTCGGCAGATCAACGGAAATCCAATCTAAAAATTCTATCGTTTATTTACGGTTACTTTTTCTAACGCAAGAGTCATACACTTCAGAATCCTTATCTGTGAAACCTTTAAAGGTGTTCTCAACAGCAGCTAAAAAACAATTACTTTTGATCAAATGGTTCCCATGGAGATCAGAACATCATAAACTACATCAAACTAGATTTTCAGCCAATCGACTGGGACCCATTTTCCATAAAAAACATGCGATGTTCTTCAAAGGAATAATAACATATTTCATTTCGAGAACTGACTTTGCATGGTTTATCTTCTATTACATGCCTCACTCCGTTTGGCAGGTAAATTCAGGTGTGCCATGAAAATTCATATTTCTCTCCTGTATAAAATAATTTACTATTCTCATCTTGTTATTTTCATCCTGGAACATATTGTATATTAAGATCGTGGAATTATAACTTAATGAAAACTAAGCATTAATAATACACTATATACAAATAAAAACTACTTATGAAGAAGAGATATGAAAACATTATCAAGTTAAATGAGTTGAATTGAGTATCCAATAGTTGTGTTGCTACAATATTACTTTCAATCACTTTGCCACAATAAATTTCATCAGATGAACTTGGTTCATAAAAATTGGAATTAATTTGGAATATATTTCAAACTTATCATGACACTTCTAGTTCAAAAATGTTTACTACTTTTCCTACAAAACTTCATTTAAATATGCAATAGCAATTAGGATTCTTAATACTGAAAGTTAAATTTGGTATTGAACTCGTTCAGAACTATCTACAAATTTATCATTAATCTTCTCCAATGCAATAGGATGCAATAATTTATAATTGAATTCCGTTAGTTGATTGGAGCATTCAGTGTCATAAGTTACATATGCTTCAAGTTGATACTATTAAGGGACATCTAGAGGTTTTCACTTCAGCTTATTTATTGTATGCAGTGTATTTTCAAATGGAAATGAGCTTTTTAACAGAAACTTCTGTTCTTAAAGTCCCTAATTGTTCACAAGAATTGTTAGTAATAATGTTAAAATTTTTTAAACCTGCAAAACTATATTGATGGCTATGACTACTACTATTGCTACTACTACAAAAACTAGGACAAGAGATATTTGATTCAATACTGTATCAGACTATCTGAAATAGTTACTTCTCTTTCTTCACATAATTACCAACTATTTGTTTTTTATTCTATTTATGTAAGAGTAGGTTCTCAAATATATTGAACATTGAACATATTTTCTTCTAGATCCAAATATCTGCCAACATATGAGCATGTTTTATTATTACTAATAATATATACCCTATTGCAATATTGAGTTTTTTGTAGGTATAATGCATATCTAGGATTTGAAATGTTGTGAATCGTTTTTAAAATATATCTACTAACTAAAATACTGTAAAAGTTGAATAAACCATTATTTTGTGAACTCTATTTTATTAGCGTATTTTACAACAGGTACAACAAAAATCACTAATAATTTTACTTTTTTGAAATAATTTCATTTTTGATTATTAGTGATGGGAAAACTTCATTTCCACTGATTTTTATAGTTTTGGTTCTATTTTTGCTTGTGGATGTCTAATCATGTTCTTTACTTAAAGCAGCTCTTTTTCGGATTGTGAAGCTTCCGGTACTGGTACTTGGTTCACCTTTTAGAATTTGAGCAGCTATTTCTGGCTTATTAGATATTAAATTGAGTGAATGAAAACGACGAATACTCAGTGTGTATTAGTTTATTTATAAACTAATACACACTGAGTATTCGTCGTTTTCATTCACTCAATTTACATCTAGTGTGTACACCATATCCACAGGCATTTCTTATTAGATATTCACTCATCAATGTAATCCAATTGATTGACAAATCGATTTTTTTTGCATAAAGGTAAGATACTTTTTGCACTAGTGCAAAAAAGTTAAACTTTTGGCACAGTACATGGTTTAAAAAAAAGTCACTTTTTGCACGTTCGTGGAAAAATGTATTTTACCTTGTATTATAATCGGATCCATGGTTATTCTTGTATTTGAAATGTTCCTATAATCATGAACAGTTTCTGACTCTTTTAGAAAAAAACCAATTTGCTTTATATTTTTATATTACGTTATGTTAATTGTTCTTCTCAAATGTGGAGAATGTACAAAAATGAATACCGTTCCATCAAATTTTAGAACCATAACAGGACATTGAAACGCTGAAACCTTTTTAACGCATGCGTATATAATAATTCCCAACTGATTCGGGAATAATCCGGGCACAATTTGTTCGAATAAACCTTTTCATTACACGTAAAATAAATACAAAAGCGTATAATTGTTCGCATACTCTGAGTACAATGTTTTCATAGGATTAACTATTACAATATAATTGGGCTAAAATCAAATTATGTAGATAATGAAATAGAAAGTTCTAATAGACCATCAAGACAGTACACTAAATTGAAATATGATTATCAATCCATGCACATCAGGAGTCATAAATTTTGGCGGAGTTGCAAATTTCTGAATTTTTTATTAATCAACAAAGTACAAAGTTCTATTTTTTTGGGAAAATTATATTTCAAGATCATGGAAAAATTCATGTTTAGCACACGTGAGCATATCTTTTCCTCACTTGTTCAGTTAGCGCCCTCACTTCGCTCGTGCAACCAATTTCTGGCCGCATACTTTGCTCACTTGTACTAAAAATAGCTATAATCTCATTTTATTCATTAACTATTATGCCTTTGTTATGAACAAATGAATTATTAATAACATTTTTGAAAACATTTTTTTGGGAACTCAATCCCTGATGAAAATAATTATTTTTAAGGAAAAATTCGGTTCTTAAAAAAATGTTTATATTGGTAAAACAAATGAATTCATTTTCGCGCAATACTTTTTTAAATACTAAAAATATTATGGAAGGAACCATACGTTTATTTATATGTGAATTTTTTTTCTATTCTTTATTTGATTTTTAAACATACTGTACACTTGGACTTGTTGCTTTCTTTCTGTTTTTCTTCATTGTTATTAAAATAGCTCATAAACTATTGAACATACGATAACAACGATTCAATACTTTCTTGTTCTTCGTTAATTAATGAACACACTGAGCTTTTAACCTGACATTCAAATAGTTTATAACCTATTTTATCTGATGGCATGTCATAATGACAACGTTATGTCATTCAATTTCGATCACATAAGGAAGCTCATTATGGTATGTATTTAGTCCCATAATAAATTCATTATTGTACTTAGTACCACTATGAAATTCTATATGAAAAACATGTCATGGTAAGATCACAAAAATTCATTCAAAATGTATAGCAAGAGCAATTACTACAATTTGCAATATTAATTCCAATAGATTCCAGAGTGTTTACATCCGTAGCTGATTCTTTTTGGTAAACTTGTAATCTTGTTTGGTTGTTGACACCAAAAATTGCTTCTGATATTATTTTCTTTTGCTCTCTCGAATTTTCGATGTAACCTTCAGCAACAGTATTGCTTTTCCATCCGTCATGGCGTTTCACGGTACACAGATCATCTCCAGAATCGGCCAAAAATGGAGCATACGATCGCCGAAAAAATTGTCCGGTAAATTCTTCAGGGCGAGGTTAATTTAAAAAAGTGACAATAAATTTTGGCATTTTAACAAAGGTGTGAATTCCAACGGGTTTTGTCGTGCATTTTTTATTTTTATAAGTGACATGAAAACGTCTATGGTTTGTGTTGCAAGGTCGTATTTTCACAAATTATCTGACAAGTTCTACCATATTCAGTCCTGGGATATTCCCCGATGTTACAAAAAATTCTCGTATTACCTTTGTTTTCGTATCCGGTAAAGTGATTCTAAAAACGGATCCATCATCTATCACATTTTCAACAAGCATATTTGTCAGTTCCTCTCTTGTGCATGCTCCACTTAGTCCAATTATCATAGCAACTTTTTTAAATAAATATTTATCATCTGATGCTTCCGTTGAAAAGTTTGTGACATCTTGTTTAGTGAAAATTTTGTATTTTTTTGTTCTGTAACCTTCTGATTTACGTTTTAGTAATGCAACCAGCTGTATGTAGATACCTATTAAGATCGACGTTGTTTCTTGTGTATAAAATAATCGATAAGTATTCAAAGTAAGCCAACAATGCTTTTTCATGAGTGATATTCTTGATTTTCTCAGGAGAATACCATTCTTCGTATAAATTAAACGCGAATAATATTCACTGGTCCAGACTAGGTTTATCACGAATTGGCACTTGTTAACCAGAATAAAGGCCAGAAATTTGGAATTCGCTCCGGGAACAGCGATTTTTTCGATCTACACGACTTCGAGGACAAAAAGTTTCACCTTGACCTCTATATCATGCTCGCTAGGGCATCCAACTTTCTGGCCGCGTGTTGTATGTAGGTCGCAAAAACCGTTATTTCCGGAGCGAAATGCTTTCGGATAGGGAATCAAAAAAGATTGTTTTTTCAAAGTAGCTTTGACTCTATTTATAGTAGTAACTGAAAGTATTGACGACACTTATAATAAGAATGGTTAAAATTTAGAAGCAAAAGTGATACTTCATTTACTTTGTAGATCGTTAGTACATTCATTTACCATGCTTGACAGTAAGACATGCAAAAATGACGAGAAGAAAGGAAAAATATGAAAAAAAAACGACAAAAATGATCCTGTCAAAGAATGGAATCCCAAACAAGAAAATGAAAACTCATTAATCCTTGATAACGTTGAAGATAATAATTAGAAAAAAAGATTCATAAATCCTGGATGCACTGAATAAACAGAACTGGAGATAGGTGAGAATATTAGACACATTGAACAACGATGGTTACAATGTGATGGGTAAATTATGGGACAATTATTAGAAAAATTTTACAAAGAATTGTAGGAGAGTATGAGAAAACAAGGAAAGGTGACATAGAGCAAACTGCTCAGATATTAAAAACACAGTTTTGAAAATAACAATGAGAGGAAATGGAAAAATTATCTAGAAAATAATCAAAGCCACTCCGTAATAATTCGAAGTACTGGTATCTCAAGATCTGGATCAATGATATTCCATTATTAGCCACAATTTTCATTGTAGAACAATAAAACAGTAAGTACACATATACTAGCCACAATATTCATTGTGGGACAATGAAACAGTAAGTTCATATAGGGATTTAGTTTTTGAAACCAAGAAGCTACAAAGGAATACAGACGAATCCGAATCGCTCTAATTATGTACAATATATGTCATATCTCAAGTTTAGTATTATACCGGGTTTATACAAAAATGAAGGTCATAAAATGAACTATATATTCCTGACCAAAAATAATTCGAATGAACTTTAGTTATTTGAGCACAAATGTGCACACTAAAAAAGTTATATTCCGAGTGTTTTTCGTTAAGAATCAATCGCAAAATTTAATTTTTTCTGGTCAATCTTCATAGGGATGAATATGCTTTCCTTGAATCTACTAGAAACTTTTTGTAGCAAAATAAAGAAGAGTTCGCATCTCAATAGAAACACAAATTTCTTAAAAACACAAATGAGCAAAAAAAGTTTAGAAAATAGGATGTTTAATTGATAGTGCCTGAATAATAATGATAATTGTGACGTACAAAAAAAATTTGGGAGGGCGTATGCAATCTCAACTCCCATAAAATTTTCACGGAGCTCAACGATTCCCTAATTTTTGTTCTGGAAGATGCTTTAGGGATCTGGTGCACCTTTTATCTTCTGTATATCAGGTCTCCATAATATATATTTTTCTTGGAAAAGATAACTATGGGATTTTTGTTGAAATTACAATCTGATCGTTTTAGATCAATGAGCAATTTTCTGTCTAGAAGTTTCCATAGACTCTATTATAAATATACACTTATTTTAACGTGCCATTGACAATTGGCACTGACAATTGACACTTGACACTTATTTCACAAGCTCAAAAGGCTTCGTTCTTTTGAGCCTCCTCGTCTGGTTAGTGTTGTCGAGTAGCTTGATAGCCTGTATTTACATAGTCTAAGAGCTATTCTTGGTAGCCCTTGGAAAACTTTGGAATCGTTTGGCTAACAGTGTCAATTTCGAATTTCCGATGTAGGTCGCTATTTTTGATGTACCAAGTAGCATTGACTATGTTCCTTAGTACCTTATTCTGGAATCGTTGTATTGTTTGAATGTTACTTTCTCTCGTCCAGTCCCTTACTGGTTTCAAGATTTGCTCATATAGTATCAATTTATTGTATGTTCAAAGTGTGTAATTGCGCCCCAATATCTATTTTTTTTTAAAATTCTGTTCCTAATTCTTCTCTTTTCTATTTGACATGGGGTTTCCAGCGTAAGGTACCTGAACATCAATCTAACTGACAAATTATCGACCTCTCTTGTTAGTAACATTTATATGCACTGACTTCATCTCATTTAGTTTGATTCTCCATCTTCTAGTCTAGGCGTGAATATGGTGAATGGTTGTTTGTAATTTAATTGTTGTTTCCACATTATTGTTTCCCTCTGCTAAGCTTGATGTATCATCAGCAAAAGTGGCTATAGTGTTAAGCCCTAAATCCTGGATAATACTTGTGTATATTGGGTATAGGACTGGTCCTAATACACTGCTTTGTGGTACCCGTCTCTGATTTCTCTAAGTTCCGAATAGGCTTCTTCTTCATTTATTCTGAATGCTCTTTCTGATATGTATCACTCTACGGTAGTTGTGAGTCTTGCTTTGGCAGGTGATGCTTCATTTGGTACTTAAGTCCCTCATACCATACTTTATTAGAAGCCTGAGCTAAGATAAGTCTCCATTGTATGATAACGTTATGAATATTTCTATACTTAATATAATGAAAAAATAATAAAAATTTTAAAAACTTATTTCAATATCATGAAATATCATCGCCAGAATGACAGAAGGTACATTTCATTTGACGGCTACCTGATGTTTAAAAATTATTTTTGACTATACCAGGAAGTGACCTATCTTGTGATTCACTTCATATACATGAACAGAAAAAAGAAGAAGGTAGTATTTTACAAATATATTATAGCTCAGATATCATTAGCCTTATGGGGATATCCTGGATATCTTTTCCCATTTAACTGTGCAATGATATAGGAAACCAGGGAAAACTGTGCAATGATATAGGAAACCAAGGAAAACTATTATCTGCTGATATTTACAATTATTACTTCTTCTTCTTAAGGTGCCGACTTCTTGCGAAGGTTGGTGACCATCATGACTAATTTTATTTTGCTGACTGCTGCCCTGAACAGGTCGTTTGATGTACAGTTGCACCATACTCTGATATTTCTAAGCCACGACATCCGTCTTCTTCTTATGCTTCTTTTCCCTATTATTTTACCCTGGATAATTAGTTGTAGCAGCTTGTATCTTGTACCTCTCACTACGTGGCCCAGATATTGGAGTTTTCTGACCTTTTCCTCTTGGGACAGTTCGATATCCTTTGAGACTCTCCGCAAGACTTCTTCATTGGTAATTCTGTCAACGTATGATATCCAGAGTACCCTTCTGTAAAGCCACATCTCGAAGGCATCTATCTTTTTAAGCATTTCTTTTGTCAGAGTGGCAGCTTCTATTCCATAGAGCATTATTGTAAATATATAGCATCTTAGCTTTCGTATTTTAAGGTGGTTACTCAAAGTTTTGCAACAAAAGAATTGCTTCATTTTAATAAAGGTATTACGTGTTATTTCAATTCTCGTTTTTTTTTAATTCTGATGAGTAATCATTGTTATCGTCGTTGATCAGGGTTCCTACATATTTATATTTATAGACTCACTCTATAATTGGATGGTTTACGATCAGTTGTGTGTTTTGATTTGGTTTTTTGGTGAAGATCATGAATTTTGTTTTATTAAGGTTCATATTCAAGCCATAATGGATACTTGTTTTATACACTTTTTGGATCATTCTTAGCAGGCCATTTATACTTTATGCTATCAGTACGGTATCATCTGCGTATCGTAAATTGTTTAGAGGAAATCCGTTTACTACTACTCCAGCTGCTTCATTGTGTAATGCTTCCCTCATGATAACTTCCGAGTACATATTAAACAATAGCGGAGAAAGTATACACCCTGTCGTACACCACGTTTGATGTTGGTGTTTTCTGTGTATACTGTTTGGTCGTAATATAGGTTTTCAATAATTCTGGCATTTCTGGTATCTATTTGCTTTCCTGAATTTTGATAAGTTATTTATGACGGACTCTGTCAAATGCTTTCTCATAGTCTACAAAGCAGGCGTACACATCCTTGTTAACGTTTAAACAGCGTTGAGTCAACACGTTTATACTAATTATCACTTAAGGTAGTTTAATAGTGGAGAATTGCCTAGATTTATCTGTTCATTGGCGACTTCATATTGTGCAGGTCATTCCATACAGGTATATCTCTAACCCATCATGGTTATCAGTTGACTTCCGCTTGGTGCTAACAATTTTGATGTTTCGTGAAATACCTGGAACGGACTGTTTTGTAAAATAAAATTTTTGTAATGTACGCTGGAATATTTTATGGGCCTGTGATATCATCAGCTGACAGCAGTAGTTCAGTAGTACCTACACCTATAAAAATATCTTGAGCCATATAAATTTGATAGTAGCGTTTAATGGACAAACAACAAACAGTTAAATATTTGAGAAAGCATATAGAAATAATTGACTAATCTAATGAATCGCGGTAAAATTTATATTATGGCTACGGCCGTTTACTTTCAGATCGTTTTGATTGTTAGAAGAAAGATTCTGATCACATTATTTTCAGGTTTTGTTATTATTTTAAATGGTTTACAAAATTTGAGATACGCCGCTGTGTTATTTCCGAGTGCGCAACCTTATTGTGTTATATAACTAATTTCGGTCTTTATTAACATTGTTCTCTCAAAATTAGAACTACTAAATGACATTTTTTAGGGGTAGTTAGTGCACGGTGCAATAGCTTTTATTGCTTTCAGCATTCATTTTATTAGTATGTACATAGTCGTTGTAATTTGGACGATTGAAATTAAACTATATAAATTGGAAAATTCTTGCGACAAATTTCATATGTACGTAGCTGAATTAACTGCATATAATATCAGTTATTTCTCTGATGCTAAATGGAAATGTATGTTTATTTTATTTTTATTTAAAAAAGTTGCATCCATTAGCGACCGTACAGTTGAAAGCTTGTATTTTGTACAACATTTGATTTGAGATTAGTCAATTTAGGCCAGGCGGCAAGTAAGGTAAACCGTAAAAAAATTTTGGCAAAGCTTTTATTGTTTTAACTGGTTTATTAGGGTGAGATTATCAAGAATCTAGGTTTTCCCCACACCCTTAAGGCCCGCGTCGATCTCAGTGAGTCTCTACAAAGGTACATATTTTTGGTTTTTCGGTAATATCTCGTTTTCTCTTTTTCGTACGGCCAAAATGGTCCTATATGAAATTAAAGGTGATAAGGTTCTGTACAAAATAGTTCCTCATCATTTTTTCATGGGAAGTTGTGTGAGTTTTGACAAATGCAGTAAATATCGATTCTTGCTTACCGAATTTCACTATTCTCTCGAACTGGTGACTGTTGACAATATAAATAAGCACATACTGCATAAGTTTTCATAAAAAGTTATTGAACTATTGTTAAAATTGCAAATAGTTTAATTTATTGTGGCTTACAATAAATATATTTCTGCAGCGGGTCAGTGAAGTCGATCTAATCGTTTCCTTTTCGACAAAGTACGACGTTCTCGCGTAAAAGGTTAGTCCTGAGCTGGTATTTTACCCGAAGTCGATGGTTCAGCAGTGATTTCCTTCACTTCAATCCTGCTCTCGTTGTCGATCAAAGATGACTCACTCTCAGAATCAGTCACGTAAATGTCTTGTGCAGCTGAATGCTCGAACTGCACGTCGATCTCGTCATCAACGTCGAAATTATCTTCTTCCGTATCGATATTTGCGCAAGACTGGCCCCGGCAACTTACACACATTATCGAGCAACGCAGCCCTAGTCTTTCTGCAGCTACGAGCTGCTTGACACCCTTGCTTGCACTTGCAGGATATCGTGCTGAGAAGCTCCTGCGGGGCAGCGTCTATTGACGTAGGAATAGGTGCGAGTCCATTCCTTGTGCTTTTCCAGCCCCAATCTTGCGGACTCTTCTTGTTTCCGTACCACTTTTGAACCTGCTGGTAGGTTCTGAAGGAATGCTGTCGTGCTGCTGCTTCGGTTGGTGGTAAAGATGCAAGATTGCAAGCACTTTTAGAAATGGATTTCGTGAAGCACTGGAATCTGCAATCATTCAACAATGTGTCACCGCTCGCTCCATAGAGTGCTCTAATGACAGATTTTCACTAGTGTCTAGCGAGCTGCAAGTCACAGATGATCCTAACCAATCAAAAACGACCGAGGTTAGGATCCGTTGGCGTACAAGTTTAAAAACAATAGCTGCTTTCTATAGACAAAAATAATAAATTATTTCAATTAAAACGCATTGTAATTGGTTGTTGCTAGGCAATTAATCGAAAGTATTTGATATTCGGCCACATTTGCTAAACCATAGAGACATTGTAACTCTGACAAAAAAGAAAAGTCGAGAAAAATTTTTTCCAGTTAAATTAACTAAAGAAAATATGTTTAATTGAAATAAAAATATTGTTTGTGGGTTTAACGAACTATTTTGAAATTTTAATTTTCTCATTTAAGTTTGAGTTTTCAAAAAACGTGAACTAATATGGGTATTTCATTTTTCAAATTAGAATATAAATCGTTAAGTAGGATCAACAATAATATAATTTTTCTTCTCTCTCGTTGTATCCATCAATTTCCAATTATTGCTATATCGACGACAATTGATATAGTAACAACAAAAAATCATGTAACAGTCGTTATATTTGACAGCGAATACTACCAGATTATCTGGTTAACTGAGATTTAAAAAAATGCAATAGCAATGCAATTATCACGTTGATCAAAGAAGAAACTAGGAAAAGACTGTTGACCACTGTATCTGTTGTCATAAGGAAATATGAATATTTAACAAAGCAAAAACAAACTACTTAAGGCTGTTGGATTGTATAAATGATTATTATTTATTTATACAATTTTTGATGAAAAATTTAAAGCTATTTTTTCTACTTCTTCATGACTGGGCTTACAAACACCACTTTTTGATATATTTTTTCATCTTTTTAATAGCAGAACAACCTTATCTGAATATTTGATCTTTTATTTTGTGGAACATTAATTTAGCAATAACAGAAGATTCATCGAGAAAAAGAAACGTTTCATTATTTTTCTTCCTACTTAACGATTTATATTTTAATTTGAAAAAGCAAATACATATATTGATTCAAGTATTTTTAAAACTCAACCTAGAATGAATAAATTAACATCCCAGAAAATTCCTTAAACCCTTAAACCGTTTATTTCAGTTTAACAGATTTTCTTAAATTGGAATAACTGCAAAACATTCTCTCAACTTTTCTTTTCTCTTAGTGTAGCAATGTCGTTATGATTTAACAAATGGATCCGATTATCAAATAATCTTAGTTAATTGTCGAGTAAGAACCAATTACAATGAGTTTTAATTGAAATAATTTAATATATTGGTCAAAATAAAGCAGCTATCATTTTTAAACTTTCGCGCCAATGGATCCTAACCTCGGTCGTTTTTGATTGGTCAGGATCATCTGTGACCTGCAGCTCGCTAGACGCTAGTCAGATTTTCCGGCTGCCTCAGTCAGGTCTGGAGAAGCATTTGGGTATTTAAATATTCCAATGATTCTTCGTACATTCATATTTTTTTGAAATAGCTTGAGGAATTTCTGTTTTCCATGCCTGAAAAATGCTGATGTTGTGTCGCACCCACTGAAGGCGTGATGGAAGAGTATGTGCTCCACAACTTCTTCTGAATGTTTGAACGACTTCGTCGAGTAAATTCTGCTCTCAATTTTTCCTTTCCCTGGTTTCATGAGATAAACATTCAACAACGATGGAGTCGACATCTTCACCCACTACCACTACGGAATCATAGTCTGGTGATAATTCAATCGCGGTGTTAATCATAAGAGTATCAGCGTCTTCAGCGGTTTGCTTTACGAGAAATCATGCAGCTCGAAGTTTGCCATCCAGCATAGAAATGAGCCGAGTCTTGTTCTGGTCGGTGCCAAGGAATTTCTCCTGTGACATGGTTGCTGTCATCGTCTCATCAAACATCACATTAGCAGCGACATGCCTCTGCGATCTACGGAGTCGTTCAGCAGCTTTAGTACTTTTGTTGTTAGCGTCATACGGATAGCCAACAAAAACAACTACGCTGTTGGCCTCTGTACGTACGGTACATACTTCACAAGAATATTGCAGAACGTCTCTTGTTGGTACTAGACCACACGATGGAGAAGGAATCCACCGTCTATAACATGTACCACGTTATCTGCATCGTTGATGGAATGAGCCACATGGGAAAACATATTATACAATGATGATTCATTTGTCTTGCGCATTCCTATTTAATCAAAAAGCGAGAGTGGGTGAGGAGCTAGTTCAAAGTAAAAATATTGCTGCAAATCCTGTTCCGTTTCCTTGGAAATTATAATTCTTTGAAAAATTAATGAAGCGTCAACAGAAATCACTTCATTTTGGATGTTGAAGAGTTTACTGCTCTTAAAGGAATTACTCTCTTCTTTCGCTGGAATTCCACATCTCCAAAATTATCGCCATTGATGACATGCCGACTTCGTATGCTTTGTAACAGTCGATTTTCACATCTCCCTGTACTCCTGTGCTGATAGACATAATCTCGAGGCTAAACGTATTTCAATATTTTCATGATACGACTCTCATTTGAATAGCTAATGCGAAAGGACTACCTTAAGAACAAATACACCATAATGCTTTGAAACCATATTACTTCGAACGTCAATCATTTTCATGCGAAATTTTTCGCTAAAGAGCCTGGGAATCTACTCGATTGTACAAAAGTTATATAACCCTTACCTTTATTCGCTCTTATGGCAGCAATTATACACCTTTCTCTCGTATATGTCTCATGACATTTCACATGAATGATCACTGAATTTAGCCCTCGAAGCTGATCCACTTTATTGTCTTTTATGCCAACACTTGCTTCTTTGAGAGAGTTCAAACCTCTCGCCTTTACTTCAAGAGTTTCACTTTCTTTAATAGTCTTCCCTCATACAAAGCTATTATTTTGTTCTGACATCGTTATATTTTCTGTATACGTCAGAGCGTCATGGACCGACTTCTTACTCACACACGGCTACACTGGAATATTGAATACACCAAACTACGAAAGGGGATGCGACGCTGCCACGTAGGCAACAGTGTACTGTACTCTCCCCACCTAAGAGCAGGGCCTGTTCCGCATCTGGCATACTTTCAGAAATCCCGATGTCGGCGCTCGTGACGCACGGTCCCTAAAAGAGACCGGATTTATACCTGAGAGATACCCTTCGCGTATTCTTCGAACCAAACAGCTGTTTGAATTACGAAATAAATTTTTAAACAAAAGCTTATAATATATTGCAGACGACACAACACATACTTATTATCAATGATGAATTTCAATTACTTATTCATAGTCATGAAAGAAATAGAACAAATTGTCAACAGTCACCAGAACGATAGAAGAGTGGAATTTGGTAAGCAAGAATCGATATTTACTGTATTTGTCAAAACTCGCACAAATTCGCGCGGCTACTACTCCGAAACTATAAGTCTAATGAAAAAATGATAGGGAGCTATTTTGTACAGAATTTTGTCACCTTTAATTTCATATAGGACAATTTGGCCGTACCATAAAGAGAAAACGAGATATTACCGAAAAACCAAAAATGTGTACCTTTGTAGCCTCACGAAGATTGACGCGGGCCTTAAGGGCGTGGGGAAAATCTAGATTCTTTATAAGCACACCCTAATAAACCATTTGAAACAATAAAAGCTTTGCCAACATTTTTTTACGGTTTTGAACGATTCTATCGCCCTGCCACCTGGCCTAATTATGATCGAAGTTTCTTCAAGTCGTGCATTCCACGTTGAACATGATATCTAGGACATTTAATCAAGAAATGATGTGCACTGCCTATTTTTAGTGCATTTTGGTGGATCGTTGTTTGAAAAAAGGTAGGAGTGAGTATACCTGGTATGGCCTAGGCGTATGCATGTGAGAATCACTTCCGTACGTCGATCGCTAGTTCTAGTTTGGCACGGCAATACGTCATATTTGATTTACCGCAATTTCGAATGAGAACCTTCCCAGTCCCGATTTCACTTACACACTTAATTTTCAATAAATGACTTGATATCATCTGCAACGCTCCGAAACTCCGATTCAGTTCCGTCGCCAGACATACTATAGACACAGTTGCCTGCTTTTTCATTGCCATCAATGCCGATGTAGGATCCACATGAAGTTGACGCATCTGGAGTTTTATTGAGCCTGTAGTAATTCGGATTTTCTCAATATTGTTTATGGGAGAGATATGTTTAACAAGGAACTGAGAGAGTCAGTAAGAATTAACGAGTTTGGTATGCTGCAAGAATATATGTACTGGAGGACCTTATAAAGTGCAAAAAGTTAGGCCGAGAAAAGAGTTGGAGAAAGTTTAATTTGCAGACTGAGATTGGTTGTTACAATTGCTGCACCGACTACCGTTTAACATTTAGATGCATATGTATGAATTTTGGTGGAGTCATTGGTATTCTTCCAATATTAATGTAAGGTTAGTTTTAAAGACGGCTGAATAGTTTCATGTTTATTAAACCTGCTCAAATAAGTGTCGATGGTCCAGGAAGGAGGTTGGTCTAGTTCTATTGGAAATATTTCTGGAAATTAGATGTCTAGATATTGGATATATGTACGTATTCTCTCACAATAATGTTTATATGTATGCGGCTTGTTGTATTAAAGATGTGGTGTTTGAGTTTATGTTTATTGTAATCAAATAAACTGTCTCGACACTCACTTCGTGGAATCTACTCATTTTACTCTTTCAAATGAAACTTACCGTTTCTAGATAATTCAACAGTAAGTTTCATTTAGAACAGTTTATTGTAATTATTAAATTACTATACATGGACAAAACTTAAGTAGTTTAGCGAAAAACAAAAATCAATAAGCTGTTATCGGGTAATATTCCAATTTTTCGAGAAATTACAGCCAAATACGGAGACTATCAAGAGAAAAGAGTTAGCAGATATCTGCTAGATTAGGATGCGAGGAATAACCCTCATTTACTCTTTAGTGCCACGTGAACTTCAGTGGTATCCCACATGGATATGTAGGTATTAGGGCCAACATTAATTTATTTTTTAAGTGCTATGGTGGGTATGTTGGGTTATGTTGGTGAATAGCATAACCATTTTGTTTGTATCGTCATGTTTTCATAGTTACTATTTAATAGAACATACCCATTCTTATACGAAGCTAATGTTGACGATATTGATAAAATCTATCTCTTTGTGAATGTTTTTAGAATGTTGATAACTCCATATATTTTCCAAATTTGTCCCAACTATTATATCCATTCTTTATTCAAGACGTCTACATACTTATGAAAATAAGAGTGAATGTATGGGCAATTCTATTTTCATGAATCTCTATTTACGTAGAAGCCGCCATAACCCCCGAAACGTAACGATTCGGTTTACGTAGATTGCATATTGCATATTCCGTGAACGTAACTTAAACTGGCTCCACGCGGAAAATCAGAAATATGGAGGTAATTGGATAACTTTATTACTTATAGGGACTGCCATCACCACGTAACTCGACGCCTCAGCAAATCTAATTTCGTTAAAACTTAATTGAAACATCAAGTCGGAAGTAATTATGTGACTGGGTGTCATGTTTTTTCCATTGCTGCAAACAAATACTGTGCAATTTGTATTCATTATAATTTCTTACACTCCTGTATCTTCCTTTAATCGCACTAAGTTTAGATTGTTCGTCAAGATAAGATGGATTTTTGTTTCAATGCAATACCACAATACTATCCTAGTAAGACTGTTTCATCATTTCCATGACTGTCCTGATGCCCTGGTATCGAAATCAGAATTACCCATCTGTTGTTTTTTACTTCAGGATACCTTTGCAGTGCAATACATTTATGGTGTCAGAGCAATCAATAACTTCCAACTGAATATTTTGTTGAAACAGAAAACCTTAGAATCAAGAATGACTCTAAAGCTCTAAAGCCTCAGAATATTCAAGTTTTTTTGTGACATATCTCATCAAAGTTTTATTTTTCAAATCGACTGAACTATTTTACTAATTACGACAGTGATCTAGTTCCATATTCCCGTGTAATACCGCTTAATGCTCTTTTTTTTGAATCCTTTATATCTGTAGGTGTCGCCGAGTTCAGTTTTCAGCTGACCTAATTTCTAAATGTTTCGAACAATTAAACCACAAAGTATTTAATACCAGGGTTTGTGAGTATATTCTTTATTCAGAATATGATTGTTCCTTTAATTGAGCAAACAAAATATAGTTTTTAGTATAGCAATATGATGTAAAGTCGCAAGATCATGAATTGATAATTTTGGTTATTTTGATGTATATTTACTGAAATTTAAAATATACACTGAAATAACAGTTTGGTTACAATCACTAGGAATAATTAACTATCACCAAATCCGTTATTGAACTATGGCTTATTAAACGTTTATTAGTAAAAACAAATTATTTGTTTACACTCTATAAATAAAGAATTATTTACTATTACATGAGAATATGATATATAACTAAGAATATATTGTTACGAAACAGCACACTGGTATAGACCCTAAATCCGACTCTGTCTAAGCCACGTATGAAAATTAAAATTATGGCGGATACGCAGTGTTTTTATAAGTGCTTGGGACTATCTTATCTAAACATTGTTTTTGTGACTAGACTTATCTAGAAAAGGCCAGAGAAATTATTAGTGTCTGTGTAAGCCGCAGCCCGGAATTTTCTAGTAAGAAAGGCATTAATATAAATAAGGACCGCTCAGCGGAGGAGTTAGTTGATAAAGTGATCTCGAGAAATAAACAAAAATACACCGATCAGTAAAATGCTAATATAATCAAGTTTGTGTGCATATAAATCAAATTTAAGTGATTAGTTAAGTATATATAAATTAAGTTTTAGTGAGTTACTGTTTAAATAAATTAGTAAGTAGCCACACCGTGTGTTTTCAATTTATCCCACCCGTTCACGTTTTAAATAAATTAGAAGAACATTACAATATGTTTGTCCACCACACCATATGTTATTTATTATTACAAAGTCATTGCATATAGTTATTACATATTCTGTCATTGTTATTCCAGATGGAATTATAATAACCATATATTTGTTCACAATTATAACATGACAAAAGCCCCTTTATTGATAATTAACAAATATTTTTTGGTGATTTCTGGTAATACATTGATTACTTTTAAAGTATCTACTGGATATGGCAACTCAGTTGCTAAACTAAGTATTAAGACAGTTCTGAATATTTCTTTGTTTTTTTTAGTGTATATTGCTATACCTATTATTCGTTTCCTACACGATTACAGTTTTTTGAATATACGGATGATAAATTGTTTTGCTTTTCTTCAAAATGACTTACATACCTAGATGCTGGAAATGAAACAACAAAACTTCTATTCAAGCGATTTATTCAATTTTTTTAATTATAATTCTTACAAAAAGACCATATAAAGGTACCACACAGGCAACACAAACTATATAATATTCAGTTATAAAAAAACCACTAAATGAAAATACATTATTGGCCAATATTCGAGATAGGTCTGGGAAAATACACCGTGTATACATTATACAATGTTACTCTAGCCATGTATCCACATAAATAAATAAAATAACGAAAACCAAATATTTCCATAGTTATAAATGACTAAATTTGTACTTATACAAATAATAATAAACATAAATATAATTCTTAGATGAAATAACAACAGAATATAGTAAAAGTGTTCCAAGAAATTCCAGAAAATATCAGTCCATCTTTTAGATTGTACAAGGTATTCGAATAAAAATTGTACGAAAATATCTCACCTCGAGTAAACAATTTTCACGTACTGTGCATTTGGGTATTCATCATTATTGTTATATTTCACGACTTTTCCGTGGTAGAACCTATATCTACTATCTGATATTCTGCAAAGCAAAATTATATTTTCATTGTCTATAGCTACTTACGTTCTAAATTTGCAAATATCGTTGCATTAGCCCCACATTCTCTCAGGATTGCATTTATCAAGGTGCTACTAAATTTGTATACACATACACCGCCGTACGCCATTATACTTCTTAACCACCTACTAGACCACCATGTAGTTACGCCCCTGGCACTCGAATGTGTCACTGTTAACAAAGCAAAACAACAACTTTTTGCTAACCCTTCGCCCGAACCCCATAAGGATCTTCAATACGTTTTCAGTGCGCGTAGATAGTGTCACGTAGTTAAAAATGGTAAGAAGACAGTACAAAAATCAATCAAAATCGGTTTCAAAGAAGATGAAACAACTTCAAGATATAATAGTTTCCCTTCGGGATAAACTTAAGCGATTCCAGTAAGTAATTTTTCATTTTATTTAGGCAAAATTGATATTAGTAAATGTCGATTTCAAATGATTTGGATTTTACGTTCTTTTTTTTTACAATCATTCATTCTCAGAATTATTGTTTATGCAATAATTCCATACATCGATACTATTTTTGTATATATACAGGGTCAGACAAAATGATTGTTCATGCAATAATTACATATATCGATATTAATTTTGTAAATATATAGTGTCAGACAAAATTATTGTTTATACAATAACTTCATGCATCGATATTATCTTGTAAATATACAAAATTATTGTTTATGCAATAATTCCATCCATCGATATCATTTTTGTATATTTACAGTGTCAGACAAAATGATTGTTCATGCAATAATTACATATATCGATATTGATTTTGTAAATATACAGTGTCAGACAAAATTATTGTTTATACAATAACTTCATGCATCGATATTATCTTGTAAATATACAAAATTATTGTTTATGCAATAATTCCATCCATCGATATCATTTTTGTATATTTACAGTGTCAGACAAAATGATTGTTCATGCAATAATTACATATATCGATATTGATTTTGTAAATATACAGTGTCAGACAAAATTATTGTTTATACAATAACTTCATGCATCGATATTATCTTGTAAATATACAAAATTATTGTTTATGCAATAATTCCATCCATCGATATCATTTTTGTATATTTACAGTGTCAGACAAAATGATTGTTCATGCAATAATTACATATATCGATATTGATTTTGTAAATATACAGTGTCAGACAAAATTATTGTTTATACAATAACTTCATGCATCGATATTATCTTGTAAATATACAAAATTATTGTTTATGCAATAATTCCATCCATCGATATCATTTTTGTATATTTACAGTGTCAGACAAAATGATTGTTCATGCAATAATTACATATATCGATATTGATTTTGTAAATATACAGTGTCAGACAAAATTATTGTTTATACAATAACTTCATGCATCGATATTATCTTGTAAATATACAAAATTATTGTTTATGCAATAATTCCATCCATCGATATCATTTTTGTATATTTACAGTGTCAGACAAAATGATTGTTCATGCAATAATTACATATATCGATATTGATTTTGTAAATATACAGTGTCAGACCAAATTATTGTTTATACAATAACTTCATGCATCGATATTATCTTGTAAATATACAAAATTATTGTTTATGCAATAATTCCATCCATCGATATCATTTTTGTATATTTACAGTGTCAGACAAAATGATTGTTCATGCAATAATTACATATATCGATATTGATTTTGTAAATATACAGTGTCAGACAAAATTATTGTTTATACAATAACTTCATGCATCGATATTATCTTGTAAATATACAAAATTATTGTTTATGCAATAATTCCATGCATTGATATTATTTTTACAAAAATGCATTGTCAGAGAGACATTTTGGTATGCAAGACTTCATTAAAGAGTTGAAGGATATGTTAATATATTTATGAATATTATCTCCTGTTGACATTAAGTTAAAGTAGTTGTTTATGCAACTATCCTGTCAAAAATTTGAGTAATTAACCTCTTTTTTCATAAAATGCTAATTCACGACTCTCTCTAGATAGAAGCGAGAGTGATGACTCTGAGAATATGTTATCAGACACTTCCCCAAGGCAAAGACCAAGATTTAATAGATCAGTTTTAGATTCTTCTTCTGAAGAAAAACAAGAAGGGGGGCCCGTGAAGACTGGAGTTGAAGTTCATGAATCTCCCAAATCAGCGACCTTTCCTGACCTTTCTAGTGAGACTGTGTTGGGTATTGATCCCAGGATGTTATCCAATTTTGGTCCACCTTTGGATGAGGCTTTAGTGACCAGATGGCAAAGTTTTTTAACTGATGGTATAAACAAGGAAACGAGGGAAACCTTCGCCAAAATTCTTTTTCCAGAAAATTGTCCCCTGTTCGCGAGTCGCGTTATGAACTTAGAAGCTGAAAGACTGATATCCGCTAATGAGAAGAAAAAATATTCTTTGTTTGCCACCCCTCAGGATAAGCTGGGACGTGGATTATATAGATTGGGAGAAGTTATATCTGCAATTATGACATCTGAAACCATCCCGGCAGATGTGAAAGCTTCATTGACCCCTAAAGCTGCCGACTCAGCTAATATGTTCTGCCAAGTGCACTATTTGCTATCTAATCATCGGAAGCGCCAGGTGTATCCCTATATGAGTCAATCTACCCAAAAACTGGCTAAAGAGGTTAAAAGGGATACGATGTTGTTTGGTTCGGATTTTTCCGAGAAATGCAAAGCAGCTCAAACTGTGGAAAAAACTGCCTTGGATATTAAAGCTAACAAACCCGTTGTTTCAAGTAAGCGGACCTTTCGCACTTTCTCATATTTTTTGAACTTCCAGCGTCAGGTTCCAAGAACCAAGATGAAGACCACAAATGCATTCAGACACCACAGGAAAAAGAACCAGGACGGAAGACACGCTCAAGGTCGTACCGCCAGGAACTGTCTCGTCAGAGACGCTAAAGGTAGATAATCAAATTAAATATGAAGGAAGAATTCGCCCTTTTCATGATCAGTGGGCTTCCATAACCAACGACCTTACAATTTTATCCTGGGTTAAGGGTTATAAAATTCCTTTTAAATCTAGACCTCCCCAACGGTAGAACCTTAAGGAAAAGTCAGTCTCGAAAAAAGAGCTGTCCTGTCTGCAAGAATGTATTGAGAAACTTTTTAAGATTGGTGCCAAATCAAAGTGCCACCATGAAGAAGGTGAATTCCTGTCTTCTTATTTTCTAGTAGAAAAGTCTACGGGAGGTTATCGTTTTGTATTACATTTGAAAATGCTAAATAATTATGTTCAAACAGCGCATTTTAAATTAGAAAATTTTAAAACTGTTAAAGATATTATTTTTGAAGATTGTTATATGTGCACAATATATTTAAAAGACGCATACTATCTTGTACCAGTACATAGGTCATATAGGAAATATTTAAGATTTTCATTTCAAGGCAATTTATTCGAATTCAATGTTCTACCGTTTGGTTTATCTTCTGCCCCCTTTGATTTCTGCAAGCTGTTTAAACCTGTTTTAATCTCTCTTAGATAAAAAGCTATTTGGACGACCTTTTAGTGTCAAGTAAATCCAAGAAATCATGTCAGGAGAATACTCATATTACAATTGAATTACTATCAAAATTAGGATTTATTGTGAATTTTGACAAATCATGTATATCTCCAGCTCAAAAAATTAGATTTTTGGGATTCCTTTGGAATAGTAGAATTATGACCATTAGTTTGCCTATTGACAAAATGGATAGGGCCGCACAATTTATCGCGGACATTATATCGAGCATCAAATTAAAGCTTCGTTCCTTTGCTAAACTTATCGGATATTTAGTCTCCATTTGTCCAGCCTTTACTTATGGATGGGTACATTTGAAAATTCTAGAGTATTTGAAATGCAAATCCTTGGAAAAGTCTAATGGGAACTATGACTCTAGAATAGAATTATCAAGAGATTGTTTAGACGATTTGGACTGGTGGCTAAAGAATATCTTTAGTTCAGGGTGTTCAATATTGCAGCCCAATTATTCTTATCATTTTTTTTTCGAATGCATCTAAAAGGTTGGGGCGCGGTTTGTCTTAATCAAGAGATAGGTGGCTTCTGGAATAAGGATTAGGTGAAATATCATATAAACTGCTTAGAGCTCTTAGCAATATTTTATGCCTTAAATTCCTCTGTCAATGATAAATCAGGTTTATACATTTTATTTAGGGTAGATAATACTACGGCAATAGCTTATATAAATAAAATGGGCAGTACGAAAAATAAACGCATAGCTAGGTTGTCGAGAGCCATATGGAATTGGTTCGTAATTAGGCACATTGTTATATTCGCCTCTTATATTAAATCCGCTGAGAATAAAGCGGATTATATGTCGAGATCCTCAGAAATAGAGACTGAATAATCGTTATGTAGTAATGCCGTTAGAATTATTATAGAACGTTTAGGATTGCCGTCAATAGATTTGTTTGCTTCATACTATGTTTCTTGGAAATCGGACGCAAAATCGGTAGCAGTTGATGCGTTTTCAATATCCTGGAGCGATCTCAACTTTTACGCCCTTTCACCTTCTCCTGTTATACTTAAAACAATTAGAAAAGTAATGATTGACAGAGCGGAAGGTATTATCGTTGTACCTTTGTGGTCAAATCAGCCTTGGTATCCCTTATTTGCGGAGTGTTTGATAGGAAATCCAATTTATTTTAAACCAAGACTTGATCTTTTACTTTCACCATTTAGGAAAAACCACCCAATGTGGTTCAACATTACCCTGGTTGCAGAAAGATTATCGGGGAAGCTAACAAAAGAAAAGGAGTAACCGGAGAAGTAATACCTACACTTATATATTCCCTTATATTCCCTTAGTGTTAATTCATTAAGGCAATACGATTATACATACAGAAAGTGGTGGAATTTTTGCTCGCAATATAATATAGATTGGTTTAATCCTACTAACAATAATATTCTTTCCTTTCTGAATCAAGAAAATAAAAATGGGGCTCTATATAATACCTTAAACTGTCATAAATCAGCCCTTAAACTTGTTATAGATTTTGGCGAAGGTGAAGGTATTTTCCAACGATTTTGGAAGGGTATTTTTAGAGAAAAACCAGTATTTCCTAGGTATGGAGTAACTTGGGATCCGCAAGTAGTTCTTGATTTTCTAGCTACTTTATACCCCTTGGAGGACATCACCTTGAAATTATTAACTTACAAGTTGGCTATGCTAGTATCCCTAGTTACTTCACACAAGGTTCAGACTTTATCGAAAATCAGATTAAGTGATATTAGGTTCTGTGGCACCGAATACAAGATCTTTATTTCCGAACTAATTCAAACGTCTTCACCAAGGAGACAACAACCTCTTCTTATAATTCCATTTTTTAATGACAGGCCCTTACTGGTTAGGGAAGATTTTGTAGAAAAAGTTGGTTTGCGTAAGTAAATTATTTAGTTATAGTGTTTACCCAATGATGTGTAGTCTGTGTTTTTTGTTTAGATCTTATATCAATGCTGTTATGTTATACATGTATATGTGTATATATAGATAGATAGATATTTTTTTTTGTGGCAGGTATTATCTTAGATAAAACTAATTTAGAGCACAACTTAATGTTTATGAATAATAAATATGAAGATTAAGAACGATATATCATTGGATCTTAGAACCTTTAGTAATGCTTAAAAATCTGATAAAGGAGGCTTTGAACGTCTACATGGTGGTCTAGTAGAACGTGGTTAAGAAGTATAATGACAGATTAAACGACTTACCTGTAAGGAAGTTCAATCTTCATTATACGATTAACCACGTTCGTATAGACCACCCCACCGCTCCCATACTATCCTATTAAACCCTCGAACTTATCAGATTTTTACTTCAAACGTATTGAGGATCCTTATGGGGTTCGGGCGAAGGGTTAGCAAAAAGTTGTTGTTTTGCTTTGTTAACAGTGACACATTCGAGCGCCAGAGGCGTAATAGTCCGGGAGGTAGTGTCACTTTTTTAGCAGTCATTTTATGCACCATGAACTTCACTCAATAATGTTGTCTTTATAGTAGTAACTACCAAACCGAGCGTCAGATCGCGCGACCGCGGTGGGTAGAGTCGGTGTGAACTACGGAACATCACTAATAATTTAAAAAAAAAAGTTATTTTATGCACTTTATAATTTTTACGATTAATTTTTCACGCAGTATATTTAACTAAAAAAGTCGTCAGACCCTGATCTGCGGGTGGATTCTTCGTCAGTCACGCGTAGTAACGTATCTTGAATTTGAAAAAAAAAAGTAATAGTATGCAGTTTGAAACTTTTCCAGTTGATAGTTTGTAGTATAAAAAGGAAAAAAATAATCGTCAGACGTTGTGGAAATGGTGGAAAACCCGTCAGTCGATCATTCAAAGTGCATTTCAGCTTTCGGAAAAAATTAAGCGCGTGGCATCTTTTGCGGTCCAACTGACGGACTTTCATTATGAATTGACAAATTTCTCCATAGGCTGATTTGTGAACATCTCTCGATTTATGCCATTGGGTTTTCGGTTGGTTTTCCGTTTCCATTGATTTTATTTGGTTACGAATGGACACCATGCACAATCGATGATGCAACACAATTTCTTTAGCTGACTCTTTCTCATTTAGTCTAGCTAATAAATTATGATTATCTTTTTCAGCAGCATTATTTTTCAAAAAACTGATGGAGCTTTCCTCCAAAACAGAGAGTGTTTGCTCATGACCCTTGAATTTTTTCCTCCTCTTTGTACAAATTATACAGGTCTCTGACATATGAGCAACCGGCTCTCCTTCAGAAGTTTCTTGATCTACCTGATCAGAAGTTTCATCTGTAATTTCTTTTTCTAGGTCCAAAGTACTGTGAGACGAAGGTTCTGGAGTACTACACGATGTACTCTCATGAGATAAACTAAAATAAGTTAAAAAAATTACGTAAATACTCATGTATTCTCCTTTATTAAACATTTTTTTCAAGAATATATACATATATTATTGCACAAACTGAGAGATAAATTTCATTTCAAGCAATAGATGAAATTAAAGTACACTGAGAAAAAAGTCTCTAGTCGATTTTACAAGAATGTTTTGTAAAAATAATATATCATATAATACTAGAATTTCTATTGATTTCAACAGGTGTATTATAATTTTAACAAAGTACGTTTAGTAAAATGTACTATTTTGAAATTTTGTTGCAATAACTCGAATAAATACAAAAGTTTACTAGAAAAATTATAAATTCTTACAATAAATTTCTAGTATAATGTAAATTGCGTTTTCTTGTAACAAATTATTGTTTGAGTAACTAATTTTTTTAGTGTATAATATTAAACATTTCTTGTAAATTTTACTAGAATCTACTAGTTATCACGTTTAACTACAATATTTTCTAGTAACTTTCTGGTCAAATATGCTATAAATTTTAAATCAATGTGTCGATTTTCCACGAGAATGAAACGGCTAAATAGAAATACCGTTGACTCTCTCCCGCCTTTGAATTTGAACGTAATAATGTTCAGAATCATTTATTTTTAAAATCATGAAAAATATATGTTTGGTACACATTTAAGAAAAATTGTTTGAAACCATATAATATTATATAAAATAAAAATATATCCATATAATATAATATAAAAATTAAACCATACAATATCGAGTATATACAAATATAAAAAATGCTATTAAATTATTATTCTAATTGGTGAGAAACTTCTTATAAACAACTATTGATAATACTTACCTTGGACCTGCCGATGCTTCCGATAAAGATTCATCATTTTTAACAACTCTATATTTTTTAGGTAGAGCTGTAAATACTCGGTAACACTGAGAATGATATAGAGCAATGGGTGATATATCTGCTGGAAATCGCACTTCATTCATATATAATTGGTGTTCTTGCCGAATACTTAGCACATTTTTACATTTTGCAAGAGTGTCTAATGTAAAAGACCTCAAAGATCCACTTTTTTTGGAGCAAAAAACACAAAACGGTTTTGAATCAGACATTATTCACACAAGTAGGCCTGATCACGTGAGCGGCAACGCGCAAACTAACCGAAACAGCTGCTGTAGACACTATAGTTTTGTAAACACGGCAGATGTTTTTCTCGGAATAAAGATGAAACGAAGCAGGTAGTCGAATCATAGCAAATTTCTTGTATTACAAGAGGATAAGTTTTTTTTCTACTATTCGTTTCAAAAACATTAAGTAACTGAATCATGAAAATTATGCTCATGATTTTTCAAAATTATTACCTTACACTTAATTAACTTATTTTTTTCCATTATTAATATGAAATTAATACTGAAAAATCTTATACAAAGTCATTGTATGCAACCTGAAATTTTTTCCAGAAATAGTCGTTTGTTTAAAAAACATAAATATAATCGTCAGATGACATGAATGTGGTGGAAAGTCCGTCAGTTGGACCGCAAAAGATGCCACGCGCTTAATTTTTTCCGAAAGCTGAAATGCACTTTGAATGATCGACTGACGGGTTTTCCACCATTTCCACAACGTCTGACGATTATTTTTTTCCTTCTTATACTACAAACTATCAACTGGAAAAGTTTCAAACTGCATACTATTACTTATTTTTTAAAATTCAAGATACGTTACTACGCGTGACAGACGAAGAATCCACCCGCAGATCAGGGTCTGACGACTTTTTTAGTTAAATATACTACGTGAAAATTGAATCGTAAAAATTATAAAGTGCATAAAATAACTTTTTTTTTTTAATTATTAGTGATGTTTCGTAGCTCACTCTGACACTACCCACCGCTACTCGAGAGTCTGACGGACGGTTCAGTATTCAGGTATATGAAAACAACTTTTTTCAGTGAATTTCATTGTGCATAAAATGACTTGTTCAAAAGTGACACTACCTCCCGGACTATAACTACATGGTGGCCTATACGAACGTGGTTAATCGTATAATGAAGATTGAACTTCCTTACAGGTAAGTCGTTTAATCTGTCATTATTTTTGTATAATATCCGAATAGGATGACCAGTTCAAGCATATACTCACATACAGGTCAGTTATCACTACTTTTAACCTATATAAATGATATAGTTAAACATATACAAATTTTTTACCGGCAAAAACACCCTACTAAAATGGAGGGAAAGATTATTTACATGATACTATACACGAAAAGGGAAGCCATAGCAAAATGCGCGAGCAGTGCGGGCTAATGTCACGCGCATGACAGTTTGTTGATTTATATCGAACAAGATTAACTATAAATACATATTTTGCTCATTTGTACAACGTAGATTTATAATAAACAAATGAATTTATTGAATATTGTAATGATACATAAAGATTTATTAACAGACACTGTACCATTTAATAATTATCAAACCAAATTATAATTATTAATTAAACTTATTAATTATCATCGGGCAGTCGGAGTATTAAATAATTGTCTATTATTAAAATATTTTGTTCAACATAAACAATTATAGCTGAAACAAATCCCCTATTATTTATCAATGAAACAAATCATTAGTAATGCTTTTAATAAATAGTCTTTTTCAATTATGAATATCAATACGTGATTATAAACAAATTTGACGATAACAAACATTATTACTGCGATTTTTCTTTCGGTGTATCCGAAAAACTTTCAAAGGATCATATTGAAGCCTGTTTTTTATTATAATTAGTGAAACTATTTTCAATCATTATGGTAAAACCAGTTATTATGAGAATACAAAAAAATAGTTTACATAATAATACGTTAAAGTTACATTTTTTCACATGCACTAATATTAAATTAACTTACGGAAGTCGCCTGTCGGTGTTCCAGGTTTACTTACGTTTCCCTGTAATTTGATAAACTCGTTTGTCACCTAAATGGCTGTTGACAGGGAATAATAAAGTCGCAACTGTTCCCACCCTCTCTATCTAATATAATTGCTTATTTCACCACACCAAAATAATTTCATCCAAATTTCAATCTCGCTTCTCCGCGATGCACTCTAACGATCCACTCACCATCACCAACTACCCTCGCACCTACCTTTCATACGCCGCACTGCACGAAGATATCCCATCAAAAAAAACATCCAATTCCAGCCCTGCAGAGTAAACGAATCCTATATTATATATGCATGACTTCTGAAAAACCCGAGAACCTAACATTCCAAAAATATTATAAACCAAAAATACAAAAAGTCTCTACGGGAATCGGGAAATAGTTTTAGAACAGAATATATTGAGATGATATTTTGGAAATTATTTCCTAAAATTTTCCCACTCAAGTATCGATCTGAATATACTCGTATAAATAATTCCTTTCTAAAACATACAAAAGCTTTTTTTGTCCTGTAAACTTAAGATATATATACCTACTTGGTGGCAATTAGCTTGTGGAGAGTCAACGTGTTAAGTGTTTTGAATTACTTCAGAGGCCTCATTTTCCTTTTTCAATGATCAAGAAATCAGAACGGTAGGTTATTTTGCCATCTAACAATAAGTTACATATGGTGATCAATAAGTTTTTTTTTTCAGAAACGTTTAGCTCACTGACCTAATGTACTGTAATTTCTCTTTGAGGATCGATCTAGGTGATGGATATATCACCATAATAAATATCCATATCGAACAATTATCATATTGTTTGTAAAGAGGTACGCCTCTGGAACGATAATATTTAGCGAACAAACAACAAACGAAAAGTAGATCAGCTTTTAAATCCGAGAATGCATTTCTGTCCTCCCTACGATCATTAGAGAGTTAATTTCGCACCTCACAGACTTTAATAACATAATCCCGACCGCTAACCCGTTGTTTATTAGTTTTAGACGCCCATTTGACATACCTCGTTTCGTTCTGATGAGAATTGTAAATGAAATTTTTTTTAACAATATAGGGATGATACATAACGCGCGCGGAAACTGTTACACTCTTGTTAACGCCGTTCATTCGAACGCTTTTACCACTGTGCTGCTGAATGTGTAAGTACAAAAAAATTGGTATTTGTTCAGATTACATAATTGTTCCGTTAAATTTTGTAGCTAAATGTAATTCTGACTTGTAAATGTTGCATTAATTGCGAAAATTTAGTATCAAAATTAGACTTGCAGTAAGGATTGTGTAATTGGTTATGTTGTAGGTTATGAATACCGTTAATGTCTAGCAAATTTTCATCACTTTCCATAAGTTTTTAATAGTAAAATATTTAAATAAATGGGCTCAAAAAAGATTTTAAATTATTGTCATAGAATTTTTTTCATAATTATCCATAATTTTCTGTCAAATATAAACCAATAAAAACTATTGAACTGTAGAGGATGATGGAAGTGAGACCAGATTTCACTTCCCTATGGAATATTCCGTATCAAATTACTCATTAGCAATCATAATCATAGACGGTTTCTTTTGCCTAAGGCTGCAAATCCCCTAGCCAATACAACTGGAATATCCACTCAATGATAAGATGGCTAATCTTAATCTAGGAACCAGATTTTTTAAATTTAATTTATGATAATAGTGTTCATTATAAAGTATTTCAAAGGGTTGTGTCAAATCCATAAATCTAGACTTTCGTTATCAAAAATTCTATCCAACAGCAGCATGGATGATTATCTGATGTTAAGGTATGCAGCAACTGCGGCGTCCAAACGCACATAATGTTTATACAGAATTATGAACAAATGGTGTATCTTATGCAGCGAACTACGCCGACGCAACAAGCGCGAAGATGGGTGTTCAAGTCACGCAGGGTGGTTAAACTCATATAGGAGAAATGATCCCGTAAACTGCGCAATCTCAAATGCCTTACGATCATTATTGAAAAGGTATAATTATTTTTTTATTTCATAGTTATTTGTCTTGCATAATGATTTGTGACTCCACTGGTAACTATGCACATATGTCCATGGTACTGAGTTAATGCTTACATCATGTATCATGAAGTATTCTGTTAAACATTTCAAAAAAAACCTATTTTTCTCTAGAGTAAAGTGCCTTTTACGTGGCAAATACGACAAAAAGTAATTGAGAAATGTTGTTTAAAATCAACATTTAGATCCTTAAACCAAATTTCTAAATCATTGGACAACCATTATTTTAAATATTTTTATGTTCATTTCACAAATCAAAGACTAGTATTTGTAACAAAAAGTGGCTAGGAAAAACAAAATTGTATCCATAACAATATTAATCTTATATAATTAACTGTCAAACACTGCTTTATTAGAGTTGAATTGTTTGTAAATGCAATATTAACATAAGAAGAAAAAGTTTTTGTGATTCAGTGTTATGGAACCGGTAAAAGAACAATAAATCTGGTTATAACATTGTTTAGTCGAAGGTTTTCAAATACTACAATGAAAAAAAGTACTGCTTGGCGTTTAATGAAGAGATTTCTTACAACAGGACACATTCATTATAAGAAGAAAGATACAAGAGCTTATGATTAAACTGATGCACGTACTTTAGTTGCTTTAAACTCAATAGATGCAGATCCCAAAGTGTCACTCAGAAATTGAAGCGTGAATACAAACAAAAGTAAAACAGATTTGCAGAGAGTTTATGAAGCAAACAGAATTTATCCGTTCAAAGTCAAATATTGTTACACTTTAGAGGAAGGTGACCAAGCACGGCGATTGCTGTTTGTCTTTGAGGGAAGGTAATTATATAAAACAGATATTTAATCAATAATATTTTTGACGAAATTAGTTTTACCACAAATGTTGTTCCGCCATCCCAAAACTGTCGTTATTGGAGCGAAGGCAAACACCATTACGTAATTGAAGCAAGAATACAGTATTTCAAAAAAGTGAATGTTTGGTGTGCCGTGTCATCCGAGCTAGGAATCATCTTTATTGAAGGAACGTTAAATCATCATACTTACTAACAAATTCTGCAAAGATTTCTTGACGAACTTTCTTTAAATATTCGACAGTCTCATTTCTGTCAACATGAGGGCGCTGCCTTGCTCATTCCACACAAATGATTACTGATTGACTAAATAATCAGTTTGGTGAAAGATGGTTTGGGGGAATGAATGTAATATCTTGGCCTGCTAGATCCACAGATCGTACAATAATGGATTTTTTGTATATGGGGACGGGTAAAACAAATTATTTATCATGAACACATTCCGAATGATTGTGAAATATTAAAAAACAAAACAACACACGCAGTTCGATCAATTACTAGAGAACCCGTACAGGTAGCTTTTGGACAATTCTGAAAACGTATTGAAAAATGGGAACAATTAGGAGGTGGTGGAGCCGTGCATTTAATGTGAGGTTTTAACTTACTTTTATTTAATTATAACTGATCAGTATGAGCCAGAAGTAATAAACTAAGTGTGCATTTTTTATTCCTAATAAAAATTGAGAATTATAGTTGACATTTGTTGATTCTAAACTACTTTTCTCAATATTCAACTTATAAAAGGCACTTTACAGAAAAACTGATTTTTTGGAATATTTCCGAGGCATACTTGATTTCTCGAAACTTGAATTATGTTGGAAAGTAATCTTTTAGACTGAATTTCAAAAAATAGAAATTGGAATCGAGAATTTTTTATCTCTTACTAGAGTCGGTGTAACGTGAATTTCGTTCACCACTCGTAATATTTCTAGTCGATGAAAGAGTAACGTAAATTTCCTTTACCCCTAGTAACATGGAATAATACTTCTGGTCGATGGCTGTCGAGTTTTAATTTTTCGGAAGAGTTCGTTTCATTTGGATATTTAAGCCAATGCACGCTGAGGTTCGTCTCTTAATTCCATCTACATTGTTGAGTTCGTTATCTTATCGTATCGAAGTGCATTTCTATGAAATATATCTGATTCAAGTGTCTTTTCTAGCACTTTTTCTTACCGACCTAAAAACTTTTCCGTACCGGCCTAAAGTTATCTACCTGGCCTAAGCCTTCGTACTTTTTCGTTGATGAAGTCTACCTGCTGGGACCACGGCTCTATTCAGAACCGACTGGACTAATCTTGACGCAGCCAGCTGATTGGTTCTCGATTCGTTTGGACGACATCCAAATCATCATTGGAATAGAAGACAAGGAAAGTACTAACGTCCACAATCTTTGAAACTATAGATTCTTTCCAACTAACGTTCATCGACTAATTAACTGAAAAGTTTGTACCATATGCAAATTACATCTTTGTAAAATATTTAACTCTTGTTTGACTTTAGTTTCCTTCAGAATCTAATTTTTTTTTTGAATGTCAATTTACTTTCAGTTCTAGTTTAACATTCATAAATTAAGTTGTAAAATTTAATAACATTTTTATTTTAAATTTTTCATACAACATATAACTTTACTTAATAAAACTACTTGTAAATTTTAAATTACGTTGTTCATATTTTTCTATATAACCTTCCAACTTCTTGTTTTGTTGACTGGGATTAGTCGATGATAGGTAACTTATAGACTAGTAGGACTCAGGGTGGCGCCCACTTATCTTTCCGCCTCGTTACGTAAAAATAAGTAGGATAACCCGAGAACCGGCAAGACCTACTCCTTGGGTCTCTACTAGTATATAACCCACGCCTGAGTAGCTCTTCGACGAAGTGGCCGTTGCATCGGTTCACCTATCCAGGGATGGACCCAGCTGTGGATAATTTATTAGAAAGTATTATAGTAACTATTACGCACTGAAAATATGAACATATTAACTCTAAAATATTTTTGTGAATCGTTAATTTTTAATTTTACAAACGGTATCAACATGTAATAAAATGAAAATACAGAAGAAACAGCAAAAACTACTCTCAATTACATAAACAGGCCTATGAGATCTATTTAACGATTTGAAAATATTTTGTAAAATTATTTATTTACAAACAAGATATGATTAAACATAAAAATTGATTTTAGAGTCAGTTTAAAGGTTTATTGACCTCGTTATCTATCCACCAATCAATGGATGTGCTATATTACATATAGAATACATTGTGCTTCATATAACACATTACTTTGTGTAGGAGAGAGGTGTTATGCATGCAGCATCGTTACTTTTATAAATACATCCTCTGTTGTCCAAACAAGCTCCTATATAAATCATTAGATTTTATATCTAAAATAGTATGGATTCGAAGACCCCCTAAACAACACATTTGAATTTTCCAGTTAGACTGTTTTGGTTTAGGAAAATCACAGAACACTAGATTGTTTTCATAACGTAGCGCCCTCAGGCGGAATGGTATGTCGGAAGCTGTCAACCTTGACGGCGGCCATGACAGTTTCACCAATTTATATATGAAAGATTAACTTGTATCAGGGGTTATATATTATATGAAGTCATGCAGCGGCAGCAAGCATACATAATGGAGATTTAAACTAAAAGACTTACATTTTCTATACGAACAAAAAATGTGTGGACAATAATGTACGAGTGATAAGGACCTAATCATTACGGCTAACTTCTCTTCTAGTGTTATGGGTTTTCGAACAATACAGAAAGTTTCTTGTTTATTTTCCAAATAATAGCTGATAGTATAAATTTGAACTGATTTCTATTCAATCGAAAAATGCGCAAAAATTTTCCTTCGTCATTTATGAGGTACTTGGCTATAAGATTAACTAAAGGGCCTTCTTTATTTCTTGACTTAAACATCTTAAACATGGGGTGCGAAGTGTTCCTTTCCTTCTTTATTCTGTTGAGCGTACCTACTTCAAAATAATGTGGTCTTGTTCCTCCTCCAATATCTGAAGACCAAATATGTACTCCATGATGATCGAAACCACACTGCAGACTTTCGTCGATTTCGTAGGCAAAGCAGCAGCACAAAATGAACCAATTTAGTCGCGCGTAAGCTGCATGCAGCGAACGCACATACGGAAAAATATCTTTTTATACAGTCGTTCCACATATGAATTTATGTATCTTACTATAATTAAATCCCATTTTATATCATGTCTGAAATATTTTTGAATCCCCCACTTTGTAAGCTACATCAATTGTTTAATATGCGAATATGAGCTTCATATCCTTTTATTCTTGAGCTATTATTCTCCTGCAACAATTTTTTCCTCTCTAATGTTAATTAACTCTTCCATGTCAATATTCAAAAGCAGCCGAGATGTATTCTGTGAGCTGCAAACAAGTCTCCATTATTCTTTGTGTACCTCCCACATAGATCGCAAATTGAGATCTATCATTTTAGTCCAGTCAAGGAACGTCTGAAATCAAAATTTTCGACACAACTTTGCATTTTTCAAATAATGTACTTTTAAATATATAATAGCATTTGTAAAGGATTTAGTGTCTGCAAACCCCCGCAAAGGTTGAACAAACATTTAAAAAGTGTTTTTACACAATTACAGGAAAACGCGTAAAAGTTGGACAAAAACGTCTGTATCAAAAATTGTACCACCAAAATAAAATGAGTTAGGGAACCTTTAAGTTTAAGATATGGACGTAAATTTAAGAGAAAAATAAGTATTACATTTTTAAACTGCTTAAAAAATGTAACATTTAATACTATGGATACATATTTTTTATTGTAGAATAAAAATGTAATTTTAAACTCTCGAGTTGAAATTTTAATGTTTAAAAATTAAGGAATAATTGTTTTTTCGTCATATTTAGATTCCTCGTAAAATTTCCTAAATTTGACAAATGAAATAGTATATTGTGCAACAAGTGGGGAAAGTTCAACTTTTCTCACGACTGTGAGTGAGAAAGGTACTTTTTCCACATGTTCACACTTTACTGTTTCTACAACGGCACAAATTCAAAGAATGCAAGTAAATAGTTGTGAAGAAAAAGTCTGGGCATCGAGGATCCTCCACCGAAAAGTGCCTAGGGATGGAAGACCCCTGCTGAAGGCATCTAGGCATCGAGGATCCCACTACTGTATTCTCCATATAAATGTATGTATAGTCTGTTTCTTATTGTCTGACAGCACGCGAAAAGGTCACAGATGCTAGTCAGGTACTAAATCATAGTCGTCAACGTTCATCTAAGGAATTTATTTACTATTTAATTTTATACCCGATCTGATATATAGGTAATAGAAATGTAAATTCAGTTAGTTAAAACAACTAACTGAACTTCATACATTTGTGGACTACATACAGTGAAAACAATAAATCATTCTTGAAATAATCTTGTAACGCAACTATTCTGACTGAATATTTCATTAATTATCTTGAGAATTTGAAGCAGTTCAATTCTTGACAGACATATTAACAAACCATCTATCAATTCATTCTCCAGATAATTACTTTCTGATTTTCGAAATGTTGATAATAACATTTCCAAGAAGCATTACAATAGGGTCCTACTAGGGATTGTCCCAATGACTACTTAGAAATTTTGCAAGTATATACGGTGAAACTTGGTGTCGCACAAATTTGTATTATTTGTTTTGCTTAGAGTCGCTTATGTTCCATAAGTGTTAACTGTGTTGTGGAAAATGTCTTCAAGTTTTACCCCAGTAAAGTGTAAGAGCGTGCTGAGCTTACAAACGAAGACTGTAGTGTTAAATGTGCATGATGCTGTTGTAGCCGGCTGCTACTGTTAGAAATATAGTTTCGACATGTTCCAATATGACAGGAGTTACTGAATCTACTATTTACAGGCTTCTAAGAGAGGGGAAAAATGGGAATATATCTCCACCTAAAAAGTCAACTGGAAGAAAACCATTTGAGCTTGATGAACATATGCAAAATACAATAAGACGAAAAGTACATGGATTATATTTTAAAAATGAGATCTCAACCCTTTACATAATTCTAAGTATGGTGAAGGAGGACGAGAATTTGTCTGACATAAGGAGAAAAACTTCGTGGAAAATATTACACAATTTAAATTTTACTTGGGAGAAGAGAAGTTGCAAATCAGTCCCAATCGACAACGAAGAAACAATATGTTGGAGACGCCAGTATTTACGAGATATCCGAAAATACAGACAGGAGGGAAGACAAATCTATTATCTAGATGAGACATGGCTCAATGGAGGACATTCAGTAAAGAAAATATGGCAGGACAAAAGTATTCAAACCAGTCGTCAAGCTTTCATAGAAGGTTTATCTACTGGACTGAAAACTCCTATCGGTAAAAGTCACCGACTAATAATATCGCATATTGAATGCAATCAAGGGATCGTTGGAGGTGGTTTACTGGAGTTTCAGTCAACATCAACCAAAGACTATGATGAAGAAATGACTGCAGATGTTTTTGAAGAGTATTTTACACAAATGGTCGAATTAATTCCAAATAATGCTGTAATCGTAATGGACAATGCCACTTATCATTCGCGATTAACAGAAAATCTTCCATCTACCTCTTGGAGAAAAGCTGATATTAGAAACTGGTTAATCGTAAAAGATATACCATTTGAAGATGATATGTTGAAAAAAGAACTTTTAAAGGCTGCTTCAGATCACAAGCTACAATTTAAAAAGTTTGTTATTGATGAAATAGCCAAGAATCGTGGGATAACAGTTCTTCGTTTGCCGCCATACCATTGTGAATTAAATGCGATAGAGTTAATATGGGCCCAAATGAAAGGTTATGTAGCTACACATAATAAAACATTCAAAATGAAAGATGTTCGTGAACTCGTGAAGTACTCATTGACAACAATAACTGAAGAGTACTGGAGAGATGCTGTGAATCATGTAATTAGAGAGAAAGAGAAAATGTGGGTTTTAGATAACCTCATAGAACAAACTATAGAACCGATAGTGATCTCTTTCGACAAGTCTTCAGATGATTCTTGTATGGCCAGCGAAGAGGATGATACTATAAATTGAATTTTATATTTCCTATAAATGTTATGTTTACTTTACTTGATATACATTAATTCATTGTTAATAAATTCGAAATATAGAAATTAAACTATATTTTCTTTAATTAATTTAATTTAATAAAAATGAAAATGTAACTTGTTAATAGGCTTAAACGAATGAATTTTATTTCAACTATAATGTTGACCGAATCTAATTAAATAAGCAGAATGAATTAATATCGTAATCTCCGCCACTGCCGCACTGTTTATGGTTAGCTGGAATTGTCCAGTTTTATTACCATATTGTATTTTGAGCCGAAACAAGGATGTACAGATAACATATACAGACACCTACTTGTTTTGCATTAGAATTTCAGCATTTACTTGTGAAATTCTTAGGATCACTCTGTAAGAGATAATTTTCTATTTGAATATTTAATGAGGCTACTGTGCTGTCAGACATTAAGAAATATACTATAGTGTGGGCAAAGTGCCGTGAGAAATAATATCTCACAGTTCTAGCCATATATGGTTTTGAAATTAAGTAAGCTATGAGAAATACGCTATTTTTCATAGCAGTAGAAAAAAATTACTGCTCTTCGATTGCCACCATATCATTACGAATTGAATCCCATCGAGCTTATTTGGCCACAAATGAAAAGGTATGTGTCTCGTCACATTACAACATTTAAACTTGATGATTTTCGGCAACTTTTATTAAACTTATCATGAAAAATTAGAAAAGAAAATTGGCAAAATATGTGGAACCTTGAAAAGAAGGTAGAGGATACTATAAAACCACATGTTATATCTTTTGAAACCGATGATGAAAACAGTGAAGATCACCTCGACTAATAATAAATATCATTATATTGGATAAGTTATTTGGTTCAAGTTTTATACGTTCATTTCTTAAACTTAAAACTTTCCCACTTAATTTAGTTTTAAAGGGAGGGAAAAAAGTCAAGATACTCTTTTGTCTAACTTGTACCGCTTTCGAGTAATTGCAAAGAAAATATTTTCAATTTTTTTTCTTACCTTTGCCGGGGCTTGCAACTTGTACCGATTTCGATTTTTCTTACCTTTGCCGGGGCTTGCAGACACTAAACACATCGTCATTGTATCTTTGAAACTAAATTATATCAAAAATGCAAAGTTGTGTCAAAAATTTTGATTCCACACTTTCCTTGACTGGACTACTTTGAGAAAATAGAATGAAAATAACCCAGTTAATTAAGAATTAAGAAGTCTTTTGCCACAAATTTTTTACTGTTTTTCTGTGAGATATGGTTATCCTTTTTTAAAAAAATATATGATAGATGCATATATTGTGATCAAATGTGTGCTGCTGTATAAACATTTCAAACTTCTTCCGATTATTCTTCTTCTTGCTGTATATAGACATGTATTCCTGTTTTTCTTCACGTCATTGCCCGTACTCACTCACTTGGGAGGTTGTCGCTCCACCTTCCAAGGTTCTTTCGTCCTGCTGGTAATCTGTCACTTGTTATTTTCTCGATTCGTCCTTTTGTCATACGAATAATGTGCTCATTGATATATTTGTCTTGAGTAAACCACATCCTATTTTTTCAGTACTCTGGAGCAAGAAATTTGTCTATAAATTGTATAGATTTGACAAGGAAATCTCGAAAGTAAGCTTAAGTGTGTTTTTATGAGAGCTCGTTTATTTCTTGTAAACTATCAAGCACGGCCAGTTTAAACTTTCATTCATTTGCAGAATTTAGCAATAAATTTTTGCTTAATACCATGAACAATCAATTCTGGGATTCCCTGTTTACTAAAGATGAACTCTCCTATTATATGGAATGCGGCAAATTTGAATTGCGACAAAATTTTCCAGTTTATTTGTTAATATCCTGTAGTGAAATTTACATGTTGATTCACATTTTTTCATTTTACAAAATTTATTTGCAAAACTGTTGATCATAAACATGTAATAAATTTTTCAATGCGACTTCAACATAGCCCCTAGAGGCAGTCTGTATAATGTTCCAATTAATAATTTTGATAATCTGTAATAATTTATTTAGAAAACCTATCGTCAATTTTCACAAGCAATGAATTTGTTTAATTCGGGCATGTTTATACGTTGCAAAATGGTTGCCAAGGGAATTTCGTGTCGTAGTATCGCCGAATATATATATTCACATGTAGCCATTGTACCGGAATTGAAAACATCAAATTGAATGTTACGCCGACAAACATCACCTGAGAATTAAATATTAAATTTTGCCTGGTATCCCCAGGGGTACACAATTTCTGAATTTGTTAATACATGTTGGAGCCTATTTTATATTTTGTACAACAGACCATTAGATCCCAAGGAAATTTGATGAATATTTTAACAAGGAAAATGTCGGGTAAAAGTGAAATATTTTAAAAGTGTTTGGGTATATGAAAACATTCTCAAATGTGTTGTATATTGCGTTCTCGACCTTCTGATTAAACAGATCGATATGAAGGTAGAGAAAAAAAGTTGTAATATATACACTACGTTTCAAAAAGTGCAGTATCTAGCAAGAGTTTTAAAAAAGTGCATTTTAGAAATAATCATAACCGCCATGTTGCCGTAGAGAGCTCTTAATAGGTATCTCATTTGTTAATGTGTCATTCAATGTTATCAATATATCTACTGTACTAATTAATATAAAATATTCAAGGAATACAGAGTAAACGGAATTTTTGTGAGATAAAATTCACTGAACAAGCGGAAGCGAACGTGAGGAAATACTACAATCGATTTTTTATTAATTCTAACAGAATAACTGACTATATTTTCTCCTCGACCAGAAAGTAGGTATAAATGAAAATTCGTTGAAATATTTGTATTACATTGTATTAATTCATTTTTATATTTATTGTGTTGGTGTAATTATTAAATTGAAAAATTGGTGCTTTGGAAACATTTTATTTCCTGTAATATTTTTCAAAATAGATTGATTTGCAGTCGAGTAACAGGAATATTTGGAAGTTGAGGGCTCGACTACGGACGACTTAGATCTAGTAATTGGAGAAACTAATCGATTTGTTATGTTCATTCGATTTTGTATATATATTACGCCCAATCATCTAAAACGCTCACTGAGCGAAAAGAACGGCCGCAACTCGTTGTGGACGGTGCCGAACGACCAAATACCGAAATGGCAATTTTTCGCGTTGTGTCCGATCTTGTTGACCACGACGCGTCGTGGACAATGCCCAAACGGCTTACGATGCTCTCTGGGTGATTTAGAGAGGTCGTGAATCGGTATTTCTTGTCTAGGCTTGTCAATGTGTTTCCGACTGCCTTCGAGTGAAGTTATGTCTATGTTATTGAGCGAAGTCGCTACTATTGTAGATAAAAACGATAATACGAGAGAGGTGAAAAACTTAAAAATATCGTTGATAACAGCAATAATCGGAGGGATTATTTTACGAACGAACGGTATGAAGAGATCGTCCGAGAAGTGGAAGAAGCGAACCGCTTGAAAGATAGCAAAATGCCCTTGTCGTCGAAACAAAATAGAAGACTAAAGAGGTATGATATCATAACAATTGGGATTATGAAAAGTTAACTGAAAATCCTGAAGGAACACGGGATGGAAATTTTCGATATTACTGTAAAAAAGAGGATCTTTTTGGCATTATTGAAGCTGCTCATATGGCGACTGGACACTAACGACCAAGAGGACTATTTCTGTAAAACATTGGTGTAATTATTTACTATACGTTTTTTTCTGCTATTTCGAAAATCTTTCATAATATTCACTTTAGAAATTGATGAAATAAATGATGAAACTCCATAAATATTCGGAATTTGGACGAATATTAGACTTCTTTGTGCTCTAGTTGCGTTAAGGTAGCGCGGACCAACATTGACATTGGTAGAAGGTTGACACAATTTCTAAATCTAATAAAAAATGTGACTACATTGGTAGCCATACTATTTTCTCTTTATGGTGCTCTGTCACCATCCGAAGGCTTTGTATAGACGTAACGTGCATGCTCCGCAGCAACCTGTGGATTTATAACGGCAGCTTTTAACAGCTGATGTTTAACGTGCTCCCAATATTTGCATAGAAAACTTTGTGAATTTTGAGTCAACAGGCCCGAAGTTTTGGTGTTAAAGGTAATTTAATATTACAAATTAGTTTTTGTATCAGTTGGTGATTTTGTAAAACTAAACATTTTTTTATGAAAATTGATCTAAGGTTATGTTTGACAGTGTCAATGTTAGCCCCTAGTCCAACTTTGACACTGACAATGTAATCCTTAGGCCAAATTTGACTCTCAAAATTTTTTGTAGATGGCACGCACAAAGTAACCCAGACGGCTTAATATTCGAAAGTACAAGTCCTATGATCACGAGGCTATGCAAAAAGGTCTGCAAGCAGTTAGAAATGGTGACAGTTTTGAGACAACCGCTCAACGTTATGGCATAGACCGGACTACTTTAATGAAATATTTTAAAGTGTAAAGTTGTTGGACGTCCTACAGTTTTAATCTATGAAGAAGAGGAAATGTTGGTGCATACATTAGTCAAGCTTGGCGACTGGGGCTATGGATTCGACCGACTACAACTCCAAAGATGTGTGCAAGACTACATGCAAAAACTTGATCGACCGAATCCGTTCCGCAATGGAATGCCAGGCATTGATTGGTGCATGATGTTCGAAAATAAAGATTAAAACTAAATTTTCCGTATCTGTGGCCCTGAATAATATTCTATCATGAAATTGTCACTTGTATACACTTCGGGGATGTATCGTTGTAACAAACCGAAATTTCTCCCAAAATGAGCAAGAATGGAGTATATCTGGATTTATAGGACCCGCTGTATTTCTAATCAGCTGAAAATCAGTAGGGTACATATGTGAGACATCTTTAACAATATTCAATCATAAAATTGGTCACTTTTATACACTCTGGAGGCTGTATCATGCTAACAAACTGAAAATTCTCCAAAAATGACAAAAATATCTTTCTTAAAGTACTATAGCACCTGTTGTACTGGCTCTGGTGAGCTGAATATCAATAGGATTCATCTGTGTTATGTTCTGAATAATATTCAATCATAAAATTTGTGACTTGTTGAACTCCAGAGGCTGTATCGTGCTAACAAACTGAAATTTCTCAAAAAATAACAAAAGAGTCGTACTTCAAGTACCATAGATCTGGTGAGATGAAAACCAATAGAGTTTATTTGTGATATGTCCTTAACCATATGCAATCATATAAATTGTTGACTTGTTGCACTACGGAGGCTGTATCATGTAAAAGAAAAGTGGCCGACGACAACGACGACGATGACGACGACGACATACACACAGGATTTTTTTTCTGAAAACCGTTTTTTCGTATTGTTTGTTGTTGATGGAAAACGTAAAAAGAACTCAAATAAAAATTTCGAAATTCCAACTTTTTGGAGCCAACCAATACTTTTCTCGCATATTAGGTAGGTTGGGCGGCAAAGTAAAAGATGGTCTAAAGAATTAAGTAGACGAGTAGCTCAAAATCTTCCCAAGAATAGAAATGTAGAGGGGTCACGGAAGGTAATGGAATATTGTTATAATAAGTTGCAAGCTGTCTTTTCGCGTTTCGGTTTGGATAAAAGCCACAGAACATCTTTAACTGTGATGAGATTAGTTTTCAAACCGATGCAGGTGTCCAGAAAGTGTTGTGCAAAAGAGTTAGCCAAAATCCAAACAAATTAGTCGGTAGCGTCACAAAAGCTACTACGTACACGGTCCTTATGTGTTGCAATGCTGTTGGAGACTTCTAACCAATGTTTATCAACTACAAAGGACTTCACCTGTATTCCATTTGGTGCATGGACGGACCAGACAATTGTCGTTATAATTGTTCACCGTCTGGTTGGATTGAGTCCCTTCAGTTTTTTGATTGGTTTACTAACTGTTTTCATCCTTCAACTTCAGATTTACAGGGTACTAAGCTTCTTATTTTGGATTGGCATAACTAACATTTATCTTTGGACTTGGTAGAGACAGCCGCGAAACATAATATCGAAATATTCTGTTTACCAGCTCACACGTCCCACTTAATTCAGCCTCTGGATGTTGGCATTTACAAATCGGTTAAGGTGTCTTGGAGAAAAATACTTCGAGATTTTTATCAAGAATCGGGTTATAAAAATGTCGATAAAATTGTATTCCTTTATTTAATGAAAAAATTGGCCAACACTCCAAGTTTATCCAGAAGTAACGCGGTAGGTGGCTCTGATGGGTCGGGCATTTACCCTACGTCTTTAGAAAAAAATGACAAAAAAATCTCAAATAGCACACATTGTTAACGGTGAGGCTTCTGCTCAGATGCCATCCACATCTTCTAGGGACTCAGGCGAAAATAGCCAATTGCCGTCGACATCTTACAACATAAGGAATGAAATAGTAGAACAGACCTTCTACGCCAGAAGATATTAAAACAAGTTTAGCAAATTCAATTTTGTCAGTTCTACGGACTGAAAACACAGAACAATCGACCGTTATGAAGAAAAACAGAGCAAACAGGAAATTTGCTGAAAGCCTAACAGACAAAGATGTTTTAAAAAGACTTCGTGAAAAGGAAGAAGAGAAGAGAATCTAAAAAAAGCAAAACCAAAAGCAACCATTGGCAAAAAAAAGAAAGGCACAAGAACCTAACTCCAGTTCGTCAGAAAGTGAGGTAATTTATAACGATAACAGTGACAATGAGCTGGAAGATTTTGAAGATTTGATGACTACAGAAAAAGAACAAGTAGAGAATGAGATAATTGGAGAAGAAGGAGAAAATGGGTTAATTGAGGCTAAAACAAACAACAGTCAAAGAAGTACCCATGCTGACATTCAAAGCGTTAAACTTGGGAATTGGGTAATCGTTAAATATCCTGGGAAAAAAGATATCATTAATTACATAGGAAAGGTTGTACAAGTAAAGGATGGCGATAAAGGTTAAATTTTTACGTAAAAAGGGTTTGTATTTTGTATATAAAGATGTTGAGGACATAGAGTCGGTATTAATAAGTGCAGTAGTTGCAATTATTGACGAACCGGCAATAGATAGAGGAATGGCCCACATTAGTAGAGTTACCAAAATTTAGTAGTTTAGTGAGTATTGTTACCTTGCCAAAGTCACGTACCAAAATTTAGTTTGTATGTTTTTAAGTTGTAATTCCTAGTTTAACCCATTAGCGTCCAGCGATCTATTTATAGATCACCACACAAAGTACCGCTTTTAAAAGATGACGTTAAAGCAATTCAAGTTGTTCCCACCTCTATCCTTACTTTGGTGAAAATAATATAGGTTAAGAGTTTAGTTTGGTTTTATGACCCCTAATAGTTGGTTTATTTACAACTTATAAGAGACATTTTTTTCGTCGAGTGTTTTTTGAAAGATATTCTGGAGTATTTATGAAAAACGATTAGGTAAGTGAACCCTATTTCAAATATATGTTTAGAAATTTTCACTTTTACTAAATATTTATGAAATATGAGCAGTATTTGATTGTATTCTTTTTGTCACGTGGTTTTAAATAGCGATCTATAAACAGATCGCCGGGCGATCCGGGGTATATTACATACAGTTTTCAACGATTATCAATAATGTAATTGTAACAATAGTAGAGGAATAAACGACACCGAATTATAATAATTTATAATAAATTTATTAAATCGCGGAGCAATTACTGTGATTTTCGTTTAGTAAGGATAATTTTTCCCATTTTTGACAAAACACTTTTTTTAGCATTGAAAATTAATAAAAATAAAACATTGAAGAATTTAGAAGACGCTGTCGAGTACTTTTATTCAGAGGAAATAGAAGGCGACATATTGGCATTGCCACCCGAAGTAGATGAGCTCACTGAAGAATTACTTGATGATGCAGAAACGGGTATCCCTGCTGTAACAGATGTGGCCGGCTACGTAGAAATATTGCTCAAAGATCCCGAAGACGACAGTGAAGAAGACACTGTAGAAAATAATTTGCCGTCAACAAGTTTTGTTTCCAATAAAAAGAAACCCAAGATCAAAAAATTGCAGACAAACTGGACAAAGACAAAACCAAAGTATACTGTCGGAGCCCCGGAACAAGAATTTCTTGAAGCAGAGAATAATCTAAAAACTTCTTTGAATAAGATGACTCCTGTAGACATATTTCAACAATTTTTTGATGACGATATATTAGACATGATCATCGAAGAAACTACCAGGTATGCTGTAACTCAAAAAAATCGCCACGGGTTTATGATCACTAAAGATGATATCAAAATATTTATTGGTTTTCTCGTATTCAGTGGCTATCATACATTGCCATCTGAAAGGGATTATTGGTCCGATGAAGAAGATCTAGGTCAATCTATTGCTTTTAGTAGAAATGCCTATCTTCAAATAAAATCAAGTATTCATTTTTCCATTGTTCGAAAAGGTGAACAAAATTTTTCTCAAATTGGGAGTTTTTCAGGAAAACCTATCAATCGACGAAATGATTGTGAGGTATTATGGTCGGCATTCGCTAGAGCAATTTATTAAATCAAAGCCAATTCGCTTTGGTTATAAGTTTTGGGCAATGTATGGTGAAGACGGCTACTGTTTTTCTTTTTCACTCTACGCTGGAAAAGGAGCAAATAAAAAAATAGAACCATTAGGTACCAGAGTAGTCTTAGAAATGCTATCGCTAGTGGAAAATCCGAAAAGCTACTGTGTATATTTTGACAATTTTTTCAGTAGTCATGCATTATTTTGCAAGCTGAAGGAACTAAAGTTTAGAGTTACAGGTACAGTTAGTAGAGAAAATCGAACAGCACAGTGTACGGTTGAGTCAACAAAGGTCATCTGACTATACCTTTGATACCCAAAACGAAATTTCACTGGTCAAGTGGAACGACAATAAGTGTGTTTCAATGGCCAAAAATTTTGATCAGATAGAGCCACTTGCTACATACAGTAGCACGATGGAATGTGAAAGAGAAAACACGTATGTTAGTTCCCCAACCTCGACTGGTTCATAACTATAATCAGTGTATGGGGGGAGTGGATCACCACGACTGGCTTTTAGAAAAACATTCTATTGCAATTAGAGGCAAAAAGTGGTACTGATGTTTATTTACGAGAACTATTGACATGGCTATTATAAATGCGTTCCTATTGTATAGACGAATCAATGGCAAGAAATCAACATCATTGAAAGATTTTCGACGTGAAATTGCTGAAACCTATCTCAAGCTTGGACATGGACGAAGCATTTTGAAAGGTAAACCACTTAGTTTTCCATCAACGTCGAGAACACAGGTGCCAGATGGGATAAGACTTGACGAAAAGGGACATTTTCTAGAAAAACGATCTAACCAAAGACGATGCCACTACATTTCATGCCAAAGTCGACCTTTAATTGTAAAAATGTAATGTAACACTTTGTACTACCTGTTTTAGCAAGTATCATCGTAAAAATTAAATGTTGGAACTGAATAAAATATTTAAATAAAGATATTCGTATGGGATTATTCGCCCAGCGATCTATTTATAGAACAGCATTATTTGAAGAAACTAATTAAAAAAAAATTTGCGATTATTTTTTCTAAGTTAAATTTGCCCAATAGAAGCGGAAAATTCAGTTTTTCCAGAAAATTTCGACAAAAAAATAATTTGGGCGTTAATGGGTTAAGTTCCAGTTTTTGATATTAAGGTTCCTACATTATATTATTCTTGTGTTATTCAGAATAAAAATATAATTTCTTAGAAAACAACAATGTTTTTAGGCTATTTTACCCAATAAGTCCTAACCTCAAAAGGCCATAAAACAAATTTATGTGTCAATGTTGCTTAACGATTCCCTAAGATTGACTTAGGCTTCAATTTATATGGGGTATCAATGGTATACTATGTATGGGGTAACAATCTCACCGGACAAGTATTTAAAAAAATTTGGATAAAGTAAAAATCAGAACATCAAGTAACATCATTGCTTAGTATTACTATATAGTATGTCTGTCTCAGGAAATTATTAGAGATTTAAAAAAAAAGTCAGATCTAATAAAAAAGAAATTATGAAGATGTGTCAATGTATGCCCCTCCTACCTTATATAATATATGTAGAAAATGAATTCTGTGTGAAGAAAAAATCACATCAGCACAAGTGAACACGACAAATTAGAGCAGCTCTTTATGCTCTTCGTGCTTATTCGTACATATGTTCGCGCCACTATGCGATATACTTTCCTTTACTCCAAATTCGAAAACATTCATCTATGTATCAAGTTGAGCAACGGACAATGAAAACAGTATTGTTGAATTGTTGTTAAATACTATAAAAATAGTTTTATCTCTCACCTGCGACAAAACATGAAATTATTAATATTATTGGTGTGCTGGAAATTATTAAATCACCAGGAACCAATCAAATAACATCTGAGTCACAAAAATGCATTGCAGAGGACATTTCAGATAAAATTTGCTTTCTGATAAATAATATGTTTAGAAGTGGATGCTGTCCAGATGAATTCATAATAGCTAAGGCTATACCAGTAACTATCGTCCTATATCAGTTGTAACTACTTTTAAGAAAATATTTGAAAAAATGTATAAAAAATAGAATGATTCGATATTTTGATAAATTTGAAATAATTTTCGATTCACAATTTGTGTTTAAAGAGAATATATCTGCTTCTGATGTCATATCAATTTTAATTGATGATATTCTTAGAAACGTAGATGGAACTACCTAAACCTATTTTTCTGTGTATTTGGCGAAAGCTTTTGACATCCTTCACTGTCAGGAATTCCTAGTTGCACTACAAAATTCATAAATTAGGGAAATAGCTGTCAACGTAACTGAAAATTACCTGAAAGATCGCAAACAAGTTGTGAGGATTGGTGATGTTTTCAGTAATGAAAAATCTTTGAAGTTTGGTATACCCCAAAGTACAGCTCATGGACCGGTGCTGTTCTCAGTATATATAAGTGATTTACTATCATAAAACATTACTAGAAAAATTATAAGTTTGGCGGATGACACTACCATGAAGAATTAAAAGAACATTCTGAAAACGATTTAAAACCAATAATTGAATGGTGCACACTAAAATGCTTACTGTTAATTTTGATAAAACCTTCATTGTACCATTTTCATGTTACAAGAATTCTTTACCAATATATGATACGTTAAATATATGTAAACAATTTACTGTTATTGAAAGTAGTTCTACAAATTCCTTAGAATATTTAGGTGTTACGATAGGAATTGCCATGTCGCAAGCTTAGTTTGGGTCCTTAGAAGCTTATTATATAAATTTAAATAATTAAAAAACATCTATATCACGCTTTAGTGAAATCTAGGCTTCAGAATGGCATAATTGGGGTGCTGCTGCAAGGATTCATATTGTAAAAGAGGATACTGAAAATCATGTGTAGTAGAATAACTAAATACTCGTCACATTTATTATTTCAAGAGGCGAAGGTTCTGGATATACGTCACCTGTACGAATACTATACTCCGATTTACCTATTTGAATCTATTTAACAAAAGTCGATTAAAAGGGATATGATCTGCTTCCCTATTTTACTAAAACAGTAGGTCAACGATGTCATTCATACATGATACACAAAATTTATAACTTTATGTCTTAGACGTATAGGACTTATTTAGTCATAATAAACTCAATGAATTTGATCGAGGATATAATTGAAAAAATTCTACTGAATTGGGAGAGACAAACCATACATGAGCTATTTGTTTCGTAGAAATACTATTATTATATTTGGATTCAGTGCCATCAAATATTCCTAAAAGTCTAATAGATACAACAAAACCGTAAAAAACGCAGAGACCCGTCGATTTTTTATCACAGGGGGACACTTTTTCCGATTATTTTGACTTCGCTACTTTCACCCCCTAGCGGGATAAGCATCTTCCCAAATCCCCAAAATATTTAAATTCTCTTTACAATAGTCTTTAAATTTTAAAATTCGGCCCAATACTTTTTAATAAATTACATTTTAAGATTTAAATTTATGTTTAACTGTTTACTTACTTCTTAGTTAAATTAAATGTTCAAATTGATGACCACCCGTGTCCATACAATAATAAAGGTTACGTTCGAAACGTTTTCGCACATTCCGAAAAATTTCGACAGCACTCCTCGAAAATTCTTTGACGCAAGTCTTCTATAGGGGCTGGTTTGTGTTTTGTAGATTTCACTTTTGAGGTATCTCCATAAAAAAATCAAGGAGCGATGAATCTGGTGACCGTGGAGGCCTTTTTTCCAATGAAGTGCGGAGGAAAATGTTTGTCTAAATACTGACAAACCATCAAAGCATAATACGGAGAAGGATCGTCCTGTTGAAACATTAAATGATCTTCACTATACTGTTGGTCATTTTCAATCATATCCGTCAAAGTAGGATCAATAGCATCTTCCAGTAATTGCAAATACGTTTCGTCAAATTACCGGGTAAAAAATATGCACCCACCAGCCGGTCACCGAAAATTCCAGCCCATACAATTAATGTTCGCGATTGCTGTGTATGGATTGGGTTTGGATCAGACTACTAGCGGTAATTATGAAGATTTACAATACCGTTCATAAAACAGCAGCATTCTTCGGAGAAACAGATATTAAAAAGAAACTGTGGATCGTTCGCTGCTCGCTCACTCATTATTTCGCAAGATCGCAAACAGCGGTCATAATCATTGTCATTATGTTCCTGCACTGAATGTATTTTATACGGATGCCATTTGTTCATCTTCAAAACGGTTTGAATGTTACTTCTATTGATCCCAGACACAGATGCTAATTGCCTCGTACTTAACGTAGGATCTAGATGAACATGTCCCAAAACAGCAAATTCACTAGCTTTATTAACTACAGGCGGTGTATTTTCTCGTTTTTTATTAGCTACATTCCCAGTCTCTTGAAATGTTTTCACTAACTCTGGAACATACTACCTACTGACCTGTTTATCTCGATATTTTTCATTAAATAACTGAGCCGTTACATTTGCACACTCATTGTTCATAAAAAAAGCGGAATGATATCAACCCTATCCGCAGTGGAATATAAATGGGATCCACTAATCCCACGTTCTTTATGTGTCCTTATCGTATCCATTTGTGTTTTACAAATGTAATCAAAAAAATTACAAAGACAATGCAAAGTAAGAGAATCAACATTTAAACCATTGTCGTACCTACTCAACAATCCATATGTCATTTTCACCAAAATGAAAAAAATTCCAATTTTAAAAACTCGTTTTCAAAACTAAACAAGTACATAATTTGAATTTTGAAATGTAATTTATCGAAAAGTATTGGGCCCACTTTTACAATCTAAGAATTGTTATTAAGAAAGAATGTAGCGTAGTCAAAACTACCGAAAAAATTGTCCCCCTTGGATCAGAAATTGAATGGTCTCCGCGTTTTTTTAACGTTGACGCAGTTCCTGATAATGGCTCTGTTTCGTTTTCGTCCGGTCACCCTGTATTTCGTTAATGCAAACTCCGTAATCTTCCATGCTTGAACTTTCAGATCCGATACCTAGTTTTTATCGGTTGTAAGCTATTTCAGTTTGAGTTGGTTTATTTTTACGTGACGCGCGTGCCAAGTGGACATTTTCTCTTTTAGAAAAGGCGAGGCTCTTAATTCTATTTGATGGTGGCAGGCGAAAGGGTCATTAGAACGTTTTTTTTTCTTATTTCATAGGATGTCATATGTTATTGAGAATATGGTTGTGATCTCGTGATAACTTAGAATTTGTAATTCAACCCACTGAATAAATTCAATGAAAATTTGCGTAGGAAAGGTTAAATTAGATTAATTTAACTATTTTTCAAAAATAGTAATCTTAAAAAAGTTTACGAAACTTTTTATGGACAGCTTTAATTTTAATGAAACTGACTGTCTCGACCCTTACTTCGAGGAATATGCTCATATTAGTGTTTTTAAATGAAACTCACGGTCTCTAGTCAATTCCATTATATAATAAAAGTTATTGAAAATTCTAAAAAATTGACAATTGTTTCGATAAATCAATATCATCGTCAGAATGACAGAAGTTACATTTCATTTTATGCCTACCTGATGTTTAGTAGTTATTTTTGGCTAGACCAAGAAGTAACCTAGCTTGTGATTGGCTTAATATATGTTTATAGAAAAAAGAAAGAGATGTGATATTACAAATATTGATGCTTAGATATTATTAGCCCTATGGTGATATCCTGGATATCATTTTTCCAATTAGACAAATAGCAACATCTAACGGTTATCCATTAGATATGATAAATAAGCTAATTAGTAAAAAAGAAGAAAAAGTAGCATTACAACTAATATATCCTAAACAAGCTGATGAAATTAAAACTTATAGAACCATCACATATGCAGGAAATATTTCTAATAATATTTCAAAGCAACGAATACAACAACTTCTTTCAAAACAGAACGTAACATTAGTACAAAATTGTTAAATGTAAAAACCATATTACCACTATTAAAGAAGTCAGGTACCTATATATAAACTCAAATGTCCAGAATGTAATGCTGTCTATTTGGGTCAGATCCTTAGGAATTTTGAAATACGATACAGTGAGCGCTTACGAGCATACAGATTAAAACAACCAGATAAATCCCACTACGCAAAACATCTACTTGACACCAATCATTCATTGACACCCAACACAGAACTAGAAGTGCTGCATATTTGTGAAAAGAAACATGAACTGGATTTCCTTGAAGAACTGGAAATTAGAAGACATTTAAGAAACCCACAATATGAAGCTGTCAATGAACAGTTAAATCTAGGGAATTCTCCACTAATAAACTGTCTCCTTAAGTGATAATTGTAAAGATCAGCAGATATAGTTTTCCTGGTTTTCTATATCATTGCACAGTTATACTGATCTTAATTGGAAAAATGGTATCCAGGATATCAATAAATTTACAATCATTACCGTTTGTAAACCTTTTATAATGCCCTGCAATTCTATTTTTATTCAAGATTCATCATTTATCTCATATAAATTTGGCCTATTATTTAATTCAGTTATATTTTCCCAACATTCTCTTTGCTTTGCAAATAATCAATAGTTCAGAACATAGATAATTCTATGGTTGAATATATTTCTGCTATCATTATTCTGTGCTAAATGACATGAATTGACACTTCTGTTATTTCGTTTCAATAACTGATAATTTTGTTTGTATATTGTTATCAAATATCCTGTTAGTGTTTTTAAATGAAACTCACGGTCTCTAGTTAATTCCACAATATAATAAAAGTTATTGAAAATTCTAAAAAATTGACAATTGTTTCGATAAATCAATATCATCGTCAGAATGACAGAAGCTACATTTCATTTTATGCCTACCTGATGTTTAGTAGTTATTTTTGGCTAGACCAAGAAGTAACCTAACTTGTGATTGGCTTAATATATGTTTATAGGAAAAAGAAGAAGATGTGATATTACAAATATTGAAGCTTAGATATTATTAGCCCTATGGTGATATCCTGGATATCATTTTTCCTGTTAGGATCAGTATAACTGTGCAATGATATAGAAAACCAGGAAAACTATATCTGCTGATCTTTACAATTATCACTTAAGAAGACAGTTTATTAGTGGAGAATTCCCTAGATTTAACTGTTCATTGACAGCTTCATATTGTGGGTTTCTTAAATGTCTTCTAATTTCCAGTTCTTCAAGGAAATCCAGTTCTTGTTTCTTTTCACAAATATGCAGCACTTCTAGTTCTGTGTTAGGTGTCAATGAATGATTGGTGTCAAGTAGATGTTTTGCGTAGTGGGATTTATCTGGTTGTTTTAATCTGTATGCTCGTAAGTGCTCACTGTATCGTATTTCAAAATTCCTAAGGATCTGACCCAAATAGACAGCATTACATTCAGGACATTTGAGTTTATATATACCTGACTTCTTTAATAGTGGTAATATGGTTTTTACATTTAACAATTTTGTACTAACGTTACTTTCTGTTTTAAAAGAAATTGTTGTATTCGTTCCTGAAGATATTATCTTTGAAATATTATTAGAAATATTTCCTGCATATGTGATGGTTTTATAAGTTTTAATTTCATCAGCTTGTTTAGGATATATTAGTTGTAATGCCACTTTTTCTTCTTTTTTACTAATCAGCATATTCATCATATCTAATGGATAACCGTTAGATGTTGCTATTTGTCTAATTGGAAAAATGATATCCAGGATATCACCATAGGGCTAATAATATCTAAGCTTCAATATTTGTAATATCACATCTTCTTCTTTTTTCTATAAACATATATTAAGCCAATCACAAGTTAGGTTACTTCTTGGTCTAGCCAAAAATAACTACTAAACATCAGGTAGGCATAAAATGAAATGTAACTTCTGTCATTCTGACGATGATATTGATTTATCGAAACAATTGTCAATTTTTTAGAATTTTCAATAACTTTTATTATATAGTGGAATTAACTAGAGACCGTGAGTTTCATTTAAAAACACTAATTTAATTTTAATTACGAAAGTAGGTAACTGATTTCAACAAGTTAGGAAGAGGTTTATAAAACGAGAATAATGTTGGGCGTTGCAAGTCCTCTGGATTCGTTGGGCATTTTCAGTCAGTGCCGCTTCGATTCATTTCAAGTAATTTCAACGTAAAAGGGAATTCACATTGCTTTCTTGATGAAATTTTTCGTCAAAGCCTTTCCCAATTCTCATAGCATATTGTTTGGAGTTTATTTAGTGGTAATACTGTAACTAGTTTCATATTATGAAAAATTCTGCAAAATCGGCACTAATGTATACAAGGTGTTCAGGAAATTCGGGAGCGAATAGAAGAGGTCAAAATAATGTTAAAAGTTTGTCATACGAGCCTTCGATTCGGAGTTACAAGTATTTGAAGTCTCGAAATAAAAACTTATGTTTGGACATAATTTCTAAACTATCCATCGGAATACTATAAAATTCTGGTGATTAGTTACTTGCGTCCATGTGCTGTGATTGGCGGTATAGATGACTTTACATTACACACAGAAATCCAGAGACGGTTTGTGCCGATTCGTTAACTATCCGCAATTTTCACAGGGACAACCTGTACAATATCTAAATAAATGTTCTAATCCATTTACTAATGAAAACATACTATTGTTTAAAGTCGATAAAATTAACGGCATACGAGAAATTTGCATTTTTAAATTGCATTGTGGGTAGAAAAGTTCTTGGTCAGATTTTGATAACTTATAGAATACATATACTAAGTATTCAATTTTTTGATCAAGTATAAGCTACGTTTGTTCTATTTCACATTAAAATGAAAAAAAATTCTCAAATGTTTACAGAAATCAACTATGTTATGTTGTTCATTTTAATTTCTTTATTATTAGGCACACTTTTACAATAATTTCGAAAAGTTATAAAAACAGTCTTATCTATATTGAGAGTTAGCTCATTTTACTCTTACCATTTAGCAGTCATATTTAAAAAGTGTTCGTCTTATTTTGTATACCTAACTATGGGTCTGTTGTAGAAATAGTAGCGGTATTATCTGCATAAGACAAAACAGAGGTCCTAATATAGTTCCTAGTGACACGACTAGATATCGGTTTATTTTTGCCAAAATATCATGACTTTTCCCCTTATTCCCGTACCGTATGATAACTTATTCAAAACTAATATTTCCTAAACAAACTAAAGAAATAAAAACTTATAAAACCATTACATATGCAGGAAATATTTCTAATAATATTTCAAAGATAAATATCTTTAGCAACAAATACAACGATTTCTTTTAGAACAGAAAGTAACGTAAGTACAATTGTTAAATGTAAAAACAAAAATATCACCATTAAAGAAATCTGGTATATAAAAACTTAAATGTCCAGAATGTATTGCTGTCTATTTGGGTCAGACCCTTAGACATTTTGAAATCCGATACAGTGAACACTTACGAGCATACAGATTAAAACAACCAGATAAATCACACTACGCCAGACATCTACTTGACACCAATCATTCATTGACTCCTAACACAGAACTAGAAGTACTACATATTTGTGATAAGAAACAAGAACTGGGTTTCCTTGAAGAATTGGAAATTAGAAGACACTTAAGAAACCCACAATATGAAGTCGTCAATGAACAGATAAATCTAGGGAGTTCTTCACTTTAAACTGTGTTCTTAAGTGATAATTGTAAAAATCAGCAGATATACGAGTAGTTTTCCTGGTTTTATATATCATTGCACAGTTATACTGTTCTTAATTGGAAAAAGATATCCAGGATATCTCCATGGGGCTAATAATATCTAAGGTTTAATATCTGTAATAAAATTCTTCTTCTTCTTTCTATTAACATATTAAGTCAATCACAAGGTAGGTCACTTCTTGGACTAGCCAAAAATAATTAAACATCAGGTAGGCATCAAATGAAATGTAACTTCTGTCATTCTGATGATGTGACGATGATATTTAGGTAATATCGAAACAATTGTCAATTTTTTAGAATTTTTAACATTTTTTCAATATATTGTGGAGTTAACTAGAAACAGTTTCATTTAAAATACTACTTTCAAATTATTAACTGGAAATACTGTTTTTAAAAACGTTTATTTTACAAAATGATAATTCTACAAACTACGATAAACAATGTGAAATCTAGTAACTGACTGCCTTTATCTACAACAAGTAATTTTATATATATATATATATATATATATATATATATATTTATGCTGATTACGGGGTCTTCGTCTTACACCGTGGAACAGCAACTCATCGGTTTCTATAGGAATCGTTGATATAATTCACTAGTATTCAAAAGAGTATTACGATCAACCGTGTCAAGTCCAAAAATGTAACTACAACTGGTTTATAAATTGTTATATATAATATTGGTAATATAGTTTGAAGCATCTTTAGTGCCTCTATTCATAATAAAACTATATTGTTTATCAATTAGGATTTTACATTCTTTTACAAAATTAAGGATTTTGTAATGTATAATTTTTGAATATGAATATTTTTATACGCTTTCATATTTACCAAATTGTTGCAAAAAATCTTTATAATCATATCGTTTAGATTCGAGAGTCAGTATTCTAAAGTAACATTTTTAGAATCATTACATTAAAAAAGAATTGAGCTGTTTTATTGGAAAAAATGGTATTATAATTATCTCTTGAAAGTAAGTAATCTGCCTTTTGAATTTCCTAGTTAGATCCGTTTGAAGTTACTGAGAACTATGTGGATAGCAAGATACTCAGACAATATCAAAATGACATAATGCAGTTTTTGTTCAAATGTCTCGAAAGAGATGTAATTATTTCATTGAACCTCTTCTTTTCTTAAAGTTCATGGTTTCATAGTTAACAATCATTTTGTGAAACGCAGCTCAAGTTTGTTATTATTTTTGTCAAAGTAATCAATATATTTTCATACTAACAACGAACTAGGAGACGGGTGTCTGGTAGGTGCAGCTATTAAAAACTCAATGGTTTTGTTGAAGATTCGCGTTTGTTGATATTTTTGTCAATTTTTGCTAATTATTTCATTCAATGAACGCTATCTAACACCAAACGCGCTGGAATGGAGTTGCGGGACACGCTCAGTCCAAACGGAATGCTCAAAGGACCATCGAGTTGCAATGCAGCAGATGCTCTTAGACTGGGCAGGAAAGAACTGCGAAAAGTGGTAGGATTCCTAACTGGCCACTGGCTTTTCAATGCACACCTAGTAAAGATGGGGATTGACGCCTAATTAATGGCTAAACTGCAACCATTAGGGCACCCGCACCCTAACCCTAACCCCCTCGTAGAAAAAAACGCTATCTTTCGTTTGGCTGCTGAGTATTCATAATTTATTCTCTTCGCCACGACGAACAATTTCAAATATAACTAGTGTTGTTTATCTTAATAGGTGCTCTTCTGTACTCAAACAAGAATTATAAAACTCTCTTATCCTATAGATCAGACTGAATTTAAGATTAATTTTTTGATAACACACTAACTACCTCTACTTGTAATTTGTAGTTAATTAAATTTCTAAAGAAGAACTACAATTACGGGTATGTAGAACTGCAATAAATTATCCTTGGGTTGTATCACGCGATATACAGACAATACAATGAACGAGCTCTAATTTTAAATAATATTTAAGTTACAATTAACATTATCCGTAGGCCAAAAGTGTTTTTTGTTTCATAGAAGTAGCTTCAAATGATATTTTCTCCAGTGACGATATGTATGTCGTGTGCTACAAAAAATAATAAATACAATAAAAATAACAGAGAAACATTATCAAAAAGAGAGCCCATTTTAGGAAATGATTTTTTAGAATGTGTAATAAGAGGTACTACTCTTAAGCTGTACTAATAATGCCTGAGTGATGCTTTACATGTGTTGGAAAATTGGATTTTCGTAAAGTAAACTTCATTGGTGGAGGAATATATTATCATGCAGAAGACTCAAAAGAAAGTTGCAAAATTTTGTATATATCATTCCAAAAAAAAGTAAGATGTAAATGTAGGAGAAAGATTTGAATATATTTTTATCTATTGAAAAAGGGCACTATGTGGGTGAAACAAATTTGACAGATATCAGTTAAAAAATAAGATGTTTTTTCACCCTTTTAGATTGTCCAGACTACTGTTCGACTTTTTCGACTCTAAATATTGGCGGAAATATGTTCTACCAAAGATCAAAAGAGTGTCTAGTTGGACTAAAACCTCTGCAATTGAAATTAGAGTAGTTTATCATACCACAGTAGCAGTTTATTGGGCAAACTTATTATGATATCTTTAGATTTTTCATCATATTCTTTTGAACCGTACCTTTAAAGTCGAACTTAAATGTTCAAGCCTTTCTTCAAGTACACTGACTTACTCATTCACTTGCATTATTCCCTATATAGCTACAAGTGTGGTGAACTTGAATTTATTGGTATTCGTCTCGTCATTTCTGTGCTGCGTTATCATTTTCACCTCTCCTCATTTCAAGTTTCTCCTAATCATTAGACCTCCAATCATAGACATCTTCCTATGCATTTTTTCAAATTTTTGCTGATCTGATGTTCGTTACAATAAGTTGTTTTTCAATTTATCTGTCATTTTTCACGTTTCTACAATTGGTGTTATTGTTTTTTTGTAAACTTGTTTTTTCATTACTCTTGGTGTTCATCCTTTTTCAAGGAATATATTTTTCATTGTTTTTTTCCACCATTATTTTTTTATTCCATCTTTCAATTTCCCATTTTCTGATATCGCTGTATTCAAATACTTAGATATTTGGTGAATCCAAATTTTTTTTATCACATTTTCTACATTTTTGTCTAAATCCGCCATGCCCAACTTCGTCCATCGATTTGCTTCATTCAATGACAGAAAACAGACGCATCCTAATTTTACTTTTTGATTTCTCTTGTTTTTCTGTGACATTATTTTAAATTTGTTCTTTTTTTATTTATAAAATGTTTTTGATTGAAATTCCTCAAAACTCACACCTCTATCCATATCAGTTTGAATCAGGGGCAATTATTTGTTATGGAGAGGCACAACAAAAGCTCTTGCGCATTAACTATTGATATAATTTTTGACAATATTGTGAGCCCTACAAATGCATTAGTTACAAATATTTTTTATTATTTCCAAACTAATGCAAAGAAACCCACGTTTCAATAGATTACTATGACTCAAAAACATTATCATGGGAAATATTTATTGTCAAATTTATTCTCAACAGTGACTAATATTGATCAGTGATTCTTTGGAAAAAAAATTACAGAAAATGTATGATATTCAACTCTCCTCAAGTTTGAAGATAACTGTGTACTGAAAATATCTATTATGAAACGTTATTAAACCATATCATCGGTAGTGATGTAGTCTTAATGTCCAGGATATATAATATGTGAAGTGAAGATGTTTGTTGCTCATATCATCAAATTATATTTGAGTACGGAATCGATGAGGAAGCTTCGAAAACCAATTGACCTATTTTTCCTTTCAAAATATCCATAAATCATCTTGGATTCTGATGATTTGACAATGTTTATATCTGATTTTATCTGGAACAAAATATTGCTCAGTGGCTGGAATTTTATCTTATCTTATCTATCTTTTGATTATTTTGGCAGCATTTTAATTTGTTTGTTTGATTTTACACAAACACGTTGATAGAACTGAACCTGATATTCCATTAATTGAATATAGTAACATGTCACCTACAACTTAAATCTGCCTCTTATAAAGTGGGACTGATAATAAATATCGCAAAAACTCAGCTAATGACCAACCTTGTACTTGAAGGAGGGGTATACACATAGATATAAAAATAGAAAAGTTATAACTGTTTGCTTTATTCTTGATGCGTACATAATTTCACCTTCTAAGTAAAAATCGGGTGGGTTAGCAGGATAAAGTAGTATTCTATCTACTGTTGCCAAATTTAGTTTGTGTTCAGTTTATTTGGTATTTGCTGCAGATACAAGCTATTAAAAATAATCAATATTTCATATATTGAAATAATATTTCAAATGATCAGGATTTATTCAATTATTATTTTAATTAATTTGATTTTTTACATGCTTATAAACGGAATATTGGTCGTCCTGCATTATAATAAATTCTGCAAGTTTCGAATAAATATTAGGTGACTATGTTTTATATTTGCTAAGTCTATTTCAATTCAACGAATCCGTTGCGTAGAAGTAGTTGTACGCGTAGTAACAGTTTTTGTAACTATAGCTAATCTGTGATCATTCCTTCTTCGCTTCTCGTCTTATGTCGTTCCCTACTCAGAATACAAATTGATGTTGGCTTCATAACAAATCAAATTTATGAATGACTGGTTGGGGATGTGGGTATGCATTGATGGTATCTCCAAGTTGAATAAAGGACTTCCTATAAATATCTCGGTCACGAAATCCGCATAAACAGATACAACCAAACATAAGAGCTACTAAGACGAATATGATTAGCATGGGCCGCATCTCTAAACCTGACGCATATATTCAAATCAGATATACCAATCTGCTTAAACAGAAAGATCTTCAACCAATGTGTCCTTCCTGTTCTGACCTATGGCGCCGAAACCCCGAAACTAACAAAAACACCTTTCCAGAAAATCAAAGTGATACAGCGTGCAATGGAAAAGTCAATGCTAAGATCAACCCGCAAAGATCATATCACAAATATTGAGCTCAGTAAAAAAAACGGGACTAATTGACGCAGGTTATAAAATGGAACTGGATGAGATATATTGCGAGATTAGACGACAACAGTTGGACCAAGAGATTGGTAGAGGAGGGCTAGGCAGAAGGCTTACAGAAGTAGAGGACGACCACAAGCTAAATGGACAGATAACATTAGATGTATCTACACAAATTGTATACAAGAAATACAAATTAGGAAGAACGGAAGAAGTGGAAGCAATCATGGGAAGCCTATGCTTAACAGTGGACAAATGCTTGGGCTGATTGATGATGATGATAACGATGATAATGATCATGATCAGTAATGAAAATATATTTATGTTCATATGAGAACGCAGAGAAAAATTATTGTGAGTGTTTCAAGTTATATTTGAGAGAGAAGAGAGAATTGTAGGAATTTTTTTTGAGGTTGGTAGAAGTAGTTTCTTCTATTTTAGATGCTACGACGCTATTTTTTTCTTGGAAATTTGTTACACTGCTTCAAATACTGTATTTGGCATTCCTCTCTTCTTCCGAAACATCCATCATTTTTCTCAAAGGACAGGATTATATCTCTTTTTTCAAGCTAGGTTAGGTTACGTTAGCTCTTTATGTAAGCTAGGCTACGTTACGTTAACTTTTTTGCTAAGCTAGGTTCGGTTAACTCTTCTTGAAAGCTAGGTGAATATCTTTATTTTTTGTTCCTTTTTCTCTGTTAATTGCGGAATATCCTATATATGATCTATTCATGACTCGTCTTCAATAAACCCCGTCTCCTTTTGTATTTTTTCAGCGATACTGTTGTCTATTTTGTTTTCCATTGCTTCTCCGTATTATTCTTAAAAGAACAATAACACTTTTTTTCCATAGTTTGCAGTGTTTACGGCTCTTTTTTTCTAAAAACTGATGTGAGGCATATAGTGGTCCATTTCCTTGTCATTTATTTCGCATTGACTGCTGTTGGAACATATCACGTTTTATTCGAAACAAATCTCTTGCAACTAATACTCCGGGTCCTCCAGGTTCTCTGTTCCTTATAGTTTTAATGACATTCATAATTTTATCTGAATTTATACAGGGTGTCCCGGGACTAATGGGAAAAAAGTCAGGAGCGTATAATATGAGCCAAAATAATGTTAGTACTTCATATAAAGTTTTTCTATGTAGGCCCTCGTTTTCGAGTTATAGGCCTCCAAAGTTTTAATTTTGAATTTGGTTTTTATTTTTTTTACTAGTTATTTGATTTTTCTAAAATTTACGGCAAAGCTATAATGTACGTGTATGTTTATTTTGGAAAGGTAAACAGATTTACAGTAGTGCCTTGAAGCCAGGGACGGACTACTCGCAATGGTTAGTGATCCAAAAAATTTGCAGGGATGGCACACCCTGTTTGAAATTATCGAAATTGTCTTCCCCACACATTAAGCTAACGAAAAGGTACTTTTGCTGGAATGCGATAAAATGAGCCGTTTGGCTAATATTTACAGTTTTATTAATGCACTACGTACAAATTTACCTAACTAACTTATTAATACGATGTACTACAAAAAAATAATTTGATGATAGCAGATGATAAAAACAATAAGAACTTATTTAATGGGAATTAAAAAGGTACGCAGACAACGTAATTAGTTGCTTTTAATCAAAATTACGAACACAACATTATTAAACCATTAAGAAAACCTCAAAAAACACAAGTTATAAAACATTAGACTGAAACTAATTCCTAAACAACAAAAACTAACGTTCTTCTAATAAATGTTCAATATGAGCTCCTCACACTTCCACGCACATTCTAAGTCTACGACGGTTGTTTCTTTGCACTTCTAATAACATTGCAGTGTAACAGATTTTTGTCTATTAAATCTTGCCTTGTGTGCACAGGTGTTGCGTATACCTTACTTTTGAGATAACCCTAGAGGAAGAAATCCATAGGATTAACATCTCCTGATCGCGGTGGTCATTGAAAAGGGCCTCCACGACCAATCCATCTATTAGGAAACCTTGTGTGTAAATGCTGTCGTACATCTAAACTGAAATGAGGAGGGGCCCCATCATGCATGAACCATAAATTCCTACGAGTTTGTAGTAGCACATCATCAAACAGGTTCCATACCTCATTTTGCAAAAACTCCAAATATCTCTGACCGGTCAAAGTATCGTCAATAAAGTATGGCCCTATCAAATGATTTCCAACTATTCCTGCCCAAACATTAACCATGAATCTATGCTGGCTCCTAGTTTGACTAATGCCATGTGGATTCGCATCATCCCATAAATGCATATTATGAGAATTTATGACTACATCTCTGGTGAAACCGGATTCGTTCGTAAAGAGATCGTTACTAATAAATGTATTGTCTGCTTGTTGTTGTCGCAGAAACCACTGGCTATACTCAAGTCGTGAAGGATAATCAGCCACTGTCATATTTTGTACTTTTTTCATGTGAAAAGGATATAACAGCTGTTCTTTTAGAACGCGATGCACAACTGATTTCGAGACGTTATGTTCTCTTGATAATTTTCGTAAACTCGTTGATGGTTCATTATCAACTGCATTTAACAAGTCTTGTTCAACTGCCACAGTACGTACGCTTCGTACTGGACCTTCTCCACCTTTTTTTTTTTGGTAAAAAACGTCCTAAAATTTATAACTTTGTTTTGTATACATGGAAAATTACATTTACTTATTCATACCTGTTTCTCGTAACCTGAGATCAATACGCTCAAACATTCGTCTGTCTGGCAATGCTCTGTTTGCAAAATGTTCTGCATAAAGCCTTCTGGCCTCTAAACAGTTTCGAGAAACCAGTCCATACATTAAATTCATATCTGCGTACTCAATAAAAGTGAATTCTGCCATTGTAACTGTTAAATTAAGGACTTATGAATTATTGACAAGTACTGACTACGAACTATTCTACACAATGTTTAACAACTAATCCTATGGTTACTTGATAAACGGTAAAAACACTTTTAAAAAGTTTTTACCAATTTTCCAATTAATAAGTCGTTAATGTTTTTTATCTTCTGCTATCGTTAAATTATTTTTTTGTAGTACTGAAGGTAAATCTTGGACATCGTATTAATAAGTTAGTTTTACCTCGTTGTGTACTTATAAAAATGGTGAATGTACGTAGTGCAATAAAACTGTCAATATTAGCCGAACGGCTTATTTTATCGAATTCTAACAAGAGTACCTTTTCGTTAGCCTAATGTGTGGGGAAGTGAATTTCGATAATTTCATACAGGGTGTGCCATCCCTGCAATTTTTTTGGATCACTAACTATTGCGAGTAGTCCGTCCCTGGCTTCAAGACACTACTGTAAATCTGTTTACCTTACTAAAATAAACATACACGTACATTATAGCTTTGCCGTGAATTTTATAAAGATCAAATAACTAGTACAAAAAATAAAAATAAAAACCAAATTCAAAATTAAAACTTTGGAGGCCTATAACTCGAAAACGAGGACCTGAATAAAAAAAGTTTATATGAAGTACTAACATTATTTTGACTCAGATTATACGCTCCTGACTTTTTTCCCATTAGTCCCGGGACACCCTGTATATCTCCTATTGATCCACCATTGTATGTTTTTCATGCTTCTCTATCAATTATAGTTTGTTTTCTTCCAATTGTTTTTAATGACATGTTTTGTGGATTATGGTATTTGTGCTTGGATCGCAAGGTGTTTATAATTGTTCATGATTCTCGTTCCTCCTATGTATAGCCCGGGGAAGTGAGGTCGAAAAAAATGCTCAATGGAAAAAGTTATCCGTAAATTATTTCTCATTTTTCAATGAAAGTACATCCCCCCAACAACATTCACCTAGTTCGTCTAATAAATTCCACTGATGCTTGCGACGGAGCTTGCAAGCACAGCTTGGAATACGTAAAATTCGGGTGTTTTATGCTCCTGGCATTCCTGAATGTGCTTGTACAAAAAATTATGAAGGTAAAAAAATATATATATATATATATATATATATATATAAAAGGTGACGTAATTCGATTTTCCACAAAAAAAATTTTCCGTCCTTAAATTTTCCAACTTTTGTATATTTTTTCGAAAATTAAATTTTCAATTGGCAATTATGAATAAAATAGCGATATCGAGGTCAAAACATGGATAAACATAGAGGGCAAACGTCTAAAAATTTACGTTTTTCCAGATTTGGGAAATTCAAAATGGCGGCCGCTTTTTTTTTCGGTAAATACTGAAAATTATGTAAAAAATTTTTGAAAAATTGTGTTTGTTTTATTTATAAGAATATAACTTTCACTCTATTGATTGCAATCAACCGCGTCTCGATATCATTAATGTTCATAACTTTAGAGTCAATTGAAAAAAAAAATTTAATTCCATTTTGAGCGGCCGCCATTTTGAATTCTCCAAATCTGAAAAAACGTGAATTTTCAGACGTTGCCCTCTATGTTTTGACCTCGATATTGTTATTCTATTCATAATTGCCAATCGAAAATGTAATTTTCGAAAAAATATCCAAAAGTTGGAAAATTTAAGGACGGAAATTTTTTTTTCTGGAAAATCGAATCACGTCACCTTTTAGAGCAAAAGATTTTCTACATTTTTTACATCTACAATTTTTTTGTACAAGCACATCCAGGAATTCCAGGAGCATAAAACACCCGAATTTTACGTGTTCCAAGCTGTGCTTGCAAGCTCCGACGCAAGAGTCAGTGAAATTTATTAGACTAACTAGGAAAATGTTGGTAGGGGGATGTACTTTTATCAAAAATTGAGAAATATTTTACGGATAACTTTTCCCTTTAATTTCATCACTTTCCCGGACTAGTATTGATTTGGGAGCTCTCATTTACTGGTTCATTTTCATTAGTCAGTTGAATCTACGTTAAATAGTAAATGATGTCAATAGAAGAGCGATCAAGGCATTATATCTTATAAAAGAGCACTGACCACTTTTTAAGACCAGGGAGTCACTTATGACTCGTTAAAAGTTTTTTTTATTTCGCAAAGCTGTGTAGGATACTATTCATACCATCAATATCTGATATTCCCATATAACTAAAGAGTAATTGAAAAACATATTTTTGACTAAAACAAACAGGAGAAACTTTTCAATTACATATCAACTTCCTCTTATTTAAAATTTTGTACACATATTCTCCGAAGTTAACTTTGTGTTAAGTAAATTTATGTGATTTATGGACCACATGTTTCTCGTATTCTTACGAAATGAGATTCTTGACACCTACATTTGTATATCACGCCAATACAAAAGCAAGCGTGATGGGGGTTGTTGACATCACCGGAAAACATGTTTGTTCATAGAAAATATTACGGAATGATATATTGTTATTAATATTAAAAGTTTTTTTCCGGCTGCCGAGTGATTCGGTAACACAAATCAATATTTGTGGAGAATATTTTTTATTGTAGGGTAAGATGATTTGAAAATAGAACAAAAACAGAACCGAGTGGAAGGAAATCAACTATTATATTGGTCGTAGACTGGATGAAAAATTAATGGATTTAGTATTTTATTCGTGTATGCTAGGTCCATCACAAAATACATTAAAATCACTGGTAGTGAGAAATTATGTGAACACCCTCCACCACTTTATCTTCTAGGAAACGCCAAAGGCTTTTCACAGGTACATTTAAAATTTCCACTATCAAAAGCCATTCTCCAGCCTTATTCTTCTTATGAAGTCTATCAGCATATAGACTAAATATTTCAGGTAGTTCGTTGCCAGTGGCAATCCTATGCCTAGTACCGAGCACCGCACGTTAATCAAACTGTTGCAGTTATATAGAACATGCTCCTCAGTTTCTTTCTATGACCGACAGAATCTACTTTTCTGGTTGTTGGTGCGAATACTTCTGTATGGTCTGTTCCTTCCTTTTGAGCAGAGCAGAGCACATAATCTTGCATATACCTTACAATTGACCCACTCGGTGGTAGTTTGACTTTGAAAACCCATTTCGCGTCGATTGGTTCCTTATCTTCCGGAAACTTCACCATTTTCCATGTTTCATTCTTTAATAACGCATCTAGTTCTCCTTTTATAGCGATTTTCCACTGATCTTGTCTTTACTTGTTATGGATTCTTCGTAACTTTGTTGTATGTCAATTTCCGTTAAATTTACTCCATATTCTTCATATCTTTGTGGCATACGAGTTTTCGTTTGACGTCTAAGATTGGGTAAATTCTCCTCATCTTCTAGTTCATCCTGTTCATCATATTCTTGTCTCTCTACTGCTACTTCTGATATTTCAAATGAAGTTACATCATCACTGTCAATTTCGACTTGTACTGTACTCTCTTGTATAGTACTATACATTTTCTCATTAAATACTACATTTCTGGAGAACGTTATTTTCTGCGTTTGTGGATCAAATAATCTATGGTTTGTAAAGTTTTTGTCATGCCCTATAAATATTAACTTTTGACCCATTGCATCAAGTTTTCTTCTCTTTTCATCTGGAACATGGACGTAAGCATCATATCCAAAAATTCGGACATGCTCTAGTTCTGGTTTCTGTCCTGTCCACAATTCAGAAGGTGTAGATGCAGTTGCTTGCCTTGTTACTATTCCATTTGCAATGTATATAGCAGTACTGACAGCATCTGCCCATAAATATTTTGATGCCCTGCCTGGTATAGCATGCAACGAGCCATTTCTACAAATAATCTATTGTGTCTTTCGGACCTCCCAGCATTCTGTTCTGGAGTATATGGTGCGGTTATCTCTTTATTTTCGCCATCTTCTTTTAAATATTTGCTGAATTCTTTGTTTTCATATTCCGATCTGTATGTAAAATCTTGACTGAATGTCCGAACTTCGTTTTGATTTTTGTATTATATGTTTTAAAACTTTCAAAAACACCTCATTTATGTCTAATACAGTAAGCCACCCTATAACCTGTAACCTGTAACCTGTATACGCATCTTTAAAAGTAACAAAGTACCCTGCGTTTGCATCAGTCCACAGACCACTGAAATTTCTTTCACCAGCTTTTAACTTTTGATGTGGACTTGGCCATGCCTTGAAGGATTTTACTTTTCCACCCAACCTATCTAATATGCGAGAAAAGTATTGGTTCACCCCAAAAAAAGTTAGAATTTTGGAAACAAAATTACGTTTTTTATCAAGAACAACACGAAAAAACGGTTTTTAGAAAAAAAAATCCTGTGTATAAGTCGTCGTTGTTGTTGTCGGCCACTTTTCGTTACATGCCTTGTTAGCACGATACAGCCTCCGGAGTGCAACAAGTCACCAATTTTATGGTTGAATATTGTTCAAGACATCTCCCAGATAAACCCCATTGATTTTACGCTCACTCTAGCTAGTAAAACGGGTGTTATGGTATTTAAAGAACGACATTTTTCTCATTTTTTGAGAAATTTCAGTTTGTTAACCCGATACAGCCTCCGGAGTGCAACAAGGCACCAATTTTATGATTGAATATTATTCAGTACCTCTCACAGATGAACCCTATTGAGTTTCAGCTCAAAAGAGCCAGTAAAACAGGTGCCATTATATGACATTTTTGTTATTTTTGGAGAAATTTCATTAGTGTTTTAAATGAAACTTACTGTTTTTATATAGTTACACAATATATTAAGAAAATGTGAAAAACTCCAAGAACTTGACAATTGTTTCGATATTAAATATCATCGTCAGAATGACAGAACTTACATTTCATTTAATTCCTACCTGATGTTTAATAATTATTTTTGGCTAGACCAAGAAGTGACCTACCTTGTGATTCACTTAATATATATTAATATCACACATATCAAAGCTAGATATTATTAGCCCTATGGGGATATCTTGGATATCTTTTTCCCATTTAAGATCAGTATAACTGTGCAATGATATAGAAAATCAGGAAAACTATATCTGCTGATCTTTACAATTACCACTTAGAACACAGTTTAAAAGTGAAGAACTCCCTAGTGTTCTCTGTATCGGATTTCAAAATTCCTACTGGTCCGACCCAAATAGATAGCATTACATTCTGGACATTTAAGTTTATATATACCAGATTTCTTTAATGGTGATATTTTTACATTTAACAATTTCGTACTTACGTTACTTTCTGTTTTGAAACAAATTATTGCATTTGTTGCTGAAGATGTTATCTTTGAAATATGATAAGAAATATTTCCTGCATATGTGATGGTTTTATAACTTTTTATTTCTTTAGTTTGTTTAGGAAATATTAGTTGTAATACCACTTTTTGCTCTTTTTTATTAATTAGTTTATTTATCATATGTAATGAATAACCGTTGGATGTTGCTATTTGTTTAATTGTATTAATCTCTTCATCAAAATTACATTTGTTCATAGTAACTGAAAATGCTCTATGTATCATTGAATTATATGCCGCTAATTTGTGTGACAAAGGGTGATTGGAACTATATGGAACAGTCACATCAGTGTGTTTTGGTTATCTATAAATAATCAAGTACATTTAACTCTTTGAATTTTTAAATCAAGAGAATTTATTGAGTTATTTCCTTCAACTTATAATGTAAATTTAATTTTTGGGTGTAAATTATCAATGTGGTTGAAAAATATATCTAATTGTCGTTCACTACCTATAAAACAAGCCAATATGTCATCTACATATCTATACCTAAATAAAACATTTTTTGAAATATTACTTTCAAAGATTTTTCTTTCTAAACTGTCCATAAAAATGTTAGCTAAAATTGGTGAGATAGGGCTTCCCATTGTTAAATCTTCATTTTGAATATATATCTTATTGTCAAAAGTGAAATAATTCTGATTAATACATACATCAAATAAATTAAGTATACCTGATATTATTCCTGGATTAACATTTTTATCTTCTAGTAATTTTCTTACAAGTATTAGACATTCTCTAGGAGAAACTTTAGTGAACATATTGGTATCATCAAAAGAAATGAGTTTAGAGTTATCTTGCAAGTTGAATATTTTAATGTTTTGATTAGTTCTATTGAATTTCTAATTGAGTATTTAGATGTATATCCGTAACTATTGAGAATATTGTTAAAATTTTTTGCTAATATATTATTAGAAGTATTAACATATGACATTACAGGTCTAATTGGTTTAGTTATTTTATGTAATTTAACTGTTTATTTTAATTGTTGACAATGAGGATTTTTATTTATGATGGACCTCTTTTCGTAATCACTTAAAAGATAATTTGAATTATAACCATTATGTCTTACATTATTAGAAAACTTTTTTGATGGGTCTGCTCTAAGAATTTGTACATCGCTAGATTCTATAAAGTTATATATTTTTGAATTATAATCTTCAGTTGTCAACATGACAGTAGTGTTCCCCTTGTCATTCATTGTAATTGTCTTCTTAAGTGATAATTGTGAAGTTCAGCAGATATAGTTTTCCTGGTTTATTATATCATTGCACAGTTATAGTGATCTAAATTTGGAAAAAGATATCGAGGATATCCCCATAGGGCTAATAATATCTAAGCTTTAATATTTGTAATATCATATCTACTTCTTTTCTCAATTAACATATATTAAGTCAATCACAAGGTAGGTAACTCCTTGGTCTAGCCAAAAATAATTATTAAACATCAGGTAGGCATTAAATGAAATGTAGCTTCTGTCATCCTCACGATGATATTTAATATCGAAACAATTGTCAATTTCGTAGAGTTTTAACATTTTTTAAATATATTGTGGAATTATATAGAAACAGTGAGTTTCATTCATGAACAGATTCCACGAAGTAAGGGTCGAGACAGATAATTTCATGAGAAATTTCAGTTTGTTAGCACTATACAGCCTCCGGAGTATATACAAGTGACCAATTTCATGATTGGATATTATTCAGAGCATCTCATATATGAACCCTATCGATATTCAGCTCCGTAAAGCTAGTACAGCTAGTGCTATGGTACTTGAAGTACCAAATTTTTGTCATTTTTGGAGAATTTTCAGTTTGTTAGCACGATACTGGCTACAGAGTGTAATCAAGTGAACAATTTTATGATTGAATATCGTTCAGGGCATCTTATAGATGAAACTTATTGATTCTTAGCTCATCAAAGCTAGTACAACGGGTTCTATGTTAGATGAAGTGCCACATTTTTGTCCTTTTGGAGAAATTTCAGGTTGTTAGCACGATTCAGCCTCCGTAGTGTATACAAGTGACCAATTTTATAATTGAATATTTTTCAAGGTGTCTCAAAGGTTTACCCTATTGATTTTCAGCTGACTAGAGCAAGTGCAGTGGGATCTATGAATCCAGATATACTACATTTTTGGAGATATTTCGATTTGTTAAAAGTCTTTGTACTTACTCGATTCATTAGATTCATTTTAAGCATTTCTACCAAGTACTTATTATTCACATGTCCAATACGTTCATGCCACAATCTCAGGTACTCCTAAGTTGTTATAAGGGCACTGTGTATGACTGTACGAAACAGCATTTTTTATGTATTATTACTGTCTATTTTTGCAATTGCTACAAGCTCAGTCTTTTTAATCGGTATCATTACTTTCTCTTTTCTCTGAACAATTCCTCGCAATATGCCCCCGTTTCTTGTAGTTGTAACATAAAACTTCTCTTTTCATATCATTACCTTTTTGTACAGACAATGTTGCTAATGCTTTTTCTGCTTCCTTATATGACGTTAAACTACTCTCTTCATCCAACAAACGCGCAGTTAAATTATCAATTGTTTGTTTGGTGCTGTCATGTAATAGCCAAGCTTGCCTCACATTTTTGTGGTAATGTACTCAATATCTTAGTCATAATTGCAGTGTCACTAACATCATCTCCAGCCTCTTGCTGTTGTGCAATGCTGTCTCTAGGTTGCATTTTATATTGATGGAACCTTTCATGTAGCATTATTTCGCTTGTTTCTGATTTTGGTTCGTAGATTGATTCTAATATTTGCATGAATTCGTTAGCTGAATCACAATTTTCTACTAACGTAATCTCATTCCAATTCATGGTGACTGTCAATGTAAACATTGCATGCGCATCTTGCTTAATCCAGGTTTCTAGTTCCTGTGTCTGTGTCACTGCAGGCTTCACCAATGTGCCGTCTAATACGCCGTATATGCTTTTGGATCTCAAAGCACATTTCATTTGAAATTTCCACTGATGAAAATGAGACCCTCCAAACTTATTAACTTTGGCAATATCAATTTTGTCAGCTATTTTCACTCGATAAATATCCTTATCTTTAAAAAACACCGTCGACGACAAACTCCAGTTCCCTTTGATTGCACGATTTAAGGAGCACACTCTACAAGTCCATTTTTCTTCTCCTGCGCGAAACGTAGTCTGGGCCAGTAACCTTTCGTACCTTTATTATTCTTTCAGACTTTCAGCTAAATAAAAGAACTATTCGCACGGTTGTTTTCTTTATTTTTAGTATACTTTCTCAAGTTACAAAACACTGGAAAATACTAGTTTCAATAAAACTGACAACTACTGTCAAACCGATTCCTATCAACCAATCAAAAAAAAACAAATTTGAGGTTACAAAACACTGGAAAATACTAGTTTCAATGAAACTGACAACTACTGTCAAACCGATTCCTATCAACCAAACAAAAAAAAACAAATTTGAGGTTAACTATAAAACTTGGCAAAAACATCAAATATTTATCATGAAGTTATACTCCACCCATTTTTTGTGGTCGCTTCTGCTACTAATTTTGCTACGCTGCAAAAGGGTTTCGGTCCAACGAATGCTATTGACGCATCTTGCTTAGCCATTTCATCTGCCTTCAGTTGCCCTTATGACCCCCGTGCCCCGGTACCCAGGCCACCGTGCCTATACCAGGGTCCCCAATCACATAATCCCATACTAACTTAGAGTTGACCTCTACAGAATCCAGTGCCTTTATCGTTGCTTGGCTGTCTGTGAAGATGGCAATTGAACGATATGCTCTTTCCTGTCTTTCGATTACTTCCACACATTAGTGGATCGCCGTCATTTCTGCCTGGAAAGTTGTGGCTATTTTAGTTAGGCTTACTGGAAAAGCTATCGCTCACTACTCCTCTTCCTATGCCTTCCGACGTCTTTAAGCGATCTTTGCTGATGCCTGTACGGGTAAACCTCCCTTCCAGTCTAGTCTATCTGCTATTAAAGACATATCTTGTGACTGTTGCATCAATGGGTTGTCCTATTGCATTGTCCACTTTCAGCTCTGCTATTAGCTTCCGATAATTCGCACTATGCGTCTGGGTTTATGTGCTGTTGATTATTCATGAATCTGTGCATTCCATATCTATATGTAAAGCAGACCTCTTCCCTCTTATAATTTCAGACTACCTCAATGTCTTCAAATCTCTGGCAGACATCACTCAGTAATCACTAAAATCTAAGACATATACATGTATTAAAGCAACGAAAGACTATTACTCATTGGTTCCCAGCCATCAGGGATAATACGCAACCAAACTGGTTTGTGTTCCATTGCTCATAGCTGTTAATACTTGTTCATGTGCTCTTAAATGATCTCGTGTAGTACTTCTTTACCCACCGCTACGGGCTTCTATAAAGTACCATCTCCAACATTTCGTCTTTTCAAAATCGCTCCAAATAATCTAATTTCAGCTTTTGTGCTTCCATTCTTCTTCTCAATCTCTCCTCTATGCTGACTTTACCGTACAGTACTCTGAGTTCTTCTCTTCTATTTGTTTATTGGTTTTCCTTTATTATTTAGTAGCGACATTTTTTTTCCATATTCTGATCAACTGATCAAGTGATCAACTGATCAGTATAACAGTATTACCAGAACACCCCTTATTAGTTTCGCCTACCACCAAAGCAAATAAAAACCATGAAATTGAAACTCTATCATTTTTTACCTCCCATAGTTTTTTATAAAAATGGTTATCCTGTACAGAATTGTATGAATCAAACAAATCTACGGAGCTCCATTACATTTGCCGATTATGTATGGTTTTACACTGATTAATCATTCTCTTACATGTTATGATCTACAGCTTTTTATAATTCAAGTTTCTCTCTTCGGTGGAAATTGAAAATTATTCACCTAATTTCACAGTGAATCACTTAGAGAGCTAATATCTGCAGAACCGGAAGATTCTGGAGCATGGTCAAACGCTTATTCAAATGAAACAATATCCAGTGACTGCGAATGTCCACTAGGGCGTAGTCCATCTTCTTCCAATTTAAAGCTTACCCCTTCAGCTTTACACTCTATTGCCTAATACTATATTGATTTTGTATCAACGTATCGTTAAAATCAGTCACGAGCCATTAGACTTTGATGTGACGTTTCTATTTCAGGGAACACGTAGTATCCAACGGTAATTATCAATTTTCATTTTAGCAATGCATTTCCGAATCATTGCTGGCATAATTTTATAAGTTAAATTGATGCTGCGTATTTAATTGGCGAATATATTATAGTGCAAATAGGAATAATATTCGAACGAAATAGCTGAATTTGGATCTGGACCTCACAGTTTCGCTTCGGTTATAATCCATTCACTATGTCACCTATCGTTAAATTTCCATGATCACATAATTTTCTTTCCTGCAATGGGTGAGTTAAAAGACCACATTACGTGGTTCTACCAATCTATATACCTATATGAAATTTCAGTTATTTTTCAAAATACTACAACTGACTTATTTTGGAAACGATTTTCATAAAATTTTGGTTCGTAAGGTTTTGTAATATGGCCGATTTAAAGTTAATCTTTTTATTGAAATTGGCTGTCTCGACCCTTACTTCGTGGAATATGCTCATATTAGTGTTTTTAAATGAAACTCAAGGTCTCTAGTCAATTCCACAATATAATACAAGTTATTGAAAATCTTTTTGATCTGATTCACCCTATAGGTACCTAAATTCTATAATTTAGGAGTTTCAGCTAATATGGAAGCCGCCGAAGCTGAAATAATACAAGGTGACTGCAAAAGAATATGGAAGATATATAAAAAACCACAGACTATTCAATTTTAATACTCACCAAGTAGCGTAACAGCACTAGTTCAGTATATTTTCGTTATCCTTAACAAGTTCAATTCAGTTTCTTCCGAAATGAAGGTAGTATAGAAAATATTCGCCTTCTTAATGACCTCTATTTCCTGCGCTGGTCACCAGATTTAACGCCGTGTGACTTCCTCCTTTGAGGTCACATGAAGCACATTGTTTATGTACCTCCCTACCAAAACGATAGAACAGCTGAAGAGAAGAGAGAAGAGAAGAGACGTCGAAAAGACGAATTGATGAACCTTGACGCGATAACGCTACAAAATTTGTGGAATAAATTGAACTAACGTCTGGACGTGTGACCAAGGGAGAGTGTAGAGCTGTAGAGTTAGCATAAAACTTGAATATTTTCTTGTTATTTCGATATTACGAATGTTATTTTTGTAAGTATGATACTTTTGCATAAATCTGTATTCGAAAATGGATGACACATTTTTAGATGTTAGTGTCAGGTTAGAAGACGTTCCATTTCTGAGCTGATTGTTAAATAGCAGCCAAAGATGACATCCAAACTCCGGTGAAGGTAATTTGGAGCCTCGCAACAAGAGCGTTCCTTTCGAGGCCAAGGCACGGGACCGAACTCGGATCCATAATCATCACCAACTTCCGAAAGAGAGGTTCCAACTACATCTCCCACTTCCTCCCCGTGTGTCCGACACGCCCCGATCGTCAGAGCCAATTCTTATCCCGAAGTTACGAATCCAATTTTCCGATTTCCCTTACTAACATTATTATATCGACTGGTGGCTCTTCACCATGGGTACCTGCTGCGGATATGGGTATTAACCGGCGCGAACCTCTTGTCCTCGATTTTCAAGCTCCGAGGGAAAGATCGGGATACCGCGGAAACTGAGCGGTAGACAAATATCTAGGAAATATATAGGAAAAATCTGAATGATAATTTAACGGGACGATAAACTCGTTATGAAGTAAATTGGCTCCAGAGTTCTCAGATGATGATTTTGAAAGACACAAGAGTTTGCGGACACAATAGAAGAATAACTATTTAAACCATCCAAATTTTCTAAATATTGGTTAGTTTTCCGATAAGGTAACTTATATTCTCAGTGGGAAAATAAACGGCACATTTGTAGGAACTCGTTTTATTACAATCTGCGTTGAATTCGTGAATCCAATATCCAGGAAAACTTAATATATTATGGTCTGAAATAATAGACGACGAAATAATTGGACTCTTTCCATCGAATAAAACTTGGATTTGAAAAACAGTATTACATCTGTTATTTCCTATTTTAAGGGAGAATTTTAGATAGTTTTGAAACTTTATTGTTTGTTGCTTTCAGACAATAGCAGAAAATAACAATTATTTTACCAATTCTATGGAATTCGATCAGCTTTTATATGTAGGAATCAATGTCAGTGCTAATCAAAAGATTTTGTTTTCTATAGACTAAAGACAAGTGCCTTGTAGAGGAAGTTTTAGTTTTGCAAAGAGGCTGAAATAGCAAAAGCTATATATGTTATTGTTGGATACGAATTGTTTATTTTCAGTTACTATTACTTTCAGTCACCATTTCTTTCCATTTGGCAATGCTAGGCTCAGCTCAAGACGTCAATGGCCTGCCAAAACTTCCACTACATTTTCTCCTCTTACAAATGTATTGTATTGTTCATTTACAAATTTCTGATAAAATTGATATCTGATAAAAAGACTTGAGATCAATTGATTAAATGTTAACGAACTTAATATCACATGGCGTCGAAACACCGCGTGATTATAGAAGACTGTGGTTCGCACTGATATTTTGTTGACTGTGTATATGATCAATTGCACAGATAACCCACAGATAGACGGGATACTAATTGTGGCGCCATATAAAGATGTCTGTCGACTAAACAATTGAGTGATGTTAAGAAGATTTCTGTAACTTTAGGTTTTAGCGGTATATTCAAATTTACTGTATTTTAATTATTTTATTTCAAAATAACCATTTGACATTTCATTCAAGTCAACTCCATTAACTCAATAATGACTAGATGTTGAGTTAAATTAAATGCAATTTCAAATGATGGACCATAAATGGTTAATTAAATTGGAAAAAATAAATTACTTTTCTTAACAGAATGACAATAAATAAACTATAATGTAAAAACAATGCAATAATTAAAGAATAATTTAGATTGGAGTATCATTAGATTTTTAAATGATGATTAATCAAAATAAAAGTAGAAAAGTTTATATTAATTTATTATTATACTCCTCTAAACACACATAGCTGGAGTATAACTGCTACTTACTTAATCAAAAAAGTGTTAGCAATGAGTAGTTAACTACTACTTTTGGCAACTTTCTGTGAAAGAAAACATTTGAGTATAATTACTGTGAATGTTAGAACAAAAGTAATTAAAATACGTTTGAAGGAAAAGTTGTTATATATTGACCAGTTATATAAATACAAGGTGCCAAGTAATTACATATAAGAGTGCTAAACAGTGACTGTACAAACTTTAAAATAATATATCTAACATTTCATTTCCACTTAAAAAACATCTTTATCTCTTTACTGGAAGTATTAAATAGATTTATATCACAAGCTTAAACCTAGTATATTGCATATTTGTATATTTCTACATTTAAAATATTCCGTTCTTATGAAACCATCGCATAAGGCAGTTTAAGTTACGCTGCAGCTCCTGTCAGTCTATGATTCTTAAAATGTTTCTTAAGGGCTCTTAAAAATCCCACCGTCTCTTGGAAGTCCTTTCTCGTTTCTCGTTGAGCTTCTACAAGTAAACACACAAAATAACAACAATAAATAAAAACACACAAATATGTTTGAAAATTAATATCAACAAAAGAAAACAAAATGTGCTTACTATTGAAACAATAAGTTTTTGTACTAAGCCAAAAAATATCAAAAAATATTTGAATGTTTAAATTGTTTTGGTTTTTTTGAAATTCTTTCTTTGGAGTTTTCGATTTTTTTTGGAATTCTTGATTTTTTTTGGTTTTTAAGAATTTTTTGATTTCTTGTTTTTTTTATTTTTGTCTTTATTGGATATTTTGAATTTTTGGTTACCGCTAGACCAAATACTTAGACGTAATACCTCAACAAATGTTAGTACTCACTTTCATTTCCCATAAATTGTCATAACATGGGCTATATGGAAATCGGCAAGGGGTCAATACCTTCCATCGCATAGCTGGTGGAGGGAATAGCTATAACAAAATAAAACCCATATTATTATTTTTTCAATGGATACATTTGAAAATGAAATTGCCTGAGTATGATGTACTCACTAGATATACATTGAGTGAATGAAAAGACGAGTACTGAGTGTGTCATTTTGTTAAAATTCCAGTTAAGCGCTTTCAGCCTTTAGGCCATTCTCAAAGCTGTCGACAAGAGAAAAACATACAACAGGTGTCAAAAAATATCAAACCCTGTATCTGTTACATACAATGGAATAAAATGTTTGATGTTACATCATTATTTAAGTAAAATTTGTTAAAATTACTGTGTAAAGAGTGTGTACACACATATAATTTGGTTGATAATTTCCAATTAGTCGTTTCGTTATATGAATTACAATTTTACACTCTCTTTATAGGGTAATTTTAACAAATTTTAGTTAAATAATGATGTAACATCAAACATTTTATTTCATTGTATTTAGCAGTTACAGGTTTTGATGTTTTGTGACACCTGTTGTATGTTTTTTTGACGACAGCTTTGAGAATGGCCTAATGGTTGAAGGCGCTTAGCTTAGCTGGAATTTTAATTAAATTACACACTAAGTACTCGTCTTCTCATTCACTCAATTCACATTTTAAAATGTCCAAAATTATAGCATGATATATTGAATACAATAACACTTACCATCAATTTTTGTTAATTTCCACTCATATGGGAAGGCAAATCAAACTGCCTTAATAACCTCCTTTCGTTATTGTCAAATCTAAAGAAACACTGTTTTTGAAAACGAAGGGAACATATCCTCCATCGTTTCCTCGTCGATAAATTGAATGATTTATTACCACTGTGTTTCAGTCATATCAATTTTATCTTCCTGGGTTGGAGGAACAAAACTGTAAAAAGAAATATTTACTATAGTAATGCAACAATTTTCAGTTTAGTTAATGTAAAGAACAACCATGATCTATGAAGTTGTCGATTAAATTAGTAAAAATTCTGTGTTTTATTAAAATAAAGAAAATGGATGGTAACTGAGAAAGAAAAAATGCTCAAATTTTCTTAATAAAACTCACCGAGTACACCACTTATTAGACTCCTTCAGAATACACTTTGACATTGTCTTTTCAATTAATAACAATGCAACGAAACAACAGATAAATATTACACTATTGCAATTAAAAAATACACCAAAATACCGAAACCTTATAATAACCTCACTTTTACTTTAACTAAGAAACGATAACAGATAGCAGTAGAACAGAACCTGTGGGGACAGGCAATATGACATCGCCCATACGCAGTAATAAAAATCAATAAAATTTGATTACTAACGACGTTACAGTTTTCGTTAATTTTTTGAAATTATCTACCGATTTTTGTTACTCGACAGGCTCTATAGATGGCACGGTCTGCAGTGTCCCTAGCCTGATCAATACTACATATTATAAAAATTGCGGAACATCATTATCCTTCGCCATCAGTAAATCCCTGTTATAAACGGTTATCTCACCACAATCCTTCAATAATATATCAATAGTTTTAAGAAGTCGTTAGTACTAATTACTCCCATCTAAAATTTTCAAAGGAATATGAGTTCATTACTTGATATTTATAATGAGGCACACACTTCGAAATTTTACTTCACAATGAACTCTGTTTAATCTAAAAAAAAAATGTACATTTCCGCAAATGTTGGGTGCTGTAACTTTTTACTTGTTTACTACATTTTTTTTAAATTGACGAAATAATATAACGAACCTTGTTTGTACAAACTTTTAATTAATACTTCAGAAACATGGACATACAGATTTTTGTTGAACCGACTGAAATTATGGTCATGTAGGTGAAAGTTATAAAAAAATTGTTGTGATATTGTTCATCTGGAAACAAAAATTAGTAATCTTGTTCTGAGGATTTTTTCGTACATACATTTATTTAACTGAAATATTTGGAATAATATTATTTGCTAGAACTTGCTGCATATTGGTTTTTGGCATTGATTCAACACTTCCTCATTTACCAATTAGAAGTGAAGAACCACACTGACAGCGACAGAATTTACGTAAGATATTTCTTTTTTCGTGCAGTCGCTGCAAATGTCCCCACCAGTCTAGCTGTCTCTCTTCTATAAATTCAAGTGTGAATTGCACCGCCTTTTTCAAGTAGAGTCTAAATCTTTCATTATATGTATCTATATTCCTCAGTCTCTCTCTCTCTGTTGATGACTCCTATAGCCCTGTATTCGTAGTGAATGTGATATCATGTTGTTTTTTATAATTGTGTTTCCATTGTTCTCATAAACTTTCTGTGGTAATTTTTTAATTCTACCAATTATTCCTCTACCCGTTAATATTTTCTATAATTCATGTCTGGGAACTGCATCAAAAGCTATACTCTAGGTCTAAAAAAGCCAGAATTTTTTTTTCTTTAAAAGTGCTGTTTCATTTAACTGTTTTATTGTGAATCCGCTCAGTGTTTCTTTCAGTGTTCTTCACTCTGATTATTCTTTCTATGATTTTTTCCAGGATTTTCATGACTGTACTTAGTAATGTGATACCTCGTTAGTTATTGCAGTTCTTGTGGGTACTTCTTGAAGATGGATACAAGCAGTGTTTTGCCCAATCCTTTGGTAAGGTTTCATCTTCCCTCACTCAGTTGTAAATATACTACAATGTATTTCATCCTTTCTCACCCATGCATTTTATCATTTCTGGGTGCTTTTACATTTTTTAGTTCCATCATGACTTTTTCTAATCCTCCTTTATCTATTGTTTTGTTCATGTCCGTTTCAACTCCGTCATTGTTCTCTATGTGCTCCTCCAGTTCTTGCGGGCCGTTGAGATGATCCTAGTAACAGTCTCCTCATCTCTCCATAATTTCTTTTTCTTCTGTTAATATTTTCCCATTTTTTCTTTTTTAAATTGCGTATTTTGCTTTTTTTCTGTTCGTAACGCCTTTAACCTTCCGTAAAATAATACCCTCTGCAATCTATTTCCATTTTTCCCCCGAATTTTTCTTATTGGTCATTTCTGGTGGCTGTTATTAATTCTTTTATTCTCTTCCTTTCTGTTTTGATATATTCATGGTTTTTTTCTGTTATGTTGGTGAGATATTTTTTCCATGTTTTTTATTTGACCTTATTTGATTTTTAATTTCCTCCGTCCACTAAAGTATATGATGTCTGCTATTATCTTCCTTATGTTCGCCACATACGTCTCCTGCATTTTCTAATAAGATATCTTTGAAGAAATTCTAGTTGTTTTTTTTTCTTAGATTCTTTATTCCAGTCTTTCATTTATCTCTTATTCTTCGATTTTTGCAATTTTTTATATCTCTTAATTTATATGATTTGATTGTGCTACTTTGTATTTTTTGCTGATGTATAAACTTCTGTTTGTTCTATTTTAATGTATTTTCTTTAAATTTAGCCATTACTGCATCACTTTCACGATTATTGATTTTTCATTTCTACTTTGAACTTGCCTTGTATATTTATTTATATCTCTGTGTGCAAAAATGTGTTGGTTATGATCAAGTTGTTTATGAGACACAAGTCCAACATTCTTCTTCATTGTTGTTCCCAACTGCTTCTTCTTGTTTTCCAATTATTGTTTCGTATTTATCATCTCTTATACCTACTCTGCTATTAAATCCTACTATTATATCCTTCCTTTGACTTGTTCCATTATTCCAGCAAGTTCTGCTTCTCAATAAACATAAAAGTCAGTGTTTCCAAACTACTATTCATTATATTGTCATATGACGATAGAATTAGAGCTGTAACAAACTGTATGTATTCTTCACCAAGTACCGGGTACGCTATCTAGTATCGAGTACCGAAACGTTACTCCCGAATCCATTTCGTTACTCGCATTTTTCGTATTCCATTTTACATATATACATGTCTGGTTTAAAATATGGTAAAGTTAAAAAATTCAACTTACGCAGGTAGGTATGTAACGTATTAGAACGTTTTCTACAAAGCCCATACCGTACGCAATACGACTCAATGCGATTCTCTATGTTGTTAGCATAGATAACCTTCATACATATTGTGTCATTAGGTATAAAAAGTAACGAGTAACGTAAAGATACGATAGTAACGAGTACTGATTGTGATAGTAACGAATACATACGGATACGCTATTTTTTGTTACTTTTACACCTCCAGATATAATGATGATTATATAATATGGAAACGAGAACGAAACAGTTTTGAATAATTTTGAATTGTTCCAGTCCAATAAATATTTATCAAATTTATTCGAATAGATAATGTAGTGACAAATATGTCAATAAATGATATACAAAATGGAACATACATAACAGTGACGTTAAACAATGGCGCCCAACGTGGGCCGTGACATAGCAAAATGCATTAAGTTTAGTTAATTGTAAACTTATTCATAATCTCCTCGTAAGATGAAATTTTCAAACAATAACAAGATTTTAATCCAGTTTACTCTAAACATAGTTTTGTATCTCAACACCTCCATCCACTTCAATTATTACGATTAATGTTGCATACGTGTACTAGTGATAGGAAAAACAAAGAAAACGTGACACATTTTCTGTCAATTACATGAATGGCTCTCGTTTTATTCGTAACGAAATGTGCACTTACACGTGACTAAATTAAACAGAGTTAATTCATTCGAATCGATAACTGTAGTCAACTTAATTAGGAATTTCAAATATATTGTTTGAATTCTGTTTTCATTTAATTATTTTGAACACTTATTAGCGGAATGGAATGTTAACAATGCATTCATTATATTTCTGTAAACTCACTTCGATTCATTTCGCATTGAAAGCACTTTTTGTCAAATTACATATAACTACTAAAGATGCATTCGTTTGATAACAATATTTTTACCGTTTTGAAATACCCATAAAAGGGTACGAGATATTTCTAGCATTTCCACTTTCCGGATTTGCGGGAGGTGCATAGAAGTAATAATGTACAGAAATAGTTTTATTTGATGTGGCCTCAAAGTTTCAAACTTTACATAGCTCACCAATTACAAAGCGAACATAATTTTCAAAGGATACATATTTATGTGAATAAATTTTAACTCGTTGATGACATAGATGATTGTAATATATAATAAAATTGTTTTGACTTTGTGAGTCATGCATATTATTACAATATATAATTACTAAATATTCCTCATCATTCTGAATTTAGAATTTGACAGGTTTGATTAAACGTGATATATTTACTAGATATTTCTGTGTAATACATTTGACATTCACATTTGTTAAAGATAAAACCATTTGTCTTATTGGATAACCCCTAATCAAGATATTTAAGTAATTTTATTGCGTCTGGTCATGCTCATTTGCCAATTGAAGTTATGAATCTTCATTGAAACAAAATCTTTCCACTCTAGCATATTTTATGTCACTAGTATAAAAAGCAGAGCACTGCCTCACTTAGGATGAAAAGTAGAACACGATAGCGCCGGCATGTGTATACGTGGAGGAGTCAAAAATATAACGTACTTGTTATTTGTTAATATGATGTATTAACTATTAATAACTAAAGTAATCAGAAGATATCTCAAATACACACGAGAAGAATATTATACAGGATGATAAAACAACGAAGAAATTAACTATGAAAACTATTCTCAATACAAGGAAGTGATCAAAGGGGTGACAAATATAAATGAGAGAAAAGTAAAAAGAACAGCTCTTATTGTCGGGTTCACCTGTGTCTAAGTGTTTTCTTTTTCCCCCACACAATGCATTTCTTAACCGATATTTCTTCCTTCGAAATATGGTATGTTACATATAGTAACAAAGACAATTCCAAGAAATTACAACTTCAACTTTTAGATAGAAAATATATACTTTTTTAAACTAAAAAATACAAGAATTTAATCAAATAAATTATTTATCTCTATGCTCACCTTCGATCAGATTTAATTTATTAAGCTACCGTGTTAGCGAAACGCGTCAACTAGTTTCAATTGAACATCACTTCAAATATAATGAAGTTTTCAGTTAATTAAATTGTTTTATTTCATCGTTCAGTAGGATCTTCATCAAGTAAAAGCCTCATCTAGTCAATTTTAGTTACAACTACTTAATATTCTTCTGATTCTTCGTCTCCTTCAGCCTCCTCGTTATCAAGTTCTGGTAAAACATTTTGTATATCGTCTTTCGTCATTAAATTTTTATAAAAGTCATGCAATGTTTCTGAAATTTTAGGCAGAAGTTTCATACATTTTTTTTCTTATCCACATTTATAGGTTTGGGGACTTTGTACGATAAAGGTATTTTTATATTTTTTGGTAAAGTCTTTCACTTTATAAAGAAGTTTGAACTCTCAAATGGCTCATCTTTATTTAAACTGTCTTTGTATTGAAGAACACCAGGATTTTGGGAAAATCTTAACCATTTCATATATTTCCATACGAATTTTTCACCAGAGTGGTTAGTCTTCTTTTGTTACTTTGTTACAAGATTGTTTTGTATACAGAGGAAAACTCAAGAAAATCGGTTGTTGACATTTCGGTAACTAAAAAAGGCTTTTCATTTCCACATAATCTTAATAAGTTCATCCAGTCTCTTGGATGCTGTATTGGGCAAGGATATATTTTCTTTATCTTTTCTATTATTCAGTGGTCTGAATCACACTCCATGTGTGTGTGTCCAGAAATAAGAAATTTGTGGTTTATAAATGTTAGATTGGGGTTATCTTTCATAATCATCATAAACATGGCCGGTAAGAACGAATTCTTATCTTGTCCCGCACATGTGTCAGAATATAACGTTATTCCTTTAGTTTCAGGGGAAATCTTTATACATGCATGAAGAAATCTGATTTACACCTCGTCCAGCAACACCCTCGTGCCACATGACGCAAATTGCTTGATTGTTATTGCAATCATGCATTGTCAAATTAAAGGTCCATAATAGTTGTTTTTTATAGTATGCTATTGAAGTCCGTAGGTCCGGTGTCGGCAGGCACTGCCGTAGATCATCATTTTTATCAATACGTTTAGCCTGATATGCATCAGATGCTTACTTTTGATGTACATCAAGCATTTCTTGAATTTTTCTCTTTCTATTTTCATTTTTAGTAGCCTTCAAAATCATATAAAATTTGTCACATGTAGCACAAGTATCTTTATTGGGTTGTTTGATTTTTATGCCCATGGAATGAAACACTTCCTGATATTTGAATTGCGATACAGGTTTTTTCCCTGAGATAACCATTTTTTATACTCTTCGAAAATCTTTGTTAGGGTATAATCATGAGGAAAATCTTTGTTAGGGTATAATCATGAGGAAAATTTTTGTTGTTGTATATTTTCGGCAGTAGTTGCTCTCATATGTTGGTATTGACGAAATGTGCGACCTAACTAATTTAATGTCTTCTTCGGGAGTTTTATTTGGTGGTGACTGAATACCTCGTAAGTCATCATGTGGTATTCCAGAAACTGTTGTACTTTTGTTTTTTATGACATAACTCACAAAACGTTTAGTCTCGTTAAAAGTTGTCAAAAGACACTTTTGGCAAATATTAATCAATTGACCATCTATTGGTAGGAAATACGTATGTGATAATAACCAATTCTTGTGTTTTTTGTTATCCAATTTACGTTTTGTACTTTTCTTTTCTACTGTTACTATAAGTCTAGCCATAAAAGATACACATTTATCAAAGTTTCCTTGCTCCCAGTAGTCCTTGAGAACCTGCTGCCTCTTTCGTTCGTCAATTCTTTCTTTGCATTTTAATCGGCAGCTTGATAGCTCTTAACATTTCCTTTCTTTAATCTCTTCGACCTTTCTCGTGAAGTATGCGATTCCCAAATTTCTATTATTCTTCCTCTCTTCTCGAATTATCCTAACAACTTCCTCAACATCCTCGTCTTTTCTTTCGTTTGCACAATTTTTAGCTCGATCTCCTTCAATACTTTCTTCCCTTACTTTTTTCTCTAGCCGTTTTACATTTTTTTTGGAATTTCACTGTCCGAGTCTGCTTCCAGGTAATCTGGGTCAGCGGGGCTATCATCGAAAGGTTCTTCATGAAACTTAGCTTTCGGAATGACTAAATCAACACCACCTGAAATGAAATAACTAAACATTAGTTATTATTATTTTTCTCTGTTCTTCATATTATTTTCTATACACTTATTTCATGTATTATTTATTATTTTATCATGAAAATTCTGTAAATATTTCCTTTTATAATTTTATAAAAAATTGTATTACTGCAAAAGAATTAACTCTATGCTTCTAGAATTACCTACCTAATATTGTGTTTGCACAAGGTGTTGAATTATTATCTACGTAACGTGTGTATCCGAAACGAAAAAAAAAAACACATAAAACATGTATTAAACGAATTCAATTCTTATAACTAAATGGTGAAATATTGGATTAGAAATGTGTAGGACTCTGTTTTTCATTTGCTTAATAATATTTTCCTGGAGTGTATGCATGTTGGATTTTGTGTTATCACTACATCTCTTATATATAGTTCGCACAGCCTCTCCAAGGTCTTCATCGAACACGATGTGCGGCTGATGGGTCGATATGCTCTTACAATGTAAAGGTCCATTCTCCTTAGTTTTGGTATGAACACAACTTTAACTTCCCTCCAACCTTTTGTAATATACCTCAGTGCCAATGATGATCTGAAGATTCCCACCAGGTGCGGCATTAAAGCACCCATACCCCACCGAAATAGAGCTGGATAGATGCCATCCGCTCCTGGAGATTTAAAGGGGGAGAAGCTGAAAATGGCCCACCTCAGTCTGTTCGCGTCGACGATTGGTCGCGATCTACGCCAGTCATCGTCATTCGGGTAGTGATTCTCCTTTTTCTCCCAGGTTGCCGTGTTTGCGGTTCTGGAGTCAGGGAAGTGAGTTGACAATAATAGTGGAAGATTTCCTACAGGTTGGCTATTTTCGTGCCATCATCTTTGGTTAATATACCGATATGACGGTAGGGATCTTTGGAGAAGGCTTTTTGGAGTGTAGCAGATTGGGGGAAATCTTCGATTTCCTCGCAGTAGATTATCCATGTTTCTCTTTGTTTTTGTTAATTGACTCTTTTATACTCCTTGAGGTGAGACTTGTTCCTCTCACTCCAATCCTATTCGACTCTGGTACTTTTGCTTTTCGCCGTCCTGTGGAGCTGATCCATCTCCTGGCACCTTCATGGAGTGGAGGCGTCTGAGGATTGGTATGCGGATGCCAATATTAACACTTTCTTTTGACCATTCTGCGTATATTTTACCTTCACTACCGCTAGGTCGGAGGACGAAAAGTGCGTCAGCGGGTAAGGTCTTAAAATTCCTATGCACATATATGGCCGTCCTAGGTTGCTAATTGCTTGGGAAGCTTTGGTTTATTTAGGCCGATGATTTTAGTTTGTCTTATCCAGGATTCCTGGATAAGTGCTATTGTGTCCTGCATCACAAGAAGGTGGCGGTATAGTGTTGCCGAAGCTACCTTTTTATGCTAAAGTTTATATTGAATAAATCTTCCCTTGTCATTATCCGTCTCTACTTGATGATGGTGAGATAGGGTTTTGTCTGTTTAGACTATCTCCACGTCTCACTTGGAGGTGGGTTGACGTTGCCTATATCATCGTTTAGCGCTGTTAGTTCTACCAAAAGATTGTCGGTCGCCTTCTTAGGAGATGGTTCGACAGTCATCAAAGAAGCAACAGCTCCTTGGACCTCCTCGGATGGAAGAGGGGGATCCATGCTTGACCTGATTTCGCTCTTCCGTTCCGGGTCGAGTTTGTTTTATTTTAACGATCAATTAGCTGAACGCGTAGATCAACCTCATTGATAGTTTTTCTAGGGCTCCCATCTCCTCGTCTCCTATGCCGAAGACGAAGAGGTGGCCTTTGAAGTTGACCTCCGTTTCGTGGTGGAAGGAGAACCACATACCCTCCTCAAGGTATGGGCTTTTATATTCTAGCCGACGCGGCACATCTTCTTTGTCACCCAGGTTAGTGTGAGCTTAGCTACGGACTCAGAAGGTGGCTTATGTCAGCTGTGGGAGGTTGTCGACGTGCATCCCGTCGAGCTTAGCCTCCTCCCACGGTTTCAGTTTCGTAACCATGTTCTTTAGCCACTCTAACGTTTAATCATGACTCTGATTATTTCTCCAGAGTGCGACCATGTCCTAAAAGTAGATGGCTTAATTTGACTGTGATTTGGGTATTAGGAAAAAGTATGAGATATTGTTTACTTTCATTCAGAATATATTTACAGCGGTATCATGAGCGAGTGGTGGCGCCCGAATACACGAACGTTGGAAATACCAATGGTTCATTTTGTTCGTACTAGATCAGTTGTATTTGAAAAACACGAATGAACAAAAGCTATTTCCACCGAAGAAAATGAATATGATGTACCACTAACCGTTACCGAGAATCCCTACGTCAGTACTCGTGAAATATCACGACATTAGTCAAAAATCGGCTGTGACTATCCTCCACAAATATAAAATGTATCCGTACCGTATTCATTTACAGCAAAAATTGACAGACAATGTTTTTCTCGCAGGTTAGCATTTTGTGAATGGGTCAGATTTTTTTTGGATTCTGTGCTTTTTGGCGATGAGGCTACTTTTCATAAAAATGGAACGGTTAACAGGCATAATTTTCTATATTACTCCACAAGCAACTCGTACATTGTGAAAATTCATGGTTAAAATAGGTGGTCCATAAATGTTTGGGGTGGTATGGTTGGATACCACGTAATTGGGCCACATTTCTTTGACGGTCGTGTGCATGGTGCTACATGTCTTGATTTTCTTGAGAATCATTTGCCACTATTACTTCCAAATGTTCCACTTAATATTCAGCAAAGAATGTGGTTTTTACACGATGGTGCTCCAGTTTATCATAAGGCCCTTATTCACCACTACTTATATAATAATTTTCCTGGCTGGTGGATAGGTAGAGGAAGACCAACTGCAAGGCATTCTGTTCATGTGCCCTATCATTTTTTATCTTATTATTGTACTTAGTGCTGTTTTTTCAAATAAATTCCATATTTCGTTCTTCTCAGCCACACTTCTCCCTCTTTTCCCCATAATATCTTCCTGAGTAGGTTCCTCTTCCATATATCTAATTTCTCTTCCTCTGTTTTGTTAAGAATCCTCTGTTTACTTCCCATCCTCAATCTAGTTTCTAAATTGCCTCCCTCGTCGCCGTCGCCATTGATAACCACACCAAGTTATACATAACTTTGGAATTTTTCTAAATCCATTAGTTTTTGACCTTTAAGTTCTATTGAAAATTCCTTATTTCTCCTTTCTCCCCAGTTGCTTGCAGATCTTACCCTTTGTTGACTATACGAATATTTGTTAGCTTCGCTATCACTTATAAAAGCGTTCATCATTTCATTGCTGTTTTTCCCACTATGCGATGTTCTATTGAAATTTGTGTTTTTGTATTCGTAGCTCTCCTCTTCGCTCTTATTGTCGCCACGCCACTATGTCGGCAGCCTAAGAAGAAGTTAATCGGCAAATTGACAAAAAATTGAACCATTGAAACCAAAAACTATACTCCCTTCTATCAGTCCCTTCTATCACATCTCACATATCGCCTTTTAGACCTCAGAGCGGTATAAAAAAATACCCACTCCGACTTTTTGCATGTGTGTAATCAAGGAATTTTTTCGTTGGTCTTATTTAAACCAAATCCGAGCTTTTCTCCTTAATCTTCTTATACGCTTTCGCGGCTCAGAGTGCTGCCAAATTGAATGAAACGTTGATGTTGCCGTTCGAAACATTGAAATGGAAAGTGTGTATAGGGGGTAACGGAGGTGTTAGTTCAGATGTTTTTAAATGTGACCCTCAGTCCTCAGTTTGGTTGAAAAGCCATGTCGATAAGAGCTAATGGTGAGATATACAACGGATGGGAGAAAGGGATATTAAATGCAAATAAAAAAAGATTTATGGCATTAATGTTGTAGATATACAGAGGATCTTTTTTGTATTTGATGCTATTTTCTGAATTTTATTATTGTATTAAAGAGAAATATCTATTCATGTACTGGAATACATATGAAGCTAACTCTTAAGTTATGATTATTATCACTGTTACTTTTGAGAAGTCAATGGGGTATAAAAACTAAGCCTATATAGTGCTTATAGTAGCTTAGGAAAATGACACCTAGGTGAATAACAACGTCATATTCACAGGTAAATTTAACATTTCAATTTACCCCTAAAAGAAGAGAACTTGTTTAACCAACCAGTATTTTATACTTGTATTTGACAGTTTTTAGATATGTGCACCATGTTTGTATACAAAAGAGAGAACTGAAATTTAGTGTTTTCAAAACCTCAATAAAATATTTTTTATTTCTTTCAATTAATTTTCTTCTTGGGAAGACAAATTTCTGGATTAAGAACGAGACTATTATACCAATTTAATTACAATGAAAAGCCTCCTCATTATTAAATAACATCTTTTATATATTTTGTACAGCAGATATAAGGGTCATCAACACTGAATTTGCAGAAACGGCTGAAACACTCTTGCACCAACCAAATACCTCAACCGACACAACACAGTCGCAAAAATCAACCACCAGCAAATCGCATATAAACACTAATAACAAAACCGTACCTTACTACACACCATCCATTATCCTAGAAAATCAAGAATACAAAATATACTGGGACAGAACGCTACAATCATACAAAACATTAGCATGGAACAGGCCAGAAATCACATTTACTGACAAGAAAAACAAACACACTTACCTCGTAAACGTTTTCATCCCCTCCGACCACAAATAAGGAACAAATATTCGGAAATAATCAAAACACACCCCTCCCAATGGAACTGGAAAGAATTTGGAAACAACACTCGGTCACCATTATTCCGTTGATTATGTCTGGTACTGGTATTGTCAAGGTACACCTAACAACACTGTAAGAGTAGTAGTTGACTTCTTGCCATCATGGCTGCAAAAATCGAACACGTGTAGGTTTGCTCCGTTTTATATTCAAAATAAAATTAATACAGTCCATAGAAGTTATTTAATTAATGACCTAAACATTGGTCCATGCAAGCCAGGATAAATTAGTGCAGATTGTAAGAGTTTAAACAGCCGCTATTATTGTAAAAATCCAAATGTGTTGGTAAAATGGCTGATTAGGAAGCATCAAATTCCCGCTGAGAATCGGAAGACAACATTGTTTGATAGTTGGATCATTCCACCACGGGTTACGTTTATTTATTTGTTTGAGCACTAAAGCATTGCATCTCGAGCTTGTATCTGACTTAACCAGTGAATGTTTTTTGACAGCCTTAAATAGATTTACTTCTAGGCGTGGTAAACCAAAAAATATATATTCCGATAATGGTCCGAATTACGTAGGTGCTAATAGAGAAATTAATAAGGTTTATGATTTAACGACAAGTCTGAGTACATTGGAACACAATTGGCCGACGAAAACATATCGTGGCATTTTATACCTGCCAATTCTCCCACCTTTGGGGGACTTTGGGATGCTGGAATAAAAAGCACTAAATTTCATATTAAAAGAATTATAGGAAACATGCCTTTAACATTTGAAGAATTCGGAACTTTTTTAATTCGAATAGAATGTATTTTGAGTTCTCGACCTCTGTGCCCGTTAACCGAAGATCCAGAAGACTATGCAGCATTAACTCCAGCTCATTTTCTAATTGGCCGGACAATTACCTCAATTCCCGAGTATAATCTAACTGATGTTACGCAAAATGGACTGTCCAGGTGGCAGCACATTCAGAGCATGATACAATACTATTGGAAAAGCTGGCAGAAAGAATATTTAGCAGAACTTCAGACACGGACAGAATGGCGAAAGCGATGTGAAGAAATTGTGAAGCTGGGATCTTTGGTCCTTATCAAGGACGATAATGCACCAGTTCTACAACGGCAGTTGAGACGTATCATAGAACTGCATCGTGGTAGTGCTGACATTGTCAGGGTTGTAACCATAAAAGTGCGGTCGGGAACAGTGAAACGAGCAATTAATCGTATATATGTTCTTCCCGTAGACACAGAATAATTAAATACCCTCAATCTTCACTTTAAAATATTAGAACATTTAGTGGTTATTTTCTTGTTTTTCTCATATGTTAAACCATTTTGATATTTTAATGTAATTGTATTTGTTTTGAAAGATTTCCTTTCAAGGCGGCCGGCATGTCAAGGTACACCTGACAACAATGTAAGAGTAGTAGTTGACTTCTCGCCATCATGGTTGCAAAAATCGAACACGTGTAGATTTGCTCCGTTTTATATTCAAAATAAAATTAATACAGTCCATAGAAGTTATTTAATTAATGACCTAAACAGGTATCACCCACAAAAAATTCACAAAACACCTAACAGAACTCGACATACCTGAAAATACTCACATGAAATACAAAATAGCGTTATTTTGCACACATGTAACGTTGTCCGGTCGATTCTTAGAGCACAATAGACTTCCTTTATACTTGGCCCGCCCGTATAAAGGAGAAATCCAGGGAACAAAAATCCTGCGAATCCCTAAAATAATAATAATAATAAGCTTCAAAGAGTAGCATTAAATTGCACAGCACATATTTTAAGCAGAGGACTTTGAGTACGATTTAACTTGGAGCGTCGAGAGGACACCTGGTCAATTATACGAAACCAGTAATTTACGTGTAACTATCCATAATAATAATATTAAGGTCTTTTCTGGAATAAGTACACCAAGCGAAAGTCTTACCGCTGAGGCGGACTATCGCTGAGACAACTAATATAAAAATATGAAAAAATAATAATATTATAAATTATTCAACAAGCTCACAGAAAGTATTATTCATTTTTATAAGATGGGTGATCTAACTTTTGAAAAGTTCACGCAACAAGTGGAACGTTCAAGTTTGAAAGTATTTCTTTTTTGTATGTTTTCACTGAATTTTTTGCTCTCTTTGTGAACTCTGACAGCAAAAGTTGTCGAGAAGGGTATAAAGGTATTTCGCCAAATTTGTATATGGGGTCTGTCAGGAAGTTAGATTGATTACACCACCTTTATTATAAAACTGATAAAATCAAGAATTTCAGTCGTTACTAGGGAAACCAGTCCTACAGCATTCTTATTGATTTTATTCTCATAAGGATCACATTTTCTGCCGTGGATTTATGTAACTGTAACAGTGAACTAATTGGGATACATTCACAAGTACAGTTGCGGCTATTAAAAACAAGTATTCTACCAGGAAAGTGATGTACAAAAATAAAGTAAAACCGTGGATCAATGGTGAAATAATTTCCTTGACTAGATATAGCAAATTGTGGCGGAAGTACAAGCGCATAGTCAGTCAAGCTGATTTTGAAATTCACAAAAATTTTGCCAAAGATTTAAAAAAGTCGAGAAAGGAACTCCAAGAAGTATACGAAGAGTCTATAGTATGCAGCGACAATTCTAATAAATTATACAAATACATTCGATTATCATTGTCATCAAAAATATCCATTTCTCTAATAAAGAAAGATGACGGAATTGTTTGTCAACATGACACTGACACTGCCGAAGTTTTGGCAGACACTTTTTCTGAAGTTTTCTCTACCGAAAATATCAAAAATAATTTACCCGACATTCTGGCCACCAGAGTAATTTCATCGTTAGAGCAACTTCATTTTACTCCTGAAACTGTCAAATGTCACCTTCATAAATTAAAAATCAACTCTTCTTCTGGTCTCGATCTAATCTCTCCTATATTTATAAACAGATGTTGTAATGTTCTCGCTCATCCTTTGTCTATAATAATGTCTTCTTATACACACATGCTACTTCCTATCTGGAAAACAGCCTCGGTAACCCCGATTTTCAAGAAAGGCAATAAACTTGACCACAATAACTACCGCCCCATTAGCCTTACACTTATCATCTGTAACGTTATGGAATCTATAATGTCAGAATATGTTAGTGAATTTCTTTTGATCGAAAATATAATACCCGAACAACAACATGGACATTCAACAATGACGAATCTACTTTGGTATATTAATGAATGGACAAAATCTTTAGACAAGAAAATCCCGACGGACATAATTTACCTAGATTTTGCAAAAGCGTTCGACCGAGTGCCAAAACGAAGACTACTATATAAATTGGAACATCTTGGCATACGAGGTGATCTACTTGAGTAGATTGACTCATTCTTAATAAACAGAAAATTCTGTGTGAAAGTGGGAAATTGTTCTTCAGCTGAGAAACCCGTATTAAGTGGTGTTCCGCAGAGATCAGTACTGGGTCCTCTTTTATTTATAATATTCGCAAGTGACCTCCAATTTCATATTCAATGCAACAAAGTTTTCTATGCCGATAACTCGAAAATATTCTCAGATTAATCTCTTCATATAAATCTTCGAGAAGACTTGGATTCGATCTCTAAGTGGTGCTCAAACTGGATGTTACCTCTTAATACAGATAAGTGTGTAGCTCTTTGTAACTGCAAAAACAATCCTCGACATAAATACGTCTTAAACGGTCACGCCTTAAATGAAGTGAATTCTTATAATGATCTCAGTGTTACAATTACTACAGATTTGAGCTGGTCCGAACATGTTGTAAGTATTACCAATAAATCAAGAAGTTAGCTGTGCCTCCTCAGCAAGTCTTTCAGAAAAATGTCATTGCATAACTCAACTCGTTTATATAAACCTTATATTCGTCCAATTATGGTCTATTGTGGACCTGTATGATGTCCGAAACTAGTGCGGGATAAAGATCTCGAAAAAGTTAAGCGTCGATTAACCCCACTATCAGTCGGGCGTACGCCGAAAGACTAAATATAATGGATTTACCGACCTTTGAACAACGTCGTCTTCGTGGGGATATCATAATCACCTTTCGCAGTTCAATTTTAATTATGGTAACTTAAGAAGCATATTTAATGTGGACACTGATAATCGGCTTCGAGGACACAAATGGAAATTGAAAAAATAAATATTCACTTGTCGGACAAGGTAACATTTTTTGTGTAATCGTGTTTTTTCAACATGGAACCATCTACCTGAGGATATTGTAACGGCGCCGTCTATCAATATTTTTAAGAACAGACTGGACGCTTTTGTATTTTCTAATTTATGTTTTTCTTGTAATTTTTAATTTTCTAGTTACTATAACTTTTGTAATATTTGTATCCAGGGCTTATGGATCTTAGGGTACCTGCCCGTACCTTATTGTAGTAATAATAATAATAATTGACACAGATACTCTTATAAATATCTGATATTGATCTATCTATGGATATTTTGATTTGGCCTCAAAAAATGTGTAACTGTTGGCGTTTCATAGCCAATCAGATGTAAAAATAAAAAGGCAATTCATGCTTGTAAATCCATCGTTCTAATTTACTTACAGAAATAAAAAGAAACAAATAGTTGGTAGTAATGTAAAGAAAAAGCAGTAACTATTTCAGATAGTCTAATACAGACATTGTATTAAACAGTACAAAAAATATTGAATCAAGTATCTCTAGTTCTAGTTTTTGTAGTAGTAGTCATAGCCATCAACATAGTTTTGCAGGTTTTGAAAATTTTAACATTAATACTAACAATTCTTGTGAACAATTAGATACTGTTCAAGACTTTTAAAAACAGAAATTACTGTTAAAAAGCTCATTTCCATTTGAAAATACACTGAATACAATAAATAAGCTGTAGTTGTCCCTTACAATGGTATCTATATTAATCTGGTAGAAGAATATGTAACTTATGACACAGAATTCAATTATTTATTATTGTAGAAACATAGCTATTGAATATTCAATTGGGTACAATTAAATATAAACTCATTTAACTTGTTAACGTGTTCATATATCTTCTTCATAAGTAGTTTTTTGTATACAGTGTATTAATAATGCTTAGTTTTCATTGTTACAATTCCACGATGTTAATATACAATATGTTCCAGGATGAGAATAACAAGATGAGAATAGTATACTATTTCAGACAGAAAGGAAGTATGAATTTTCTTGACACACCTGCATTTACCTGCCAAATGGAGTGAAGCATGTAATAGAAGGTAAATCATGAAAAGTCACTTCTCGAAATAAAATATGTTACTATTTCATTGAAGAACACCGCATGTATCTTATGGAAAATGGGTCCCAGTAAATTGGCTGAAAATCAAGTTTGATGTAGTTTATGATGATCGATCAAAGGTCTCCATTGGCACAATTTGATCTAGAGTAACTGTTTTATTAGCTGCTATCCAGAACACCTCCAATTGTTTCACAGATAAGGATTTTGAAGTGTGCGTTATGGAATGGTTGAGGCACTCGAAACAGCGACTCTTGCGTGAGAAAAAGTAACCGTAAGTAAACGATAGAATTTTCTTTAATCAGATTGGATTTCTGTTGATTTAACGTAATGTTTCATAAAATCTTTGTGGTGTAAAATTTTTATTAGTTTTATTATTATTTAAAAACTAATCCAATAATTTTTTTGTAAACTAGCTGTAATGTATGTGTATCCTTAAACTTTATTAATTCAGTTTCAAAGTATGTTACGTTATGACAACTACATATTATTATACCCATCTTATTTCTTGCTTCCACTGAATGCGTTCAATAGTTTCCACTCTCTACACTTGTTATGTAATATGCTTACACAATTCTATTTTTTTTGCCTGGATTCCTGGATAAGATATTTTTTTCTAATTTTGTACCTGTTTTTTTCAAATTAACTGTACTGTTCAATAATAGTGAATAAACGTTTTAAATCCTTAATTGCTTTTTTTGCTATTTTATTTTAAATGTACAGGGTGAACAACTAAGAACGACTGTAGGCCACATCTCAGAAAAGAATCATGGTACAACTTTCAAAAAAATTGCCTTTAGGTAAGTGATCCTGAAAAATTGCTGGAAAATATTTTGCAGTCTCTAAAATATCCGCTAAGGGTGGAATGAACACTCGAAAACATAATACCCCAAAAAACATACAAAAGGTGTCCTAAAAATACAATTTTTGAAATCTTGATGAGATTATGAAAAAATTTAATTAAAAAATTTTTTGCCATTATTCTTCAAATAATGGGTGGGGAAGGTTCAAACTTATGAACAAATGTATAACTTTTTTGTTTTTTACCCGATAATCATGATTTTAGCTGCATTTGAAAGAGTTTTTCTGTTTAATGAGATTGATAACAAAATTAGATAATTTTGTATCCACTCGGAAATTTCAAATGTAAATTGAAGCATTTTCTAATTTTTATATCTGATATCGTAAATCTTATATCTTGGAATAGATTCCTATTTTTTAACCTCTTCTCATCAGAATTTAAAAAATGCCTCATTACAATTGAAATTTCCGAGAAAAATGGGAAAATTGTCGACTTTTTCACATAACGTTGACAACATTGTACAATTTTGTTATTTTTGTTAAGCATATCTTATTAAAGAGGAAAAACTCTTCTAAATGACGCTAAAAACATTGATATCAATTAAAAAATAAAAAAGTGTTACGACATTTGTTTTTTAGGTTGAACCTTCCGCCACCCCTTACTTGAAGAATAAGGACAAAAAGTCCCTAACTACATTTTTTCATAATCTCATCAATATATCAAAAATTGTATTTCTAGGATACCTTTAGTGTGTCTTTTTTGGAGATAATCACAGTATTATGTTTTTAAGTGTTCATTCCACCCCATAGCAGATATTTTAGGAACGCAAAAATATTTTTCAGCGATTTTTCAGGGTCATTTTCCTGAAGGTATTTTTTCAAAGTTGTACCATGACTATTTTTGGAAATATGGCCGACAGTCGGCGTTCTCAGTGGTTCACCCTGTATTTGCTGATTAGGCACAGAAACACCTATAGGATGTCATCTAGAATGTTTGAGGTATATTATTTAGAGGTTCAAGCAATGTCCATACAACATCTAAGGGAATACACTGTATTGCTTTTGAAATGTCGCATTTAGATCATTGATAAGATGTTATTTTTTAGACATTGCATTAGCAACTACAAGATGCTAAAAGGCATTTCAGAATGTGAGAGAAATGTTGTTTTTAGTTCGTTATAAAGACTTCCTTTTTGAGGAAGTTCTAGTAACATCTCAGTAATGTGAAAAGGCAGCGCCTTAACATCGCTGAGAACTTTAGTTGAAACATCATAAAAGTTAACAGCCACATGCTGGGCATAAGCGGTTGTATATATGTGCATGTGATGAAAACAAGAGGAAAAAAAGGAAGAACATTATTACAATGTGATGTTGAATTAATATAACTGTAATATTTATTTGCATAGTGGGAAGTATCATGGAAAAGAATGGTTTCAGTTAGTATATTCGACTCCTATTGGATAATAAAGTTTTATTTTATGAAGTTGCTACCTAGCCTTTAAGACGACAAAAAGTGAACAATAGTCACATTTAGATGTGGTTTTTGATTAGGATGATAATAATTTATAACATATTTTAATTTTGGATCAACCAAATATATCGATATTTCTAATAAGGTAAATGCGAAGTTTTTCCTGAACCTTCAATTGTTTTCAAATCACATCTATCGAGATGTACAAAGCCACTTTATTTTTTGGATATGCCAGTTATATAACTTGTAACAAAGATATGCCATCACTCTGTACATTTACACCATTGTCAACATTCTAAAGCCATCAAGTAGTCAAATTATGTTTCATAATATAAAAACAATTGTCAACTTTTTAGAATTTACAATATTGTTTCAATATATTGTGGAATTAGCTAGAAACAATAAGTTTCATTTAAAAAACTAATAAAAACCGTCACTAACAAATTTTGTTTCTAAGAATTTCATATGAATTTTCCAAAAATAGTTTTCTTAGAACATTGTTCATTTTTAACCCTGGCAAATGTAATCCTACTTCAAATGCAGCATTCCCAAACGGATTATAGTGCTCTTAAGCATATAAAGCTTCCTCGCCAAACTGCAATATGTCTTAACGCTACCAATTACCCCATACCGCCTTCTGGAAAACTTTAGACGAAGTATACGGAAACTTAATGCCAGCAACGGACTAGATATATACCGAAAATGTATAATCTTAGTAGCAGTCAGTCCCACAAAAGGGCCGATGCAAAAGACATAATATGGAATTGATAAATTTTTTATTGACATAGATAGACATTTGTACATATCATAAATTGAACCCTCATCAGAAGATACCAAATAAATCAAAAATACCAAATCAGAACTCTACCTAAATTGCACTGACATCTGCTAACAATAATTCTTATATTAGTGTTTTAAATGAAACTCACTGTTTCTAGCTAATTCCACGATATAATAAAAATTGTTGAAAATTCTAAAAAACTGACAATTGTTTCGATAAATTAATATCCTCGTCAGAATGACAGAAGTTACATTTCATTTGATGCCTACCTGATGTTTAGTAGTTATTTTTCGATAGACCAAGAAGTGATCTAATTAACTTAATATATGATAAATGAACTAATTAATAAAGAAGAGGAAAAAGTGGCATTACAACTAATATTTCCTAAACAAACTGATGAAATAAAAACTTAGAAAACCATCACATATGCAGGAAATATTTCTAATAATATTTCAAAGATTATATCTTTATCAACGAATACAACAATTTCTTTTAAAATAGAAAGTAACGTTAGTACAAAATTGTTAAATGTAAAAACAAAAATACCACTATTAAAGAAGTCAGGTATATATAAACTTAAATGTCCAGAATGTAATGCTGTCTATTTGGGTCAGACCCTTAGAAATTTCGAAATCCGAAACATTGAACACTTACGAGCAGTCAGATTAAAACAACCAGATAAATCCCACTAAGCAAAACATCTACTTGATACCAATCATTCATTGACACCTAACACAGAACTAGAAGTGCTGCATATTTGTGAAAAGAAACAAGAACTGGATTTCCTTGAAGAATTGGAAATAAGAAGACATTTAAGAAATCCACAATATGAAGTTGTCAATGAACAGGTAAATCTAGGGAGTTCTCCACTAATAAACTGTCCTCTTAAGTGATAATTGTAAAGATCAGCAGATATAGTTTTCCTGGTTTTCTATATCATTGCACAGTTATACTGATCTTAATTGGAAAAATGATATCCAGGATATCACCATAGGGCTAATAATATCTAAGCTTCAATATTTAGAATATCACATCTTCTTATTTTTTCTCTTAACATATATTAAGTCTATCACAAGTTAGGTCACGTCTTAGTCTAGCCAAAAATAACTACTAAACATCAGGTAGGCATCAAATGAAATGTAACTTCTGTCATTCTGACGATGATATCAATTTATCGAAACAATTGTCAATTTTTTAGAATGTTCAACAATTTTTATTATAAAACGATGAAATAAAACAATATAGTTTGTTTAAATCTTCATTTATTTGAACTAATGTTCAATTTATACTTGTTGACGCGTTTCACTAACACAGTAGCTTTGTCAAAACGAATGAAGGTAAAATATAAAAATGTCCTAATATATACAGTGCTAAATCTATTTACTAAGGTTAACAATGGTATTGAAAGAAATTACCTGGAGATCCATTCACTACAAACATTTCTAAGCTATCTTCTAGGTAAAGAGGTTCAATAAAGGAGACTGATTGATATCTATTTGGTCGTTAAGGAGATTACCTGAATATTTATTTTTGTTAATCTCTGGGGCCTCTAATAAATTTAAACTAAAGGATTCACCGACTACATAGAGAATTTCAAAATTTGGGTCGAAAATGTGTTGGTTTTCTAATAAATGATTTGAATAGTTAGAATATAATTTTTTTGTTGTCATAGCTACGTTTGTGTTCCGAAATTCTAGTTTTAAAATTTCTAAAAGTTCTACCGATATAAATTTTATCACAATTGTCATTACCACATTTCAATTTATAAACTCCTGATTTGTTTAATTTTGAAGATTTAGATTTATTATTTTTATTGAATTTGGATAAATTCTGATCAGTTTTAAAGGAAATATTCATGTCTTAAGTTTCTAAAAATGATTTAATTTTTAAGGATTGTGTTTCAAAGTATGTTAAGTTTTTTAATTGTTTATTATTTTTATCTGAAGGGAATACTAGTTCTAAAGTCTGTTTTTTTATCTTTTTATTTATGATATTGTCAATTAAATTTGGATCGTAATTATTATTAACTGCTATTTGTTTTATGATATTTAATTCTTTGGTAAAATTATTAATATTTAATGGGACTGTTAAGAGTCGCTGTAACTATTCAAATCATTTATTAGAAAACCAACACATTTTCGACCCAAATTTTGAAATTCTCCATGTAGTCGGTGAATCCTTTAGTTTAAATGTATTAGAGGCCCTAGAGATTAACAAAAATAAATATTCAGGTAATCTCATTAACGACCAAATAGATATCAGTCTCCTTTATTGAACCTCTTTACTTAGAAGATAGCTTAGGAATGTTTGTAGTGAATGAATTTCCAGGTAATTTCTTTCAATACCATTGTTAACCTTAGTAAATAGATTTAGCACTGTATATATTAAGACATTTTCATATTTCACCTTCATTCGTTTTGACAAAGCTACTGTGTTAGTGAAACGCGTCAACAAGTTTAAATTGAACAGTAGTTCAAATAAATGAAGATTTAAACCAACTATATTGTTTTATTTCATCGTTCAGTATGGATCTTCATCAAGTAAAAGCCTCATCTATTCAATTTTTATTATATTCTGGAATTAGCTAGAAACAGTGAGTTTCATTTAAAACACTAATATGAGTAGATTCCACGAAGTAAGGGTCGAGACAGTTAATTTCATAATTCTTATGGAATAAGAACACAGCAAACTTTTTCCGTTCGCCGCTTGATGAACACATCATTAAGTATATGAGGATAGAATATAATAGATGTACAAAAAGTACTGATATGAGTCCAAAACCCTCTTGACGAGGTAAATATAGGTGACGCAAGAACACCCCTTATAAAAGATGTGATATTATATAATACGATGTATAGGGTGTTACAAGTACTATATTTACTTATAATATTTTCAAAATAATGGTAAGCTATGGCTACATATTCACACTTTATTCCTTATCAATTTGAAAGTTCCAAATAATAGATGTACTTTTGTTCAGCCCTGTTTAAATATTATTAGTTCTAGTAAATAAAAACCTACCTTTTTCGACAAATACAATTGATTCATTGAGTGCTTCCAAAATAAATATCATTATGTCATCTCTAGAAAAAATAGATACTTCTTTAGGTTCGTAAGAAGAATTTTCTCTTTTAAAAAATGCGACAAGTTTAAGACAATTACAAATATTAATATTTTCTTTAATGTTAAGCACGGGTTTTATCTTCGATAAATTAACTCCAATGTTAAAATGTCATATACCTGGAAATGTTATTGTCACTTCGACATCGATAAAAAAGGTGCATCCTTTTTTATCGGATAAAAACTTCTCTAGTAAGCGGACGTCAATTTTACACAATGACAATGAGTCGCAAGTTTGGTTACTTATAATTTCACAGCAATTAAGTGTTGGCAATACTGCAAGAACTGTCAATTAGTCGTCAGATTTTTGAATTTTAAACATATAGTGCTTTTATTTTGAATCGGTGTGGTAATTATTTAACTTTGTAGTTCATCCATATATTCTGTAGTTTATTGTATTAATAAAGATAATTATTGTTGTTGTTCATCCATATATTCTGTCGTTAACTTATCTTGTTAAAAAACACTCGAACTGACATTAGATAAAATCGCTCCACCTTCGGTGTCGCGATTTTATCATGTCAGTTTTTCTCGTATTATTAGTGATTGGCAAAACTATTTCGTTGCAAAGAAAAATTAATCCAATAAAAAAAAGGTTTTGTGTTTTTACTGTTGAATATTTGTACCACAAAGTTGAAATTTTATTCGTTCGAACTAGTTCTTAGAATAGAAATACATTTTCTGACGTCTTTATATATTTTTCCATCGTACCATGTTTTATATGCACTGTATGCCTTTCTATATAATATTTATGATTTTCTTGGAAATAGTTCCACTTCTTTGGCCTGTGCTCTAATTTCCGGAAGTACAACAACTTGAATCGCTCATTCTCAGCAATCTCGACCACAAGGAAAAGATTATATAAACTGGGGTTCATGTTTTATACTTTACAGAAGCATGATATTTAAGAAAGTTTTCAAATCCATATTTTATTCGATTTTATTAGTTTTCCAAAGTAATACTGTGTGTCCATCTTTATTTTCCCTCATTTGAACTGCCCATAACTTCTAAACGGTTTGAGATAAAAACACGCTTCACTGAAATGTTCCATTTTAGCACACGTTTTGTTTAAAATAGTTAAGTTTTTTTTATCCGTTTTGCCTACATCACAACAAAAATGGCGGATGTTTAACAATTTTTTGTTGGCTTTTGTTAATGGAACACCCAGTATATTTTCTTGTAGTTTCATAGAACCGACTTTTATCTATTCTTCAGTGCAAATTTTTTCAAAATAGGTCAACGTGTGACTGAGCAATTATCTTTCAAAATGAGAGATGCTTACTTAGTACTTTTAATCATAGTAAGCTTTGGAAGTTTTAGGTAAATGTCAAATTTATCAACTTTGCGACAATTCATTGTTATTTTCAGTTTTTATGTGAAAATGGTGTTTTTAAACATAGAAAAAGCAAATGTAATTTGGTGAAACAAAATTGGTGATTATAACTCAAAGACGTTTTTAATAAACAACCACCCAGTTCAAAAACAATTAGAAGTTGGTTCCGCACACGAAAAGATTACCAGTTAACAATCATTCAGATGACACCATAGCTGTATATGACTTTATTAGGAGATATCCAAAATCGTGGTTAAGAAAAGTTGCTTCCCATTTCAACATTAGTAAGTTCGGATCCGTCGTTAAACTGTAGGTCCCTTCTATCTGTGGTAACTGGAGAGCACAACACAGGTAGAAGTGAGAGGTCGCCTACGTCCGATCACGGATATGGCACTGTAAGAAGAAGAAGTCTAAAGTTCATAACATTTTGAAAGCAATAAAGATAAAACCTTATAAAATTCAAATTAATCAGAAATTGGATGAGAGGGACTTCGAAAAACGTGTTTTGATGTGTGAAACGTTAATGGATCTAAGGAGGAATGTACCAAACGTCAATCTAATAATGTCTGATGATGTCACATCTCCTTTGACTGGAGCAGGTAATAAACATAATTGCAGAATTTGGTCTGAAGTAAATCCGCACGAGGTTGAACAGTATGAAAGAGAGGTAAATGTGTGGTGTGCTGTCAACAACAATGGTCTCCTAATTCATGTGACCTAACAGTTCCTGATTTTTTTTAATGAACATAAGTAAAATCTTAAGCGTATAATCCTGCACCACAAAATTTGGACGAATTAAAGATTAAAATTCGTCATGCATTTAACAGCATTGTCCAAGATATGTTGCGCAAGTCTTTCCAAATTTATATGTAAGGTTAAGCAAGTGTATTGATCAAGAAGGACGGCACATTGAACATTTAATTAATTAAAACTATCACTTTTTTGTTCGTGTCTTGTGAATAAAATTGATTTTTATTGTTGTTACGTTTTGTGATTAAGTACTACTTTGTTGCATCTCTCATTTTAAAAGTCATAATTAACCGATTTTCAAAAATTTTTGCAATATAGAATAGGTAAAGATGGGTTCTTTCAAAATACAAACAAATGTACTGGGTGTTCCATTAACAAAAGTCAACTGAAAAATTGTCAAACATCCGCCATTTTTGTTGTGACGTAGGCAGAACGAATGAAAAAACTTAACTTTTTTAAACAAAACTTGCGCTAAAATCTAACATTTCAGTGAAAATCGCATGCTGATATCTCAAACCGTTTAGCAGTTATGGGCAGCTAAAATGAGGGAAAATGAAGATGGACACCCAGTATTTAAAAAAATATAATGCCAGTCATTGAAAAAATGTTATATGAGCCACGGTAGAATAGTGTATTAATGTCTCGGATCCATTAAAGACCGAGAAGCTTCGCTTTTCGACAATAATAACTCTCTTTTCTAGCTTGGCGCATAGTTACTATTTTTTTTTCCGCCCAACCTATCTATATGTGAGAAAAGTATTGGTTTACCCCAAAAAAAGTTGGAATTTTAAAAAAAAATTTGAGTTATTTTCACGTATTTCATCAACAACAAAATAGTTTTTAGAAAAAAAATCCCGTGTGTATGTCGTCGTTGTCGTCGGCCACTTTTCGTTACATGTCTTGTTAGCACGATAAACCCTCCGTAGTGCAACAACTCACTAATTTTATGATTGAATATTGTTCAGGACATCTCACAGATGAAACCTGTTGATATTCAGCTCACCAGAATCAGTACAGCGGGCGCTATGGTACTTGAAGTACGACATTTTTATAATTTTTAGAGAAATTTTAGTTTGTTAGCACGATACAGCCTCCGGAGTGCAACAAATGACCAATTTCATGATTTAATATTATTCGGGACATCTCATAGATGAAACCAATTGATCTCCAGCTCACCAGAGCCAGTACATCAGGTGCTATAGTACTTTAGGTACGACATTTTTATCATTTTAGAAGAAATTTCAGTTTGTTAGCACGATACAGCATCCGGAGTACATACAAGTGACCAATTCATGATTGTATATAATACAGATGGTCTCAAAGTTGAACCCTATTGATATTCAGCTCACTAAAGCCAGTACAACGAGTGCTATGGTACCAAATTTTTGAAATTTTTGAGAATTTTATTTGCCAACCGTGCTGGCAATTCAGTTTACCAACCAAACTTTTAAATCCGGCGTGCGAGGAATTATATTGATCTGGAACCTAGTGCAGCATTTTCAAAGCGATATTAAATTACTCTCCCCAAACGTAACGATTGATCGCTTTCTCTATGGATTTACGTAAAATTTCGTTCGTTAAATTTTTTAGTTGAATGTGTTTGAGTAATATCCAATTTCCTTAGGAAGTATCATTCAACTGAAAAAACATAATCTTTTTTTTCCTGAATCGCCAGTAAGCGAATTTGCATCTACATAGCAAATTAAAACTTGGTTGATTCATTTATAAATATCAACGATGGATCAATAATTCTAGGACAAACTACGATTGAGGCTCGGCGACTAATTACACCTGCGAAAATACTACTAGTGTCAAATGAATGTCCATATATATAAAATGTTCTAATAGAAAATCAATTAACATGAATTGGCGTTAAACTAATGTCGCAGTTACAATGTTTTCGTAGGCAAACATACATATTGCAACATAACGTGTGTTACTTAATACGCAGTCACAAGTACCACCAACAAACCAAACAACCACCACATCGACAGCTTTACCACCTGCCTACGTATCCGTACCAGCATCACAATAATCAATGGTCTTGGCAACACATATACCAGCAGCCTCCAATGGCATCTCTAAGATTGATTCACAAAGTTCACATACTAGCATATAACAAAACCAAACTATATCTGTCCAAAACTGCTTCTCCGGTTGAACAAACCATCGAAATGAAATTCACGGAGCCCAAAAAGACGAAACTCCTAAAATAAAGCAATAATTAAAGTTTGAACACTAGCTACAGTAAACGTCTGAAAGCAAATGGTACCAACAAATATTTTGAAATTACTAACAAAATGACGTGCTTAACTAACAACAATCGTGCGATTTTTCCGAAAAGGTGTATGGTTGATCGCATCCTCTAAGCGTATAGCCCAATTATAAACAGAATATTTTAATGGTGTCATTGATCAATTACACAGTATGTATGTCTAATTCACAGATAAAAATGTTGCTGTGCTCAACACAGGGAACACCCGGAAGTTAGTACATTTGTGCAAAATAATTTGAAATCAAAACACTGAGAAGGGGAAGCTTTAGGTTAGAACCGCGTGATCTGTAGTGACTAGCAGTACAAACATGCGGAAAGCAAAACCAGTACGGGTCATTTTACACAAAAAGTACTCCACCAAAAATTAAAAGTGTGAAACCCATTTTTTAAGAGAACAATATTTGAAACAAAAGTTGTGGTAGTTGGCACGCTGAGTCATTCTATTTATATACATTTTTGCCAAATATTGACCATCCACCACGACATATTTCGCATATTTAACCCACCTCTAAAGTGAAAACGTAAACGCATCATTTCATAGAAATATGTTTCAAACAAAAGTTATGCATATTGGCCCGCTGAGAATGTACATATTATCCGAAAATCAACCCCCTGCAGAAATATTAGCATTTTTAATTTTATTTCAGGCACCCTCTGTAGAAATGTGAAGTGTACATAAGTGTATTATATTATATTTTGAAATAAATACAGCAGTCTCTAGTAACCCTATGGGTGGATGCGATTTTAGATATAAAAAACACACTATAGTTTTTGTATTTATAATTGAATTCACTTATTATTTTGTTTGCCGTTAGGAATGCTTGTAGCTAAGATATGGTTATATTATTGTTCTATGTTGCTCATATATTGAGTAGAATCAATGATATTGAGAAGCAGGGGAGACGCTGTTAACGTTTAAAAAGCTAATCGAAAACGGTATCACTAGGCGGAGTTTTTCCAGCACCAATATGGCCGCGTATGTAGAGCCGAACTATTGTAATTTTTACGTCTTATGTAATTTTCAACTTTTAATCAGTAAATAATGGTGAGTAAATAAATAATGAATCCAAACACAGTTTGCATGTAATAATTTAATGCGCTCGTTGTATTTTTCATAGTTGCAATTAATTATAAAGAAAGTTGGAACAAAACGAGCCTAATACTGATTTTGTAAAATTGTTTCCTTTGTATGTCTAATTACATTACATATTCGAATTTCTGGAATTGCTAATAGTTTCAACTTAATTTATATTTCAATTTATTTCCAGCTACCTGTCACTTCTGATATGACACCTTAAAAATTGAAATGGGAAGTCCTATATAGTTCACCATTTTTGAATTCTAAGGAAAACTCTAGATATGTTTCATGTATGATGTCCTCTATTTCTACCCTCAAAATATTAACATTTCATAATCGACCATTTATGTTTATATATACAGTATGTCTACTTAAGTCGTAGCCATATGGAAAACTTTTTTATTACTAATCTTATGAGAAAAACGTATTCTTCATGAAAAGTTCTGCAATCTGCATGCCCTATAATCCGAACTGCCATCATCAGATATTCATTTTTTTTCTCCATAAATATTATCCTCTCTTATACAATTAATTGTCTGCTAAACGAAATAGTTTTGTTGCTTGATTATCTTGGTCTTGCTTGTTTTATTTTTATTGAGATTATTTCTGGAGTAGCATTATTGCCAACCATAATTTTTGTCTAAAAATATTCTCCACCTCCATTTTACTTTGCCATGTGATAAATAATTCAAATAAGAATGAATAGCCACTCAGTTTTATAAATAATTCCAAATGATATTAACATTTAATACTAATGAGCAATGAACCTACATTTTCTCTAGGACAAACTATTCCAGGCTATGTTAATTACTTTATTCTACTACATTTTAAAAACATTAGTATGGCTAGGAGAAACTATATCGTTGTAACATATACATCACGATGTCACTGAAAAACTTCATAAGAGCATTGTGACCATGATTAGTGTTAAGTTTATTTACAAAAAACAATGAGTAAGGTCTCAGTAGATAGGCAACACGGGTTCGGGGCCATTCCTTATGTAAAATAACATGGGAAATCGCTAATGTTCATTCTGCACTTTTTTGACCAAAACAAGGTCATTACTGCCAATCAGAGATATGTGCTAGTGCCCTTATGGCATCTTTGTACATCCTGTGTATAAAAATGCTCTACCCATCACACTGGCGTTTGTTCGACTTCAATCCGACCAATAGTAACAGAGATACATTGTAGCCCCCTTATGGCATCTTTTTTGTACATCCTGTATAATTATCGAACGTGTTCAATGATATGCGCATAGCAACAGTGGGGTTACCGATATCAATGCCGTAATGACCTTGAGGGGATGCTGACGTCACAGCAGTAATGACCTTGGTTTGGCCAAAAAAGTGCAGAATGAATCTTAGCGATTTCCCATGTTATTTTACATAAGAAATGGCCCCGAACCCGTGTTGCCTATCTACTGGTCTCTATCATGTTTACAGTTACATTTGGAAGTAATTCCGGAGGTTTTCTTTTATCAACATCTTGTCGACTGGAATAACTACGAAATGCACATGAAGACATGTTGAAAGTTTATCATAGTCGTAAAAAACACAGAAATAACCAAAACTAGATTATAACTACAAACTAAGCACAATCAGCTGATCTGACGTAAACCTACTACCAATATGGTGGGCCTAGAACCGTTTTCAAACCATGTATAGGTGCTCACCCCTCCAATCTCATTGAGTAGAATAAACAGAAACTCCTGTTTTGTATAATAATAATAATTTGTCAATACTCACATTGTTATAAATAATATTTGTAGAAAAGCATTTTGTTTTTCATGTTTCTGTAAGTGAATTCTAAAATAAACCTGCATTAAATTATATAAAATTTTTACCTGTTCCCGATTTTTCTTTACCGCGGAAATGGAAACATTAAGTTCTTTCGTGGAAATTGGAAATGCAAATTTTATATGGCACTTCCGCGTAGTAAGAGCAATCGACCCATTCTGAATACAATTTAGATAGATAAAGCAAATTTATACTTTCCCATAGAACTAAAGTCTTCGAAGAGTTCTTGTTTTATGGAAAAAATAAATGTTCATACACTTTTGGAATTTCTTCGACGATCCAATCTCAGTATTTTTTCTGAGTGTGATATAAAAAACGTGGTAAACGTATATTTAGAAGACAACAGACGGAATATAGAATTTAATTTTCAAACGTAGAAACTGAAATTGTTTTCCAAATTTATTCAAATCGATTCTTTTTAGTGCTAGGTTTGTAAATGGTTTTCATATTATGTTTCTCACGTAAGCAACACATTCTTCTTACAAGAAATATTATTATCTCCTAGAGATTGAAGCCTGAACAAGATCATAAACAATTTAGATTGGTGGATATATAAAAGTAGGTTCTGCGAAAAGAATAAGCAAATCACCGCATACATACTTTGTTACTTTGAAGTTCGAATGAAGGTTTTTAGCGATAGAGGGCAAAAATAAATAGTACATTCATATTTAAATTGATTGAGTTTGAAAATTACTGGTTTTGAAGAGTTCTGAAAAGTCTGCGATGAAATGGTTTCTAGCTCATCTATCCAACTTCAACTCTATAATATATTATATTCAAACTATCAAAATCAGCAATTTATGTACAATCGCAGTCGATGAACGAAGATAACGGGATTCTAAATGTGATCCTTGAATCGCAGGTGTGAAAATTCTACAATTATTGTTAATTGTAGATGATTTTTTTATACCCACTACATATTCTGTGCATTTTCTCTTTGACTAAATGGCACAAATTATTTAATAAAAAAATAACTCATTTTTATGGTCCTTAATTTATCGTTAAATTTATTATAGTTCAGTCATCAACAATTTTTCGCAAAGAAATCCTTTCAGTCACATCAAAATTTTCACACTATCTAATCACAAACCGAAAGCAGCTGCTATTATCGCGAACACACTAGGGGGTCGATTCTCGAATTAAGAGAATGATCAGCTCATGCGAATTTTGACATCCCTTCTCTTAAAAATCCATGAGTAGTATTCACGAATTAGTGTGAATGATCACTTCGCATTAAAATCGGGAGAACGTACTTCTATTGGTCAAAACCAGTAGAACTGAATTCACATCGAGAGAACTACGTTCCCTATATCGTTTTACGCAAGTACAAGTGATTTATGTGATGAGTTTTGTGTCACTACATAACCAAACAATGCTTAGTAGTTCGTTTTTATCAAAGGTGTATTGTGTATTCTTTGGTTTTATCGTTTTGTTAGTATGGATTTAGAGGACTATATAGTATTCGATCAAATTTTCCACGATTTGGTTGAAGCTGAAGAAGATATGAATCAACCTAATAGGCGGTTTTTAAGGAGAGAAGACCCATTTACATTTTCCGATAGGAACTTTTTGATAAATTTTCGCTTAAATAAAAATTTAGCCCGCCAGCTAATAGAAATATCAACACCGTTCTTGGCTCCTCCAACTAAATCGTCTGCTCTTTCTATTGAAACAAATGCAAATGGTTTTCAAAATATATACATATATATATATATATATATATATATATATACAGCTTTTCTTCGAGCATAAAGAACATATGTATGCTCGAACAGTTTACACACTTTAATATTCTCAGGATGTTTAGTTACGTTCCTTAAAACATTTATATTTATTTTTTAGGTTTTAGTAACCTTATATTTTTATGGTTATGGTTCCTATCAAGAAGGGGTGGGCAAAAACATATTTAATGGAATTAGCCAAGCTAGTACTAGTCGTTGCATAAATGAAGTAACAAACGCATCAAATCAAGAAGAAATTAAACAGAGATTTATAAAATTTCCACAAAATATAATTGAACTTCAACAATTGAGAACAAGGTGCATAATTATCAGAAAGTTTCAACTCATTTGTTTCTGGTACAATTTTGAAAATAGACCTAGAGGCCAGAAAATGTTTCATGAAACATAAAATGAATAAGTATAGGACTATTTCAGATTGCTGGCACTGGGTGAAATCTATATCATTGCACTCGAAATGAATGTTTTAATAGTTACATAAAACTACATTAAGCTAAAATGTATTCAAATTAATTGTAAATCTTCAGCTTCTAGCAATTATATTAAATAAACACCAATGTTTTAATGAAATTGACTGTCTCGACCCTTACTTCGTGGAATATGCTCATATTAGTGTTTTTAAATGAAACTCAAGGTCTCTAGTTAATTCCACAATATAATACAAGTTATTGAAAATTCTAAAAAATTGACAATTGTTTCGATAAATCAATATTTCTGACGATGATATTGATTTATCGAAACAATTGTCAATTTTTTAGAATTTTCAATAACTTGTATTATATTGTGGAATTAACTAAAGACCTTGAGTTTCATTTAAAAACACCAATGTTTTAGATTTTACGAAAAGTATCAATTTCCTGGTGTTGTTGGATGCATTGATTGCACTCATGTGGCTTTAGTAGCACCAAATGGAATTGAACACATATATGTAAACCGAAAAAGCTACCACTCAATTAACACTCAACTAGTAAGTTTAATTTTTTTTTTTTGAATTTCAACTCAAAATACTTTAAAATGGCAAAAGTATTGAATTTCTGCCCCTATCCAAAAACTTTCAGGAATCTAAAGAGCCCCACTCTTGTTGGACATATATGCCCTTAAAAAATCCATTTCATTTAGTAGGAGTATATACTTTTATATAAAAAAACAATGAATAGTAATGAATATATTCTAGGTATGTGATGAAAATTTAAAAATCATGAATGTCAATTCAAGATATCCTGGAAGTACCCACGATGCGTTCATATGGAGACATTCACAGCTCTCGAGAACTATGGAACATATATATATATATATATATATATATATATATATATATATATATATAGAACAGTTCAGGAGCCTTTTTTCCTTTTGGGTGATTCTGGTAGGTTATAATTAATGATTCTATAAATTATATTTATTGAGGTATAGTATAAAAATGCATTAGGGGAAGAATATTTGTATGTTGAGGGTGGGGTGTCCAAGAGTGGAAAGTAGACTCTGGGTCCTTTTTGACCATCCCATGTTGTTTGCATATTTTATAAATAGTGCGTTGATGTAATTTTAATTGTGGGATATCCCCTTCGTCCATGGCTACAAACAGTAATGAGAAATGCTGAGCCTGGCCCAGAGGAAAGAATGAATAACAGATTGAGAGTAGTAAGAAGCCGAATTGAACAATGTAATGGGGTCCTCAAGGGTAGATTTAGATGTTTGCTTCGTCATCGCGTGCTCCATTATGAACCAGTAACAGCTGCAAAAATTATTGTCGCATGCTGTATATTGCATAATATATGCATTGATGCCAATATACCAGAACCAGAATATCCCGATTATGATCATAATGTTGATTTTGATATGATGGATAATGGGAATGTTAACGAACATGATGAACTTGTAGGAAGAGTGAATCCTGATTTATTGGCTGGAGGACAATTGCAAAGGCAAATGATAAATAACCATTTTGGAAATTAATTTTATTGCACAAAAATACAAAAATAAATTACCTATTTCTCCAAATACTTGTTTTATTCTAATATATTGATATCTTTTTTTTACTAAATGTTGACATGGATAATATATAATTACTTTTTCTTATACCTAGATATCAACAGCATACATAAACTTATTATTTTTTCAAAATTAACTCTAGGATTTCTAAAATTTTTTTGTTTCATTATTTTCTTTTAACAACAACAAGTGTTGTTCATCATAATTTTTTTTATGTTCCATAAATGCAATTTTTTCTCATAGTAGTTTTCTTGAACGGAGTCCCTTTTATCTACAGATTTTAAGAACGTATGGGATAGTTTTTGGGAATTCTCCAGGCGCCTGGTTTTGTTCATTTTTTTGGGAGTTTTCTTCATCCCACTTGTAGATGGGCTTGGGTGAGTCAAATTGTAGGAATGGTCTTCTCGGACATCTATATTTTCCACGACCACATGTTCCAAAGCCATAGACGACTAAAATATATCAGAATAATATTAAATAGAGGTGCTTAGGAGTGAATTGTTACATGTTAAAGTTTGAGAACTGTTAACTTCAATCAGATGTTTTCACTAAAATCAAAAAGTCTCACTCTATGCCTGACTATAGTAAACATCTCAACAATAAAATTAACTGACTCGACCCTCACTTCGTGGAATCTACTCAGTTTACTGTTTTAAATGAAACTTACCGTTTCTAGATTATTCCACGATATTTTAAAAAACTAAGAAAATTGACAAAATTTTTTATCAAAACAATTGTCAACTTTCTCAGTTTTTAAAAGTTTTCAATATATTGTGGAATTATCTAGAAACAGTAAGTTTCATTTAAAACAGTAAAATCTCAACAACAAATTTGCAATGCATTTTTCAATGGAAAAATTTGTTAGCCTAGATTTATTAATACAAATACATTCTTACACTTTGTTGATCTTCCTCCTGTTGTGCTACATTGTTTTCAACAAAAAAATCGCCTCCACATTAAGTTATGCCAAACAAACCATGAATTTCAGTTTCAGAAATAAGATCTAATATTTCAGGTTCATTTTCTTTATCTGGACTTGGTGGAGGTGGACCACCACCAGTTTCTATGGTGTTTTTGTTGTATTGGGCCACTTTGGATTTGGCGTTTTTTTATAGTCTTGCCATGTCTAAGATAATAAATATATATATATATATATATATATATATATATATATATATATATATATATATCAATTATAAATAAACAAAATTTGGGGTAAAAAGTAAACCTACCTTGCGCCATTGTGTCCAAATTTTCGTGGAACCGTTAGGAATCGTATTCAGTATATTGGATATTTCCATCCACTCCTCCTTTGCTTTTTTAAATGTAAAAGTGGATGTAAATCGTCCACTTCTTAATTCAGGATGGCTCTTCATAAATTCTATGAGCAAATCTTTTTGTTGCTTGTTTATTGGCAGTGCTCTTTTCTTTGTTTGGTGTTCAGATGGAAATGGCTGTACTAAATGTGACAAAATGCTACTTTGTTATTTATTGTCTTATGATAAAGGGATGGTAGTAATAGAAATCACATATGATTATATGTACACCAAAAACTTGCTCTTTACTACAAAATCGAAATTATTTGATAATATGATTCACAAAATATGTACACACTAAATAAATATATATCTACACACTAACAATGGTTTCCATCTATGTATTTATTTTAATTATTGTAATTATAACAAAAATTATAAAAACTTATCACTTGCTAAAATTGGACTAGACAAATTAGTTACTGCACTAAGTATTACAATTATGTCTTCTTTGCAATGTACAAATGAACCTTGCAGCGTACCACTAAGTATTTTAAATATTTTAAGTCTCTGGTTAATGCGTTCAACATGTACTCGTGCAGCAGCTATTTGTGTGTTGATTACTGCCTCATCTTTACTTAATTGTGTTTTATTTCTTAGAAATGGTGGACGATAAAGTTTAATGCCGTGTTCTTCACAAATACTGTCAATCAAAAAGCCTTTATCCACCATTATAGCTTTGCCTTCAGTTAAACTCTTTACCAAACCACATTCCTCAAAAATAACTTTGTCCGATGCATGTCTACCATATACTCTGCTAACAAAAGAAATAATTCCACCTGGAGTGACACCAGTCATAAACTTCACAGTGGATGAAGATTTATAATGAGAATAAAATCGGATTCTACAGCATAGACATTTTGGTTTTTGAATAAATACTTCAGTGCAATCTAAAATAATTTGCGTGTCACTGAAGTTTTCAAAACATATAGGCATATTCTATTGTATCTCTTCTATGGTAGGAAATGCTATTGCTGGCTTTAATATTTGAGCTAATATGGAAATTGTAGATAATAAATAATTTTTATAGCTACTGTTACTTATGCCAAATAAGAGACTTAAAATACTCGAAGTAATATTTGTTTTGAACTTCATAAAAGTCATCAATAGTCTATCCATACAAGATACTTTCTTCAAACGTTTATCGTTATGATAAGTTTGAAAACTATTAACAATATAACAATATATTCCAATAGCTGAAAAGTATTGATACCTGTTAGGCTACATAATATTTTGTCACTTTTTATAAAATGTGTAGGCGTAAGTTTCTGAGGAGTGTTGACTTGCACTTGAAAATCTCTAAATAAAATTTGATCGTCTACATTCCTTTCAGAATTTATTAAATCGACAAGCACATTGGCAGCTTCAATTTCGGTTTCTGTATATACTCCATTATTATCCTGATTTGCTTCGTTGTTTTCCAATTCTGTATGTAATATTCTATTTTGTTCATGGCCTGTATTAGCCCCTCTTTCATTTCGTAGATGTCTTTGTGTTATGGATGGCTGCACTATAACTTCTAGGCTACTCTGGTAAGTTAACTGAATGGACAGCATTTCTTTTTAGTCGTCTTCTCTTTGCAGAAATTGCTAAAATAAGAAATTTTCATATTCTTAGGATAAGTTTATTTGTTAACGGTTTACCTGGAATGAAATCACTATTTACAAAATGTAAAGAACAAATTCTCATATTCTTGGTGAGAGCCTTTCCAATTTTTAACAATGTAATCCATTGCTTTCTCACATCAATTTGTTCCTCTCCAAACATTGTTTCTTTTTTTACCTTTCCTCTGCCTTCCTTTGGGAATGTGAAAAAGGATAACTCTGGATTTTTTTTTCCAAGATGTACACTGTGGCTCAGAGTAATAACAATTTGATTTAACTTTATTCATAATGCTTTATCGTTTGAGCTTAAGTATATTTTCCTCTTACACCGATAGTACCCAAAACCATTTGTGAATATAATAGTACTGGAGCTAAAATTGTGTACAGATGTATGGCACATGTTTCCTAAATATTTCTTCAAATTACGACGTTACACCAACACAAATAATGTCACTTATACTAGTTCTAATTTTGCGTATTCCTTGTTAGAAATCTCGAATAGAGAACTGATTATCATTGGATGTAAACATTGACCTGTTTTTAGGGGAATTTGGGATATCTTTTGATTAAGTCAGCAACAATAGCAACATTTGTTTGTTTATTTCTCAGGAGGATAATAATAGTTACGAGAATTATTTCATATTTCATTGTGGGAGTCCATTATTATTATAATTATTATAACTGTTATTATAGTGTGTGGTGTGAATATTATAAACTATAGCATAGCATATTATCCTAGTTTTCGTTTTTTTTAATCCTTATTGCGAGTACATTATAAAGTTTGGAAACAATTCATTAGCTACAAGTAGAAGATGAAGTACGACAAAACCAATTACGTTTAGAGAGAATAATTTATTAATCCTTAAAATCGCCAATGTTGAATATATTGAATTTCTTAAGAATTGTATTGACAAAAATTAAGAAGTTTAGTATTTAATTTAACACAACGTTCAACACAGAAATATTTCACATTTACAGGTAACACCGTAAATGGCCATAAATACGTATTATTTAGGTACTCCTTGCAGTTATTTACGTATTAAATTGCAATAATACGTAATTATCCAAAAATTATTTTTCCAACATATATAAACTTGTATATATAAACCACAAAACATCATAATTATAACATAAACGATATGCACCTTTCCTTTGAAAAAACTAAACATTCCAACAAAGATAAATCTAAATGATTGTGTGTTAAAAAGAGACAGGGATACTCAAAACATCATAGCAAGACCTAAAATGGTCTTTCTATTACTTTCTACCGAACGAAGCGTTCGTGACACACGACCAATGCCGAAGTAGCTTACAGAATAAGGTAAAGTGGTATAGAGAATTTATAGAAAAAAATTTCCTTTCCATGAAGATACAGAATACGCGCTCAGTTGTCTTTAAGTTATGATTGGTCTACCAAAGTTGCACACGTCAAAATGAGTCGCTTCGGAAATATTAGAAACGGAGGTATCAACCAAAATATTGATGAAAATATACCAAGTAATAAAAAAAATCGATATCATACATATGGAAACAATTTATGACGTTCTGTGTGCAACTCAACTATAGTAAAAACCAAATAAAGTTGCGTTTATGTCATCATTGTGAACATTTGTAGCGTTGTCAGAGTGTTCACGAAATATGGAAACATAAATCAATATCATCGTCAATTGTCAATTTTTTAGAATTTTCAATAACTTGTATTATATTGTGGAATTAACTAGAGACCTTGAGTTTCATTTAAAAACACTGATAGTTTGATAGTTTTCGTTTAATATAGTGTGGAGTTTTTTCATTTACGTTTTTTGTTACTTTAATTTATGAATAGATTTCACAAAGTAAGGAATTCTAGAATAAAAGTGGTATGGTTATTACTGACTTACCGAATCTTTTAATAAATAAATATAATAAAAATACAAGATATAAAATAAAATATGTTTAATAATGAACGTATTACCAAAGACAAAATTCTATAAAGCACGTAACTATAACCTCAAAAATCGATGACAATACACGAGTAGAAAAGTCACAAACAACACGGCACATGACATTATTTCTGGCAGTGACTATTTTACCGTCAATAATTGGAGGCTTCTTTATAAAAATTTCAACACAAATGTTTACATCGAGGGACGTCTAAACCCAATAAAGCTATATTGCTTATTCATTATTTTGGTACAAAAGTTTTGTTATTGATTGGATTATCTTTAGAACCGATTAATTGACAAATTTAAGTGTACGCATTTTTCGATAGAAATGTAGCCACCCATGCGATAGAAATACGCCCTTGGTGACGTAAACGCAACTTTATTTGGTTTTTACTATACAAGCTATATGCAGATAATAGCAACGAAAAATAAACGGTTTTGAGGATTAAAACTAACTTTCACTCATCTGTGGCCCTGAACAATATTCTATCATAAAATTGTTACTTGTATACACTTCGGGGGATGTATCGTGCTAACAAACCGAAATTTCTCCAAAATTAACCAAAAATTCAGTATATCTGGATTTATAGGACCCGCTGTATTCGCTCTAGTCAACTGAAAATCAATCGGCCACTTCTGTGAGACACCTTGAACAATATTCAATCATAAAATTGATCAATCGTATACTCTCTGGAGGCTGTATCGTGCTAACAAACTGAAAATTCTCCAAAAATGACGAAAATTTGGTACTTCAATTACCATAGAATCCGTTGTACTGGCTTTACTGCGTTGAATATCAATAGGGTTCATCTTTGAGACGCTCTGAGTAATATCCAATCATAAAATGGGTCACTTGTATATACTGCTGTATCGTGCTAACAAAATGAAACTTCTCCAAAAATGACAAAAATATCGTACTCAAAGTACTGTAGTACCTGTGGTATTGGCTCCCTGAGCTGAAAATCAATAGGGTTCATCAGTGAGATGCCCTGAATAATACTCAATCATAAAATTGGTGACTTGTTGAACTCCGGAGGCTGCATCATGCTAACAATCTAAAATTTCTCAAAAAATTACAAAATGTCGTACTTGAAGTACCATAACACCCGTTGTACTGGCTCTGGTGAACTGAAAATCAATAGGGATCATCTGTGACATGTCTTTATAAAACAATATTCAATCATAAAATTGCTGACTTATTGCACTCCGGAGACTGTATCGTGCTAATAAGACATGTAAGGAAAAGTGGCCGACGACAACGACGACGACATACACACAGGATTTTTTTTCTAAAAACCGTTTTTCCGTGTTGTTGTTGATGGAAAACGTAAAAATAACTCGAAAAAATTTTCAAAATTACAACTTTTTTTGGGGTAAACCAATACTTTTCTCGCATATAGAAAGGTTGGGCGGAAAAGTAATAGCATTAATTTTGATGAAAGACTGGGCATTCAATGTGCGAAAAAAAAATTGGTGAGTACCAGAGAAATATTGATCCTTTCAAATACATAATAGTAAGAGTAAATTGTTTCATGTTGTACCCGAAAAAATAAAAAGTATTTCTTTCGCTATTACTTCTGATAATATAGACGCAAGATGGACTCCAACAGAATTTTTTCCATATAGCTGCATCACAACTTACTTGGAGGAGAAACGTAGCAGCTTTTTCCATGTTAAGTTTTTTCAAGGAAGAATTTGACAACAAATGCTCTTTAACAAAGTGAATTGCATATGACCTGATATTTCTCAAAGCCCGCCAAGGCGACGGTAAAAACTGTGCAGATATTGAATGGCTTAATAAAAATTATACCGAAAACTGATATCGAAAAGGAGTAATATTATCAATGACAAATTTATTCTGACGACAAGTGGAATAAATACAAATATAGCAACTGGTACAAACATTTTCCGATTGGCATTAAAACAATATCAAAATGGACAAGACTGTCTGCAGAAAAGATATGATTAGACACTAAAAAAGTGAAAATAACAAATCACCTCAATCGTGCCACTGCAGTCAGTCAGTTACTAAATTCTGGCGTTAGTAAACAAGCCATGAAAATTACTGTACATGGAAATTCAAGCTCGATGAAACAGTATTTACATCTTAGTGCCGATCATCATCAAACCAGTGAATACTTGAACAAGCAATAATAACAACGATTCACCTAATACCAATCGTACTATTCAAAATGTTACCTATTTTGTGCGGGTTCCCAAAAAATGTTTAATATAGGTAGCAAATATTAATTGTAACAAATTATATTTAGTTTAGTATAATAAGTTAAGTATAGTAAACAAATAAATTTGGATACCTTCCTGGATTAAATTTATTATTATTAAATATCTTCCACGGATTCTCTCGAATATGAAGTTTCTGATCTTTCACTTTATTCGTGAAATAGTCTAATGAAATGCCTCTCGTAATTGAATTCATCTCATAAATCCACCGACTTATTGCTCTCCAAACTCATGGTGTTTTCAAGCAACTCAGTTTCGTTTATGGAAGAAGTCGACAGATTTATCGCAAAAATTCAATTACTAGTCTATTGAAAATTTGAGAGAATATGTCCTTAGGCATTAGAAACAAATGTAATATAGTGCCATTGTACGTGTCAACATCAGGAGGTGGTGATACTCCGTCTCGGGGGAGAAAATGTGCTTTCCAAAACTTTTCAAGTTATTATCAATCAAAAATGCTAGTTTTCCGTCGAAAATATGGTTGATTTTAAATGATTTTTGCCGAATCACTCAAAAACCGTATGTTTTATAGGAGAATAGGTGAAGAAGTAGGCAGTCTACATGTGGTATAAAATGTGCCATGCTCTGGCAGATCATCGACATTTTAAACTGAACTTGTGAAGTAATTTCTTATCAAAGTTCATCATCTCATTGAACAACCACCGAACTATTCTTATGCTATGCAACATAACGACTTTTTCTTTTTAAACTCAACTTACTGCAGTTAATGCTTGTTTTTTGTCGATAAAAGAAACACAGTCTTTACTAGACCACAAGGTAGAAAATGAAACATGTTCAGTGTATTTTCATTCTGTTACGTTTTATTTGGCAACATCGCATGTAACTTGTGCAATTGACCTTCGATACTAACGATGCTGAAACTTTCTTCATTTTTTATATTTTACTGAACTCACTTGTATATATATCCTACAAGTTTTCCTTTTCTAATCCCTTCCGCGCCTATCATTCCGCGTAGTTTCTGTAATCAGTGATGTGGAGGTAAACATTAGGGCGTATTTGTGGATTTGGGTCTACATCCGCACGACGTGACATGTGAAAAAGATACCAAAATCGATAGTTACGGGGAGCTTCGAATTATCCACCAGAAATGCTATCATTTTATATAAGTTCTGTAATTGTTTCGCAAGGTCTACTAGAGTGATACACAACTAGTCATTTTTAAATTTGGGAGTAAATTTTAAAAAACCTGATCGATGATTTTCAAAAGTTATACTAACTCAACTTATAGATGCGGCCAGTAAAAACATTGTCAGATGCGGAGTCATAGAATTGTGTACTTTATTGATTTTTTTGATTGATTTATGAACTTCATGAATTGCATAAGAGAAATAAGTTTTGTTTTCCACATGTTCCTATTACTTTTCCGCCCAACCTATCTAATATGCGAGAAAAGTATTGGCTTACCCCAAAAAAAGTTGGAGTTTTGAAATTTTTTTTGAGTTATTTCTACGTTTTCCATCGACAACACGAAAAAACGATTTTTAGAAAAAAAATCCTTTGTGTATGTCGTCGTCGTCGTTGTCGTCGGCCACTTTTCGTTACATGTCTTGTTAGCACGATACAGCCTCCGGAGTGCAACAAGTCACCAATTTAATGATTGCGTATTGTTAAGGATACGAGTATGTCACAGATGAACCCTATTGATTTTCAGCTCACCAGAGCCAGTACAACATAGTACTTTAAGAACGATATTTTTATCATTTTAGGGGAAATTTCAGTTTGTTAGCACGATACAGCGTCCGGAGTATATACAAGTGATCAATGTCGTAATTGGACATTATTCATAGCGTCTCAAAGATGAACCCTATTGATATTCAGCTCACTAACGCCAGTACAACGGGTGCTATGGTACTTGAAGTACCAAATTTTTGTCATTTTTGGAGAATTTTCAGTTTGTTAGCACGATAAAGTCTCCAGAGTTTATAAAAGTGTTTTATGATTGAATGTTGTTCAAGATGTCTCACATATGTACCCTGACTAGAACGAGTACAGTGGGTCCTATAAATCCAGATATACTCCATTTTTGGTTATTTTTGGAGAAATTTCGTTTTGTTAGCACGATACCTCCCCCGAAGTGTATACAAGTGACAATTTTATGATTGAATATTGTTCAGGGCCACAGATGCGGAAAAGTTAGTTTTAGTCTTCAAAACCGTTTATATTTGTATAATTGAAATAGTGTGTCGACTATACAAAATGTCTGATTTCATAAGATTAGGCAATAACTAATTTTTTGACGAAAAAGGCATAGTAAAATTTTCAACCCCCTCAAAAGAGGAGTGATCCCGCACATTTTTTCAAATGAAAAGGGGGGTCAAGCGATAACTCAGTATATTGAAATATGGAACGTTGAAACTCCAACAATAATATGTGACGAAAAATTCAAAAAGCGATTAATTTTAACTTGAAACCTTGCTGTATTATTAGAATTAGATTAATTTTTCTTAGATTTGAAATAAACCATTTTAATAATATCTCCAACTAATCAAACGAAAAGAATAAGGTAAACTATTTTTTGCTAAATCGGTATTTAATCAATTAAATTTGCTGTTTTTGCCGCTTTGCAATTTATTAAGGCTTATTTTAGTGAATAAAAAATTATCTGGTTTATTTCTTCATGTTTACATTAAGTCAAATAGTTGCTATAGTCTGTTTCTTAATGTCTGACAGCACAGTTACCTCATTAAATATTCAAATAGAAAATTATCTCTTACAGAGTGATCCTAAGAATTTTACAAGTAAATCCTAAAATTCTAATGCAAAACAAGTAGGTGTCTGTATTGGTTATCTGTACATCCCTGTTTCAACTCAAAATACAATATGGTAATAAAACTGAACAATGCCAGCAAAACAATAAACAGTGCGGCTGTGGCGGAGATTACGATATCAGTTCATTTTGCTTATTTAATTAGATTCAGTCAACAATACAGTTGAAATAAAATTCATTCGTCTAGGCCTATTAACAAGTTACATTTTCATTTTTATTAAATTAAATTAATTGAAGGAAATATAGTTTAATTATCATAATTCAAATTTATTGACAATGAATTAATGTATATTAAGTAAAGTAAACATACCATTTATAGGAAATATAAAATTCAATCTATAGTATCATCCTCTTCGCTAGCCATACAAGAATCATCCGAAGACTCGTCGAGAGAGATCACTATCGGTTCTATAGTTTTTCCTATGAGGTTATATAAAACCCACATTTTCTCTTCCTCTTTAATTACATGATTCACGGCATCTCTCCAGTTCTCTTCAGTTATTGTTGTCAATGAGTACATGAATTCACGAACATCTTTCATTTTAAATGTTTTATTATGTCTAGCTACATAACCTTTCATTTGGGCCCATATTAACTCTATCGCATTTAGTTCAGAATGGTATGGCGGCAAACGAAGCACTGTTATCCCACGATTCTTGGCTATTTCATCAATAACAAACTTTTTAAATTGTAGCTTGTGATCTGAAGCAACCTTTGAAAGTTCTTTTTTCAACATATCATCTTCGATTGGTATATCTTCTACGATTAACCAGTTTATAATATCAGCTTTTCTCCAAGAGGTAGATGGAAGATTTTCTGTTAATCGCGAATGATAAGTGGCATTGTCCATAACGATTACAGCATTATTTGGAATTCATTCGACCATTTGTGTAAAATACATCTGCAGTCATTTATTCATGATAGTCTTTGGTTGATGTTGACTGAAACTCCAGTAAACCACCTTCAACGAACCATTGATTGCATCCAATATACGTTATTATTAGTCGGCGACCTTTACCGATAGGAGTTTTCAGTCCAGTAGATAAACCTTCTATGAAAGCTTGACGACTGGTTTGAATACTTTTGTCCTGCCAAATTTTTTTCACTGAATGTCCTTCATTGAGCCATGTCTCATCTAGATAATAGGTTTGTCTTCCCTCCTGTCTGTATTTTCAGATATGTCGTAAATACTGGCGTCTCCAACATATTATTTCTTCGTTGTCGATTAGCACTGATTTGCGACTTTGCTTCTCCCAAGTAAAATTTAATTTGCGTAATATTTTCCACAAAGTTTTTCGCCCTCTGTCAGGCAAATTCTCGTCCTCTTTCACCATTCTTAGAATTATGTCAAGGGTTGGGGATCTCTTTTTTAAAATATAATTCATGTAGTTTTCGTCTTATTGTATTTTGCATATGTTCATCAAGGTCAAATGGTTTTCTTCCAGTTGACTTTTTAGGTGGAGATATATTTCCATTTTTCCTCTCTCTTAGAAGCCTGCAAATAGTAGATTCAATAATTCCTGTCATATTGGAATTTGGGCGAGACCAAGTTTCACAGTATACCTATATCTGCAAAATTTCTAAGTAGTCATTGGGACAATCCCTATAGGACCTTATTGTAATGTTTCTTGGAAATGTTATTATCAACATTTCGGAAATCAGAAAGTAATTATCTGGAGAATAAATTTATAAATGGTTTGTTAATATGTCTCCCAAGAATTGAGCTGCTTCAAATTCTCAAGATAAGTAATGATATATTCAGTCAGAATAGTTGCGTTACAAGATTATTTCAAAAATAATTTATTGTTTAAACTCTATGTACTCTACAAATGTATGAAGGTCAGTTAGTTGTTCTAACTAACCGAATTTACATTTATATTACCTTTATATATCAGATCAGGTATAAAATTAAATAGTAAATAAAATCCTTAGATGAACTGTGACGCTTATGTTTTACTACCTGACTATCATCTGTGACCTTTTCGCGTGCTGTCAGTCAATAAGAAACAGACTATAGTGACCTGTCTAGTAATTAAAGTGTTCAAACATCGTCATTGTCAACTTTAAATTTATCAATTGTGGTGTACTCAGTTGCTGAAAGAGTGAAATTATTGAGCTGTCTCACAAAAACAATGAATGTGGAAATCGGGCCGCGGAGGTGTTTAATGAACGGAATCCTAACAAACATCCGTCTGGAAAAATTATTCGCGAAGTGGTGATAAAATTTTCGCGAAACAAGTTTGGTTCATAGCAAATAGAGGCAACTTGAAAAGCCCGCAATAAATGAACCTACGGAGATAGCAGTAATGGGGCAAATTGCAATAGATAGTACTCTGAGTAAAAGACAATTGGCCACTGCGACAGGTGTGTCTCGCACAAGTGCCCAACGGATATTGAAGGAATATAAGTTCCATCCTTACAAAATTCGTTTAGTGCAAGAAATAAATGAAGACGACTTTGATCGTCGCTTGCCGTTACTGGGCTAAAGTCAATCCAAAGATTTTCCACGAAACACACACACAACACCCCCAAAAGTTAAATGTGTGGGCTGGTACTTTTGGAAACGCTACCGTATGCCCTTTTTCCTCCCTGAAAATTTAACGGGCGATATGTACTTGGATTTACTACAAAATTTCATTGACCCAGCTCTAACAAATATCGTAGATGACGACACGGCATACAATGAAAAAGAAATTATTTTTCAACAAGACGGATCTCCTCCGCATAACTCGCTAAATGCGCGCAATTATTCAAATGATACATTCCCAGGACGATGGATAGGACTGAGAGGCGTAACTTAGTAGCCACCTTGGTCACCCGACCAAGTCCTCTAAATTTTTGTGTAGGGATACATAAAAAGCCTAGTTTACAAAAGTTCACCTGGCACATTAGAAGAGTTGGAAACAAAAATAATTAACGTACGTCGTGACGGTAACGGTTTGAAGATAACTTCTATCACTGTACGCACATTAGCGGACAACACTTCGATCATTTACTTGACTAATACGGTAAGAATTGATTGGCTTTTTGCATTTTTCGTCACACATTATTGCTGGAGATTCAAAGCTCCATATTTTCTAAAAGAGTGGCTCGATTTTCAAAAACTAAGCAGGATTGTATAGGGAATGACATGCTTTTTGCATCAAAATATGTCCCTTTGCGCAACAGACTTGACGTGATTTCGCCGAAAATTTCTTTCCCACCCTGTAATGCCTTGCTGTACGTTTTCGATGGGCTACCCCGTATACGTAATCAAGTATATTTTCAAATGTAATCTCCAAATACCTAAAGAGCTGTTTTCATATGATATTTGAGAGTCTAATTTCTTTTTTTCTGCCCACAATGTCGTTTCCAATCTCTAATCCAATTTAACCTATCATCCAATTATATCCCAGTGTATACATCAACCTTAAATAAAACCATCAGAAACTCGGGTACTATATCTGTTTTCTAAATTATTGCAACTTTTATTTCAAGATGTCCTGAATGCCACCCTGCCTAGAGTGGAATCAAGTTGTTTGTTACTCTACCGTTTTTGTGAGTTGAGTTCTTTTAATTCGAAAATAGACTATAACCATGATTTTATTGAAGCCTTTGGTGCGTAAATTCTATATTTATCCCGAATATGTATCAGTGTCTCTATGTAGACTGCATAACAACGTGGACAATTTAATCTAGAGATACCAGAATTGTTCTCTTCTAACTTCCACAAATACACGAAAGTAGCGCAGACTAAAGTTTATTTTACCACCCATTTAAGCTCCTTATACCGCTTGGAGCGAATTTACCCTCGTATATACAGAACGGTAACTTGTTGTATTCATTATTCTTTGATTGTTTCCGTTAATTCTCGGAAGTTTACTAGCTCAAACGATAGCGTTTTACATTTAACGTTCTTCCTCAATTTAATGAATTCGACTCGCATCCGAGAACACCTCGCACTTTATTTCCAAAGACATAAAATCAAGGTAATAGCGCCTTTAACAGGCGCTTTTCTTCGAAGTTATTAACGTTACAAGATACGCCCCGACGAAGCTCTTAACTAGTTGTTATACAACTTGCAAATTCAGATGCAATGTGAAGACGTTTTACAAAAGAATACCTAGTCACGTGTAAGAACATTGTTTTGGAAGTTGGATTTGTAATTCGCATTGTTCTCGTATGTGCAATATAAGTTTTGACCCGACAGAGGAGAAGAATAGTGGATATACAGGGTTGTGCGAAAGTCCGGAATAAAATAATTACTGTTCAACCAGTAACTTGAAAAAACTCTGAAACACGTGAATAGAATCCACGTTGAACGCATTTGTTGCCAATAAAATGATTTTTTTTTCTTCAACCCCTTGGCTGCAGCTCTAGCCAACATTTCTCCACAAATGCAAAGGTATGTCGTGGGTAGGGTGATTGAAAAGCTGGTAAAAAATGGAATCTCACCATACCCTCTTTTTTCTTTTACTTATGTGGTTATTGGGAAATGATAAAGAATCTTTTGAAAACAAAAAAGTTATAAATACCTTTTTATTGCTATTTACGCGTGAATTAACGTAGCAAATGATGAAAAAGTCTTCCACAATCTACTTGGCAGGCTTCCCGGCGATGATAAAACCCGTGTAAGGAATTCCGAATAGCCTCAGATTATTTGATTCCACTCTATTTCTATTTTCTAGATCTTTAATATTAGCCGGTCTATTTTGATAAACCTTGTCTTTCAGATATTCCCAAAGATAGTAATCTAATGGCGCTAGGTCTGGAGATCTTGGTGGTCATTCTATTATACCACGTTGTCCAATCCAGTGTCCTGCAAATAGTTTATCGAGATATTCTCTGACATTAATACCAAAATGCGGGGGAGCGTCGTCTTGTTGAAACCATAGTCTTTCAATGGGGACATCTGGATCTACTTCGTTGGGAAACATAACAGCTAGAACAGGTACTAATTCAAATTTAAAAAGTTTGTTATTGACGATACCTGCTCATCATTTACTTTCTGAGGACGCTGTGTATAAGCCTCGCATATGCAATGTGTGTTTGAATTCACATATGAAGTGGAATTTTAAATTAAATATGATATATTTAAACAAAACTCACTACGCCGCCCATGTACCGGGCACAAAACCAAAGTCGATAATTAATACATGATATTTTTACGTTTCAAAACTGTGAAATACTTCAGTTTTGGTTCGAAGTTCTATTCGAGAAGGTGTGACCTCATTACCTTTGACAAGGTAAGAATAATTTTGGAGAGTTTTGAAGCATAAAATTTTGGAATTTAAGCCTGCCTGAATTGACATACTATTCTTTTCACTATAGGAAAAACCGGTAGGCCGGGAAAGTTTGAATTTCCGTAGAAAATAATTATTAAGGAAAAAGTTAACTAGTTCTAAGAAAGATTTTTTGAACTTTCCTGAGCTGCGAGAGATTCCGAGATCAACTGTGGGAAGTCTGAGTATTAATATTATAACAGTCGTAATATACTTACAACCCCGTTGATTGTATGGTAATCACGACGTATTCCAGCCATTACCAGATTTTTCATGAGGTTTGAAAAACGCAAAACACCCAAGTTTTTATTCTTTGAGTCGAACATTTACCCATAGCATAGTATTTATATGGTACCCACTATGCAAATAAATGTTACAGACGTGTTAATTCAACATCACATTGTGATAATGTTCTTCCTTTTTCTCCTCTTGTTTTCATCACATGCACATCTATACTACCGTTTATGCCCAGCTTAGGGCTTTAAACATTTGTGATGTAACAACTTAACTTCTCAGCGATGATAAAGCGCTGCCTTTTTGCTTTACTGTGATGTTACTAGAACTTCCTCAAAAGGAAATCTTTATAATGAACTAAAAGTAACATTTCTGTTACATTCAGAAATACCTTTTAACATATTGTAGATGTTAATGCAATGTCAATAAAATAACATCTCACCAATGAACTAAATGCAACATTTCAAAAACAATACAGTATATTCTGTTAGATGTTGTATGAACATTACTTAGACCTGTAAATAATATACCTCAAACATTCTAGATGACATCCTATAGATGTTTCTATGCCCAATGAGCAAATACAGCTAAAAACGCCGGCTGTCAGAATATTTCAAAAAATAGTCATGGTACAACTTTTAAAAAAATACCTTCTGGAAAATTACCCTGAAAAATCGCTGGAAAATATTTTTGAGTTCCTAAAATATCTGCTAGGTCGAGGAATGAACATTTAAAAACATATAATACTGTAATTAACTGTCTCGACCCTTACTTCGTGGAATATGCTCATATTAGTGTTTTTAAATGAAACGCACGGTCTCTAGTTAATTCCACAATATAATAAAAGTTATTGAAAATTCTAAAAAATTGACAATTGTTTCGATAAATCAATATCATCATGATATTGATTTATCGAAACAATTGTCAATTTTTTAGAATTTTCAATAACTTTTATTGTATTGTGGAATTAACTAGAGACCGTGAGTTTAATTTAAAAACACTAATATAATACTGTGATTATCTTCAAAAAAGGCATACTAAAGGTATCCTAAAAATACAATTTTTGAAATATTGATGAGATTATGAAAAAATTTAGTTAAGGACTTTTTGTACTTATTCTTCAAGTAAGGCCTCTTTCGTCTTTACTAAAATATGCTTAAGAAAAATAAAAAAATTGGACAATTTTGTCAACGCTATGTCAAAAAGTCGACAATTTTCCTATTTTTCTCGGAAATTTCAAATGTAATGAGTCATTTATTGAATTCTGATGGAAAGGGGTTAAAAAATAAGAATTTAGTGAAAACCACAAGTCAATCTTAATACTATACCTAGATATAAGATTTACGATATCAGATTTAAAAATAAGAAAAATGAAAATTGCTCCATTTAACATTTGAAATTTCCGAGCGGATACAAAATTATCTAATTTTGTTATCAATCTTATTATACAGAAAAAACTCTTTTAAATAACGCGAAAATCATTAATATCGGTTAAGAAACGAAAAAGTTATACATTTGATCATAAGTTTGAACCTTCCCCACCCATTATTTGAATAATAATGGCAAAAAGTTCCCAATTAAATGGTTTCATAATCTCATCAAGATTACATAATTCGAATTTTTAGGACACCTTTAGTATGTTTTTTTGGAGAAAACCGCAGCATCACAGTTTAAGAGTGCTCATTCCACCCATAGCAGATATTTTGGAGATTCAAAAATATTTTCCAGTGATTTTTTTATTTTGAAAGTTGTACCATGATTCTTTTCTGAGATATGACTACAGTTGCTCCTGTACATTTAAAATACAAAAACAATAAAGGATTTAATTCGTTTATTCACTATTAATAAACAGTACAGTATATTTGAAAAAACAGGTACAAAATTAGAAAAAAAATATCTTGTCCAGGAATCCAACCTAAAAAAATAAAATTGTGTAAGCATTATACATAACAATTGTGGAAAGTGATATATTACACATCTTAACATAAATTGAATTTGTGTACAACTGTTGCAAGCATTCAATATAAGCAAGAAATAAAAAGGGCATATTAGTTTCTAGTTGCCATAACGTAACATACTTTGAAACTGAATTAATAAAGTTTTTGATAAATGACAAATCTTTACTTATAAAGAAATGATATGATTTGTGGAAAAAGAAAGAATAAGTTAAATTAAGTTAAAATAAGATACGAAAGGAAATGAGATGTTTGTGGAGAAAGAAAAAAAATAAGTTTAATCAAGTTAAATTAAGATACGATGAGCGACAAGATATTTGTAGTGAAAGAAAAAAATAAGTTTAATCATGTTAAATTAAGATACGATAAGCGGGCGTCACCTAGAACATTATCAGCTTTGTAGTTGGTACACATCCACATGAATAAACCTTGTGCAGAGGGTTGGAAGGTATATAAATATAAAACAAGTTGTAATAGTATATTAAGTACCAAGTGTCAAAAATGTTACTTTAGTCACGAGTTTTACTAGGCACGAGTGGAGCGAAGCGGAACGAGTTCCTTGTGAAACGAGTGACTAAAGACGTTTTTGACACGAGGTGCTTACTATACTTTTTCTTCGCCCACAGGAAAGAAAAAATTATATTATATTTGAATTATATTCATTACATGACGGACGATGGCTGACAGCTGACTGAAAAATCAAATGACGCAGATCGTCAAAATTATCACGGAATATGAAATTTAACATACAGAAGATACACTTGATTTGACGTTTAAAAAAAAAGATAAACGAGATGTGAATTAATGTAAAAAAATTATACGTTTACCAAAGGACAAGTTTCAATTAATAAAAATGAATTTATAAAAAAAATATCAAAGTTGAAATAAAAGATTACCAATATTGAAATAGATTTTACAAAGTAGAAGGTCAAAGTTAAAAAGGTTATTATGAAAATAATTAAAGTTAAAATAGAAGGTTAGCAGTCATGAAATATGTTTTACAAAAAATTATCCAAGTTGACGAAAAAATATGAGTTAATGTTGAAATGTAGAAAAAATTAATGATAGTGGAAATGAATAATATAGATGCAACTACAAATATAAAATTGAATATTCAACAGCGATAAGATGAAGAGAAAACAGGAAAGCAATTTATAGTTGATAACTTTACTTACCTTGAGTTTTCATGATGTTCCCTGCTGCTTGTGAAGTCAACCAGTATAGCTCGTCCGGTAGTTGAATTTCAGTCATCTACTATATTACTAAATATAAAATTGGACACAATTCTGCCCATTCCCAAAGTGCATTCACTTGAATGCACTTTTTAAATTGAAGACGGGTCTAACCTAACCAAATTGATTTCGAAAGGTATAGATAGACTTATCTATTTAGATACTAAGATAATCGTAGTTCACTGATGAAAGACCCTTTTTAGCTTTTATGCGGGATTAAATACGTATAAAATCCAATACAGATGTATCAAAATTGGAAATACGTCTCCTATTATCTGAATATTGGGAAATAATGTGGTCTCATGTGAGAGAAAGTGTACACGAAACTGACCGTGGATTCTCCATTCACAAAATCCAAATCAACTCCGTTTGCAAAATGTATCGGGAATAGGATGTGTCTACCTCACCGTCGCTAGGTTATTTTAATAGAAGCGCAGTTTATGGCGTTTCAAAAACTAAGCGTTATTAATACACTGTATACAAAAAAACTACTTATGAAGAAGAGATATGAACACATTATAAAGTTAAATGAGTTCATAATTAATTGTATCCAATAGTTGTGTTTCTACAATATTACTTTCAATCACTTTGCCACAATAAATTTTTTCAGATGAACTTGGTTCATGAAAAATTGGAATTAATTTGGAATATTTTTCAAACTTAATATGACACTTTCTATTTAGTTCAAAAAAATTTACTACTTTTCATACAAAATCATATTTAAAAATGTAATAGCAAGCAGGGCTCTTAATACTGAATGTTAAATTTTGGAATTGAAATCGTTCATAGCCATCTACAAATATATCAATAATCTCCTCCAAGGCAATATGATGCAATAGTAAATAATAATGTTTGTTGATTGGATCATTCAGTGTCATAAGTTACATATTCTTCAACTAGATTAATATACCTACTCTTGTAAGTTATATCTAGAGCTTTTCGCTTCAGTTTTTTTATTGTATACATTTTCAAATGGAAATGAGCTTTTTAGCAGAAATTTCTGTTTTTAAAGTTGTTCACAAGAATTTTTAGTATTATTGTTAAAATTTTCTAAACCTGCAAAAATATATTGATGGCTATGACTATTACTACTGCTACTACTACAAAAACTAATACTAGAGATACTTGATTAATTTTTTTAATTCTATGTCTGTATCAGCTGAAATAGTTACTCCCCTTTTTTTACACAATTACCAAGTATTTTATATTTTTTTATGCGATATCTTGAACATTGAACATATTTTCTTCTAGATTCAAATCTCTGCAAACATATGAGTGAGTTTTATTATTAATACCTATTGCAATATTAAGTTTTGAACAGTTCCGAGATGAAAGTGTAGCACTCCTCCACTGGTGATATCGTAAGAAGATTGCGTAAAAGCTGCCGTTAGATTGGTGAATTTCAAGCAAAAATTACTGAAAATAAACCTCTAGTAGATAGTGAAATACATGAAATTAATGTTTCGGGCTTTTTTATGGCCTCTTCTAATGCCTTCGTAAGAGATCGTGAGAAAGATATTACTTTGTCAACGAGAACAATTGATCGTATTATAATGAAACACAATTGGAAACCGTATCACTCACAATTAGAAGGGTAGACTTCTGTGAATGGTTTTCAATCAAAGCCCACGAAGATGAGAATTTATATATGGTGCGATGAAGCTAAGTTTAGTTAAAATGGATTATTAAATCGACATAATCATCTTTTTTGGGTACAATAAAAATCCTCACGTTAGTAGAGAACATTGTTACCAAGATAGTTAAAGTTTTAACGTCTGTGCAATTAAAGATGAAAAAATTTTGAATTACAATTTTTAGTTGAGGATTTGAATGATGTAGGATATTGTCACATTTTAGAAGAAGCCAAACGACTGGTGTTACCTGTCTTAGACAAATAAAGGTGGCTTCAGTTTGATATCAGCAGGATGGAGCACCTCCTCATAACTTTGAGCTAATTGCTCATTATATTTACGACACATTTGATGATAGATGGATTGCCAATCGGGCTCCTTTTCGTTGAGCAGCTTGTTCTCCTGACTTGGCTCCTTTAGATTTTTGTACTTGTGATATATGTTGCAGAGAGCTTTACTTGATTTAAATTCCCTAACACCGACCATATTTCCAACATTACAAGACATAACATAATGAAAAGGATACATTAATGTTTAGAAGTAGATGTTGCTAATTTTGTATGTTTTCTATCAAACTATTTGTTTCATATTACGTGTAGTTATTTATGTTTGTATGTTATCGAATTAAATTAGTATTACTATTCGTAATATACACCAATAATGATCCTTCATGCTATTGGTTGCTTTTCACTATTAATTATTTGGAAAATTAACCTTAAATATTGATAATCATGACCTACGCTTTAATAAAATTAAAACAATTAGGAAAACAATAAATTATTAGAAAAATGGTTGGATTTAGTTATAGGGAATACCAAAAGGATTAGCTTAAAGAATACATCTGAAAATGGAATGAAATTTTTATTTAAAATAAGCAACTAAAGTTCATTTTAGACTACACTAATTATTGAGCAAAAACTAGTTAAAAAAATTTTTAGGGCAAGAATTTACTTAGTATTCAAACTATAGTTTTCGATATTACAAAGTTTTTGGTACAATATTTCTTTGACAATTTTGTGTAGTTTGCAGTGATTTGACAATTGGAAGTGATTCGTACAAAAACTTTTTAAGGATAGACAATGGAAGTTTCACCCAGCTATTAAGTTTCATACACACGAATATAGAAAATCAAGATACACACTTTCGTAGGTTCGTAATATATAATACTAGCATGAATCGAATCATTACCTATTTCTTATTTTTTTAGATTTGTAGTAATCTTGCGCTATTTGGCATATGTTAATAGAGAGATATTGCCAATTGCAATACCGCATACGATGCGGTATTTATGTTGCGCTAGTTTAATAACGCTCTACCTAAAATTGATTTGGAAATAAGAGCTATTGCCATCACTGTTATTTAATAACGTAGCGTTGCGTTATGTAGGAAGTAACATAACCTCTCTTTTTGTGTAATTATAATTTTTTTAAAAGTTAAAACTAAAAACCAAATAAACTTACTATTTGCATATTTGATCAAATGAAATATGTTTAAGAATGCATGAAATTCTTAGCTGGAGCTAATGAAAATGTTATTGAATATGTGATTTTGCATAACATAAAAAGAGTGGAGCAAAACCAAATAGAATATCCCGAAGGCCCTATGATTAAATTTGATTTTGATAATATGCAAGAAGATAATGTAAAAACAATGTTATGTTTGAAAGGGAAGGTATTTCTAAGTCGACAGAGGCTTTTGGAATCGTTGAACCAATTTATACTTCCACTCGTAGTTCTGTTATAGTTTAGTATTAGTATTATGAGATACAAAAGCTAAAGTAAGTATGTATATTGCTTTATGTCCTTTACATATTTTATTGGTACTTTCAGGAGTTACTGGACATTGCATAGTTTTAAAAAGAGTTGCATAACGCAAACCACAACACGTATAAACACAATGCTATGCAAAAACATTAGAAAACCGATGCGTTTTGTTTTGTTTTGAGAACTGCGCAGGACAATTATGCGCGGCATTTACAATAACGTTCTACGGTACGTACCCGTAGATTAGGGGAGAGTGTTCCACAGTAGAACAGTTTTTTTTATTTTTATATGCGAAAACATAACGGACCTTCAAAACTAGGTTTTTAGGTCAATATATCGGGTGAATATACATTAAACTTGAATGAAGATTACGAAAAAGTAAAATAAATATGAAAAATGTCAAATTAAGATTTTTTTATAAAATCGTTTTTTGTCTCACTGTTGAAAAGTAGTGGGGGTAAAGTGAAACAACATTTAAACATTGAGGAAAACGTCAATTTTGTATTCTCGAGGAACATAAAAATTACAAAACGGCATTCTAGGTTTAAATAGGACTGAAAATAAACAAAAATGAATCTGGAAACAATTCAGACGTTATTATGTAATACTCTAAATAAACATAGAAGATTAAACACTTATGATTAACATCGGAATATAGTAAAAGTGATCCTTTAACCTACCTCGATGTTGTTAAAGCCTATTTCAAAGGAAAGCAAAGCCACTTGACGTTTGGTTTTCCCATGCTCATTTGGTTTTGGCAGGGTCATTTTAATGGCACTCTCAGCAACGGTCGAGATGTCAGGCACTACTGGCGGCACAAATTTGTTAGCTATCTTTATATGCCTTTTATAAAAACTTACTTCACGTGACTATTTTCATCTTTATTTCCCGAGCCTTGTCCAATGTAATAACCGCTTTTCTTAATATTTTCTTCACTTCTTAACTTTACCAGTACAAAATCTCCAACCTCTGGGCAGCGTATAAGATCTTCGAAACCATTTGGATTAATTTCAGGAATCCATTCCTCCGTTTCTGAGTGAACGGACAATACCTCATCTTCTTCATAAACCGATTCTACTAGTTTGCGTTTAGCGTTCTCCACGGCTTTGATTGTCGTGATCCTACTTTTTCCCTTTCTTCTATTAATTTCACTTTTCCTATCGGAAGCCTTGGGATAATCTCTAAACTGTTCAGGTGAAATACAACCTCCTTGCTTTTGTTTGGGCTCTAATTTTTCTTTGACTTCATCGTATACTTAATGCAGTCTCATCGACTTTAGAAGTTGGAGCTTCTTGCTAATCTACAGTAGGTCGATGTGTGAAAGCAAAAGTCATGAAATCACCCTCATTGAACAAGTTTTTGTCAAGTAGAAAAATCCCACTTATCCTAAATACGGAGTTTATGTTACTTGGCGTCATCGAGCTATCATAAGCGGTTCCAGCGCATTCTCCAGCTTGGTATATAGTTATGGGCGTCCCTGGATGATGAAGAAGCCAACTGCCTACTGCGGTATTGTAGTGAGCTTTGAAAGAGGCCAAAACACTTACATCCAGAGGTTGTAACCTATGGCTACAATGGGGTGTTAGAGTTAATATTGTAATACCGTTCTCTCGAGCTTTGTCTATAATAGCTACAGAAATGTGGCTTCCATGGTTGTCTAATATCAAGAGCGTAGGATTTATTTTGCTCGATAATGTGAATTTAACAAAATGTTCGATAACTTGTGGAAATATTTCGGAACATATCCACCCAATATACCACGAGGAGCAGCATTTATCATATGGGTTTCAAAATTCTTGTGTTGAAAAACCATCACTGGTGGCAGCGCAGTTCCTACATCATTAATTATGCAGCATGTAGTAACATTTTGCCCTATTTCGCCGCTTGTGTACTTATACACCTGTTTAATTCCTTTTCCTGCAATAATTCTTTTAGGATTATCGACAGTTGTGGTTGATATCTCGTCCAAATTATAAACTCATGAATCGTCAAAGAAGTTTTCAATCCGGGAAAAAACCGCCTCCAATTTGGGAGAGAATGTTGATACATTACGCGGATTAAATGACGACATTCTTGATAAGCTGCACCCCTCAGGAAAATTAATACTAATATTAGAATGACGTTTCTTGAAACCCCTAAACCACTCCAAACCTGCCACTTTATTTTTTGCCCAGTTTTCTGGTTTTGAATTTTATTTCGTTTGGCCATTTTGTAAGCCAGTTTTCTGCATTCTATTACTGCCAAACTATAACCTATTCTCGACATAGTGAGAATATATTGTACTAATTCTTTTTCTTCGGTTGCATCAAAAATCTGTCTAGAATTGTATTTAGGTGTAAGCCTTATTTGTTCAAGGGGATTTTGTTTTTGTTTCCTGTTTCCTTGCATAGCGGTAAAGTGTAACAAAAGGAACACCTGTCTGTTCAGGAACTTTTCTTAGGGTTAAGCCACTATTATACAGGTTTATAGCATTTCTCATCACCTCTTTGGTGGTTAAACCAATAGCAGTTATTCGTTTGCGATTTCTTGCCATCTGCAGCAAAGAAATAAATGTAAGGAAATGCATGAGGCCCTGTGAAACATATGTGAGGCAGACTGAAACATGCTGGTCCACAATAAAACAGTTATGTTCCACTATGGCCCATGTATAACCTCAAAGAAAAAACTGTGTTGCAACTAAACATTAAATAATTAAAGACATTAACAAGGCTACTTACATTGTAAAATATCATGGCTTCCTGCCACGATATTTTATTTTAAACCAGAATGTTTCATTGTGGAACATTTTTCACTGTGGGACATTCTCTCCTACACGAAGCGCTAGCGTTATTAGCATTAGAGACGTAAAAAAGTGAATCGCGCATTCAATAAACGTCAAAATACCGCAAGCGTAATTACCGCAAAGCATTTTTTACCAAGCCATCTCTCTCTAATAGCTTCAGAGATTTGGTACAGAAATGTATGAAAGTACGATTAGTGAAATTGTGCCGGAAATGTGTAAATCTATGGTTATTTAAACAATTTAGCTACAAACTGTTCTAGAATACAGAATGTTGACAAATTAACAGAAGTTAATACATTTCAAGCAGAAAGACGCATGAAAATATTAATACCTTTCAGAGTCTAGCTCCGCAACATAACTTAGAGGGGATATACCATTATATTGCTACACTATATGTTTTGCGCCAACTTTAAATATCTACAATATTTTACGCTTCAAAATCATATTCGTTGTAATATATATGTGATAAATTATTATCATTGCAACTAGGTACTTCGGTAATGGAAAATCAATATATTGACTCTGACTTCATAATTTCTCCCTAAAATGATGCCCAAACTTCACCGAGAATATATCAGAAGTGTGACCTTTCTTCCAGTAGGGCGAGGTCTCTCAAACTTCGCTCTTGTTGGTGTCAGTTACGATTATCTCCAATTTTTTTTACTTGAAGTACATAATTTTCCAGCTCCACGTTCTTGACACATAAGTGTCTGTTAGATAAATATATGAACACGATAGGCTTGAGGGTGTTGGTTGGAGTAGCAGAAATATTATACGAGGAAAGTCGAAAATACAGAAAACAAACTGCAACTACCTCAGAAATTTTTCTCTGACTAACTATCGTTTAGTGGAGCTCACATATAATTCTTGTTATAATAATTCTAACGATATAGTTGAAGTTTCGTTGATATTCGTAGAATTAACTCAGATCTAACCTGCTAACCTGAATTTTGGATTTTTGGTACCATTCAGTAATTTTATTTTATGATTTTGGAAAAATGGTCTAGCCAAAAATAACTACTAAACATCAGTTATCGAAACCATTGTCAATTTTTTAGAATTTTCAACATTTTTCATTATATTGTGGAATTAGCTAGAAACATTGAGTTTCATTTAAAACACCAATTGTTTTAAACATTTATCCACTTGAAAACAGCATTCGATAGGGTAAATAGAAGTGAAATATGGAAAATACTAGATGAATTAGAAGTACCCGCTTTGCTGAAAATTGCTATTAGAAGCATCAAAGATCACACGAATTTCATGATCAACAAAGGAATAGGAGACAGAAACTTAAAACCAATAAAAATGGGGAGCTTGCTGTATGCAGACCATGTAGTCTTAATAGCGAATTCGAAGAGTGAAATACAAAAATTAATGAATAATTGGACTAGAGAAATAGCTAATATGAGAATGGAGCTGAACATGGATTAAACCAAAGTTTTTATCCCAAATAAAAGCAAATTTAGAGGAGCAATAAAGAAATAAAGTGTGAAGATAAACTATTGTAAAGTGTAACAATATTTGAATAGTTAAGGAGAATAGTAACTAACGGAGCGAATAAATCAACAAAAATTTAACTACGTATTCATTGAACAATCCTATGCTATGACACAAAATATTGACATAGAAGTAAAAATGAAAATACCTATATAATGCGATAACTGTAACAGTATTAACATATGAAAGTGATAACTGAACATAAACATTAATATTCCACTATTTTGTCACATGTTTTTTCCTACCCAGCATTTTTCATCTCATCAAACATTCGTTTGTTCTGACCTATTTCTTCTTTTTGGTCGTTTGGTATGTATAGTACTGCTTCCTTATTCCTAATATATGCTCTTTTTCGTTGTGTTAATTTTTGATTGCAGTTATTTCTCTTCTTGTTTTTTCGTTGATACAGTGAATTTTCTCTTCGTTTTGTTGCTTCTGAATATTCTCTATTGAATAACCTAACACTAAGCGTTGTGTATGTGCCCTTTAAATTGGATTATTGTGCAGATAATAATTAGACATATGATCGTCTGCTTTCTGATTCCATACTCAATCATTCAAATCAGTTCCTTGTAATCTATCAGGTATATTTAGTCGCCATTATTCAATCACCTCAGACATGAGCATCGTCTCGGCTATTGAAAACTTATCTGCAACTTCCTGAAACGAATACTCCTCATCTCCTTCTTCTTTAGATGCAGTACTCCATCCCGGCGGTTGACGTTCATCATATTGTTGACTGCTGCCTAGAATAGTCACTAGAAGAGTAGTTAAACCACTCCCTTAAGTTTCGGAGCCTGGAAATTCTTCGTCTGTCTACGGAAAATTTTCCTATGATTTTTCACTGAATGATGACATGTAGGAATTCATACTTAGGTCCTCTCGTAATGTGCCCGAAGTATGCTAGTACGCACTTTTTCACTTCTGGAACGAATCATCAATTAATATTTCTTTTGTTCTTTTTTTTTAATCGAGAGACTTTTTTGTAACGATTCAGATTTGTTATAACTTCAGTAGCTGCCTCAGCTTCAGCTGACATAAAATCTTATAAATATAATTCTGTCATTGAATAATTAAACAACAACAAATAACTACAGAACACCCTTTATTAAGCTCTCAACTCGATAACTATACACATTCAATTACAAATAAAATTGCCCTGAAAGCAATCACTGTTTGTAAACAGTATTTTTTGCCGCTCAGATGTATCGAATGGTTCGAACAGCATTCAAACAGCGCGATTGAGATCAAAACGAAAACTATGAAAAAGAACTAGTTAGATTGAATAACACGAAGCGCTACTAACAACGCGTGGGATTAACAAACTGGCGTAATGAGCCCTTTGTTGTACAAAGCATCTACGTGCCATACAATTTCGAACCAGTGACTATGAAATTATGAATAAACTAGAATGATAGTAGGGAAATATTTGTTGCGTGTAGAATTGCCTTTAAGATATTGGAATATGGGAATTTAGATGTAAACTGCCTTTTCCCATTTTTACTGGATTTTCTTTCTCTCTGGCAATTATGAATCAAACTCGTTTCTTTGATTCGATGTTACATTGCCGATCACCATTTGTATAATAATAGTATAGTTTCACAACTTCTTAACATGCTCCTCTTTTTCTATGTCATGGCCTCTCAGGTTTTGTTTTTCTTCCTGTATGTCTGAAGATGAAATATGTTCATAATTTACAGAGCTGATCTACCTATTTACTTACAAAGCACACTTTTGATTTCAACAGCACAGCACATTTTCCTGGTAAGGGTACTTTTATTTCTTCTCAATTCTAACTTACCACTTTGAACGCCCGTTTTATGTCGATAGAAGAAACAAAAGGAAGTTCGTGGCTATTTGGATAGTTTATTTCCGACAATGCGTTCAAAACCTGTTTTGATAAATATAATACTCGTTGCTCTAAGTGCATTAGCATTATTTCGAAAGGGGCCTACTAGGAAACGATGAAATTAATTATACATATTTTCGGTTTCACTGCATCGTAGGGAACAAATGAATACTGAAGAAATTAGGCTTTCACTAGTGTCCTTGAACAAACTATCTCCCACAACAATTAACAATATCTCTTTTACGCAGAAATTGAAAAATATATGAAAGAAAGTTCATTAGAGTCCATAACGGATAACTCAAACAAGATAGTTAATTAAGAGCAACGACTCCACGAGTGCCATATGTCCTGAATTGAAGCACTATCAGCCTCAAAGGGGATACTATCAGCTTTTCCACTCTTTGAAAGTAATATGCCTTGATACTGGTATGAATATATTTTCAGAAAATAGAAGAATAGAAAGGAAGTAGCTAATGATGTGTACACACATCCAATTTTAAAGCCTTTTATATTCTCTTTCAATCCATATTCTTGTAATTTCCAACAAGAGGGAAATCATTTGTATATTAGTACAATATGTTTCTGGAATGTGTTTCCATGAGGAACAATATTATGGAGTTGGGACAGTTACATTAATTAATTCATACAGTAAATATTTGCTTATTAAATTGACGATTGATTAATTTGTAAATAGATAATGAAGATCAAAGTCAATAATTAATACGGTATCCATATATTGGTACGAAGAATTTTCGAGATATTTTGAATGCAAATCTACAATGAATAATGATATTTTCATTAAAAACCAAGCTGGTGACTTGAAATTGTAACCAATGAACAACAATAGCTTGTTACTGTATTGCATATAGTGTGTTTATTACACATTTTGCAAAGAGTTATATATTTTACGTTTTATGTCTTTGGCGCGCTGAAGAACACTGCGTTTAGACATCTTGAGAGTAATATGTTCATCATTTGTTTTTTGAAACCTTTTAAGTGGTTTAGGATTATTGATAGATTGTAGTCTTGCCATGATTTTTGGCTCTAAACGTAAGACCGTAGCCGATCTCCTCCAGGAACTTCGACCTCTGCATTTTTGTGGTAGGGTTATTTGCATAATAAATTATATTTGAATTTATTGCAGCAATATTTAGGAAGTGATAAAATACTCTGAAGGGCCAACGACGACTTGCTATATTGTACGTTTGACACATTTGGTCAACAGTATACACGCCTTCTTTAGTCCAATTGTAAATTAGTGCTTCACATTAGGAGCAATTACTATACTAATAAAGTATCTTCATTTATGTTCACGGTTGATAAAAAAATTACGTTTCTGTTTTGTTTAGGGCAGTATGGGCTGCGGTAGCTCATTCTTATTTTTCCTCCGTGCACCAACTAAAGTGAGTTGTATAGTAACACGTCTGTCAGTGGTGTACTAGTGTACCAATTATCTTTTGTGACATTTCGGGCGACATAAGCGCTGGACATTATCAATTGGCTTACAGCTAATGCCACCTACCGTTATTCAACCTAAAACTCAGTGCATACTGTGCGCTTTTAGGAGTTGCCTCTAACTCTTGCGGAGACGGGGGGTCCGTTGTTTGTCGACTAAATAAAGTGTAAAAGGGCGCCAGGCAATCTTGCCTCCCAACAACTAACTACACGAGTTTTCCCACACTAAGACTACCCAATAGGTAGAGAAATAAAGGTCAGATGTCACTTACCCAAGTCTAAGTTTAATAAAATGATTGGGTTTGTCGAGACAATCTTACAAAGTTTCTGCTAGTACAACTAGTACGTACACGTGTATCATAAAATTAAAAAATTATAGGAAATCCCCCAAACGTTCTAAAAACATATAAATCCTAACCACAATTTGTCATAGGTAAGTGAAATCCCCCTAGATTGAATGATATACAAATTAAATATGTATACAAATACCCCAAGCGAAATGTATCCCGTACCTCAATAGCCAATGTAAACCTCCCCAGTAGTAACTCAATCCTTGAGTACCACAATTTGTACTAAAGAGTTTAGATAGGCTGTACCCTCAAGTATCCAATGTTACTATAAAATCCTATAAATTCCTCTATTAAAATCCAAGTAAAATCCTATAAAAACCCCTAGTAAAATCTTTCAATTCCCCCCAAGTAAAATCCTTCAAATCCCCCCAAGTAAATATACTATTCGCGGGGGTTATCGACACCTCAGGCACGTGCGTACGGAGAAACTTATATTGGTACACTCATCCGCGTTTGTCCGACTATAGACAAGGACAAATGGCAGCTACTGCTACGCAGAGCCACCTCGTGGTTTTAACGAAAAATAAAACCCTCAATGTAAGACGAAGACGAAAAATTCTTCAATTTATGGAGTTATTACTCATTACTCGATGTTTAAGAAGCACGTTGTTAATTAAAAAAAATTTCATTATTATGTAAGTTTAATTACCTAATTTCTTTTTTAAAATATGAAGGGTCTGCAAGTTCAAGATTTTTTAGATGATCCCAAGTTGAGTTATTTAACGTGAAAGCAGGCATATTTGAACAAATTTGAGGAACTACAATTGCGTCGAAATTTAACAAAGGTTCCATTTTCCCCTTTGGTTTGATATGACATTGAGCAAGCCCCTTTGAGGTGAAAGAAAACATTTGATTTAAACCGAAAATTTCGGTGGTATAGCATCGTCTCGGCAAATTGAGACGGCGACTGCAATGTTCACTGTTAAAGCCTGTCTGTGACCCGGAATCTAATAAGGCCCTTATAGGCCGAAAATTACCACAACCATCCATGACATCTAGAACAGCGGTGCACAAAAGAAAGGTGCCTGAAGGTCCTGAAGTGTTGAAAGATGTATGCAGATTGGTAGCAGATTGTTGATTGTTTTGATTTGAACTAGATGCTTGATTAGATTCTGAAATATGCAATAAACTATTATGCCTCTTTGAACTACATGTCCGACTTGAATATCGGGAATTACAATCATCCACCTCGTGCGAGGGATGGAAACAAGCAATACATAGCTTTTTCTGTTGTACAAAATTCATCCTATCTGACGGCGAGAGATTTAGAAAATTGGGGCATTTAGAAAGCACGTGACTTTGATTACATTTATAACATTTAAAATGCGTGTCTGTACTCGTTGAGGGTCTAGTTGATGCTGAAAAAGGTGAATTTTGTGATTTGTAGGACGGCCTTTGCCCAGTGTGATTATTTTGATAAGACGACCTTTGTCCTTGAAAATTATTTTGATAAGCCGGTTTTTTAACAGCTAGTGATTGTGGAAGGGATTCTAAGACCTTACATTTATTTTCTAAAAATTGAAAAAGCGATTGGTAAGTGGGAATTTCAGTTGCAATATTTGACATTTCAAAACTAGAACGAGTAGGTATGTCTAGTTTTTCCAAAAGAATAAAAAACGGCATAAAATCCCAACTTTCTACATCAAATTGAAGGGCCCTTAAAACTTGCAATGATTCTGAAAAAGTATCGATCAAATGTCGCAAGTCCTTGGCTGTATAGGTTCTCAAGGTGACCTTGAAAATCGCACCAAGAACAGTGCTGGCGATATCTCGCTTGTTTTGATAACGTTTTACCAGTTTTTCAAAGGAAATCTGATAATTTTGATCCGGAAGACTGATTCCTGAAAGCAATCTTAAGAGTTCGCCCTCAAGATAAGAAAATAAATATTGCAGTTTACGACCGTCACTAATGTTTTGATTTTGACCAATTACATTATTAAAAAGATCATAAAATGTAAGCCAAAGCTTTTTATCTCCTTTGAAAACGGGTATTCCTAATTCCTTCAAAGGAGGATGGTTGGTGTAGACATATGGTCCAGAAAATGTATTGGTGGGGGTAGGAAAAAGTTTAGCATACACACCTTTGCATGAATAATGAAACTTCCTAGTTTAAGAAATGATTTTGACTTGAGCTGCAAATTGGACATCGTTGTTCTCACCAATCTCCATGATAACGCCATTGTGAAGTTCCCCAAATTTTTCAAAATTACCCTCAAGATCCAAATACCTTATTCTAAACTCCTCTTTAGAATTTATGTCCGCTTAAGCGCTTTGCGACAACGTATGGCACTCAGTTATAGCGCTTGCAAATCGATTGCGTTTTTGAATTGCTTTTTTAAGCGACATGATTTTGATTCGACTCTGATCTAGTGTTATTATCAAATTAAACCAATTAAATCTGATATGATTTTGATGAAATTGTCGATTTTATTTTATTAAACCTAATTAATTTAATTTGATTGAATTTGATGAAATTGTCTATTATTATTCAATTCTCAATTAAATTTGCATTGGTTTAATAATGGTGCTTAATTAAATTTACTTGATTTTAGTTTGATGAAAATGTCGATTTGACTATTGGTGTTACGCTACTGTGTCGATATTCTTGCAATATGTAAACCAATTTTGATTTGATATGATATGATGATTAATTATTAGTATTATACTGTGTAGATTTTGTCGAAATACGTATAATAGCAATTTGTTGATATTGATAAATAATAAATATTAGTATTAAACACCGCTAGACTATTGCCGAAATCTTAGAGTTCAAAACTAACATTTATTTATAAAATTGGTAAACAAAAAAGGTAATTAGTCTATACGCCTTTTTATTGTTTGTTTTGATGGGTTTGATGTCGTTGCCTAGCAAGAACAACTTGATATGGATAAGGAAGTACCGTTTATTTATGGCTGCCGGACGATATCTTTACATGTTATGAATTAAATATTTTTAAAATAAATTATCTCAAATCCGGCACGAAGGACCATCTGCTCGCTCACGGTAGTAGCTGGCGATAAAAAGACAGAACGTGGACTATATATTATTTGTACCGCGAAGAACCTTGATTTAGTTATAGAAAATTTGTCATTGATAAGCTTCTAACGATTTTCACTCCATTTACTTGATGAAGAAAGAGAGTACTCACCGAATTTATTCCTGTAGTTTCACTTTCGGGTACCCGAGTTGGCTGAAGGCGTTTAATGTTTCTGTATACACAGTTTTTTTCATTGGCTAACTTCACACACTCGTTTTTGGTTTTGTACACATCTCACCAGCGCACGTTGCTTGTCGCATCTGCGCGTAGTTCGTAACCCAAGCTATGGTGTGTGTTTTGAATTATTATAACCGCGAAAAATAGTTTGCGAACAAACAGTACGTAGTGCTTTAATGAAATCATAACACCCATTTCAATATAGTATGTCATTTTGACATTAAAAATGAAATCCATAAGAATGACATTTTGATTCGTCGTAATATAAATTCACTTAAACTAAGTAATCTGAAATGAAAAAAAAACCAAAAACAAATTAAAACGATAGGTTTATTGTTATTTAAGATAAAACCAACGTTATCATTCACTAATTGCTTCTATTTATGTTCATGTAATTAACCGAGTCGCACAAAAGCCTTCACTGAAAGTGATGGTGGAGAACAATTGAGAAGAGAAAATGTGTTCATCTAGTTATCTGCTATTCATCAGCAAACAGACTGTTATGTACACAAAAGAAAAGAAAATAGAAAAGGACAACAAAAGACGCTTTCGGGTGAAACAAGGTAGCCCTCAAAAGAATTTTTGAATTCAACCTAAGACGGGGAACAAATATAATTATCTTAGGTTATATAAAGTTACGTTTCCTGTAGAGATTTTGTGAGCAATAATATTGTAAAGTGAAAATACGTTGTGTGTTCTTGCATATTCGTTAAAATATTCGCGAATAGAGACTGTTAATTGCTTTGAATTCGTTTTTGTAATTTCTCGTTTTACTTCTGCGTATACAATTTATCGTACGTATTAAAGTGATATGAAAAATGGCAGAAAGATTCTCGTGGACTAACATGTTCCTTTTCAAATGAAGAAACTGACATTTTCATCGGCAAAATCTATGAACATGTTAGACCATGGTTATATTATCGCGTTGATAAATAGTTTCTAGACGTTTTTTCTCTTCAATGAAGTGAGGTCCAATAATTTGCTGCGCCTATTTACATAAATCGACAAACGGAAATGACTCAATGTACTAAATGTTCCTCATAAACAAGGACTGACAAAAAGGCACCAAAAATATATTAAAAATGCACATTTTAAACCAATAGATTTTCCAAAATATGCATAAATATTTACGAAAAATGCTATAAAAAATACAAAAATAAGAATATAAGAGTAATTAATAATAGCTATTTGTAAAACAAGTGGCACAATGACTCGATTTGTAGTACACAAATCACGAGTACTACAAAAAGTCATTGTGGCACAAGTTTTACACAATATTTTTTATATTTAAACTAAGAGGAGAGGTTTGAATTCTGTAGACTCCTGAATGGTCAGATGACAGATGGTTTTATTCAGCCCTTCTGACTTTTGACATATGATGACGGAATAAATTTGTAAATTGTTAACAAACTTCCATTAAAGCAAACAGAGGATGATTCTTTGCTTAAAAAAGAGCTTCTTCGTAGATGCTCTTGCGATCTATTTATATTATATCATGAACAGAATTATTTATCTAATACATCTTCATATAGATATCTGGTAATTTATCCCAAAATCGAACGTTATGTATACCTATATATATTGATCCTATACAATATTAAAATAAACAATTGTGAAATCATTGATAAATAAACGTTAGCGTACTTTATTCAATAATATTTTTAATATATAATTCATTCTAATTTACCTTTAGGAACATTTAATATAATAATTCGCTAGCTAGAATAAGGCTAGACCATTTTATTTATAATTTGTTTCAAGGTTAAAGTCAACTGTCAAATAAAAATATAACTACATACAATAACCAACTCTACACTAAAAAAGAAGAGCTTCATTGTGACACTGTAAACAATGTTATAATGAAGTCTTTTTTATACGCGAATTATAAAAACATCATTTTATTATTTGAGTGACGTTGGATATAATAACATTTAAACCAACAATATTTAGTTTTTAAATATATGCTTTACTTACTTACCTAAAATTACATAACATTTGACCACTAGCGTACATCAGTATATAGGATATTAACAAAAAAATAACCTATATATGCAAATTGTTAAAATAATTGACACCTAGGCATTTTTTAAAATTGTCCACAAGAATGTTACGTCTTTCATTCGTTTACATATTATGCTTATAAATTGAAAAGCTTTTTTCTATATATACACATATAATACGGGCATACTTCAAATGGGGTAAAATATTTAAATATATTGTAGTGTTTAATTCAAAATTTCCCGACAAAATTCCTGAAATTTTTATTAAAATTTGACGCCCTCATTTTTTTCTAGCACAGCGTAATATTTATTTAAAATAAAAAATTTACCTACTTTTCTTGAAATTTTCTTGAATTCTTTCTCCGCGCTATCCACTAATTCAACAGATTCAACTAAAGATACAGAAGTATTTTGCACAAGAACTTTAGACACAAAGGAATAATTTGATTTTACGTTAAAAAATTGAGGTAATTTTTATATAACCTTCAGCCTCTATCCACAATTGTTTCAATGTCACTCTTGGGAATTTCAGGATAAATGTATCCTATACTTAACTCAAACCAGTGAAATCATTCAGATCAACTCAAGGCTGAACTTCACATTTTCAACATCTTAAAATTTAATGCTCTTGTAAAAACTACATTCTCCCCGGATTATCGGTTTGTCCAACCAAATTGTTATATAATCCCTCATTTTGTTCATAAAAGATTGGCCAGGCTAGATAGGGGACTAAATACTCAAACTAATAAAAGTACATTACCTCTTTTGAGTATTCTCTTTTCTTGAGAAATGGATTATAACAACCTGCTGAGTTTACGACTGATATTTTACTTGCAAGTGAACATTTAGGATTTAAAATGAAAAATTAACAAAACATTTCTGTTTTCATGAAAACAAAATATATGGAAAATTTGACAAAAATGCAACGTTTCTTGATTCATGACAAAAAATACAAGATGTTGATGGAGCTAAAATTATATTACAAGAGGATTCTAATTTCCTTCTTAGCTACATGTCTTGGGCTTTGGTTTCAATGTTTTACATAAAGCAGACATCTTCTGACATGAACATATTTTTAGCTGCATCTTGAGAACAATATCTAATAGAGAACATATTGAAAACATGTTTCATTACAGATTAAAACTCAACTCGTTATTCAAGGTCTAGATTCAACAAAACCTTGAATCCTTTGGATAATCTGAATTGACTTAGTGTAACATGTCCTCTAGCGAGAAGTGGGACAGGGTTGCGCGTTATCGCCAATTCTATTGAACTTATACTCTCAGGTATAATAATAATAAGGCACTACATGAAAAAAACAGAAGTGAATATAGGTGGCTATGATATTAGCAGAATCAATAGAAGGCGTAAAAACCTTGCTTTAGTGTGTGAATGGGGAGAATGAGGAAATGAAATTCTCAATCAATAAAAACAAAACAAACAACAAAACAATTGTCAGCTACGGCATGATGGATGACCCATGTAGCGGGTAGATGAGGAAAAGTAACTGGAAGTACAAATTACATCTGATCTAGATATGGACGGAGAATTCTAAACCAAAATAGACATCGCAAGAAATGCATTAATCAAGTATGAATCAAATTAACTGTCCCGACCCTCACTTCGTGGAATCTACTCATTTCACTGTTTCAAATGAAAACTCACTGTTTCTAGTTCTAGTTAATTCCACAATATATTGAAAATATTTTAAAAATTCTAAGATAATTGGCAATTGTTTCGATATTAAATATCATCGTCAGAATGACAGAAGTTACATTTCATTTGAAGCCTATCTGTTGTTTATTAATTATTTTGGATAAACCAAGGAGTGTCCTACCTAGTGATTGACTTAATATATTTTAATAGAAAAGAGAAGAAGAAGATGTGATGTTACAAATATTGAAGCTTAGATATTATTAGCCCTACGGAGATATCCTGGTTATCTTTCTTCCGATTAAGATCAGTATAATTGTGCAATGATATAGAAAACCAGGAAAACTATATCTGATGATCTTTATAATTATCACTTAGAAGATAGTTTGAAAGTGGAGAACTCCCTAGATTTATCTGTTCATTGACGACTAGATCTTGTGAGTTTCTTAAGTGTCTTCAAATTTCTAACTCTTCAAGGAAATCCTGTTCTTGCTTCTTATCACAAATATGTAGTACTTCTAGTGCTGTGTTAGGTGTCAATGAACATTAGGTGTCAAGTAGATGTTTGGCGTAGTGGGACTTATCTGGTTGTTTTAATCTATATGCTTATAAATGTTCACTGTATCTGATCTCAAAATCTCTAAGGGTTTGACCCAAATAGACAGCATTACATTCTAGACATTTAAGGTCATATATACCAGACTTTTTAATTATGGATGTTTTTGTTTTTATATTTAACAATTTTGTACAAAAACTACTTTCCGTTTTAAAAGAAATTTTTGTATTTATAGCTGAAGATATTATCTTTGAAATATTATTAGAAATATTACCTGCATATGTGATGGTTTTATAATTTTTTATTTCGTTAGTTTGTTCAGGAAATATTATTTTTAATCCCCCTTTTTCTTCTTTTTTATTAATTAATTTATTTTAATATGTAATGGATAACCGTTGGATGCTGCTATATGTTTAATTGTATTGATTTCCCTAATTAAATTACATTTGTTCATAGCAACTGAAAAAGCTCTATGTATCATTGAATAATGCTGCCAAATTATGTGACATGGGGTGATTGGACTTATATCGAATATTTACATCAGTGTGTGTTGGTTTTCTGTAAATTGAATGATCAAGTACCCTACATTATTAACTCTTTGAATTCTTAAATCAAGAAAATTGATTGAGTTATTTTCTTCAACTTCTAATGTAAATTCAATTTTTGGGGTAATTTTTAATGTGGTTGGAAAATATATCTAATTGTCGTTCACTACCTTAAAACAAGCTGATATGTTATCTACATATCTATACCAAAATAAGACATTTTTTGAAATATTTTTGATTGAATTTAAAACTGTAATGCCATTTTTAGTTTGACGTTTAACTTTTGACGGTTCAATATTTGTGATTAAATTGGCAATTTTTAATTTCTCATAAAGAAAATTATTTGAATTACATTTTAAAGCTATTTCAGATTCTGTAGTTATTGTTTGTTTAATATTTTTCATGAATTTTGGTGGTATGCTGTATTTTAAACCTTTATTTAAAAATTATATTTTACTATCTGTACAATTAGTGTCTCAGAGGTTTTCAAATCGTGGTGCAAAGTGTGTTGGTATGTAAGTCATGATGTTTTGAGTATTGAATTCTATGTTTTGTGTGTTTCAAGGAACAAGAACAAAACCTGCAGAAACTTGAACACACAAAACATAGAATTCAATACTCCAAATATCATGAAACTTTAAGTACTCACATACTAACACACTTTGCACCACGATTTGAAAACCTCTCAGACACTAATTTTACAGATAGTGAAATAGAATTTTTAAATAAAGGTTTAAAATACAGCATACCACCAAAATTCACGGATAAAATTATAAAAATAATAGCTACACAATCTGAAATAGCTTTAAAATCTAATTCAAATAATTTTCTTCATGAGAAATTAAAAATTGCCAATTTAATCACAAATATTGAACCGTCCAAAGGTAAACGTCAAACAAAAAATGACATTACAGTTTTAAATTCAATCAAAAAGAAAGTAGAAAATTATAACCTAACAGTTACAATATCTGACAAAGGGAACGCCACTGTCATATTGACAACTAATGATTATAATTCAAAGATATATAACTTTATAGCATCTAGCGATGTACAAGTTTTTAGAGCTGACCCAACAAAAAAGTTCTCTAATAATGAAAGAGATATTGTGAATAATTCAAATTATCTTTTAAGAGATTACGAAAAGAAGTCCATCGTTCATAAAAATCCTCATTCTCCACAATCAATTTTCTTGATTTAAGAATTAAAAGAATTGATAATGTACTTAATTATTCAATATACAGAAAACCAACAAACACTGATGTAACTATTCCATATAACTCCAATCACCACATGTCACATAAATTGGCAGCATATAATGCAATGATACATAGAGCTTTTTCAGTTCCTATGAACAAACGTAATTTAATTAGGGAAATCAATGCAATTAAATAAATAGCAGCATCAAACGGTTATCCATTACATATGATAAATAAATTAAATAATAAAAATATAATATTTCCTGAAGAAAATAACGAAGTAAAAAATTATAAAACCATCACATATGTAGGTAATTTTCTAATAACATGTCAAAGATTTCTTCAGCTATAAATACTAAAATTTCTTTCAAAATAGAATGTAATTTTAGTACAAAATTGTTAAATATGAAGACAAAAATATCCACATTAAAGAAGTCTGGAATATATAAACTTAAATGTCCAGAATGTAATGCTGTCTATTTGGGTCAAACCCTTAGAGTTTTTGAGATCAGATACAGTGAACATTTACGAGCATATAGATTAAAACAACTAGATAAGTCCCACTACGCAAAACATCCACTTGACACCAAACAATCATTGCCACCTAACACAGAACTAGAAGTTCTACATATTTGTGATAAGAAAAAAGAACTGGATTTTCTTGAAGAGTTAGGAGTGATAATTATAAAAATCAGCAGATATAGTTTTCCTGGTTTTCTATATAATTTCACAGTTATACTGATCTTAATTGGAAAAAAGATCCCCAGGATATCTTCATAGGGCTAATTATATCTAAGCTTTAATATTTGTAACATCACATCTTCCTTTTTCTATTAAAATATATTAAGTCAATCAATAGGTAGTTCACTTCTTGGTCTAGCCAAAATAAGTATTAAACATCAGATAGGCTTCAAATGAAGTGTAACTTCTGTCATTCTGACGATGCTATTTAATATCAAAACAATTGTCAATTATGTTAGAAATTTTAAAAACTTTTCAGTATATTGTGGAATTAACTAGAAACAGTGAGTTTCGTTTAAAACAGTGAAATAAGTGTGAATCAAACATTGAGCTGATTACATTTTTGCGTGTGGTCTGTGTGGGACGGAGACGTAAAAATAACCAATTCAGAGATACTAACCAGAAGAGGCAAAGAAAAACACTGATGGGGACTATAAAATAAAGAAAAACAGCATATATGCCAAATATTAAACCAATATGCAAGGCGTGTGAATGCATGAGAAGAAGAAGATATTAATGCCAAAGCAAATTCCAATAGTCAACGCTGTTTGTGAACTATAAAACTTACGACTTACTAATTACCTATTGCTTGAAGACTTGTAACGGTATGACTCATCTTGTCGATTATTTGTTACTCTTACCTGCATACGTAAAAAGTGCTTTCAATATTTACCCACATCTTGCCAATGTGATTACCCAATATCATTGTTATCTTCTGAGATTTGATTATATTCTCTCAATTAGTTACAGAAAATGATCATTTGAAAAGCCGGCTTGAAAATATTCGCAAACATTGTTTTCGTCGAGAAGTTGGTATATCTGATTTTTATATTGTTTTCTACCTTCACTGTATAACCTGCAAAGTATCTTTTTTTGAGTAATAAACCCCAACCACCTCAAAATTCTGACATGATGAGTAAAATCTAACCCCAGATTTGAATTCTTCACAAAAACACACTTCTAAATTGGATCTCCACTTTCCAAGAACAAAAACATGTTGACCTGGATTTGTAAACAGAAAATCTGGAATCGTTGTTGTTATCAATAAAGTATCATTTGGACGCAGTTATTTTTAATGGAATATTTTTGTAACGAATTGGATAAAACACTTTGTGATTCGAATTTTACCATCCAGATATTCAGTCTCTAAAGAATTTCTTCATTTGATTCAAATTTTAAATTTGAAAATAAACATACATAATTAATAGTGAAAAGAAATTTGATATAACCATTTTTTCATGTCACTCTCACCTTGCAATATTGTATACTTCCAGTCGAATACGTTGCCATGAATATGCCGATATGGCACATATCAAATATAATAAAAAAAAGCGAATTCGAAGTTCATCGACCCAATCCCATCGGTGTTCCAGGTTCTAAGCAAGATAAGTAAACTCCGTATCAGAATGAAATAACATTGTCGGGATATCCACAGTATATTTCCAGATCGTACACTCTAAAAAAGAGTTTCGAAATTCACATCAACGAATAATTCAACCAATGTACAGGGAGGAGAAAATTGATTATAATTTGAAATTTCTCGCTATTGATATAACTCTAGAGTGGACAACGACGTTTTGTGGTTACATCTGATTAATAATCAGCTTTATTGAAATTCAAAAATCGGTTTTCTACATGCACAAAACGTACAAGTCTTTGACCCCCTGTATATAGAATGTTTCGATTATACCTAGTTCTTTTACTTATTGTTGTGACAGAGTACTTGTTTTTAAGAAACAAAACAGACAAGAAATTGATGTTGATTCCGTATCTTACGTCGGGATTATACAACATTTACATAGTTATAATCATAATCAGAGTCAGAATTATAAACTTAATCACAATCACAATTCTAAAGGTGAAGACTTAGATCTTCTCATGCTGAGTGGCTCTGACACCATCATACATAAATATCCGTTTCATTAAACCAGGCAGAGGTAACACCGAAACCAAGACGTACTCAACCATGCCAGTTCAAGAATAATTCCTCTGCTACTTATCCATCCCATTCATCCACAGATTTCCAGGTTTTGATTCCATAAGTGACATCTTTGGAAAAAGAAAAGCAAACACTCCATTCTGAATCGTTTTCAAAAACTTCCACATGAGATCAAGCCAATAGCGAGGGTATTCTACAATCATTCATCAGCCAATTAGCAATTGGTCCAAGCAGGAGAGCGATGTTTCTCATCCTCTACAATGCCACACACAAACAAAAGGGTTTAAATGAAAACATACAAAATAAACCATATATGATTTTGGATTACAATGCAACTAAGGGTGGTGTTGAAAATGCTGATAAGCTTCTCAGAGAGTATTCGTATAGCAGAAAAACAACTCGATAGCCATATAGGCTATTTATGAACGAGGTAGATATTTGTGCCTCAAATGCTTTTATTTTGTTTATTGAAAAAAATTCCTAATTGCCATGAAAAAAATTACTCGCGGCGACGATTGTTTCTTTTGCAATTGGGATATGGAGAGGAGGTCCCAATACAAAAACCACAAGGTATATGTAAAATCGACTTTACTAGATTGTGGCCTATTTGTAGAAGACCAACATATTACTCAAGCAGTAACTCCTGATAGAAAACGTGCTAGATGTTATCTCTGCTCTCGAAAAAATGATAAGAAAGTAAAGACAATGTGCGGTCTTTGTAAGAAGTTTGTATGAGAAGTCCATAGAAAAAAAGAACAAACAATTATATGTTCCACTTGTATGTCAAACTAAAATTTTAATTGACGTAATTTTGTATGCATATTATATAATAGTTTTGCCTCTTTTAACCATTTTTTTGTCATGGAGTGACATTTTGTTTTGTCTAGTTTAGTTATTAGATTTTTCGATGTATACCAATTTTTATTATTTTAGGTATTTTATTCTCATTAAAATTAAACAAAATATTTAAAAATGTTCTAGAGTGTATCATTTTTTAGAAATATTCGTAAGTATTTACAAAAAAGCATATATTTATCTGGGGTCTCTGAAGGACCCCGTACTGGTATGTAGGTTGATTTGTAGGTCATAGGCATTTAAGAGATATCTAGAGAAATGCAGCCATCAAATGGATCAAAACTATTATTTATTTTAATTGGGAAATCATGATTTTTCGATGAATAGTGAACAAGATTTATTGCGACATGAGTAAAAATATTTTTTTTTAAAATTACCACATTTCCGGACCCTGTAGCACAAAGACAATGCAGTTTTTTTTGAAAATGTATATAACTTTCACTACAACACACCGTTTCCGAGTTATCAGCGAGGAACTGAAAACTGGGACATTTAAAGCTCCCCTTCCCCAGCGACCTCTTACACATTCCTGAAAAAATTGGAACTAGTATTTTTGGTTCCACTGATTTCCCTATTTAGAATGGACTATGGACTATTAGTATTATATGATAAATAGACAATTCTAGTATCTGTAATGATATTTTCCATATTTTTTGAGATTATGAAGTTAAAAGTTCTCTTTGATCATTTATGTTTCATGTTCTTCGATGAATAGGAGCTGTACAACTAATATAAAGGGGAGTATTAAGTCACAACCCGTAATCAACTTTAGAAATATTTGTCATGATAATTTTAACTAAAGATTTTTTTCCACAATCGCGAGCAGAATTCAATATTGATCAACTGAAAATAGTGAGCAAAGTGGCATATTGAATCACATGTAAGTAAAGTAAATAACTTTCTTCGCAAGTGGTTGCATACTCTGAACATAATGTTTTCATGGGATTACATACCTATTAGATTATAATTGAACTAAAATCAAATTATTTAGATAAGGAAATAAAAATGTCTAATATATCATCAAGACATAAGGCCAGTTTCACCCCTTTCTGATATATGTCGGATAGCTTAAACGTAAGTTTTGTCTTTTTTCACTTTAGGTCAAATCACAAAAACAAAAGTTGTGAATAAGCTATTCGACACTTACACTCCAAGAAAAAATGAAAATTGATTATTAATCCATGTACAATCAGCAGTCATAAATTTTGGTGGACAAAGTACAATGTTTTACTTTTTAGGGAAAATTATATTCCAAGATTGTGGAAAAAATCATGTTTAGCACAAGTCAGCTTGTAGTTTTCTCACTTGTCCAGTTGGCCAACTTCTGGACGCGTGAGAATAATACATACTTTGCTCACTTGTTTCGGGTGGTCAGATAAGAATGTTGTAATAAGTACGAATATGGAGAACGAAAAGGAAGAAAAATTAAATGGAAGAAAAACAATTTTCGGTAGTAATAAATCCAGAAACACCCTGTAAATACATATTTCGAAGTCCAAACGAAAGCATGCGAGAAATCGACCTACTTTTTTAGTTTACCAAACTACGAATAGCTTAAACATTATGAAAAGTATGTTAAATTATATAAATATGTTGTTTACAAAATGCCCAAACGAGTTTTAAAATTCTAAACAAAATTGTTGGAAAAAAAAGATATTCAATGTATAAAAACAAAACGAAATTTAAAAACACACGTTTTCGCACACACAGCAGAAGTGACGAAATAACAAAGGAGGAAAATTGACAGTAAAAAGGGCGACGTAGTTAGTCAGAAAAAAAATGAAACGTCCGTTCTCAAAGGTGTCGAGTAGTCCGACACAGACGTAGGGGTTGGATAGCGATAGTAGAGAAGGATCCTAGCACTTTTCTATCCCACGACGCGAATACTGTTATCAGTTTCGTTTTAACTTATTTTTTTGGTGTTCTTCTGAAGCTACATACACTCACGTCTTGTTCTAAGTGACCCATATGATATTTAGGTATCATCGGCAGTAAGGATTGCCCCTCAGACAATACCGCAGGAAATATGTCAGAAGTGAATCATCATAACTTCGACGCGAGTGCTGGAAATCTTCGATTCGCCGTTAAATCGCGTCCCTCGGGAACTAAATTACCGGCAACTAAATCACCAGGCTCCAGATCCGAAAATAATGAAGTCTGTAACTCTGTAAGTTTTGAAACAATTGTTTATTAGTGGGCTGTCTGAACTTGAAAATTCATAACATATTCCTACTTCCACACACGGATCCCTAATCCCAAATATTAGGAAAGGATAAAGGTAAATTATTAGTAAATTATTCGTATTGTATATAAGGTATAGTGAAAAATCTCCCCCCACCCCCGACTATTTAATTTCTTTTGTATTTTGTTTGTTAGCATAATATTATATTCTATGAATAACTGGTAACCTTTTTAGGCTATCGGAAAACAGGTTTTTACATTCTTATAATTTTTTTCATGGGCAGAATAAAATTGTACTCTTAGAAATAACTGTAACCTTTTTTAGGCCCTCGGGAGCAGATTCCTGTTTTTTTGTTTGAATTGTAATTTTTTCTTCATATTGAACGGTTGTTGTCGAAATAATACTTCATTGTCATACATAGTTTCCATTCATGTTGGTAACTATCAAAAGGTTACTAAAATAGAAGCAAGCTCCAAGAATAAACAAACTAAACCAAAAGTCGCACGTCAGCGGATTGTGTTCCACGATTAATTTTAATTTTTTGATGACTCAAATGTAATAGTGGAGTCTCTTCAAATAACTTTTATGACTGAATGAGCTAACTATAAAAAAATATTGGGACATGCCACTCCCAAATATTCATAGTGTACGAAACGAACTCCTTCGACCGAAAGAGTCAAAACCCTAGCTCGACATTCGACCTTCGCGCGTTTCTCTTGGGGTCCATCAGAAAATTAACCGTTTAAATTTTTCTCTGTAGAAAATGACACAGGACAGCGACTTTGGTAACCTTAATCTAATCTTAATTATTGGTTTTGTTGTAAGTGTTGTTTCTTATATAGATTTAATTATTTGTTGCGTTCCATCCAGTTTGTTCATTCCCCTACTCTGATCATTCCTATAGTTTTTTTTTATAATTCGCGTATAAAAGAGACTTCATTATACCATTGTTTACAGTGTCACAATGAAGCTCTTTGAACACTGTAATAGTAACTTTTAGAGTACAGTTGGTTATTGTATTTAGTTCTATTTTTATTTGACATTTGACTCTAACCTTGACAAATATTATAAATAAAATGGTCTAGCGTTGTTCTAGCTAGCAAATTATTATACTAACGGTAAATTAGAATCATTTATATATTAAAAATAATAACAAATAAAGTACGCTAACGTTTATTTATCAATGATTTGTCAATTGTTTATTTTTATATAGTATATGATCAATATATAGGTATATAAAACGTACGATTTTTGGGATAAATTACCAGATATATATGTGAAGATGTATTACAGAAATAATTCTGTTCATGATATAATATAAATAGATCGCAAGAGCATACACGAAGAAGCTCTTTTTTAAACAAATAATTATCCTCTTTTTGCTTGAATGAAGGTTTGTTTACAATTTACACAATTATTCGGTTATAATATGTCAGAAGTCAGAAGTGCTGAATAAAACCATCTGTGATCTGACCAATTAGGAATCTGCAGAATTGCCAACTTAAATTCAAACCACACCTCCTAGTTTAAAAAGAGGGATTATATAATGTTATATTTTATTTAAATAATTAAATAAATGCGAATTATAAAAAACATTGTGTAAAACTTGTGCCACAATGACTTTCTGTAATACTCGTGAAATGCAAGTACTGCAAACTTCACTCGTACCACAAAACGAGTCATTGTGACACTTGTTTTACAAATAACTATTGTGTACGTGAAGCTGGCTCAAAAGACCTGGTCCTGGCGAATTTTCTTTTTTAAGCCCAGTCGATTCCCGCGGAAGCCCTTACTGCTCTATCCTGAAGGCCCATTCTCTCGTTCTTCTTATGGGAGAAATTATCGTGCTCCTATGTGCTTGACGGCACTGGTGATAGCAGCTGCCTATATTTTAGAGAAGAAACGGGGCACTATAAATAAACCGGTCACAGGGTATTACAAATGCAAAGTACTGCATTTCGGAAACTACTCGTTGTAGAGACTTGCGGTAAAAAGCATATTACTAAAATGGCCCAGTAAAGACCGCGGAAAATATTTTCAGATTTCCAAGATGGTCGTCAGGAGGCGTAACTGTAATATCAAACATTTAAAGTAATTTTTCACAGAAATCCACCTAGTAAATTTTCCAAAAAAATATATTTTCTTAAAAGCTAAGCTTTATTCGAGTAATTTTTGTTTAATACTTTTGACGTATTCATTAAAATAACGTGGTGGGGGTGATGCAATATTTTTTTAAATAAATAGCTGTTACTTTTAAACGACTGAACAGATTTTAACAAACTTGGTCTCGTTGGAAGAAGCATTTATAGTTCCATCAAACCCATTTTACCCGTGATATGTCTAATCCTTAGTGCTGCCGCTAAAACACGTTTTTTTGATATAATAGCAGAACATTAAAAAAAATTCCTGCAATGATATGACATTTTCATAAAAATGTAGTGAAATGACACTTGTATAGGCTAGTGAGAACCGTATCTCGATATTTCATTCCTAACCTTGAATATCGAAGAAAGAAAATTTAGCTTTGATAAAATTTGAAAAAGACACTATTACACCTGTAATTATTCTAATTATTTGTCTTTTTCCAAGATTCATTGATAGAATTTCATAATTTTCAAGTAACAAAAGTGTTCTTAGTTCAGATATTAAAAAAAAACGTGTAGAGACATGATAATCAATAGATACTATAATATATCCAAGTGTCTCCAAGGTAGGCAGAATGTGAAGAGTAAGCCATGGAGGAAAAACCAATGCCTCAAATCAAATCATTAAAATAATGCTTATAGAGGCAGTGTAATTTGTGTTTGTTGCACATACAAGTAGGGCCTTAAAACAATTAAAATTCCTTTTACAATTGATAAAGCTGTCGATATGATTGCTGTATACTTTGAATGTCTTCGAAACGCGGCACTTGTTCAAAGAATATATAGAGCTCAATATCCAAATCGGTATTTACGCATTGCGAGAGACACTCGGCTAGAACAATAGAAGTCAATATAGTTAATATCTTAACATACGTGTCATTGAATCCCCACGTTAGTACGGGAGCAACGTCTCTCGCGTTGGCTGTATTACGTACTACTATTCTAAACATTTTAAAGGATCATAGGTAAGTTCTTATGTCACCAAACATACTACTTTACATGTTTCACAATGTGTTTGTTAATTCGAATTTTTAGACTGCACCCATATCATATGTTTTTACATCAAGCCTTAAATGACGAATACTTCGACCGACGACTAGATTATTGTTATAACATGATTAGGGAAAATAGAGAATATTTATTTGAAATGCTTTGAAGAGATGAGGCCACTTTTAAAAATGATGGAATCGTTAATTTGCATAATAAGCATTATTGGGCGGACAAAAATCCTCACAGGTTGCCTGAGGTCCAACATCAAAGCCATTGGAGTTCCCAATGTGTGGTGTGCCATCCTGGGCGAAGCGAAGTATACCTTCATTCGTTTTGAGAAAACTACTGTGTTAGTGAAACGCGTCAACCAGTTTAAATTGAACATTAGTTCAAATAAATGAAGTTTTAAACAAATTAAATTGTTTCATTTAATCATTCAGTATGGATCTTCATCAAGTAAAAGCCTCATCTATTCAATTATTATAGGTCCTTATTCCTTCGATCAACCAATAAATGGTGCCGTGTTTCATGATTTTCTGGTAAACCAACTGCCTAGTTTATTAGAAGATGTGCCCTGGCATATACGGCAAAATATGGTTTTGCTACTAGACGGTTGCCCGCACATTTATCGAGAAGTGTGTGCGAACATTTAAATTGAAGATATCACCAGAGGTGGATTGGACGAGTTAGTCTATTTCCACCACGATCCCCAGACCTCACCTGCCTGGACTTCTATCTATGCGGTCTGTTAAAAGATATTGTTTACCTAATTCCACCAACAACGAGAGACGATATGAAATACGAATAAAAGAGGCCATTCGTAGTCTGTCAAGAGCAGAAATTGAAGCTGCTGTAATGTCCACGCATAAGCGGCTTCAACAATGCATTGAGTGTGATGGAAGACAGTTAGAGAAATTAGGAGACACTCGTTCCATTTCAAAATCGGTACTTTTTACTTTTCCGCCCAACCTATCTAATATGCGAGAAAAGTATTAACTTACCCCAAAAAAAATTGGAATTTTGAAAATTTTTTTTGAGTTATTTTTACGTTTTCCATCAACAACCACACGAAAAAACGGTTTTTACAAAAAAATCCTGTGTGTATGTCGTCGGCGTCGTCGTCGTCGTCGTCGTCGTCGTCGTTGTCATCGGCCACTTTTCCTTGCATGTCTTGCTAGCACGATACAGCCTCCGGAGTGCAATAAGTCACCAATTTTATTATGGAATATTGTTAAGGACATGTCACAGATGAACCCTATTGATGTTCAGCTCACCAGAGCCAGTACAACGAGTGCTATGGTACTTGAAGTACGACATTTAGTCATTTTTTCAGAAATTTCAGTTTGTTAGCACGATACAGCCTCTGGAGTTTAGCAAGTCACCAATTTTATGAATGAATATTATTCAGGACATCTCACTGATAAACACTATTGATTTTCAGCTCACCAAAGTCAATACAACAGGTGCTACAGTACTTTAAGTACGATATTTTTGTAATTTTTAGATATGTTTCAGTTTGTTAGCTCGATACGGCCTCCGGAGTATATACAAGTGACCAATTTTATGATTGCGTCTCAAAGATGAACCCTATTGATATTCAGCTCACTAATGCCAGTACAACGGGTGCTATGGTACTTGAAGTACCAAATTTTTGTTATTTTTGGAGAATTTTCAGTTTGTTAGCACGATACAGCCTCCAGAGAGTATACGATTGATCAATTTTATGATATTGTTCAAGGTGTCTCACAGATATACCCTATTGATTTTCAGTTGACTAGAGAGAGTACAGCAGGTCCTATACATCCAGATATACTAAATTTTTGGAGAAATGTCGGTTTGTTAGCACGATACATCCCCCGAAGTGTATACAAGTAACAATTTTATGATATAATATTGTCCAGGGCCACAGATGCGGAAAAGTTAGTTTTAATCTTTAAAACCTTTTATTTCTTCTTATGTTCCTACACGTTTTTTTTAATATTCCAACTAAGAATATATTTATTATTTAATAATTATGAAATTCTATCATTGAATCTTGAAACAAGAGAAATACATAAGAATAATTACCGGTGTAATAGCTTCTTTTTCAAATTATATGACAACTAAATTTTCTTTCTTCGATATTTAAGGGTAGGAATAAAATATCGAGATACGGTTGTCACTAGCCCATTTGGGCATCATTTCACTACATTTTTATCAAAAAAGTCATATTATTGCACTGAATTTTTCAGAGAATTTCACAATTTTCTGCTATTAAACTATAAAAAGCGCTCTAGCGGAATCACTATCAATTAGACATATCACAGGTAAGATGGGTTTGATGTAACAATAAAAAATGCTTTTTCCAACGACACAAAGTTTGTTAAAATCTATCGTTTATGTGTTACATCTGTTTAATTAACACATCGAATCGCTCTCACCACTTTATTTCAATAGATACGTCGAAAAGTGTTAAACAAAAATTACTTGAATGAAACTTAGCTATTATGAACGTATTTTTTTTTGGTACATTTACGTTGTGTATTTCAGTGAAAAATTACTTTAAAAGTTTAATATGGGTGTAACGCTCCCTGGCGACCATGTTGGAAATCTAAAAATATTTGCCACGTTTTTTTTGCCACTTTAGTAATATATTTTTTTACCGCATGTTTCTACGACGAATAGTTTCCGAGATACAGCTCTTTGCATTCTTATCTGTATGTGAGACGATATTTCATTAAATGAAATAGATGACAATCTATAAGGCCTTTCGTTTATATGGGCTTCAAGCACTTGTGCGTGACACCTCAGTCGTAACGACTTTTAAGATAAACGAACAGGATTTTTAAGATCCTCAAATTATCTGTGCCCAAAATCACTTGCCAAATGTCAAAGATTTTGTAAATACAAAAGATTAGGTTACAATACCAAAGGTGTATTCTTTGCTTCAACCCTTGTTATAAACAACTTAGCTGTATTTGTTAAACGTAAATTATCATTAATTAATTATGGAGAACCAAGCGGGACCTTCAAAACAATGTATACTTAATATATTTGATCCAGAAGAGGAAGTCACTTACCAACTAAATCTCAATTATTTGGATCATGAAAAAGCATTAAAAGGTGATTATTCAAGTACAAATAAACTTATATTTAACAAGTTCCTTATTGCGATCAATGTATATGTATCAAATATTTTTATTTCAGATCAAAAATTTGTTGAAAAACTTTCGAATTATGCAAAGTCTTAACAACAATCATCCGGTTAAAAGAAAGAATGTTTTTGTTCATTTAAGTAATATCTTATGTAGAAATGGTTTCGAATATACTGAAATTCAATGTAAAACTAAGTGGATAAGTTTGAATAAATCCTATAAAAGTTGCAAGGACATTGAAGAATCGACAGGTCGATCAAGAAGTCGATTTCACTTTTATGACAAAATTGAAGGAATTTTTGGAAAAAAGTCATCTATTTCTTGTCTTCATACCTTAGATAGCTTGGACGGAGATGTACCTATCACAACTGATGAGAGTGGACCAGAGAATCCAGATATTAATACTGAATTAGGAACCTCAGACAGTGAAGATGAATATTGAAATGCCAAGGAAAAGAAAAATTAATATGAAGAAGTTTTTAAATTTTAAGAAAAATCAGGAGGCAGAGAAGAAACAAAGGCACTTGGAAATTTGTGCGATTGAAAAACAGAAGATTTTAATAGAAGATGAAAAAGTTATGGTACTAAAAGAAATATTAGAAAAGTTAGAAAACTCTTAATTTATTTTTGTGATATTTTTTAAAGTTAAATATTTTTAAGTCTTATTTCGAGTAAATTATATTTTTAAAGTTATAGACTGATTATTAATGTATGAGAATTAAATAAAGAAATATTTTATATTTTTTTTAGTCAAAGACTGTATACCTAGGTGTTATTCAAAGAAATCTATTTTTGCTTATTTTTCAATAATCAAATGTTTTATTTTTTAATGCTTTTATATTGTATACAAATAAAAGACTGATTAACAAATGAACATATATATTTTTTTCAAATTTTTTTAACTAATATTTAATAAACTAAAGCTGAAGAAACATTTTTTCAGATATTCCTTCCCTTTTAGTGGATTTTTGAGGAATTTCAGGATAGTTTTGGACGAAATCTATATTAGGAGTGTCTTCTATAAATGGTTCAAGTTCTGTAACATAATTTCCCTCAACACAAATGTTGTGAAGTACACATGCCATCATTATTAATTTAGCTGCCAACATCAAATCTAAATTATTTAAAAAGTATAATCTTCTGAATCGTCCTTTTAAAAACCCAAAAGCATTTTCAACAATTACCCGAGCACTAGATAACTTATAATTAAATGTTCTATGGTTCGGTGTTAGGCGCCCATTATCCTTAAAGGGAGTAATTAGCCAGTCCAAATTTGGGTATGCAGAATCTCCAAGAACAATATAATTTTTCAAAAGAAATTCATTTTGAGCCTTCGCATAAAATTGGAATTTTTTCAATAATCTGGCAGCATGTAATGAGCCAGGTTCACCACAATAGACATCCAAAAATGCCCCGTTATATCCGGCTAACCCATGTAGTAGAAGACTGTGATAGCCTTTTCTATTAATATAAGAATCTTGCTCTTTGTGGGGCTTATTAATTTTATTATGGCACCCATCGATTGCTCCTACTACATTATCAATTCCACATTTATATTTAAAAAGAACAGCAGCAAAATTTTTCTCTCTTTTTGATGGTATTTTGATTCATTCTTTGGAAATTGATGAGAAAATTGGCAACTTGTTTTAATAATTGATGTCCAGTGCTCAAAGATACATCAAAACGATCCGTAATTTGTCGAAATGTTTCATTGTTACTAATGTACCAGACACCAAATAAAAATGTTTTTTCCGGCAGATACCTGATCTTTTCCGTGTTTGTTTTCTTTTTTATAAATTGTTGATTGACTGAATCGACCTACAAAAAATTATTCTATGAATAGGTAATAAATTTAATTATTGAAGCATGAAGTGAATTGCTACACAATTTCGATAATATGCATACATACCAATCATAAATTATATTTCGTTTCATACGAAAGTGACTCTGGAACACTTTATTTGGATAACTTACAACAGTAAATTCAACAAATCTATTAACTTTAACAATAACTTGACGTCTTCTTGGAAAAAACATTTCTTCCTCAAGTTCATCATCCGAACTACCATCATCTAATATTATTAATGAATTTCCCGTGTTGTTAGAAGAACAGTTCTCAATTATAGTGTGTTTAATACAATTTTGCATATTTGGGTAATTTTAATAAGTTTACATCGTAATCGGCACAATCTTAACCTTTAACCTCGTTAAACGTCAAATATTTAAATGTCTGTGGCTTGAAGCTCATACTTTTAGGTATGTGCACAAGGGGCAAGGGGAAGGTAAGACTAGGCGTCACACCCCGTAATAAACGAACGGAATTCATTCGCTACGAGCTGCTACTAGCGACTAAAAGTGAATAATCGAAAGGCCTTATTATTATACCTCATTTTCATGTATTTATTGATGAATAATTTTATGTCATATTATCAACGGTTGAACTATTCCTTTAATTAATAACTTCAATACCTTAAGATAGTTTTTAAAATAAATTCTCTTCTAAACAAACTTGTTTACTCTGGCAAACTATAAATAATGATAGATGAATATTAATTAAAATAAGAAACAGAATATTCCATTAAAATAGAAAATAAAAACAAAAACTATAACCCATAATTAAAAAAGAGCAGCTGCAGCAGAACCATTTTCCAAAGAATTACTTTCTGTTTTTATTTTGTAGTTCAGAAGATTCATTTTTATCTCTGCTTTGATGCCTCTTTCTTTCTGATCTATATTGTGTTCCCAAAGTTTTGTTTGCTTTTCGGTGTCTTTTGTGAGCTGATTTTCATAACGTACACATACATTACCGACGTAGGAAAATATTCTATTTTCCATAATACCTACATTTCGTGCTTTATTTGAACATGATTTGGAATTTACATTTTTCAATGAAAATTGTTAAGCAAGGCGGTAAATAAATAAGTCGTCTTTTTCAATACACAGGGTGTCATAAGTTGCCTATTGCACTCTAATATAATTTCGAATAATATGCCCATAAAGTAAATATTTTCGTAAATCACATGTCAAACTGCATTAAATACCGCTGTCAAACTGGCGTGAAAATAACATCCGTCAAAATAATAATAGTCAACGGTTTTCTTAAATAGAACATGAATACGTGTATGCACAAATATTTGTTTTTTTGTGACAATATTTTTCTTTAAGTAATTGAACATGCTGTGAATGAAAAATAATGAAAATTGATGGATGAAAATACTTTTTTACAGTGAAAGAAAAAAGTGATATTCAGAGTACTATTAATCTTAACACAATAAAAGAACATAAACCTAAACTTTGTAATTTGTGGAATAGCTACAGATATGAGTCTATTAAATGCTCGAAGTGCGCGCCATCTTCTACTCGGTGTAGCACTACTTGAATACTTATTTTTCTGAGTACTAGAAGGGATAAACGCCGGCATTAATCTCTAATTCTGATCTTCCGATCTTTCATATTGAAGGTATCATCTAAACCCAGTCTTTAAAAAATTACCATAAAAATAATTCTAAGTCTATTCCTGCACTGCGATTGCCAACTCAACTCTAGTACCTTCCATTTAGAAAGTTTGTTACGAATGTAAAGTACAGCTCACCAGTAAAAGTTTTTTAGGTGATTGCCTTCAGAAACCGAGACGTTCATTCACGCGTGATAGTACTCTAAATGTCATTTTTTATAGAATGAAAACAAATTTCATATTATTTAAATAGCCATGTTGTTAGGGCGCGACAGGCAACGTGTATGTTGAACTTGATTCAGATTTTGAGATAACTAACAAGTTACATAAGTTGTAATCGTTTTGCTCGAGCGTCGATTGGTCATTCTTCTGCTCGGGAGTCAATTTGTAATTGGCGTGGGTAGTCAGGGGGTAGAACATAAAATGGGCTTAGATGGTTAGATGTGTTTATTTAATAGTAACACGTACGCTATTTTTTTTTTTTTTTTTAATGGGTGGGAAAACCTTCAAAAGGCGCTTGGCGTAAAAGTTGTAGGTTGCCAAACAGTGTGGGATTTGTACCTCACTAAAAACCCACCCATAAGGAGCATCGACTACTGGGGTCATTACCTCTTGATCATTAGCTCTTGTTACTACATTTTATATATGTTACTACATTTATATTTTCAGATTTTGTCGAATAGTTTGATGCACTTCATATATTCTAAGGTGTTCTTTATATTTTCGTTATTCAGGTTCTCTTCGAGTTGGTGTTTTATGTCATATTGATGTCTTTGCGGATTGAATGTGTGACATTCATTGATAACATGAATTACTGACATAATCACATTACACTGATCACAAATTGGTGCTGGGTCGCCTTTCAGAAGATGTTGATGGGTGAGACTTGTGTGTCCTGTACGAAGTCTAAATGCTTTAATGGTTTCTAACCTACTCAACCCTGTGGATTCATACTTCTTCTTCACCTCCGGTTCTAGTCTACGGAGTAAAGTATTTGTTTCGTCCCATATAGCTTGCCATTCGTTAATAATTTTTCTTTTTAGATTATTCATAAAATCAGTTTTTCTGACTGCTTCATTATTGGCTGATTGTTCGTCACTTTGATCATCAACAATAATCTTAGGGAATTCAACGTCTATACTTCTCAAGTACTCAAGATACCTTATTGCAAGGGGGCGAGTGATGATGCCTCTATTGTCGTATTCATTATTATTTGGGAATAAAAATTGGTTATTAGGATTTTTAGTATTCAATTTAACTCTTGTGAAGTATGATGTTTGAAGGATTAATCTTCGTTGCTCTAGTGGCATTAGACCGGATTCACAATAAAGACTTTGAACAGGGGTCGTCGGAAATGCTCCCAGACAGTAACGTATTCCTAAATTTTGAATTTTATTTAATCTGTTCAAATGACTCTTCCTCGCAGAGGAATAAACAATGCTGCCATAATCTATCTTGGACAATATTAAAGCTTTGTATATTATAAGAAGGCTTTTTGGATCAGCTCCCCATTTTGTATGTGCCAAGACTTTGAGTATATTAAGGGATTTTCTACATTTCGTGTTGATAAGTTCTAAGTGTTCATGCCAGTTTAATTTTTTATCAAATACTAAACCCAGGAATTTAATAGTATCGACGCAGGTTATGATGTTGTCCTTTAAATATAAGAGTGGATCGTAATGGGGTTTTCTGAGTCTACAGAAATGTACGCATTTTGTTTTTTCTTCAGAGAATTTAAAACCAATTTTTTCTCCATTTTCAATAATCTTATTGATTGCTGGTTGCAGTGTACGTGTAATGTCTCCCACTTTTTTACCGCTGAAAAAAATTGCAACGTCATCGACATAGAGACATTTATTGATTTTTTGATCGACGCCTCTACAAATTTCGTTTATAGCGATTGCAAACAGAGTACAACTAAGTGTTGATCCTTGCGGTACGCCGTTTTGCAGTGTCCTACTTGTTGAAAATTCATTTGCAACTCTAACTTTGAAACGTCTATTATCGAGAAACGATTTTATGAATAATGGTAGTTTTCCTATTAGTCCAAATTTTGACAATTTATCCAGGATTCCATGCCGCCACGTCATGTCGAAAGCGCCTTTAATATCAAAGAAAACAGCTATTAGGTGTTCTCTTTTTCGAAAAGCTTCTTGAATGAAGTGTTCCAGTAAAACTAAGTGATCTATCGCTATTATATGTACAATTGTTGGTCCTTGATACTGTGGGGCTTTCCTTGGGGTTGTCGCCTGGTCGGGTTGTCTACAGAACTCCTCTTATTATACGGATTCTCGTACTGAATGGTCTGAATCGGTCGTACCTAGTCCCTTTGACTTTACGGCAAATATTACTTTTCCGCCCAACCTATCTAATATGCGGGAAAAGTATTGGTTTACACCAAAAAAAGTTGGAGTTTTTGAAATTTTTTTGAGTTATTTTTACGTTTACATCAACAACACGAAAAAACGGTTTTTAGATACAAAAATCCTGTTTGTATGTCGTCGTCGCCGGCCAGTTTTCGTCACATGTCTTGTTAACACGATCCAACCTCCGGAGTGCGACAAGTCACCAATTTTATGATTGCACATTGTTAAAGACATGTCACAGCTGAACCATATTGCTTTACAGCTCACCAGAGCCAGTACAACGGGTGCTATGGTACTTGAAGTACGACTTTTTTGTAATTTTTTTGAGAAATTTCAGTTTGTTAGCACGATACAGTCTCTGGAGTTCAACAAGTCATCAATTTTATGATTGATTATTATTCAGAACATTACACAGATTAATCCTATTGATATTCAGCTCACCAGAGCCAGTACAACAGGTGCTATAGTACTTTAAGTACGATATTTTTGTCATTTTTGTGGAAATTTTAGTTTGTTAGTACGATACAGCCTCCAGAGTATATACAAGTGACCAATTTTATGATTGCATATTATTCAAAGCGTATCAAAGATGAATCCTATTGATACTCAGCTCACTAACGCCAAAACAACGGGTGCTATGGTACTTGAGGTACCAAATTTTTGTCATTTTTGGAGAATTTTTAGTTTGTTAGCACAATACAGACTCCAGAGGGTATTAAGTGACCAATTTTATAATTGAAATTGTTCATGATGTCTCATATATGTACCCTACTGATTTTCAGCTGACTAGAACGAGTACAGCGGTTCCTATGAATCCAGATATACTACATTTGTGGTTATTTTTGGAGAAATTTCGGTTTGTGAGCACGATACATCCCCCGAAGTGTATATACGTGACAATTTTATGCTAGAATATAGTTCGGAGTGTGTTCGGTTCCAGATCCCGCGTTTAGCACAAAGCATGATCTCGGTGAGGTGGGAATTTGCTTCCGTCTCGTGCTCAACACGCTCCGGGATTTCAGCTAGACGGAAAGGCTTCTGTGCTGCGCTCAACACACTCCAGGACTTGGCTATGACTGTTGGCTTCCGTTCTAGGCCCAGCACGCTCTAGAGTTTCGGCCGAAAGACGGGGTTAGCTACTGTCAAATATTGGGTTTAACACACTCCAAGAGGTCGACGACAAGCCGGGTGTTAATTACGATCCCAGGCTCAATACGCTACAGGATATAGTAAATTAACTCGGTTATTGAACGATGAAGCTTTCCTATCACTTCTAGGCGTAAGGACTGAGCTTGTTGGTATCTTGAGATGTTTCCGTGTTAATAATATCGATTGAACTTTTAGTAACATGGCGAAAGTGTTACCCTCTAGGTACTGGGTGCCCAACTTCGTCTACTGTGATAATTAGGTTTAGTAGTGTTCTGTATCCCAGTCACCGATGTTTTGTTAATTGAATTGAATAGATGGTTCGAGGACTTTTTCAATGTTCTTGTTTGATTGAGAAGCTCATGTTTCTCATTATGTGTGGATGAAAGTATTCATGAAACAGATGGTAGTCAACTCTTAATATTTGTACCTGTCTACTACTTTTAAAGGTTTTCCCAGTGAAAAGGATCTTATGTTTGCCCTACTCATAGGACAACGAAAGGAAGAACATCAGGAGACTTCAATCAATGTTTAGTCATTGTAATGAATGTATCTAAGTATGGTGTACACACTAGATATAAATTGAGTGTGGGTATGAAATGAAACAACGAGTACTGGGTATGTAGTTAATTAAAAAATCCAGCTATGCGCTTTCAACCACTAGGCCATTATCAAATTTGTCCTATAAAAAGAAGAATAGTTGACCAGTTTAAAAAAACAATTTTAAAAAATTGAACTCAGGTCAAAAAACATAAAACTTGTTATGCATAACTAGATGAAAATGTTACAAGACTTGCAATTAATTATAACAAATAAGTTAAAATTACCCCTATAATAAGGGTGTACCATTATATTTTACATGTTATAAATGTTCAATTTCAGATTATTAACTGTACGATATTATTTCTGTATTTTTTGTATAATAAAGGAAGTCCCTGGATTTTTTAATACTTACATAGCAACTGAAACATCTGAACGGAGAGTGGAGTTTCAAGATTCAGAATTTTTAAGGTACTTGACTATGTCCACACATTTCAATAATCAGCATCTTGTTTCTGAGTATCTCATCGAAATACCAAATTTTTTTCATTTTCTATCAGACTCGTTTTGGAATCTATCCAGTAGTGTCGTATGACTGTTTGTTTTAGATTATACAAGGCTATTTACTTTCTTTCTGACATTTACTAAATCTCATGGAAATTATATGTCACTAATATTCTACTAAATGTCACTGTCAAAAACTAATGAAAACATGTTTGTTGAGTTGAATAAATTTAATTTTAATCAAAGTGTTCCCATTAATTAAAAATGATAATCACAGTGAGTTGAAATTAAAAAAAATAATTATCTAATCACAAAGAAAACAAATCTTAGTTTCCCTTTTCTTTAACAAATAACCAAAACCTTATCTACCCAAATACAAATTAAAAACTAGATAAATTACTTACTAAAACACCGAAATGTCACTTGACTTCGAGATGTCAAAGATCTGATCACAATACTTTTTATATCTTCTTCTGATTGTTTAATTATTCATAACGTATACTTATTTCTCGTTCTTAATTTAAATTCAAATTTATAAATTTACTGTTTAGATGCACCTTATGGTTGATTTTGTTTTATGGCCTGAATTTTTCAATGAAATGATGTATAATTTAATTAATCTGGAACGGACTCACCAGAAATCTGGACTGGAACAAAGCTACCACCTCGTACTATGCTAAATATAATTTAGAATACAGAATCTTCCACTAAATTTTTTATGAAGCACACACGCATTGAATTTAAATTGATTACCGAATAAAGCTTTCCAATAATAATGACTTTACAAATTATTATGAAATATTTACAGTATAACGCGACTCAATATATATATAATATATGTAATGGATATTTTTGTGGGGTTGTGGTAATAAGACTCCAGAGTAAATTCGAAAGCTCGGGACTAAATATCTAAAAGAATTTACTCTGGCTTATATTGCCACATCCCCACAAAAATATTATTCAAACTATTTAAGAGAAAAATTTATAAAAACATCACCTGTTATAAAAGGAATGAATCAACTCTTCAAAAGAAATCGTTAGATGTTTATGCAATATCTTAAATTCCTAATTGATACCATTAAACTATTTAGAAGCCCTAGAAATGTTTTTTGTATTATATCCAAAGGTCAAATTCCAAATAAAAACATTAGGGTTATAAAATTTTTGACATCTGTTGAAGTATGTGTCAGCTGGGTAGAGCAAGGTCGATGACAGCTGAAAAATTTTAAGAATTAATAAAATGCAAAAGATATATATATATATATATATATATATATATATATGAGTTGTTCGTATAGAATTGTAAAAAAATATGTTTTATAATTAGAAAGTTAATATCTTGAATAATATAATGAAATCTATTAAATGAACAACTATGAGTTATTTTGATTGGTTACAAATATTTATATGATTTCAATAAACAGAGGGCTAATATAAAAATGAGGGTTTTTTGTTAAGAAAAAAGTTGTTGATTAGAAAAAAAAGGAAAGTGTTAACGAGTAGTATTGATAAATCAAAAAGAAGTACATTGTTCTTTAGAAATAATATAAGAATTGTTTAAATTAAAGTAAAATAAGATAAAAGCAGCGATACTAACCTCCAAAAAGCATTTCTGAAAAGAGGGAATATCGTATGCAGAGAATATCGGCTTTCACTATCCTGAAAAGTCTATATATCCCGTATCGTGGGAACAATAATTTCCACGATATTTGAAGAGAATCTATGCCTGGAGAGCCTTCGAAATTAAATTGATTCGAATGGATTCTTGAATCAATCCCGACATTTTTCGGAGTAGCCTACAAGAAATAGAGAAGAAATTAAGGTGAACAAATCTATTGATAATCAGCGAATGATAAAAGGTAATTAAAAAATGTTTCATTTTAAATAAAACTCACCGTGTGTGTATTGAACAATAAATATTGAAGCTCTGCTGACGGATTGTGTTTATGGCATTCATCCATTTTATACCGAGAATTTTCTTTGAATGTCAAGTTGTTTTGTATTGTATATAACGTATAACAAGTTGCATACTTGCATGTATTTAGTATAATTTCATTTGTGTGAATGTATATCGTGTGAAAGATCATTGTAGATAAGTTAATTTTTTCAATTGATGATAAAAAAGAATAATGTACTTTTTTATAAAAATTAACAAGTCTTCCCATTTGGAAGAAAAATTATATTGTCTGTAGACTGCATTTTTAAGTGTTCAATTTATCAGTTGGCCGTATTGATGAAGCGTATTGCAACTCGAGAGGGGGTATGGAACGGAATGTACAGGACTGTTCTGTAAGAATTTACAAGAAAAAGAAAATAAGAATTTCATTTTTATTTATTTGGCGCTTATTGTTGAAAAAATCATATGAATATTTAATCTTATGAACCCAACATCCTGAGAAGCAGAGTGCTCATTTGAAAAATTTAATAATTAAAAGATAAAAAGGTGAGTGCACTGTGTGACATTATTGAACCTTAATAATTTTCTTATATATACCGGGCCAAATTAAAAACCTTCATTAAATCAAAGATATAATAACATATAATTAAATTCACATAAAGTAAACCAGAATAATATATAACAACAACAAATATATATATATATATATATATATATATTTATTTTATATTTTTAAATCAGGAAATGAATACAGATGTTTCTGTGGTCATTATCGACCGTACTATTAATCTAAGCAAAAGGTGATGATTATCAGGTTTGCGGTCAGTATAAGAATTAAAACTCTTTATTCCCATTCTCAATATTTCGCCATTGTGTAATAGCTTCATCAGGAGACAAGATTTTAAGAGTCAATAAAATTCGATGTACACCATGTCAAGCCACAACTAGGCTGACCTTTTGCTTAATATATATATATATATATATATATATATATATATATAGAGAGAGAGAGAGAGAGGGGGAATTATCCCCCTCTATATTGAATCAAGTACGGTCGATAAACAACAGAAGCATCTTTTTGCTTTCTATTTATATATATATATATATATATATATATATATATATATATATATATACTGAACTATTTTTTTCAACAAACTCCCACATTATTTTTGGTAGTTATCCACTTTCCTTGTTTAAAAAACTTGTTTTTCTTATTTCAAATGAAATTGGGATTCTTTTATTATAACTTCATGCCTACAGTGACTTCTGTTTTCTTTAACCTTGAATATATTTTTCAACTGTGAAATTAAATAGTGCAAAATCGTACATATAATGGAGTTTTCAACCATATTGATTTCATAGACAATAATTTAAGAAAATCAGTTTGTTTAGATTTTGAGTTAAGTTATTTGAGTATCTTTATCGATTTCAATTGATTCATTAGCAACGAACGATGGATTTCAGTTCTCTTTGTATGGAACGAGTGATTTGAATTGCTCTTATTATTACAGAAATAGTGCCAATATTAACCAAAACTTTGGAGATTCTAATAAAAAATAAACTACTTTGGGAATATGTAAATAGCTATTTTTAGTACCAGTGAGCAAAGTATGTCTTTTTCTCACGCGTCCAGAAATTGGACGCACAAGCGATCCGAGTACGCCAACTGGACAAGCTTACTGACTCACAATTTTTTCCAGAGTCTTTAAATATAATTTTGCCAAAAAAATATAACATTGTACTTTGTTTAATAATGAAAAACTCGGAAATTTGTATCTCCACCACGGATTAATAATCATATTTTAATTTTTTCCTTGGAGTGTGTTTAGATGGCGTTTTAGAAATTTTTATTTCATTATCTACATAATTTGACTTTAGCCAAATTATTTTGTAATAAGTTCATCCCATGAAAACATTCTAGTTGAGAGAATGCAATCAATTATACACTTGTGTATTTATTTTGCTCACTTGTAATGAAAGAAATTGAAATTTACTTAAAAAAATAGATGTTATATTCTGATAAACTCTATATGTTAACTCTGGGTTCCTATCCTAAACCCGAGGCAGCATTTCGGGGTTGTGTAAAGGAGGAATTGATTTACCAAAGGGAATATGGAGAGTTCCATATATTCCGTAATGAATATTCCAGAAATTTAAACTACATAACTTGCGCTGGTCAAATACCTAATGGGCGGAGACCATTAAATTGAAATAAGAAGAAGAAGAGGTGGATGAATCTTCTACTTTGAAAATTTTTAGATAACATGAGAAGATTCCAACCATACAGAAAGTTACTAGAAAAATGTTGTAAAGTATTCAAAAACATCTGGTTTAACCAGGATTGCCTCAGGAAAGAAATAATATCAAATTATGTACACCTTCAAGGAATATTGATGACCATAATAGCAACCGCCTTAAACCTACCAGAACGATTATAATGAAAATATATAATTTTTAATTTATTTTCTTTTTCATATATCTTTGAGGAAGCCACAAAATACTGGATGTCCTTACAGTATTCTTCAATTCTCTACCATTTCAAAAATTCTAAAAGTATATATTATCAATGGCTGTTTACAAAATAACAGAGAATTTATATTATGAATGTAGGTACAGGTAACTTTTTGTTCAATAATACTTACCATTATATAAGGATTCATTGCTTTCTATAATAATATCATGTTTATCTTGATCTCTTGTAAGTGTATTCCTAAGTCATTATTTTTGAAGCTTATTAAATCATGAGTTCAATTATTTAAACATTGAACATTATTATATTTTTCTAATGATGCAATATTTATATCAACACCGTGATTTTCAGACAAGTGACGATTTATATTGCTTTGCGAACTAAGCACTTTCCCACAGTGGAAACGTAAAGGAGCCATCGCAAAAGTATCAAAAAAATGTCTACTGTTATCTCCCACAAATATCAGAAATTCTAAATTTTAACCGCTAAGATAGCGGTCTAATTATTTTATAAATCTGATAACGTCGGATTTCTTCGTGACATTCTCATGCCTCTTTATTTACTCTGCTCACTTGTGAAGATAGTTATCTACTTTCCTCACTTGTGATTCAATATGCTACATTGCTCACTATTTTCAGTTGAATAATAATGAAATTTGATCACGATTGTGGAAAAAGAAGTTTAGTAGATTAACCGATTAATTTTTACAGTGTACATTCCACAAAAGTCCCTCCCGAGGCCATAAGGGCTGTCCTAATTTTCACTGATTTATTAGGATATGATTTAGAACAAGGGTTTGCGAAAGGGTGACTTGATTTTACTTGTGCGAACCGAATTGGCACAATAACCCCAACAGAACAATTTAAATGTGGCATTCCTCATTTTCGGGGTATCCAAAATTAATGAAAGTGAAAGGATTAGAATCAGTTTGATTAAGTTCCTGAAGTCTTTCATTTGTCTTTAATTAAGAGTTTAATTGAAAATTTATAAAATATTTATATTCCTTGGCGGTACAAATAAATTGTTGAGCAGCAAAATATAATCATCGTAAATTTTGGGATATACTGCGTTTTGTATGAATGTTGATCATTTGTTTTTGTTCCAGGTAAGTGCTCCTGGCAGTTTTTAAGAAGATTATCTCCAGTCAAGTGAGTAAAATTGTGAAAATTTTTAAATTATTGGATGGCATTTTTGGATAGTCTCTAAAATCAGGCCACTGGATTCAGACGGCTTTCGGTAATGTAATGTTATTTTGCAATCAAAATTTTTCGAGACGTTTTAAAATTGTAGGTACAAAACTAAAATAAGTTCAGCTATTTTGAGTAGTTTCAGTTGTTGAAACAAAAAATCACATTAATAAAACAACTGATCGTAATTATTTAGGAAAAGAAAAATAACATCTCTATAATAATAATAATAATAATAATAATAATAATAATAATAATAATAATAAATTAATTGAAACTAACTTTACATCCTCCAATATATTACACATATAATTAAAGTAACTAGACACCTGGAAGAGCTAAGCATATCTCGACATATCTGTGGTTTGATGCAAAAAGCAGTAATTCTGGGAACAACTGCAATTGTCCGAATTGTCCCCTAAACTTAAGGAGAGATATGCAGCTCATACCATATGGCGTGAAAATACAAACGTTACCCAACCATTTAAATAACAAGATTTTCACAAACCTTCCCAGTCCACACACACTAAGACGTAGTTCAACTAAACCATCCAGTATTCGTTTTTCAGATACATCTGAAGAGTACAGGATAAACTTACAAATAGAAAAAATGACCTATACGTATGACACTCCTCCATGGCTAAGAAAACTACCACAAATAAACATATCTCTCAGTAAATACAAAAAAGAAGATACTGCTCCATCGATCTACCGAACGCTATTTTTAGAACAAATGGATCTATACAACGAACATTTAGTCATCTACACAGATGTTTCCAAATCAGATAATGGAACAGGGGCGGCAATCGTAGTCGGTGTAGATTCCTTCTTTTGGACCCTAAACCAAGAGTCTAGTATACTTAATGCCGAGTTGTACGCAATATGGCAAGCGTTGTTGTACTTCAGTCAGAGCAGCTTTGAAAAATGTTTAGTTTGTACGGATTCCTTAACTGCCACTCTCTCGACAAAAAATCGTTTTTCTGCAAATGAATGGGTTGTACGCATTCAAGAATTATCAACCCATCTATACAGTATGCAAAGGACTATTTCAATAATGTGGATACCTGGGCATACCGATATTACCGGTAATACTGAAGCTGATCTAGTAGCAAAAAAAGCCACAAGCGGAACAGTTGACAAAGGCATACCTAACACCTTCCTGGATATGAAAACGGATATAAAGAATAAAATTTACGAAGCATGGCAGAACAGATGGAATACATATGACGGACAATTAAGACACATTAAACCGAGCGTACAAAAATGGTTCTACCCCAAAACTCTTACAAGGCGTGAACAAGTCGTCCTCAGCCGATTAAGGATAGGCCACACAAACCTAACCCATTTACACCTCCTTCTTGGAAAGAACAAACCCAGATGTGAGAAGTGCGGCATCCCACTGACAACCCAACATATATTAACTTGTGCAGCCTTCAATTTTCACAGACAATTTCTCAAAATACCCCAGATCGAAAACATTCTTAGAAACCAAAATGACGAGCTTAACCAGGTGATAACTTATCTAAAGTCCACAAATTTATTTTATAAAATATAAATTACCCCAATGATATATCGACGAGCACAATGACCTAGATGTCGATGCTCAAACACACAAAAAAAAAATAATAATAATAATAAATTTATTGAAACTAACTTTACATCCTCCAATATATTACACATATAATTAAAGTAACTAGACACCTGGAAGAGCTAAGCATATCTCGACATATCTGTGGTTTGATGCAAAAAGCAGTAATTCTGGGAACAACTGCAATTGTCCGAAGAACACTAACCCCCTAATTAAGTAGGTTTATACCTTGATGCAACTGCGTCCGGTAGAAACTGCAACCACCAACCACGTACAAGTGTGGAAAAAAAAATAATAATAAATTAATTGAAACTAACTTTACATCCTCCAATATATTACACATATAATTAACTTTTGTTTACCAAATAATACGTCTCCTAATAATGTGTTGAAGAGGGCGTAAAATTATGAGGAACTTAGACCGGTTAGCTTATTACCAATATTTTCAAAACTTTTATAAAAAACAGTGAAGATACAATTGAAATCTATTATATACTCTAATTCGGTGTTGACTGTAACCATAATCTGGTTTTCGCAAAAAGGTATAGCTTTAAAACAGATCCACTGAATATTGTATACGATATTATTAGTTCTACAGATGAAGTAAAATGTACAACACTGGTATTATTGAACCTTAAAAGAGCTTTTCTTCTTCTTCTTCTTCTTACTGCTTCCTTAATAGGCTCGCGCCTGTTTAATCTTCGGGTGCCTCCTCACTATATATCCAGGTTATCACTCCATCTCTTCCTTGGCCTTCCAATACTCATTCGGCCGTTTGGGGATCTGTCTCCTGCAACCTTCACCAGTCTTCTTTCTCCCATTCTACTTATATGGCTATATCATTATTTTTTCCTTTTCAGTGTCCTTTCATTTATGTTCTCTATATTGCAGTTTTGCCTGAGGTCTGTGCTACGTTGTCTGTCGAATAGTGTTTTTCCTGTGACATCACGGACTATTTTAATTTCACCTGTTTCCTTCAGTCCTTTTGTCCTTGTTGTATCAGGTCTTGTTTCCGCTGCGTAGGTCATAATTGGCCCCACTTCTGTCTTATAAATCCTGGCCTTTGTTTCTGTCCGTAAATGTTTGTTTCGCCAGATAGTGTGTTTAAGACATCCTGCTATTCTGTTGGTTTTGTTTATTTCTCGGGCAACTTCCGCTTCTGTATCTCCATAACAGTGCATCAGTATTCCCAGGTATTTGATGCTTTTTTCTTGCTGGATTATCTTTCTGTCCACTTTCAGCTTGCACCTTATTGATTCTTTAGATATCACCATACTCTTTGTTTTATTCGGTGATATTATCATGGTAAATTTTCTTGCTGTTATATTATATTGATGTAGAAGTTTCTGAAGATGATCTTCACTCTCCGCAATCAGTACGACATCATCTGCATAGCATACTATAGAGATAGTTTTTTCGCCCATTCTGTACCCTCTATTCAGATTTCATCCATGATGAGGTTAAAGAGCAGCGGGCTCAATGAGTCTCCTTGATCTATTCCTCTTTCTACTGGTATCGGCTGAGCAAGTTTATTCCTCTGTAGTTCTCGGGTACAGTTCTGTGCGCCAGCTATTTGGTATTGTATGTCCCGAGATAATTTTCTGTACAAGTTTCCTCAGTTGTTCAGTTAGCGTGTTTCCACCGTATTTCAGCATTTCGTTTGGTATTCTGTCCGGTCCTGGAGATTTACGGTTTTTTAGTTTTTCTAAGGCTTCATTAATTTCATCCATTGTGACGATTACGTTTTCGGTTGTTATATCTGGAGTTTCTGGTAGGGTCTGATCTTCGCTTGTCTTAAACAGTTGGGTGAGATAGGAGGTCCAGGTGTCGACATCTATTTTATTGGTTTCTGTTAGTTCGCTTATTTCTTTTCTCTGCGTTCAAATAAATCTCCACATTTGCCTTTGCAGTCCGTAGTAGTCGGCTTCCATTCTTGATGAGAAAACATGCCAGTTTTCGTCCTTTGTCTTCTTTACTAATGCTTTAGTTTCGTTTCTCATTTCTTTTGTAGTTGTTGTAAGCTTCTGGTGTTTGTTGTGATCTGTACTTTAAGTGAGCTTCTCGTTTTTCTTCACACTTTGTTTTGATTTCTTGTCGGAACCAGGGCATTTTGTTAGGCTTCTTGAGGTTTATATTTACTGTTCTTGTTCCTAACGTTTCACATACTTTCGATGTTTATTCTATGTGTTTTCTCGACTGTTTGAGATTTTCTTGATTTACGTCGGCTTCCATTCTTATTTTGCAGATAAGCAGACTATGGTCACTTCCCATGTTCGCAGAATTCAAGGTTGTTACATCTAATATTTGAGAAGGACGTATGTTCTTATTTGTTGTTATGTAATCTGTGGTTGATTTCTGAGCTCTCGTATTGTGAAATGTATATTTATGTTGTGTCTTCTATGGGAAGTAGGTGTTATTGATGCGAAGTTCATTGTATGTGCAGAAATTGATCATTGACTCCCCATAATCATTCAGCACGTCTTTATTATATCTCTGTTTTATGTCCGGTATGATGTTCTTCCCGATTCGAGCATTAATATCTCCCATCAATAAGATAGTATTGTTTTTTGGGATATTATCTAGTTTTTTTGCATTTCCTCATAAAAGGCCTCTTTTTCTGCCTATGGCTTACAGTCTTCGGGACTGTATACACATACTATATGTAGTTCATTATGTTCTGCTGTTAGTTTCATGTGTAGTATTCTTTCTGAGGCGTAATGGCAATCCTCTATGCTGTCTTTGATTTTTTGATGCATAAGTAACCCACTCCTGCTGTAGCTCTTTCTTCTCTATTGACACGACCATATATCAGAGTGTAATAATTGTATTGTTTCTGTCCCTTTCCCTTCTTCTTTGTCTCCTGAAGCGCACATATGTCGATCTTTCCGTGTCGTAGTTCTTCAACGATCTCTTGTTCTCTATTTATCACTGATTTTATATTTCACGTTACGACTCTGATCATATTTTTCTTCTTCCAGCTCATATACCTTTTCCTTGCATCGTTCGTCATCTTTAAATCATTCCTGTTTCGACACACTTCTCCGGGTCTGTGCGTATGTTTTCCTTTTTAACCCGGCTAGCTTTCTAGCCTCATCCAAGAACCTTCCTCCTTTATCCGGGCTTAGGACCGGCAACGTGAACGATGGGCTACTCGATCCACCCAACGCCACGCAGACGGAGAGCAAAAGAGCTTTTTGTATCCTAAATCATAAGATGATGTTGGTAATTTTAAATTATATAGGTTTTCCCTGAAATAATGTATCTATCTTTTTGGTCGTCAACAACTAGTAACTATTGATGAACAATCAACTCAATATATGGATATACATTTAGGGTACCTCATGGTTCCATTTTGGGGCCTTTTTCGTTTGCTATATATATATATATATATATATATATATATCCATTATTGTAAGATACACCTATATACTGACAACACCCAACTTTACAGTTTTGCTCCCTATAGCATTTTAACATCCATTACAGACCTACAGCATTAAGACGCGCGAAATTTTAAAGCTAAAATATGTACTGCAACTAGAATAAATAAAATTGTTATTAAATAAAATATTTTTTGCATATCTATAAATTTATATTAATAACTATTTTATTTTCAAAAACTCAAATTCGGTGTGTAAATATTCAGTTTTTTACACACAATGCACTGCTGAACCATAATCATTATTCTAATAAAATATTTTTTAAACAATAAATTTATATTTAAACACAAAAACATTCCTAGCCTAAAAAAAATTCCACGTTAACCCGCAACCGCTAAGGTGCAAATTGTTACACTTAGAGTACGGTGCGGTATGTGATACCGCTAACAATTTTCAGGTTTTGGTTAATGAAAAAAGATTGAAACTCTCAAAATTTAAGTAAAATATTTATTTTTTATTTAAATTATAAAATAACAAAACATATTCTAAGAAAAACAAAACGTAAAAAATATTAAAAAAATATAATAAAGTTATTTTCTTAAGTTTTCAATACAAGAGACACACAGTTTTTTGGCGTGTTCCAAACATATAGGTTTTCCACACTCACGACACATAAAGAAAGTTTTTCTTTTTAATTTGGTGGGACATCGGTAACAGGTCTTTTTGGTGACCATTCTCCCATCATTGACATTTTCCAGCTGGTTTTGAACTGCCTCTTCTGCTCCGAGCAAGTAAGAAATCCGAGATCGAATTTCCTTTGAAATCCTACTGTTAGTAAATCGGATTTGCATATAAGGCTCAGTTAGCTTTTTGGCTAATATTTTTAAAAAATCAAGGCGTTCAATTTTTTGGGTGTTTTTGAAACTTTGGTGTAATATGAACGCATTTATGCCACACATATTCACTAATGTGAAAAATACTGCCATAGTCCATCTCCTAGTCCTTCTACTAGGAGAATAATTCGCACATTTGCGATCTAATGCATCTACTCCTCCTTTTGTTAAATTATAATCAGCAATCATCTCTGGTTTTCCGGTGTCATCATCGATTTTTGAGGAATGGTGCATAGAAGATACTAAAATTACCGCCTTATTTTTCTTGGTAGTATAAGATAATAAAGTAACATTGGCTTGAAATCTATATAAAGAGCTACTAATCTGCCGATGTTTATTTGGAAGGAGAGAAGCAGGAATAAAAGTTTTGTTTTTTTTCAATGTTCCCAGATATGTAAGTCCTCGTTTTTGAAGTTCAGTTACTACCTCCATTGATCCAAACCAGTTGTCGGCTGTAACATTTCTATTGCTCTTTTCAATTGGTTTGACGAGCCTAACAACAGCTTGTGTAGGAATCTGCAGTTGTCTTTCTTCAAGAGATAAAGTCCTTCCATCAGAACCCTTTCCTGTGTATATATATGCATTGAAAAGGTAATTATTCCGTGCATCAGTAAGACATAGAATTTTTATGCCCTATTTAGCCGGTTTATTTGGCATATACATTTTAAATCCGCACCTACCTCTGAATACAACCAAAGATTCATCTATGCACGTGTAAGAACCAAGAGAAAAGTTTTGCTGCGAATTTGCAATAAATTTATTAAAAATATTATTTATTGCGCATGCACGATCGACTTTTATTCTCTCTTCTCTGTCAGTAAAATCGTCAAATCTTAGAGCACATAGTAATGTTTCAAATCTCCTTTTGGACATGGTGCATCTAAACACGTCCCTTCCTGTCCCGTCCGTTGCAAAAAGGGAGTTTAGACTTTCGTTTCCAGATTTAAGAACTTCAGTATATACCAGCAGACCAAGAAATGCTTTCAATTCAATAATATCAATATCTCTCAAGGTCTGGTGAGAGTTGTCTTTATATTTTTCCCTAAATTGGGCAAGTTTCGTATTCGTGTAATAAACAATTTCATTCAACATGTCAGAAGAGAACAGCAAATTCCACACTTCTGGATTTTTAGGATCTTCTAGCCTTTTAGCAGGTCCACGCAAGCCGGGAAGGACCACTATCAAGTTATGCTTTCGTGTTCTTACATTTTGTGGCGGTGGTTGTTTAGACCTAGGAAAAAATTATAATATATAGTAAAAATACGCATGCAATAGGACTACATAAAAAATAAATAAATAATGTATACCAACCATTTAGTTTTATTGGCCTTTTCTCGCCCATAATAGAAGTCCTCTTGTGCTGATGAAGGTTGCACAGAAGGTTCAGTAAATTCGCTATCATCTTTTTCACCTGCAGATACCTCTGAGTCAGTACTGTGGTCACTTTCAATCACATATTCCGGATCACTATCTTCCATTTCGGTGTCATCTGCATCTAATTGGTCCAAACACCACTGCTCAAACATCGGATTATCCGGATGCATACGTGTTGATCCAGGACGTTGTGACATTTCGAAAATAAGCGCCCACTTTTCCGATTATGGATATTTCTTATGCCTAATTTCGCTAACGTCAACACTATGGTGCGGTATCACATACCGCGCGTAACGAAAACTTATTTAGATCCGATACGTCCAACTAGCAGGCCAACACTGATGTTACTGACTTGCAGAAGCTACAGTTTCTGAGAGGTACACGAAGGCCCAGATCCGTATTTAAAATTTTTAAGACAATAACAGATATCTAAATAATGCAGCGGTATGTGATACCGCACCGTAGCGGTTGCGGGTTAACAATAAAACTCAAAAAATAATGAATGAACTATTCGTAAATATATGGAACTTTTGACACATATACGGTTTTGTTATCTTTGCGCTGTTATTATTATTGAAAATAATAATAACAGCGCTGTTTTCAAGCCTTAAATTTTGATTTGAATGAAGTAAACATTTCAGGTACTAATAATAAGGTGAGTTACTGTTCTTGTAATTATGTTGCAATATATCTGTAGTAATTTCATAAAAATAGTTCGTCATAAGATATTTTATCATTTTCTTAAGCACATGTTCACAATAAAACTTCTATCGAAAATATATGGAATTGAAAAATAATATGGTGCATATGGCAACGTAATGAATTAGTATGATACGATTCTTCCAACAGCGGCTAGAATGTGACCACGTGGTGGCCGTGAAATTTTTTGTAAACAATCATATCTGTTTTGTTTATATATCTACGGAATTAGCCAGACTTTTTCCTGATGATATAAATCCTCACCTCGTGAATAGGTTAATTTGGTTTCATCATCTTCGAGGCGTTCGTTAGTTTCTCGATATCACATTTACAAATCGTTGGCTTGGATGAAAAGAAGCTATCGAATGGCCAGTAAGATCTCCGGACTTTGCACCTCTAGATAATTGTTTATGAGGTTATTTGAAAAGCAAAATGTAGGGTCACAGACTATCCAATGACAGAAAGGCAGAATTACAGAGGAGATAGCACTAATTGCTCCGAAAACGATTAGAAAAGTCCTGGAGTGAATTTTTATTAGGAATTGATTTGTTTCTCAAGACAAGGAAGTCATATTGAACATTACATTTACTTTTTTTCGTTAGGTACTGCTATTCTGTTTATACTGCAATAATATTTACAAAGAAACAATGTTTTATTTGGTCAATATTGGCCATTAACAGTTCGTATGCTGTATCGTCATTAAAAAAACGCAAAAAAATGTACTGTTTGTCCCAATTAAAAGTACATATATTGTCCATAAATCTCAAAAACTGTTCATACTTCACGTGATCACTGTGTATTAAACACGATAACACATTTTTTAATTAGTTTCTTTGAAGATTTCATGCGTCATTTGGTCAATATTTTTAGTTTAATTGTTTTCATTGAAGGAAACTCTTCATTCGATGCGAATTAATACGATCTAAGATATTAAATGTTTATTAGAAATTACTTCCAGATCTGTTTTCTCTCAATATCTCCAGATGAAGTCAAGAATCGCGAATACGGACAGTTGGTCTCTTGGTTTTGTGAAAGATATTGCCGATAGAATTGGTTCAAGCTAAATTAAATCCCTATAAATCAGCTCGCCTTTGTCGGATTCCAGTTCCGGACAATTGGAATAATGAACACATCAATAGGATCATTTTCTTTCTTTGAATAGGAATTTTCATCTATTGTTTGTATGAAATAGAATTATAAATACATTGAATTGCCTGAAGTTGTGAGGAATGTATTTCGAACGCGAAGGCGGGTTTGTGAGTTATTGAAGTGATGAATGCAATTGAAACGTTTTTAAATATTCTTGTCATAAAAAACGTATCCAGAAGTCCAGCTGTATCTATTTTCCATGAAAGCAAAAATGCTGTTTTGAATATTGATCAGTATATTGAAAAAAAAATCAAAGTGGATTTAGACATATAATTTTAAAGGATATATGAATGGATATGTAAGAAGTAGCAGGGACTTTGGGAGTTATTATTCTTAATTTCACATGAATAATATGAAGCCCTGATCTTCAGCAATTCTCAATGCAACATTATACATTTTTCTCAATTTTTTTCAAATTGTATATGGAAATTGTAGAAGTTTTGTGAATGAATACGTTTTAAACTGTAAAGACCAAGATTGTTATGATTTGAAGCTTTCGTCTTTGGTCTATCTCTACTCTTCATATCTGTACTTCTTCTTTTGATAGATCAGAATCATCCTTGTTAATATGATCAGTTTCGTAGCATATTCAACTTGTTCATCGCTTGACACAGTTTTCTTATTTCCCTGAAATCAATAAACATGATGAAAATTTGCTTGGAATTCATTTCTTACTAATTATCATTATCCCTAGAACCCAATTAATTTTCTGTATTTTTCCTAAATCTCTATGTTTCCTCTATTATTTCTTCACTTATTGTATAATTTTCAAAGTTTCATCAAAATACTCTACCTCACCTATTTGTTTTTCGTTTCCGCCTTTTAAATGTCCATTTTCATATCTCAACTTCCGAAAGTATTTGCGATGAAATTTTCCCAGTTCAATAATTATCAAAAATAGAGGAAGAATAATTAACTCTTACCCTCGAAAATTGTTTTTAACAAATCTCTTTGCACACTCAGAACTGCCAAACATTCTATTCTTCTTCTTCTTAGCTTGCCTTATACTTGTGGACGTGGCGATCACATTGGTCCATTTTAATTTGTCCGCGGCAGCTCTGAATATGTTGATTGATTTCATTCCTGGCCATTGTCAAAGGTTCTTCAGCTAGGATCTTCGACGTCTTCCTGGCCCCCTTCTATCTTTGATTCCCCCTTGAATAATTAGTTGTAGTAGTTGGTATTTATCATTTCTCATAATGTGGCCGTAGTAAGAAAATTTTATTGCTTTTATTAAGTTCAGAAGTTATTTTTCTTTTTTCATGCGCTGAAGTACTTCTATGTTTGTGACGTGTTAAGTCCATGAAATTCTGCGGTAGCAACAGATCTCCAAGTTTTCTACTTTTTCTGCATAGCATCAGTCAGATTCCAAGCTTCTACACCATAGTGGAGGATCGAGAATACGTAGCATTATAAGAATCTTGTTCTAATCTGGATGTTTAGCTTCGAGTTACCCAAGACGTTTTCTTTCACTTGAGTGATCCCAGTCCTCATTGATGGTACATCCCCAGTAAGTGATCTGTGAGACCCTGTCTAGAAGCGAACCTTTTACATGAATCGTGCCGTCAATATGTTTCTTTTAACTGATGACCATTACCTTGATAGTAAAATGCATACCGTATTCTTGACATGTGTTTACCAATCTGTTGGTCAATGTTTGCAAGCCATGCAAGCTGCCACTCGACAAAACTGTGTCGTCGGCACATGTCAGGTTGTTTATACGTACTCTGTTAACCGATATTCCCTCTTCCATTTTACTAATTGCTTCTTTGAATAATTCTTCTGAATAAATATTAAACAGAAATGGAGATAGTACGCACCCTTCTCTTACTCCTAATTTGATAGGTACTTCGTCCGTTGTTTGTTGAACTACTCGTATCACCGCCTGTTGAAACCAGAATAGATTATAAATAATGTTAGCGTCTTGACGGTCAGTATTCGTGGATTGAGGAATCTCCCTTAGCTTGTCATGCTGGACATTGTCAAAAGCTTTCTCACAGTTCACAAAGCAGGCAAACACGTCACAAACTACATTTCGGCATCTCTGTATTAACGTTTCCAGACTCAATTTTACCTCTCTTGTCTCAAGACCATTCCTAAATCCCATCTCGGTGTCTGATATTTCCTCTTTCAGTTTGCAGCAAATGCGTTCGTGTATTATTCGCAAAAACACCTTTCGAGCATGGTTCTATGGTCTTCAGATTTTTTGGTCTAGGACGTTTTAGGAATGGTAATGAATATTGTGTTTAGCCACTCTCTTGGTATGTCTCCTGTGTCGTCAATGTCATTGAAAATATTCAACATGGTGTCCAGGTTTTCATCAGAGATGAGCCTTAATATTTCCTCAGGGATTCCGTCGGGGCCCGTTTGTTTGAAATTAGTTCAAACATTCTTAGATATTTTTGACAAATACTCCTTTCAATTTTATTTTTATTAATCAAGCAGTAAAGAAAAAAGTGAAGTATGTTTTTCTGAATTTGTTGAAAGAGATGTCATTGTCCACTGTCTATTATATGCGCCAATTAAGAAGATTACTATTCCAATTATTGTAATAATTTGTTATGTGTGGATTAAAAACTCCTGGGTCATTCGAAAAAGAATTAAGAATACAGTTGTCTTTAGAAATTACATTGGGTTTTATTTAACGACCTATGGAAATTATTTCTGAGGTATAAATAAGCAAATATACCTCTGTGACTGTTAAAAATCAATCACCGTTGTTTTCCCGTTTGACGGCTTATTTAAACTCATCTTTAGTTATGGGATTATGTTCCCTTTGTTGTTGTTTGAATGGCTTATTTATGTATTCTTCCGATCTGGTCAGTTTCTCTTGAGCTTCGAATAGTATTTTCCCATATTTGTCAGTTATTGCATTTGTAGTATTGTTTATGTATGTTTCTGTAATTTATTTAACCTTCTTATGTACATTAAAATGAGCATGATTCTTCTCTAACTGTTCTATGTCCAAACATTTTTTATATAACCATTTCTCTTTAGCTTCTTTGATTTTCCGGCTGATTATTTTCTGTAGCTCTTTATATCGATTATTGTCTTTGTTTTTGCATGTTCTTCGATTATTCGTCAAAGAGATTATTTCATCTATCATCTATCAATGGTATTTGATTATCGGGTCTGTCTGCAATCTTCTCATTAGTAGTGCCTTGTAATATTGTTTCCATATGTTTCCATTTATCTGTATTAGTTATTTCCTGAGTTTTTATATAGTTTAGTTCATCATTCATCTGTTGCTCTATCTCCTGTCTCACCTCACTATTCTTTAATTTAGGTTATGTCTATTATGGTTTTGTTATTGGGTCTCTTCACATTTTTCAATTTCAATCTCATTACACTCATAAGGAGGACGTGATCAGTGTTGACGTCTGCTCCATGGTATGTTTTGGCGGATTTTATCGCAATTTCCAAATGTTTCATTGATTAGAATCTAGTCAATTTGGTTTCTGATTACATTTTCAGGGGAGTCAGCTGGAGATTTCCAAGTATATAAACACCGGTATGGTAATTTAAACTGTATATTCTCAATGACAAGTTGGTTTTCTTTACTCTATTAGTTTATCTCCTCTGTCATTGCTTGTTCCTAGTCCATATTGTCCGACATCGTCTCCTGCTTTGCCTTGTCCTATTTTTTTGTTGAAATCTCCCATGAACATTCTATGAATAAACCTATCTATGCGAACTAAATTACCCGCTTCCCGAATGTTTTCCTGCTTCTTCAGATGAATCTAATTATCTGATACCCACAGATTTACTAAGCTCAGTCCAATATATTAAAAAAATTCACATCACGAGTTCTCTGGCAGTTGAAATGAAGCGTGAACTACAATTAATTGAAGAGAAAAACAAAGAAATCGCATTTCATTGAATCCCCTCCCTAGTTGAAATTAAAAGAAATGAAGAGGCAGACCTGGTCGCTAAGGAAGCTACAAATAGCGTTAGTGCGGAGTGTGGTAACTTTCTAGTGGGCGCCGATATCAAAGCAAGCATAGACTCTGTTCCACGAGAGAAAAAGCCAACTGAACTTGTATGCGCGAACTTGTTGTAACAACCAACGGCATATTTTAAAATTGAAAATCCATAGTTTAACGATTCCACATTTTGGAGGTTACCTCAAAATTAGAATATTAATAATAATAATTTATGTATCATGATATATCCATAGTATGTGGTATAAACAATTTCTTTGAAGATTGGTGCTAGTCTATTTAAAGTTTCATCGCTATGTGGCTTACTTCTAAAAGTTTAATGAAGTGTAGTATTTAAATTAACTTGCAAACTTTTCTATAGATCTACCTGAATGCCATAATTACATCATTTTTTATTTGACATACTGATGATTTTGCAAATGAGTTTGAATTCCATGTTTGGCTTCAGATTCCATGAAAGTTGCTAGGTCTTAACTATGGATAATTTTTCCACTGGCAACATGTTTTTTGGAATACATGTTTTGATATTATATAAAACCCACAACACTCACATATAAACTAACTACATGTCTTAAAATATTCATAATAAAAAATATTCAACAGATAAACGGTTGCTTCCAGAAACCAAAAACACAACACCTCAAATGTCAAATACCAACAAATAATAAAATAGCTGTCGCCATAATAACATCGTTCTATGCCATTGGTCGTTACTAAGCGACGTGGATAAACAAGACAGAATTTGGTTTCTACGATTGTCAAAGTTCCAACTTCATGTGGATTTTTCTCCCGTGAAACGGAGTCTAAATCATAAAGTGCTCAGTGAGTGGCAAAAAATTGGAAACATCTACAAGCAAGCTTCGAGAAGTGAAAGACTCTTTGAAACCGTGCTCAGTGCTACCCAAATATTGTAATGACGAAGTTCTCCTAGCGCGTCTCCGCCTCGGTCACACGTGACTGACCCATAGTTACCTATTCGATACTAAACAAAAATCTAAATGTAAAAACTGCAACTTCAACTGCAATTTTTGGAAGAATACAATATTTTATTCCCTTCTTCAAACTTACTTCATGCAAAGCATTTTCTTCTATTAACGGGCATCCCTTGAGATTTCATAGTAGGTCATATAAAGTCGTGTAGGAAAACAATTTGAAATTATACGTTCATATAAAGATTACTGGTTAACCTGAAAAAATACAGAATTGATGGAGAAGTATGTAATTTCCGTTCACATAATTGAATTTTATCACAGCGATCTGACACGATATTAGATAAGATCTGTAATTTATTCTCAACAAAAAAACTCTCCTTGAGCCCTAAGGTGCATAATTTATGATACTAAAAGGATATTAGGTATTAACCTATATTTGTATTGATTACGGAATCGAATACATGCTTTCCATTATTATTATATTTTATTTTATATATATATATATATATATATATATATATATATAAATATATTATTTTGGATTTTTCTTTTGGGTATAGGTTTCGTTGAACGTTAAAAATTAGAACAGTTTCACATGTACGAATAAAATCTCTAAATTAAGTTTTATAGTGGTACGTACCTCGATGTTTACATGTTTACGTTGAAATACTGAATGGAAAAGCAGAAGGCTCTATTATTTTTTGTGTTTTTTCTACTTAAAATATGTGTTCACGTTTTTGTTTGTTGGTTTTCAATTTTGTAAGAGTAAGGTGTATATCAACTAACAAAACAGAACAGAACAATACAAGGTGGTTCTGTTTTGTTAATTGATATACACCCTACTCTTACAAAATTGAAAACCAACAAACAAAAACCTGAACACATATTTTAAGTAGAAAAAACAAAAACAATAATAGAGCCTTCTGCTTTTCCATTCAGTATTTCAACGTAAACATGTGAACATCGAGGTACATACCACTATAAAACTTAATTTAGAGATTTTATTCGTACATGTGAAACTGTTCTAATTTTTAATGTTTTAATTGTTTAATGTCCTTGTTGTGAGCTAACATGTTTTGATTTCTTTTACTTGTAGGTATTTCGAACATAATAAAAAAATATTTTGAAAAAGCCTACTATGATAGGCGAAACGTTATAAGAACGTCGTATTTTTTCAACGAAACCTATACCCAAAAGAAAAATCCAAAATAATAAATATATACAATGGTTTAAGAATTGCTACAAATATATATATATATATATATATATATATATATATATATAAATATATATTATTGTGAAAAAATAGTGCTACACACTGTATATATCTAACACAATTAATTACAACTTAAGATATTAACGAGTATGAAATTATTGAAGAAAAATACTATTCGAGAGTCAAATTTAAACTAAATTAAACTAATGAAATTTCTTTAAACTTTATAATGTACCTTGTACATATGTACATGACACCGATATAAGAATTCAAACTATTTAAGAGAAAAGTTTATAAAAATAACATCACCTGTTATGAAATGAATGAGTCCACTCTTCGGGTGAAATCGTCAAATGTTTGTGCATATCTTAAATTCCCATTAGATACCATTAAACTATTTAGAAGCCCTAGAAATGTTTCTTGTAATATACACAAAGTTGAAATTCCATATAAAAACATTAGGGTTATAAAATCTTTGACTTCTGGAAGTATGTGTCAGCTGGGTAGAGAAAAATCCATGACAGCTAAAAAAATTTTAAGAATTAATAAAATGTAAAAGATAAATGGATGAATTGTTAGTTTAGAATTGTTAAAAAGTATGTTTTATAATTAAAAAAGTTAATATTTTAAATAATAAAATGAAATTGTTTGACTGAACTACTATGAGTTATTTTGATTGGTTACAAATATTTTTATGATTTCAATAAAGAGAGGGCTAATGAAAAATGAGGTTTCCTGTTTAGAAAAAAGTGGTTGCTTAGGGAGAAAAAGAAAGTTGTTGACGAGGAGGATTGAAAAATCAAAAAAGAAATACATTATTCTTTAGAAATAATATTAGAATTGTTAAAACTAAAGTAAAATAATATTAAAAACAGTGATACTAACCTTAAAAAAGCATTCCTGAAGAGTCATATATCCCGTATCAAGAGAACAGTGATTTCCATGACCTTTGAAGAGAATCTATGTCTGGAAAGCATTTGAAATTAAATTGATTCGAATGGATTCTTGAATCAAATTCCCGACATTTTCGTAGCTTCCTAAAAAGAAGAGAGACAATACAATAAATTGACCAAATTATTGATAATCAGCGGAGGACAGAAGGTATTTAAAAACTGCTTATTTTAAATAAAACTTACCGTGTGTGTTTGAACATTAGATATTGAAAATATACTGAAAACGTGTGTTTTTTGACGTTCATCCATTATGGAGTCTCCATGCATTTTGTAACGAGAATCTTCTGTGAATAATAAGTTCAAGGTTGTCTTCTTTTTTATGTATATAACGTATAGTTAATGAGTTGAATATTTGCATGTATATAGCATAAATTTCATTTGTGTAAATGTGTTTTGTGTGAAAGTTCATTTTCTTTTAATTGATGTTTAAGAAGGATAATGTATTTTTTATATATGAATTAACAAGTCTTCCCATTTGGAAGAATAAATTATATTGGCTGTAGACCATATTTCCTAGTGTTTAATTTATCAGTTGGTTGGCAGTATTGATAGAGCCTATTGTAACTTGAGAGGGGGTTTGGAAACAGAATTTAGAGGACCGTTTCGTAAACATTTATTGAATTCAGATATTTTAGTTCACAAAATTTTTTTTATCAAAATTAAATATTAAAATTTGGCGCTTATTGTTAAAAGAATTATATAGATATTTAACTTATGAACCCAACATCCTGAGAGGCTGAGTGCTCATTTGAGAAATTTCAATAATCAAAGGAGATAGTAAGGTAAGTGCACTGTGTGGCATTATTGAACATAAATATACTGGGCAAATATGAAATAGAATAAGAATAATTTATTGTGAATATGAAATAGAATAAGAATAATATATTCACAAGAAAATGTCGGCCCAACGTAGGGCAAATTAAACTATTTGATCTCCCTATTATATTCACAATAAAATGACGCATCCAACGTAGGGCTTGAATATAAAATTTTTGTAAATAATAATAAAAAAAGGATTGAAATAAAAATTTTTGACTGTATAAAAAAAAAATTAAATAAATAAAATGGAAAGAAAAATGACATTAAGGGATGGAAAGCAGGTAGGAGTTGAAAGTAGGTCTGATGAAGAAAGAGAAGAAAGGAGTAATGGTAGAGGAGATTTTCAGGTACAATACTTGGAACAGGGGAGAGAACATTTAGAGGGAGATATTGCAGAACAAGGACAGGAAGAAGAAGATGCACCATTGTCAGAAGAAACAAGACAGGAGGACAAACAAGAATCTAAAGAAAAAAAGGAAATGGACGTAATGAGTATGTTTAAAATGATGATGGGAGAAATGAAAGAAATGAAACATAATATAAATGGAAAAATGGATAAACAAAATGAAAATATGAACAGAATAGAAGGAAATATTAAAGGAGATATGAGTAATTTGAATGGAAAAATGGATCAAAATAAGGAGAAAATGAATATTAAAATGGACCAAAATAAGGAAGAATTAAAACAAGAAATGAATATAAAGATGGACCAGAACAAAGAAGAAATAAAACAAACTAAGGAACTGATAATAAAATTGATGGATGAAAAATTGGGACATTTTGAGAAGATATTGGAAAAATCAAACACATACATGGAAAATAAAATAGAATCCACTAAACAAGAAATAAGAGGAGAGGGGATTGAAGAAATAACGGAAATAGATAATTCACAGATTAACAGAATTAACAAAATGGAGGAGAAAGAAAAGGATTTCAAAGGAGAGACTCAAATAGATGTAAAGATACAAAATGAGAATATAAATAGAAATGATGATACTATAGAACAAAAATTAAGTAATAAAATGGAAATTGACGAAGTAAAAATACAAAGTGTGATGGAGTTTGAAGAAGTTGAGAAGGAAACAGAAGAAATACAATTTCTTAAAATTCAAACACAAATAAATGAGATGATAAATAGCAATTTACAGAATCTAGGAAGTTCGGAAGTCATGAAAATTTATGAAAAAGAGATTTATTGGAAAATACCAGACCCAGATGTTAATATATTGAAACGTATAGTGACATATGGTAAAAGAAATAATAATAGGGGGATACAACTTAATTGGAAGTTAGAGGAAATGAATAAGATATTACAAGAGACCAAGGAAGAAATGGAAGAAACCATAAGACAGAATATAGAAACAATAATTTATGCAGAAAACTTCGAAATCACATTAAAACTTGGCAGAAATATAAAGAAAATTGATCCAAGAAATTTTAATAGGATAATTAAAAATGAAATGATAGGAAGTGAGAGTATTATGGAAAATGAAATAATAAAAAGAAGAAACAATGATATGAAGGAATTGGAAACGCAAATTTTGATGAATCCCATTGGGAGAAATTGATGAGATAGGGGATAACAAAATAAAAAAGACTTAGTGGAACATTTAAAGAAATTTAGGATACAAGAGAATCAAACAATAAGAGAAGAGGATAAAACAAAATTTAGGAAAAGAAAATAAAATTGAATAACAAGGCTGTATTATAGGACTGGAATCTAGAAGACGAATAAGGAATTGTAAAAGGTCAATAAGGGATATAAAAACAACATGTAAATAAGAAGTTTATAATTAACAAATAATGTTAAAAAAAACATATGTAAATATAATGTTGTACATAGATAGAAATTAAGATATATAAAGATAATGATGAAATACAGAAATAATTACATTAACAGATATAATACCAATCGATATTATAACAAAAACAACAATTATAACAACAATTTAGTAAATAACAATAACTATAATAAGAACGATAGCAACCAAAAACAACTATAACAGAAACTTCAAATAAAATAACAACAAAAATAACAATTACAGACAACAGTATTCAAAGGAGAGAAGAGAGAGTGATAACATATAAACATCCAAGGAAATATATAAAATTTGGGGAAGAATTAGAATTAAAAGAAATAATGGGATTGATAAATATTAAAGGGAAATTAAATGGAAAAGAAATAAAATTATTATTAGATACAGGTTCGGAAGCGTCCATAATTAAAACCAAACTAATAGAAGAAAACATTGAAAATCATGAAAATAAATTAATTAAAATACCAAAAACTACATTGATAGGAACAAATGGAAAGAAGCTATGTGAAGTAAATAAGTCTATAATAAAAAAGATTGAATTGAAGGATGGGAAAGAAGTTGAAATGCAATTACTGTTAGTGAATAATTTGTAAACAGACATAGTAATAGGAATTGATGAATTAACAAAGTTTAAAGTAATAATTGATTTTGAAAAGATGGAGATAGAAATTGATGGAAATAGAATTGAATTTGGAAACGAAAATTTGGAAGAATTGGCAATTGAGGATAATAAGAAGTTATGGAATATAGAAAAGAATGGAAATATGGAAGTATTGGCATTTAAAGAGGATAATAGGAAGTTATGGAATATAAAAAGGAGTGGAAATATGGAAGAATTGGATATTGAAGAGGATAATAGGAAGTTATGTAGTATAGAGAGGAATGTAATTATGGAAGAATTAGAATTTGTGTGTGGAAATAAGGAATATGAAGAGAAAGTGAAGAATTTAATAGAGAAATATAAAGGATTGATTGGAAAAGAAATGAGAATGGCAAAGAACTATGTGCATAAAATGGAAGTTAGAGGAATAGAGAACTTCAGAGTAAGAACATATCCCATATCTTACAAATATAGAAAAGAGGTTGAATTAGAAATACAAAACATGTTGAAAGATGGTATTATAGAAAGATATAGCACAAGAAATATGAATCAATAAATTGTACCGAAATAAGAGACTCCGAGAAATGTATAAGTAATAAGACGCATAACGAACACTGAAGAATTTAAAAAAAAATTGATTTGAAACACAGCTTTTGGTAAATTCCTTCGGATGAAAATTATAAATAAATTAATAACTAAAGATAAACTAAAAATTTGTATACATTTGATTATAGTATTATAAATAAATTAAAACTAACTGAAGATGATACTGCAACACAGGATTCCAGAATAATCTTTGTAACAGCGACCTGAAATAAAAAGAAATGTATTACTAGTAAAATTGAAAGATAATATTTAAATAAAATACTTCAAGTAAAATTTGCGTTCATAAAATTTTTCCTAGAATAAAAAAATTTGATAAACGCAAAATTCAGGGGATGTTATTGTAAAAAATAGTGCTACACACTGTATATATCTAACACAATTAATTACAACTTGAGATATTACCGAGTATAAAATTATTGAAGAAAAATACTATTCGAGAGTCAAATTTAAACTGAATTAAACTAATGAAATTTCTTTAAACTTTATAATGTACCTTGTACATATGTACATGACACCGATATAAGAATTCAAACTATTTAAGAGAAAAGTTTATAAAAATAACATCACCTGTTATGAAATGAATGAGTCCACTCTTCGGGTGAAATCGTCAAATGTTTGTGCATATCTTAAATTCCCATTAGATACCATTAAACTATTTAGAAGCCCTAGAAATGTTTCTTGTAATATACCCAAAGTTGAAATTCCATATAAAAACATTAGGGTTATAAAATCTTTAACTTCTGGATGTATGTGTCAGCTGGGTAGAGAAAAATCCATGACAGCTAAAAATATTTCAAGAATTAATAAAATGTAAAAGATAAATGGATGAATTGTTAGTTTAGAATTGTTAAAAAGTATGTTTTATAATTAAAAAAGTTAATATTTTAAATAATAAAATGAAATTGTTTGACTGAACTACTATGAGTTATTTTGATTGGTTACAAATATTTTTATGATTTCAATAAAGAGAGGGCTAATGAAAAATGAGGTTTCTTGTTTAGAAAAAAGTGGTTGCTTAGGGAGAAAAAGAAAGTTGTTGACGAGGAGGATTGAAAAATCAAAAAAGAAATACATTATTCTTTAGAAATAATATTAGAATTGTTAAAACTAAAGTAAAATAATATTAAAAACAGTGATACTAACCTTAAAAAAGCATTCCTGAAGAGTCATATATCCCGTATCAAGAGAACAGTGATTTCCATGACCTTTGAAGAGAATCTATGCCTGGAAAGCATTTGAAATTGAATTGATTCGAATGGATTCTTGAATCAAATTCCCGACATTTTCGTAGCTTCCTAAAAAGAAGAGAGAAAATACAATAAATTGACCAAATTATTGATAATCAGCGGAGGATAGAAGGTATTTAAAAACTGCTTATTTTAAATAAAACTTACCGTGTGTGTTTGAACATTAGATATTGAAAATATACTGAAAACGTGTGTTTTTTGACGTTCATCCATTATGGAGTCTCCATGCATTTCGTAACGAGAATCTTCTGTGAATAATAAAATCAAGGTTGTCTTCTTTTTTATGTATATAACGTATAGTTAATCAGTTGAATATTTGCATGTATATAGCATAAATTTCATTTGTGTAAATGTGTTTTGTGTGAAAGTTCATTTTCTTTTAATTGATGTTTAAAAAGGATAATGTATTTTTTATATATAAATTAACAAGTCTTCCCATTTGGAAGAATAAATTATATTGGCTGTAGACCATATTTCCTAGTGTTTAATTTATCAGTTGGTTGGCAGTATTGATAGAGCCTATTGTAACTCGAGAGGGGGTTTGGAAACTGAATTTACAGGACCGTTTCGAAAAAATTTATTGAATTCAGATATTTTAGTTCACAAAATTTTTTTTATCAAAATTAAATATTAAAATTTGGCGCTTATTGTTAAAAGAATTATATAAATATTCAACTTATGAACCCAACATCCTGAGAGGCTGAGTGCTCATTTAAAAAATTTTAATAATCAAAGGAGACAGTAAGGTAAGTGCACTGTGTGGCATTTTTGAACATAAATATACTGGGCAAATATGAAATAGAATGAGAATAATTTATTGTGAATATGAAATAGAATAAGAACAATATATTCACAATAATATATATATATATATATATATATATATATATATAATGTATATAATTAATAATTTCTAAAGTAAAACAATAATTATTATTCTCCATTTAAATAAATATTATAACAACCTCAATTATTGTAAGTAAAAAAAAAGTTTGACTTTAAACGTATTTTAAATTCATATAACATTTATTTCTAGTAGTTTCTTTGAAAAATTGCAAAAATAATGACAAAAACACGGATATGCCACAGCAACTTGCATTTATTAAGGCAAACTATTGCTGCGTCTCAAACTGGAAACAAAATATCTGCCTCTATCAGAATCAATTGAAATTACGAGTCCTGTAAAAAAGTTAAAAGCAGAGTAGGTGAATCTAAACACGATAAATTTAAAGCGGAAGTACAATTGATATCTACATCTGTAGATGCTGTTTTTCGATTTATAAACATATTTTTTAGACAAGAGACAAAATTTTCTATTTGAAAATTTTTGATAACATTTGCTTATCAATTGTTACAGAAATATATTGTAAAAAGCAGTATAGTTTGTGAATTGACTAGTGGTCAAGTTTAGAAATAGATTGAACTAAATAGTGTTCCTCAGAAATCGATGCAAATTATATATATATATATATATATATATATATATATATATATAATAAGCAACGAATAGATTAGTGGGTATTGCACGCAAATAGAAGGAGGGGCTACTGAAAAGAGTGGTAACCGCAGACATGCATGTTTCTAGCTCATTAGCTATATTTTCTCATGTTTCATTCAACACCTTTGCTCTCATGTTTCACATCTTTTCTTGGTTGTACCGTACCGATGACGGCTAATGAGCTAGAAACATGCATGTCTGCGGTTACCACTCTTTTCAGTAGCCCCTCCTTCTATTTGCGTGCAATACCCACTAATCTATTCGTTGCTTATTGTTCATATGTCACGCACTATTCGTACATCTTGTTATTATTTCATTAATCTGGGTCGGAAGTTTCAGACGGGAGTGTTATATGCACCTCCGTGTCTATGTTGGTTGTTGTCTCGAATATTCGAGATCTTCTAATATTACTGACACAAATGTTGTGTTTGACTATCCTGCTGAATTCTGTTATATTTTCTCATGTTTCATTCAACACCTTTGCTCTCATGTTTCACATCTTTTCTTGGTTGTACCGTACCGATGACGGCTAATGAGCTAGAAACATGCATGTCTGCGGTTACCACTCTTTTCAGTAGCCCCTCCTTCTATTTGCGTGCAATACCCACTAATCTATTCGTTGCTTATTGTTCATATGTCACGCACTATTCGTACATCTTTATATATATATATATATATATATATATATATAACAAAAACAGAATTAGCGGGCATATCACGCAAAAGAGGTTACAGAGAATGAGTGGTAACCGTAGACATGCATGTTTCTGGCTCATTAGCCTTCATCGGTACGGCATAACCAAGAAAAGGTGTACAACTTGGGAGCAAGGATGTTAATGGAAACATGAGAAAACACAAACAACGGATTTCAACAAGATAACCAAACGCACATTTGCGCCTTCAAATGGAAGATCCCGAGTTTTCAAGACATCCAACAGAGACACGGAGGCGTCTATAGCTCTCCTGTCTAAACCTTCTGACCCTGGAAATAGACAAATAATCAATGAAAAGATTAAAGAATAACGCGTGGAATATAAAACAAAAACAGAATTAGCGGGCATATCACGCAAAAGAGGTTACAGAGAATGAGTGGTAACCGTAGACATGCATGTTTCTGGCTCATTAGCCTTCATCGGTACGGCATAACGAAGAAAAGGTGTACAACTTGGGAGCAAGGATGTTAATTGAAACATGAGAAAACACAAACAACGGATTTCAACAAGATAACCAAACGCACATTTGCGCCTTCAAATGGAAGATGCCGAGTTTTCAAGACAACAACCAACAGAGACACGGAGGCGTCTATAGCTCTCCTGTCTAAACCTTCTGACCCTGGAAATAGACAAATAATCAATGACAAGATTAAAGATTGATTATTTGTCTATTTCCAGGGTCAGAAGGTTTAGACAGGAGAGCTATAGACGCCTCCGTGTCTCTGTTGGTTGTTGTCTTGAAAACTCGGGATCTTCCATTTGAAGGCGCAAATGTGCGTTTGGTTATCTTGTTGAAATCCGTTGTTCGTGTTTTCTCATGTTTCAATTAACATCCTTGCTCTCAAGTTGTACACCTGTTCTTGGTTATGCCGTACCGATGAAGGCTAATGAGCCAGAAACATGCATGTCTACGGTTACCACTCATTCTCTGTAACCTCTTTTGCGTGATATGCCCGCTAATTATGTTTTTGTTTTATATTCCACGCGTTATTCTTTAATCTTTTCATTGATTATTTGTATATATATGTGGACATGCATGTTTCTGGCTCATTTTGCCTCATCAGCACGGCATAACCAAATAATGATGTGAAATTTGGGAGCAAAGATGTTAATCGAAACATGGGAAAACACAAAATAACGGATTTCAGCAGGGAAACCAAACGCTCATTTGTGTCTTCAATTGGAAGATCCCGAGTTTTCAGGACATCAACCAACATCGACACAAATGAGCGTTTGGTTTCCCTGCTGAAATCCGTTATTTTGTGTTTTCCCATGTTTCGATTAACATCTTTGCTCCCAAATTTCACATCATTATTTGGTTATGCCGTGCTGATGAGGCAAAATGAGCCAGAAACATGCATGTCCACGGTTACCACTCTATTTCAGTAGCCCTTTACTTTGCGTGAATTACCCATGATTCTCTTTGTTGTTGTTGTTAATATATCACGCGATATTCCTACATCTTCTTTGTTATATATATATATATATATATATATATATATATATATATATATATATATATATATATATATATATATATATATATATATATTTAAAGGCAATTACGGGTAGTCACGGCTGACAAGTTGAAGACCAAAATACCAATTGTCACGGGGAAACAGCCCTTGTAGGGTTTAGCTTAAGTCAAACTCTTTTTTACTATGCTTAATTTCTTTATCATGGCGACAAAATTATCACATTTTAGTTATTTCAGTAGGGATTAAAAACTAAAGTAAACTTACTAGTAGTTGAGTTCAATGAAACATTCTTATGCAATTGAAAAACATCATGTGTTATTATGAAGTACTACATTTCTATTTTTGAAATAAATTGTTGAAAATTATTTTGTCTTATCGAACTGTTTTTTTTTTGAAATTAGTTGTTGGAATACTTTTAATTTTGCAAATACTTCCACCAACATTATTCATACCAACTGGTATAAACGCACGAATTTGAATTTTTTGAAAATTACTATTTTTACATTTTTTTGAAGTCGAAATTAAATTTGATATATTTTTTCAAGATTGTGAAAAGCCATTGAATAATTGCCAGTTACTCAACCCCTGTTAATTTGTTTGTTGTTTTTTTAGGGGAATTCTGGGGTACGTGGGAGAGCTCCAAATTGCCACCTTTGTTATTTTCCCCGTTCCCCAGAAAACGGCCTTGTGACTAAAGTATTTGTTTATTTTCCACTCTAGATGTTTAGTGGTTGAGTCAATCGCGAATTTCAGTTTTTTTAGAAAATTATCATCAATTAATTTTTCTATTTTTTTAGAAGGTAATTATTTAATTCAAATTGATATAATATTTGATGTATTTTTTTAAGATTGTGAAGAGCCATTGAGTAATTGCCAGTAACTCAACCCCTATTTATTTGTTAGTTGTTTTTGAGGGGAGTTCTGGGGTACGTGGGAGAACTACAAATTGCCACCTTTGTTCTCTCCCCCGTTTCTAAGAAATCGCGCTTTTGCCTAAAGTTTTTTATTCTCCTCTCCTGATATTGAGTGGTTGTAGAGTTTAAGTGGGATGGATTAGGTGGTGAAAATGGTGCTATAGAGTTGTTTGTGATGAAGTGTTTATAGGGAGTCATTGTGACTGGTTACCCTTGAGTTATTTGATAAGGCTAATAAGTGTATATTTATGAAATTAACTGTCTCGACCCTTACTTCGTGGAATCTGCTCATATTAGCGTTTTAAATGGAATTCACGGTTTCTAGTTGATTCCACAATATAATAAAAGTTATTGAAAATTCTAAAAAAATTGATAATTGTTTCGATAAATCAATATCATCGTCAGAATGACAGAAGTTACATTTTATTTGATGCCTACCTCATGTTTAGTAGTTATTTTTGGCTAGACCAAGAAGTGACCTAACTTGTGATTGACTGAATATATGTTTATAGAAAAAAGAAGAAGATGTGATATTACAAATATTGAAGCTTAGATATTATTAGCCCTATGGTGATATCCATATCTACGCTTCAATATTTGTAATATCACATCTTCTTCTTTTTTCTATAAACATATATTAAGTCAATCACAAGTTAGGTCACTTCTTGGTCTAGCCAAAAATAACTACTAAACATCAGGTAGGCATCAAATGAAATGTAACTTCTGTCATTCTGACGATGATATTGATTTATCGAAACAATTGTTAATTTTTTAGAATGTTCAATAACTTTTATTATATTGTGGAATTAACTAGAAACCGTGAGTTTCATTTGAAACACTAAGTGTATATTTAACAAATATTGTCTGTGTCAGATCGTCTATTCATGCTGGGATGATTGCTTTTAATGTAAAAAGATTCTAGGATTATTCTTTTATTGTATCTATTCTCAACATCCAAACTCGTGGCAGCCCCAAAGTTCATTTTGTGGCATGGGTCAATTATATGTTTTTTAAGGGTACAATTGCGTTTAATAATTCTGCAATCGCTTTTGTGTTGCGTTGTTGCAGGGTGCGTGACGTCTGACCGGTGTATTTTTTGTCATAGTTCGTACAAGGGATAAATGCAATTTTTTTGAAAAAAAGGTTGATATTTCAGTTTAGTTTTTGAATAAACTTCATTAATTGTTGAGATGTTTTTGGTTGCTATTTTTACGTTTTCGTTTTTGTACATTTTTTTTTTAATTTTGTGTGTCATATGGCCCAAGTGTGGTATGAAACCATATCTTAATCTGTGGGTTCGTACAGTATGTTCCCTGTTGATCTGTATGTCGTTGACAGCCACGTTTGTGACAGTGTTCCAGATGAGTCTATTTGATAATTTTTTTGGGTAACTAATCTCTAAAATTGTTTGGAAACGGATTTTGAGGTTTTTATTTTTTAGGGTTGGATGACTTAGTATGCTAATTCTGCTTTTTAGTGCTAGTATAAGATTTATTTTCATTTTTATAGGATGGAAGGAGTTGTAGTTCATGTATCGCCCTAAGTAAGAGGGTTTAACATACAAATTAGTGATCAGTGAGTTGTCGTTTTATTCTGATCAATTTAGTGTCTAAGAAAGGTACAATTTGATTAGTTTCTCTTTTTACGGTGAATTGTATGTGCGGATTATATGCGTTGAAGACGTTTAGTGTGTCTTGTATATCATCACTGTGGACAGCGCAAATTATGGTATCAACATATTTTTTAAGGAACGGTTGGTTAAAAGGTAAGTTTGGAATGACTGCATCTGAGAGATCGTCCATAACATACAGAGCATAAATTGGGGATACTGAACTTCCCATGGGTGTACCAAATGTTTGTTTGTATAATTGGTTTTGAAAAATGAAAAAAATATTATTGTTAATGAAATCTGTAAACACGGTAAAAGCTATTATTGATAATTTAGTATGTTGTTAATAATTTCCCAATGTTTGTTTATACTTTGAATTGTTAGTTCATATGGAATTTTGTTGTAAAGAGAAATTACGTCTAAGCTAATGATTACAAAATTTGGAGGTATTGTTCTCTCTTGTATGAAATGCGAAAATTCGAGAGAATCTTTAATATAGTATTCATTGTTTCCATTATATGTATTAGTTAAAGTGTCTGTGATATATTGAGCCAGTTTACTAGTGGGTGAATCAATGAATGAGATGATAAGTCTAAGGTCTAAGTGATAGCATGGCTTTGTGAAAATGTAGGTGTTGTTGCTGATGTAAATCTCAAATTCCTTATTACGTTTTTAGTGAAAAAATTCTTATATTTCCTTGTTAATGTGTAATTATTTTGTATTATGGTTGAAATTGGGCTTCTTTCTATTGGTTGATGAAATTTGGAGTCTGTTAGAATGTTATTAGTAAGTTGATTATATTGAGACTTGAGCATTAGTAACTAACATTACCTTTGCTTGCTCTTGTTAGTAACATTTCTTCATAATTTTTAATTTGGTGTAACATATAATTGTAATTAGTGTTAGTGTTTTTAAATGAAACTCAAGGTCTCTAGTTAATTCCACAATATAATACAAGTTATTGAAAATTCTAAAAAATTGATAATTGTTTCGATAAATCAATATCATCGTCAGAATGACAGAAGTTACATTTCATTTTATGCCTACCTGATGTTTAGTAGTTATTTTTGGCTAGACCAAGAAGTAACCTTACTTGTGATTGGATTAATATATGTTTATAGAAAAAAGAAGAAGATGTGATATTACAAATATTGAAGCTTAGATATTATTAGCCCTATGGTGATATCCTGGATATCATTTTTCCAATTCAGATCAGTATAACTGTGCAATGATATAGAAAACCAGGAAAACTATATCTGCTGATCTTTACAATTATCACTTAAGAAGACAGTTTATTAGTGGAGAACTCCCTGGATTTAACTGTCCATTGATAACTTCATATTGTGGGTTTCTTAAATGTCTTCTAATTTCCAGTTCTTCAAGGAAATCCAGTTCTTGTTTCTTTTCAGAAATATGCAGCACTTCTAGTTCTGTGTTAGGTGTCAATGAATGATTGGTGTCAAGTAGATGTTTTGCGTAGTGGGATTTATCTGGTTGTTTTAATCTGTATGCTCGTAAGTGCTCACTGTATCGTATTTCAAAATTCCTAAGGGTCTGACCCGAATAGACAGCATTACATTCTGGACATTTGAGTTTATATATACCTGATTTCTTTATTGTTGGTATTTTTGTTTCATCATTTAACAATTTTGTACTTACGTTACTTTCTGTTTTAAAAAAAAATTGTAAATGTGATGGTTTTATAAGTTTTTATTCCTTCAGTTTGCTTAGGAAATATTAGTTGTAATGCCACTTTTTCCTCATTTTATTAATTAGCTAATTTATCATATGTAATTGATAACCGTTGGATGCTGCTATTTGTCTAATTGTATTAATCTCTCTATCAAAATTACATTTGTTCATAGGAACTGCAAATGCTCTTTTTTTTCCTGTTCTTTAGAAACCAAAAGACGTACGAGTACAACAAGAAATGAAATGATTTCATTGAATATCTATTTCGTCGTGAAATCGACTGAAGGTCGGAAGATAGTGTTTACGGGGGGCGATTGAAAGGTTGAAGTAAAATTGGTTGATAAAAATCCAAATTTCTAAGACAAACTGTTAAGGTTTTTTGGTGCTTGGCGAACGTTTTAAAGAAAAACAGTAATATCACTATGTCCACACCTACGATCACGATAAGATTAAAGAATTATGCTATTAAATTTATCCGTACCATTGTCAACTTTAGTATTTCAAATAAAGATTTTCTTTGCATTTAGTGTATAACTAAGTGAGATCATAGTTATTAGATTATGAGATGTTTATTAGACTTCTTTTATTATTAAATGAAATTGAAAGTTAATAAATTAATTCTCCTCTATAATATCTTGATTTAATTGTTCTTGTCAAATGTAAAGATAAACGCTTAGTTGTTTTTTGAGAAGTGTGACCCACATTTACAGATTTACATGTAGAGTATGTTAATCTATATATAACATTTGAAAGATCAATAGAAGGATCAATTTATTTATACTTACTATAAACACAATCAATTGATAGAACATTTTATTTACAAGTTTTATATCAGTCACTTCTTTTAAAATTTTACAAATTCTAGGTGTAAGTTCTCTAAAGTATGGTAAAGCTGCAAATAAGATGTTAGTTATATTTGTATCCGTCGCATTTTCTTGGTTAACAGTTATTAAGTTAGGTTCACTTGTTGAATGTATTGAATGAGGAAGTGTTAAACAAAATTTTACTTACTAACGTTTTAGGATTACTTCTAATTTCTTTTTTGTATGAGAATATTATATGAACAAATATTAAACTTCTGAATGACTATCAAACTACCAAGAATTCTATTTAGAGCCATTTTTCAGACACTAAAGTTATATTTTATCTATTTTATTGGGATTTCCCTTCACAAATACTTTTAAGCTAAGTGTTATTTATAAATTATTGGATTTTGTTGTAGAGTATTGTTGTTTGACATTATGTATCTGTCTGTTTCATTACTCGTCTAATTCTGGTCAGAGTTCTCACGCATGTCAGTAATAAAATTTTACTTTACATACATAATGATTATTATCTCTTTCCCCTATTCACCTTAGAAATTCCAGATTTCAAATAATTTTTCAAAAGGATGTACCGATTTTATTTTCCTTATTTTCCTTATACGATTCATTTTATTTTCTAACAAAACTTTTAAATGGATTTTGAGGATGGTATAAAACATTTCAATACATGTAGTATATATATATATATATATATATATATATATATATATATATATATATATACTGAAACATTGATAGGATATAGGAAAAAGGTACATTACTATGTTAAGGATATTTCAATTCCGGTTCAGAACAGGTCAAGCACCAATAATGAATAAAACACAAATAAAATATATTCATAAATGAAAATAAGATAAATGAGGATATGTTATTATTTGTTGGAAATAACAATATTGAATATATTATAATTAAAAGAAGTTACCTTAGTATATATAAAAGGTGTGAAAACACTATATTATATGTTAATTACCTATTCAATGATAAAATTAGCATGCTCATCTAAAAACAAAATTAAAAAATCATTATCAATTATAGTCAATATTAACTAGAATAATAGACTTAGTAATTAGTAATATTGAAAGAATTTAACACACTGATATATTCAGATGACATAACCTCAATAAATATTCTATGTGTCAAAAGTTGAATCAATGAATATAGCAACAGGGCACAGGAAGAATAGTTTAAAAATGGTGATTGGGAATTTGTTGTTTGAAAATCAGTACTAAATTATTAATTTGAAATAACAGATAAGGAATAGTTTGTATGAAAGGAATTATTTAATAAATCTAATATATTATTTAAAAAGTATTACAGATAGAAATATTAGAATTCGTATTGTAGAATAAATTTTATAGTCATAAATGTAAACCCTTGTAAAAGTCATATTTAATCAATAAACGTGAATATTAGGAAGGAAAAAGACTTTTACAAAATTGAAATTCATGAACTATTTATGTTATAAGAAGTTAATAAAAGTAAATAACTATGTAGAACTCATAATTTCAGAGAAAATATTCATAATGTGAAAGACATTTCTAAACACCGGAAATAATAAAAAAAGTGAGACAGGTAGCTATGGAATGGAACATCGGCGTCCCCTAATGAGTGGGTAGGCAGAAAGATATTTGCTGTGTTAAAAATTATTATAAATTATAACAAAATGTTAAAGAAATTACATAGAAGTGATAAATTAATAAAGAGCAATGTTCAGGTAATACCTGCATATAATTTTCTTCAAGTAAATCTACTTAAAAAGATAATATCCAGACTATAGTTGGGAGAGCTTAGTTCAATACTTGAGATTGCATATGCGAAATCGTAGAACTTCAAGAATCCATTGTCCAGGTCAGTGTGTTTTAAATATTATTGGCCAATAATAATAATAATAACAATCATAATAAGATAACTTTCGAACGATCCAAATTGTAATATTAAAATATGAACTAATTCCATTTATTAAAAGACCATTTTATCTCTGAGAAATTATTTTTGTCTAAATTCATATTGTTTATTCTCCAATTATTGCAAAATTTAAATGATTTCATCATTATAATAAGTATAATTTTCTTGTCTTACCTTGTTAAACTTCAGTGTCCAGAGTGCATTTATTTGTGAGGTTATAAATAATCTGGACTAACCCATTTTCATTACGATTCATATATTTAAAGATTTTTAACTGTTCTATATGTAATTCTTTCACACAGGTCCTTTTATATTCATAGTAATCGCATAGATAGAAATTGGAATGTTTCATTATTAAATAATTGAACTATATCCAGCAAACAATCCACAGTATCATTCATTCAACAGCATGTGTAATCCATGACTTGCTAAATCTAGAGCTTGATTTTTCTAACTATATGTGAATAGCACATAGGCGTACCAAAAACTTGTGTTCACCAATAAATTTTCTATCAATTAATTTTTTTTTGAAATCATCAAACTTTTATTTTGAATGATTTTCATTCCTCAAATGTGAATATAAAACATTGATACTATTAATTCAAAAAATATAACATTAGAAATATTCAGTATTATAAATATTGTCGCAATCCAATATAGCTGAGGAAATATAATGTGGTGCCAGAACACAAAAAGATAGTACAGAGTCTCATCTCCGGCAAACACTGAGCTAGCCACTGCGGAAGAGACATATATTGGTAAGTAAATTAATTATACACAACATAAATTAAATTATAAATGAAAGTATCGGCAACGAACTACTTAGCAAAAAAAACGAAATATGCGCATAGTTCGTTTTTTTGTTCATATAATCCGCCCTTTAGTTATTACCACATCCCAACCATTCATTCATAAATTCGATTTGTTATGAAAACAAGATCAATTTGCTGGCCAAGTGGGGTGCGACGTAAGACGAGAAGCGAAGAGGGGATGATTGCCTGAGAAGGAACGTCACAGAATAGGGTAATATCCTCTGTTGAGACGTGGTCTTTAGATAAAAAATATGAAATATTACTATGCATACAACTACTTCGATAAGGTTTCCTCAAATGAAAATGAACTTATCAAATGTAAAACACAGTTGCCTACTATTCATTCGAATCTTAGACTTGCAGGATTTATTATAATGTTGTACGACCAGTATTGCGTTTATTAGCTGTATTTATATGTAAAAAGTCGAATTAACTCTAGTAATAATTAAATAAACCCTTATACCTTTGAAAAATTATTGAAACATCTGAAATAAAGATTATTTTTAGAAGCTTGCATCTGCAGCAAACACCACAGAAACTAAATTTGCAACAGGTACATAGAATACTACTTTATGCTCCTCCCCCACTATATTTTCGCTTAGAATGTGATATGATATTGGGTTCAAGAATGATGTAAACAGTCATATCTTTTTCATTCCTATATCTATGGTCATTACCATCTAGTAGAAAAAGTTGCACTGCAATCCATCCTTTCTACACCGAGAATCCCTATAAAATAGGTGATTGATGCTGTAAGATTAGTTGACTATGCAAACAATGTTTATAAGTATGATATACGGAAAGCTATTTAGAAACCCTGATTTTATTTCTGAACAATATCTTAACAATAGTAAAAACAAACTACGTCAATATATAGTAACTGTACATTGTTATTGAAAGTATGAAAAATAACATAATAGTTTATTACACATTGAAAACAAAAGCTGTACATTGCTTGAAAACGAGCTAAACCTGAAATATTTTGTAACGTTCAATTTCTTTGCTTCACATAATAACTTTATTGGTGGACAAAGACATCCAAGTCAAGATTTTTAGTGTTAGGTAGTAGTTTTTGATCTGCTGTTACTAGAGAATTCTCTTTTTACGAAGTTTATGACCTACCGTCCAATATTCAAGTGACAAAGGTTAAAGGAGAGTGTCAAACTCATCTCTTTTTGCTTTTATATTCTATTTTACGACTCTTGCTTCTTTCTAAAATACACACCAGTGAAGAAGCAAAATTATACTTTGAAAAGGATTTAAATCGACGATTTTATTGTTGATCTTATACTATAGAGACTGAAAAAATATTTATCATAGGTACAGTCAATTATATAAGGTCTGATTTATTCACTGATTTATCTGCTTTGTTCGATAATAATTATATCAACATATAAAAAACGTGATTTCAGTCCACAACACCTTGCATAAAATATGTAACATAATTTTGCACAGGGTAGTAGTTTTGTACTTGTCCCTGTCATTTTTTATTACTCCATGGTTAGCTTGTTTCGTGATGAATTTTCCATTTGAATAGCTTTCTCGCGTACTTTTCAATCTACTCTTACTTAATTTAGTTTTAATAATTCCCCTCATGATTTTTAATATCGTTTTAATAAGTAGCTTAAGTAGCTTTAACATAAGTATACCATTCGTTTTATTTTTTTCTCAATTTAGTCAGATAGTACTTCCAAATAAATAATTCAGAAATCAGTTTTGATAAGCGTTATAATTATTCATATACGAGCATGTGTGATTTTTAAAATTCATTGGCTTTTGTTAATATATTATAACTACTGGCAAAATTGAAGTACTGCTGTATTAGTAATAAACGGGAAAGTCTCATCCATCGAACAAAACACATTATGTGAGTCTTGATAATGTGGCAAAGCAGTGGACTACAAATTCCTACAGCTGAAATCTGCATTAGGAACGGTATAAATAACTATCCATCTCAATAACTTTTCAAGTATTTTTTATAATCCATATTGAGTTCTATTAACAAAATTTTTGCCGAAAAGAATGAGACTTCCAATAAAACTGATCTGTTAACTTCAAAAACACAGTTTGACAGTGATCAAGTCCAGTTTAATGCAACAGAAACCCAAGAAATATCTTCCCACAAACTAACGAAGATTTTGAGATGGTGGACACACGACTAATATTTTAAGTAGTTTGCATATATACAATGTCTATTCAACATTATTTCATTGAAACAATTGAGAGACTGTCTGTATATCAATTTTTCAAAAAAATTCATTAAGAGTTTATGTTTGAAACTGTTTTTGAAGTAATCATCAACAAATTGCTCTGTTGCAATCTGATGTTATTGTAACTCACAGATTTTATGTTGAGATACCAATATCTCAATGCTTTTTTGGTCATTATACATATGAAATAGTCAATGAATTATGTCATTATATGTACATCCGCCTCACTTAATAAAGAGTTCTGCCTAATTTCTTTCTACATATGGTCTTAACCCCTTCTTCAGTATTAGCTCTATGTTTTCAAACATAAAGATGAATTCATACTTTAAGAACGGCCTTCTATGTATTTTTTTGGTATTTTTTCCACCCTTACCATCATTCTTTTTTCTCTAATGAAGAGTTATCAAATAGAATTTTTATTATATTGATGTTCAATTTATTTTTACTTGTTTTATTATCCCATATGAACGCCTACCACATTTTCAAGCTTTGGTACAACCTTCAAATTCCCCACTGCTATTATTCTAGAGGCTTTTTTACACAAAACGTATTATAATATTTCGTTATAAAACAAAAATTGTATTTTTTTATACCCTAAATCATCCCAGCGGGTACGACCTCTACATCGAGGAAATGGTCTTGCCCGCTTTAGTAAGATCTGAGACTTTACGTCGAAACGCTAATTTCCATATCAATGGTGTATTTAAATAAGTTAGTACAATACTCGTGAAATTGAGATTATAATTTTCTTGGGGGAGAGTCGTTAGTGAAGAGAAAAAAGTTAATGCTGTTTTTATTAGGCGGGATAAAATCTTAAATCTGTCCCAGTTTTAAATGAATATTTAAATCTGGGGTCTTACTTCGTTGAATGGTGAAAGCTTCAAGTCGATTGATAAAAAAATGGGGTGTTACTGATGCTGTATAAGCAGGTACATACGAATGAGGGTATTAAAAAGTCGTTACAAGAAGAAAAACTGTGTCATAATTTAGGATACATGAGAGGTTCATGACAATATTTTTGAGTTATGAAAATAATATTTTGTGAAAGGCCTCATAAATATTATAGTAAATGTGAATTAAATTTACTGTTTCAATACTTACTTTCAGGAATCTACTCATGTTACCATTATAAATGAAACTAACTATTTCTAAACAATTACACTATATAATGAGATAATCATATAAATTCTAAAAAAATCGACAATGAGAGGAACTTGCACATATCGTAAATATATATGAAAACTTGTTAAAACATAGTCAATATAATGTGAAGGCCTCTGCCAATAATTTGAAAACCATAATAGTTATTAAAAGTGGGTAATAAATTATTCCAATACGTACGCCGCGCGGACCACGAGAGAATTGTATTGTAGCGTGTATTGAATCGTCTTGACCTTGACCCAGTCAAATCACATTTAATTAAAAATGGTTACCATATTCTGCAGCCTAGTATGATCTTTATTTTTGTTTTTATGGGAACATACATTATAATACAGGGTGTTCCGGGACTTGATGCAGAAACTTCGGGAGTGAGTAGATGAAAAAATTCTCATACGACCCCTCGTTTCGGAGGTATAGGCCTATAAAGTTTTGAAATCAGATAAAATATTTAAGTATATTTTCTAAATTATACATTGGAACATTATGAATTTTCAATAGATGATTATGAGTGTCCATGTATTGTGTTTGACGGAATAAATAATTATACACCACTATCTGAAGGCCAGGGGCGGGTCATGCCCAATGATTAACAATCCGTAACTTTTGAAGGGACAACCTGTACAATCTAACGATAGCAAAAATGAATTTTACAATCGATTTTCCAACAAAACTGCACTCTTTGTTTAACTCGATAACATTTATGGTTTGAGAGATATGTAGATTTTTAGATTGTTGTGCATGCCAAGGAAACCGTTCGTCACAAAGAGATATTCTGAAGAAAATTATCATTAATTGTAATTAGTTATTGAAAATACTTACATGAGGTATTAAAACACAATCACACATTTCTAATTGAACTGCATACTGTCGAACATCGTCTTACTTACATAAGGAAATGTAGAAAAATTTAGTTGGTTATCCTACAACTTATGAAATAAAAACAAAATGAAAAACTTTAATAAATATTCAGTGGGCACCTTGCACTTCTACACACTTTCGGAGTCTACAGAGGATATTTATTTGAACTTAGAAGGGCATTCCAAGATTCTGCCTTATAGCGTCACAATGGAAGTTTATTCTATCGATCATTTCATTCCTTGTGTTTACCGGTGTTGCATATACCAAGCTTTTGATATATCCCCAAAAAAATGAATCCATTGTATTCAATTCAGGGGAACGTGGTGGCCATACAAATGGACTTCCCGACAAATCCACCTATTAGGAAAAATGTTATTAAGATGATTTCTTACATCATTTAGGAAGTGGGGAGGGGCTCCATCGTGTATTGAACCACATGTCTCTGCGAATGTTTAGAGGAATATCACATAACATGGGGGGAAATCATTTTGGAGAAGTTCTAAGTATCGCTAACCACCGGTTATTATCAAAAAAATATGGACCTATTAAATTATTACCCACTATTCCTGCCCACTCATTAACACAAAAGCGATGTTGATTCTTTGTTTGAATTGTGCCGTGAGGATTTTCATCTGCCCATAAATGTAAATTATGGGAATTAATATAACCGTCTCGTATGAAACCAGCTTGATCAGTAAACCGTACTTTTGAAACAAGTGTATTATCAACTTGTTGTTTATCTAGAAACCAACAAGCGCAGGCCAGTCTTGCTGGATAATACTCTACTTCCACGGCATGCACTTTCTGGATGTGAAAGGAGTAAAGAAGTTGCTCCTGGAGGATCCTATGAATAGTTGTTGTTGATACGCTAAATTGTAGCGACATTCTGCGTACGCTAGTTTTGGGATCAACATCTAATGCATTTTGCTCAAAAGCTGGTGTTCGTATAATTCGTTGTTGACCTTCGCCACATTTTTTTGATAGGACACTTCCTAAAATATCATTCTATAAAAAATAATGGAATTTGGTTTACTTAATTTATGTAGACAAACCTGTTTCCCGTTTAATTGAATATCACGTAGTAGCTTATTTGACAGTAGCCTACTAGATGAAAAATAATTATTAATCTCTTTCAAGTTTTTCCTTATGCCAGTAATATGATCTTCGATAGTATGTAGTACAAATTTATTTATCTATTCATTAGTTCTCCATGAAATGTTTGATTGTGCTATAATACCTCATGTAAGTATTTTCAATAAATACTGACAATTTATGATAATTTTCTTCAGAATATCTCATCATGACGAACGGTTTCCTTGGCATGTACAACGATCTAAATATCTACATATCTTCTAAACCATAAATTTTATTGAGTTAAACAATGAGTACCTTTTTGTTGAAAAATCGATTGAAAATTTCATTTTTGCTATCGTTAGATTGTACAGGTTGTCCCTTTAAAAATTACGGATTGATAACCATTGCGCATGAGCCGCCCCTGGCCTTCAGATAGTAGTGTAGAATTATTTATTCCGTCAAACACACTACATGAACATACGTAATCATTCATTCAAAATTCATAATGTTCCAATACATAATTTAGAAAAAATACATAAATATATAAGTTCTGATTTCGCAAATTTAAAGGCCTATAACTCAGAAACTAGGGGTCGTATGAGAATTTTTTATGTTACAGCATTATTTTCACGTCATCTACTCACTCCCGAATTTTTTGCATCAAGTTCTGGAACACCCTGTATATATGTTATCATCATAAATGTTGCTAGTAGCTTGCATTATACATGGTTATAGTTTGGGGAAATCTTCGTGCAGGGTTACGAACATGGCTGATTGGGGTTTCCAGCAAGCCCGAAGTGACAATTTATCCAAAATAGAATCATTCATCTTATTGAACAATATTTTAATCCGGACTCTGTAAGTACTACTATTATTGCAAACGGTACAGAAAATCGAGAAAAAACATGATATCTCCCGAACCATGCAACGTATCCAGTTGAAATTTAGTACAATTATTGCAGGCCTGCTCACTTCCCGAACGCTTTTTCTTTGAGAAAGTAGCATTTCCCGACCTAGGCCGGAAAGATTCCGTCGTTACCATGGCAACGAAATAACGGCTGACAATTCATACGAAATTAGTTGTCAGAAGTTTGCATGTTTTTTGAGCGCAATAAAATATGGAAAGCTGCGATAGTGACTTTGAAAATGTGCAGTTACTGCTACAGCACAGTTATGGCCTGAAAAATCAAAATCCAGGTATGAAACTTTATGATTTGTTCACGAAATGGATGGATATGAAGCAATGCAAAACTATTACAGAGGATATAATTTTGGCTTATGTGGCGCAAAAATCTGAAACTGTCAAATCCTCTACTCTGTAGAGCATATGTTGAAAAGTACCATGTTAGTGAAGGAAAATGTGAGCATAGCCACTTTCACAAAGGTCATTTCTCAAAAGGAAGAATACTGGTTACAAAGCCAAGAAATCAGAAGTCTTCAGTAGTGGGTAGATCAACAAATTCATTAGGGTAGCGGAAAATGAAACATATCTAATGCTGAAGGTAATTTTAACAAAATATTACGATTGTACGATATGTAGTATCATCTTAATTTTCAGGAAGCAACAATTTTTGTTTTATCCGGTGCGTGTAGACGAGAAGAACTAACAAAAATGTCAATTGATCTAATAAACGACAAGGAATACATGTTGCTTGTGAAAATACCGGATTCTAAAACACATATTGAGACAACTTTTGTTGTAATTGGGCAAGAAAACCTGCTATTGTATAGGCAATATTTATCTTTACGGCCATCCTATACTCCACACAACAGATTAATCGTGAATTACAAAAAAAGAAAATGTTCAACTCAGCTTGTTGGTATCCACAGTTTTGGGAGTCTCGGAATAAAAATCGCAGAATTTTTACATTTACCCAATCCTAAAAATTACACAGGCCATAGTATTCGTCGAACTTCGGTAACGTTATTTGCTGATAATGGTGGAAACATCACAAATTTGAAGAGATACGGTGGCTGAAAGTGTACCAATGTGGCTGAAGGAAATACAGATAATTCACTTAGAAACAAAATTAAAATTACCAAGACCATTCAAAAATTATCAGATGAAAACAATCAATGTGAAACGGAAACTTTGCCTTCTTGTTCTGGCTTCAATAATTCAAATATACCAAGCATTTCAAACAAATTAAATCCCTTCAATATTAGCAATTGCTCGAATTTAAATATAAATATTAATATAAATATAAATTAGAATGTTTTTGTTAATATGTAGTATTTTCTGTTCTGTTCTATTTGATTCTAATGAGAATTAAAATGTATAATAAAGAAATGTGACGTCCCAATGATTTTGTTATTCTACACGTTTGCCGAAAAAATATTGTACGCAACGCGACCGGAAACTGTTTTTTCGGACTCGCAGACTTCCAGGACTCGCCTGCGGCTCGCCCTGGAATCTTGTCTCTCGTCCGAAAAAACAGTATTTTCCGGCCTTGTTACGTAAATTACTATTACGCACTTCTCCTTGATTTTTTCACATTTATCGAGGTATGTTTGGGTCAATATAATTCAGGTATTCAAATAAATTCCATTTATCCCCGTTCAACCCTTATGTGGGGGTGCAATGGGGTTGAATAGGTTAAATTGAGTGATATGTAGTTTCCCATATTTTTGCGGATGACGATGTCAAATATTACATTATTTTTCAAAAAGTCGAAAATATGGAATATTTAATTACTGACAGTGACGAATGTGGAAGCATTGACTCCATTGGCAGCGGTATTTTTGTACCAAATATTTGTTTTCAGTACACTCTATAGGAAACAAAATTTTGACTCAAATAGTTATAGTTGGCTTATATTTTTACAAAACTGTGATGTCAGTCCCATACTCAACCGATTATAGTATTAGGTAGATATTGTTTGTCAAGTGTCCATATAAATTTGTTAAAAAAATTACTAGTGACGAAGTTTGTTTGTGAATGATTTTATTATTACTACTTGTATATCTGCCAGAGAAAATTATGGTGCGGTAGGATACGTACCAGTAAGAAGAGAAGAAAATATTTGTATAGTGGAAAGGCAGAATTACACTCGAACATAATATGACTAAAAAACCTTACACCATATTGTAATAAGGTATGAAGAAACTGAGGAAAGCGTAATTTCTGTACTGCTGCTTTATCTATGCCCTAGAGGCACCGTTGAATTAAAGGACTTGTTTGTTAATTATTGTGCCAATATAAATACCCCTAAAAGACTACACACTTACAGCACTTAAGCAAGTAATCGTCTAACTCAAAAATACGGAGTGTGTGTGTGTGTGTGTGTGTGTGTGTGTGTGTGTGTGTGTGTGTGTGTGTGTACTGTGGTCAGTTGGCACAGTGGAGCATGAGAGGGGACGTCCGGCAGCTGACGTTTTGAAATGTCGCAGGTTTTTAAGAGGGAGGAGCTAAGTGCATATTTCAACTTAAGATTTCTCCATTATTTTGAAACTTTAATTTTGTAAACGCTGTATCAATAACTAAATTGCCATCTATTTAAATAGTGAATAACAAAAAAACAGGCAACTTCCTAATTGTTTCGATATCTTCAAATATTATAGTCAGAATGACAGAAGTTACATTTTAAGTTATGCTCATTAGCCCTATGGGGATATCCTAGATAACTTTTTTCCCAATTAAGTAATATGAGTATAATTGTGCATTTATTTAAGAAAGCAAGGAAAGCTATTATGTGTTCACAATCACCACTTAATAAGACAGTTTAAAAGTGTAGAACTCCCTAGATTCATCTTTTCATTGACGACTTCATATTGTTGGAATCTCAAGTGTCCTGCAATTTCTAATTGCTTAAGAAAATCTAATTCCCGTTTCTTATCACAAATATTTAGTACTTCTAGTTCTGTGCTAGGTGTTAATGAGTGTTTGGTGTCAAGTAGATGTTTTGCGTAAGAGCTCAATTCCTGATTCTTTCTCAACTATACTCAACATCTGTTTGTGTTAGTGCAGTAAATGAATGTGAACTTTATCACTTATATCGTTGTCACGTTATCGAAAATAACATATGACCCTATTCTTTCACTAACTCTCGGATGTTTCTATTATGGGCAGTACCAAATTATGAGTATGTTCTAATAGCGGAAATGAAGTTATGTTTTTTTATATTCATTCATTTCCAGAATTCTTGAATGCTACAAACTTAATATTTTCATAAAATTTTAGATTATTAAACTGATGATAAAAATCAACTTGTTCTTATTTATATTTTTTCAATTTTAAAAGACTTTTTGTTTCAAATCTTTCACCACAAAAATGGCATGAAGTTGTTTTATGAACTTTACTTATCAATAAAGTTCTTTCACAGCGATTGACTAGTTTTCCTGCTTCTTTACAAGTAACGGCTTCATTTTCTAGTACCTCTCCTATATTCTAATTTCACATGCAATGCGCTCCCATTCTCTCTTCTTATTTTCCGTCATTATTGCTGGCCCTTACTGGTTACAGATCTTGACTTTGTCATTTTCTGTAAATGTTCCCATCATCCTAGTTTTTTTAGTATGTACAGTGTATCCCATTCTGGCCACATTGGCGGCGTATCTCCTTTATCTTTAAAGATAGAGGATTGTGGCTTTCGTGATAGTTTGCTACTTTTTTATGAACTTAAAAATGGTCAAGCAGAATTTTGATAGCCCTTTTAGTTGGGATACAGAGTGGAATTGAAAAGTATCACTTTTCAGGCAGCCCTCGTATCTCAGTTATCTTTGAAGTTATCTAATATCTTGAAACTTGTTCTGATAGATTTTAATTCGAAGAATTCAGTGACGTAGTTAGTTTTCCTAACAACTTTTGCTTTTTAGTTATGAAGCAAACATATGTTTTTTAAGTGGAACACCCTGTATATTATTTTCCATATTCATTAGACATGAAGTGGGATCTCCAAAAATATATAATAGCCTTCAATTATTTTTAAAAACAAGCTAAGAATTTGAAATTTTCTATTGTGGCGCAATCAATAGGTAATTGGATACAGCTAAAATTTATTGAAAACAAAATCTATGTGAGTGATTATAATATTTACAAACTCAAATCATTTTTTTTTCAATTCTCAAGATTTTATTATTTATTACAGCCCTTAAACTTAATTATTATAATGAATATTCACACCTTACTCAAAATAAATAACAGAAAACACGACAAAATAATAAGCAAACCTAATTTAAAATAATTCAAGGTAGGAAAAAACAAAGATAAGCAGAATATTGAGAAAGCAAAATGGTTTTATAGGTGGTTTTGAAAATGACGGTTTTTTTCCCGTATGCAAAATTGGCATTTTTTCGTTATCCTTATAATAGCGTAAAAAAGAATGATAGGAATTCTTTGTAAATATTTAAAAGTTAAATCAATCGCTGCACGAAGCTCCACTACAGAATGATATCGTGTTTTATAGACTCTGTCTTGAATGAAAACCCATAAAACAATTCAAAATTGAAATATCGGAAGACAAAGGGGACCATCTTACAGGTCCATACGTACCGATCCGTCTTTGAGGAAAGTTGTCGTCTCAAAATGGCCTCAAGAGGGCAGAGTTCTGGCTGGAAACACAGACTTGTTGAAAATAAACGGAATTATAAAGGGCCAACGGAACATTTTCCATCAGTTTTGGAATAACTCAAGGATTTCTCGGTACCGACGTGCTGTGAGACCTCATTCATAAATTCTGTAGATGGCGGTTAAAAATTCCATAACATTCATCAGACCAGATAACATGTCTTCCAAAAGATTGGTCGGTACGGATCTTTGTAAATACCATTGGTAAAATAGCATTCGGTGTTCGGCATCGTCAGGATGTTGAACTATTTGGAATTTATAGGGATAGTCGTTATATTTCCGCAAAATTCTCTGTGAATGAGACTTGGATACGCCAGTTGCTTCCTCTATATGCTTGCAATACGTTTATGTATTTTCTTCCTGTATCTTGTTTGGTATATGCCTTAGGACGGGGCTGGATAAATGATACATATTCTACTAAATTTGATTTGAAGCGGGAAAATATGTCTGGTGAAGGTTGCCTTCTCTCTGGACATCTAATATGAACCAACTAAGAACTCCTAAGAAATTATCGTAAACATAGCCCTCAAAATATGTTACCTTTGAATTTAAAATTCAGAAGCTTCCTGCAGATTTTCATTAGATTGTATAAAACAAACCTCCATATCATACTTATCATCATTTTCGTGAACTGCCATTGTGGTGAAATAAATTAAATATTTTATATTAAAAATGCCAAAACAGCAGAAATATTTCACTAATAATCTAAAATTGACAAGACCGCGTGAACGTTGTGATATTTCGCTTTTTGTCCTAAACAAATTAGCCATTCTTAGAAAATCTTGAATTCTGAGGTTGTTTTAAAAAATAAACGGTTTTACAGATCAAAACTAACTTTTCCTCATCTGTGAAACGCCCTGAACAATATCCTATCTCAAAATTGTTACTTGTATACACTTCGGGGGATGTATCGTGCTAACAAACAGAAATGTCTCCAAAAATGTAGTATATCTGGATTCATAGGACCCGCTGTACTCGCTCTAGTCAGGTGAAAATCCATAGGGGACATCTGTGAGACGGATTGAATAATTTTCAATCATAAAATTGGTCTGTCGTATACACTCTGGAGGATAATAAATTGAAAATTCTACAAAAATGACAAAAATTTGGTACTTCAAATACCATAACACCCGTTGTACTCACTTTAGTGAGATGAATATCGATAGGGTTCATCTTTGAGACGCTCTGAATAATATTCATTAATAAAATTGGTCACTTGTATTTACTCCGGAGGCTGTATCGTGCTATCAAACTGAAAATGACAAAACCTGAAAATTACATAAATGTCGTACTTAAAGTACTATAGCACTTGTTGTACTGGCTCTGTTGAGCTGAAAATCAATAGGGTTCATCTGTGAGATATCCTGAATAATACTTAATCATAAAATTGGTGACTTGTTGCACTCCGGAGGCTGTATCGTGTTAACAACGGAAATTTCTCAAAAAATGACAAAAATGTCATACTCCAAGTACCATATCACCCGCTGCACTGGCACTGGTAGGTTGAAAATAAATAGGGTTCATCTGTGAGATGTCCTCAACAACATTCGAAAATAAAATTAGTGATTTGTTGCACTCCGGAGGCTGTATCGTGCTAACAAGACATATATCGAAAAGTGGCCGACGAACACGACGACGACGACAACGACGTCATACACACAAGATTTTTCTTTAAAAACCGTTTTTTCGTGTTGTCGTTAATGGAAAACGTGAAAATAACTAAACATTTTTTCTTCAAAATTCCAAGTTTTTTTGGGGTAAACCAATACTTTTCTCGCATATAGAGAGGTTGGGCGGAAAAGTAATAATTGGAAGCAATTATTCATATTTGGAAATCCCACTTTATGCCTAATGAACAGAGAAAAGGGTGGTCCATTAAAAAAAGTTTTTGCTTCATAACTAAAAAGTAAAAAACTAACGACGACACTGGATGGTACGAAAAAAAATCTATTAGAATACGTTTCAACTTCTTCGATAATTTTAAATATGACTGAGATACAAGGGGTGCCTTAAAAGTGATACTTTTCAATTCCACCCTGTATCTCAAAAACCAAAAGAGCTATCAAAATTCTGCTTGCGCCATTTCTAATTTGATAATAAGTAGCAAACTATCGCGGAAACCGCAATCCCTTATCTTTAATGATAAGGGTGATACACCGCGAAAGTGCTCAAAATGGGATAAACTGTACTGAAAGGTTGACGCAATTTCTAACTTTTCGCGCTTATCCCCATTCCTCATGTTTGCCTTTGTGTGAAGAATGTATGTAGATATTGGTTTGAATACATATATATTTGTTTTCTCTAATACTTCTTCCTATTAATGAAATTGTGTCATACACTTTCTTCATCTTTTGGATTCTTTTGTTAATTTTTGTCTCTTCCTCGTTTTCTTTTTGTTACTTTTGATAGTAATTCCTAGGTTTCTAAACGCATTGATACTTAGTCTCACTTTGTCTTCCCCCGTTACCATCACTGTGGTTTTATTTATGTTGATTTCCATTTTCTCTCATTTCTGCATTCCGAGTACTTATCATTCCCATACCGATTTGATTCCAATGTTTCTCAATATGTAGAATACATTCTCTACACCTAATTTTTCAAACTGTTGAATAATGATTAAAAATTCCCCGTTTTAAAATATCCTGTATAAAATAAATAACACCCATCATAGGATAATAATACTTTCAGAAAAATCTATCACTGACATTTTAATTTAAGAAACGTATACAGTTATTTTCCCACAGACGTTAAAAAGGGATAAGTTCAATTTTTCACTGGAAAATCCAGTTCGAGGCGCGAAATATCATCTTCAGTTTTATTGCTTTGGTCTCGTTGCTGCCAGCAACACGTTCGCTCTTTCGCCAAGATATTGCGAAAACGTCAAAAATAATATGTACGTTCGATATCGTAGATTTGTGATGTTTTCATAACGTGAAACATGATAACTGGAGGATTCATTTTCTAATAATTTCTTATAAATGAAATGGAAAGTCACTGCAGATTCTCGATTACTTTAAGGCAAATGCCGAAAGAAATATGTTTACAAGATTTTTTGTGGAATATTTAGACGCTTTGTTAATATAAAATGTTCAACATCAAGTATGAACATAATTCGTATTGTGATGAGAACTACCATTTGCAGTAGTTATCCAGCATCCATTATATGAGGTTAATGACCATTCTAACATCAACATGTGTGACGCTACAGTTGTTATCAAAGAAAATATCTCAAAAAGTTATTTACAAATATACATAGTAGCCAGCTTTAAACTGCACATTTGAAAATTATTATGTATTATAATTGATTTTGCTGATATTCGTTAAATCTAATACAGGATGAGTCAAAATTCAAATACAATTGTTTCTCAGTATTTTTTATTGGACCATCCTGTATTTTATATCCCCTCCATAAACTACAGACAATGTAGTTTGAAGAATCCTGAGTATTTTATATATCTATACTTGATAGTTTTGGAAATATTTTAAATTGTCTTGGAAAAAGCGTAATTTCTTGAATTTAATTTATTATTTTTGTTTTCTATTTATTTATTTATTTTACTATTTACAATTACTTTGAAACAACACATAGAAATTATAAAGGTAGACATTAAATGAGAAACTCATATTCACAAATTCTCTATATATCTTTTAGAATGTGTTTGAAATCCCAAAACGTCTACATAGGCTTGAAGACGGCTTTCGAATGATCTACTCAGGTTTGTGAGCATTTTTGGTGAACATTTTGAGATGCGTTTCTAATTCTAATCTTCATATCATCCAATGTCGTTAAAGGTTCTCGGTACACTAGATCTGCAATATAGCTAGCCCCAGAGAAAAGTCGACTTCACTTAATTCTGTTAATCTAGCTTGCCAATGAATTGGTCCTACTCTTCCTATCCATCTATTAGGAAATTGGTCATTGAGTTCAAGAAAGGGCGTATATTATACGATTACCTAAGATACCACTCCAAACATTCAAATACCACGTAGTTTTACTCTTCGTAATTATACGGTATGGATTCGTTGTGGTATAATAGTGGAAGTTATGCTGATTTACAAATCCATTTTTGTGAAACGTTGCTTCATCTCCGAATAGACCAAAATAGAAAAACTTTCATTGTAGAATTATTTGTTGTTGTGCCCATTTGTAACGATATAAATTAATTACTATAAAACTCGATTCAAGAAACCAGTTAGCGCCGCGATGACGAGGTACCCCACCAGAACAGCAAATCCCCCACGCCAGGATGCGCACGAAGAATCGACAGTAGAAGGGAAGGAGACTTCCACCACCACCACTACGATGGATATAAAAATGCAAACCGACAGACGATGAGACGACTTGGTTTACGGACTCCTGCTGCTCCAAGTTCAGCCGCCTCCAGTGCGAAGCGTAGGTCGAGGGTATTGACTTTAACCTTAAACGCTTTACACTATCCACCGCCGAGTGTTGTACTAAGTCGGAGTATTGATCCGATTTTATACATCATTCATTAGAACGGCCGTTGTTTCTGGTATTAACGGAAACGTGAACGATTGTTCAAACTGTTAGAAGAATTTCGGTGTGGTACGGACACACTGAAAGCTCTACAGTATCTTCGTAGGGAAGCGCCGTTAAGCCGGGTACTGACTGGCTATAAACGATCGCTTTAACTGTTAGTATAATTTCGGTGTGGTATTGACGCGCCGTAATAACTACAGTCCCTGCAAGCCTAGATATTGGTTAAGCTGAGGACTGACTAGCTACAAACGATACTCTCAAATCTTGAGATTAAAACCGAAAGAGTATTGATCCGCCGGTTGCTCATACCTCTGGCTGTCACCGCCGAGTATATCACCGGAATCGAAATACACACCGCTACAGTTACACCTAACTACCATTCGGACATCAGTACCTATCGATCGACGAAAGGATACGGACCATCGAAGCGTGACCTTCAAAATATTTACGCACCACTGTAATATATATATATATATATATATATATATATATATATATATATATATATATATATATATATATATATATTGAATTTTAATTTATTTTTGTCGTTGTAAACATTATTTTTTAGAAATAAATCAGTTAATTTAATTGAACTCTGTCTCCTTTGGGCTTACCTGGGCAATACGCATTACACATTCACAAAAAGCAGCTCTTCCAAAATAATTCGCAGTCAATTCTTGGTGTAGCTGGATGTGGTATGGGTACATGTGGTGTATCGAGAAAATTTTCTGAATCGATCCGTAACTAATGTCTTGTACTTTTGAAATATTTCAGATAATATGACGATAGTTAGTTACGGCCAGTAAAACATTGAATTCTGTTGTAACCGTTTTTGGATTTTTTCTAGTTTCAAACAATACTGAACTATTTCGATTGAATATTTCCGTTTGTTCAATTCCCACGGCAATTGTTTAATTAATTTTTGGAAGCATTTAGCATTGCCCACAAGTTGAAATATAGTTCGGAGCGTGCCAACTAGATTTAAGGCGAAAACCGGCAGTAGCTATTGAGCGGTGGGCAGTACATGTTCTCGATCGTTGTAGAAACTATTTTTACCTTTAAATTTAGTGTGTAACTCCAGACTTTAGAATTCACGTGGTGGTCCTATTTTCATCCTGAGCCGATAACGACAAGAAGATCTACTGTCATAACCAGGGTAAGTGTTATCTGCTTCCTGTTATTACTTTTTGCATCATTTTTATTGCCAGCATCAATCTTTGCATTGAACCAAACATAAAGAGAGAAAGAAAAAAAATACTACAGTCCATTTATTTCCAGCCCATACACCGTTACTTTTTGAAATGTTCTTTTATTGGTTTGCCGATGATTTGGAAATCGTTCTCATGACAAACACTTTAGTAGCAAGTAAACAATTCTCATTACATTCACCCAATATCCATATCATGTCTATCGTTCAAAATTCATTGTTGATAGTTGTAGAACCATAAAATTTCAAAACAATTTGATTTAAAACTGAATTGAATGAATGGGAAGACGAGTACCGAGTGTGTACTTTATTAAAAATCCAGAAAAGCGCTTTCAGCCATTAAACCATTATCAAAGCTGCCCTATAAAAACTAGAATAGTTGTAAAAATTGAAAAAAACAATTTTAAAAAGTTTAACTTACGTCAAGAAAAACCATACAACTGGTGTCTCAAAAAATATCAAACCCTGTAACTGCTACGTACAATCAAATAAAATGTTTGATATTACATCATTAATTAATCAAAATGTGTTAAATTTACCCTATAATGAGGGTGTACAATTATAATTCACTTGATAAAATTTAAATTTCTGTTTTAAATGAAACTTACTGTTTCTAGAAAATTCCACAATATATTGAAAATATGTTAAAAATTCTAAAATTTCTTAGCCAGTCAGGAACCAAGCGAAGTAAACCTACTCGTATATGTCTAAAATGATAAAATAAAATAAACATTTGGTCGCAAATTCATCCATGGAGGAGTTTACACAATGTAGTGACTAAGGTGGAAAGGCACGCTGGCAAGGTGAATCGAACAGCTAATGGCATCCCATAGGAATTGAAGGTGAATAGTAAAGAGAGGGGTATCTATTATCAAGAAACCACGAAAATTGATTGTGACCTGTTGGACCAAACTATGACCCATATATAGCCTGGTGTCAAGAACACAATGTGGTTGTGAAGTTTAAGGTAATTGTGACAAACCTAGACCCATACAAGGCATGAACAGGAAGAGAAGAAATCTGAGAAGACTGTCCGGAGTAAAAGAAAAAGATAGACAAATTTGCTAAAAGTTATAAGATATAGATCGCTTGTATTCTGATGAACCCATCTTAGTTTCAGGGAAACAATGTGGTTGTGAAGTTTTTAAGATAGTAATGACAAACCTAGATCCATATTAGGTATGTACAGGACAAGAAGAAACCTAGTAAGAGTGTAGAGAGAAGAAAATGATAGGAGAAATGCTAGAAGGTATAAGAATAGAAGTGAGTAATTATGATGAACCAAACTATGACCCATACGTAGCTTGGTTTCAGGAAAACAATGTGGTTGTGAAGTTTTTAAGATAGTTGTGACAAACTTCCATCCATATTAGACACGTGCAGGAGAAGGAGAAACCGAGGAAGAATGTAGCTAAGAAGAAAAGGATAGTAGATATGCTAGAAGATATAAGAATAGAAGGGAGGAATTACTTGTATTCTGATGAACTGAATTATGACCTATAAATAGCATGGTTTCAGGAAAGCAATGTGGTCGTGATGTTTTTAGATAATTATGCCACACCTAGAACCATACTAGGCATGTGCAGGAGAATAAGAAATAAACTTCTTCTATTCTTATAAATTGAAAGTATCCGTAACTCCCAAATGATATACTTTTCACTTAGTTATTAAATATTTTTGGAATGACCTCTCAGAGGAGAATCCAAAAATGCAGAGATATACAGGGTGTTCCATTAAAAAAATGGGAGAGGTCACCATAGTGATGAGGGGGTTAAAGTTATAAGGAGTACATATGAGCAAAAGGACGTCCCCCATTATATGATTTTTGAAACAGTTTTGTAATTTTTCATAAAAGTGACGGCTTCCGATTTGTAGAGGGTGGATAGTTTTCATTGAAATGTTCTGCATATAATCTTATATAAAAGTGTCTAAGTTGCAGTTTTGCAGGTGTTTCTCTGGTAAGGCTGTAGACATAACTCCTCTCCTCATTAGGTTTCCAGAAACACAGAGTGGATATTCGAAATTTCTTTTTCTATGGAATTTTCTTGTGGCTTCCTATTGTAGATTTTTAAAATTTCTGTTCTATATTTAACGAAAATGCAGATTAAAGCTCATGAAATTGTAATTCCAATGATTGTTCCTATTGTGCTTGTCTTATACGGGTTGTCTTCGATTTCTGTGATTGGTTTTAATTGTTTTGAAATTCGGCATATTTCCTTGAGTTCTTCGAAGTCAATTTCTGTTATATTTGGTATCTGGTTATTTCTGGAAGCAATGAATGTTTCTGTTTAAATTTTAGGTAATATGAATGGTTTGCCTTTGCTGATCGGAACTTTGTTAATATGCTTTTGATTACTGGTCTATGTTTCACATGAATCTGGCATTTCGATCAGTACTGGAGACGTCACTGGAATATATTCATTACTTCGGCATTTAGAAAATATTCGATGATGTTTTACTGGTATGATTAGAATTTTGTTTTCTGTGACTTGTTCTATGATGATTTCTTGAACGTTTACTTCCATGATGTGGCAGCGTGTCCGATCTTCTCCTCGGAGTAGTTGTATGGTACAGTTGTCTTGGGATATCGGATTTTGTCTACAGTAGTATGTTTCTTCTAAGAAAGGACATTCTTCTTTCTCAAATTAGCAGTCATCGTTTTTGTGTGCCAAATAAGGGAATAAAGGAGTATACATTTTGTGGTTTTGGATAACGCGGAAAATATGATAAAATTCATAAGAATAGTTATATAAAACGCAAAATTTAGTTTAGACTTTGGTATTGATACTTGAGTGCCTAAAAATTGGTAATAAGTCAATAGATTCTTAAATTTAGGAATTTGATTAGAATCGTATATATTGTGTAAATATTTAATCATTTCAAATATGTCGGAATTAGAAATTATTTAATTATGTAAAGAATTTAATTTGGAAAATACTATAGCGTTTTCTAAATCATCTAGTAAGGTAATCGTAGTTTGACAGTCCAAACTTATTTGTGAAGTAATTCCTTGAAAGCTTAAGTAACTTTCAAGAGTTTTTATTTTATCATAAAATGATGCTTGTATTTACTCTAAATTATTTTTTAATATTTCTTGATTGTTATTCAAAATTTTTATAGATTTATTATAATGTTCAATACGTTTTTTACTTAGAGAAGTTTATAAATTTACATCTTGAATGATATTTTTCTGTAATATGTCGATTGCTTTATTATATCGTTCTTCATCGTCTGCGTCTAATGTGTCAAAAAGCCATTTGTCAATTTTTCGGATTGTATTTATAATTCCTCTTCTATTCCTAACATTGGGATATAGATTATTTAATTTTACTTCTAAAGAATTGATTAGAGACTCTGTTCTCATTAAAATACTTTGCGCTAAGCTATGATATGATATAGGATAGCTACTCTTAACTATCCCAATGCTATCTATAATAATATATTAATGTTTTACTAAGTTATTTACTTGCTTAAAAATTATTCCTAAATTTACCAAATGTAAAAACGTATGCTAATTATATATGACTCGAGAATTTTCTAGTTGAATAGGGAGGATTAGGTTATCGATTCTCGTAGTCGATACATCTTCTTCAATACAATGTATTTGAAGCATCACGATGCATGTCGTTGTCAATATCAGGAGGTCCATCGTTAGATTCCTGTAATAATTTTTTAGTTACTGTTCTTGGTTTCCTGGTTAAATTTTCATTATAGGTACCTTTACTAGTTTCAATGAGAACACCTCTTTGACAGAGAACTTTTGTCTTTTTGAATTTAGGTAATTTTTTTTTAATATAACACGTTTTTTGGTTCGAGAAACTTTGAAGATTTTCACGTTCTTCATATGATTTTCGGATAATTTTTTCTTTCGTACTTTCATTATTTGGTTTAACTTTTTCGTATAGTTTTTTGCTGTTTTTCTTGTGGTCTTGTGTACATATAATATTATTAATGATATTGTTTTTCTGGTTCTCTTAAATAAAATGTCAGGGTGCATAAGGAAAAACAACGATCTTTATTTATACATTACTCATTACTGACCACGTATTATTACTATTACTATATTCCCCATCATATTATATAGAATCATATGTCAAAAAGTAACTTTCTCTTGAAACTAAATTATTGAGGAGATACAATTGTGAAATATTTATTTGATAAGGTGGGTATTTATCTATTTTTAGTTACCTTTCGGGTCCTACAAAGTCGAAAGCTTTTTGGACATCTAACGTCACCTCAATAGATGATACCTTAACTTGAAAACTACCTCTTATTCAATAAGATGATGTGAGCTGCAACACTGTGTTCGCATTGTTCCGAAGGTATTTTGTTAGTTTAAGGCTAGAAATAGACGGACCGCACCATGCGGTTGCTGTCGACCACATACCTGCTGCTTGAGTTGACTTTAAGTGAAGCCAGGTTGAGCAACACACGTACAGTCCGCATTGACAGCATCTGCAGTCCGCGTTGATAGCATCTGCAGTCTGTAGAACTGCACTTCTGTCGTAAATGACTGCATGTGTCATGTACTAAAAAAATGATGTAGTGTAGTGATGGACTTTGATGAGGAAGAATTATTGTTTGTTCGTTTGCTACGTAAAAAAAGACGTAGGGAAAGTCGAAGATTATAGGTTAATTCTATTATGGAATTGAGAGAAATAGAGGGAATGTTCCAGACTTTATTTGAAAAACTTTGTCAGTTTGAAGTAAAGTTTTATAATCACTTTGGGATGTCAAACAGGTCGTATAAATTCTAGAAAGCGAAATAATACTGTTATACAAAAAACCTTCTGATAGTGACGACTGCAATTTTCAGTTCGTGTATGTACGTTTATATTCGACTATACTTGGACCGCATGCCGGGCCGAACAGCAAGTTGGAGTCGACAGCATTCGCATAATGCGGTCCGTCTATTTCCAGCCTTAGTTCTGCATCTCATAAGTTATTCAAATTTGATATTTATAAAATTTCTGTGGACTGATTTCTAAATCTTCGATTTTTTCTTGATCGTCCTGGATTGTTAGGTTACAATTTTATAGGTATTTTATTCATCATATTGAGTGTCTGAATTTTCGTTATGATATCTTTATTGTAGATTCATAGTTATATCCTACGATCAAACGAGTATGACTGTATTTTCATTATTCCTGAAACCTGGCAGCATTTTAAAACTCTCAAATAAAATTTCACAGAAAAAAATCGTTAGAATGACCAACCAATACAGAAATTATAGAGATAGAATCTAAAAAATAACAGAAAGTCAACTGGATATAATATTATTCGCAATATATTCACTTTCATTGTCTTTCTTTCGAACTTTTTACCTTAGTTGTCTTTGTGAATGCAAAAAAGGAAAAATGACTGCAAAATTTTGATTAAACTGAATCAACATTACCTTCTGATACCAGATGATCATTTGTTACAGAACGTTATTTTCGGAATACATAAAAAGCGCAATAAGAGCAACACAGTGATAACAATATTTCGTGTGACTATCGTTTGGAGTTATGAAGAAATAAACTAGGTTCACGGGCTTAACCGCGTTGGAAATTTGTAATTTCCAATGCGGTTCAACCCGTGAACCTAATTCTTTTCTTCATATATATACAACAAAGAGATTCATGGGTAATTCACGCAAAAAGGAAAAGGGCTAGTGAAATAGAGTGGTAACCGCAGACGTGCATGTTTCTGGCTAATTTGCCGTCATCAGCACGGTATAACCAAATAAGGGTGTAAAACTTGGGAGCAAAGCTGTTGATCGAAACATGTGAAAACACAAAACAACGGATTTAATCAAGGCTATATGCGCCTCCATGTCGATCTTGGTTGTTGTCCCGAATACTCGGGATCTTCCAATTGAAGCCACAAATGTGCGTTCTTTTTTGTACTTTCACATGAATCGATCAATAGCTTTGCTCCCAAGTTTTACACCCACATTTGTTTATACCGTGCTGAGGACGGCAAAAGAGCCAGAAACATATATGTCTGCGGTTACCACTCTGTTTCAGTAGCCCTCTTTCTTTTTGTGAAAATTACCCATGAATCTCTTTGTTGTTGTTGTTTACATATCACGCGATATTTGTACATCTTCTTTATTTCGTACCATGGGTTGGAAGGTTCAGGAAGGGGGGCTATTTGCGCCTCCATGTCGATCTTGGTTGTTGTCCTGAAAACTCGGGATCTTCCAATTGAAGGCATAAATGTGCGTTTGGTTTCCCTGTTGAAATCCGTTGTTTTGTGTTTTCACATGTTACGATCAACAACTTTGCTCCCAAGCTTTACACCCTTATTTGGTTATACCGTGCTGAGGACGGTGAATGAGCCAGAAACATGCATGTCTGCGGTTACCACTCCGTTTCGGTAGCCCTTTTTGCGTGAATTACCCATGACTCTCTTGTTGCTGTTGTTTATATATCACGCGACATTTGTACATATTCTTTGTTATATATATATATATATATATATATATATATATATATATATATATATATATATATATATATGTACATATAAATATATATATATATATTTATATATATCGTATTGGTTTCTTTATTCTTTTATAATAGAATTTATATTTAATTATTACTATTGTTGTTTTATTTTCAATATTACTTTATATTTCAAAAAGTTTTATTCTATTATTACCCAGACTATTATTCTAACTTTGCTAGCTCTAGATGAGTTTTCTTAATATTTTTTAGCCATGATTTTTTTTATATATATATATATATATATATATTGTACTAAAATAATAATTCATAAATTTGAAAAGGCTAGTTCCAACAAAAAACTCAACTCAAATGAATTATGAAGGTCGATGAAAAGAAATGAACTTCGCTGTTATTATTATTAATCCAATTACTGATAATGAAAATGTTAATTTTAATTTGTAAAAAAACTATTAGATATAAGGCAATTTATTAAAAAGTTCCCAAGTGTAGTGCGCGATTTCGTTCCTGTAAACTGAGAAATTAAAATCTAGTATGCTATTAAAATAAAAACGGAATGTAAGAAAATAGTTTTTAAAAGATGAATGACAAAAAATAATCCCGAGGGGGAAATTAAGTGAAAAAATATTGTAAAATTAAATTATATTAAAGAAATAAACTTTAAACTGAGAAATGTACCTTTATAATTATATAACAAGGTAAAATTATTGAAATTTATAATTAAGACAAAGAAAAAATAAGCTGATTAAAAGTAAATGACAGGAAAATGACATCCTGAAATAAAATAAAATGAAAAATATTGAATAATTAAATGAAATCATAGAAATAAACCTCAAACTCAAAAAAGTACCTATGTAACTATAAAATTAATGGAATTTATAATTAAATAGATACCTAAAAAATGTAATTACAACTTAGTCACGAACTATAGGGTAAGTTCATATATCTATATAATTTCATACTTTATTGATATTATGTTACCTCAAATGAACTATTAAAACTTTAGATCATATGAATATAACCTCTTAGTTATTTTAATAAATATTAAAATTGACTAATAAATCTTACTGATTAGATTAGCAATTGATAAAAACAAAAGTAAATACAAAAGGAAAGAATCTTTTCATATTCATAATAATAAAATTTTATATCACATCTCCATCTCACATTCAGACTACTAGAGCTTGTGGTCAAGGTTATAGGCACACGTACAAAGACGTATTAAGTTTGATTTAATTGATTTGTTCGGAGAATTATAGGAAAATGAGAAGTTCAGAATCTAAACAGACATATGCGAACTGAAAATTGCAGTCGCCACTATCAGACGATTTTTTCTCATAACTGTATCATTTCGCCTCACTTTACTTTCTAGAATTGAAACTAATTCCTGAAACGACCTAATTGACATCCCAAAGTGATGATAAGACTTTTCTTCATGTCGACAAAGTTCTTTAAATAAGTTCTGGAACATTCCTGAGTCATGAAGTTGAAGTGGTTGGTGCGTTTTGTCTCAAAATGGAAGACGAATTATTTTGTACAGATGCCTATCAAAAATAACGAATGTCTGTGAAATCACTACACTACATCAGATCATTTAGTACATGCCACATGCAGTCGCTTACGACAGCAGTGCAGTTATATAAAAGGCAGATGCTGTCAATACGCTGCTGAACCTGGCTTCACTCGAAGTCAACTCAAGCAGCATATATGAGGTCGACAGCAACCACATAATGCGGTCCGTCAATTTCCAGTTATGAATATATATTTTTATAAGTGGCAACATTGCGAATCAACCTGCCTGAAGATGAGTTACTATCTCTTAAATTTCTCTGCTCTGTATGCGGTGTGAACATTAATCAGTTAGGAAATATCAAGAAAAATGAACCAACTTGAGCTGAATTTTGCATGAATTTTTTTAATGAATATTGATTCATGGATATTTCCTTAGGGAAATAACCGAAACTGGAGAAGAAACGTGGAATTACCCTTTTACCGAAGAAAATGTATGGAGAACATTTACATATTTCAAATAAGAAATAACAAATTGACTTCATAATTATTTTGCTACGATCAATTTAAAATTCTTACACGATATCCATTTGCAAAAGAATAAATATGAAAGACCAGCGATTTATTTGAGATTTGAGTGCCTAATTTTCATTGAAGGTTGTGTACTTGCTACAGTCTTTATTATTGAATGTGTTGAAGTGTTGATTTCTCTCCCTTTGTAATTTTGTGGTTCAAATTTCCTTATAAAATAACGAAATCAACTTCAAACCCAATGAAATAGGAAGGAATAATATCTTTTGTCTCAAAACTTTATAAAATGTTCCGTGAGATTTGAATTCTCATTCCAAAAGTTAAAGTTATCCAATTAAAACAGCTTTCATGTGAAAAGTAGTAGGAAAACATCCTCCATTCATTTAAGGTACATTTTTCTGTCGTTCTTGGTGTCCATTGGTTAAATTTTGTGAACTGAAATACAATACTGCACATAAAACTTGAGTTAATGATTCAATACAATGACTTGCGTTGCTTTTCAGTATCAACGGTATTTTTAATTCAAAAAAGACAATTGGAAGGGAAATTCAATATACAACAGTATCAGACATTCTGAAGAAAGCCAAATGCTTACAGTAGTAGGTATCGTTTTTTATGATTACCTTTTAACAACTGTTTCACGTCTTTCGGGTATTTATCTCTGTTTTTAGGTTTCATTGCTTCGCTTTTGGGATTAACATCAAGTTTTAATGGGCCTTACTAATTTTACATCTGAGAAGCAAAACAATTATTGTGCGATTTGATAAGATTTCTTCATTTTCCGAGGGGGAATAGTTTCTATAATGTTTTCCAATTCAACTGTTACATTTTGGACCATTCGAGATTGAGAATAGTATATTCTTCAACGAGCGTATAATGGTGGCTATCATTCACGAGGATAAAAATTACAATACGAGCCGCAGGCGACTGTTGTAATCATCCGATTGAATAAAAGCCACTAATATAAGACAAGAATTCCATGAATGATTGATGAACTGTTTAGTGTAAAGTTGATGCCTGTTTCTTGTTTAAAAATTTTGTATGAATGACAGTGTTAACAAATCAGTTTCCATATTATTTGACAGTGTCAACTGATAATAATGAATTTGCTAGGTAACGAAAAAAGACAATTACGGTTTGAGAAAAAATCGACAGTGACGTACTCATAATCCGTTAATCTCGCATAACTCAGACTCTGTTAATTATTGAACCAAAGTGTTATACATTTTTGAAATCAGTGTTCCAATAGGTTTCAAATGAGGTGTCGCATGATGCACTTTCTCATTTAAAAAAATCGAAGGGGTGACACCCCCATGAAGGGGGATTATGTCAGGTTCGAAACTTTTGTCATAACATACTACGTTTAATATAAAAATTGACCTGTTAGAGCTTTTTTCTTAAGATATAAAAATAGAGTATTTAATAGGGGCGGTGAAATAAATACAATGGGGTGGCAGCAAGATGGTGCACCTACATATTATGATCGTAGAGTGAGAAATTATCTAGACATGATATTTCCAGAACGCTGGATTGGACGAAAGGGTACTATTTACTGACCTCCAAGATCGCTAGACCTGACACCGTTAGATTCCTTCCTTTGGGATATCTTAAAGGTATCGTTTATGCAACTCCGTCTACATATTTAGACGATTTGAAAAGAAAAATACGCGATGCTTGTAGAACTGTGACACCGGAAATGATTGGGACAGCATGTAGCCGAAATCTACGATTATTATCAAGATTTGAGAAATGCATTTGCAAAGGTGGGCATCAATTTGAACATCTCCTTTAAGATTGTAATTTTTTTTGTGATAGTTAATTTGAATTATTATTAAAAATTATAATATTGGTTTGTCTTAATCATTACGTACGAATGTAAGATTGCCAAAAATTACAGGGGATTCAATTATGAATTTTTTAATTCACAATCCTTTAAGTACCTGTTGCTCTTGAATTATTCACTTCAGACCCCAAGTGTGCTAGTTAAATGGAATTGTTTTATCGGGAGGAACACCTCATTGGGTAACACAATAACAAGAAAAGATGTAACATTTGCTCTAATTTACACCCCCAAAATTATAATTATCAACTACTGCCCAATTCTGATATATTACTTGTCTTAATCGTCGTGGGACACCCTGTACATACAGGGTGTACCAATCTTACAACAAAGTTCAGTATATGGGTTATTTCAACAGATATAAAAAATGTTATCAAGGAAAATGATAGATGTCTTCTAGGTCCATATTTTGAAATTAACTCGAACTATACAGTGTTGCATAACTCCGTTACAAACCAAACATTTGATTTTTTAAACCAGGACCCCTGTATATTGTACTGAATTCGATTTCTCACATTATACTCAAGCTTTTGATATGGGGTTTGGACATGTTTATGTGAAAATCGTAGGTAAACCAACGCTCTGTAGCTTTCTGTAGGTTAAAGAAAAACATTTTGTAATATGATGCAGTCTCTCCGTATTGGTTAAATTTTGATTATTTTATGTTTTGCGTACAAAACACGTTCTGAATAGGGAATTCTGAATTTCTTGAAAATAATAATAGGATCATTTAAAGGGATGAAAATGCGCACCACTCTCTAATGCTAGCAACGACCCTTATTTGTATCAAATTGAAGAAAAAACAGAGAATTTGTTTGGATATATTCATAATCTACGCACACCTCTATGACATCACAGCTTAGGGAGTCTATTACAATCAGATACGATACGATGAAAGCATAATGGAGCTTAAGTTTCTTATGTAACTTCATAAGATATCAGTAACTTCTTTCCTCTTATCTTCTCGTGGTGAGAGATCGAAAAGCTTCCCGAACCACTACAACAAGCAGTCTACAAAAATGTTATAAAATTTTTATATTCTCACGTTTCATGCCAAACGTATATTCGATATAAAAATACCTCGATATGAACTACTCTCTCATCGTTTATTCAATTTTTTTGCTTATATACTTTTCCGGCCATTGATTGATTTTCTTCTATTTACTCCATTTGTGGCTCCCTGGGGATTGTCGTGTAGATTGACATTCTCAAATCCGATACCGTTAAGTCGACATCAATGACGTTGATAAGATATATACGGTTGTCGTTAGTACACGTTTGCAAATATTTTTAAAAAACAAAGATACGGACTATTCGTGAGAATTTTTCCCCTATTTACTGAAAAATAGAATCAGAGTGAACTGAAATGCATATAGATTTGAAAATTCAACGGAATGATTGTAAAATTTGTTTCTGATAAATTATTATTTTCAATTGAAAAGAATGATTGTATGAACAAAGACTTTGCCCAGAAAATATCATAATTTTTTTAATTAGAGTGTAGGACAAGAATCTTCAGTCGTCACTATCTTGAGAACAACGAAATAAAATGGAAATTAAACGAAGGAAGGAAGGAAGGAAGGAAGGAAGGAAGGAAGGAAGGAAGGAACGAAAAAAATAGCTATATGTTGATCTAAATGTCTAAATTTGTATTTCCTAAAAACAGAATCAAAACAACGACTATTAAATTAAAAATAAACTCTATCGACATTTTTGATGGAACAAAGCCACGAAGATACTTTGGTAGCATTAAGTACTGTCTGAAGCATGTGGTCGAAAGCTTTCTTCATCCAGATTCCAATAATACCAAATATCGAAAAATGTATTTAATAATTGAACAATGAACAAGCCATAAAAATAACAAATGGTAGATAAACGTGTGTTTATATGTTCCCATACACATATTCAACGCGTGTCATCTCTTCAGTGGAGAGGGCGTCACATGCCTATGCTGATTGAGGCCACCAATCGCTATTTTCTGTTTCTAACTTGAAAAACGTTTCGTCTATTCATTGACATCCATTAATGTAATTATCAGATGGTTTCGATGGATTCGGCTAAGAACGACAATTCATTTGATGTGTCAAATTTATTTAATTTTAATTACTTCTGTAATATCATAAAAACAATTCATTAGGAAAACTTGTTCTTATAATTAATTTTATTTTGAATAAAAAACAATGTTCTTTGCTTCTTAAAACTTGTTCGATATACTACTAAATTAATAGCTTCATAAATTTCAATCAGTTGTTGTTAACCTTGAGATAACCAATTGACTTATGCTCAAATTATTAGTCCACATGTGTGTCGTAAAATTGATTCACATTTCTTGTCACCACCCTGATCTCGATGCGTTTTTGCATCCTGCACTTTTCCTGTACTAGCAATAACGCTGTTCTGCATTCTCCAGTGACAGACCAGCTAGATAGAGCCATAAATACTTGAGTGACTTAATCCTGTCCAACGAGTGTTCTGGTATCCAGAGTGACATATATTACTAGAAGAGGGGTCGCACTATTGAAGATAAATTGGCTTGTTTAGTTTCATTATAAATTTTATATAAGAGTTGTTACAATGTAATCCCAACGTTAATGAATATTGGAAAGAAGAGGATCGTTTGCGGTTCGCGAGCTGGAAATACTAATTGAGAGTTGAATATATAGTGTGTGTTGAAAATACTTGATGGCACAATACATAAAATTATGAACATTAATGGATGTTAATTAATAAAATCACTATTTAGCAGCAAAAACTCTAGTTTTTGGAATTTCCAAAAAAATTTATCGAAAGTAGGTTACTTTTTCACTACCATAAATGGCTATTGTCATTATTATTCCCTGGACAGCTTCAAAGTAATGCACCTCATTAAAAAAGTATTGTTTTGTTCATGAAAATTTCAAGGTAGTTTCTATAACAAATCAGGAGAATATATTGAGGAATAAATGACATTGACAGATTTTTCATGAAGAGGGAAATCGATCTCGCCACGAAATGTCATAAGTAATAATAATAATAATAAAAAAACTCAACTCTACTTTTAATTAACACAAACTCAAAAGTTTGATAGCTATAGGTATTTGTCTTATGAAAAATCTCGTTAATTTGGAGCAATCAAAATTGATCAAATTAGCATCAAAGACGGTTCAAGAAACAATAGTGAAAAAATTTGAATAAGGTCCCAATGCTTTGCGCAAGCTCATGAAAGGAGATGTTAATGTGACATACCTATATGGCAGCGAATAACCCATTTGTGATTTTTTAACGCATTTTTGGCAATTGAATCATGTATTCGCTGTGGATTATGTCTAATATCTTCTATCGACTGAGAACGGGTGCCTGGAAGTGGTATGCTGAGTTCGGAAAACAAAAAAGTGGACCGGAGTCATATCGCAAGAATATAATTAAAATATTCGTAATATTCGGATCATTTTACGTATCTTTGCTCCAGCAGATTTTCCTCTATATGTAAAATAGCTGGTAGGGGTAAGTGAGAAACTGACTTAAGAAAATTGTTGTAAATATAGCTATATGGATTTTGATGAACTTAGTATCATTTGAAAGGGAGCTCAATGCTCAATAATATGTTGTATCATCGGTTTATTTCAGTTTTTAATGATCGATATGGGGCATTGTTTGAACAATTTTTACTTCTTAAACCTCATAAATCTACTAGATATTTTGATGTTTAAATGAGCAACAAAGGCATGAAATTAATCCAAATTTGCGAATCATACCTGGAAACCTAGTAGATTGTGTGAAATGTTCAAACTACTTAAGTATGAAGCTTATTTTTACTCGGATCTTTGCTCAAAAAAAGATATTGTGATGCCATTTTTAGCATTTTTTTAAGTTCTACGCTATTTCAAGTAAATGGTTGAAAAATATAGCATCGCATTTGAAAGCTCCTAAAAATATGGGAAACTCTCAATTGTTCAAACAACACCCCTAGCAATCGTTACAAAGAACTGAAATAAAACGGTGATACAATATTTTTTTTATAATTCGCATATGAAAGAGACTTCATTATAACATTGTTTACAGTGTCACAATGAAGCTCTTTGAACACTGTTATAGTAATTTTTAGTGTACAGTTGGTTATTGTATTTAGTTATATTTTTATTTGACATTTGACTTAACCTTGATACAAATTATAAATAAAATGGTCTAGCGTTGTTTTAGCTAGCAAATTATTATATTAAAGCTAAATTATAATAATTTATATATTAAAAATATTAATCAATAAAGTACGCTAACGTTTATTTATCAATGATTTGTCAATTGTTTATTTTTATATTGTATAGGAGCAATATATAGGCATACAAAACGTGCGATTTTTGAGATAAATTACCAGATATCTATGTGAAGATGTATTACAGAAATGTTAGTGTTTTTAAATGAAACTCACGGTCTCCAGTTAATTCCACAATATAATAAAAGTTATTGGAAATTCTAAAAAATTGACAATTATTTCGATAAATCAATATCATCGATGATATTGCTTTATCGAAACAATTGTCAATTTTTTAGAATTTTCAATAACTTTTATTATATTGTGGAATTAACTAGAGACCGTGAGTTTCATTTAAAAACACTAATATGAGCATATTCCACGAAGTAAGGGTCGAGACAGTTAATTTTATTACAGAAATAATTCTGTTCATGATATAATATAAATAGATCGCAAGAGCATATACGAAAAAGCTCTTTTTTAAACAAATAATCATCCTCTTTTTGCTTAAATGAAAGTTTGTTTACAATTTACACAATCATTCGGTCATAATATGTCAAAAGTCAGAAGTGCTGAATAAAACCATCTGTGATCTGGCAAAATTAGGAATCTACAGAATTGCCAACTTAAATTCAAACCACTTCTCCTAGTTTAAAAACAGGGATTATATGGAATTCTATTTCATTCAAATAATTAAATAAATGCGAATTATAAAAAGTATTGTGTAAAACTTGTGCCACAATGACTTTCTGTAGTACTCGTGATTTGCACAACTCACCGCTTCGCGGTTCGTTGTGCAAACTTCACTCGTACTACAGAACGAGTCATTGTTATACTTGTTTTACAAATAACTAATTCACCATTCAAATGATACTAAATTTGTCGCAATTAATAAATCGGGAAATAAGTATAACCAGATTTAGGCAAATATGCGCAAAGCATATTTTGATAATTTTATGCAACCAGCAAACTCTTTTTATATTTTTATATAAATCTAAGTAAAATGCATGAAAACTCTAAAGTTTTGCCCGTTTTTGGATATAATCTATTTGACTCTTGATTTGGTTACGAGTGTAAAAAAATGTTTGTTAAGGCACCATTGTTACGGTCAGGAATAGATCACAGAATAGAGATTTTTTTCCAGTCATATCTCGAACATTGTATACAAGTTAATGTGTAATAATAATATCTGATTGGTAATTGCTTAAATGTTACTAGCTAATATAGTTGATTCTTCAGACATGTTCATCTTCTTATAGGGAGCAGTTTATTTTGGCAAATATTGATCAGAACTGTCTGGGTATGATGTACACACTAGACATAAATTGGGTGAATGAAACGACGAGTACTCAGTGTGTATTTATTATTAAAATGCAGCCAAGCCATTCTCAGAGCTGTCCTATAAAATTAAAATGTTTGTAAAATTTGAAAGAACAATTTAAAAAAGTTGAACTTACGTCATAAAAAAGGTGTCAAAAAACATCTAGTGAATAAAAATTAATCAATGTATGATGTTATGTCATTGTTCGAATAAAAGGATTAAAAACATTAAAATACCCTTTTAAGAGGGTGTACAAGTATATTTTACATAATAAAACGTCCCATTTAAAAGTGTAAACTAAATGATATCTGTTGACAAGTTTGACGTTAATAGACGGTGGCAAGCCAACGTGCAGTAAAACAAGTGTATAATAATACAACGTGTTTGTATGATGAACATTAAATCAAATGTATGTTTAAATGGTTGAAAAAATTCATATAGTGAATTGAAAACTGAAGGAAAATTTATATATATTTTTTATTATAAATTTAAAAATGAAGTCAAAAATGTGATAATATTAAAAAATCTCCATTCACATTCAAAATTCCCAAAATAGATGAATAGGAAACACTCCTCCACCCTTGATTGTCTAAAGAAAAGTGCACTACACTGTAGTAACGTAGAAAATTGATGAAAAATACCAGTCAACAAAATAAAATTAAAAACTCGTTTGAAAAGATGAAAAAGCATCAGTAGTTAGCACATTCCATTCTGCGTTTTGAAAGATTTTTTGTGAGTAGCCCGACGAACCATTTTTTTTCGTCAATTTCCGAGTTTTAGCATAAAACTGAAACATATCTGAAGAATTAAACGGTTTTAATTAACTCTGCGGTGATATTAAACCGTTCTCTACTCGAGTTTTTGTTCATATGATACGAAAGTAATCATGTAGATGAAGTATTAATTTTATTTGAAAAAGACCTTTTGATTAATTCTCGCTGCAAATTAATTTACCTAACTCTGTTGGCTCGTTGGCGGCTGACGTTCGAGACTTCCATCGATAATTTTACCAAATATTCCGGAGCCAGCTTGCCTTATTTAATAAATATTATGTATCAAGTTCGCCAATGTTTGAAATTGATTGTCTCTGTCTCGTGTGGCGATAAAGTTGCGCTCTGCAGTTTCTTGTTTAGTTGCGAAGCTGTTGAACAAAAACGTGTTACATTTATCTATCTAGGTACAAAAATAGTTACAGTCTCTAGATTCCATTTCACTATTATATTACCCACGATATAGTGAGTAGACCCTTGTTTATTTGTCTCCCATATTTTAGAAAACTATTCTGTTATCGCTAATATGAAGATAATCATATTTTAGTCTTTTATTCTGGTTTCTGTTGTTCGTCCGTCCGTCCAATTGCCCATTTTAAGCTTCAACGGACGAATGGTGAGTGCTAGAGAATAGGTATTACCGGATTCGGAATCAGTTTGGTCTAAAACACCTACAATGAAGTAAATAATTAGTTATATGTTATCTATTTATTGAATTGTTTAGTTTAAATAAAAGATGAGATGACATTCTCAAGTTACTATAAATTGGTTTTGGTTGTAACACCAACTTCTTCTTCGTAATATCCTCTTTTCAAATACATCTAAAGACAGTCATTTTGAGGTCTAGTCTCAAACTACCTATTCTATCGACGGTTCACGCAGATCACTCAGATCAAATATATTTTTAAATTTCAATTTAGAGCCTCAGATGACTCTGTCAACATACATAGAAATTTGGTTGGTAAATGAAAGAAAAGTGAATAATTTGTTGATGATTCATTACATAGATAACCTTAATTCATTATTATTGTAATTCATTGCCGTGCTGTGATTTTCTTGTTTGTTCCTCATCGATAATTCTGCCGATCACAGTCTTAGTTTATTCTATTTGTTTGGTGAAGATTTGGGAAATCGCCTTTTAATAAATGCTGTGTTGTTTAATGCGAATCCATTAATGTAATGCATTTGTTCCCAAATCCTTATGAAGATTGGAACGTTTTAAAAGGTCACTGCTGGCTATAATCCATTATTAAATCAAATAGACCCCTTATTAGTGTAACATGCATAGATAATTTGTCATAAACATTTTGAACCCATCTAGACTACACCATAATGCTATCCCAACATTATATTTGAATGATAAGATCATTATATAAGTTCAAAATACATAAATGATATAGTTTGTATTATTCTTCAAGATGCGATTAATTTAGTACCTACCAATTATGGGTGTTTCATCAGTTGTGCCATTATTTTCATTATTATGTACTAAATGTAATTGTGATACTGACGGAATATTTAGTATCGAGACAATTGTCAAATTTCTTAGAATTTTCAACACTTTATCAATATATTGTGAAATTATATAGGAACAGTTAGTTTCATTTAAAAAAGTTATACTGACATATACTAACTTGGTTTTTCTCTTTTGTTTCAAGAACGTAATAATTCGAAAGCTAATGAGCCAAATAACTCCAAAATGACCTTAATGTATGTTGACGAGAGTACTGAAAGTTCTTCAGAAATAGCCCAAAGTCCATATGTACTCGTATAATATAAGTTGTCTAATAACATTTAAGTGGCAACATTTAAATCTAAATAAATAATTTCAGATTGTCCTGCTGATATGCTTTTGTCATCACAGCAAATTTTGAAAAAATCTGGGATTACTAAACAGACAATTTTATTACTCCAAGAAAAATAAATTCTATGCTGCAGTGAAACAATTACATATATATTAAGTTTTATTTATGCTTTACTAATATATAATAGCATGTTTTGTTGAGTTTCAATTATAGAATTATCAAATCACTGATTTGTTTAAATTCCTTTTTATTGTAATAATGATACAACTAAATTTATAATTTTTGCATAAGTTCTCACATATTTTTAGTTTTTGTGATAATATATCTTGAAAATATGCAATTTTGATGGCTATTTTAAGCAAAAACGATAAATTTGAAAATTTATTAGTGGTTTTGACTTAAAACACAATGCAAAATAGCTTGTGTTCATTGCGTTTTGCACACGATGTGTTGAACCACTCGCTACGCTCGTGTTCCAATCTTCTCATCTAGTGCTGAAAAAGTAAAAACACGCTCATTTTGCAACTGGTTACAACATAACTATTGATTGACGACTCATTTTGCCATTGCAGATATTTAGCTACAGGGGAATCTTTCAAAAGCTTATCATTTACTTTTCGCATGGGAGCTACAACGGTTGGATCAATTGTTAAAGAAACTGTTCGCACGATATGGAATATATTACAGCCAATACACTTGCCCATTCCAACACAGGATGATTTCATAAAAATCACTGAGGATTACATGAACATCTTGAATTTTCCCAACTGCTTAGGTGCTTCGGATGGAAAGCACGTGACAAGTAAATGCCCCAGCCATTCAGCGAGTATGTTGTTTGATTATAAAAAACTCTTTTCTGTCGTTCTTCAAGCAGCCTGCGATGAAAATTACCGATCTACTTTAATAGAGGTGGGACAATCCGATAGGGGCACGTTTCAATGTTCGGCTTTGTTCAAATTGTTTTCAAAGAAACAATTAAATGTACCAACTAAACAGTGTCTACCACATACGCAAATTCGCATGCCATTTGTTTTCATTGCCGATGAAGCATATCCATTACAAGAAAACTTGCTTAAACCTTGCAGAAAGTGCTGCAAGCAACAATTTTGCCAGACCAAATTGGAACCCAAGAGGTCGGGTTCGAAATTAAGCAATTTTTATTCATGATATATATATATATATATATATATATATATATATTACTTAAATTTACCTGCTTGTTATTCCAAATTCTTTAGTCACTTCTGCCCAAAGTTCATACATAGCGGTTTCTATAATCAGGATGAGAAGCATCCCATAATGCACGCCTGTTGAACACTGTGATTATTATATTCACTTGCTCAGCCATTGTGTATCTACTACGTACACTATACAAGTCAGTTTATTGGTCAAAACTTGAAAAGAATGCAGCTAGAACCGTCCAGTATCAACGCTACAATCAATCTAATTTTTATCTCGACACGCATCGCCTCGCTTGTCTCGTCGCATAGTATTGCCAAAAAAGAAGAGAGAGATGTTCGTGAATTTTTTGAGGTTTGGACTTGTAGTGTTTTTATTTGGGTATATTTTTGTTTGGGGTAAGGCCCTGTTATAGGATTCGTTTCCTCTTCAGGGCTGGTTGGGGGTGTTTTTGTGGGTGGTTTAGTGCGCGTCTTGACTTGGCTTGAGATTTGGGTAGGGCCGAAAATTCAGTTTTTTTTTTAAAAAAGTGTATGGAAAGTTGAGAGAGAAAAAGGTGTATGGAAAATTGATAATTTGTTTTGTGGGTGAGTTGTGTTTTTGCTAGAAATCAACCGGAGAGAGAGGCAGGAACAATCAGCAGCGAAGCTGGATGTTTTTGAGCGAACGTGGTTTTAATGGTGTCGGAATGGGAAATTAAGAAGTGTCTGGTAGAGGTAGAAAATGAATAAAACGAACCACGTTGTGTTGCGGATAGTTAATAGAGCGAGGTGAGTGATTGGATTATTGGAAGATGAAAATATTTTCTTTGGGGGTTTTGTGTCTCCTATGTCATGAGAGTTGATAGAAGCGTTGGGAATGGATTTTGGAATTTTTAGTTTATTTGAAATTTGTTGGAAAAGTGACTAGGAGACATTGAAAGCTATGTAGATGATCTCGGGTGGTGGCGACTGGTTTTTCTCGAATTCGAGGCGTGGAATTCGTTGAAAGGTGTGTTTATAAGCGGTGTGGTACCTGAACGCGGAATTTTGAAAGAGGAGAAAGTTTAAATTGTTTTAAATATTAGGTAATTGAGTTTATTTCTTAAAATGTTGAATTTGAAAGTTTTAGAATGATTGTTTCAGATATTGTGATGAGTAACTGGTACCGATGGTAATAATAATATTAAATCCAAAAACTTCGTCGTACGTCGGCCCATTTGGCTAGCGAATAAATTCACAATGCTACAGGAAAAAACGTGAAAAACCTGCGGCACCGACGGGGTGGATGGGGCTCGCGGATCAATTTGGATCGCTTTCACTCCTGATGGGAGTGAAAGCAAAGTGAGCACGCCTGCCTATATTTGTTATAGAGCAGTTGTGTCGATAAATGGAAGGAATTAAGTGACGAAGTGTTTCGGCTATGACATCTCTCGAGTTGGGGATGGAATTCATGAGTGTGATGGTGAGTATTTCGATGAGGATTTTAGAGTCGGTTGAGAGGTCGTCAGGTGTGGGTGGCTTTTCGAGGGTGACTGGTGCGGTCTCTTGGGGGGTTTTAGGTGTCGATAGCCTGTGGGGGCAGCGAGGGTGGAAAGCGGGGTGTGGACCACCGCAATTGGTACATTTAGGAGTGCCGGACTTGGGGCAATTTTCGGTTCGGTGGCCTGTTTGGCCGCAAGAGGGGCATATCGGTTTAGACCGACAAGATTCGGAGGAGTGTCCGGTTTGGGTGCATCGACTACAATATTTGGTCACTGGGGGGAGTGGATTTGTGTTCGATGGCTCGCATCGATGTGGAAGGCCAAGAAAAGAGAGGCCGGAGGTTAGGGCCTGGTGGTAGTGGGCTTCGTAGGTGCTAACGATGCGAAGCATCGAAGTGGGTTTGTTGGTGGCTTTGGCCACGATTCGCCAAGTTTTGAGAAAGGGGATTTGTTTATTGTGAAGAATTTCTTCAAATTCTTCGGGGCTGACAGTGGTGTCTACGTTCCTGCAGACAAAAGAGTAGGTGGGTATGAGGGTTTTGTGGGCTGGACGTGGTGGACGTTCTGTTGAGTTAAGAACGTTGATGATGATGTTTTTGTCACCAGTGGAGTTATGGATTTGTCTCAGAATAGTTGAGACTGACTTTGGGGAGGACGTTTTGAGAAGGGCGGTGCGGTTGAAGTTTACCTTAAGAAAGAGGACGTGGCCGTGTAGGAGTTCGAAGGTGTTGAGTAGGGTGAAAAGGGATTTTTGAGTGGCGTATTGGGTTGGGAGGTTTCGCAGGTTGAGGGTTTGTACTGGTGTGTTATTGATGGAGTGGGTGGATGTGGGGTTGTAGATGGGTGTCGGTGTTGTGGGTCGGGATTTGGTTTTACCGACGAGGGTGAAGCCATCCTCGTCGGGGACAGGTGGTTGTCGTGTGAGCGTGGGTGTAGGGGATAGGGATCTTACGGAGGAAGCGTAAGACCTTCTTGAGGATGTGTATGGGATTTGTGGGTTATAGTCTGTGTTTTGTTGGTAGCGTGGTGTTGTGTAGTCTGTGTTTTGTAGGTAGCGTGGTGTTGTGTTTGGTGGGTTCTGAGGGAAAGGTGTTGAGGAGTGGTGAGTTATGTTGGAAGCGTGTGAGGTGGTGCTGGAAGTAACCGGTGAGAGAAGAGGGAATTCTTTCTTGCAGAGGTTGGATGTTTTCGGTTTCGGAGGAGTGTAAGCATCGAGACTGGTGTGTGAATCGAGAACCCACTGAGGGCGTTCAGCAAGTTGTTGGGGTCTGAGTATAAATTGTTGGGTGTCAGGACAGTATTGAAGGGGATGGTCTTTTTGTCTGTAGGGTGTGTGTTGAAGGGGTTCGTCGTAAATTTGTCTGATGGATATTTTGGGTGTTTTTCTGCTGCTGCGGCGTTGTCGGGAGGACATTTTAGGATTGAGTGTGGTAAGGATTGGTGTCGAAAGCTAATACTGACAGCGGACTCACTGCCGGAGGGAGTTACCTCCCCAGTTAAAGGTTTCCTGACTTATTAGCTTTCAGGAGTTTTTATATTACCTGGGTGCTAAATGTCCTTCCCTCTTCGGATGATGTCGCTTGCTTATTTGTTGGCTCATTTGTTGGCTAGGTGCTAATGTCCTTCCCTCTTCGGATGGTGTGGTTTGCTTGTATTTTGGCTAAAAATAAAACAAGATTAAGCACTGTTTATTATTTCCATAGCTAGAAATTGTTTCGAGAGAAACAATTTACACTTCCAAGTGTATTGAATGAACTGTCGAACTAAAAAGTTCGGCAGAACATGGAGTTGGTTGTCTTCTGATGGAGGCGTCCACGTTGTCGGCGAAATCGCGGTGAACAGGTTTGAATCAGTGACCCGCTCTTGCTGTATTACCTTCCTCAAGCGATGGACTTGCGCTACCGGGTAGTATTGCCTCAACCTCTTACTACTCGTATGTTTGTCTCCATTACCATACACGATGAAATAAAAGCCGGGTCGCTTACCTCGTCGCTGTGCCTCTAGCCTCGTCGTTCCACTATGTTTGTACCCTAAATCTCACAAAAGTCTAATATATCAATCTAGAATATTCATAGTTCGTGTATCAACCCCTAAAACATAATAAGATTAATATATTTAAAATAAATGTACAAATAATACATAATAAAGATTAAACGTCTCTCGGCTCATAGGTATTAAGGGTTAACTCGCGAAATACCTCTCCAAGAGCACAAAATTGCTGGTCCGGAGTATTTATCATGATAAACAGTGTAATAGGCCTTCACTACGATACTAGAGGCAAACTCCCAAAGTATCCACTCCTTTCAACTAACTTAAAATGAAGGGTCAACTCACGACGTATTTCAAATTAATGTATTGTTTGTAATCTCAGATATCAAATTAATAAACAGTTATTTTATATAAATATGTATCGATAGATAGATTTCTCAACTTAAATAGTAAAATACGAAATATATGATGTTATAATAGCTTAACAAAACAAGAAAATACGAAAATAATAATTATTATTACAATAGATGAAATTGGTTACTCTGTGAGAAAAACTCTTCTAATCTATTGAAGATCGTTTTCCTTAACTTCCACAGTCACCACACTATCTTTTATTAAACTTTTTTCAACTCTCTTCTATTTAATAATGATACCTCTCTTATCAAGAAATCGGGAACCAACGTTACTCATGCTGGTATGGAAGAGACCTTATTAGACATTTTGGTCTTTATTTCTTATGTGATCTACAGCATAAGGTAATAACATCAACCCCCGAATTATGTGTGGGGTCACAAAGGATCTGTTTACAAAATCTTATCCACACTAATATCGGTTTGTTTATGTTAACGCCCTTAATGTCCATATTTCAGATTCCTTCGACTAATTCTTCGTTATAGCAAATATTTTATAATATAAGTAAATTCGGCCTTGAAGAATACTATGTTCGTATTTTACAATTTACTTACCCTTACAATATTATCTACTAGTTGTAGATAAACAATTTTTCTATTGAAATGACACAACTTAACATTTATTGGACGCATCTAAAGAAGTTTGTTTTCATTCATTTATCGTCTAATTGATTTTATCGACTGTCACAATAGTAGATAAAGACCATCAACCTAATAATTCTCAACTTATAAATTGAATGTTATAAATTTGTTTATGAGATTAAGCTTTATTGAATTTATAGAACACGTACATAAATTTATATTTTGAGTACCTACTTTCAGTGTCTCGTATAAACTTAAATTTCTTTATTGAGATATAACGCAAACTAACAAAGTTGTTCAAGCGTAACACTGAATTTTCTCAACTGAAAAAACTCAAAGAATCCAATTTAGCAAATTAGATGCTTAAAACGAGGAGTATAATATGAAATAACATCACAAAGGAAATCACAAACACTGACAAATAATTTCAGTCAGTCGATATTTATTTGCAAACAGTGTGGCATCTTAACGTCTCAAAACTTTAAAATACTTTGTCTTCGTTCCAATGTTATAAAAACTGAATTAATACAAATTAACTATATGAATTGAATTTTATTATATACAGTCTGTAAACTATTTGCCAAGGATGGTGAATACGAGACTAGGACTGGAAAGTGTCATATTAATTTATCAGAGATAAGGCTCATAGTATTTACAATATGTATAATAAATACGATCAAATTACCATTATACCTAGAGTCGATAATATAAGGAATGCTCAAGAGGAGGAACATTTCTATTTTTAGTCATAGTCATGTATTGATTTATATATAGAAGGCGCCTGACAAGGTGGCTGAAGTAATAGTATTAGTGCACCACAAGGGCGTAGTGGTGTTAGTAAACCAACAAAAAGTATAACAAAACAACACAAATAATAGGAATAACATGTTTTAAGAGAACGTTGTTATATTTTAAAATACATGGAAATTAAATTAACTGTCTCGACCCTTACTTCGCGGAATCCACTCATTTTAGTGGTTTAAATGAAACTTATTGTTTCTAGCTAATTCCACAATATATTGAAAGAATAAAACGTAAGTACAAAATTCTTAAATGTAAAAACAAAAATATCACCATTGTAGAAATCAGGTATATATAAACTTAAATGTCCAGAATGTGATGCCGTCTATTGGGGTCAGACCCTTAGAAATATTGAAATCAGATACAGTGAACACTTACGAGCATACAGATGAAAATAACCAGATAAATCCCACTACGCAAAACATCTACTTGACACCAATCATTCATTGACACACAGAACTAGAAGTACTACATATTTGTGATAAGAAACAAGAACTGGATTTCCTTGAAAAATTGGAAATTAGAAGACACTTAAGAAATCCACAATATGAAGTCGTCATTGAACAGTTAAATCTAGGGAGTTTTCCTGGTCTTCTATATCATTGTACTGTTATACTGATCTCAATTGGGAAAAACATATCCAGGATATCCCCATAGGGCTAATAATATTTAAGCTTTAATATTTGGAGTATCATATCTTCTTCTTTTTTCTATTAACATATATTGAGTTAATGATAAGGTAGGTCACTTGTTGGTCTAGTCAAAAATAATAATTAAACATCCGGTAGGCATCAAATGAAACGCAACTTCTGTCATTCTAACGATGATTTTTAATATCGAAACAGTTGTCAAATTTCTTAGAATTTATAACATTTTTTTCAATATATTGTGGAATTATCTAGAAACAGTAAGTTTAATTGAAAACAGAACTGTTAATCATAAAATGGAATTAACCATATAGGAGGCTATTAGAATAAGTTAACGGAAACAGAAATACAATAATTGAATTAATAGACGAGTTTGAATGATTGGGTGTGACATTTAGCAACAACGAAAAGTGAGATGTAGAATTTGATATCAGGATAAAAAAGTAAATAAAGTCACGCAGTGCTATAACCTTGAAATCAGATTCATTGGAAATAGACTACCTACTAATAGCGGTTCATAAAATTGAGAAGATGACATAGTGGAAGGAAAGGTTAAATTTTCTAATATGTGTTCCATACTTCTTATAACTGTCTAGGTTATTATTTTAATTAACTACGCGATACGTTTCCTTGTCTAAACTTTTGGGCCATCGCTCCTTGAATGTTTCGATTAGTAGTTTACACGAATGCATGTAGCTCACCACGTCTCGACACTAACGCGTCCGACTCCTCATTCCTTTTGTTTGTTGCTCTTCTGCTTGCAACTTTGCTTTTTGGCTTTAAGTCTCCAGGGAAACATATCGAGAAGTCGACGCTAGGTCCGTACTTATTCTGTTTCATAGGAAATTGTGAATCTTTAAAATGTCTTTATGGCTTCATATTTTTTTGAGTGAATGGAACGACGGGTACTCAATGTGTATTTATTATTAAAATTCAGCTAAGCGCTCTCGGCCATTAGGCCATTCTCAAAGCTGTCCTATAAAATTATAATGTTTGTAAAATTTGAAAGAAAAATTTAAAAAAGTTGAACTTACATCTCAAAAAATCCTACAAGTGTCAAAAAACATCCAATGAATACAGAATGTAGAAATGTATGACGTTACATCATTATTAGAATAAAATGATTAAAAACATTAAAAATACTCTTTCAAGAGGGTGTACACGTATATTTTTCATAACGAAACATCCCATTTAAAAGTATAAACTAAAGATATCTGATGACAAGTTTGCCGTTAATAGACGTTGGATAATAAGTCAGCGTGCAGTAAAACAACAAGTCTATAATAACGTGTTTGTATGATGAACATTGAATCAAACGTATGTTTAAAAGGATGAAAATATTCATATAAGAAAATGAAAACTCAAGGAAAATTTATATATAACTTTTATTTTAAATTTAGAAATGAAGTTAAAGATGTGATAAAATTGAAAAATTAAAAAATCTCTATTCAAATTCAAAATTCCCAAAATTCATCTAGCCTAGATAAATAGGAAACACCCCTTCACCCTTGATTGTCTAAAGAAAACTGACTTAGGGGTTGGATTCATTCCCCAGCCAGTCAGGAAACAAGCGCAGTAAACCTATATGTGTAAAAAGCTTGGCAATCGAAAATGGTTCAATAAATTTTTTGGATTTGACTTTATCAAGGAAAGATTCTGAAATTCCATTTTCCATATAAAGAAAACCCACTCAGACTGATTCTAACCACCCTATTCAACACAAAATGTCTGCTATATTTTGTTATGTATATAGATTACTTAGGGTCCCTCTTTCTCCACATAATTTCAACGTAGAACTGAATATCTTTAAACACTTGGCATTGAACAATTGTTATTCCTCTCAAATTGTTGATAGTATGGTCTCGAAGGTAACAAGGAGGCTGAGAAGAAATTTAGCCTACCCTGAGGTTCACAACAACGAACCGACTAAGTATCGTTCATTGACTTATTGTGGAAAAGTTTCAGATGAAATTTCAAAGATTATTACTTACAATCTTGAAGATTTTAAAATCTCCTTTAAATCTAAATGTTCCATTTCCACAATTTTCTCTAAGAACAAAGACTCTATTGATAAACTTAACAGAAGTGATGTCTATAAATTAACTTGTGATTCTTGTCCATCTACTTATGTGGGTAGAACCACTCGTGCTTTAGGTACCAGAATCACGCAACATCTCAACAAACCTACTTCATCGAATTTCAACTTCCATATTAAGTTTAATAACCACAACTTTTCTCCATCACGCAACTCTAAAATCCTGCATATTCCCAGGAACAACTTCAGGAAGATGGACTTGGTCGAGGTTCTAGAAATACTCAGGGACATGAAGGTTAACTCAGAACACTGTCTCAACACACAGGTACACCTTAATTGTAAATTTCAGCCTCTGTTCAAAACTTTGTGGTCCTCTAGGGTTTTCGTTTCACCATCTCACCGTGGCGATCCGGTCCAAGAATATTTCGCCCAGCACTGGGCTGATTCATAAAAGGCGAATGAATGAGTCTTTCCTATCTTCTATCCATTATTTACCTCTATTTCTTCTTTTCTTCTACGTTAAGTTTGCTCAACCTTATTCACCTCTCACATTTGCACTACATCTATCACTGTATTACACACTGTGTTCCAGACACCTAGAAACTTTCATACTTCATTCAACAACAATTTATATTTAATTTTAAAATAATATGAATAAAACCCCCCTCATGAACTTATCTTAGACATTCCTAGTATGGATCTGGGTTTGTTCTTGGAACAGGTTCTAGATTACCTCAGTGTACTTCGGACACCATGCTATGTTTGGATCATAGTTTGGTTCAGAAAACAAGCAATCTTATAAATTGGAGCAAATCATACCCTCCTTTTCACTTTTTCTTAATTTCTTCTTCTTCTCCTGCGCATGCTTAGTATGGTTCTAGGTATGGCATACTACCTTCTATTCTTATTGCTAGCACATCTGCCATCTTTCCACTCTTAGCTACTCTCTTCCTCGGTTTCCTCTTTTTCGTGATAGGCCTAGTATGGATCTAGGTTTGTCACAATTATCTTATAACTTTCACTCCCTTTTCATACAATTTTTAGAATATCTGCCATCCTTTTCTTCTCTTTCTAGTAACTCGATTTCTTCTCTTCTGTACATGCCTAGTATGGATCTAGGTTTGTCGAAACTACCTCAAAACTTCATAAACAAATGGTTTCCCTGTAACCTAGCTATGTATGGGTCATAGTTGGGTCATCAGTATACCAGTGTTCTATACTTGATAACTCTTATTATCTTATAACCTTCCCCCCTTTTTACTCTTGACACACTCCTTTGACTTCTTCTCCTCTCATTACAACTTCTACCATATCCGCCATCCCTTTCTTCTCTTTACACTCTTACCCCGTTTCTTCTCTCTTGTACATGCCTAGTATGGATCTAGGTTTGTCATAACAATCAAAAAAACTTTTTAACCACATTGTTTCCTTGTAGCCTAGCAATGTGTGGGTCATAGTTGGGTTCATCAATATACAAGTGGTCTATATCTTACAGCTCTTATCATCTTCTATTCTTCCCTTTCCCTCTTAACATACTCCTATGAATTCTTCTCTTCTTGTACATGCCTAGTATGGGTCTAGGTGTGTAACAATTACCTTAAATTTAATAATCACATTTTGTTCTTGACGCAGGTCACAATCACTTTACCATTTACATCTAATTCATATGGGAGGCCATCAGCTGTTGGGTTCACCTTGCCAGCGTACTTTTCAACCTTCGTCACTACATTCTGTAAACTCCTTCAAGGATGTATTCACGACCAAATGTTTAATTTACGTTACCTAGCTTTTTACACATATACGTTTAATGCGCTTGTTTCCTGACTGGATGGGAAATGGATCCAACCCCTAAGTCACTTTTCTTTAGACAATCAAGGGTGGAAGGGGTGTTTCCTATTCATCTAGGGTAGATGACTTTTGGGAATTTTGAATATGAATAGAGATTTTTTATTTTTTCAATTTCATCACATCTTTAACTTCATTTCTAAATTTAAAATAAAAGTAATCTATAAATTTTCCTCCAGTTTTCAGTTTACTATATGAATATTTTCATCCTTTTAATAGTATATTGAAGTATAAGTAGATAAAGAGGTCTTTCAAACACGCTCAAAACAGAGCAAGTGTTTGATAGACCAGTTATCCACGAATACTTCACGCTATTTTTTTAATTGGTGCACTTTTAAAGAAAATTATATGGGCAAACGAATACATGCGAAAGGATAGCAAGGTTAGGATCTATAAGACTTGTATCAGGCCAATCATGACATACGGAATAGAAACCAGAGAAGAAACCAACAAAACGAAAAGCATGCTTAGAGTAGCCGAAATGAAAACGCTCAGGACTATAGGGGGAAAAACAAGAAGGGACCGAATTAGAAACAATGACATATGTGGAGTGCAAGACATCGTAAGATGGGGGAGACAAAGAAGAAGACATTGGTAAGCTCATGTGAGAAGAATGGAGGAGAGCAGACTGCCACGCATCGCACTTGAAGGGAAACCAACAGGAAAAGAGCACCCGGTAGACCACCTAAGAGATGGAAGGACAGTTGGCAGTCCACCTCCCAGGAAATGATAAAGAGGAACCTTCCAAACTAACAGATCGCAAGATCTTAAATACGAATAAGAAGAAGACTTTGAAATCATACAATATTATTATATTATCACTACAAAAAAATGGAAGTCCCTCCTCGATTCCCAGCCAAGTTTCATTTCATAAAAGTCCGCCCTCGATGCCCAGCCAAGTTTCGTGAAAGTCCATCCTAAATAGTATTTATTTTTATTTGACGTTACGATGTACTGCTGTCAGATCAATATTCAAAAAGTTGTCATTGATAGTTACGTTTCTCGAATTGTTGTTGTTACCATGGTAACTTTAAAAAACACGCGTGTTTGAAAGTTCGATTTAAACACGCTGAGGTGTGCTTTAAATAGGTAAAATGAGGCACCAATAAAAAAGCATACATTTGATTCAATGTTCATCATACAAACACGTTGAATTATTATACACTTATTGTTTTACTGCACGCTGGCTCATTAGCCACCGTCTATTAACGTCAAACTTGTCATCAGATATCATTTAGTTCACACTTTTAAAAGGAACGATTCATTATGTAAAATATACTTGTACACCTTCTTGAAAGGGTATTTTTAATGTTTTTAATTATTTATTCTAATAATGATGTAACATCATTCATTTCTACATTTTGTATACATTGGATGTTTTTTGACGTGAGTTCAACTTTTTTAACTTTTTCTTTCAAATTTTACAAACATTATAATTTTATAGAACAGCTTTGAGATGGCCTAATGTCCGAAAGCGCTTACCTGAATTTTAATAATAAATACACACTGAGTAGGTACTCGTCGTTCCATTCACTCAATTTATATCTAGTGTGTACACCATACCCAGATAGTTCATATTTTTACAACCGAACAATTGAATAAGGAGGGTTAGGGTTTTAAACGATGCGACGCTATTACCTTTAAAACGGAGTTTGTAAGTTGACAAAATATTCTTGATAGAACACTTACTGATGTTAGATAAGATTTTAATGAAATTTTGCCCAGAAGTGTTTTTCTTTGAGAGCAGATTTGTTAGAAGTATGAAATAATACGAAACAGAGAAACCCGAGAGAGAAAACAAAAAACAACAAAATATATAAGAGATTATTGCGTCGAGACTTAGACGAATCTCAATGTAAAAAAAGTGGTGACAACAAACACACCTATGGTACCTATTTTTATAAAGCAACCAAAACGATTTTTCACATTGTCACTTACTATCAAACACATTATTAGGAAAACTCAACACCACATCGCTCGAAAACGGCTGTACTACAAAATTAATATGAAATATTTCGGGAAGATTTGCATATTCCATGAGTAATAAAGAGAATTATGGAAGAAAATGATATTCTAGTAAGAAAAAAAATTTTGCACTAAAAGAAGAATGAAGAAACAGCAATAAACGAAAAAGGAACTGAAAATGATGGTAACAAATGAGAGGAATTTCAAGTTATACTTTTAGAGAAGTTGAAGAATTGAAGATATGTACTCGTATATGCATTCAGGAACGACGATTATGATGAGAACATAATATTATGAGGAAAAGGCCAAATTAAATATTATTAGAAAACTAAGTAAATTTTTATTACAGAAAATAATCATAAGAAGATCAAAATTGGATAAAGACGCTAAGATATTGGATTTTTCACAATGCGAAATGGGAAACGAAGTGGATATTGGGAGTAGTAATTGAAATTAAAAATGATCAGGACTAAACCTGCACAAGAAGGGGATGATCACACATTATACTGTCTATTGACACTATTCGTTTCCAAATTATTCCGCTTTATTCTGAAGAATATGCAATTCATTACCGTGGACCGTATCAGAACAAAAATAAGGTCACTTCAATAACGTAGTGAATCATATACCTAATGATATAGTACAAGTTAAATATAGTAACTCTTTTTTTATTGCATTACTTATAACCAATCAGATATAATACAAACCTGATCATTTGATACAATCCAATTCATTTTCACGTATACATTTATCAATTCAGAAAGGCTTGTATCAAGTAAAAAGCTACAAGCATTCCTAACAGCTGTAAAATATTGTTACGTGGTGAAAATTAAATTAAAAGTTGTTGTTATCCACCTTCTCGACTTCCACGCATTTTTGCGATCCATTTCAAATTTTGTTCATTTTACAGCGATTTTTTTGTACCTGATTGAAGTTAATATAATATAACTTTGTGTAGCCTTGAGCATTAATTTTTCCATAGTTTTGCTTCACTATCTCATACGTAAAGTTAATTTAGAACCTTAGTTAATTAAATTTTATTTTCATTTGATCGGTTTTAGATTCATTTTATGGAGAGGCTGTCAATAATTCATGAGATAAATTTAGAGTATCATGAGTTGTGATCTGAGTAGGGTTATTCCGATTCATATGATCGATTAAATCAATCAGTGTATGATGTGTTTCAATAGGTTATAGAATCTACAAATTCTAAATTCAAATGTTCATATTTATTTTCCCTCATTTTAACTGCCCATAACTTCTAAACGGTTTGAGATATAAGCATGCGGTTTTGACATAAATGTTCCATTTTAGCACAAGTCTTGTTTAAAAAAGTTATGTTTTTTTATTCGTTTTGCCTACGTCACAACAAAAATTGCGGATGTTTGTCAATTTATTTGTTGACGTTTGTTAATAGAACACCCAGTACATTTTTTGTAGTTGGAAAGAACCGACCTTTACCTATTCTTCAGTACAAAAATTTTTAAAATCGGTTGACGTGTGACGGAGCAATTAACAAGATGCTTACTTAGTACTTTTAATCATAGTAAGCTTTGGAAGTCTTAGGTAAATGTCAAATTTATCAACTTTGCGAATTGTCAGTCATTGTTATTTTCCGTTTCTATGTGAAAATGGTGTTTTTAGACATATAAAAAGCAAATGTTATAATTTGCTGAAACAAAATCGGTGATTTTAACTCAAAGAAGTTTTTAATAAACAACCACCCAGTTCAAAAACAATTAGAAGTTGGTTCCGCACTTATAAGGAAACTGGATCATTATCTCGAAAGAAAAGATTAGCAGTTAACAATTATTTAGATGACACAATAGCTGTATATGACTTTGTTAGGAGATATCCAGAATCGTCGTTAAGAAAAGTTGCTTCTCATTTCAACATTCAACATTAATCTAAAGTTCACAACATTTTGAAAGCAATAAAACTAAAACCTTATAAAATTCAAATTCATCAGAAATTGAATGAGAGGAATTTCGAAACGCGTGTTTTATGTGTGAAACATTAATTGATCTCAGGGGGAATGTACCAAACATCAATCTAATAATGTCTCATGAAGCCACATTTCATTTGACTGGAGCAGTTAATAAACATAATTGCAGAATTGGGACTGAAGTAAATCCGCACGAGTTTGAACAATATGGAAGAGATTCACCTAAGATAAATGTGTGGTGTGCTGTAAACAACAATAAAATCTATGGACCATTTTTTTCGCTGAAAAAACAGTCAATGCTAATACTTATCAGACATGCCTGAATTATGATTTTATCCACAGTTGGATCATGCTTTTATCCACAGTTGGATCAAGACGTACAAATAAATGGTACTTGGAATGAAACTTATTTCCAGAAGGATGGTGCACCCCCCCATTTTTCTTTAATAGCTAGAAACTCTGTTTCCAATAAATTTCATGACAACTGGATTGGCAGAAGTGGTCCAGTAGAATGGGCTCGTAATTCATGTGACCTAACGGTGACAGATTTTTTCGTATGGGGATATGTACACTCTTTGGGGTATAATCCTGCACCACAAAATTTGGACGAATTGAAGATTAATATTCGTCATGCATTTTACAGCAACCCAAGATATGTTGCGCAAGTCTTTTACAAATTAATATGTAAGGTTAATAAGGACGGCACATTGAACATTTCATTAATTATAACTATATATTTTTTTGTTTGTGTCTTGTTTTGAATAAACTTGACTTTTATTGTTGTTCCGTTTTGTGATTAGGTACTACTTTGCATCTCTCATTTTAAAAGTTAATTGCTCAGTCACACTTTAACCGATTTTAAAAAAATGTGCACTGAACAATAGGTGAAGGTCGGTTCTTTAAACCTACAAGAAATATACTGGTTGTTCCATTAACAAAAGTCAACAAAAAAATGGTCAAATATCCGCCATTTTTATTGTGACGTAGGCAAAACGAATAAAAGAAACAACGTTTTTAAACAAAATTAGTGCTAAAATGGAACATTTCAGTGAAAACCGCATATTTCTATCTCAAACCGTTTGGGCATTTAGAATGAGAGAAAATAAAGATAGACACCTTGTATAAGTATAGAAAGTATGAGAAGCGTAAGTATTACAGATCTTCTACCTTATTCTACTGAATTTTTCAAGGAATAAACAGATTAGTAATTTTTATCGCATTTTTTTAGTAGATTCCTCCATCATTTCTTTAACTTTTCCCAATTTTTTTTCTTCATAACAAAGTTGTTAATATTATTTATGTTACGGGGGGCCATATTTAGTCGTCGCTGCTGTTAGTTTTGGCTCTTTCCAGTATTCCCCTTAATTCCTTCCTAATGTTTATGGAATTTTCACAATTATCCATTTTCATCATTCTGTCTACTGCCGAATACATATAACGCAGTAGCGACTCCACACAATGGTTTGCAACTTTCAAAGAAAATGCATATGGAAAATATGAATTCCTCCTTTTCATGTGAAACAGGAAATATGGATAATTGATATATTGGTCCATACACTTCTTTTACTTCCAACTTTTTTGTATTGTACTTGAGATTTATCTATCTCAGTTGGGTTTTCCCCTGGACAGATATTCCCGACTCCGTTCTCGTTTCTAGATAGTGAAAGTATCCGCAGAAAGGCACATTGAGAACATTTGTAACGGAAAATATTAAATTGTTCTTCTTATTACATTTTAACGGGATCCTTGACATTTTTTTCATTTATCAAGTGACTGAATTTCAAACTGTGTTTAATTTACTGGAAACATTAACAAATAGTTCAACTTATAGTATAAAATGTATCCTCAATAATGAAAAAGCTTATGAAGAGTAGAAATGGACCTAGGATAATGATGAGAAGAAGGAGTTAAACAAACATTTGATTAATAGGGAAGAGGTAGAAATATACATATGAAATATTTGCTGCCAACCACCCTTACTCCACACAACGCCTTACATTTAAAATTGTGCAAAAAATACGGACTGTAGTAGGTAAGTAATAACTTTTGTTAGTAATATCTAAAATATTTTAGAACGCAATGTCCACAGTCGACAGTAGATTTATAATGTAGGGAAAGAAAAAGAAATACTTGAAAATGGCAATACGCCGAAACGTAGTGGAGAAAATAAAATGAATGAGAAGAGAATGTAAACAATACAAGAAATCTTTATATTTTTATTCTTAACCATGTTGACCGATTACCGGGAATAAGCTTAAACGAAAAAAAAAGTTAGTAATAATCTGAAACGTAAATTCCACATTTTAGATTTCTACTTGGTTCCAGTAGCTCATTTGGCATTGTTATTTAGTTTTTCTCATACTCAAATTTAATCAGATTAGTCAGTTTAGTTCATAGTGCAACCCTCAAACTGATCAGAATGTTTTTTCGCGTGTCAATTATTTCACACATACAACTGAAATCAATTACTCCACTTTGAAAACATTCTGTTTCTCACAACAAAAACCTCTACACAATCTGCTTTTAACATGGTTTTTTTTTATTTCTTGCTCGTGTTATCATTTCTAGTTATATATCCGACACAATGATCTTTCCAGAACAGCGTTAAGATTAAGGAAAACTCGACGAAAAATTTTCAAGAAACACTCACAAGAAGTGATGGTAGTCGAAGATGAGCCTCGGGTCATATTTTCATGTTTATGTCGATAGGTCAGCTTGTGGTTTTTCTCCAAACGGCCTTAACGACATTTCAGACACGAGATAAGCTGTTTTGTAGGAAGTGGTTTATACAGAGGCCGGTGGCAAGGGCGGTTTAATCTAATCAAAATAATTCTAGGAAAGATTTCCCTAGAGAGTGCGACGTTTTTGAAAGTGGTTGTTTTTATCCTTACAAGAAAAGCCTCGTTAGCATATTAGATGATATGAAAAATAAATGGAGGGCCATCCGTCTATTTAGTATGTACTTATTTTGGTTATAATCTATCAGCAAAAACTCTCCTCCAAACTTCTAGTTAACATTTTCAATTGTAAAGTGATCGAAAGACATATGGAGTTCCTTTGGCCTCCAAGGTCCCCACTCGACTATTTCTTGTGGGGCTATTTGACAAAAACGTATACCTTCAGAGACCATTTCAAGATTTTGTCATCTTGAAAAAATAATTAGGGAAGTATGGAAAGCTTTAATTTCAGATATGTTTTAAAATGTTTTGATAGAATTTAATCAAACAACCTGTTTAGTAAGTGACGGTAGATACGTTGTAGTATTTAAGTATTTTCGATAAAATTTATGAGTTTTATATTATTATTGTCATTATTATTCTTTCATTCGTTCAGAAATTAAATTGGCAACATATTTTGTGGTATACAGGATAAATGAAACATTTGAATCCGGGTCCAGTTTTACCTTATAAACGGAAATTTATTATTGGTTTGTAAGGTTTCTCCGATTGTTTTTAAATGACATTTAAAATCACTTTACACATCAGCATGAATTAAAATGTACCAATGAATTAAAAATTTTTATTAACAAAAATTTTATAAACAAAATTTTTCCTAAAGTCGGAATATCTGGCTTAAAATTGGTACGTTGACCTAAAATGTCACTAGTAATAGTAATAGTACCTAGGGGCATTCTGCTTATATCTTTAGACATACTGTAGAGGAAACGTATACAAAACGATCTCCGTAACGAAAATTCAGCAAACAACTCATAAATATCCTTCCACAATAAAATTCTGTAGCGTTTAACTAGTATCCCTCATTCACATTCACTTCCCAATGTAGTGAATTTTTTATTGCAAAATGGCAGTTGCTGATGAAAAAAATACAAAATGTTACAAAAGGATCATTTTGTACATGCGAGTGTACAATATGATCCCTCCGGGATCACTTTACCCACTACTTACAAAACAAATTTATTTAATCTGGATTTAAATCAACAATTAAGACGAATTCCCATCTAAGCAGCATCGAGCGGCGCGGCGCAGAGCAGAGCAGAGCAGCAAAATGCTGCTTACAATTGGATACGTATAATTCAATGGGGTCGTTTCCACCTAAGCAGAGCGTTGCAGCGCCGAACAGATCAGCGCGGCGCTGCAAAATTTTAATTTCCCGCGAAGCATTGGCATGCAGAATGTCGCTCGTAAACTCGCCGCTCTGCTTGTTGACGGACAAGTGGGAATTGGAAGATTCGCGCGCAGGCAGCAAGTTGTTCCAACTTGTTTGTTTTGAAGTGATTGTTAACTATGGACGGAGAAAAAATTGATAAACTTATCGTTCTTGTAGCTGAATATAGTGAGCTATATGACATGGCTCATAAAAATTATAGTAACCAACATAGGAGAGAAATAATTTTGACTGAAATTGGTAACAAACTTAATGAAAAGGGTAAGTGTTAATTTATTGTATTTATATTAATTATTTAATTTATAATAAATTGTTATTGCTGTTACTATCCATTTAATACAATGTACTCATAGTTACGATGGGTCCTAGTTAAGATATAATTAGTAATGACATTTACAGGCACTATTTTGAAAACTAATAAGTAACGGGTAATTTACTTTATTTATTACCATACAATTATAAAATAACTTTACAGTTAGTTTAAGTATTTCCTATATTAATTGCATCTTCTTGCCAAGAAACTGCCCCTGAATCAGAGTTAAAATATCCCTTAAATGCATCTCGTATTTTGAGTGCTTCATTGGAGCATTTTCCACCAATGTTCGATATACTTGTAAAAACTGGTGCTTCATTGTCTGTTCTCTCTTGCTCTAGTACGGTCAAGAAGACATTGTCATTTCTAAGAAAGTTATGCAAACAAAGACTAGATAAAATTATTTTATCTGCATTTTTTGGGTGAATCTGTATTTTATTTAAGAATATTCTAAACTTTTGACAAAGAATCCCAAAGGCATTTTCGGAGACTCTACGAGCTCTGGAGAGACGATAATTGAAAATTCTTTTATCTTGTGACAATCCGCGTCCTGAGTAAGGTCTCATTAAATAAGTTTTACAAGGGAACGCTTCGTCTCCCACTATTACATGTGGTAAAGGTTCGCCATTTACAGTAACTGGTCGATCCTTAGGCATTCCAAATGTTCCATTTTTAAGACTTTTTCCCATATTCGAAGCAGTAAATATCCCACCATCGCTATTTTTACCGTATGCTCCAACATCCACGGCAATGAACCTGTATTCTGCGTCTACCATCGCCAATAACACTACTGAGAATGATTTCCTATAGTTGAAATACAAGGATCCACTTCTGGAAGGTGCTTGTATAGTAACATGCTTGCCATCTATCGCAGCCACACAATTAGGAAAATTCCAAGTACTTTCAAATTTGTTTGCACAATACCGAAGTAACTCTGTTGTGGGTTGTGGCATTACAATATGTCCTAGAGTCTCCCAAATAACATTGGCGGTATGATTTATAATCTTGTGTATTGTGGAGTGTCCTATTCTAAAGTTAAAAGAAAGTGTCTGGTAGTCTACCCCTGTTGCCAAAAACCTGAAAAAGAACACCATACTTAATAATGTATTCTATATAAAAATATATTTTTTTACAACTGGTTAAATACTATTACACATTTTTTGTAGCCGAGGTTTGTAAGCAGAGATGGAAAACTTTAAGAGACGCTTTTCAGAGAGCAGCAAAAAACAACCACACAAAAAGTGGACAAGCTGCTAAAGGCAACAAGAAATGGAAATACTGGGATGCCATGGCTTTTCTTCAGCTTCATATTAAAGGCAGAGAGTATGAAAATATTTTCATATGCTATCATTATGAACTTATTAACCAGTGATTTATTTATTTTAGAACTCATTCAAATGTTAGCCAAATACAGCAAGAAGATATTAGTGACGACGATGAAGTTGATACTCGAGTAGAAAATAATACACAAAGCCAAAGAGGAGACATATTGTGTGAAGATTATGATGCCGAAAATAGTTTAGATATTCCGTCTTTTGTGTCACAGCCAAACACACCATCTTGTTCTTCAAGCGTAGAGACTCCATCAAGACCATCATCTCGTGTTACAAATGTCAAAAGTGTCCAGCGTTGTAAGACATTGGAAGCTGCAGTCAGAAATGATGAGTCAATACCGGAAATATTAAAAGAATATGTTGATGACAAAAAACGTAGTCGTTTAGAAAAGCAGACCAAAGATCTTGTAAAACCATCAGGAAATGAAAATAGCCCACTAATAGATTTTTTTATTAATATGGGCAAAACAACGGCTACATTTCCCCCACTATGGCAAGCTACCGTGAAAAGTAAAGTATTTCAAATAGTAAATTCATACGAATTGCAAATGTTTTCAAAGTCCTCCTCTTTGATAACACAAACTTCTAGTGAGTGTCAAATTCTGGGTCACACTCAGACACCCTCCCAAATTCATGAGACATTTCCACTTCAGCCACCAATGCAAATACAGTCACCTATGCAGAATCCACCATCTGTACAAACTCGACCGCCAATGCAACAACAAAGCTCTGTACAAGATGAATCGTCTACATTCTTCGGGGAAACTTCGACATACTATTCACAATTCGCAACTCAATTACCTCACTCATAGACACTTCACTAATCTTGCCCATTTTTTTGTGAAGAGATATGTGTTTTAGTTTATTTTTTCTATGTGTTTCCTTAGGACTGTTTTGTTCACTGGTGTTTATTTTTACAATCATATTATCAAACATAAAATCAGTTTATTTTGTTGCGTTAAATAAAAAATTGTGTTTTCATATCAATTAAAAATAAATATTTGGACTAATTAAATCAATCATTTGCTTACCTTAGAAAAACAGTTAGCCTCTCTTGAGGACTGATGCTCTGCCGAAATTTAGTATTTTGTTTCGTTAAAGGAATGCGCAAAAGATCGAATAGTTCATTAAATTTTTGTGGGGACATTCGATAGTACTTATAGAACTTCTGTTCATCTTGCTGGAGACGCGCGAAAAGTGTATGGAATTCACCCTCATTCAATCTTGCACGAAATATGTCATGGACCCAATATTTTCGTTTAGTTTTCTTTTTCTTTTTCAATTCATGACATACAGCAACTGCAAGAAACATAAAATCGTCTGATGAAGATGAAGACATCTTGACGACCAGAACAAAATAACAAAAACTGAAAATTCTGTGCTGCGCTGTACTGTGTATACTGTCTCGTGCTGCTTAGGTGGGAATTGGTGCCAGAAAACACTGCTTCGTGCTGCGCTGCTCTGCTCTGCGCCGCGCCGCTCGATGCTGCTTAGATGGGAATCCGCCTTTATTCTAACAAATTATAAAAACCATATATATTCTTCTTTTAATAGAAAATAACGTTTATATGAACGCTATAGATATTGGTAACTTATCTTTTAGTTAAGTCTTAAATTTTTGAGTACATTCTTGATGCGAATATCACGGCAAAACTCACAGGTATAATCATCAGCGTCATCACCTTAAATCTCAGCACACGCTTCATGACCCCATTCCGTATTCCCATGATTTATCGGACCCAACCTTCTCCATGCTGATTGTTAGAAAAGTTATTCTGGCACTACAAATATTCAGAAACACTGCTGACATCAGATGCATCTTGTGGTATGATTTCCTTCCTCTTTCCTTTTACCTTACACTTCACGATTAACTTTCTATTTTTTTCTTTATCAGTTTTATTCCCAAATCCCGCTTTCCTCTTCGCTGCCCGATTTACTTTTTTCGTTTCATCAACAACATTCTTTTCACTTCCTCCAACTGGTTTTTATAAGGAGTGCTTGTGAGTATTACTGTGCCTTCGGATGATCTTTTATTGGTGCACCTTCTCACAGTCATGTGTGGAACAGGAATTATGCTAGACAGACCGACAATACCAAATGAGCTGTCCAAAACTGATTACTTTGATGTGAAAGGAATAGGCGAAACCCTAATCTGTGAGTTCTCATAATTTGGAACTTTTATCTGTGAAGTTTCTTGGGATACTAGAGTCACACGATCCGCTGTTGAGGTTTGTGAAGTTTTAGTCAGTTATCCACCTACTAGTTGACTGTTCATTTCTGGTTGATCAGTCGTTTCTGCAGCTACAACATATATTTCATTGAAGACATCCGGGTCTAAAGGAAATATGCCACATTTTTTCAATCCATTAATAGCATTTGAGGGAACAACAGTTTTAAGGTAGGATTCTGAGAAAATTTGGCTAATTTGGAACACAGTCACCACCCTTCCTGGATGATTGTTCATCCATTCTTCTAAGGATTGGTTGTGATAAACACTCAATGTATAACTACCCACATCTAAAGGTTGTAACTTGTGAGTACAGTGTGGTAGCAGGCATAGTACGAACACATTATTTTCCCTTGCTTTTAAAATGACATGACAAGTTTTTTGTGTGCGATAAGTGGCCGGATCTTCCTTGGCTGGTTTTGTATAGCCCAGGAAGTGGTAACTCCAAGAACTAAAGACCTCCGTTCTCATCCAACCAGATGGGTTACATGCGTAAACTGATCCTGGGGGAGCGCCATCTTTAAGTTCAGGCTTCATACGAACTCTACCATAGATTAGCATCGGTGGAATGAAATTGCCAGTAGCTGACATACAAAGAACTACCGTTGTTGAATCGCTTTGTTCTGCACATGTTACCCTTTGCGGCCAGTTTTTGTAAAACATTTTGTGTTTTTGGTAGGAACTGTAGCGAGACTTGTCTCATCAACATTGAAAATTCGATAGGGCGGAAAATTATATTTATCTTGAATGCTAATAAGTAAAGTAAAAAACTTCCTACCACTGGTTTATTAAATGCTCTGGCTATGGCTGCAGACGTTGAATTTGGGGGACGCAAGTAAATATCCGGATGCCTGGAACGAAACCCTCGAAGCCAGTCTTTACCAGCAGAACCTTTAACTTTTGAAAACGGATGTTTAATTGAATTTCGTTCCACCAGCTGTTAAACTAATGCTTGGACATCTCGTACTGTTAACTCAAAAATGCGACTTTCCATATAATTTATGTGTCGAACTAATTATTGTTCTCGTTCTTCCGAAAATACACTACGTAGACTGCATAGGCTTTTTGTATTACCTACAGCAATTTTATTTTTGATTTTGGCACGCCTTTTCAAGGACATCATTGAAACACCGAACTGTTTACTTGCCGTTTTGAAAGACATCCCTCCTGCAACTTCTTCAAGACCAGTCGTAATCACTTCTGGCGTCCAGTTCTGCCTATTTGTTTTTCGGACATAGTTTCGTGGCATTCTAGATAATCTGTAAATAAAATAAAAACCAATGTGGTAAAATGATCACAGGATGATTTTGTACTGCACCGGGGGTATCATTATACCCCAACTACGCTTTTGAATTTGATTCATTACAACATACTAACCAGAATAATTCCATAACTGATACTACTAAAGAAAACTTACTACATGCGTGACTATTACCATTATTTGTTTAACGAACAAAAAGTAATGGAAGAGTAAAAGTACTTGCAATCAAAAATGCCTTACTTTATATCAGATGGCAGAAATATCTTCTTCTTTTTACAAAGTTAACGCACTTCTTCTTTTTCTTTTGCTATCCATTCATGGATGTTTGCAACTACTTCTGACCATTTCGTTCTGTCTCCGATGGTGTAGATTAATTCTCCTGTGGTTCTCATCCCTGTCCACTATTTGATATTTCGGAGCCACGACATCCTCTTTCTGCCCACTCCCCTTTCTCCCTCTATCTTTATTAATAGTTGGAGTAACTGGTATCTCTCGTTGCGTATCACATGTCCCAGGTATGCTGTTCTCATGCGTTTTATCGTGTTCAGCAATTTACATTCTCTTCCTGTCCTCCTAAGAATTTCCTCGTTGGTTTTTCTTGCAGTTCATGGAACTTTCAAGATTCTTCGATAGATCCAAATTTCAAATGTTTCCAGTTTGTTCATGGTATTCACCTTCAGAGTCCAGCCTTCCATGCCATACAATAGGACAGACCATACGTAGCATTTTGTGAATCTTATTCTGAGATTAAGGTCAAAGTCAGAGTTCGTGAAGACGTTTTTGAATTTCATGAATGGGCTCCTCGCTTTTTTACAATTAACTGGAGAATCTGTTATGACTATTATCTAACGTAAAACCATAGAGTACTCTATCTAAACAAGGGGGGATCATATTACCTAGAGGGACCATTTTGTACACGTTTCCCCTGTATACGACTGGCAGAAAATAATACCTGATAGTTGTAATCTGGGTTTTAGGCCATTCTGAGATTTTTATGAGATATGATTGTGTTTCCCAAAATAGATAATATATAAAGTTGTCCATTTGTATTGAATTTTTTGGGACACACAGTATATATTGGGTCATTATTTATTCAAAACAAGTTATCTTTTGCCCAAATGATTTGGTAATTTCTGACCAGTCACTTCATAAACTTCCAATAAATCAATATTATACTAATTTGTAATTAATAAAACGATCTTTTAACGAGGATGATTATTATTACAGCAATTTATTTTTATAGTCAATTTATATTACTCAATTCTCTCATAACAAAATAATTGATTATTTTTTTTTCGTTCACTAGCACTATGAAACTTATTTTTAGATTAATGCATTCCAATTTTCTTCCATATCAATCAAACTATCCAGTTACTAAAAATCGGTTGACTCAAAAAACGTGCAGAAAATCAATCAGAGTCACTACAATACACGCAATTCGACGTTACGTATGTCGATATAATCTACCTTCAGATATAGCAAATCCTCCAAATAACCGTCTATTTATCAAAATCCCATTAGAACCAACCGCCTCCGAATCCTCCGCCATTTTATTTCCTCCTATCGCACATTTTTTCCATTTTTCATTTGTAAATTCACCACAAGAAATATCTCCCAATACCCTCGGGAGAATAACGGGGAGATGGATACGATCAAGTGAGTGCAAGTGACAGTTTTTCTCTTAAACAAAACCTCATTATATCTTGACTAAATCAAGATGCACTCGCTTTCATTATCCACTTCTGTCAGTCAGCGCCGGTCCATATTTCATCCCACGCCAACTTCAGGTTTAGCACTCCTTAGGGACAACGAGGAGAGCGTTAATGCTGACGCAGAGTCGAACTGTGTGGAAATTCACGAACAAAAAAGAAGAGCAGGGTAATAACACGGATAATTTAATTCGTTTGTTCAAAGTTATTTGCGTCAGGGTATATTGAATATGATTTAACGGTAAGAAACAACCCAAATTCTATATTTAAAAATATCTTCCGTTGGTTCAAAACCATTGAATTCATAACCTATTCAAAACAAATCAAGACAAACACTTGCGATGACAATAATTCACTGAGGTATAGGTTCAGATCTCCAATATACTATATAATGAAATATTGGAGATTATTTATCACAGAGAAAACTCCCACTCAAATACAGCATTTTTGTTAGGACTGAAATAATGCAAGCAAAAGTTATGGAGTGTTATCTTTTCTACAAAGACATCATTACACTTTTTCATACTAATTAGCATATTCTAGATATTTCAAGATTAGAAAGATAATTCCACATTTTCTTGTGATTAAGTTCTCATAGATTGTATTTAAATATAGTTAATAAAAGAAATTTTACTTTATGTAATGATTCAAGTAAACAGATTATCAGAAAATTCCAGTTTTATTAATAATATCCAAATTACATGACTTCATTAATACATTATACCATTGTATTCTCCTTGAAACCACAAAAATCATCAGCTGTTGCAGGTAGGTACTATTTATATTAGAGCAATAATCAGTACATAAAAGTGAATGAATCAATGTAACTTGTATACATTTACAATTTGTATTATAACGTCTTTACCATCAACATATTCATCATCATCATCATCTTGTGAAATCCAAATCGTGTGTTCGACTCCTACGCAACAATTCTATATTGATTCATACCTCTCCTTTCTAGTGGAATGTTACTTCTTGTTGTCTTTCATATTCTATCAGGAGACATTCTGTTATGGTGATCCTAGTTCCTCCTCATTTTTCCTATCCATCCATATTAACATCGTAGGTTTGGTATTCTCTCTTTAATAGGAGGTATTCAAATGATCATAGTACATATTCGTGGAACAAGAACGGAAATTGCAGAACAGTTGGAGAAAGGAAATTGAGCTGGTATATATCCCGAGGATTACCAGAGAAGAATAGAGAGAGACGGAAAAAAATGAGTACAGCAAATTGCAGATGAGGAAAGAGTAATGGGAAAGAAAATAATAGAAATGAAAATTATAACAGAGAAAGATAATTTAGTTTACTGAAATCCCAGAAGGGATACCTTCAAATTACGGACGGAAGGAAGACGAATAAGAATCATTTTTAATATTATAGTGTGCACTACTTTTGACGATTGTGATCGCAATAACGCAAAAACAAGTGATGCATTTCCCCACTTTTGACAAAATTGAGTTTTTTGCTCAATACTGTACTTTATCAGATTTCCAATCAGACTTACAGTTCATTTTCTGCTTAAGTGACAAACACCTGCATGAAATTTAATTTGTACATAAACGGCTTTCAAGATGAAAACTAACTTTTCCGCACTCCGAAGGCTGTATTCTGCCAACATACCGAAATTTCTCCAAAAATGTGGTATATCTCGATTTATAGGACCCGTTGTACTGGCTCTGGTGGGCTGAGGATCAATAGGATTCATTTTTGAGACACCCTGAACAATATTCAATCATACAATTCGTCACTTGTTTACCGAATGCTGTATCGTACTAACAAACCGCAATTTCTCAAAAATTACCAAAAATCTAGTATATCTGGGTTTACAGGACCCATTGTACCGGCTCTGGTGATCTGATTATCATTAGAATTCATTTATGTGACGACGTAAACAATATCCAATCATAAAATTGGTCACTTGTATACACTCCGGAGGCAGTGCCGTGCTAACAAACCGAAATGTTTCCATGAATGATCAAAAATGTGGTACATCAGGACCCTTGGCACCCGTTGTACTGGCTCTGGTGAGCTGAAAATAAATAGGACCCATCTGAGCGATGGCCTGAACAATTGTAACGTTAAGAATTAACGTTAAGTATTCCACCTCTAGGTATTTCAAAATTGTTAAAATTTCCTAGCCCGTATTTCGAGTTGTCTATTAGTGTTATCGATAAATGTATATATTAATTATATTCTCATTAGTTACCGTTCGTTTTGAAGGTAGAATTCGAATTTTTAGTCTGATAACCATCGAACAGTTATCAACACCGACAGTTTTTGATTTCCGGTGTGACTGGAAAATGGTACCTCGTGGTTTTTGAAGTGTGCATCTTGCTAGAAATGAAATATTAATAGCCTAGGTTGCTAACCTGTTGGGGGATTTGTTACTCTAGCAAGAAATTATTACAAAGATTTTGAGTGGATTGAATTGTTTGTTTGGATTGCTCGAAAATTCTCTTGTAACCTCTTCATTGAAGGATTCGTGCCGCTTACCGCGTAGTTCCTGCTTCAAATACAAAAACCAGGTATGTCGTTTCTTTTTTTTGCCTCTCTTATTTGTGTATATGTAGTGAGAGACAGCTTAATAGTTCATGTAGCTTAGTTTAACAAAATAATTGTTAGAGTAGGGTTGTCCTAATTTTTATTATTCTACCCTTAGGAAGAATATTGAGGCCTTAATCACCATATTTGTTGAAGATTTCGCCAGTTTTACGTGACTTACCTCATCACTGAAAGATAACCCAAGGAACCCCTTGGCCAGGGTAAGACTTATACTATTTAATTGGTAATTGTCTATTTTAACAAAGATAACTTTAGAGTTTTGGTGATGGTACATAGTCCATCTCTATACCGTTCGCTCGTCGTAAATTCTTTCGATAACTTATTTCATATTGTTCGTTTTTTTGCCGTAATTACTTTCGAAAACAAAACAACTATTCCGGTTTAAAAATTATGATTAATGAGTTTCAATTAGTGGCTTTTATATTAAATCGTTCTTATTAATATTAATAGTAATTAAGCATTTGAAAAATTTATTGAGTTTGGTCTTAAAAATTTATTCATTTCGATGTGTATGAGAAATATAAAGGGATATAAGAAATAAACATTAACTGTTGAGTACTAGAACCCGTTTAATAGGTTAGAGGTTATCTTAATGTAATCAACAAATTGTAAATAGATAATAGATGATTTATTCGATAGTTTGCTTGCATAAAAGCAGATCGAAGGCATAATGGGATTGGTAATCATTGCTTATTTTTTTTTAGGGTTCTAATTCTAAGGAGTCACGCAAGTTTGTTTAGGCTAGTGATAATCCTTGATATACCTACTTGCTGGATTTAATATTTTTAATAAACGCAGCGACTTATACTTTACTTATACTTTAGATAGGTGTACTATTGAGCCTGGTCATGAACTTGTGTTTGTAGACTTAAGCGTCCCAGTGCAACGTTTCGCTTCTTTGAATTTAGTAACACCTTATTTTAATTTTAGTTTGCTTATCACTTGTTTTACGTAAGATTCATTTTTTTTGTTGATGAGACATAGTAATTAAGTTAGTAGTAATTCTACCGTTGTCGTTAAGCCTACTTTTCTTACTTGTGCGGATATTTTATGTAGTGTGGTAAATATATTATTTGTAAACTGCGTCTAAGGTTTGGGTTGAGATCAATAGATAATTGGATTGTTCGCGCATGCGCCTGAGCTCAAGCGGTGTGTCTTTTTTTTATTGGATTATTCTACCTACAGCGACTAAACTACGCTTTCCTCACCTTAGCGGTCAGTAAATTAATGAAATCTAGGTAGTGTCTACCATCCACAGAACTGTAGGTGTATTTATCTACATATTGGCAAGTGCCACGGTAGGAACATATAATAATTAAATTTCAGTCTAGAATATTATTCTCGTTTGCCATTTCATATTGATAATACTGTCATTATTAAATAGTTGAATTCGACCTATGAGTAGTTTACTTTTGTATGTACAATAAGACTTCTTTAATATCGTAATAAACCTTTTGGTAAGTTGGGGGTTTATATGGAGAACTTGGGGATGCTTGGGACAATTTATCTGGCGCCCATTTGAGATCTTTTATATTTGTGGACCGCACGACCGTCTCCACTAGAGTTCAGCCGCGAGCATCTCAGACTGTCATCGTATTGTTATTTAGTCGATGTACGTCTACATAGGTTTGTAAATACTACGTTACACAATATCAAGCATTTTTTAAATTTCGCTGTATAGAAAAGAGAAGACCTCATTACATTCTGTTTTGCAATGCCAAAAATAGCGGACTTTAAGAGGGCCAACGTGACTTCAGATGCTGAAGAAGTAAATGGTTTATGTGGACCAATTCAACATTTTCCAGAATTTGTAGTGTTACGGTGTATGAAATACTATTTTGTGAACAATTGTATTGAAGAATAGAGGTTTTAGGTATTTTTAAAACACGATCGTCTATTTAATAGTTGTTACATTTGCGGCCAAGACTGCAATCTCCAAATGATGCTGCAGCAAATTTTTTGTTATTAAATTTTGTAATTATTGTGCATTCTAATAACGTGGCGGTTGATTTATATGCTTTCAAGAATGCTGTCTTAATATTGGTGAAAATAATTTTTATAAATAAACGACATAACATGGCAAAATAATTTTTCATTAATTGTCACTTTTGTTATGACACACCTCAAATATTTATAGGAATATTTTTTTATCGAGGTTAATGGTCCATTACTCTTGTGTGACCAATTTTTACAATAACAATGGCTTTCTCCATGAAGAAAACGACATTTTAACTTGAATACGTTTTTTGCAGAGTTTGATGTATTTCGGAATAAAGCTGTAAACAGACGGACCACATTAGGCTGGATTTTCACTATATGTAACGTCACCGTCTGGTCGCTTCATCATCAGGTCGCCTCACCGACACTGCCAATGAAAATATTTTTATATTGCAAGTGAAGTAATGTGGACGTAACGGGGTAGTATGATACGTTCATTGCTTGCAATGTAAAAATATTTTCCTTGATGGTGCCGGTGACGTTACGTATAGTGGAATCGCGCCTTTATGCGGTTGCACCATGCAGTCGCGTTATGGCAATTCACTGACTCTTAGAGAGCCCGTACACGAGCCATATGTTGCGGTCGGCCCAACCACAAAATTGCCGTCGCGTTCCGGCGAACTCAAGCCGCCCATAAGAAATACTGTACTATACGTACACGAGCGTTCACTGCAGTCGAAACGGGCATATGCAGTCCACTTGCAGTAGATCTCCGCCGAGTGGTCGCTGCTGCTGCCGCCGTACACAAACCACAAACTTGTGGTCGTACGAACCGCGTTGCGCCGTCGTCTTCGACGTCATTTGAACCTCGACGAGTGCAGCAAGAGGACGTTTTGAAGTATGGACAATATATTCGACACCGATACATTTATTAGTGAAATTCAAAATTATCCATGCATATGGGATTATAAATGCGAATCCTACAGCAATAAAATCGAAAAAAATAATGCATGGGCTAGCATATGCGAGAAGTTTACAGCAAATTTTGGTGAGAAATCGATGAAGGATAAAAACGATATCGGTAAGTTTTTCATTTTTATTGTATATAATAAATGTTTACAAGATTTTGTATACTCGGATTTTCCTTATAAATTGGCCAATGAATATTTTTTTACGGCAGATAAAGTTAGATATTAAATGTAAATAAAAGTGATAGCACATTATAATTCAATTATTATCATAATGCTTAACTATATAATGTCAAGTATACTATTTTATTTAGATTTAAATTTTACGTAACTGCCATTCGAGTTTTCCCTCATCACTTATAAAATATTCAGCAAATTGATCCCGAATAGAATTTAAATATCGCCCACCCTGGCGAATTTGGACAGTGTTTCCTTCTAAATCTTGCAAAGATTCCGGCAGTGTCAAAGTATCTTCAAATCGGTAACCATCTCTTTCACGAACGAAATTGTGAAGTATACAACAAGCTTTTACAATATCCGCGGCGAAATCAACACATACATTAATTGGTCTATGAAAGATCCTCCATTTATTTGCAAGTATTCCAAACGAGCACTCAATATACCTCCTAGCACGGGAAAGACGATAGTTAAAAATTTTTTTAGTAATACTAAGGTTGTTTCCTCCGTATGGGCGCAATAAATTTTTAGATAGACCAAAAGCTTCATCACCAACAAATACATATGGCAATAAATTTTCTCCGTCCTGGATTCGTCGGCCACATGGAATATTAAGTGTGTTTTGCTGTAGATTTTTGTAGAAAGCGCTTTCTTCGAAAATAGATGCATCGCAGTGTCTACCATAGGAGCCTATATCCACGAATGTAAACATATAATTCGAGTCACAAATAGCTAGTAAAATAAAAGAAAAATATTTTTTGTAATTGAAGTATAAAGAGCCGCTGCCTGTTGGCTTGATAATTCTGATGTGCTTTCCATCTATGGCACCAATGCAGTTAGGGAAGTTTGCTCGTGTTTCAAATTCGTTTGCAATGCTTAGCCATTTTTCTTCCGTGGGCTGCGGTATGCACATCTCTTTTAAATTTATCCAAATTTGTTGACAAACATCTCGAACTATTTTACCTATTGTTGTAGATCCACATCTGTATGAATACTCCATGTCGACAAATGAACATCCAGTTGCCAAATACCTAAAACAAGAAAAAACTGTCATTTGACAAAATATTCTAGTTTATTCTGTAACCACTTCGATTTTGTTTTTAGTATTACTAAGGTTATATTTTTTTTTCAGCCAAGACATTACAACGTAAGTGGAAGACGTTAAGGGATGGTTTTAACAGAGAAGTGAAAAAAAACAATTCAACAAAGAGTGGTTCCGCAGCATCCAGTAAGAGGCAGTATGTATTTTTCCATCAACTGTCTTTTCTACTACCATTAGCAGAAGCCAGGGCCCAGACATCGAACAGCTTAACGGATACATATTCTCAAATTAATGATGACGAAGAAAATAGTGAACCACCAAAAAGTTCTCCGCAAAAAAGAAAAAGAAAGTCAGTCCAGTCTTCAGAAGATAAACTTATAGACACATTGTCTCAGCGCGTTGAAAAAAGAATTAATACAAACATTGATGATTGTGATGATGATAAATATTTTCCACAAGGATTTGACAAACATTTCAGAAGGTTTTAAATTGGAGGCGAAAGCTGAAATAATTGGCATGCTGAAGAAATTTAGGGCAATGTCCTCTCCGAGTACTACTCAATTCAGTATGACAAACATGATTCGAAACCCATACAGCCAGCACACGAACCAGCCACTTTACAACACAAACCAGTTGCAGTTTCATCCAATAAATCACGATATCAATTCAGACACACCTTCTACCTCCGGTCAATTTCAACGCTATAATTTTCAAACAGTTCCTCCTAGCAGTATTGGTGCTCCCCCTCCATCAACATCCGGACAATTTCAGCGCAATAATTATGAAACACTTCCTCCTACCACCATTACTACTCCGCTAATGTCTCCACATGATTCAACGTTGGATTCGATGGATTCTGTACGTACAAATTCATCGTTTGAAGATGTATTTACATAAACATTGTAGTAACAAAAACTCAATAAAATGTGTATCCACCAACATTATTTCATTAGTTCAGTAAAATAAACAATTTTGGGCTTACCTAACTATTGATTACATAATTGAATTTATCAAATTACTCACCTCAAAGTAATTGCAAGTATTTCTTCAGCTGGAATACTTTTTCTCATATTGGTGTCACAACGTTCAATTTTTGATTTCAAAATTCTAAGTAATTCATCAAATGAACAAATTGACATTCTAAAATAATTATAAAATTTTTTGTCGTCCTGCCTGAGTTTGCCAAATAAATTATAAAAGTTTCCTTCCCGTCGTCGCGTAACCAAAAGTGGATGTATCCAAAGCGATCGTGCCTTCCTACGTCTTCTTCTTCTCCTCCTCAACATAAGAAGTAGTAGAGCTTCTTCTTCGAAATCCATATCAACTCTGGCAGTACAATCAATGATTCCACAAAATATTGGACTAAACAACGTTCCCCTGTGATGTGGTCAGGTTGCAGTCGCTTCAACTGCACGTGCGGTTCATATGACCGCAAGTCGACCACAAAAATGCTGCTGGGTCAACTGCGAGGTGCAGTTGACGCGACCACAATTTTGTAGTTGCCTCAACTGCAAATATGTGGTCCATGTACGGCCGCCCTTATTGAATGAAATAAAAAGCGTCAACGTGAACTCAACACTGGCAACCACAGCTAACTTGCTGTTCGGCTCAGCTTGCGGTCCAAGTACGGCCGAATATAAACATATGTACATGAAATGCAAGTTGCAGTCGTCACTATCGGGCAGTTTTTAAAGTTTTCAGTCGGTTCGTTTTCAGTCAGTTCGCTGAATAAAGTTGTAGTACGTTATTTCAAAACAAACATTCTTTATTTTTGTCTCAATTCCAAAATAGGATGAACCCAAAATCTTCGACTTTTTCTACGTCTTTTTTTACGTAGCAAAGTCTATCACTACACTACATCATTTCATTCAGTACATGCCACATGCAGTCGCTTACGACAAAAGTACAGTTCTGCAAACTGCAGATGCTGTCAATGCGGACTGCACATTCGCTGCCTTCACTTGATGTGAACTCAAGCAGCAGGTATGAGGTCGACAGCAACCGCATAATACAGTCCATCTATTTTCAGCCTAACGAATTGTCTGCTACATGCGAATTCTGATCTAAAGGTCTTTCACTATAAAAATTGATCATAAGGCGTGTATGAGGTCTTATTTGAACTACGTTGACAGACTTTTAGTCCAATAAAATTAATATTCAAATTCAAATAGCATAGATACCAAATGACATTCTTGATGCTATTATTTATAAATTCCAACCTCTTACACCAATGTAGATGCGGTTCTCTACATCGTATTCGGAAATGCACTAGGGAAAAATGTATGTCTGATACAGAGGGGGTGAACGAAAACTGATTTTGGGTGCATAAAGTGTATCTTGACGTGCATCGATTTTCCATAATTTTATAGAACATCCAAAAATTGAACAGAAGTTGTAAACATTTGCGAAGCTTTGGGGGTCGGAGAATCCGAATCTGGCACTGGATAATATGCCCGATGGCCCTGGCTCCCCCCAAGGCAGGGTTGGGGGGGGAAGGAGGGGCATAGGAAGGTATCGTATGACACAGTAATAGATTATTCCTAATAAAAATGTTACGCCTGCCATCATCGTCTGGACTCATGTTCACATCGCCACACTCGTGTGTATGAATTTACAGAGATTAGACAATCAGGTTGTCGGCAACGGATGTAATAGAACAAAAATTAAATTGAGTTACGTGGGACATACTGGAAGGGACGAATCAAATCGGTATCACAGAAGAATACTTACTTGTAGACCCTACAGTTTTAAAAGAGGCACAGGAAGGCCGCCAATGCGGTGATTCGATGATATAAAATGAACAGTGGATTTAACTGGATGCATGAAGCCATAAATCGCCAAAAGTGGAGATCGGAATTAGGAGAGGCGTATATCCATAGATGAATTTAACACACTACGAAAGAACAAAACAAGAAATTCATGTGTTTCAGAAATAATCCTTTTCTATCATTGAATAATTATCTTTGCATCTTAATCTATGAGACAAACTACTACCATGTAAATCAATCACTCTATTCTATATCAATACAATTTCCATCATCGGTATTGCCATCTCCATAACATCATCACTATTATCCTCTATATTCCGGAATTCCGGATTGGAATAGTTGGTCCCAAAACAATTGGTACAGGTAAATGTGCATCATACTCCATCCTGTCTGCATCCGTATAAATGATCACAGTCCGCAGCTGGAGTGCAGCTACACTTGATCATTTCCATTATATTTGGAGGCAATGTATTTTGTGCCCCACTGTAATGCTGCTTTATCCCGTCGACTGTGGGAATCAAATTAGCAAAGTCGATCGAGTTTTTTCTAATTCAATATTCTGCCAAATGCATACTGCAATATTATCCGGGATAGTAGTTGTTTTTCTCTTCGAAGAACATTCAGGCTAATATGTCGAAATTATTGAGATTTCGACTAAAATGTAGGTGCAGTAGAAAACCGAAATTTTCTCGTATTTTTTGAAATTTTAATTCATTTTATTTCATACGACTCATACGGTCGAATAATTATCTGAGGTGGTGGTTCGCAATTGAAAGTGAAGATGGCACCAGCTGACTACCTCTCGCAAGTGTGTAAACACACGAGCCAGATAGAGGTTGTCGGAGGACGGAATATTCAGGTCATATTAGAGACTCTGAACTAGAAGGCATTACGGCACTCTTGAAGAGACCCATGAAGGTCGGAACGGGTCAGTATACTATGCCCTTCTCCTTGCGGTTGCGAATCACCACAGGTGTCAGTGACGACAAAAGAGTCGATCGACGTCACGTTCTTCGAAGGGGATGTAATTCAATATTCTGCGTGGTATTAGCCAGGAAAGCAATTGTTTTTCTCTTCGAAGAACGGTCAGGCTAATATGTCGAAATTATTGAAATTTCAACGTAGGTGCAGTAGAAAACTGAAATTTATTTTTAATATAGACACACCTCGTAGTTTATGAAATTTCAATTCATTTTATATACATATATATATATAAATCACTAAAAATATCATTTGTTTCTATAAAAATATGCGCACTATTTCTATTCTTTTATATTATTCGTCTTGCATTTATATCAAATTCCTTTGTCGGTATATTGAATCAAGGTTTATTTTTTTTATCAAAAACGTCCAGCTATGAAGTTATATTTTTATATACCTATCCAACTAAATCTCATCAAATGGATTTCATTATATTGAATAATTCATTCGATTTCATTACTAAATACGTTACTTCAATCAATATTTGAACTTTGTTGATTAAACTGAGGGCATCAGTGTTAATAATTGATAGTTCTTGGTGTCAACATCATAGGCGCACTCATATCTATTTTATTTAGGATTGATGCCAAATGATTACGAAATTCGTGCTAAAATTGAACTGAAAATTATGCCAAAATATTCTCAGCAAACGTCAAAAAGATTCTTGACAATAAAATCTTTTCGGTGAACATAATAAAGAACAGTGCTGGTTTTAGCACTACCAGCACAGGATATAATGAAGTAACAATTAATCAAAAGAAGTAACAATTTATTAAAAAAAACTAATCCAATTTCACTTTTCTTTTCTTTCTATGGGCGAACTTTTTTATCAAGTTATCACAGTCGATGTTTTTAGCTATTTCAATTTCTATTGACAAAATTGCCAAGTTTGCCAATCTAGATTGAGATATTGTCGATCGAATTATTGTTGTGGCTCTAAACACAGTGGCGCTCTCAAAATCTATATTTCTATATTCTTCTAAGAAAGCACAGTTTTTTTCTAACATTTCTGTGCATATATCGAGATCCATGTCTGTTGATTGGAGACATTTACTAACGACATTAATTTGAGAATATGTTATACCAACCAACAAATGAAATTATAAATATAATCTTTCAACTGTTTGGCTAAAGTAGTAATCTCGTGAGAGACTTGAATATCATTTTTGTCTACGCCCTATCTTTAAAGTACCATAACGGTAACTTTATTTCATGCTTTCTATAAGATAACACAATGAAACTTGGCTGGGCATCGACGATGGACTTCTAAGATACTTGGCTGGGCATTGAGGATGAACTTTCATGAAACTTGGAATACATATAATTGTAATTTACCAAAGGAGCTTAATTAAAATATCCCAAATTTCTATTTGCATTTTATTTTTTTATATAGGGCTGTAGAAAAAATGATGTATGCAACATGTGCATGAAGTGTCTTTTTTTCACTCATGGAACTGCCGGTCAACTTTTTCGATTCGTGAAAAAAAGTACCACTATGCACTTGTTGCATAAATTACTATTCTGAGTTTCAATAGCCAAAGTAACTAAAACGCCATAGATGACAATAATTTGATAACAGACTGCTTCAACGCTGCTTATTCTTGCTTCCCAACGTGCGTCACTAAGCTCTTTCATAGTAAATCATGTGATCGGTTAGAATTTTCCATACATGAACAGATACTGGAAACAATGTAAACAACCTCTGGAGTACTCAAAATAAAGTGACTGATATTACAGATGACTTAGCGGTATCGCATATTAGCTGACAGCTACAGGGTACGTGAAGAGCTAATGTGTTTATGTTAAGAACTGTCCTTTGCATTCCAACATTTTTATTTTCTTGTTCTCCCATTGTCATAACCCTGACCCCTACAGTTGTTCAATTCCAGTTTGAAGTAACTGTTTTAAATGTACGCACCGATGTAATGAATGAGAAGAACCTGAGTGTGTTCCTCTTTGTCAAAAATAACACCAACTCATGTTTATCTGTGATCTGAGAAACCCGGTAAAATGAGTTACAGTGCTTTAATCGATCGGATTAAACACGCTGTTCGATTTTAGTGTTGACAGAATATAAATATTTTGCAAAATATAGGGAATTTACTAATAAGTACGGTAAGTCCAATCGCGCACTTTCCGAACGCCTCTAGTGCTAAGGAATAGACAATATATTCTTCTTCTACGACTATTGTAGAATTTCTATATTCCGACATAGTTTTTGACTATGGAATAGCTTCATTCTAGCACTAGTGCAAGAATATTCATTCTCGACCTTGTTATTTGAATGAATACTTGTGGCGCCCTCTCAATATCACGGTTCATTTGACAGACAGAGAAAATAGGAGTGTTCCGTTTTGTACACCTGCTGCACTGCGCAGAGTAGAAGTAGTTCAGAAATACCAAAATGCTTAAAAAATCCTCTAAACTCATCGTAAAATGACTAATATGGTCGTTGAATATCCATTGTTAGAGCCAGAAGTGTACTTCATAACTTTTTTTAATAAAGAAAGAAGAAAATACACAATCTATTAGCAACAATTGTCAACTGTCAAAATTGTCTAATTTGTTAAATTTTAAATTCAAATTCATATTACTTCATAAAAAGTAAGTAAATTCATATAAATTTATTCAAATAATAGCTATTACATGGCTTCATTCCTTTTTAGGATAAAGAGGATTTGTCAAAATATGACAGGTTACGAGCATTTTTAAAAAGACAATCTGAGGGATATTGAGCGAAAAAATCAAAAATATTAACTGGAGAAGTTAACTGTTTTATAAACAATGCGCCTGATGATAAATACCTCGCTACAAAGGTAAATACATTATTAGCTTAAGTCTAAATAAAGTTATAAATAATACATATTTATTAAATAAACCCTAGATTCGTCTTTCCATTATTAGATAATTTATATTCCCAGAACATCTAGCATTATTATACAGTTAAATTATTAGGAGCTATAAGAAATAAACTTGTTCAGATTGTGACTAACAACCGACTGAAGCCTTTCTCTCTTTATTAATTTTTTTTCGAATTGCCAATTCTAGCCTAGTTTAAATTAAAACTGTCAGATTAATTTTTAAATGGACATTTTTAATTATTTCGAGGAACTCGACGACCCAGAGATACAATAATTGTAGATTCTGTAAACCCAGAACGTGACGCATATACAGTGACAGGACGTATTGACCTCATTTAAAGATGGAATAAGGGAGAATTCTTACACCGTTTTCGATACAATTACAAAAAAAATTAAAAATATTTATATAAAATATGGAATGGGGATTTCAGTACTGTCAAGCAAGCGACAGCAAACCTATAATTCTATTTTGCTACCTACAAGGCGACCGCAAACATAATAATGGTTTATCCTTTTCTATCATATACACATTGTGCATCAAACTATCTTTCTCTACACATATTATGAAGTCAGTTATTGTAATTTCATTGCAGCCAACGTTAAAATAGTTATTTTTGCTGTGTTAATTCAACTAATGATAAATCAATGGTTAAAGTCAGTTTGAAAGACATTTTACACTTCTATTGTTGAATAAGACCTCCTGATAAATTTACTTTCCTGTCATTTCATTCTCACTTGAAAAAGCGGGGCCTAACATTCACAATCTAGTATAATATTAATTTTTTCAGGTCGCTATGATTATTGGAATTATGAGAGCCTGTAGAAAAAATGGACTCTACTCAATAAAAATACAGGATATTGAAGATTTGAGTTCTGCAGTAGTTATTAGTGTTCCGGATAAAAAAACCAAAATCCGAAGATAATTCACGATTATCAGAAAGTTTTATCACTTATTCAAAAAATATGTTTCTTTAAGACCTCCAGATATTGTGACAAACAACTTTTTTTATTAATTTTCAAAAAGGACGCTGCACAAAACAAGTTATGAGCATAAATAAACTTGGGAATAAGCCTAGACAAGTAGCACAATTTCTAAATTTATCTGAATCAAAATTATACACAGGACATTGTTTTCGCAGAACCTCAGTAACAATGCTTGTGGATTCTGGGGCAAACATAGAAACCTTAAAACGGCACGGGGGCTGGAAATCCACAGAAGTTGCAAAAGGATATATAGATAACTCCTTACAGAACCGCCTAAATGTATCGACAAGCATAATGTCGCAAATTTATGAAAACCAAGAGCTAACAGTCAGCGAAACTAATTTTAAAGAACAAAATATGCCTAATTCACATATGGGGCCTTCTCGTTCCAACCAGCAGCAACAAAATATATTTGCCTCATTGCGCACCAAAAATATAAGTGATTCACCTAAACAAGTCACATTTAAAAATTGTACAGTTACTGGCGTAACTATATATAACACTAGTCCAGACAAGGAAAACTAAGAAACTAATATAAGCGGATATTTTCAATTTTCAATTAGTAATAAAGATATATTTGTTCGTTTGTCATTTGTTTTTTATTTGATAGTCGTAGAAAAAGTATAGTCTAAAACACGGGTGGAATTCCAAATTCTACACTCGTAGAACCGTTTCCCTCGCCTACGGCTCGGGAAACAAATCCGTCTACTCGTGTAGAGTTTTGCTTATTCCACCCTTGTTATAGAATATACTATACTATGGTTATAATTTTTGATTACTGAATTGGAATACATATTGAACATCATTATTCGTTGTATCATCATATATTCCAAACCAGAAAGAAACACATTAGTTAGATAAATTTACATAACTAAAACCATTTCTATTTTCAAACTCGGCCAGTAACTACAATGTAGGGAAATGAATTTATAAATATGAATAGTTCCCAAAACCCCAACACAAAATTTCACTCCACAGTAGTTAACACTTTCAAATATCCATCCAAATATCAGGCAATAGTTTTCACTGCGATATAATATGCAAATATTAATACTAATGAATATATAATCGCAATAGGATCAATGGTAGGTCCTAGAAATGTCTTATTTGTTTCAAGAATTGCAAATACCAGAATCTGCATATAACTGGCATCGATCCAAATAGTTTACAATCTTATCAGAAACCACCATAAAATAAATATAAACGGAAACAGTACTGAAATCCGGAAACTCATAACTCCATCCTTAAGACTACTAATCTCAGTACAACGCCTGTTCAACAATTCCCAATGACGTTATAGATCAACAATTAGAGTCTCGCGGTATTAAATATGTTTTCAAAATAACTTTTTTACGTGTTGGCGTACGAGAGTCTGACTATAACCACATCCTTATCTTTATGAGGCAGATTTACATTTCGCCACTTGAAAGCCTAAATTTTCCCGACTCAGTAATCATAACACATGACAATATATGTATATTATAGAATATACTTATCTATAGACGACCTAAATTGCCATAAATGTCACTTGGTAGGTTACTCAGAATCTAATTGTTCTATTCCGTCATTTATATCCATATAAACCAATTTAACGAAAATTCAGTCATAACATTTCATAACAGATAAATTAAAAAGACTTAAATATTTTGAACATATTTTTTCGTTGATATTAAATCAAAAATTACTGTGAATGATAATAATGGGTTAAGTAATACCTAAAACCTTGAAAAATTCCACTTTTTAAATTTTAGTAATTTTCAAATGGTCTTTATTATTTTCAATTTTACATCATTTAAACTTGAAGCTCAAATACTTAGTTATAATCAGAAAAAATTACACGCCATTGATAATTGTAATTATTTTACTGATTTGACTTAGATTCATAAAGCTCCTGATAAAATTCATTATTCAATGCTCTGGATATTTTAAGCTAATACAAATTTTTTATATTGATATCAAAGGAATTGAAAACGTCGAATCATTATCGTGTTGAGCTTCATCGAGTAAACATCGTCAAAGCCAACAACAATTTTTTTGCTAATTAGACTACGAGTATTATCACCAATATGTGATAAATTGACAAGTTTTTAATCTGTTGCAATATTTTTACAACTCTAATTGGATATTTATTATCCTAGTAATTATTAGTGAATTCCAGTGGTGTACCGTTAGAAAACTCTACTAGACTTAGATGAGTTCCTTCTTAACCTCTTCCGCTCTGGAAGAGAGTCTGTACTACCTTTCTTTTCTCTTCTGTGTAGTGTTCTTGGTAACCAAGATCACACACACAAACAATGAGTACTTACATTCAACAAACAACAACCCTATCACCAAATCAAAATCATATGTCGCTGCCGCACTCACCAAACCACCTCCTCCTACTCTTCCCAAAAGAGACCAAGTTATTGTTATGCACTTAATACCAAACACTGTACTAAGTGAATATATTAAATCCATTGGTGAAATAGTTACTCTAAAAAATATCACATTTGCTTCTCGTATTTCCAATAACAGAATTTGCATTTTCCTCTCTTCCACTCAAATCGTTGATCAACTTCTGAAAAGTACATCATATATCACGGTTAACTCCACTGTCGTGCCCATTCGGAGACTAATCTCACCTTCCAAGAGAATTCTTATCTCAAACGTATGCCCTTCCATTCCACATACTCTAACTGAGAAATCTCTAATAAAAGATCTTGGTTTGCAGCTTGCAGCTCCTATCACTTTTGTGAAATGTGGAACAATAGACGATCAATATGCTCATATCATGAGTTTTTGCAGGGTAACCTTCGTCATCCCCGATAAGGATGACTTTGAGTTACAAACATCCTTACTAATTAATCACGAAAATACATCCTTTAGAATATTCATATTCACCGACAAACTTGAATGTTTTCTCTGTAAACTCACCGGACATACCGCAGACTCCTGGCCTAAAGTCCCTTCTGGTCCTGATACCAATTTACTCTCAACCAATCCTCCCCCCTCTTCATCCTCCCCTGTTTTCTCTTCAACTACACTGATTAGCCCTACACCGATAGAACCTGAGCCCTCTCTAGATGATTTCTCTCTACCTCTTACAAAGAATCCTGAACCTCCAACTACCTCTTCTGCTACCTCCCCTCCAATAGCCACGGGCCAAAAAAGAGGCCACTCTTCTACCCTCTTGACACTCCTCCAATACTGTCTCCCTCCATTACTTTATCAGCCTCAAGTTCCACATTACTTCCTTCTTTCACTGTACCACCCAAACCAATAAAGAAAAAGTCCAAAAGCAATTCTAATAATCCCTCAGATCATTCATTAGGACTTAACTGTGTTGCTGTTATCCAAAATATCTACAAAGACAACCCATCTAACTTCACTCTTACCTCAACCCAACTAATCGCTAATCTCGAAAATTCTTTTGGATGTCCTTACCCGCTACAGGAAGCACAAAAATTCTCCTCTGATATAGATGGTATACAAAAGGACAGCTTTACGCTGCTACAAAGGAAATAGCACTAAAAAATCGTCTCACAAGACTTTTAAACAAATTAAAACACCAGCATAACCCGACAACCTAAGCATCTCTTCGGATAACCTTACAGATACAGAATCTAACCACAGTTCACAGAACGAATACTAAGTCTTTAATCCCTACATCTTTTATAACCCTTCCATTTTCAAATTATTACAATGCAACTGTGATGGAATCTTTCCACGATTAGAGAGAATCCAACATTTAATATCAGAATCTACACCAGACATTGTATGCCTTCAGGAAACCAATGCGAAAAACTCCAAACTTCCCCTATTGAAAAATGTTGTGGGATATCATAATATCAGAACCAATTGCCTAAGAGCTAGTGGTGGTACCTCAATATTTGTCTCCTCTGACTTTTTTTCTGTCTACCTCCCGCTTTCCTCTAAATTAGAAGCCATAGCCATAACCTGTTGGTGTCCCGATAAACTCACTATTTGTAGTCTGTATGTTTCACCAGATCGCCCTCTTAAAGAGGAAGAGCTTGTTAATCTCATATTCGAAGTTCCGCAACCCTACATTCTCGTAGGAGATTTCAGTGCTCACAATAAAATATGGGGTTCCAGTCATACATTTGGTAAAGGAAAGATTGTTGAAAACGTTATAAATTACACAGGTATTCATATCTTGAACACCGGTTCCAACACCCACTTTAACATTTCATCTGGCTCCTTTTCTAAAATCGATCTTAGTTTTAGGACCCCAAGCTAGCTCCCTCATTAACATGGTTTACTGAAGATGACCTTCACGACAGTAATCATTTTCCCATCTTTATAACTAACACCGATAATTCAAATGACCGAGCTCTAACAAAAAGTTACTGGCGTCTAAAATATGCTAATTGGCCTGAATGTATTACTAAAACTGAACAATCCATACCCAATCTCTCTTTTACTAACAATATTGATGAGTCTGTTACCTTGTTCGCAAATACTATTCGACTTGCTGCGGAGGCTCACATTGGGAAATCAGTCATCTCCCATTCACAAAAAACTGTTCCATCATGCAAACATGTAGTTCAGCAGCAAAAAACTGCACTAAAATTATTCCGCAGTAACAAAACTCAAGAAAACCTCATCAATCTCAAAAGAGCAAGAGCAAAAGCCAGATACACTATAAAATTAAGTAAAAAATCTTCCTGGAGAAATTTCGTCTCTTCCGTAAATGAAAACACTAACCCCAATCAAGTGTGGAGAAAAATCGGACAAATCCAGTGTAAGAAAAGTAATATAAAAATCACCAGTCTATTTCACAACCAAACCAATGTCACTGGTAGTCAAGATATTGCCAAGGTCCTAGCTGAAAACTATGCAGCGAAGTTTTGCAGTAAACCTAGTCCTATTTTATCGAAATCGCCTCCCCAATCATCTTTGCCTTGCTCATTCTCTTCCATTCCAGATATTGATACGCTCAACTCTCCACTCACGTTTCGAGAATTAAAATTTGCTGTAAAATCCTGTAAAAACAATGCTTCTGGCCCAGATGATCACCCCCATATATTTTTCCAAAAACTTTCTTTTCCAAGTCTTCAAAAACTCCTAGAAATGTATAATATTACCTGGCTATCCCAAAAATTCCCAAACGAATGGCTGTCCTCCTTTATAATACCATCAAAAAAACCTGATCAACTTGCTACTTCTTCTAATTCTTACAGACCTATATCGCTCACATGTACCTTGTGTAAAATACTAGATAAAATAATTAACAAACGCCTCGTTTGGTTCCTTGACAAATACAACATTATACCAAAAGAACAATCAGACTTTCGACGTCATAGATCTACCCTCGATAATCTTGTTCTGATACAAAATGACATTGCCAATTCAATAAATAACAAATATGAAGTTATCGCCGCCATCTTTGATATCGAAGGAGCTTTTGACAGAATTAGTCGTCAAGCCATAATCTCTAAACTAAATCAATACCATATAAACGGAAATATATTTTATTTTATACAAAACTTTCTAACTCAAAGGTCCTTTAGGGTTCCTGTAAATGGCCATTTTTCATCTTTGTACACCTAAACCGATGGTGCTCCTCAAGGATCAGTCTGAATCCCAACTCTATTCAACTTAGCAATAAGTGATCTGTGCCATAACTTACCTTCTCCCACCAAATATGTAGCTTACGCTGACGATTTAATACTATACTGTCATGGTCGTTCAGCAACCACTAGTTCCAAAATTCTACAAACCGCGATAAATCTCTTACTTACACGGACACGTTCTATAGGATTAACCTTATCTTCAACAGAATCAAAAATCATTAAATTTGGCAGGCCACCTCAATCTCCTATCTCCCACATATTCATTAATGATTCCCCCCTCCCAGTGGTTAATCACTGCAAAATATGACATTTGATTCTCGCCTCTCTTGGAAACAGCATACTCTTGAAACGAAAGATATATATTACAAACGATTAAATATTATTAAAACCCTATCTCATTATCACTGGGGTGCGGACGAGAGATCCCTTCTGAAAATTTATAAAGCACTCATTCCCTCCAAATTAGATTATGGCTGAATCGTTTACATGTTAGCTTCCAAGACAGATCTAGGATCACTAAATCCTATTCATAATACGGCCCTGCGACTTCGCTTAGGCGCTTTCCGTAGCAGCCCATCTGAAAGTCTCTACTGCGAAGCTGATGAACCCCCACTATGGATTAGACGACAATATCTGCTTCTATCCTACGCAGCCTCAGTCTCATCTAACCCTCTCAATTCTGTCTATTCTCTGTTCAGATCAACTGCCATCCCTCTTAACAACCCTTCACCAATAATTAAACCTATCGCTCTTATATAATCCTCATTAAGAAATAACATTAACATCTCACTCACTAACCCCATTCCTTTTTCTCCAACCCCTTCCTGGATCATGCACCCTCCTCAGGTCAATACTTATTTATCCAAATTTAATAAACACGAAACACCTAAAAAGCTCATGATTAAATCTTTTTATGAAATCATTCATAACAATCACTACGACTTTGTCTTATACTCCGATGCTTCCAAAAGTGATACTGGCGTTGACTGCTCAGTCACCACAGCAAACAATCTCATCAGCACTTCCCTAATCCCTCCTTTATGCAGTGTGCATACTGGAGAATTGTATAGTATTCTACCAGCTTTTAAGCACATCAACCGTTCCAATAAAGAAGTTGCCATTTGTACAGACTCTCTAGCGTCTATCCTATCTATTCAAGAATTATTCACTGAACATCCCATTGTGCAAGATATCCATCACTCTTATCACCACTTTTATTCTCTAAACACCACAGTCACCATTATATGGATACCATCACATATTGGTATACCTGGAAATGAACTGGACGATCAGCATGGCAAAACAGCGTCAACTACAGCCACAATAACTTCTCATATCCAAATTTGCAAGGATGTTAAGGCAGAAGCAAAAAGAATCGTCAGATATATATGGCAAACTCACTGGAACTCCACCAAGACTTCCCTACAATCTATCCAGCCTGTTCTCAACACACCTCTGAATACTGACCCCACTGGACTCTCTAGACAAGAATTATCAATACTACGTAGATTTCGAATATGTCACACCAAACTTACACACAGCTACTTAATGACCTCAAGCATCAGACCTTCCTGCCAAAGATGCCAGTGCCCACTTACTGTTAAACACATTCTGGTTGATTGTCACCAATTTAGCACAAGAAGACGACAACATAATCTTAAATCTCAGCAGCAAAACATCCTAGGGGACCCAAATCAAATCGATTCTACACTGAAATTCTTAAAAGATATATCACTATATCATAAACTTTAAACTACGTTGTTTAACTATCTGTGATAACTACTGTTTTTTGTAATCGCACCTGTGCAAGTGGCCATAGTTGCCGAGCACGTTAATTGAAAAAAAAAACTTCGAATCAATCAATAGAAAAATGTTAGAGGCGCGCTATTTAAAAATAAATGAATCCGCAGCATAAAGGGATTAAGTGTGGATATGAGCTTATCGTCAAAATATAATGATTTAGAAACATTAATTGACGAGATTTAGTGCTATTTGTGCCATTCAAAATGATAATTCCAACTACATACACACTACAATTTTCTACAAATATAAAATCATTAAATATAGTGTGTCCACTTACATGTGTATTACTTTGCATGCCATTTTCTTTTTTTGTGCCCACCCATTTTGAATATTATTTTAAATGAATGATATGATTCTCATTTTGGTGGCATATATATTTTCTATTTTATATAAACTAGTTTTCTTTAAAGAGGTGCAAAATTTTCATAGAACCGATGAAAAACTTTGAAAAACAACCATTTCAAATTTTCTTAAATCGCCCGGAAACGTCGACTTTCTTATTAATGCACTTATGAATGGTATTGAAAGTAGCACTGTCATATTTCTTTTTTTTAAATTATAATTGGGCTTCGATAGACTATCTAATTTTTGCCATGGGATTGATTACCTTTCCATATATTAAAAAAGACAGATTTCCAAAAAAATTATGAAATCGTAAAATATTACTTAAACGTAATTGTTTTAAATGAAACTGTCTGCTTCTAGGTAATTTCCCAATATATGGAAAAAATGTTGAATATTCTAAGAAATTGACAATTGTTTCGATATTGCTATCATCGTCAGTGTAATTATCAGTGCAGGGTCTATTTGTTTGTTGAATGTGCATTGTTTTCTGAAAAGAGAAGAATCTCAAAGTTTACCAGTATGAATACAAAGAGTATTATAACTACCAATTTGGACAAAGTTTAAAAATATTTAAATTTGACATCGCTTTATAATCAAATTTAGACATAAATTGTTGTTAATGCGGTATTAAACATAAAAAAAAGTTTGTTTCCATCATAAATTCAAATGTGAGCTAAGATATTGTGATACCAACGTACTAATTCTTTATTCGATTATCTCACTACGGAGGAAATCCTTTTTTTCAAGAAGCGCATTATTTTCCAGTTCCTTCTAGTTCAAACCTAATAATAAGTTTACATGCTGCGACTAGTTGATAGATGATCAACAATATTTTATTCTGACATGTCCCGAATTAAAATGCGATCCACGGGTAGAGAGATAATTAAATCAAAAACCGCCGCGATGAACCGCGTCTACATTGACGTAAAAATCACGATGCGTCATTCTTAATCAAGTATGGAAGAGCACGATGGAGACGATCACTGCATGGAAATTAGACGGTATCATGGGATTTAAGAAAAACCCGCGGGATACACTGGTAGTAATGATTTTAATGTTAAAAGAACGGAATCCACAGGGAAGCACGTTTTTAATACAAGTAAATCCCTTGTCAAAATCGACTTTAATTATCTTGGAATTAAGTTATTTTTGGATTGCACTTAAGTAGGATGAAAAATAGAAACTGTGTATATATCCAATCTTCGGATCTACTTTCACCATTTAATTTTAGGGTTAGTTCCTTACATATTACATCTCCTCAATTTATTTCAGCCTATAAAGCTATCAAAATAAAGTGAACGTGACACTTCGTAGTTAGTATGAAGTCTAACTTACAAATCAAAAGCTCTGTTGTAGTGAAAAGTATCAACACTATCGGTTTATTATAAAGATCATTTCAATAAAAATTATCCACCCTATATAAATCTGAAGGTGTCGCATTTATAAAATAATGGAAGAATACGTGAAAAGTCATATTGAATCAAACAGGGGCTTCTATCAAATTATTTATTAACCCTTAAATACTTTTAAAATAATTTCCCTTTTATTGCTGTCGACGGGTCAACTATTTTAATTTTGACAAGGAAAAATAAAAAATTATAAATTAAAATACACTTACAAGCAAAAGTATTGCGTAATTGTAATAGTTGTTGTGATTCGTCTAAAAACAGATATAATCAAATAATTATGGCATTATTCTGTATAATGAGAAATAAAACAAATGAAACCAAATGTTTTCTTAATGATTTTTTTTTGTCTACTCTTTCTACAAAATAAAAAGTCAGCGATTCCGGTATTATTTCTTCAGTGTAGTAAAATATAGAGTTGTTGCTTTTGTACAATAAATTAGTTTCTCTAATGTCTGTACATTTGAAATGAATCCACACCGAACACTAAATCGAAATTTAACAGAGCAGGAATCCGTGGTGACCGTCACCTTTAAGGGCGAAGGAAGAAATTAGAGTTACATTTCTCAACAACTCAATGTGAATCAGTCTACCATTAGTAGGGCTTTAAGTCAATTCACGGAAACCGGACATCATACGAGAAGACCGGTCCCAGGACATCCAAGGGTTACCACCCCTGTACAGAACCGTTTCCTACGTAACACCTAGAACAAGAACTGTAACAAATTTACAAAATAGGCTCCTAGTTGTCCATCAAGTTCAAGTAAGTCCTGATACTGTAAGAAGAAGGCTTCGTCAAAATAATCTGACTCATCATCAAGCCGCAACAGCACCTTTACTAACTGCAAAGTATAGGAGAAAAAGAATACGGTTTTCTCGAATCATGTAAATTGGGCAGAAGAATATTGGGCCAGAGCTATCCTCTCTGATGAATACAGATTATTTAGAAGAGGTAGGTGTTGATGCTATGGCATGGCCAGCTGGAAGCCCCGATATCAACCGCATAGAACAATATGGGATAATATGAGCAGCATAATTTCAACCCATCCAAACCCTCTGAATAACCTGAATGACCTTATCACAACCATTCTTCATATATAGAAGACAGTGCCACAAAATTTCATTACGAATCATCTTCTTGGCATTCTTAGCATGCGAAGAAGATGTCAACATGTTATTCGTGCACGTGCAATTGATTTTATTATTCATAAATCGAACACTCATGTTTTTTTATTTATTTGACTGGGAAATGAAATTTATGTTATTCTGATTTATTAGATGAATAGTCTTCCTTTTTTTATGTAAGGCATCGACTGCTATGGTCATAAGTCGATTAGTCTTTCCTCTGTTCATACCTTGAAACCTCTCTGTTAGAAATCCTCATATAACAAAACGTCTAAACTTCTAGAACTCAAGCCTTAAGTAAAGTTGACTATTTTTTAATATTTCTAAATAATGATTAGTCATTATTAAGAAATCTATAGTACGACTTGTTCTTTTCGTTTTTTTCAAATGGTAAGCAGTTTGTTTCAGTTGTACTCTTGGTTGTGTTATTTTAAAAAATTTGTTATCGAGTTGCCAGTTTATCTGCCATTTATTAATAATTTTCTGTTTGATGTTTATTATAAAATCTTCCAAGTTTTGTATGGAGGCAAGTTCTTCTGCATGTATTGCCCTTTTTGCCGCCAAGTCAGCTCTTTCATTACCTGTTATCCAGATAAAAATTATGTCGATTTGTTGTTGTTGAAGGTTGTATAAAGTGCTTTGCATGTAACTGGTTATTGTGTCAGTTGTTTCCTTATTAGTTAATGGTTTTAAGACCCTAAGAGAATCAGAACATATGGCTGCATTCGTTATATTATTGTTTTCTGTATATTTAATCGACTCGAAAATTGCATATTTTTCGGCTAAATATATACTGGTTCAATAGGGATATTTTCAATGAAAGGTCTGTCCTTTTAAAAATATAGCACTTCCTACTCCTTGATCGGTTTTGGAACCATCGGTATATATCTCAAGAGGGTTATTATGGTTTTGTGAAATATGTTTTATTCAATTGATGAACATATTAACTGGTGAACTGGTTCTATCATACTTTAGATAGTTTTGGTGAAACACTGGATTTTCAAATCTCCATAGGGATAGGAAATATGTTGGAGAAATTGCTGAACCGGCATGTCATGTTGAAATTCTAGCACCATCCGTTTTACCCGGATAGGGAAAGGGATAGTATTAGTATGTCTAGATTGGAACGAATCTGTTTCCTCATCACTAAAGATATTTGTTATAAGTGGATTATAGTGTGTGGAGTATTTTTTGCAGAGGTAATTTGCCATTAGAAATTGTCCTCTATACTTAAGAGGAGGAATACCAGCCTTGCAGCATAAAGAGGAGTAGGGGCTTGTTCTAAATGCTCCCAAAGGTAGTCTGATGCTAGTGGCTTGAATATACTCTAATGTTCTGTGATTTGATTCACCAACAGAGCTATAAACAATTTCCCCGTAATCCATTTTAGACATTATAACCGATTTGTATATATTCAATAAGACATTAACATCAGAACCCCAGTTAATATTTGATAGACTTCTGAAAATGTTTAGCCTTTTTTTACATTTTGTTGCAAGATATTCAATGTATTCCTTCCATAATAATTTCCTATCGAAAACAAGACCTAGGGATTTAATATGGTGCCCATAAAAATTGATATTCGGTTCTGGATGATTCTTTCTTAACCTACAAAAGTGAATATACTGAGTTTTGGTTGTGGATATTCTGAAACCGCGCTGCTCCACATACTCAACTATTCGATCAACAGTGTTCTGTAAAGTTTGAACTACATATAAAATTTTCTGTACCTCTACTGGAATGACATCCACTATACCATTAATTGCTACAAGGAATAGTAAAACGCTAAGGTTTGAGCCTTGAGGTACACCAGTTTCTGGAAAATGTGTTTGAGATGACTCATTGTTCACCCGCACTCGGAATGTTCTATTACATAAGAAGTTTTGAACGAACCGAGGTAAGAAACCTCTCAAACCCCATTTGTACAAATTATCCATTATTCCAAATCTCCAGGTTGTATCAAAAGCTTTTTCAATGTCGAAAAAAATGGCAACAGTGTGAGATCTATTTGAAAAGCTGTTTTTAATATAATTGTCCAATAGAACAAGGTGGTCAGTTGTTGACTTTCCTCTTCGAAAACCCATTTGAAAGTCAGAAAGGAGTTTTTTATTCTCCAACTGCCAAAGTAGCCTTATGCTGACCATTTTCTCCAAAAGCTTTCCAATGCAGCGAATTAATAAAACTCTTTTCAGTAGCCCCTTCTTCTGTTTGCGTGCAATACCCACTAATCTATTCGTTGTTTATTATATATATATATATATATATATATATATATATATATATATATATATATATATATATATATATATATATATATATATATATATATATATATATATATTATCAGGTATACAAATAGAGTAGTTATAGAATTATAAATACCTGATAAGAATGTCCATATTTTCAATGCTGAAATTATCCAAACAAATAACCACTATAATATTGTTTTGAAGACAACGTATTCATAACATAATATAAAATGTGAACTTTACCTCAATAATTACCAGTGAATAAATTATTATTGGATAAATGCAATCCATTTATCGATTCATATCAAGAATAAAATGTTGTAAACACAAAATATCACGATGACAGTTAAAAATGTTGGGTTAAAATTATTGTCAATGCCAATGGTTTAAATTAAATAAGAAGAGGAGTGTGAGATGTATGTGGTTATACAGCTATTTCGGTAAATATAAAGATTCCAATTGACATTTGAAAGAAAAGATTTCTTATAAATGTAAAAAACTGTATCTGGTAAAAAAAAATATATTTTATAATGTAGATTTAGTTCATACTATATGTAAAGAAGGTATAACAATTAATAAAGTCATTAAATTAAAATAGAAAGGAAATGTGATTGGTTCAAATGAATAATCTAAGTTGGATTGAACGTTTTATATATAAAAAAGGAATATCGATACCGGGTAACGGAGAAATAAAGGTTTTTTTGAGAGATTTTGACAAGAGTTTAACGAATTTTGGGATTCCAGAGAAAAATTATAAAAATCACACTTAAATCATATTAATTTGACGATTTTAAATAGATAATTAAACCAAACCAAAGTAGTAAATATTCTAAAAAGGAAAATATCAATTTTTGAAAATTTTTATTAACACAACTTTGAAAGAAAGTAAGTAACAAGAGAATCAGAAGTCAGATAAGAAACATTAAACAACAAGAAGCAGCATCAGGGTAATATAAAGTAAATTGTGAGAACAAAGGCGTCAACCAAAACGAAATAAATATACCACGGAACAAGAAATCAAAAGCATATAAGTCAGATAGTTAAACTAAACCAAAATAATAAATATAGAATTAAATAAATTGGCAAGAAAAGAAGTTAGGAGTGCAGCAGAAGGTACGAAAAAAATCTTTTAACAACTAAAAGCAACGTTAACGTGAAGTGTGAGGGCAGAGACGTTGGTAAACAACGGAAGATTGCTGACGAACACATGCAGGGAATATGGGAATATCATTGGTAGAAAATGTCACAGACCAGAGATTAAAAGCATATACGAAACGGTAACTTAATAATTTATTTTCAAAATTTTAAAAGCTTATAAATTTCCCTGGAAAGCATTTATCATTTATATAAATAAATAAATAATTAAATATTCAATTTCAAATCCAAAATAATTAAAATCAATAATAAGAAAGGCTAAAGAAGACAAATTTGGACACATTTCAAAAATTCAATTTAATTGGTATACCTTCAGAATAAATTTCACTATAAAAAAAAATTGTGTGAAAGAAAGTATGAAAGTGTTGTTTTTTCTTTAGTATTGTGTCTGTGTGTTATAGAAAAGTATTTAATTAAAAAAAATATATATAACAGGTATTTGTTTTATTCAAATTGCATCGATATTACAGATACAAACTAAAAACAAACTAAATAAATTGGCGCCCGAGCAGGGACCTGAGTATAGAAGGTCCGAGTGAATGTTTTCTCAGGTATACCAATAAAAACATTATTATTTATTATTGCCTGAGATTAATTCTATTAAAAAAAAACAAAAGTTGTTAGTGAATGTATTTAAGAAGTGGTAAAAAGAAGCCAGAAACAAAGACTATGGAGGGAGACGCAGAAAGCAATCAAAATATAAACGAAATGTTTTTACGTATAATGGAAGTTATTAAAAACACAAATGAGACGATGGATAGGAAGAGTGAGGAAAGAGCAGAAGCTCTAAGACAAGAAATAAAACAAACAAAGGTGGATATTAGGAACTCAGTAATGGAGCAGGTTGAAAAATTTGAAAGGTCTATGGATAAGCATAAAGAAGACGTTGAAAAAGAAATCCAGAAAAACAAAATGGAAATTAGACAAGAGTTGGAAGACATGGAAAGAATTTGTGAAAATAACAATCGTGAAATTAGGCAAGAGTTTGGAAGACAGGAAGAGGGGATAGAAAGAAACAAGTCGGCGATTGAAAACTTAGAGAAGAAAATTGAGAATTTACCACAGGGGGCACGAAATTTTATCATGATGGGGGATAAAGCAGATACTGAATTGTATTTCAGTAATGATAGAAATGTACATCCAGTACGATATATTATGAAATTAAAGGCGAAATTAGAAGAGATGGGAGAAGAAAGAAATTGAAAATATGGACATTCTTATCAGGTATTTATAATTCTATAACTACTCTATTTGTATACCTGATAATATATATATATATATATATATATATATATATATATATATATATATATACATATATATATATATATATATATATATATATATATATGTGTGTGTGTGTGTGTGTGTGTGTGTGTGTGTGTGAGGGTGTGTGTGTGTATACATATGTGACTCTCATTACAATGTGTAGGTAGAGAACTCTAGTAAGTCGACTTTATTGTCTTTAGTGGATGAAAGATGTAATAATATTTTCATTAAATCAAATCAAATAACTTATGACTGAATCCCCGACTCTTCTCCTTTTCTGAAAGCTCTACCCTGCTAATCTCAGTTCAATTAAGTTACATAAAACGCATATCCATTCACAAATAGACCACCCACTAAGATTTAATACAAGCAATGTTCAATTTTCATCGCCCAGAGAGATTGTCCTACTCTCATTAATTCAGTAATAAACGTTGGTTATCAAGTAGGATACTTTGATTAAAACATGTTGCGTGCCTCAAATTGAATTGTTTACCGAGGTAGTGTTGTCGATTTTAATGGAAATACTTAATTTTGCATATTTATTAGGAAACAATCCAAGCAAATTATGAACGTTTCACATAACCTTAGGAAGTTACAATTATTATTAAAATGTATAATGAAGATCAGAGATTTCTTTAGTATCTCAAATTTATCTTCATCCTTAAATCAGTCCTTTCTCTCACTTATTCCTGTTGTTTTCATTTTGAGATATGCCTATGCATATTTCATTTGCTGTATTCTTTACTCTTCTGCTCATATATCCTATTGATACCTAGAATTTTCTATTAGTTATTTTGTAATTTAGAGCAATTATCTTTCCAAATGCAGCAGTGTTCAAGCGAAAAAAGTTGTTTCTTGAATTTATAAACAATATATTTTATAGAGAAATTTTATTGAAATCAACGAAATTGTCATCAAAAATCAGAGTTTTTCCCTAATGCCATACTGCATGTCAGTAATAAATTATTCAGCTTTGTAATGCACCAAATAGGCACCATAAAGTTAATTAGTTCAATTTTGACAACAACAGAGCTGTGTTAAATAATTAAATCATCCTGCGTTGTAACGAAAATATGAAATGATGGTAAAAAATCGCAAAACTGTCATTCTTAATTTGATTTGTGAAGCACGTGTAAGAGAAATTGAACAGAATTCTCGATATATAGGAGCCAATTAATATTCAACAGCGACGGTGTTTTTTGAACAACGAGCTTTATTATATGAAGAGAATATTGTGTTTGTTAATTAATTTGTATTAATCAGAAACTTGGCTTTGGTATCAATTACGTTGTTTATGTTGAAACCTTTCATTGAAAATAATATAAATTGAATATTTATAGGTGATGGGAAGGAAGTGTATTGAGATATAAAATGAGAGTTATAATTGAAAATATCACTTAATCAGCCATCTATATATTAATTTAGAGTTTCCAATGGAACGCTTTTCCATACAAAAAAATTGAGATCTGGTAATCTGCAAATATTTATAGTATATCGTCAAACAAATTCTCCAATTTTGAAAAAAGGATTATCATCTTTTGGAGAAATTTAGTCACTGAATTAAGATTCTGCGACTTAAAAAACTCATAAATGTAATATTAGCGTCGCAAATTTCACAAACGTGTTTAGAAAACTGATCTCTCAAAACAGGTTTTCACTTTTTACCTGAGAAAACACGCTATATATTCTTCAATTAGAAGTTTTAAATAATTTAAACATTCTCCTAAATAAAACACAAATATACAAAGTTTATGAAACGAATTTTCTGGATCTCAATGTTAATTATAGGAAAAATACTTGGCAAATTTACATCGATCATGTCAATCAAGAATAAATTTGCTCAAAATTCTATCGAACAGTTATTGGGGTTCAAAAAGTGCAACATTACTCAGTCTATACAAATCATAGATAAGTTGGACTATAGAGCTATCTGCTACGAAACAGTCACAAAACTTCGCTGACAAAATGAAACTCCATCCAATCCTCTGCCATATGAGCATCACTAGGTGCTTACAGAACTAGCCCTATATGCGGATTTCAAGCATTAGCATTAATCGCCACTGTATCTACGCCGGCAAATAACTATTTTCCCCAAATTATCATATTCCTCCACCCTAAATTTAGCTAGAAACAAACCCTCAAAAAAGTTACCTTTGTGCCAAAGGATTAGAAGTATAAGTTACCACAATGAGCAGTTTAAACATCTCTGACATCAAAATAAATATCCTCCATGGATAATTCCAATACCATATAAAGAAACATTCTATCAGAAACAGCTCAACACCCCCTCTCAGTTACAAAATTCCTCTAATATATTAGCATCATATTATTACTTTTCCGCCCAACCTATCTAATATGCGAGAAAAGTATTGGTATACCCCAAAAAAAGTTGGAATTTCGAAAAATTTTTTGAGTTATTTTCACGTTTTCCATCAACAACAACAACGCGAAAAAATGGTTTTTGGAAAAAAAATCCTGTGTGTATGTCGTCGTCATTGGCGTCGACCACTTTTTCTTACATAATTATCTTGTTAGCACGATACAGCCTGCGGAGTGCAACAATTCACCAATTTTATGGTTGAGTATTGTTAAGGACATGTCACAGATGAACCCTATTGATTTTCAGCTCACTAGAGCCAGTACAACGGGTGCTATGGTACGTGGAGTACGACATTTTGTCATTTTTAGAGCAATTTCAGTTTGTTAGCACGATACAGCCTCCGGAGTTCAACGAGTCATCAATTTTATGATTAAATATTATTCAGGACATCTCAATGACGAAACCTATTGATTTTCAGCTCACCAGAGCCACCAGTTTGTTAGCACGATACAGCCTCCGGAGTAAATACAAGTGACCAATTTTATGATTGGGTATTATTCAGAGCGTCTCAAAGATGAACCCTATTGATATTCAGTTCACTAAAGCCAGTACAACGGGTGCTATGGTACCTGAAGTACCAACTTTTTGTCATTTTAAGAGAATGTTCAGTTTGTTAGCACGATACAGCCTCCAGAGAGTATAGGATTGATCAATTATATGATTGAACATTGTTCAGGGTGTCTTATAGATGTACCCCATTGATTTTCAGTTGACTAGAGCGAGTACAGCGGGTCCTATCAATCTAGATATACTACATTTTTGGTTATTTTTAGAGAAATTTCGTTTTGTTAGCACGATACATCCCCCGAAGTGTATACAAGTAACACTTTTATGATAGAATATTGTTCAGGGCCATGTAATAAACACGAAATATAGCAAAGGGAAATTTAAGGACACCCTAAATAGATATAATTTTCCTTATAATAAAATAAGTCGAATTCAATTTATTATAAAAACAAAAGTTGACCTAGATAGAAAATAATTTAAACAAACAATTTACACAACCGACAAGGTCGATGACAAAACACACGATGGTTTGTTTATTAAAAATATAGACAAATCTTGCAACACGAAGGAAATTAAATAATACAACTACAGTTGATGTTTTTAATAACAATCCTCGTCCTAAATCTTCGGAAATAAATAGCAGAAAATTTTGTAACAGGGGCGGTGAGGAAGTAACCCTCATAGAGTGATCAGGTACCGTATGGCCTGACACTCCCCCATCTTCGACGGCCCGTACGTGAACAGTGATATTGTTTTGTTGTGATTTGTGATATTTCAAAACGTAAGTTTTTTCTCTGTCATTATATTTATTTTTTTGAACAAATATCGTATTGACATTTGTTTGATTTGTCTGGGTGTCCAAAGATACATTTCCTGGTCATATTAAGTGCACTTTTGACATTTGAGCCCCTCACCTAACATATTTAGGAAATAGTACGTTTTGCAATCGATTTAATAATCCAGGGGAACCCTAAATTTTAGTCAAGGGAGTTTAAAGATTATACAGGGATATTCATATGTAAGAAATATCTTATTTATATTATAACCAGGTCAGATTACCTTCAGATTTCGAAAGACCTTTTGCACTAGTCCTGATAGTTAGTTTCTTATATTATACAGGGATATTCAGATCTAAGAAATATCTTATTTATATCATAACCAGGTCAGATTACCTTCAGGTTACCAAATTTTTTTTCACTAGTCCTGATAATTACTTTCTTATATTATACAGGGATATTCATACGCCAGATACCTTTCATTTATGTCATAATCAGGAAAGACTATTTTCAGATTATGGAAGTCGTTTTGCCCGAGTCATATTAATTTTTTCTCATACCTTATACAGGTATAGACATCTTTTACTTTTGTCATAATAAGGAGAAACTACATCCAGATTACGAAAGACGTTTTTTCCATAATTAATTGCTACTGTATTGTACCGGGACATTCTCCCCGAGTAACTTTTATTTTGTCCCAACCAGGGTTGAATTACTGTACTTAATTATTTTGTGTTTGTAATATATATGTACATATTATCCACCTAGTCTGTTTCCTTTATCAACCACCCCTACCCTCAGACCAGCGGGATTGAACGGGTTGACGCGACCTGTCTTAGAACTCAGGCTTGGCACATTGTATAAGCCCAAGAGGCCCCACGGAGACCTTGTCCGCTCGTGCCAGGAAACCACCTCCACCGAGGTTACCCACAAGGGGATTCCTGGCTCTAATTGTGCCATACGGCACTGGTGACAGCACGCTGCAAAATTCAAGGAAATAGGGATCCAAAGGTTGTCTTACACTGGTAACGGAGGGCTGTGAACTCTAAACGACCACAGCGGTTATTACAGTGGTGACCAAATATTCATTATACTGGATTATTACAATGGAATTATACCGATTCATTACAGCCACATATGCGGAAAAGTTAGTTTTAATCTTTAAAACCATTTATTTTAATTCCTCTTTCATTTACCTGATGCATCCACAACAACTACAGGAAACGGAGCTTACATATGTAAAGATAATCTTCAAGACATAAACTTAATATTTGAAATCTGTTAATATAAATGTACCACATTGTTGTAAATGTCTCTCCTTCTAATTACTCTTAGTAGTTGATGTGGGGTTTTCTTATGTTCAAATTAAAAAAAAACATAATTTTGTTCACCACCTTATTTCATTTAATAGCTATTTGTATAACAAGTGAGGAAAGTGCTACTTGCCGACGATGGAGTAATCATTCAAGGGAGGAAAATGCACTTTACCCCCATGCTATTCATAAGATTTTCCCGCCTTCCTCAAATAACAAGACATTTTTAAATAATTTATTTATGAAATTAAAAAACAAAAGTGATAGGCACGTTATTTTCATCAAATATGCTTGAATCACTCATTTTTCAAATATTATTTTATATTTTGTAGATACATTATAGCGCAACGCACTTTGAAACTATTAATCTGTCAATCGACCATAGCATACCATAATATTTCTGTCTTAAATTCGAAAACCTAATGAATCTATGAATTGACGTCAACTTATTAATGTCAATATCATTGAATTAAAATAACAATTTACTGATTTCTACCATTTTGCAAAATACAGGGTGTTCTATGAATAAGCGGTAGTGTAGAATTTTGAATTCCCTAGGGAGGAAAAGTACGACTTTGCCCCCAACAATGAGGCCAGGAAATATATACTTTGGATAGAGGTAGGCGGAAAAAATACTTAATGTAGATGTGTTTTCTTATTTCTTTATTTCAAGAGCCATTTACAATCTACGAGGATCGTCTGAAAAGTTTCCAACCTGAACATGAAGATGACACAGGTTTTCAACTAAAGTAGTGGGGAAAGTGTTAACACATGTGTTGAAAAATACTCATTGAAATATCAGCCATTTTGCACGGTCAGTTCAATTTAACAATCACTTGAGTGGGTCGTTTTGAGGGTTTTCACGAAAATGGAAAAAGGTTGAGTACAGAGTTGTCATTAAATATTTGTTTTTGAAAGGCTACTCTCCCACGGAATTGAAAGATGAGTTGAACGCCTTATAAAGAAACTAGAGACTACCAGATCCACTGATGATGAGCATTCAGGGCCAAAGCCAAAACCTCCGACAACCGGCGCAACAAAAAATTCATAAAATGGTACTACTTGACATTCAATTTAAGATAAGAGAGGCTATGTGCACATTTAAAGGTCGCGTTTGTCATATATTGACAAAAGAATTGGGGATGCAAAAGTTCTTTTGGGGCGGTTTAAGCAGTACGACTCCGATTGTTAGAGTCGATTTGTAACTGTAGAAATCGTGTTACGAACCCTGTAGGTGGGATTTTTGTAGGAGCGAAATAAAATACGTATTTATCACTATGGTGCTCAGACTAGGAGTCTAAGTGACAAAACGGTAGCGGTAGTATACCCAAGGAGTAAAGTATCTATTAAGCAGCGAAGTACACCAATCACTTGGGCTGGAAGAACTGAAATCTTCAAAATTATACTAATAGGAGCAGGAAAAGAAGTACGCGGTATAACAAAGATAAATATAACGCAAAAACAGACAGCATTGTGGAATACAGAGATAAGACAGAAAAATAAAGTTATGAGAGAAAAATGGAAACAATATCTCCGGCACAAAAACAATGAGAAATATCGAGACTACAAATTAGAACGCAATAAAGTTAAAAGTATCATAACAGTAGCTAGAAGAAAGTCATTGGGGCAAATTAGATAACGATTTCCATAAGAATCAAAAGCTGTTTTATATAACAATGAAAAACCTACGATCCCCAAATGAGGAACAAGGAATTAAACAGATTAAAAATGGAAATGGAAATAGACTTACAAATAAAAATGACGCTATAGACAGGTAGAAAACCTATTTCCAAAACTTATCGAGTGAACAGACTGTTGAAGATCAAAGAAACATGAGATAAAGGCAAATGAGTCACAAGAGGATGAGATAAAATTACAGATGCAAGCAGAAAGTTGAAAAAAATGTAATGCAGCTGGACATTATGGTGTTACTGGAGAAATATTAAAAAATATGGGCAGAATAGTAACGTATGGTCCTAAAGATTTTGGAAATTTCTTAAATGCTAATACATTTTTTCAAATTTTTTTGATTTTAAAAGCACATGTGGCAACAATTAACACCACTAATAACGAAAAATAATTACAAATTACATTATGGATAGTGGCCCGTTATTCTCAATGAGTCGTAATTTTCTTCGGACTTGTCCCATCTTCCTTTGGACAAGAGCAGGTTCTATTTCTCTAATCTTTTGGAAGATGCGACGCCGCAATTGATCTTCATTTGTAGCTTCCCATCTTTTATCGTACACTTTCCTCGATAGTATTGACCAAAATTCCTCTATTGGCCTAGCCTGAGGTACATTAGGAGGATTGTACAACTTAGGTACAAAGTCAATGTTATGTTACAATCAATTTATTGGCAAAGTGGATATGCCTTAATGCGCGGCAACAACACGGAATTATTTCTAGCTGGTCTGCGGTGTATTTTGGTGCCTTTCTTCTTTTCCTAAATACTAAGTTTGTGCGATCAATTGTTCTTAATACAGTGGTTTTCGAAATACCAAATCTCCGGGCTAATTTTTTCTGAGAAACTCCAACTTTGTCTTTAGCAGCATCAGTCTTCTTTCTCTTCTTACACTCAAAATTCTTGGTCTATCGCTTTTGGGTGAATTAATGTATGGTATACCATCTTCACAATTCCTTATAGTGTTGTAAATGGTTGACTTACTTATATTTTGCTCTTGGTAGATTGCAACAATATCATGCTTAGGTATTCGTCCAATTAGATTGTAAATGCCCTGACGAATATCTAATTTGTAAGACATTTTGCTACAATCGATTTGCAAAACTAAACTGAGATAATCAAACTTGATTACGTGTGACGTTTTAGTTTCAATGTCTACTTGATTAAACGACATTGGGTACAAGAATAAATAATTTAAAAATTTTCCAAAAACTTTAGGACCATACGTTAACAGATTGGGAAATAGGTATTATTGTTCCTATTTACAAGAAGAGAGACAATAGGGACTGAAACAATTACCGAGGTTTAACTTTACTGAGTATTGTTTCAAAAGTATACCAACTGGTATTGGAAAAAAGGCTGACAAGAGGAATAAAACCACACTTATAAGAATCCTAGAACGTGTTAAGAAAAGGAAGAACTATACATGATCACGTCTTCGCAATAAAACAAATAATAGAGAAAATTGAGAACACAAACACACAAATTGTACCAATCGTCCTTTATAGACCTAAAAAAGCTTTAGACACGGTGCCAAGAGAAATAGTCAGAGAAGGGATACAAAACAAAAATATACCACAAAAACTTATCCAAGTAATCATTAGCGTATATTAAAAGAATTATATCAAAACTGATAACATAGAGTCAAGCTATTTTCCAGTGAATGGAAGTGTCAGATAAGAAGGAGTCTTTAGCCCACTACTATTCAAGATTGTAATGGATGACGTAATCAAGCAAACAAACCGAAAAACAACAAAATTATACGTTGAGCACAGGAACCTTGAACCAATCAATATCTCAGAATGTGCTTTTGCTGATGATGTTTTGCTGTTTGGTATAGGGAAAAAACTTACCAAAACTGTAAAAATATGGAATAAAGATTAAAAAAAGAAAATTAAAATTATTGAGGAGAAAACGAAGATAATGGTAATAGGAAGAACCATTGTTAACATTAGTCTAAATGGGGTACACTGGAACATGGGACCAATTTTAAACAGTAAAGATGGACATAAAAGGAAATGCTTGAATACAGAGTGCAGCTAATGTATACCACAAAATAAAAAAATAATTCTTAGGGAAGAGGGAGGTGTCTATAAAAACGAAGATGAGTGTCTATAATTCCGTGTATGCACCGATCCTTACTTTTGGCTGTGAGAGCTGGATACTAACAAAAAGGCTCAGAAGGAAAATTCGAGCAATGGAGATGAAGTATATAAGAAAAGTGTTGGGAGTTAGAAGAATTGACAAAACCCGAAATGAAGGCATCAAGCAGCGGCTAAACCTTAACCCAATAGTGTCTAGATACATATTTTTTTTTCGGTTTTTGGCTAATTTTAGTATATTTGTTTATATTATTATCGGGATTTTTAAAAAACATGAATTTTTGCAACTAGATTTGTAGATCCATCAGGATAAGGTGTTGCATATTTGTAATGTTACCTAATGAAATGAATCTTTTTAGCAATGTTTTGAAGCATATTTTTCAATATGATGTGAGGTTGTTATCAACTCATGAGATGCAAAGAGAAACTTTCAAATGTTCATTTTTATTTTTACTTTGTAGTTTTCAAATGGTAATATGAAAATCAGTTTCAGCGTGATGTATAGTTTTCAAGAGATGTCCCTAATTATTTTCTATGCCAAAAGAAGCATCTTTCTACGTTCACAAATAGTTTTGTATTCTCTCCGAAATGAGTTTTGTATAATCAATTTTATGAAACTTGTGAAAGAATTCTGCAAAATATCCTCGTTTACCTTTGCCGTACATAACTTTTACATTCCCCATCAGAAAGTTGGAGTAAAAATACTTTGAATATTGATAAATTTGTTGGGGTTGTTTCTGCTTGATTTATGGAAGTTATGTGGTTGGAATGCTAGAATCTCACAGAAAAGTTTCCGGGAAAACAACAGAATGATTTCCGAGTAATCAATAAAAACCGGCAATCTCTTAAAATTCAATCCTACTGTTTTGAACCTCACGTCTCCGCAGGACACCATTAAAAATGATTTGTGAGTCGGAATATTGGTAATTTCGTCAGCAGATTCGACCCTGTTTCGAGAATAAAACAAAAACCGTCGTTGATTTACTGTCCGTGTTCTGTTTTTTATAACATTGCATGTTTTTATACAGAATTTCTAATAAAATACCGTTGCATGTCATCAGTAACGTTGGTCTTATGTCATAATACTACCAATTTATTAATATGTCACTAAGCTAATAATCAGAATATGTCACAAATATTCACAAGCATTCATGAACGAAGCCATATTAATACCAAAAAATATATTTTGATAATTTTAAAATAATTTCGAAGAAAGTACGTAATATCGAATATCTTGCAATTCATTTATTCATTCACAATATTGAGCCAACTAGTAAACACGTTAAGCTCTGTTTTTTGTCAAAATAATTAAATACGCGTTAGTTAATGTGAGTTACTCACGAAAATACTTTATAAAAAATATTAGAGAATTATGGCAGGTTTAAATAGTGACAGTCACTAATAAAAACGTCCATATTTTGACATTGTTGACAAGTGCGCATGCGTAGTTATAGATAAAAATAAGGGCGCTCGGTAATTAAGTACGGACTATCCTTAATTGTGACTGGATAGTGAAGGACAAAATTGGCGGCACTATGTTTGAGACATGCGTAAAACAAAATTGTATATTTTATAAGTGTCAAATTTGTAAACAAACAAACTGCTACCAGCTACATTTATGCTAAGAAGTTGAGACTTGAACACAGCAAAATGGAACAGCAGAAACAGGAAGCAACACGACTAAGATTTACTTACGAGGATAACCTCGCCTTGTTAACAGAATTTTCAAGTGTTAATCCAATAGTAAACCCTCACGGTTGGGAAGAAGTGCAAGCAACTATTTTAATTACACCCCCTAGAATGGCAGCTTGTAATATTTCTTCCATTACTCGAATCCCCTTGAAGATCACCAAGAAATTCCAAAAGTGAAATATTTGTTAGATAACTTGATAAACATAAACAAACAACGAAGCACACACCACAGAAAAGTGAGGTTGTAGGTAAAAGCATAAAATAAAAATAACCACCACCCACCACAAAATTATAAGTGCCGTATCTCACTTTACACGATGAAAATACTGACGTCAGTGTATAAATAAGACCGATCAGTAATAGTGACGGTCAGTATTTTCGAAATTGCCATAATTCTCTACTATCAACAAAAAATTTGTTACAATATGAGATTCAGCAGAGCAAGTAATATCTCCTCTAATAACAGATAATAAAACGAAGCAAAAAAGAAAATTTTGCGAATACATGAGGCTTAAGTCGTCTGTTAATTTTAACTTGCTGCTATTCTTGGTACACTCTACAGGGTGATACAAATTTTTCAACCAAAAACCTATGGTACGGCAACACACGGTATATAATGGAAAATTGAAATATCATCCGACAAAAAATCCAAATTGAGCATTTGGTTCTTAAAAGGAAATAAATTTAAACTTTTGCAAAACTTTAGTGATGCCATTATTTTTGTGGGGTGTTTATATAGAGAAACTTTTAATACAAATAAATTCGTTTACTATAATGATTACTCAAGTATGTGTGCATAACCAAAAAATCCCAATGGCACAAGACCAAATGGACGGCTTATTTCAGTGAAGTTTTTGCATCAGATTCCTAACAAATTAAAAATTAAGTTTCCTCTAATAAATGTTTTCCTGTACGTTTTAGAAAAAAATTGTTTCAAATAAAAGTTGTAGAACGTATTAAGTTCTAAAAAAATCTCGTTAACTTTTTGCGTCAAATCAAAAACAAAAGAAATACGATTTTTTTTCAATTTTGACAGGGCGCCATCTTGTTTCTACTGGGCCGATTTGGCCCGTTAATGAACTCGTCCAAGATTTTGGTCAAATTTTTGTAACGAGTTTGGTTTCGATCCGTCAAAAAATGCGCCCTATATCGTGCTTACAAATTCCGTTATAACACATACATATTCAGGGTGTTTTATTGGGAAAGGGCCTAACTTTAACTGTAGATGAGGATCACTTTGGTGCTTCCAAAAACCTTCATTTAATGTGTCTCCTGCACTTTATAACCGAGATACAGGGTGTTTTATAAATTTATCCTATTTCTTTCGAACCTCATAACTTCCGAGTTACCCTGTATATTATTTTGAAATCTGGTACACGTAATAACCATTACCTAGAAACTCCATCAAAAGTATCTCCAAAAAGATATTGCAGGTCCGGCTTAACAAAAAATTTCAAAACTCGTCTTTCCTGAAAACAACACCCTGTTTATAGATTCTTTTAAAATTGCTCTTCATGATTGGAAATAGTATTAAAAATCGAATCTACTCATTTCCTTTTTATTTTCCGCACACAATTTTACTACCAAAAATTTACCGTCAAAGTTATAATTTATGCACGTTTTGGGGGTTAACAATGGTATCGGATAAGTATTTTACTTTTCCGCCCAACCTATCTAATATGCGAGAAAAGTATTGGTTTACCCCAAAAAAAGTAGTAAATTTCAAATTTTTTTTCCTAAAACGGTTGTTAGAATAAAAAAATCCTGTGTGTATGTCGTCGTCTTCGTTGTCGTCGGCCACTTTTCGTTACATGCCTTGTTAGCACGATACAGCCTCCGGAGTGCAACAAGTCACCAATTTTATGATTGAATATTGTTAAGGACATGTCACAGAAGAACCCTATTGATTTTGCTCACCAGAGCCAGTACAACGGGTGCTATGGTACTTGAAGTACGACATTTTGTCATTTTTTGAGAAATTTCAGTTTGTTAGCACGATACAGCCTCCGGAGTTCAACAAGTCACCAATTTTATGATTGACTATTATTCAGGGCATCTCACTAATGAACCCTATTGCTTTTCAGCTTACCAGAGCCAATACAACAGGTGCTATAGTACTTTAAGTACGATATTTTTGGCATTTTTGGAGAAGTTTCAGTTTGTTAACACGATACAGCCTCCGGAGTATATACAAGGGACCAATTTCATGATGGGATATTATTTAGACCGTCTCAAAGATGAACCCTATTGATATTCAGCTCACTAAAGCCAGTACAACTGGTGCTATGGTACTTGAAGTACCAAACTTTTGTCATTTTTGGAAAAAATTTATTTTGTTAGCACGACACAGCCTCCAGAGAGTATACGATTGATCAATTTTCTGATTGAATATTCTTCAAGGTGCCTCACAGATGTACCCTATTGATTTTCAGTTGACTAGAGCGAGTATAGCGGGTCCTATAAATCCAGATATACTGAATATTCCGTTATTTTTGGATAAATTTCGGTTTGTTAGCACGATACATCCCCCGAAGTGTATACAAGTAACAATTTTATGATAGAATATTGTTCAGGGCCACAGATGCGGAAAAGTTAGTTTTAATCCTTAAAACCGTTTATTTCAGCTTGAAATTAAATCTATTTAATGCAACTACAAAAGCATCCTAGAAATTCAATTGAGTTTGTATGTTTACGAGTACAGACCACTAAAAATGTGATTACAGGACATGCTCATTCAATATGTTTCGAATATTTCGAACACCCTGTATAAGGATGTGTACCTGGAAACCATGCACTTCTACATTTAGAATAACAAGAGTAAAATACGTGAAATAAATTTACCCTCCAAAATCGGAGATATTTTTATTAATTTTATATATTGACATGAAAAGAAAACAAGAAATTCTAACAACATTGTCCAAACGAAGCAAGTCTAACCTACAAAAATTGCTCAAAATGACCTCCATTCTGCTCTATCCACTTTTTTGCCCTTTTAGTAATATTGCGAACGGACCTTCTTATCACAGCCATTTTTGCCATTTTTTGAATGTGGTTTAGAAGTGACGAAATGAAATACATGAAAAATTAATGTTATTTTATATTGTAGACTTATTTTTAAGCACCGATGCGAAAATGAAAATCCGCGGAAATGCGTTGTTTCGCCACTATACAGTGATCCTCTTCCCGACCTTTAACACAGATCATTCAATAATATCTATTCTTATTAACTTAATATCGCTATGCTCAATAAATGCGAAAAGTTATAAATAAACGGTTTTAAGGATTAAAACTAACTTTTCCGCATCTGTGGCCCTGAACAATATGCTATCATAAAATTGTTACTTGTATACAATTCGGGGGATGTATCGTGCTAACAAACCAAAATTTCTCCAAAAATAACCAAAAATTCAGTTTATCTGGATTTATAGGACCCGCTGTACTCGCTCCAGTCAACTGAAAATCAATAGGGTACATCTGTAAGACACGTTGAACAATATTCAATCATAAAATTGATCAATCGTATACTCTCCGGAGGCTGTATCGTGCTAACAAACTGAAGCATCTCCAAAAAAGACGAAAATATCGTACTTAAGGTACTGTAACACCTGTTGTATTGGCTCTGGTCAGCTGAAAATCAATAGGGTTCATCAGTGAGATGCCCTGAATAATATTCAATCATAAAATTGGTGACTTGTTGAACACCGGAGGCTGTATCGTGCTAACAAACTGATATTTCTCAAAAAATGACAAAATATCGTACTTCAAGTACCATAGCACCCGTTGTACTGGCTCTGGTGAGCTGAAAATCAATATGGATCATCTGTGACATGTCCTTAACAAAATTCAATCATAAAATTGCTGACTTATTGCACTCCGGAGAATGTATCGTGCTAACAAAACATGTAAGGAAAAGTGTTGTTGTTTATGGAAAACGTAAAAATAACTCAAAAAAAATTTCAAAATTCCAACTTTTTTTGGGGTAAACCGATACTTTTCTCGCATATAGAAAGGTTGGGCGGAAAAGTAAAAATTGTCAATAAAGTATACAAACAACAATCCTGATAAAGCATAAAAGATAGGTATTATTGTGGATTTTAATGACAATAGGAGCTTACGTAATTGCTACAGTATATATCATACAATTAATTAAATTTCAAAAAGTATTTCAATAATTTCGATGAAATCAAAATCAGTGTGAAACAAACTTAATGATTTGGATTGAGCAATCAGAGAATTGAACAGTTGACTGTATTGTCTAAAATGATTTAAAAACCAATACATTGAGTATATAATAGAATATAATGCTTCGTTTTTGTGAACTAAATATTTTGTACATACCTGTATATAAAATTTTAATATTGTAAAAGTTTTCGTAAGAACATTATACCCAATGAAATGCAGTGACTGAATAATTGAAATTTGAACAATTGTCATGATTGGATAATGGTAACCAAGGGGTTGTTAAGTGGGAGTTTTTTATTGACGAGGTGTTGGGTCGACAGAAAAAATTTGTTGCCAAGAATTTTTGAGAACATAATCTGAAATAGAAAAGAAAATAATAAGAGAAATGCACATACTAATTCATATCAAACAGCAAGTCGATATGAAATACAAATTTTCACAAGCTGGTAAGTGAATAAAAATATAAGCATCAACAAAGTACTTACCCAATTTGGAGAAACTTCCTGAAAGTTCCAGTATTTAATGTTTAATTTCTATATTAAATTCAATTTCTGGTTATCTGAAAAGCACGTGTCATCGAATAGTAGTGTAGATTAGATTTGTTGAAAATCCAAACCAAGGGAGAATTTCGAATTTGCGTTAATCAGACGAAAAAGTGTTTAGATAAGTAGAATTGTAGGTTGTACAAATAATATTAATTCTATTTACCATATGAAGGTGACGTCATTTTTCATATTAAAGAGAAATATCCAGTAAATATTCATATGCAAAGTTTCTCATAAATCAATAACAATATCTATAATAACCTAATTGCAAATATTTCTTCTTCTTCTTGATTTTTTTTTGGCTATATCCTAAAGGATGATTTACCCAGTTCACATTGTAAGTAGTTATCTGTCAGTATACATAGAACTACGATATTTCTATTTTTGCGTTGTTGCCAGTCCAACCATATTTTATTAATAATCAGAGCATTATATTTTATTATTCTGGTGTCATAATAAATAGTATATTAGGTACAAAGTGTCAAAAAGGTTAATTTAGTCACGAGTTTTACTAGGCACGAGTGGAGCGAAGCGGAACGAGTTCCTTGTGAAACGAGTGTCTAAAGACGTTTTTAACACGAGGTACTTACTATACTTTTTCTTCGCCCGCGGGAAGGAAAAAATTATATTATATTTGAATTATATTCATTACTTGACAGACGATGGCTGACAGCTGACTGACAAATCAAATGACGCAGAAGAACAAAATTATCACGGAACATGAAATTTAACATACAAAAGATACACTTGATTTGACGTTTAAAAAACAAAAGAAAAACGAGATGTGACTTTTCGCATTTTAAACACTACCGTTTAAAGAGTCGTTTTGTGCATGTTAATCCCGTGTTAAAAGTGCGGTTTTAGTAGCGGAAGTAGAAAAAATATTTTAGAGCCTTGTTTGGTTTTACACACAACGAGTCGTACGAACGGATAATATTTGGTACAACACGTCCAGATTTGGAAATACATTTGTCGAAAGCAACGCTTGCAGCAAGACATAAATATTGCCGCGAAATGGTTACAAGTGCTTCCTCGCAAATGCAAACAAATTTGCCGAAAATTAGAGATCCCAATATTATCGTGCAGGTAAAATCAAAAATAAATATCTATCAATTTAACTAAATAATATTAATGAAATATTTTAGATTGATGAATCGAAATTCGGGTCTCCAAAGTATAATAGAGTAAGAATAGTTGAAGGTCACTGGGTATTTGGCATGATAGCAAACGGCTCAGATGAACTCAGACTAGTGATCTGTCCTGACAACAAACGCGATGCCGCAACCCTAATCTCCATACTGGAGCAACATATGGAAATGTGGAAAAGGGCTCCATTATCCATTCGGATATGTGGAAAGCTTATGATAAGCTATCCGAATATGGGTATCAGCATCGCACTGTAAACCATAGTGAGGAATATGTTACCAAGGAAGGTGTCCATACTCAAAGAATTGAGTCATGTTGGTCTGCTGCCAAAAATTTTTTAAAAGGCAAACACATTCAACCTGATGAATTCGCAGATCGCCTTTGCGAATATTTATGGCGACGCCATTGCAAAAAAAATAACTTGAATACATTCATGGAGCTTATTCGTTGTATCCATTTAGAATATGGCAATTTCAAAAATAAATAATATTTCAAACGAAATCTGTTTTCCTGTGAATTATAAGGCGCAGTAAGAAGGTCAAAATCTCCAATAAATGCAAAAAACCGCACATATATAATATTCCCCACTCACCACTCCACTTCAGTCCTGAAAGTATGTAAAAAAGTTGAGAATACTATAGAAAACTTCGAAATATTGAAGATTTTCTATTACACCGCCCTTATGATAAATTTTCGCGGAAAAAGTTATATAGAAAATGTATAGCAAATTATTAATCAAACAAAAATATGTAGTTTTTATTTTCCTATCACATTTCGGAACTTCTAAACCCGGAAAAATCAATGAAAATAATTGTAATAAAAATACATTTTCGAATAAAAATTAGTTCACATCGTTAAATTGAATGTTTTTACGTCATTCTATAACAAAAAACCTATTAAAAACACCGTAAAGCTTCGAATTTTAGTTAATCGTAGAAAAATTAAAAATTCGAGATTTCTCAGAAACAAAGAATTCCCGCGACAAACATCAAATTATGTAGTGTTAGCTTTCTTCCTATAAACCGATATTCCATGTAACTGATTTCGGCTAATGGAAACTTGAGCCATGCAACACTGGACTTTAATGGGTTAACATTTAATTTAACTCCAATTAATATTTGAATCACACAACTTAGTAACAAATTTAGGAATAAAAATATTTTTGAAATTCTTCCACCATATAACAAAAGTTTTCTAATTAAGTATTAAAAACTCAGTTAGTGTTCTGGTTCTCATAATAAAACAAAAACTATTTTTCTGAAAATTGAGTATAATTCCATCTCATTTCAACCATGTTATGTTGTTACTAAAAATATCTAAAAAGTAATAATATAGAACTGTATGGTGTGTTTGTGGAGGCATTATTGATATCATATATCAAAAAATTACTCAGCCCTCGGCCATAAATGATTCCCTTTTCCTATACTTTCTTGCTGAAAAATTTAATAGTGCATTTTATAAGGAACGTAAAGTTTAACACCCCGTAATGAGTAAAAATCATGGTTTATTACCCTCATCATTTTCTCGCTGCGTTTTCTCGTTTTCACTTTACTTTCGTAATGGGACCAAGAAGAATTGAATTCATTTTATTGCATCTATAATTTTACTGCGTTACGTGATGTTTCGAAAATTACAAATGTTAGATGAAAATTGTAATCCTTTCTAGGATTAGAAATGAAATATTCAAGTTACATCACGATATTTATGATGAATCGAACTTATGAATCGCTCATAATGGAATACTAGGTGTGCATAAAATTAAGTACAAATCAATTTCGTTTACTTGATTGATTCACTTTCATCATCTCCTAACAAATTCCATTTTCAATATATAGGGTGTCTCAACTAAAATTTGCACCATCAAATACTTCAAGTTTTGTAGGTACAAATTTTTGGAAAAATGACAAAATAGGTCAATTTTAACCTACAGGGGGCTGAATTTTTATCGAAGTTTCAAACTTTTTTATCAGTCTAGCGCCCAGAACCACCACTTGAAAAACATAAATGGAAAGGGACATCAAGTAATACATCATTTTGAAGCTCCTTCATTGTACATGCAACCCTGTTACCTTTTTCACTTTAAATTGTTTCTTTTGGAAAATACGAAATTTTTTCAGGATCATTGGGTTTTTGAAATTGTCAATCCTGAACATTTAGTCCAGTCATGTTTTACTCCATCCATAACAAAGAACTTGTTAAAATTTTAAATGAGAATTAGTCCAGTCATCTTAGGCCAAATTATGTGAATATCTCCGAAAATCGACATACCCAGTATATTACCACGTAAAAACTTGTATTTTGGCATCCTAAGACGATTCTCAAAATTCACATATAATTGGATGGTCACAAGTTTTAAAGTCAATGTTCGAAGGTCAAAAAATCGATTTTTTTACATTTTTTGGAAATATCTTGTTTTCTATGGGCTTTACGCTATTTGTATTTATTATCAATATTGTAGAGAACTGAATTCTTTACAACTTTTGTATTAAACATTTTTTATACTTTCAACTGTTTTCGAGATAGAGGGCGTAGAGCGCGTGGTCAGAGAATTATCTGAGGTCAACTGGTAGTCCCGATCAAAAACTCGTAATATTAAAATATTCTTCAATGTTATTTTCAAATTGCTTACTCACTATTATTCTTTGAAATAGTAATAGTGGATCGACTAAAACTTTACAATAATTAATTTTGACAGATTTGTTAACAGTGGAAAGCGATAATACCTTAGGAGAGCGCTTTATTTCGTGAAATTGAAAACCAGTGATTTTACTCATAGATTCTAATCAGTTTTCATCATCTTTGTGACAATTAATTTGCTCATTTCCAACTATTCCATAACTTAATGATATCAACTGTATTGTATTTGGAAAATGTTGATGCAGTTTAAACCATTCAACTAGCACCTTTACGTCTTTATCATCTTTTTTACATTTGAATATCTAGAATCTACGTGTTGTTCCAAGGAAACGTTACAGAACTTTTCCATTTCTTCAGATATAGTATTTGTAGTAAACATAGCATAGACCCACTTACACAAAACACTTTCTTTCGTACTTCGACAACGAGATACTCCTCTTTCTGTTTTCATTGATTTCATAAGACTTTGTTCAATAACCATATCTGTCCATGTACCAGAATTGAATTTTTTCTGTTCGATTCACAGTGAAAAATTCATGTTTAAAGTTCTGAAAAGTTTGTTCATCCATAGTATCTTCCAACTTCGCCGTATCTTGCAGATATAAGTGTGCTGATTTTGCGTACAAAAAGTGACCATTGGCATAAAAATATTGCAGCATTTTGCGCACCGCATCAAGATGTTCTTCAAAAAGCACAAGTCTTTCAGCGCGAATAAAATCAAGTACTATTGAAACCATTTCGAAATATTGTATCCATAACTGTCCTGTTGGACCTCGAGCTTTTAATTTACCCATTCTGTCTATAAATGCCGCAGGGAAATGGGTTGAGCTACTTATACACCCTTCTATGTCTTCGTAAGAAACATTTCGAGAAGTTATTTGCTGTATTAACTGTTCCAAATTACCATCCTCAGTATTTATATGTTCAAAAATTATCATTGATAATGCAATTCGTAATAATGTATGACCTGTAATGCTTCTTGAGTAAACGTGAACACTGAGAAATTTGTCTACAGAATTATTTGCATATATTTCACCGAGAGCTTCCTTGAGTCCACTTCCGTCTATTATGTACCCAATACTTCCAAGACAGGACATAAGCATATGAAATCCCCATTTCACAACTATGTTACATAATGGTGAGTTAACATCTGACGCAACTACCATTTCACGCGCTTTAGAATAGAGGGGTTGATCAAAAGTAATCACACACGTTTCTTGTCTATCTGACTTAGCAATATCGAGAGCGCAATGTAAAGTTGTATAAATAGTTTCTACGTGACTGCCAGGATTATCAATAAAACGAAGAAACATAATTTGAGATGTTGTAATTTTGTTGTTGTTTTTAGTGAGCTGTTCAAGATAACCATTCCACCCTGGCAACGGTGTAATATCTCTCCATTTTCCATATAACCCAAAAAATCAACTCCGTTAATTTTTTTTTCTGTGAATGCTTCATCAACTTGTAAATCGTCGACTTTAACTCTACTGTATTCTGGTACGACTGGTTTTTCATAAACTTGAAGAGATACATGTGATATGACCGCCAATTTAAAGTATGTCTCCCAATTACCGCAAGAGATTATGAGTGTTATTGAATTGATGAAATATTAGAAACAAAGATTGAATTTGATCCAAAAGTTAATAAAACATGATAATTATACATTTAGTTACAAAATTATAACCTTAATATTACGAGTTTTTGATCGGGACTATCAGTTGACCTCAGATAATACACTGACCACGCGCTCTACGCCCTCTATCTCGAAAACAGTTCAAGGTATAAAAAAATGTTAACTACACAAGTTGTAGGAGATTTAATTTTCTACAATATTGATAATAAATGCAAATAGCGTAAAGCCCATAGAAAATGAAATATTTGCAAAAAAATTTAAAAAAAACGATTTTTGTGACCTTTGACCCCTGACTTTAAAACTTGCGACCATCCAATTATATATGAATTTTGAGAATAGTTTTAGGATACTAAAATACAAGTTTTTACGTGGTAATATACTGGGGATGTCGATTTTCTGAGATATTCACCTAATTTGGCCTAAGATGACTGGACTAATTCTCGTTCAAAATTTTAACAAGTTCTTTGTTATGGATGGAGTCAAATATGTTCGTTTCTACACTAATTGTTGCTTTTAGTTTTTCAAATAACAAAAAAAAATGGTTGAAGGTGATAAAATCCCAATTTTTAAAATGGTTTATTGTACACAAGAAAGAGATTTGGAGAATTGTACAATAAAAATAATGAGTGTGCTAGTGTTGATGCTAGACTCACTAATACCATATGGAACAGCATGTAAATGGTCAGTATGTTACACATTTATTTGAAAAAATTGGAGAAACTGCCTCTGTTTTTAACAAAACATGATCGTGAGCGACATATCAGAAATAACGCTGTTCTGATCATCTTATAATGGCCACCATTGAAAAAACTCACTCATAAGAAGTTATAGCTCAGCGGATTGTAAAAAAGTTCATCAGTACAAGATGATAATGGTTCAAGAATTGAATGATGATGATCCGGATCGATGTTTACAGTTTTGTAGAAATTTCACTCAGCGGTTGAATGATGATGCATGTTTACTTTACAATATTTGTTTCTTCGATAAAAGAACATTTACGTTGAATGGTGAAGTCAACAGGCGAGATTGGAGTGATACCAACCCACATATTTTCAGAGAAGGTTATACACAAACTCCACAAAAATTAAATGTTTGGGCAGGCATTCTGGGGCATTATCGGGTTCCTTTTTTTTGATGAGAATTTGACTGAAGACATTTAATTGGACTTGTTAGAAGACATGATTGATCCTTGAATAACCCAAACACTGAAGATGATGTAAAGCTACATGAAAATCAACTTTTTTTTCAACAGGATGGAGCGCCTCGACAAAGAATCGTGGCAGAATGCCGTTAAATTACACCATAAATGTTGGGGAAGTTCGAGCAGTATTTGAGAACAGGCTGTGCCATTACATGGAAGTTGGAGGTAGGCATTTTGAATAGTATATTTCTGTTTTGGTGGGATTCCATAAAAAACGAAGGACCAGAAATCAAGCTTTCTTATTTCTTGATTGCATAACTTCAACTTATTACAAAAACACTTACTTCACTAAAAAAAAGAAAATCTTAAATTTTATAAACCCGATTTTATGGTACACTCCAGGTACCAGAGCGCTGGTCTGTTCCCTAGTACTACATCTTTTCAACTAACTCTCTTTCTTACACATTTTACTAAAAACTTGTTCTGAATTTTTGTACGTTTCTTCCCCCACATACTATATAATGCAGTGTTGTTTTTATTTAACAAGACCTAATATCTCACCTTATTTTATGAGACAAGGCCATGAACCATCACGTGGTTGTGAAGGAATAAAATATTCACGTGTCCAAAATATTACAAGTGGTGTCTGGACAATTTCGAAAGTAAGCGAGTGGGTCGATCGTTTAGTTACCCTGTTGACACACATATTACAGACTCAATACAGGGTGCGTCATATCATTTTTGATCAATTTATTTTACGTAATCAAACAATTTCTTAAAAGTAAGTTGTTTTTTTAGAACAACTATTGATTTCCTTCACTATAAGGCGATTCCTTAAAAACTACTAGTTCATTATGAATAAGGGGTTGGATAGATAATAAAAGCATCTACCAAATGATGTGCTATTTAACACCCCTTGCCATTTAAGATTTTTCAAGGGGTGGTTTTGGGTGCTAGAGGGATGAAAAATGAAGTTTGAGACTCCTATAGAAATTGATCCCTTTTTAGGTTAAGGTTAACCTATTTCGGCATATCTTCCAAATCTGAACATAACTCGAGATATATGGTGGGGTGCAAATGTTACTTGTACAACAACTGTAGTTGATTATTCTTAGGACTATTGATTCATCTTGCGCTTCAACTTAATCCTGCCGTGAGTACAAAACTAAACAAAAAAGTAATCATAAAATCTTTATGATAGGGTTGTTCTCCTTTCTGAGATCACGTTAAGCGTCATAGTTAGGACTCTGAGGTAGTGGAAAATTAATAATTCAGGCCAGTAATACTAATAATTATGTTTCTCTCTTCTTCTTCTTCCTCAACCCATAGTTGTCCACTCCTGGATATAGGTCTCTCTCATTTGTTTCCATGTCTCCCCATTCCTAGCTGTACTTAACCAGTTATTGCCTGCCACCTCCTTAATGTCGTCTACCCATCTCTTCTGTGGACGTCCTATACTTCGTTTGGTCTGTCTAGGCCTCGAAACTGTTATTTTATGTGCCCATCTATCTTTATCCAGTTTAGCCAGGTGACCGGCCTACTGCCACTTCATCTTAGTCGCCTCTTTTATTATACCGATAACTCTAGTTTGTCCTCTGATATCCTCATTTCTAATTTTGTCGCGGAGAGAGATCCCTAGCATGCTTCGTTCCATTACTCTTTGGGTTCCTAAAAGCTTGTTTGCAGATGCTTTTGTTAGGCTAATTGTTTCCAATCCGTAAGGTTTGCAAGGGTAATATACAGGTATTATATACTTTGCGTTTCAAATTTATAGGAATCATGTTGTTTTTAAGAATGTGCCCCAGCTTGCCGAATGCTGCCCATGTCAATCTTATGCGTATCTTGATTTCCGCGTGTTGATTTCCTTCACCCAATTTAATAGTGTGTCCCAGATATATATATATATATATATATATATATATATATATATTCAATTACGCATTCGATGTTATTAACTTGAATGGATATGTTGATATCTTCGGAACTCATTATTTTTGTTTTACTATAATTCATATTTAACCCGATATTTATAGATGCTAGATTTGATTCGTTTAGCATCTCTTGCAGTTCCGTGACGTTGTTACTTATTTGGACTATGTCGTCTGCGAATCTGAGGTGGTTAAGTCTGGCACCGTCTATATTAATGCCTTTGGTCTCCCACTCTAGTTTTTTGAAGATGTCTTCGAGGGCCAGCGTGAATAGTTTATGTGAGATGGTGTCTCCCTGACGCACTCCCCTTTCCAATCTTATTTTGTTTGTGATAGTTGTTTCATCCAATCTAATATATATCGTTGCTTCCTTATAAATACTTTCGATGATTTCTATGTATCTCGAATCTATTCTTGCGTTTTTCAGGGCCATTAGGGTTGACCATTATTCAACCATTTCGAAAGCCTTTTGGAAATCAACGAAGGCTAGGTGTAGAGGTACGTTATAATCCGTGCATTTTTCTATGAGGGTACGGACTGTATATAGGTGATCTATCGTACTGTATCCCTTTCTACATCCCGCCTGTTCAACCGGTTGATAATAATCCAGTTTGGATGTTAGGCGATTTGTTATAATTTTTGTGAAAAGTTTATATAAATGTGATAGAAGGAATATAGCGTCGTTGCAAATTTAAGACCTCCTATGTGTTAAAAGTGACTTTCATAGAAAAACGAAAAAAACTTTCCCTGTAAAGTGTTTCTTAGAAAATATTTTTGTTCTTTTAGTCATTAAAACAAACACAGTGAGTAACATGAATGAATGAAACGTTATTGCATCATAATAAATACAGTTGAAGCTAAGGCCTTTTGAATTTGATATTCTACACATAAGAGATTTTGATTGCAATTTTCTAATCACATGAGAGGTTTTAAAGTGATTTGAAGTAAACCAAAACAATTTTTATCAACTTATTCGATCATTTTTATTGAATACAAAACTTTCGTTTCAGTTTGAAGGTATTATGTTCCTGGATTAAAAGAAAGCGAGTCATAAAATGGGTGATAATCCTTGTGAATAACGTTTTTGAGTTCTTGTAGCTGTTTGAATTTGCTCTCTGTAATTGCAACCTGCTGTTGATATACGGGTTTTGGCAGACAACTTTCACGGGAAGTAGCTCGTCGCTGTGGTAAGATAATCCACTCCTTATTATGTCGCAACTTATATAACACAGACCCATTTGGCAGATCCTTGAGGCCTCTTATGTCTACCACAACAGGATCATCCACCGTAAGCACTACCACCTTATCGTTGGCCGAATTGATAGCATCGTGTTTTGCTTGGCGAGCTTCATTCTTTTTAATGATATGGTTGTTATACTCTTGCTCTGAAATATTACCCGCTTTGAAACTACAGCAAGTATCACATTGATCCTTACGTGGATGATGAATTGCTACATTTTTTTGTTGTAAAACTCTTAGAAAAGTTGGTCTACTTGCTGCTTGATAGTTATGCTCTTCACACCATGCAACGAAAACGTCGTGCATATGTTTCTCCGACCTAAAAGTTGACTTCACATACACCTTACTGGAACTCGCTCGACAGTAATGACTGGGCACTTTTGGCATTAGATCTAACCAAGTCTTTACTGTTTTTTTGCGATGTGTGTATTTTGGTACGAGACCTACTATCGTATTTTCAGTAACATCGTCAGCGTCTTCACTGATTGTTCATGATCCTTTGGTCCAGCGTCTGAACCTGTCTTCACCTAAAGATAGTGTATTTAGAAAGAATAATCTACACACTTTTACTTTTGAACATGTCTCATCATTTTTATTAAAATAAATATCATGACCACTTCCTTTTTTTGTAGGCATCTGATCTTTGATCCGTCGACGTCTTATTCCTCTATGAACTGCAGCTGCTTTTACAAACGCTTTCTTTTCAGCCCACGTCTTGAGATTCCAGAAATACGAGTGAATCGTTTTACGCTCATTTTCTGTTATTAGTGCACACATAAATGCATTTTTTTATTTTGGATTTGTGGTCTTTATATGCGAACAACGTGGTTTCATAATTCGTGCAGGTCTTTCAACACATGGTTTATATTTGTCATCATTTAATTTCTCAAATCCTAAGTAAGCTCTTCCTGAAACTATAGCTTTACAGTTCACATGCACGATATCAATTTTTTGTTTTTTATTTCTCTGCGTAGCTCCAAGTTGATGCTCAATTTCATCGTCGGTAGACAGTGGAATGTTTTCCCAAGAATTTGTATCGCTTGTTCTCGATGCCAACTGTACTTCATCTTTATTATGTGATGAAGGAAGTTGATATAATTTCCTTTTTCTCGAGAGTGGAGTCCAGTGTGGATCGTCCACACCATCGTCGCTATCAATTAAAGGCAGAATCTGATTTGAGTTAGGCGATGACGGCTTAAACAATGGTACTTGTGCTAAAACTACAAAACTTTGGATATCGTCTTCTACACTTCCATTCCAATTTTCTACTATGCTAGTTACATCATGAACAGGATCTAAGGTTGAATGTACGATAGTTTCAGTAGCTACAAGCGGCACTTCGACATCAAGCGAGAGTGAAGAATGTGATCTCGAACGTACAGCAGATGTGAATACGGGATCTTCTGGCCTAATTAATACGTCGTTGAAATGTGGTGGAGAGTTATTTCAATCAACGCTAGCACAAACACAATTTTCGTCGTCATTTTGGGTAGATAACTGAGGCTTTAACACTAAATTCAGCATTCTTAGTCCTCGGCTATTACGAATATTCATATTGTTCATTTTTAATGTAACGAGAAAAACTCACTATGTACTCAAAACTTAATATAACAACGTGGTTGTTACAGTTTAGGTAGTGTTTACGCAAAACAGGTTGAAATTATACTGGTGAATAACCTCACTGTTGCACTTCACCTAGCAAGCGAATGTTGTGCCCATCTCACTTTCATGCATATATGACGTACTATAGCGCTCTCCGTTTAATCAGTGTCTGACAGATCACATAGGATATTGCAAGTATTTGTAAGTAAATTCTTATTGAAACCTCTTATGTGTGTGTGTCAGACACATAGGAGATTTTGATGAACAACAAAATGTAGATATTTTAAACATGAGACACAATTCAAAGACACGCGACTTTATTCACATGAGAGTTTTTCTGTCAATAGCAATGTACACGTAGTTGTTAAATATTTGCATAACTCATTTTTGACCAAAATTGCACATAGGAGCTTTTAAATTTGCAACGACGATAGGCTTGTAAATTTCGACGCTTGCGTCATCGCCTTTTTTGAAAAGTAGTATTACTACAGAGTTGCACCATTCGGTTGGTATTTTAATAACTGTTAACTAGCATTAAGAAAGTTTATTATTAGTACCGTGTTACACAGTTAAAAGGTATCGCCATGACAGTCTTTCAATGTCAAGAAGAATGAAACTAACTAATAAATGCTAGTAGATGGCGCTAAATCTAGAATTATGAAAATCAAGATTATAATATTTATCTACCATACATCACAACAAGAACTCCTGGCAACAGAAACTCCCAAAATTCAGCTGAATTAACTACATTTTCTCAAACTCAACAATACTATTCAGAGAATATGGAACACAAATCGATTTCCTTCGAGTGAGGATACCAAAACTCGAAATTATTTAATTCCATTAGCGGGTAGACAATGTATTCAAGTGTGAATGTATTTGCTGTACTTAAAAATAGTTGATAAACTCACTGTTGACCAGCAAGGCCTGATGAAAATCAACAATGACGCTATTTAAGCTCATAAATTGGTAATTTCAACAACTGTACTTGTCCTATCTAATGAGAACCCCATAATTCTGGATTTTATCAACAAATAAACTATAAAAACGTGGATGTAAACTATTTCCCTTATAAATGAATTCAACTTTGCCGTAATTCAATGATTTCATAGCTGTGGATATCAAACGACGTAGAATCCTCATTGGTATAGTATAAAAAGACTGGAAACTGGAAACAAGGTAAACTGGAAACCAGTGGAGAGGTGCCACAGTGTTGCATATACATAGACTTTCAAAAAGTAATTTCAGTTTAATGAATTACTCTGTAGAAAAAAGTGAAGATCTTTTCCATTGGAGATTTTTTAGACTTTGCTGATTCCGAATCCGTTTATACTAAAGCTCTAGCACTCACCGCTCGCAGAAGCGCCATTCTAAACAGTAACAGAGACTTTGATTTTTTGTCGTCTCGTGTTTAGAAATCTAAAATGCCACCATAATCAAAATATCCCAGTCATTAAAATCCCTTCCAAGCCACAACCCTTAGTTCTTTTAACAATAGCTGATACAATCATCCATTATCGAAGAATATTGACGTTCGCGTACCATCTTCTACTAACTGAAACTCATGCTATGCATTGAACCCAAAACAAGTACTATCCAATATGTACGGCAACCAACTATTCGATGTGAAAGTGAAATTGTTACTACACGTCAACAAACAACGCAAGATGGTGCCCAAGACTTTTTTCACAGAACCATTGCGTCTACTCACAAATGAAAAAAAAATCAAAATACAAAAGCAAAACTAATATCAATGAAATTCTTATGGAACCGATAAAATAAACGGCCGAGAAATAAAATGCACTTGCCTGGCAATTCTGTAAATATTTTAGAAATGTAAGTACCTCAGCAACGCAAATTGTGTGTATCACATAGAATAATTTTCTGCTCAGTTAAATAAATACCTCAATCATAGCATTATTTTCTATTCTTCTTCGGCATCTTCCCATTATGAGTTCGCTACTTTTTCCATCTAAAATTCCGTTACATTCCAATCTCATATTTTTATCTGCCATCGCTAGTCCGATATAGACTTCTCATATTAGAATTTGTCTTCCTCTTCGTCTCTTTTCCAAGGGTTAGCATTTTAGTACTTTCTTTGGCCATCTGTAATTCGGAACTTTGCGTGACACATAAGATGGAATCAAACTTCCAGGAGAAGTCCTTCCAAAGGGGAAGGTGTCACATACGCTATTGCTCGTGGAGAGTTCTATTTCGCTTAATCTTGATTTATTTATTAAACAGTTGCTTAGTTTGCTTTTTTAGAAAGTTTTTGTCAATTAATTTTTGTTGTGATACCTATTCCAGTCTAGATGTAATATTGTAATTGGACGTTTGAAGTAAGGAATAAAGCTAGTTTTAAAAAACACTCAGTAAATCAAAGTTTAGTAATCCTACTGACTGCGCCACCTTACTTTTAGTTTACTTCAAACTTCCAATTACAATATTACATCTAGACTGGAATAGGTATCACAACAAAATTTAATTAACAAAAACTTTATAAATAAGCAAACTGAGCAGCTCTATAATAAGTAAATCATAATTAAGCAAAATAGAACTGTCCACGTGCAATGCCGTAGATGACATGTATTAAAAACTCTTCAGCATTATATCCTATCTCCTATTTCAATATTCAGATTCCATTCATGTTAATGATCGATAAATATATATAAATGCATGAGAGCATTCAATTTTTCATATTCCATAAACACCTTATTTATATGTATCAATTTAAATATATTCCGTATACTTTTTTAACTGTCGGAAATAGTCCAATTTTCTATTTCTCTATGAAATTTGATATTTTTTGACGGTATCATGTATCAGAAGATTGCAAATAACATCGTAAATCAGATAGAGAGGAATTCGATAAAGTAGGTTGAGTTCTTTGCGAATACAGAAAATCAATATTTATTTTCAATTTCCTGCTTGACTTTATGCGTTACGTGAAATTCATAAATTCAGTATATTTAGAACTGGTTAATGGGATGTTTTTGAATATAGATGAATACAAATTAGTATGTTTTTGAGTTTCTAGTTTTTAGCATAGAAACATTTTATAAAAATATTTGTTTACAGGTACAATTGCATAAAGTAGATTTGCGTTTTGTTGCTACTATCAGCTTATAAAAACAATTTTAAAATAAAAATGCAATTGAAAATTTCGAGTGTTTGGAGAATTACATTTCACGTTGATAATTCTTCAGAATCCATTTAACTATTTTCCATTCATTTGATATGATTTATAAAGTTGATAACGTTGCTCAATGCCATGGAAAAGGGATGTTTGAAGCAGATTTACTATGAAATCAATAAGGTACCTACGAGTAAATAAGAAGCTAAAATTAAAACTACTATAGTTCTGTGAAAAGTCCATTCGAGGTTGGACTCCATATATTTCACATGGTCAGAATCTGTCTGACATTTATCACATGTACTTGAGAGTGAGATATCTAATTCCTCTGGAAAATTCATTCTATGAATTGGAAAATATGTCAATTATTTTAAATTTTTCCCAGTAAATTAATTAATTCAAATACTTTCCATGTGACTTCTATATTGCGCAAGTTATAGGACAATACATAGGTAAAAGAAAGCGGTCACAAAATATCAAATTACAAAATCATCTAAACAAACATATAATACACCGCACAACTGTCAGGAAATCATTTCATAGTAGAATAATAACCAATTAACAAAGCTACAAGCATATACGCGGTGACAATTCGAATTTTTCAATCCTTAAATTGTTCCAGTAAAAAATGCGAGGAATCGAAAAATCAGGTCAATTTTGTATCCAAGGAAACACTTGAATGAATACTTGCTCAGTTCCCTAGGAGAGGTACATGTTACCCTTAGAATCTTAAATGGGAATAGTGGTGGCACATCATTTTGGTCGGCGTCTAATTCTCTTTCCAATAACATATTGACTTTGTAAGCAGTTTCCGAAAAATACCGTTTTATGGTGAGAAGAGTAGATAGCACCGTTCTAAACCTTGAATAACAGGAAAAACCTGAGCACAGTAATCCAAACACAAACGCATACACTGACCGCAAAGTACTACGCCGGCACAAACAATGTAATATTACTAAGCACTTTATTTTTCATTACACCTCGCAGGTAAAAATAGATAAGAACTTTCTCAAATACCTTTTAATCAAATAATACAACCCTGTAAACTTTAAAAATAAGGTTGTCTAAATCAGAATTTATCAAATGGACTATAAAATATTAATTGGTATAATATTTAATTTATTCAAAGGGATTACTTGATTGTGAAATAAAACAAATGCTGATGGATAAAACTTAATTACTCGTCAGAAAACTCACCCCAATTTCCAAAACGATTCGAATTACCAAGATTCAGCAGAACACAAATAGTCAGTCTTAGAAATCGAATATAACTGTATATTTGTAAAATCGACCTTTTCTGTGGAGATGAAACTTAAGGCTGTAACTAAAAATATTTCAATCGACCCTTAAGAATACATAATATTCATACAACTTTCTTCCACATAGCTCACCTAAGGGTTCTCGCTTCTCAGAAATTCATATTTTACAATTAATTCAAGGACGTTACTGTAGCCATAAGCTTTGTGAGTATTTTGTTCACGCTTTACATACTAAATAAACAAATACTAAAATAAAAAAAAATCTTACATACATGTATTCTAAAAGTCTGATTTTGTTAATTGTTGGTTATTTTTCTATTACAAAAAAAACTTTTTCCTACAACCCTTCACAGAATAACGTCATCCTTTAATAGACTACCTTCAGTGAAAACGTGATTTCCGTCGCAAGTGAGAGTAGTTCTCAACGTTAACTTTCCGCTTTAGTGATGAGTGTTCATTCTATATGTCTCGACGAATTTAAATTATTAATAAACAAACATAGGATTCATTTCTATGATTAAAATGAATTTTTCCCACTTCTGCTCAATTAAAAAGCATAATAAAATTTTAAGAATACCCTGGGATCTAAAATAATTTATATCTTGTTGCGAGCGTCAACGAATTCGGCACTATTATAATCCCCTATTACCTGCACCCCCTCTTTACCTGGACAAGATACATGAATTCGGCACTACAGTTTAGCTTTCTAATCCCTAATCTACGTCCTGTTTATAATTACCTGTGAGGTGTACATCAAGAAGCTCCCACATCATGAATAATACGATATCGCAAACAAGTGAACGTGGCAAACAAATTTTAATTGTTGATGGTGGCAAATTTACATTTGCAATAGTGTTGAAAACCGAAGAAACTTTTTGGAGGTGTTACGTAAGAACATGTAAAGCAAAAGTGTGGACTGTGGGGCCTGAAAAAGTCATATCAAGATGTGAATTGGAACATACACATCCCAAAAATACGAAGGCGCTAAACAGGCAAATAGGTTTGTAATATGTATTTTTTAAATTTATTTGTGCTTTATTTATGTTTATTGTGTCATATTTATTTAAAAAGCAATTACTGATTGGAAATTATTATTTTAGTTAGCAACAGTGCCAAAAGGAAGGCAGAAGAAGACATTACAGAAAAACCTTCGAAAATTATTCATTTAGCATTGACAAACCAAGTAGAAGCAATGGACACTTTAACTGTAAGAGATATTATTTATATAAGAAATAATGTCTACTACAAGCGAAAGAAAATGCAGCCAAGTTTACCGACGAGTGCAGAAGAAACCATTAGAGTTTTACAAAATTTGGAATGTAAAACAATTAAAGGGGAAATTTTTTTGACAGGTGTTGAGCAGGAAAAGCAAATTAAAGTATTTTCTTGCGAAACAAATTTACGTGTTTTGTGTAATTGCGACACAATATATTTAGATGGTACGTTTAATTATTGTTTAAATTATTTTTTCCAACTATTTACTTTACATACTTTTATTAATGGTCATTACATTCCACTAGTGTTTTCTATTTTACGAAGTAAGAGTACCTCAGTTTATATAGACACATTTCAATATATTATAAAAAAGTGTCGAGAAGTAGATTCAGATTTTAATCCAAAGTTTATTGTAGTAGACTTTGAGAAAAGTATACATAATGCTATAGAATTTGTTTGGCCCATGGTGATGATAAGGGTGTCGATTTCATCTGGCCCAAAGTTGGTACAGAAAACTTCAAAAACTAGGTTTGGCTTCAGAGTCTCGTGATGCAAATAATGAAGTAGGAAGATGGCTAAACTATGTCTTTGGTTTGCCATTTTTACAGCCTAGTGGAGTATCAGACTGTTTTGCTTTAGATTTAATGAGTACTCAACCTAATGACAGCAGAGTAATCGAGTTTTCAGATTATATACTGGAAAATTATATAGATGAACAGCAAGCTATGTTTCCACCTAAAATTTGGGCTAGTTGCACTAGTTCAATCACTAGAACAACTAATTGCTGCGAATCATTTCATTCAAAATTTAATGAATGCTTTTATAAAACACATCCATCGCTATTTATGTTTATTAACATTTTAAACAATTTTCAAACTCAGACATATGTTAAACTAAATAGTGTTCATGAACCTGTGCGCCACAAGGATCTTAAAACAAAATGCAGACAAGTATTTTTAGAACAAAAAATTGCTGACTACTTTGTAAATAAAATAGATAGGCTACAATTTGTTAAATGTCTAGGATATTTTTATAAACAATGTCCATAGTGTAGAACAATGCAAAAATAAATACATTTATTTCTAATCTCTGTTTTTTTTTGAGAATACGAAACAATTAGGTAATAAGATAAAGTTGATAAACGGTGCCCAGTTCGAGTACTTGAATAATGTGTAATCCGAGGTCTAGTGCCGAATTCATGCGTAGAGATTAAGGAGCAGGTATGTGGTGCCGAATTCATGGCCGCCCCTTGTTGCCTGGTTTCATTAGTTTAAGGTTCCTCGATGATTGTTAAGACTTGTCAGTTTGCACTTAAAGCATTGTTAGTTTTTTAAGTTATCATGATTTCTGATTCGGAAAGTGGTTTAGATTTGCTAAATACACCACCAGAAATAGTAAATCAAGCAGAGGAGACCTCTTTGGATTTATTACCAGTTAAATCTAAAAAGAGATATGAAGAAATAGCAATATGCAACATTCATTTATTATTAGAGAGTTGACAATTCTGTAAATTCATTTTTATGAGATTATCTTATAAGCAATCATTTTTCAGCTCGATTGTAGGACGAAAACTTCATCGTTTTACCAATAAATAATTTACGACGAGGTTGCTAGGTAACGGATTTTTGTACTTGTTCGAAAAATATTTCTAAGAGTCTTTTATTTATAACAAAAAATTTCACAGAGACAATTATTTATTATTATTCCCAATATTAAATATAGAATCAGTGCAGCATTTCAATACTCGCGCTAAATTAGACGTTATGTATGACTTTTTAAATTATAATTCAATAACGCTATGTAATAACATAAACTATCATCGAAATAAAACTCTATACTTGGTAACTTACCTCCACCGAAATGATAAATAAATGCATACTATCTCATGAGCTGTTACCTTTAGTAATGGAAGATTGTTGCCACCCATCTCTAGACATCAAAGTAACTTTTAATAAAGTAATCGATAATGTGGTCACCAAGCTTGGCTTCAGTAATAAGACGATTTTAAAAAAGAAAACTTTGGAAATATGAGTAAACTGCTAAGGGATATAGCGTGGGACGACATTACTGATCAGACAGATGAAAATACTGTATTGGATAATTTTTATAAGAAAATTTATAGTGTATTTGAAACAAGGGTTCCTAAATATGAAGTTTATAAATACTTCAAAAAATTTCCAAAATGGTTTACATCGGATATTAAAAAGTTATTGAAGGGAAAAAGTAATCACCGAAAATTAAAATTTATGTCAAACTATTATAACGAAAAGTATATAGAAACGAGAAGAAAACTTAAGACATTAATAAACTCCGAGCATCGAAAGTATTTGCGTCAAGTTGAACACAGTTTAAGTAATAATATGAATATATTTTGGACATATGTAAATAAAAATAGTAGTAAAATTAACTGTCTCGACCCTTATTTCGTGGAATATACTCATATTAGTGTTTAAAATGAAACTCAACGTTTCTAGCTAATTCCACAATATAACGAAAACTGTTGAAAATTCTAAAAAATTGATAATTGTTTCGATAACTGAATATCATCGTCAGAATGACAGAAGTTACATTTCATTTGATGCCTACCTGATGTTTAGTAGTTATTTTTGGCTATACCAAGGAGTGACCTACGTTGCGATTGACCTAATATATGTTAATAGAAAGAAGAAGATGTGATATTACAAATATTGAAGGTTAGATATTATTAGCCCTATGGTGATATCCTGGATATAATTTTTCCAATTAAGATCAGTATAACTGTGTAATGATATAGAAAATCGGGGAAAATATATCTGCTGATCTTTACAATTTTCAATTAAGAAGACAGTTTAATGGTGGATAATTCCCTAGATTTATCTGTTCATTGACGACTTCATATTGTGGGTTTCTTAAGTGTCTTCTAATTTCCAATTTATCAAGGAAATCCAGTTCTTGTTTCTTATCACAAATATGTAGTACTTCTAGTTCTGTGTTAGGTGTCAATGAATGGTTGGTGTCAAGTAGATGTTTTGTGTAATGGGATTTATCTGGCAAAGAAGGTTAACAATATACTTAATAGTTACGGATATGCATCTGAATACTCTCAGAAATTCAATAGAACTAATCAAAAAATTACAAGCATTCAAAATACAAGATAACGCTAAGCTTATTTCATTTGACATTACTAATATGTTCACTAAAATTCCTCCTAAAGAATGTCTAACACTTCTAAGAAAATTACTAGAAGATAAAAATATTAATCCAGGAATAATATCAGATATACTTAATTTATTTGATGTATGTATTAATCAGAATTATTTCACTTTTGACAATAACACATATATTCAAAATGAAGGTTTACCAATGGGAAGCCCTATATCACCTATTTTGGCAAACATTTTGGAAAGAAAAATCTTTGAAAGTAATATTTCAAAAAATGTTTTATTCTGGTATAGATATGTAGATGACATATTACCTTGTTTTATAGGTAGTGAACGACAATTAGATATATATTTCAACCACATCAATAATTTACACCCAAAAATTAAATTTACATTAGAAATTGAAAAAAAAAAAAATAACTAAATCAATTTTCTTGAATTGAAAATTCAAAGAGTTGAGAATGTACTTGATTATTCAATTTACCGAAAACCAACACACACTGCTGTGACAATTTCATATAGTTCCAATCACCCCATGTCACATAAACTAGCGACATATAATTCAATGATACATAGAGCATTTTCAGTTCCTATGAACAAATGTAATTTTGATAGAGAGATTAATACAATTAGACACATAGCAATATCCAACGGTTATCCATTACGTATGATAAAAAAGCTAATTAATAAAAAAGAGGAAAAAGTGGCATTACAACTATTATTCCCTAAACAAACTGAAGAAATAAAAACTTATAAAACCATCACATATGCAGGAAATATTTCTTAAAATATTTCAAAGATAATATCTTTAGCAACGAATACAACAATTTATTTTAAAACAGAAAGTAACGTAAGTACAAAATTGTTAAATGTTAAAACAAAAAAAAACAACATTTAAGAAATGTCCAGAATGTGATGCTGTCTATTTGGGTCAGACCCATAAAAATTTTGAAATACGATACAGTGAACACGAGCATACAGATGGAAACAACCAGATCCCTTCACGCAAAACATCTACTTGACACCAACCATTCATTGACACCTAACACAGAACTAGAAGTACTACATAATATTTGTGATAAGAAACATGAACTGGATTTTCTCGAAGAGTTGGAAATTAGAAGATACTTAGAAACCCACAATATGAAGTCGTCAATGAACAGATAAATCTAGGGAGTTCTCCACTATTAAACTGTCTCCTTAAGTGATAATTGTAAAGATCAGCAGATATAGTTTTCCTGGTTCTCTATATCATTGCACAGTTATACTGATCTTAATTGAAAAAATGATATCTAGGATATCACCATAGGGCTAATAATGTCTAAACTTCAATATTTGTGATATCACATCTTCTTCTTTTCTCTATTAACATATATTGAGTCAATCACAAGGTAGGTCACTTCATGGTTTAGGAAAAAATAACTACTAAACATCAGGTAGGCACCAAATGAAAAGTAAATTCTGTCATTCTGACGATGATATTCAGTTATCGAAACAATTATCAATTTTTTAGAATTTTCAACAGTTTTCGTTATATTGTGGAATTAGGTAGAAACATTGAGTTTCATCTAAAACACTAACAACTTCATTTATTTGAACTAATGTTCAATTTAAATTGATTGACGCGTTTCACAACACAGTAGCTTTGCCAAAACGAATGAAGGTATAATATAAAAATATCTTAATATATACAGTGCATAAATACAGAATTCTATTAACTTATGTTAACAAAGGTATTGAAAGAATTACTTGGAAATTCATTCACTACAAACATTCCTTAGCTATCTTCTAGGTAAAAAGGTTGAATGAATGAGAGTGATTGATATCTATTTGGTCGTTAAGAAGATTACCTGAATATTTATTTTTGTTAATCTCAAGGGCCTGTAATAAATTTAAACTAAAGGATTTACCGACAATATGGAGAATGTCAACATTTGGGATCAAAGTATGTTAAGCTTTTAAATTGTTTATTATTTTTATCTAAAGGGAATACTTGTTCTAAAGTCTGTTTTTTATCCTTTCATTTATGATATTGTCAATTAAATTTGGATCATAATTATTATTAACTGCTATTTGTTATATGATATTTAGTTCTTTGTTATAATTACTAATATTTAATGGGACTGTTAAGAGTCTGTGTATCATACTATTGAAAGCTGCTAGTTTATGACTGAATGGGTGGACCGAACTATTATGAATTGTAATATCTGTATGTGATGGTTTAGGAAATATATAAAAATCATGTTCATTATTTACATTTGAAATTGTAAGGTCTAAAAAGTTTATAGACTTATTTTGTTCAAGCTCTATGGTAAATTTGAGATTATTGTGAATTGAGTTTATGTAAGTAATGAAGTTCTCTAATTGTCTATTTGTACCGATAAAGCTAGCTCAAATATCGTCCACATATCGGTGCCAGTACATACATTTTTTACTAAGGGGGTGTTCATGAATTATTTTTTCTATATTATCCATGAAAATTTCTGCTAGTAGGGGGCTGAGGGGGTTGCTCATAATCAAACCGTCTTTACTGCTATAAATCTCTCCATTGAAATGATAATAATTTTGATTCAAACACACTTTTAATAAAGTAATGATATCAGAGTGAATTATAGTATGAACATTATTGTATGTGAGCAAGTTATCAACAAGAATTATAGTTTCTTCAGGAGGTATACTAGGGAATAGATTTGTTACATCGAACGATATGAATTTAGAATTATGGGGTAGAATTATATCTTGAATATAATTAATTAATCCCGTTGAGTTTTTAACTGAAAATCGAGAGGTATGAATGAATGATATTTAGAGATTACATCTATGAGAACCTTTGAAATTTTGAATGAAGATGCTGTGAAATAAGAAACAGCTGGTCTAATTGGGTACCCCTCTTTATGCAGTTTAATTATTGAATAATGTTCAGGGTGTTGCGGATTGGGTAAAAATAATTTATATTTTTTCTATCGTTAATTATGGATTTAGCGTTATCTACTGCTAATTTTATTTTTCCTAAATTTATTAGTTGGGTATTTTTTAAGGTTCTCAAAATTGCTTGCCTGAATAAAATTGTTGGTTTTTAATATATAATCTTCTTTAGGTAATGCTATTACCGTATTTCCTTTCTCTGGTTTTGTGAAAATAAGACTATTTGACTTTGATTTTTGTTGAATTGATTTGGCAACTGATAATTCAAAGTTGGGTTTGTTAAACTCGACAAATTCTTTTTTAATAATTTCCGAAGCTTCATGTTTTAGAATTATTTGGAAAATTATACCAATTAATTTCTGTTTCTATACCTAGTTTGTTGAAGTTATCAAATGAACATGTGGGTTGAATATTATGTTTAAAACCTTTTTGTAATAATTGAACTACTTTATCTGAAAAAATTGTGTTTGAAAGATTGACGAATCTATTAAAAATCATTAGCAGTAGATAACGCTAAATCAATAATTAACGATAAAGAAATATATAAATCATTTTCACCCAATCCGGAACACACTGAACTTTATTCATTGATTAAACTCCATAAAGAGGGGTATCCAATCAGACCAGTTGTTTATTATTTCACAGCACCTTCATTCAAAATTTCAAAGATTCTCATATATGTCATTTCTAAATATTGTTCATTCACACCTCGATTTTCAGTTAAAATCTCAACGGAATTAATTAATAATATTCAAGGTATAATTTTACCCCATAATTCTAAGTTCATATCGTTCGATGTAACAAATCTATTTCCTAGTATACCTTCTAAAGAAACTATAACTCTTGATGATACCTTGCTCACATACAATAATGTTAATCCTATAATTCACTCTGATATCATTACTTTATTAAAAGTGTGTTTGAATCCAAATTATTTTTATTCCAATGGAAAGGTTTATAGCAGTAAAGACGGTTTGATTATGGGCAACCCCCTCAGCCCCCTACTAGCAGAAATTTTCATGGATAATATAGAAAAAAGAATTCATGAACACCCCCTTAGTAACAAATGTATGTACTGGCACCGATATGTGGACGACATTTTAGCTAGCTTCATCGGTACAAATAGACAATTGGAGAGCTTCATTACTTACATATAAACTCAATTCACAATAAATCAAATTTACCGTAGAGCTTGAACAAAATAAGTCTATAAACTTTTAAGACCTTACAATTTCAAACATAAATAAAAAACATGATTTTTCTATATTTCGTAAACCATCACATACAGATATTACAATTCATAATAGTCCAGTCCACCCATTCAGTCATAAACCAGCAGCTTTCAATAGTATGATACACAGACTCTTAACAGTCCCATTAAATATTATAATTATAACAAAGAATTGAATATCATAAAACAAATAGCAGTTAATAATAATTACGGTCCAAATTTAATTGACAATATCAATATCAAATAAAAATATAGAAAATAGACTTTAGAACAAGTATTTTCTTCAGATAAAAATAATAACGAACAATTTAAAAGCTTAACATACTTTGGAACACCATTCCTAAAAATTAAATCATTTTTTGAAACTGATATGGATAATTTCTTTAAAACTGATTACAATTTATCCAAACTCATTAAAAATAATAAATCTAAATCTACAAAATTAAACAAATCAGGAGTTTATAAATTAAAATGTGGTAATGACAACTGTGATAAAATTTATAACGGTAGAACTTTTAGAAATTTTAAAACTGGAATTTCGGAACACAAACGTAGCTATGACAACAAAAAATTAGATTCTAACTATTCAAATCATTTATTAGAAAACCAACACATTTTCGACCCAAATTTTGAAATTCTCAATGTAGTCGGTAAATCCTTTAGTTTAAATTTATTAGAAGCCCTAGAGATTAACAAAAATAAATATTCAGGTAATCTCCTTAACGACCAAATAGATATCAATCAGTCTCCTTTATTGAACCTCTTTACCTAGAAGATAGCTTAGGAATGTTTGTAGTGAATGAATTTCCAGGTAATATCTTTTAATACCATTGTTAACCTTAGTAAATAGATTTAGCACTGTATATATTAAGACATTTTTATATTTTACCTTCATTCGTTTTGACAAAGCTACTGTGTTAGTGAAACGCGTCAACAAGTTTAAATTGAACATTAGTTCAAATATATGAAGATTTAAACAAACTATATTGTTTTATTTCATCGTACAAACGTAGCTATGACAACAATAAATTAGATTCTAACTATTCAAATCAATTATTAGAAAACTAACCCATTTTTGACCCAAATTTTGAAATTCTCCATGTAGTCGGTAAATAGTTCAAATTTATTAGAGGCCCTTGAGAATAACAAAAATAAATATTTAGGTAATCTTCTTAACGACCAAATAGATATCAATCACTCTCCTTTATTAAACCGTTCGACCTAGAAGATAGCTTAGGAATGTTTGTAGTGAATAAATTCCCAGGTAAATTCTTTCAATACCTATGTTAACATTAGTAATAAGAATTCTGTATTTATGCACTGTATATATTAAAACATTTTTATATTATACCTTCATTCGTTTTGACAAAGCTACTGTGTTAGTGAAACACGTCAACCAGTTTAAAATGAACATTAGTTCAAATAAATTAAGTTTAAAACAAATTATATTGTTTTATTTCATCGTTCAGTATGGATCTTCATTAAGTAAAAGCCTCATCTATTCAATTATATTATGTGTCAAATAACTTACAGTAGAAACTTTGAGTCTTTTCCATCACGTGACTGATACGACATCAGCTATATGCATTTTAATCAAAACAATACGACAAACGCTTGTATTGAGTTTCGTCTTTTTCTGTTATTTGAAGAAGACAGTACCAATATAATATGTATTGAATAATATCGTCACGTGATGGAAAATCTTCACCGTTTCTACTGTAAGTCCAATATCACGTTACTCATGGCAATATGGCCATGTTCTTCAGTAGTTGTGTTTTCTTTTGCTGAAGACATAGACGTTGCAGACAGTATACAGCATACTACTTTTTATTATTGTATTATCGTTTCCAGTAGAGGTAGATGATACTGGATTGGAAGTTCTCAAAATTTTGTTAGCCACTTCTATTTTATTACATAAAGAGTCATCTATGTACCCTTCAGTCATACTAGATGATCGCTATCCTAGATGACGTTTTAATGATGTTAAATAACCCCCAGGATCCACCAGCTAAGTAGCTGACGTGCTGCGGAAGCAATGCCCGGTAAAATCTTTTGGATTTTGGAGTTACAAATAAATTAGAATTTCCTTTGAAATACATGCCATTTTGTTTACATTATTCTTTGGTTGCATAATTTTCACAATCAATAACGTTCCCGAATCTTCAATATCATCTAATATTACCTGGCTGATTTCATAAATTTGACAAGCTCCTGCCATCCCAAATAAAACAACAACCTTAACCATTAAATAAATCACGTCGAGATCATTATTTAAAAAATCACCTCGTAAAATTGCAGCTTTATAGTGCATGTAACCTTTCCCATTTTGATTCAGAAATGTAATTAGTTTGAAATATTTTGAAATGTCAACACGTTACTATTGGATTGTGACATAATTTTAATCATTCAATAACTCTACCACACAATTATGACTTTTGTTATGGTGCCAATTCCGGAAAAATAAGCCAATAACACCGTCTCCGAGAAAAAACTACAATATATTTTTCATATTCCATTCCATAAATCTTGAATACGCAGTTTCGTAAATTTTCTGTGATTTATAATAATTTTTGTGACGCTACTTTCGTTGCTTCTACTAACTCCGGTGTACTCTGAGAAAACTCAGAATCAAACATTTTTCATTTTTATATTATTCAAAATAACTACTAAACAACCACTACGTTTTCAATTTTCAAATCATATCACAGAATTAAATTGATAGATATTTGATTATTTTAAAGGTTTCCTTAGCAACGCAAACTTCAAATTTCACATCGATAATTTTCTGACATCATATACATTGTATAATTTTTCCCATCACAGAAATAAATAGTGTAGTGTACACGGGAAAAATTAGATTTTAACTCTCGCATCTTTGTTTTTCTCTACTTCGCGTTGGGATACAACGTTGAGTAAAATTTGATTTTTCTCTCCCTTGTATAATAAATAACTATCATTTGCAAGAAAAAAATTTCAAAGATGGGATATACTTATACCTGTCTTATATATTGTTCAAAATGTTCAATGGGAATTGACCGGCATACAGGTCAATTCGTCTTCTAAGTTTATCAATTCAGCAGGTAGTGTTTTATAAACAAAGGATTATTGGTACCCCTAAAGAAAGAGATCTGAGGCATTTAAATAATTAAATAATGACGAGAGACACCAACATGAAATATAAGGGATCCTCCTGCAAAAGGGTGTGAATAATAGGTTATCTCTGTGAAGCGTGATTATTGAATTTATTTAAAATTATTGTTTATCTTCGATCAACCTTCTTTTTCATTCCGATACTGCAATATGCTAAAGTAGGTAACTCAAAATACTCTCCAACGCGATAAGTTTGTTTAGGTCTTATCTCTTCAACGCAGCTTAGCAATAGTTTTTCCAGCCAGCAGGTTAAAAGCTCGGACTCTATTTCTGCCCACATAATAATTCTCTATTGATTATAGGAAGTAGGATGAAAACGTTGAGACGTTTAATAAACGTTATTATACAAGATGTCTCCGAACTAAGTATCGTAAATCTGAGGAATTTCTTTTTCTTATTAGTCATTTTACTTTTCCGTCAACCAATTTATATGCGAGAAAAGTATTGGTTTACTCCAAAAAGAGTTGGAATTTTGAAATTTTTTTTGAGTTATTTTTTCGTGTTCCATCAACGACAACACGAAAAAACGGTTTTTAGAAAAAAAATGCTGTGTGTATGTCGTCGTCGTCGTCGTTGTCGTCGGCCACTTTTCCTTACATGTCTTGTTAGAACTATACTGCCTACGGAGTGCAATAAGTCAGCAATTTTATGATTGAATATTGTCAAGGACATGTCACAGATGAACCCTATTGATTTTCAGCTTACCAGAGCCAGTACAACAGGTGCTATGGTACTTGAAGTACGACATTTTGTAATTTTTTGAGAAATTTCAGTTTGTTAGCACGATACAGCCTCCGTAGTTCAACAACTCACCAATTTTATGATTGAATATTATTCCGGACATTTTGCTGATGATCCCTATTGATTTGCAGCTCACCAGATCCACTACAACAGGTGCTACAGTACTTTAAGTACGATATTTTTGTCATTTTTGGAGAAGCTTCAATTTGTTAGCACGATACAGCCTCTGGAGTATATACAAATGACCAATTTTATAATTGGATATTATTCAGAGCATCTCCAAGATGAACCCTATTGATATTCAGCTCATTAAAGCTAGTACAACGGCTGCTATGGTACTTGAAGTACCAAATTTTTGTCATTTTTGGAGAATTGTCTGTTTTGTTATCACGATACGGCCTCCAGAGAGTATACGATTGATCAATTTTATGATTAAATATTGTTCAAGGTGTCTCACAGATGTACCCTACTGATTTTCAGTTGACTAGAGCGAGTACAGCGGGTCCTATAAATCCATATATACTAAATTTTTGGTTATTTTTGAAGAAATTCGGTTTGTTAGCACGATACATCCCCCGAAGTGTATACAAGTAACAATTTTATCATAGAATATTGTTCGGGGCCACAAATGCGGAAAAGTTAGTTTTAATCTCTAAAACCGTTTATTTGTTATGTTACATAAGTACACACACTGTTATTACTTCTCCGCCCAACCTATCTAATATGCGAGAAAAGTATTGGTTAACCCCAAAAAAAGTTGGAAATTTCAAATTTTTTTGTCTAAAACGGTTGTTAGAATAAAAAAATCCTGTGTGTATGTCGTCGTGGTCGTCGTCTTCGTTGTCGTCGGCCACTTTTCGTTACATGTCTTGTTAGCACGATACAGCCTCCGGAGTGCAACAAGTCACCAATTTTATGATTGAATATTGTCACAGATGAACCCTATTGATTTTGCTCACCAGAGCCAGCACAACGGGTGCTACGGTACTAGAAGTACGACATTTTGGTAATTTTTTGGGAAATTTCAGTTTGTTAGCACGATACAGCCTCCGGAGTTCATCAAGTCACCAATTTCATGATTGAATATTATTCAGGACACTTCACAGATGAACCCTATTGATTTTCAGCTCACCAGAGCCAGTACAACAGATGCTATAGTAGTTTAAGTACGATATTTTTGTCATTTTTGAAGAAAATTAAATTTGTAACCACGATACAGCCTCCAGAGTGTATACAAGTGAACAATTTTATGATTGAATATTGTTCAAGGTGTCTCACAGATTTACCCTATTGATTTTCAGCTGACTAGAGCGAGTACAGCGGGTCCTATAAATCCAGATATATTACATTTTTGGTTATTTTTGGACAAATTTCGGTTTGTTAGCACGATACATCCCCCAAAGTGTATACAAGTGAAGATTTTATGAAAGAATATTATTTAGGGCCACAGATGCGAAGAAGTTAGTTTTAATCTTCAAAACCGTTCATTTTTACGGGTTATAGTCTCTTCAATGTTCATGAATAGTATCAATTTCAGGAAATTATAATAAGCCAGTGGAGTGATAACAGAGGTTCCTACCCTGTACTTCAAGGTAATAACTTTAGTCTACACAAGAGGTAGTCTTTGTTGGGCTCCTTACAAATCATACTATTTTGGATTTTTTGTATTATATAACAATAGGAATGCACGTAATATAAAAGATTAATCAACATTTTTGCTTTAACCTAAATTCTCAAATGTTTGTAATCTAGATGTCACTACTTCATCATTTTTGACGTAATCTACTAACTTTTTTGTTGTGGCTACACAGAACAGCACTCACTCTGCTTTACACTAAAATACATGAGCTCAAACGGTTTAGTTCTTTTGAAGTTTCGTATGTGGGGTTGGTTGTCTAGAAGAAGGTGTACGTCAAGGCTCGGATGTTTATGGAGCCTCGTTTCATGTTTCTTGGTGAGTTTTATTTTTCCGCCCAACCCTATCTAAAATGCGAGTTTACTTCCAAAAAGTTGGAATGTTTATTTTTTCAGTTATTTTTTCGTTTCTTTGGCGATAAAAACAAGGAAAACGTGTATTTTACAAAAAATATGTGTGTATGTCGTCGTTGTCGTCGGCCACTTTTTGTAAAATATCTTGTTAGCACGATACAACCTCCAAACTGCATGCAAATCATCAATTTTATGATTGAGTATTATTCACGGCGTATCACATATACACTCTATTGCTTTTCAGCTCACCAGAGCCAGTACAACGGGTCCAATAAATCCAGATATACTACATTTTTGGTGAAATTAACTGTCTCGACCCTGACTTCGTGGAATCTACTCATATTAGTGTTTTAAATGAAACTCAACGATTCTATCTAATTCCACAATATAATGAAAAATGTTGAATATTCTAAAAAATTGACAATCGTTTCGATAACTGACAATGATATTCGAAACAATTGTCAATTTTTTAGAATTTTAAACATTTTTCGTTATATTGTGGAATTAGCTAGAAACATTGAGTTTCATTCAAAACACTAAAACATTTTTGGTCATTTTTGGAGAAATGTCGGTTTGTTAGCATGATACTACCTCCGGAATGTTACAAGTGACCAATTTTATGATTGTATAAGGCATCTCAGAGATGAACCCTATTGATTTTCAGCTCAGAAGAGCTAGTACAACGGGTCATATAAATCCATATATCCCATATTTTTGGAGAAATTTCGGTTTGTTAGCACGATACAGCCTCTTGAGTGTATAAGTGTAGAGAAGTTAGTTTTAATATTTAAACGCGTTTATTTTTGTTTCATCTAGAACTTAGTCAACTTGGAGGTTTCTATGTAAATCGTCGTTATGAACATACAAAGGAGCACTTGCAATTTTTCTCAATATTCGGTTTTGAAACGTTTCTAGGCACCTATAATTGTTTTTTTTCTATACAAACGCATAGTAAGGGCCGTAAGCCCACACCAGTTTCAAATCTTGTTGATATATCAGTAATTTGTTCTGAATGGAAAGCTGCGATTGCTTACCTATCAAGCAATATGTTATTTTCCTTTACTATACTCCTTCCATTTGATTTTGATGTGCAGATTGAAGCCCAGGTATTTTGCTGTTTTTTTTGTTATAGGAAAAATACAGTTATTTAGATTATTTTGAAGGTAAATCATTGTTTTGTTGGTAAAGAAGTTTCACTATTAAATTTTATCTGCCATTTTTTAGGCCAGTGTTCTATGTTATTGTCAGTATTTTGTTGATTGTTCGTTGTTTCTTGCACTGTCGAAAATAACCTCGTTTTTAATTGTTTCAATGGACGCAATGATTTATTCTTAGAAAATTTCAGATACTTTCTCCTCCGTTTTTGTATTCGCAACTTTGCTCTTAGACGTAAATATATATTTTAAACTTTGTGTCTGACTTTGGCAAAAGATGTTTCAAAATAGATTAATCAACACTTCTAGATTGAAGTATGTGCAGCACTGAATAAATATCTATGTATTGAAATCAATTTTAAACCTGAATCTGAAAAATTTTCTTCTCATTTTTGTCATGAGACATGAGAGGACAAGAATTGAATATTTTCGGGTTTTTGAGAAATGATTCAAATCATTATTGACTTTACTTGTTACTTTTTTAACAATAAAGAACCCGTTTTTAAACAAACTGGCTCTATTAACTCAATTATCTTGTTGATTTAACTGAATTATAAAACATCTGTTAATTAACACCAAGATGAACCTAATTAATAAAAAGTTGATATTGTTAAAGACGAATTATTTCCAACGAATTATTCCATTCGAAAACTTTCCCAAACTACCAAAACGCTTTATATCGCGCAGTTCTTTCTCTAAGTTAGTCATTTCCATGCCGTCAACTTCTGATCATGTCGAGCAACAGCTGGACCCCGGATGATTTAAATTCTTAGAAAGTTTTACGCCAGAGGGGATTTTTGGGCTTTTGTGGAATACAAATAATAAATTTCGTCAAGTTTTCCACGGGCGTCCGAAGTTTTCATGGAAACAGGCTAGAACTGGCAATGAAGAGTAATCCAAGAAAGTGTCATCTGCTCCCAAGCGAACTACTTATAACAAAATGTGGAAACTACCAGTTTGAATTCGATTCATTTGTAAACACAAGTTTTAGATTAACTATTGAGTTTGAATGCATATGATAATAAACTAATGTCCAAGCAGATTTTATGTTGCACGTCAAATAAGGAATAACTATCCCATAAACCGAACATTCCATTATAAAACAACATTATACTCGATAGTCGAAATTCTGTAAAGTGACTCATCGCTCTTACTGTCCATAAAATCAGTTGCAGAGGCGAATTTTTGAAGGGTTCTTAATAGTCCTAAATAAAAAATAAATAGAAAATGTTCTTGTACGCTCTGGCGTTTAAATTTGAGAGAACAGAAATACGAAATTATTATGGTAGGTATCATTATGTATATACAGGGTGTTACCAAGAATAATACACATTTTTAAGGATGAGTTATAATAAGATGTATATGAAAAGTCGATAGTCGAAATTCTGTAAAGTGACGTCATCGGTTATCTACCGATTTAAAGTGAACTCCATGAGCGTATCATAGTTTAAGGGTGCGAATACTGAAATATCTGGAATTTCAATTTTTAACATTTGAAATAATAACTTATCACAAGTTGTTCATAAGTAAGTTAAAACAAAATAAAAAAATGTTTAAAAGTCAATTCCAACTTACTACTACTAAAACTAAAAAAAAGTTGTTTGTCAAGACCAAAATAAATTACCAATAAGTATAGGTATGTTGCGAGGTCACTTGTAAAATGTCTGACTAACTGGAAGCGGTATCACTCCCTGACGACTCCTCAGAATCATCGCTTTCTCCTCCTATATCGATAATGAGTGGTTCCGTCATTACTTCTACACGTATGTCTAAATCCCAAAACTTTATTTCTTCTTTTAATACGTGTTGAATACATTTACGCCAACTCTCAGCAGTAACGGTATGCAGCGCCTCGTCAAACAGTTTCTCAACGTCAGCCATTTTGAATGTACTGTTTTTTCTCGCAACATAATTTTTCACTTGGGCCCAAACCAGCTCGATGGGGTATAACTCACAGTGGTAGGGAGGAAGTCTAACAACTGAGACGTTGAAATCTTTCGCCATTTCATCGACAACGTACTTAATATAACTGCTTTTATGTTTCCGTACGAGAGATAATAATTCAACTTTTAGCAGTGCCTCGTTGTGCGGAATGCTTTTACTCTCTAACCAATCAATTATAACCCTCTTGCGGCTAGCTGAAGTAGGTATTTACTCCAGTCGACGAGAGTGGTATGAAGCATTATCCATAACTATCACTGAACCAGGAGTAACCTTTGTTAAAATTGATCTAAACCATGTGTTAAACCGGTTACCATCCATCTCTTCATGGTAATCGACAGTTTATAGTGGATAAACGTCAGCAAAAATTTACACACAACTTTTAATTAAAAACATCTGTATTCTGATAGATTTTCCGTATTTGCAACTCATCAATACTGAATTGGTGCAGTCCAATATCTCTAAACTTGTCTGGCTGTTAATACTAACTCTTTTCTGAATATTTTTGTGTCAAATATGAACTGAAATTACTGTTCACTGATCACAGAGCCTAGATTTGCTTCTCCATGAAGCCAGAGAAACCTGTTACAGGTTCTGTAAAATCTTAATATTTGAATTGCTAGGATTTCATATCTGGTATCGATCTACCTCTATTGTGAGGCCATACATCTCAAAAACTCCGTTTTTTTCACATATTTTGCTGTATAAAGAACACCGCCATTCATCTATTTTGAGATACTTAAAATTATTCTGCTGATATCTCTCGGAAATTGACGATTATTGATCTGTTTTCAATATTTTGACAACTCATGATTTCAGCTCATTACAGTTTTATCAAATTTGTATCGCATACATCACATCACTTTTTAAAGAAATTGAGTTGAATACATCAGCATTTTCGTTGTTATGCCCTTTATATGTATATATATAGCTTACGCCTATCAAAATAGTCTTTTTCTACTTCCGCTACTAAAAACCGCACTTTGCACACGGATTTGACATGCACAAAACGACTCTTTAATCACTAGTGTTTAAAATGCGAAAAGTCACATCCCGTTTATCTTTTGTTTTTTAAACGTCAAATCAAGTGTATCTTTTGTATGTTAAATTTCATGCTCCTTGATAATTTTGTTATTCTGTGTCATTTGATTTATCAGTCAGCTGTCAGTCATCGTCCGTCATGTAATGAATATAATTCAAATATAATATAATGTTTTCCTTCCCGCGGGCGAAGAAAAATCATATAAAGCTCTTCGTGGTAAAAACGTCTTCAGTCACTCGTTTCACAAGGAACTCGTTCCGCTTCGCTGCACTCGTGCCTAGTAAAACTCGTGACTAAAGTAACCGTTTTGACACTTGGTACTTAAAATACTATTTTAGCCTTAGAAAATTGCTTGAAACCAACGGCTTAGTATCAAACACGGCCAATTAGGCGGGCTCGTAGCGGCTATGTGATATCGCGCGGTCTATGTGTCGTGAAATGATCTCGCGCGGGCATATAAACATGTACAAATGAATGTAAAGTCTACACACTGACGCGGGCAGACCGCTCGCGGGCTGGTGCATTCTAGACCACAGATAACCCACATATAGATGAGACACTGTGGCGCCATCTAAAGAGCCTGTCGACTAAACAAGTGAGTGAAAAGATTTCTGTAATTTTAGGTTTTGGCGGTATATTCAAATTTACTGTATTTTAATTATTTTATTTCAAAATGACCATTTATAGTCCATCATTTAACATTTCATCCAATTTAACTCAATAATGATTAGATGTTGAATTAAATTAAATGAAATATCAAATGATGGACCATAAATGGTTAATTAAATTGGAAAAAATAGTACGGTAATCATATAAACAGTTTATTTATTTTGTTATAAAAATACACAACAAATAATTTCTTTCAGAAAGTACTTTCCTTAACAAACAGAATGACAATAAATAAACTGTAATGTAAAAACAATGCAGTAATTAAAAAATAATTTGAGTAACATACATTCTACATTGGAGTATCATTAGATTTTTTAATGATGTTAGGAAATCAAGATAAAAGTAGAAAATCATTTATGATAAGTTCATATTAATTCATTTATTTATTATTATACTCGTATAAATACACAGAGCTGGACAAACTGCTGAAGTATAACTGCTACTTACTTAATCAAAAGAAGTGTTAGTAATGAGTAGTTAACTACTATTTTTGGCAACTTTTTGTGGAAGAAAACATTTGAATATAATTACTGTGAATGTTAGAGCAAAAGTAATTAAAATACTTTTTTCTGAAATCGTCAAGAAAGCTTGTCATGACAGAACTCAGGTTGGTCATGAAAGTGTCACTTTAAAGACTAGTCACTTTCATGATTTTTACAAGACTCCTGTCACTTTACAAGACTCATCTGTCATTTTTAGACTGTAATTGAATTAGAAATCGTCACTAATGAAACGTTCATTTAATATAATTAAAAACACTAACCATCAAATACAACAAATATTATTAATTGGTATTAGAACTATGAAAAAGAAAATTATTGTTAATGCAGCTGACACTAGTATTATGCACATTAGAAAAGTTTATTCCAGGTATATAATCCAAAGCCTTATTATTTCTGTTTTGGAAAACGATTTCAAAAAAAATATAATACATCACTGGTCATGAAAGTGTCTCTGCTTGACTCGGAGGCTTTAAAGAGATACTCGGATGCTACGCATCCTCGTACTCTTCAATAAGCCTCCTCTTCTGCATAGTTCCACTTTCATGACTTGTAATGTAATATACTATTAAAGGAAATGTTGTTAACTACTGCCCAGCTCTGTAAAAACAAGGTGCCAAGTAATTACATATAAGAGTGGTAAACAGCACTTTTGACTGTACAACATTTAAAATAATATATATAACATCTCATTTCCACTTAAGACACATCTTTATTTCTCTACTGGAAGTATCAAATATGTTTATATCACAGGCTCAAACTTAGTATATTGCACATTTGTATATTTCTGCATTTACAAGCATTCCGTTGTCATGAAACCATCGCATAAGGCAGTTTAAGTTACTCTGCAGCCCCTGGCAGTCTACAATTGTTAAAATGTTTCTTAAGGGCTCTTAAAAATCCCACCGTCTCGTGGAAGTCCTTTCTCGTTCCTGGTTGAGGTTCTACAAGTAAACACACAAAATAACAACAATAAATAAGTAAACACACAAATATGTTTGAAAATTTATGTGAACAAAAGAAAACAAAATGCGCTTACTATTGAAATAATAAGTTTACACATGTTTTTGTACTAAGGCAAAAAATTATCAAAAAATGTTTGAATATTTAAATTTTTTTTGGTTTTTTTGAATTCCTTTTTTTTGGAGCTTTCCATTTTTTTAGGAATTCTTGATTTTTTTTGGGTTTTAACTATTTTTTGACTTATTGATTTTTTATTTTTTGCCTTTATGGGATATTCCCAGTTAAGCGCTTACAGCCATTAGGTCATTCTCAAAGCTGTCGACAAGAGGAAAACATACAACAGGTACAATGTACATACAATGAAATGAAATGTTTGATGTTACATCATTATTTGAATCAAATTTGTTAAAACTGCCCTATAAAGAGGGTGTACACACATATCATTTAGTTGATAATTTCAAATTATACGTTTCGTTATGTGAATTACAATTGTACCTGCTCTTTATAGAGTAATTTTGACAAATTTCACTTAAATAATGATGTAACATCAAACATTTCGTTTCATTGTATGTAGCAGTTACAGGGTTCGATATTTTTTGACACCTTCTGTATGTTTTTTTCTTGACGAGAGCTTTCAGAATGGCCCAATGGCTGAAAGCGCTCAGCTGGAATTTTAGTAAAATTAAACGCTCAGTAACTCCTCTTTTCATTCACTCAATTTACATTTTAAAATGTCCAAAATTATAGCATGCTATATTGAATACAATAAAACTTACCATCAATTTTTGTTAATTCCCACTCATATGGGAAGGCAAATCAAACTGTCTTAACTCCTCTTCGTCTCTCTCAAATCTAAAGAAACACTGTTTTTGAAAATGAAGAGATCATATCCTCCATCGTTTCCTCGTCGACAAATTATTTAATTTATTGCCACTGATTTTCAGCCATATTAATTTTATCTTCCTGGGTTGGAGGAACAAAACTGTAAAAAGAAATATTTACTTTATTATTGTCGCAACTTTCAGTTTAGCTATTGTAAAACACAACCATGATCTCTGGAGTTGTCGATTAAAATAGTGAAAATTCTGCGTTTTATGAAAATAAAGATAATGGTTGTTAATTGTGAAAGAAAAAATGCTCAAATTTTTTTAATGAAACTTACCGAGTACAGCACTAATTAGACTCCTTCAGAATACACTTTGACATTGTCTTCTCTATTAATAATAATAAAGCAACGAAACAACAGATAAATATTATTCCATAGCAATTAAAAAATACACCAAAATACCGTAACCTTGTAATAACCTCTACGCTTGAACTAAGAAATGATAACAGATGTATAACATATAACATGTGGGAATGAGCGATATGATATCGCGCCTACGCAGTAATAGAAATCAATAAAATTTGATTACTAACGACGTTACAGTTTTCGTTAATTTTTTGGATTGATTTACCGCTTTTAGTTACTCACAGGCTCCATAGATGGCACGGTCTGCAATGTCCCTAGCCTGGTCTAGATCGCGCGCGGTCAGATTCGCTCTGGCATATTTGACCGCAAGCGTTCTACATGATAGAGCTTTCAATTATAAGTTTCAACGGTGTGGCAGTGAGTGATTCGTTCTCCTAGCGGTACGACGTGAGTGATATACGTTTCTAAAAACCTATGGTACAGTTGTGAATGATAATGGACACGAAAAAACTCATTGGGGCGGTACGAAAGTATCCCCTGTTGTACGATATGTCGCGCCTCGAATATCGAAATACCCGGAAACGTGATGCTGCATTCGATCAGATTGCACAAAAATTAAATTTAGATAAAGGTAAGAGTCACACAGACTGTATACAGGGTGATAACTGAGAACTCGCATCATAAATATTTTTGCTAAGTCAAAATCTCAAAAATGTTTCCTAGTCCAAAAACATGAAATAATACTAAGTTGAAAATGCAAAAAATTTTTAGTCCATAAACGCGTTTTGTACATACTCGGTAGTCGGTACGTGTGCAGTTGTTTACGTCGTAACGTTCAAAAATCGTTTCACGTGCTTTTTCCCGATGGTGCGAGTTCTCAGTTACCACCCTGTTTACTCATATTGTTTAACGGATAGTTTTATTTTTACACGTTATACGTGAAGTGGCTGATGCAACTACATATATTACAAATCATAATTATCCATTTCTACAGACTCGACTGATTGGTCACCATATACAGATCGAATAAAATTTCCATAGTCTTCATTAAAGTATGTGGCAAACGTTTCACGCACTGAAAATCAAAGTTAGCGGCCTTCCGCAAGCTGGTTCAAGGTGAGTTAAATACATCTGTTTGTTCTTCCTTCGTTCACTATGCCTAGCAGCAAATTCTTCATCCTCACCGTCCAACAGATATTGAAAACGATCTTCATTATTTTGTTGCCGCAAAAAGGTGTGCAACACACATGCTGCCTTCAACAACTGGGTTGCATTACTTGGACTATCTTCAATATGTCGAAGAAATATGCGCCGTTTGTATGTTAAGATTCCGAATGCGTTTTCGACCATTCTTCGTGCCCGACAAAAACGTTTATTAAACCTTGTTATCTATTCATTGTATCTTGATTGCCGATACGTGTATTGTCGTTGAAGGTATGGACTGAGTGCACATGCGTCGTCCCCAATTAAACCGCAAGGCATTGGAGTATTCCCGTTTGGTAAGGGGCGATCAAGAGGTACATTCATGGTTCCATTATCCAATTTCTGTTCCATAGCTGTGCTAAACAAATTTTGCCATAGCTATTTTTTCCATATTCTCCCACATCTACACATATGAATTTGTAATCGTGTTCAACGATTACAATCAAGACGATAGGAAACTTTTTCAAATAACAGAAACGATTTGAACCAGTGTTTTTCGGACATTTCATTGTTACATGTTTACCATCAATCGCATCTAGGCAATTGGGAAACTGCCACCGACTTTGAAAATCATTGATCAACGTTTTCCAGCTTTGTTCATCAGGTTCAGGCATGCATGTAGGCTGTAATCGATTCCATATAGCACGACAAACTTCATGAACTATCTTGCGTACTGTTGAGAGCCACATACTGTAACTAACTTTGACCAATCGTTGAATATGTATCGCCAGTAGCCAAGTATCTGTGTTACATTTGTTATAGGCTCTGAAAATGTGAGTGCTGGAGAAACATCAAAGCTGAAGTGGGCGGCTTTACGGGACAGATATATGAAACATTTGAGGTCAAAAGAAACAACCACAGGTCAAAAGGCAAGAAATCTCCACAAGTATAAAGAATGGCCCTGGTCTGGACAGATGGAATTCATGCGACCATTCCTAAAACCAGCAACCACCGAGTCAAATGTGCAAGCGCGAGTTGCACCTTCTACGTCCTCTATAGACACGTCTGATAGTATACCACATTCTGGCCCTATGTCACCACCTACTTCCGTACCGCACTCTGGCGCACTGACTGAATCCGTGCAAACTCCTTGACCAAGTGACACTTTTGATACTAATACTGCACCACCATCTGCTACTCGACAAGCACCCGTACGTGCTTCCATATCCCAAGCTCCATTCCAAAGGCCAATGGCGCCGTCTCAAAAATGTCGTGCTATTGAGTCAGCTGCAAAGAGCTCGGCAGTCGACAAGGGGAAGAACATGGCACTGGTCTTGAGAATTTGGATGACATGGACGTTATTTGCTTGGGTTACGCGAGAACAATGAAAACGTTTAGTGGAATTCGACAAGCTCCAGTGAAGCACAAAATATCGCAAATTTTGATGGATGCCGAAATAGTGCAGATAACAGAAAACGAAATGAGTAATTCATCTATTGTGCATTCACAACCATCCATATATTCGTCATCATGTTCATCCTCGCACTCTCCTGCTATCTACAGTGGAGCTCCTTCGCCTTACAACCAGCCTATGTCGCCTTACAACCAGCCTACGTCGCCTTACAACCAGCCTACGTCGCCTTACAAACAGCTTACGTCATCTTACAATCCGCCTACATTGCTGAGCACTCACACTGCGTCTTCTTTGATGGACAATGAATAATCTTGACCAACAGCTCAAATTCAAGATTTGACTACGCAGAAAGATTCTTATGGCTTTCCATCTGATTATCACCAGGGCGTCTTTTTTTCTTAGTTCCGCCCTTTTTGGCCACGGGCGTACTTGAATGGAGAAATAATTTTTGTTTGAATGATATTTCCCATGCCATTTCCCATAATGACAAACGGCAATTCATAAAAAATATTAAGTTATGTATACATTGTCTAGCCTACAATCATTATGTAAGTGATAGTTCATCTGCTGGGTGTTCAAAATTTCAAAACTATCATCATACTATGTTATTTAAACAAACGTTTTCTAATAATAGAAATTTCAATTCTAGGTATTCACTCAACTGTGAAAGGTTTCATAGAAATTTGCAAAATACCAATAATAATAGTCAAAATAGACAGATAAAGTTTAATTCCCAAAATTCAAACAATTTTAATCGATATGGTTCTTCCTTTGATAATAATAATCAGTCAAATAGTTTGGTAAATTCTCCTATAAATTCACAGAATAGTTCAAATGTTCATAGACCATTACAAAATAGTAATGATAATTCGCACATCCCCAGTTCTAGTATAAACCTTAAAGGAAATTGTTCAAATCAACAATTAGAAAATAATTCTTCAAATAAAGATAATGGTATTATTTTGTCCACTTTATCCTCGGATGAAGAAGCTCTCCTAGCAACTGCATTTGTTACAGTATATAAATAAAAAAACAATCCTATTCAAGTAAAAGCTGTTTTAGATCTTTGTAATACAGTTTCATTAATTACAGAAACCTTAACAAATATTCTCCAACTTACTCCACAATCGAAAGGTATTCAAATACATGTTGTTTATAGCATAGGTACAAATTCAAATAAGATGGTAAATATTAATGTTCATTCCAATATTGCAACAAATCTTAGTTTTAACATAAATTATTCGCTTATTAAGGAAATTATAAAAAAATTGCCACGATTTTCATTGCGTAGTGAAAAAATTCTAATTCCCTGAAATGTGAAATTAGCAGATCCTAATTTCCACATTCCAACCCAAATTGACATACTTTGAGGAGTTAATATTTATTATAATCTGATAAATGGTAGTATAACAAAAATTCAGCAAAATTTCTTGATACTTCTTGATACCAAGTTAGGTTATGTAGTAGGTAGTCCTATTCCTAGAGAAGCTCTTTCATATGTTTCACAAGGCGATAGTTTAAATAATTGTTGTTGCTTCTTTTTTCAGAGTTCTGGTACTGATAATTTGTTGCAAAAATTCTGGGAAATTGAAGAAATCTCTCCAAAAATTAAAATTCTTAGTCCTGATGAAGAGTTAGCTGAGAATATCTTCACTAATAGTATACAAATTGTAGAAAATGGTTCGTTTCAGGTCGATTTGTCTTTGAAAAGTTCAAATGAAGAGTTACAGTTAGGTAATTCCTATTCCATGGCAATAAATAGATTTCACAATTTAGAAAGGCGCTTTGAGAAAAATCCTAGTTTATTCAAAGTCTATAAATCCTTTATAGATGAATATGTTTTATTAAATCATGCTAGATATGTTCCTTCAAAATTGATGAATGAGTTCCAAGAAAATAAATACTTCCTTTCTCACCATTGTGTGATTCGAGAAGATAGTAGTTCGACTAAGTTGAGAGTAGTATTTGATGCTAGCATGAAAAGTTCGTCCAATGTTTAGTTAAATAATATCATGTTAAAGGGCTTTACAGTTCAACCAGAACTATTTGATATTCTTTGTCGTTTTCGTATGTTTAATTTTGTGCTTACTTGTGGTATACAAAAAATGTATCGAATGATTAGATTAAATCCAAATCAGACAATCCTACAAAATATATTTTGGCGAGAAAATCCCACAGATCCTATAAGATGCTGATGTTTATTTGATATACGAATTTGCATATTTGGCGTCCAAAGAAAATCCGAGGGATTGCAAAAATAAAAACTTGTTACGGACCATTAACATTCGATCGACTTGGGGCTAGGTATTAGAACTGTGATCGAAGCCAAATTGGAAGCGAAATTGCAAAAGGGAATGGTAAGTGCAAATTAAAAGAACTGAGATTGATGAGACACGGTATGCAGACATTTCCTACTTTAACAATGTTCATTCGGGTCAAAAGATTTCACCGTTTCATCACTTTTACTATAGGCGATGGGTTTAACCGAATCATTTAGGAAATAATGAATAATGACAAGGTTTCGAGTAATTTATTGGATTATGATAATGTTTTTCTAACTTAGAAACTTTAAATTTTGAAGAAATAAAAATAATTCTAAAGAAAGTATTTTGACTCGTATGGAATGAATTAATGTTAAAACGTTTTTTAGAAATTTTACTTCGGTGTAATTTGAAATAGCTGTGTGGATCTTACTTTTCTCTGTGTCTTGTGAATATATATATATATATATATATATATATATATATATATATATGTATATTTTATGAACATTTCTCGACTTACATATTATTTTAATGAACAGGGTTGTGCATTAATGTATTTAATTTGTGTATAGTTAAGTTAGAACAAACTCTCGGAACAAAAAAAAACAAAACAATTTTACATCTCAAACTAAAATATGGAACAATTCAAAAAATCAAGGTGAACCGCTACCGGTTACAACTAAATCTTACCGCAGCTAATTTAAATGCTACAGAAAATTCATATCGTAACAATTTGGAAAGCATAGTTCTGCTCAGCGCGAAATAGAATATTTAGTCTCCGAAAATGATGATATTCAATTTTATTAGTACAATTTGAAGAATTGAAACAAAAGATTCAACCCCCAACATCCTAATACTCTGAGCAAGTTTTCAATTATGAACGATCATTGGTTTCAATGTTACAATAATCACCGTAGTGGCATCCGATAGTAAGGCTCGGAGCTTTTCAAAACTGCTGTTAACTTTTACTACTCGAGCAAATTGATTTTTATAATTTGTATGAAAACTTTTCAATAGTGACAAGAAATGAAGTCACCATGTGTGGATTGTTTATTTAATATAAAAATGTATCACGAGCTAAATACCTACTTCTTCTTCTTCATCTTCTGCTATCCATTAATTGATGTTTGCGACTACTTTTGTGGATTAATTTTCCTGTGGTTCTCATCCCTGTCCACTGTTTGATATTTCGGAGCCACGACATCCCTCTATATTTCCTTCTATTAATAGTTGGAGCAACTGGTATCTCTCGTTGCGTATCACATGTCCCAGGTACGCTGTTTTCCTGCATTTTATCGTGTTCAGCAATTCACGTTCTCTTCCTGCCCTCCTCAGAATTTCCTCGTTGGTTTTTCTTGCTGTCCATGGAACTTTCCAGATTCTTCGATAGATCCACATCCAAAATGCTTCCAGTCTGTTCATGGTATTAACCTTCAGAGTCCAGCCTTCCATGCCATACAATAGTATACGTAGCATTTTGTGAATCTTATTCTGAGATTGAAGTCGAAGTCAGATTTCGTGAAGACGTTTCTAAATCTCATGAATGAGCTCCTCGCTTTTACTATCTGGCACTTGATTTCCACGTCTGAAGACCAATCTTCACATAGCCAGGTTCCCAGGTATTTAAACTTTTTTTCCCGTTCTATGTCTTCACTATTGTATGACAGCTTAGCATTCTGGCAACCGGCTATGTATTCCTACTATGTCCAGATGTCTTTGGAGGTCATTCATGTTATCTGCTATCAGGACTGTGCCATCTGCATACCGTATATTGTTGATCAATATACTATTTACTTTGATGTCCAATTGTTGTCCTTCGAGAGCTTCTAGAAATATATTTTCAGAGTACACGTTAAACAGGAGTGAGGAGAGGAAACAGCCCTGCCTTACACATATAAGGATTTTCTGTGCTTTTGTGGCCTTGTTGTCGACTCTAACTGCAGCTGTTTGGTTCCAGTACAAGTTAGTTTTCAATACAGCGTATATCTTTCTGATCTATGTCAAGTCGCTTTAGTACTTAAACGAGTTTGTGATGTTGCACTTTGTCAAACGCCTTTTCATAGTCTATAAAACACATCACTACATCTTTTTTCTGGTCGTAGCCGTTCTGAATTAATACATGGGTTGCGACTTGTACCTCTCTTGTACCGAGACCCCTTCTAAAACCGAGTTGAGAGGATCCAATAATGCTTTCGCATTTTGTGGGAATTCTGTAGTGAATGACCTTCAGAAATATTTTTAAAGCGTAACTCATCAAGCTGATCAATATGTGGTCTTCACATCTTGTGGCGTTGTTCTTTTTCGGAAGTGGGATGAATAGAGACGTAAGCTATTTAGTTGGGAACTTTCTTTTGTTGTAAAATTGGTTGAGAAGCCTATGAAGTATCTTAATACCTTCGCTGTCTAATAGTTTAAGCAATTTAACAGGAACTAGATCTGGCCCAACCGTTTTCTTACCCTTCGAGCTTTTTATTGTTCTAGTAATCTCCTCTATTGTGATTGGCGGTCCAGACAAATCCTCTTCTAAGATGTCTTATAACCGTGGTCTTTCATCTGCAAAGAGGTTGCCAATATATTGTTCCCAGATAGCTTTCCTCTGTGCGATGTCTTATACCATTTGCCCTTGATCATTTTGTATGTTTTGTTTGAGAAACTTTGTTTCCTGTATGTTCCTGCTGTTTCTTTTATTTTCTTGTGTAGGTTATACTCATCATATTGTTCTTGTAAGTGTTCCATTTCTTCGCACTGTTCCTTAAGCCACCTATTTTTTGCCATTCTTATCGTTCTTCTTATAGCATTTTGCATAATTCTGTATTTGTCTCGACTGTCTGTGTTTTGTATTTTCTGCTCTTTTCAAACATTGCTAATATTTCGTCTGTCATCCATTCTTTATTTTTGGCCTTTTGTTTGTATCCTATTTCTTCTTTTGTTGTTTTATCAATTATTTCTTCTATGCCCTTCCATGTGTTGTCAAGATTCATCTCCGCATCTGATTGTGACAGGGCTAAAGTTGTTGAGGTTTCATTTAATTTATTGCCTACTTTGATTTTGATGGTGTTGTCTTTAATTTTATCATAATCTATACTTGGTTCTTGTCTTGGTTTTTGATTATTGGCTAATTTTATTTTTATTTCTGTTATGAAAAGGACATGGTCTGTTTGGACTTCAGCTCCAGGGTATGTAAATGTTCTTGTTACTGATGTTCCGAATTGTTTGTTGATCCATATGAAGTCTATTTGGTTTCTAATTATATGTTCGGGACAGTCTGCTGGGGATCTCCATGTGTAGAGACGCCTGGGTGGTAGTCTGAACCAAGTGTTAGTTATTTTCATGTACTCCTCTTGATAAAACTAGTGTAGCCGCCCACCTCGTTCGTTTCTCTCTCCCAATCCATAAGGGCCTACTAGTTCATCTGGTATGCCATTTCCAACTTTAACGTTTTTATGGATTAGTTGTTTCAGTTCTTCATAGAATTCTTCACCTCCGTCTTCTGATACCTCTGCTGTGGGGGCGTATCCTTGTATTATGTTAATATTAACCGGATTTGCTTTCAATCTAAGTGATACCATGCTATCTGAGTGTGGGAGAAAGTTAATTACAGTCAAAGATAGTTTTTCAGGAATTATTATTCCAACTCCTTTCTGATGATTTCTGTCTTGGTTTCCTGAATAGAAATTAGCTCAAATTTGTAATTACCCAATCAGCCATTTTCTAAAATTGTGTTTTACTGGCTATTACTCCTGATGCACAATGACCAAGAATTGAAATACCAAAATTGATTTCTACAGAAAATAAATTTCGATAATAAATTACTTTCTGGAAAACTAAAGAAGATGTGGCAATGAGTCATCATATGATTTATGATGAAGTAATAAATTATTATATATCACCTACTTATCTAAAATCAAAAACAATAACATCATTTTATTGCTATGTAGATAATTACCAGAAGAAAATTAAATTAAATTTGATTAAAACATGAAATATTCAATCAGTTAAAGTAAGTGTTCAAAATGTCTTCCGTCAAAAAAGTTCATCGCAGACCTTAAAATGGTTTTGTCTGACTTAGCTATGGAAAACTGAAATTTATTTATAATTGAAAAGGTTTTTGATACAGGTAACTGGTTTAAAAAAATACTTTATAGCAGCAACAGTTATTATTTCAGAATTTTTATATCAAAATATTTCGAAAACGTACACAATATCGAGTTTAAACAAGAGTACCTTGTTGGTGTGTTTGATATCACATAAAACTTGGACTAGAAAATGTAAACTCCAAAATTTATGTTTAAAACTGCTCAAGCCGTCTAACTAGCGCCCTCTATGAGAGGCAAATGTTAAAATAAATTCATGCGATGTGTTAGTTTCCAAAATATATTCCTACAAAATTTCATCACGTTGTGGCCAGTAGTTTTCGAGTAATCGTCAAAAATGTTAATTAAATTTTTATTTTCAATATCCTATATCTTGAAAACGGATCCCAATACGAATTTTTTTACTGAACAAACCCAATTTATTTTGCAGTGTTCTACCTATCCTAGCAACGAGGCCACCTTTTTTGAAACACCCTGTACATAATTGATAACAATTGAAATACTAATCGCAGAGTACTGATTTAAAATGAGGTAATATGTGTGGGAATCTATGTGACGTCATGGAGTGTGTTGTAGACTCCGCTTCACGAGAGCCACCTGAACTGAACTGAACGAACAACTGTTTTTGACAACACGTTCGCGCATACGACTGCAATTTCAAGTGGCTTTTTCTCTCGTGAAACCGAGTCTAGGAAACTTAACAACTGACAGCCAATGCATATGTGTTGACGTTGAGCTTGAACATTCTAGTGGTGGCGTCTGTTTACGCCTTACTGTTCATTTACAATTTAAGAAGCCCCTATAATGGAAAATTTTACATAAATTACTTATTACAAGTACTGTATAGTACCACTGTGATCTAATACGTCTTTTAAAACACCTAATAAAATATTTATCCGTGTATCTAAAGCTAAAAATCGCCGAATAAAATGGTTCAAGGCATGCAGTAGGAATGAGGAGTACTTATTTGAAAGAAATAGCGCTCTTCACATATATGATGATCAGTGCAATGTAAGTATCATTAAATATGTATATAAAATTGTATATACTACAATAGACACTTTTTATTGTAGATTATAATAATACATAAAAATTTGTATATCTGGAGATATGCCTATGTAATATTTGTTACTTTATTGCAACTTGAAGAAGACATGGGTGACTATATTTAATTTAAACTGATGGGTGGCCAAAAGAAAATGAGTAATGTAGTTCCTCACATATTTGAAAGCCAGTCAGATCGAAAAAAATCATTTATGCATCCTCATAGAACTAGTCTGTTAGAAGCGCAAAAAATTGTATTGTCAGAGAAACAGCGTAGATTAGATTAGATTTCAATAGGGTTACAATGCACTGAATCCTAAGGTTTATTGTGCCCCCCCCCTATCAGAGCTGTTGTCGCTACTACTACAGCTCGCCTTCCAGTTCCAGGGTTCTAATGAACTCTAGTATTTGGGACGGCTTCAACGAGGTTAGATCCTCACTCTTACAAGTTTCTTGTCCGAAGAATAACTTGCATTGGCTTTCAATGGCGACGCATTCTAGAATTAGACGATCTGAAGTTTCATCCTCGTCCCCACATAATCTACACTCGTCAATTTCTGCTAGACCTATTCTCATTAGGTGCTTTCTAAGGCGGCAGTGTCATGTAAGAAAGCCCGTAAAGATATGTAGCTTATTTTTACTGAGATCCAAATGTTTTTTGGGTCTAGCAGTGTCAAAGGTCTGCAGGAACTTTTTGGATTGTTCCAACCCGGAAAGGCACCACCAGAGTGCTTCTCTTTCGGTGACCTCTTTATTCCGAAACTCTTTATTATAGGAGCATTTTCCTACACCACAGAATGGCTCCGGGCAATAAAGGACGTTCGTGCTCCCTTCCTGGCGAGTGTATTGGCCTCTTCATTTCCCGTGATTACCGAGTGGCCCGGAACCCAGACTAAAGAGACCCTGTTATTCTTGCATAAATCATCAAGTTTTCTTCGGCACTCCCATGCCAACTTTGAGTCAACGACATGGGAGCTCAATGCTTTGATAGCTGCTTGACTATCAGAATGGATCGATATGTTACATTCATTATAGTTTCTTTCTAGGTTCATTTCCACGCATCTTTCGATCACAAGTTTTTCTGCCTGGAAGAAGCTGGGGAAGGAGCCTAACGATAATGAGTATCTGGTACCAGGCCCAAATACTCCAGCGCCTGCTCCAGAGGTGGTTTTTTAACCATATGTATACCATCTAATAGTGTTTTATCTGAGATTTTCGGTGGTGTATTCCCTTTCCCAGTCTCTTCTCTTATTTAGCATCATAGTGAAAGTGTGTTTTCGATACTGAGTTTCTTGATATGTTCTTCACTGAGAAGATTCGCTGATGAGATGTATTTTGTTAGAGAGGACCAGGTTCCCTGTTTTTTAATACTCTCATTGCCTAAACCTTCCTTAGATATTTTAAGAATTGCCTCTTGGGCAGATCTTTCTATCACCAGATGAAGAGGTGTGAGATCTGTAATGATCTCAAGTGCCCTAGTTGGACACGTTCTCATAGCTCCAGTGAAGCACACACAGACAAGCCTTTGAACTTTGTCGAGGGTCTTCCTCGTGCTGTACTCACTTGCGTTTGTATGCCAAACTATTGCTCCATACGTAATTGCTGTTTTCACAATCATGGCGTACATCCATCGCAGTATTTTTGGGTTACAGCCCCAACTCTTACCAGCTAGATTCCTGCACGCCATCAAAGCTCTTATTGATTCACTAGCAGTTATTTCAACATGCTTACTCCACAGAAGCTTACTGTCAAGGGTTATCTCTAGATATTTAACTTCTGATTTCCATTCTATGATTTTCCCGTTTAAAGATAGGGGTTTCATGTCTTGTTTAGGTTAATGTTTATCCCCACTGACAAACACCACTGCTCAATAAATCAGAGGCCCTTTTGTAATAAATCGCACAAGGTGCTCTCGAACTTGCCTCTGACTATAAGATCTATGTCATCAGCATAGCCCATACATTCGAAGCCACGCATTTTGCATTTACTACTCGCCTTTTTAGTGCTTATTTAACAGACTCATGAGTTGTGTTGTCAAATGCCCCAGATATATCCAGGAATGCGCACATTGCGATTTCTTCGTTGTTCAGAGTTCTCTTGATGACTTCGGTCAGCTGATACACAGCCGTCTCAGTTGATCGATCCGCTCTGTAGGCATGCTGACATTTTTGAAGTCGTATAATCTACAGGTTCTCTATTCTCATGTAGTTATCCATTACTTTCTCCATCGTTTTGAGGAGAAATAGATGGGTCTAGAGAATCTGAGATCAGTTCCATCTGTTTTCCCAATTTTTGGTATGATGGTTATCCTTGCCCTTCTCCATTTTCTAGGTATTAGACCCACTTATAGACTGCTTCTTATAATCTTCAGCAGGTGAGGAAGAATCTCCTCTATCCCTTGCTGCAGGAGTGCTGGAAATATTCCATCCACTCCTGGTGATTTATATGGTTAAAAGGTACTTGTTGCCCATTCCAACCGTTGTCTGGTAAATATTTTCTTAGCAATGCCCCAATCTTCCTTGCGGGATTTTTTGGTTTATTAATTGGTATTTCAGTGCTTGTTGCTGGTTCACTACCTGGAAAATGGGTTCTAGGAAGAGTAATTGCTCGTTCCTGTTCACCTTGCATGTATGATCCGTCTGGCTACGACCTTTGTGCTGTTTGGCCTTTTTTTGCTCTGTTAGGTGTCCGGATGGAGAGGTGGAGGTTTTCTCCATCACTTTTCCGGTGGAAGTTTTGCTTTCTCTATCCATAAATGTCCCACGAGAAGTGAGGATCATTACGGTTCACCGCTGCAGAGCCCCGCATGCAGAGGTAAGGAGTTTTCCCGGATCTCCAAGGTCGAAACCAGTAAGCACTATTCTCCTATATAGCCACGCATTTTACGGCTTGGTTTCCCACCTTGACTTTAGGTTTTTAATGAGGTTGTCCCCTCTTGGTCCGGCCAAAAATTTTACTATTTTGAATTTAAAACAGTAAAATGAGTAGATTCCACGAAGTAAGGGTCAAGACAGTTAATTGCTAGATGAAATATTTGCAGGGCACTGGCTTGGACGACGTTGTACAATTGAATGGACACCAAGATCCCAGCCCGTTGGATTATTTTCTTTGGGGATATCTGAAAAACAAAGGTTATCAAAATATAGAGATTTAAGAAACAAAATTAGAGTAGAATCAAATAACGTTCCGCTGAGGCCATTCAAAATTCCATAGACGGGTTTTAGCATCGCCTTTGAGTCTGCCAAGTAGAGGGTGTAGGACATTTTCAACATCTGCTACGTTAATTCATCAGTCAATATCAATACTAAGTACTTGTAACTTTCTTGATTTTAGAAGAATTTTTCCAATTTCCCAATAACCACATAAGTAAACAAAAAAGGGTATGGTGAGATTCCATTTTCTACGAGCTTTTGAATGATCCTTCACACGACATACCTTTGCATTTGTAAAAAAACTTGAATTGCAACTAAGGGGTTGAAGAAAAAAGTTCATTTTATTGGCAACACATACGTCCAATGTAAAATCAATTGAATTATTTTAGCGTTTTTTTTAAGTTACTGGTTGAACAGATATAACATTGTATAAACCGTAGGCGAAAGTTCCTACTCATTCCGTAAAATATCACTTTTGGGACTTGTTATGTAAATTCCTATTGTAGAAAACAATAACAATGATTATTTATCTATGTTGAATAGGTATTGTATATTTCATCAATACGACGACTTCGAATGTATGGAACAGCGCAGAAAAGTAAGATAAATGTATTTACCAAAAATATCTCTCAAAGATTCAGAATATCGGTACTTTACCAATTTCTTTTTTAGTTAGCTGATATTTCATTAACACCATATTATCAGTTATAATATTCCATATTTTCTTTCATACGCTAGAACAAATTTATTAAGAATGTTATATTAGGAAGGCGTGCACTTATTACATATTTTTATGGCTTGCTGCAAATCATAAAGACCTGTGATTTACAACACTACTTTGGTTGGGATTCTACGTTATACTTTCTCCAATAATAAATTGCACACAAAAGTAGAAAATTGAATTGTCAATAAGAGTAACGTAGTGCCTACAAAAACGCGCCTTCTCTTGATCCTCTACACTATGAAAACGTATATTATAAAGACGGTATGAATTTATTTCCTTATATCTATCTCCTCGGTGTTATCAGGCAGCCTTACAAACAGTAAATTGTACTAGAAACGTGACTCTTCCGATCCTAAGGCCCTTTTTTGTCCTGCCTGACCTTTCCTTTCCTCGAGCGACTGCATAATAATGCAAACGGACGAAGGATATTTTTGTTAGGATTGCGAAACTGAGATATAGAGGTATATGCCAGTGACTCAACGGTATTTTTCCTCTGTCACTATTTTTACTTCAACAATCAAAATCTTCGAGAATGTGAGGTATTGTATTTGAAGTATTATAATGAAACCAGTTTTAATATTCGAAAAGATATATGTCATAAATAGATATGATTACTGACTTCTCAAAAGTACAAAGTACATGTAGGTCACAAAATAATAATACAATAATGGAAAATTGTTAGCGATATAAATATTATGAACTAGAGAACTGATTTATACCTAAATAAAAGAGAAGTATACAAAAAAAGGTTTTATAATTGAAATCAACTTTTCCGCTTCCGCATATATATATATATATATATATATATATATATATATATATGCATATATATTGAAGCAGTTTCATTGAATTGTATTCAATTTAATAAGGATTAATAGTATTCGTGAAATAAGTAAAATTGATTCTCCCATCTTGTACTTTATTACCCATCATTTTAACGAATAATTATGAAATTGTATAAAAAAGACATGTCTAAATCAATTATAGATGCCTATAATAAAAACATTGAACAAAATGTTTACCAACAATATTGAAGAAAATTACGGAAGATATTGAAACAGATGATATACTCTTTGAACCGTCAGAATCGAAAATATTAAAAAGCGATTCAGATTCAACAGAAATTAACACTAATAATTCAGTAGTTGATGTAATTTCAGAAGAATTTGCCGAAATTAAAATGAAATATAAAAGAGACATACATTTGATACATGACAAATTTTTTATATAGTTAGTAAATAGGTTATTTAATACAAGAGATTTCAGGAATAATAAACAAGTTATGTTAATATTTATATGTATAACAATTTATCAAAACAAAATCCTCATTAATATATATATATATATATATATATATATTCATTGGGTTTTTTCTTTTAGTCCATTGAAAGTTAAAAAGATTATTATAATTCCATATCATACATGATCAGAATACTCGACAACAATACATACTAGATTATATAAATTAACTATATGTTACAAAAGTAGAATGTTCAAATAGCCTAGTTCAATAAGTGCTTATTGAGTTCTATTGTCTTATTTTTTCATGAACAATGTCCTACAAATCTGCATAATTGCTGCTACTAGTCAAATTACCCATGAACACTTCTAGATATTCACAATTCTATGTACAAGAACCAAAATTTCATACACTTAATACACTTTGAAAAGACGAATAATTAACATTATACTATCGGTTATTTCTCAATACAAGAATTTCCTGAGACTCTTCATATGCAATGTAGTTTTTAAAAATTACTTTAACCTGAAGCAAGTGCAAAATGAACTACAAATTTCAATATAAAACACTGATATTTGTAATAATAATTCATTATAATTTTGTTGGTACCATTCCAATTCTATTAAATTGTTATGGTTTCGTTTATGTTTTATATGTTTTCACCTCTTTTCAAATATAAAGTAATAGCTGCTCACCAATTGCATTTCAATAAAAAAAGTTTCAGTAACATTTTCTTTAACTTCCATCTTAAATGTGGTAGGCATTATTTACAATCTCATGTAATTGTTTAATGTAAAAAAATATGGATATTGGATGAAATAAGATATCTAATTTGAATTCAGTTTATTATGAAAATATAATTCGCATGTGTTAACCTACCAATTCACAATTGATAAGATGGAATTAACTAAGCAAAAAGTGCGGTAAAGGAATTTTGTTCTAGTTATTAGCTACTGCAATTACTGAAGGTTATTGGGAAAAGCCGTTATTTACTCAGTTTGCACAGTTTTATGTTTTATTGTTTAACAAATAATACTGTTATCCTTTGAGTAGGTTTGTAAGATGACTTAATATATGTTTTTCTCGGCATTTCATTTTATTTAGGTACTTATTTCTCAATCGTCTTAAAAAATTAATGGTTTATTGTAACATAAACAGCGAATCGTCGTCAAAGACGCTATGTTTATACGATTCATACTATACAGATGAGTTTCGATAGCAACCCTTAACGATGTTGATGAATGATGGGGAATGAAAAAAGTCGAGTGATTTTTAAAACGTCAAAGAGAAAGTAATATTAGAATTTAACTAGTCAATAAGAAGGATTCAAAAAGTTTATATTTGAAGTACAGGAGACAGAAATTTAAACCAATTTTATAACAATAATAGGAACTTGGAAATAATTGCAATATTCAGGAGAGAAAAGTCATTCTGATATTTAAAACGTCAAAAAAGTGTCAAGTGATATTGTAAATTTTTTTGACAAGAAGGACGATGAAAAACGTTTATATTTGATAAGCATAGAACTTCAAACCAATTTTATAATGATTAGAAGAACAGAGAAGACAATTGTATATCCAGTTAAGGGATAGATATCTGGGGAGAGAATCGTGGCATTGCAAGTGTAATTTAAGGAGTTTATGAATAATATTTTGGACAGTATACAACAGAAAAGAGATTGAGAGTGAAGATTGGTTTGAAGTGGAGAGAAGCTTAGTAAATAAAAGGTACCGTTTTAAAATATTACATTAGAGATCTCTAAATTACAATAGGTCTTTATTTCAAACAAGAGGAATGCATTCATGTTTAGTTATTATTCTAACATTTTAATTGTTCCAAAGTAATTGTATTTTATCAATTCGTAGTGTATGTATCCACATTTTCTGTTTATAAACTTCTATGTTTGAAAAAATCCTGAAATCATAAGTTTGTTACTTTAATTTCACAATAATATAATTAGAGAAAATTTGAATAGCGCAATTGAACCCTATCTGTTGATAGAGTTTTGTTCATGTTTGTCGATTGATATGAACTTTTTTCATAAATAAATTAATATTGGAAATAAAACTACAATTGGTATAATCAAATTATAAATTTTATAAAAATAATATATATATATATATATATATATATATATATATATATATATATATATATATATATATATCAAAACTCTCAATAGGGTCTTCAGCCAAAGGAGAAATAAAAAGTGGACTCTTTATTCTGTTCAAGCTTTCACAGATATCACTGCCGCTGCTGTAGGAAGAACACTGCATTTTACAACACAGTTCAAATACAGATTAAGGAATGATATTCTTAATTTGGAAATTAAAATCAAACATGATAGTATTCGAAGTTTGGAGAAAGCGTTCACTTTTACTAAATCAGAGATCAATAACCTTTTACCATATGACATTGTTAAACAATTTCACAAAAGACAATCTATTTCTTACAATCGACGCTTCTTCCAAAGTAAGAATCGTAACATACTAAAATTTAACAAACTTAAACAGAATTCTCGTTCTAAAATTATCACACCAACCAGTTGGCCAAAAAACTTAACAGACACAGACATTCCGTCTGACATTTCAAATTTCTTAGCTCTAGGGCCTAAATTCAGTATAGAACCAAAGGTTAGTGACATCAATATTCTTGGTTGTTGTCCTGAAAACTCGGGATCTTCCAATTGAAGGCACAAATGAGCGTTTGGTTTCCCTGCTAAAATCCGTTGTTTTGTGTTTTCCCATGTTTCGATTAACATCTTCGCTCCCAAATTTCACATCCTTATTTGGTAATACCGTGCTGATGACAGCAAATGAGCCAGAAACATGCATGTCCGCGGCTACCACTCTGTTTCAGTAGCCCTTTTTACGTGAATTACCTATGAATTTCTTTATTATATAATATATATATATATATATATATATATATATATATAATAAACAACGAATAGATTAGTGGGTATTGCACGCAAATAGAAGAAGGGGCTACTGAAAAGAGTGGTTGTACCGTACCGATGACAGCTAATGAGCCAGAAACATGCATGTCTGCGGTTACCACTCTTTTCAGTAGCCCCTTCTTCTATTTGCGTGCAATACCCACTAATCTATTCGTTGTTTATTGTTCATATGTCACGCACTATTCGTACATCTATATATATATATATATATATATATATATATATATATATATATATATATATATATATATATATTAATACAGTTCCTCTATTTAAAATTTAAAAGAAACATTAAAATAAGGAAAACTATTTATATTTGTATGCAATACTTTCGATACACACTGTATTATATGTATAATTAATAATTTTGAAAGATTCAGTATACAAATCAAATTTGACATTTTAATTTCTCATGACATTTATGCAGAATATATCTAATGATAGATAGAATATATTACGATTTCGAAAATATATTTGACATTTTGAAATACAGATGTCTCTGCTAGCAAAATTACAATAGTAATAAAATAATTCAAATCTCTCTTTGTTAGAGGGAAACATAAATTAGTATTTTTTTAAAGAAAGGAATTTTTCGTAACCACAGGAGAAGAGATTTATATATTTGAACAAAGTTTAGGCAGTTGAATTTGAAACCCCCACGAGACAACATCGTAATAAGAGCTGTCTCAAGTTCTTTAAGAATTTAAAAGAAATTGTATAACTATACAATCAGATCATAAAGCCATACATTATAAAGCCAGTGCGTGCATAATTCGTAGAATAATTGCATCGTATCAAGTATAAGTGATTCAAGTTTCTAAATCATATATTTAGAAAGTTTTGCAGAATTATTAATACATTTAGAATACGTACGAGTGTTCCTGTCCTATTTGGTGAGTCCACTCCAGTTTAAAATTATCTCTTGAGAATTAACAGGCCTTTTTAAATACATTTCGGAAATAGATGCATCTATATCATAATTTGAGCTAAACCAAATTAACGTTACAGATATAAGATTTTACATCAACTGAAAAATTTTGAATAGACAATTTGAACGGAAAATTGCGTTATTTGACATTGATACACGTCAAGTGTATATTAGACGAGTTGAACTTTTGATTAAAAATTTTAATTAGCTGATTTATAGAATAGGTTGTACCAATATTAAGGTTGGAAGATAGTATTATCTTTGTTTCGTTTATAATATTTTTGGGAAACAATAAATACTTTTGTAATTTTGTTATCTGATAGTATAATATATAATTTTGATTCCAACTCACTGTGGTATTCATTCAGTACCTATTTTCATCGTATTTAACATTTTGCATGCTATAGAAATTATGATCTAATCAGTGACATTTGCTTAATTTCCAGTGGTATAATTGTTAATGTCATAAGATAATTCAAGTGCCTTTTATTATATTGAATACACAGTTACTCGAGATTCTGAATATAAAGTAATATTTGATTTGGATAATACTTGGAAATTATAAAATTATAATTATTATTATTTAATTTTTTTTTGATCCCACCCTGAGACAAGAGTGATTAAGTCAATTGTGAATTAATTTATCTTTCAAAATACAGAAATTAATATTTATCTTAGCCGGGCATTGTTTGACAACTACTGTCAAAAGTAAATTATGTTACATACGCTGCTAAAGGTGTGTGTGCAATAATGTCGTTACAATCACAAATTGTGAAAACGTCGACGAATAATATTTTATATTGTTATATTCATATATCATCTATAATATAACTATTAATTAGATTGAATATATAATAATATATACATATATATATATATATATATATATATATATATATATATACATGAGAAAATATAACAGAATTCAGCAGGATAGTCAAACACAACATTTGTGTCAGTAATATTAGAAGATCTCGAATATTATAGACGACAACCAACATAGACACGGAGGCGCATATAACACTCCCGTCTGAAACTTGTATCTTGGTTGTTGTCTCGAATATTCGAGATCTTCTAATATTACTGACACAAATGTTGTGTTTGACTATCCTGCTGAATTCTGTTATATTTTCTCATGTTTCATTCAACACATTTGCTGCCATGTTTCACATCTTTTCTTGGTTGTACCGTACCGAGGACGGCTAATGAGCCAGAAACATGCATGTCTGTGGTTACCACTCTTTTCAGTAGCCCCTTCTTCTATTTGCGTGCAATACCCAGTAATCTCTTCGTTACTTATTGTTCATATGTCACGCACTATTCGTACATTTTGTTGTTATTTCATTAATCTGGGTCGGAAGTTTTAGACGGGAGTGTTATATGCGCCTCCGTGTCTATGTTGGTTGTTGTCTCGAATATTCGAGATCTTCTAATATTACTGACACAAATGTTGTGTTTGACTATCCTGCTGAATTCTGTTATATTTTCTCACGTTTCATTCAACACCTTTGCTCCCATGTTTCACATCTTTTCTTGGTTGTACCGTACCGAGGACGGCTATGAACTAGAAACATGCATGTCTGCGGTAACCACTCTTTTCAGTAGCCCCTTTTTCTATTTGCGTGCAATACCCACTAATCTCTTCGTTACTTATTATATATACGGGTGTTATGAAAAATATGTGTCACAAAATGGAATGGTGAATAGTATGACCCAAAATAAGCAGAAAAGTCTTAATAAATATATGACCGCAAATTAACGGTTTCGGATATACGGGCCATTTTGTGTTTATAACAATTATTATGTATAAAAAAACAATGATATTTATCAACAATCAACAACAACATAGAGTTAAATGAGATGTTCAAAGTGCCCTCCCTCCATTTCAATGCAGCTACGACATCTCCTCCGCAAGGACTGTCGGATTCATTCCAAAACACCCTCATTGGCTAGGATTCGATGACATTCCTGCTCTATTCGTTGCTGTAGCTCTTATTCACAGGAGTGACGTACACGAAATTTTTTAAGTGTCCCCAAAGAAAAAAGTCAAGGGGATTTAAATCAGGCGATCTTGCAGGCCATGGCACAGGTCCGCCCCTTCCTATCCATCTTCGACCAAAGGATCCGTGTAATGTTCGGTCGACTCCGAAAAGCAAGTTTTTGAGAATGAAAAAAGATAATCAAAAAAAAACTAAAAAAAACACAAAACACTCCGTATCTCTGAAACCATTCATTTGCGGACATATGTTTATTAAGACTTTTCTGCATATTTTGGCCCCACGTTTTATTTTTTGACACTTTTTTTTAACACCCTATATATATATATATGTATATATATATGTATATATATATGTATATATATATATATATATATATATATACATACATATATATATATATATATTTATATATATATATATATACATATATATATATATATATATATATATATATATATATATATATATATATATATATATAACAAAGAGATTCAGGGTAATTCGCGCAAAACGAGAAAGGGCTACTGAAACAGAGTGGTAACCGCGGACATGCATGTTTCTGGCTCATTTGCCGTCTTCAGCACGGTATAACCAAATAAGGATGTGAAATTTGGGAGCAAATCCAACCACTGTGTGGATAGTTTGCAAGCTAGCCAAAAAGTCCGGTTGATTTGAGTATTTATCTTGTGGTTTCTACTTTGGTGATAAGACTTGTATAATTTGTAAACTAGCTGGATAGTAACCAACCAACCAATATTCATATGTATATGGAGATAGTCTATAACCTAGCCAAGTGAACACTTTAACCGTAAGATATATGAAGAAAAATTTGCTTTATGTTCATAATACATAATAAACTACATAATGGCTACAAGTAGTGTCGACATTATATTTCATTTAAATATTATGCACATATTCGACAGATTAAGCTGATGCGATATTACCACAGGCAATACATGTAGTAATAATATGTCAATATTGCAGAGCAACTGAATTCATCGTATTAGTTTAATATTCAGAAATACAATGAGAAAGTCGCAGAAAATAGATATGCCCTTTCAAAAATTATAAGCTTTATTGAGTTGTTATGCTTTCGAATCGGCTCTTCGCGGCCACGATGAAAGCTCCTCCTCTGAAAATTCTGGAATATTTCGAGGGGTTGTTAATTTTTCTCCAGAATTTGATATTCAACCAATTTTTAGAAGTCACCTTCTTAATCATGAAGATTATAAAAATACCCGTCTATTATATTTTAAAAGGATGGAAATTGCCCTCTGCATCAATATATTTGCTTACCCGACACACTCTCTATTAAACTGAGACGGTAAATTATGATTTGGATGCATCACACCCAACTCTAAAAGAGATTAAGTTTTTATTCAGTTTGTTCGAATATGAAAAAACTGATTTAAAATTGATGCGTCAATTTTTTGATGAAGTGTATTAGTATACATTCATAACGCCGCATAAATTCAGTAGAATAACTCCATCTTAACCAATTATTCTCCAAACAGTTTATCATCAACAGAGTTTGGTGCAATGCCCATTTATTCCCATGGCTTTCTAACTAACAAGCTGCCATTGGTGAATAGAGAAACATTTTGAAACGACTGTCTCGTCGAGATATATAGCATTTCCAGGAGTTTATGTCCTAAGGCTATACTTTAGTGGCAGATAGATTGCCAGGAGAAGTTATCGTCAGGGATCGTAGACTGCGATGTTGCCAATTTATAAATCACACAAATATAAGTGCATTGTAAATATTTACAAGCGAACATTGGAAAATGATAGCAACGCTTAAAAAAATCGGTACTAAAGTGAAAACATTTAGAAAACAAGAGAAATAACATCTAAATAGTAATTTATGTACCAAGGAAGAAAAACTATAGTCGAGTCTGCAAGCAGGCGAGACAATAGACAGTTTCTCTCCGAGGTGCATAATACATTTTTCGTCGACCTCTACATACCTTTATGAAAGTAAACACTCACCTGTTTGCTGGCCTCGGCTACGTCCCTCTCTTCGAACAACAGACTGATTTTAATAATTTTCAAAAAAATTAATTGGAAAAACCCTCTACTATAATTATACTACAAAATTAAATCAATATCGAAGATGATTATTCTAGGTACGTATGTGCAATTATTGATATTAATTCCTGCTGTCCTAAGAAGATGCAAGAGACAAGCTTTAATTTTGGGCATTAGTTCATGCAACTTCAGATGTAGATGCTCCGGCAGCACTTTTCTCTTGGAGTGCGTTACCTGATAAGTCGCCATTTGATACGTGTATTTTATTCGTAATGGAATCCTCATTGTATCACTCGGCGATTGTTGTGGATTTTCATCCTCCATGCTGTATTAATGACATAATATCTGCGCCGGAATTGATGAAAAGTGTTGAATGTGCGCCTCTAACAATGCCCGGTGTACTTTGGTTCGTTTCGAAATTTTAATTATTTTGCGATCGAGCTAGGTATCTTCGTCAATTTATTATCAACCGCATACTCTGTACACTTTCCTAATTTTTAGTTGACAAAAAATATTTCATGATTACAATGCTTTTGCGTTGAGTTAGCGTTTTCTCTAAATATTCTTGGCTTTGACTGTAACTGTAAAAACTCGCCTTTTACCATTTTTTCTTTTCCGCCCCACCTATCTAATATGCGAGAAGAGTATTGGTTTACACCAGAAAAAGTTGGAATTTTGAATTGTTTTTTTTAAGTTATTTTTACGTTTTCCATCAACAACAACTCGAAAAAATGGTTTTTAGAAAAAAATACTGTGTGTATGTCGTCGTCGTTGTCATCGGCCACTTTTCCTACATGTCTTGTTAGCACGATACAGCCTCCGGAGTGCAATATATCACCAATTTTATGATGGAATATTGTTAAGGACATGTCACAGATGAAGCCTATTGATTTTCAGATCACCAGAGCCAGTACAACGGGTGCTATGGTACTTGAAGTACGACATTTTGTAATTTTTTGAGAAATTTCAGTTTGTTAGCACGATACAGCCTCCGGGGTTCAACAAGTCACCAATTTTATGATTGAATATTATTCAAAACATCTCACTGATGAATCCTACTGATTTTCAGCTCACCAGAGCTAATACAACAGGTGGTACAGTACTTTAAGTACGATATTTTTGTCATTTTTGGACAAGTTTCAATTTGTTAGCACGATACAGCCTGCGGAGTATATACAATGACCAATTTTATGATTGGATATTATTTAGAGCGTCTCAAAGATGAAATCTATTGATATTCAGCTCACTTAAGCCAGCACAACGGGTGCTATGGTACTTGAAGTACCAAATTTTTGTCATTTTTGGAGAATTTTCAGTTTGTTTGCACGATACAACCTCCAGAGAGTATACGATTGATCAATTTTATGATTGAATATTGTTCAAGGTGTCTCACAGATGTATACTATTGATTTTCATTTCACTAAAGAGAGTACAGCGGGTCCTATAAATCCAGGTATACTAAATTTTTGATTATTTTTGGAGAAATTTCGGTTTGTTAGCACGATACATCCCCCGAAGTGTATACAAGTAACAATCTCATGATAGAATATTGTTCAGGGCCTCAGATGCGGAAAAGTTAGTTTCAATCTTTAAAACCGTTTATTTGTAGTCCGGTCAATTTAGACCAAAAAATGAGAGTGAAGTTACATAAAGTCCCAACAAGCTGAATTTCAGTGAAATTGTTCAAAACATAATTATAAACAATGTCTAGAAGTTCCCCATCATTCCCGTGTAAGGAAAATTTTTTATAAGGTCATAGGTCTAAAAAATGAGTTTTTCAGGATTTTCAGCAAAACGGTAAGTTTTACCATGAAAGTACCTTAGACAAAAAATGTAGATCATAAAATTATCTATAAAAAATGTTTAGATACTTTTTTTCTTACGAGCCACCGTTTCTGAGATATAACGATTCAAAAAGTTATAAAAGTTGTTATCGTCATAATATGCATGAGTACGCCACGTATATACATCTATATATATATATATATATATATATATATATATATATATATATATATAGCTGAAAAGCGAAAAACGCCGTGATCGTTGCTGATCAATTAGAACACAAACTGAAAAATATCTTATTTATTAATGTATTGCCGACTGGACCTATTTCTTTAATGACTTTCTGTTGTGCACTTTTCCTGTGTTCAAGATCAATGATGCAATCTCGATCAATGTAAGTTGTAGAAATGTTTTTATTAACACTTTTTATAATTTATGTTTTTCCTTCCTTATTGTAGTTCCCTGATGATGTAAATAAAGATTTACGAAAGCTTGGAGAATTGAATAGAGTGTATTTTTTCCTCTTATGCTGCAATCCCCAATAAGATATTTTTCAGTTTGTGTATATATATATATATATATATATATATATATATATATATATATATATATATATATGTATATATATATATTATATATTAAATGTTTAAGTATTTTTCTATCGGTCATTGTAACTTATACTTACAATATCAAATATACATAAGTTTTAACTATAAGAATATCAGGTAAAATGAAACCCAGTCCCTTAATCTTTAAGCCAGTGTAACTTCGAAACATCTGTGTACGTATTGACCCTGTATCATTGTTCCAACGCATGAGTATTACTGCAGCATTTCAAGATGAAATCAAAAAATATTTTGAATATGAATTAGCTCCCTACCCTTTATCGTTATTTGATGACATCGGGATGCGTAAAACACAGAAATCTACCATTTACGATTGTTTTGAAAAAGTGAATATTGATATTAACAAAACACTAATGCGACATACATCATTGACGGAGGATACTTACTACACCGCGTTGTGTGGGATAGCGAAGAAACATTCAACGTTATCTTAGATAAATACGTTCAATATGTACGTAGACATTTTGGTTCCAGAGTTACTGTCGTATTTGATGGCTATGATGATTGCACGAGAAATATTAAAGCTGCAGAGCAACGTCGTCGAATTTTAGCAACATCTTGATCTTCTGATATTTTATTTGATGAACTTATGACAGTCCCAACCAGTCAACAGAAATTTCTTACAAATACCCACAACAAGTCTCGGTTCATTTCAATGCTTAAAGAAAAGTTTACGGCTGAAAATATATTGGTAAAACAAGCTAATAATGATGCTGATGTATTGATTATTGAAACAGCAATAGAGCAATTCAATTTGACAAATACAACTTTTGTTGTTGGTGAAGATGTTGACTTGCTTGTATTACTCACTGCTCGAACGCCAACTGAAAAAACTATTTATTTCTTAAAACCAGGAAAAGCTCAGCATCAATCAGATATATATTCATCAAAAAGTTTATTTACTTTTGTAAAGTGTCAAAATCATGTACTATTTTTACACGCAATAACTGGCTGTGATACGACATCTGCATTTTACAGGAGGGGTAAAACAGCAGTTTTCAAAATGTTTGAAGAACAAGATTTAATTCAATGTGCTGAAGTTTTTAAAAAGAGTAATTCAACTCAACAAGAAGTTATAGCCAACGGCATCCGCTTTCTTCTTTCAATGTACGGAGCTCCTAAAAGAACTACCTGTTTAGATAAGCATCGATATGCATGTTTCGTTAAAAATACTAAAAATAAAAAACAAGTTCAATTAGCTTGTCTTCCTCCAACCTCAGTTGCTGCTCACCAACATCTTTTTCGAGTATATTACCAAGTTCAAGTGTGGCTTGGTTATCAGCTAGACCCTACAGACTGGGGTTGGAAGTTGGTCAACAATATATTAGAGCCAGTTCAAACTTTACTTTCACCTGCGCCGGAAAAACTGCTGAACACTATTTTTTGCAACTGCAAAAAGGGATGCAGTGCTAAATGTGGTTGCAAAAAAGTCGGACTGTTTTGTTCCTTTGCATGCACAAATTGTCAAGGCTGGTCGTGCTCGAATATTGAATCACAAACAATGGAGGATTCGTTTGACTCCGACGAAGTATCATGCGATACATCGCTATTGACGCAATTTACTTGCATCCAAAATGAAGATGAAGGAGAAGAAGATCAAGAAGAAGAACAAGAATTTGAAATTTACGAATAAGACGAATAAACTTAAACACTTTTTTTTAATTTACATCGCTTTTATCTTTCCCAATCTTTGAAAATTTCCGTTATTTTGCAATAGTTTTACATTAAACAGGATCACAACTGACTCGTGGAGTAGGCCTACTGGGGAAACCACGTTAAAAAAACGCGCTAAGTACTACACTACCTCATAGGTGGCGTGGAAACGTGTGCATATTATGACGATAACAACTTTTATAACTTTTTGAATCGTTATATCTCAGAAACGGTGGCTCGTAAGAAAAAAAGTATTAATACATTTTGTATAGATAATTTTATGATCTACAATTTTTGTCTGAAGTACTTTTATCATAAAACTTACTGTTTTGCTGAAAATCGCGAAAAACTCATTTTTTTGACCTTTGACCTTGAATAAAAATTTTTCCTTACACGCGAATTATGGGGAACTTCTAGACATTGTTTATAATTATGTTTTGAACAATTTCAAAGAAATTCAGCTTGTTGGGACTTTATGTAACTTCGAATGTCTAAATTGACCGGACTATCTGGAATGGTTATTAAAAGTATATCGACTCGATCAATAATATTTTGGTCGTTACTTCTCGTAGTTCGTCTCTTCGAGTAGCCTCGGCAATTCCAATAATTAAACAGAGCTGTAATAATATAACAATAAATAAATCAGCAAAATAAATTGAAATATTATTACTGTTTTAAATGAAACTTACTGTTTCTAGATAACTCCACAATATATTGAATTTTTTTCAAAAATTCCTAAATATTTGACAATTGTTTCGATATTAAATATCAGCGTCAGAGGAGTTACATTTCATTTGATGCCTACCTGAAGTAAGGGTCGATACAGTTAATTTCATTAAATTGAAACATTTTATCTTGTGCAAAATATCAGTTTCTTTTGTGATATCATGATGAAATCCGTTTATTCCATCTCGACTAAATACTCTAGATTTCTCCGCATTATACCAATGCTTTGTTTTTTCAAATATGCAATGACGTTTTCTTCAATGGCTCATGTGGTTCTTAGCATAGAGTACCTATATTGACCAAAGCGCTAATGAACTATAATTATTGCCAGCTTTACTAGAAAAATATGCCAGAAGAACATTATCTGAGAGATTTTCGATATTATGTTCATGACGCCAGCTCTTGAATGTATTGTTTCTCCTATCAAATTCGTGATTTCTTGAGGAGTGAATCCAAAGTGTCCGTAGGTGCCAATTTTCTCAGCTCCGGAGGAGTGTTGCTGATATCCCTATCGCTATCACTATCCATTCTTGATTATTATGAACATCAATATTCACACCACATTCACATTTAAAATTTAGCGGATTTCCTAGATAATTAATTTGAAAACTGTAAATGACAGTTATTATCACAGGCGCATGCAAGTTTTGATCAAATCGTGGATTTACGAAAATGACTCAATCGCCGCTCTCACACCGTGCCGTATTATAGTGACCACAGCAGACGGAAAGAGTTTGCGGAAATAACATTTTTAACGGACGAGAAATACTAGTCTTCAAAATAGTCGATTTTTCATTCCGAAATTAGTGCGTAAATAGCTATTTTTATTCTACACTACTCGATAATCCAATTTTCGTGGCTCTGTCGGGACGGGAAAGTAGGTATTTGCACGGCTAGGCGAGAAAAATGGCAAATAATGGCTAGGCAGGCAAAACAACTCCAAAGAAAATAACACTAGATGGCACACTATTATAAAGGACGAGGTGGCAATCACTTTTTGTAATATCGGATACTTTAGAGGAATATGGAAACACTACTTTTTTTCATTATGGTCTTTATTTGTAACAACTATCGTAATTCGAAGACCAGCATTTATGAGACATGTGTTTATAACTTAGATCTTATAGCTAGGTAAGTAACATATATGGTTCTGAAATATGACAAATGACAAGCGAAGGCTATCTACGTGCAGGGGTTGGCTCAATACATTACATTCCCCTCCTAGCGAGTTATGAATTTACAAATTCAGACGATAAGGTAGGTTAATGACTCGTCGGGGTCTGGTGCTTCCAAAACTTCCGGATTCCACTGTCTTTTCTTCTATTTCCTTATTTTCCCTACTTACCTCATTTTCCTGCACCCCAACACTTCCAATTTTTTATTAAGACCGTTCTGAAGTGAATTTTTGTTTATTTCCCTTGCCTGTTCTAGATTGCCTTCATTGCCATTTTGAATGTCAACCAAATCTGGTGTATCCGACTCTACGCTAACATTGTTATTTACAATATTAAACTGTTTTGCAAAATTATCGTTTGTAGACTCATAAAACTTACCAACTTGGACAATTTGATCAAGATGCCTTCGCCACTTTAAATTTTGTTCAAGCATAAGTTTGCAGAGATATGTTTCAATCCCCAATTTTTTCACAACTACAGCTTTTGTCCAGGTTGGTTTGTTCGGTTCTACATAATGATTGAACACATCATTTTTGTAAAAACAAACTTTAGCATGATGACCTACCTTCTTACAATTGTTACATTTAAAAGTTTTATATTCACAAGTACAAAAATTATGATTTGTCTCACCACAACTGTTACATTTAGCTTCTTTATTGTTGTTGACTGAACTTGAACTGACTCCATTGTTCTCTTTCCTATCCACTTGTGGATATTTGGGTTTGATGCTCAGTTTGTGAATTGGTGCATAAGATGTGACACTATTGTGGCTTCTTTATTTAGTGCTACCTGTACCATATCATTTAATTCTTTCGTATGATCTTCCTCCACTACTCTGTCCAAAATGGTGCCTTTGCTTAACCCCGATACGAACCGGTCTTTTAAAACTTCATTTAGTATGCTACCAAATTTGCAATCTATTGCTTTATTCTTTAATCTGACGTAGACTTTTTTTATTTCCCTTGCCTGTTCTAGATTGTCATCATTGCCATTTTCAATGTCAACCAAATCTGGTGTATCCAACTCTACGCTAACATTGTTGTTTACAATATTAGACTGTTTTGCAACATTATCGTTTGCAGACTCATAAAACTTACCAACTTGGACAATTTGATCAAGACGCCTTCGCCACTTTAAATTTTGTTCAAGCATAGGTTTGCAGAGATATGTTTCAATCCCCAATTTTTTTACAACTACAGCTTTTGTCCAGGTTGGTTTGTTCGGTTCTACATAATGATTGAACACATCATTATTGTAAAAACAAACTTTAGCATGATGACATACCTTCTTACAATTGTTACATTTAAAAGTTTTATATTTACAAGTACAAAAATTATGATTTGTCTCACCACAGCTGTTACATTTAGCTTCTTTATTGTTGTTGACTGAACTTGAACTGGCTCCATTGTTCTCTTTCCTATCCACTTGTGAATATTTGGATTTGATGCTCAGTTTGTGGATTGGTGCATAGCCTGCTATAGTGGCTTCTTTATTTAGTGCTACCTCTACTATATTATTTAATTCTTTCGTATGATCTTCCTCCACTACTCTGTCCAAAATGGCGCCTTTGCTTAACCTCGATACGAACCGGTCTTTTAAAACTTCATTTAGTATGCTACCAAATTTGCAATCCATTGCTTTTTTTTAATCTGACGTAGACATTTTTCATGGATTCAGTTTCAACTTGTTTTATTTCGTCGGAATTAATTCTTTCCTTAAACACCGACACTTTTTTGGAAAAATGCTTCCTTAAAATTGTGCAAAGTTCTGTGTAAGTCTTTAACTTGGGTAACTCGGGATCACATAATCCTCGTAAAATCTCATAAGCCTGCTCTCCTATTATTGTTAATAAAACCGTTACTTTTTTATTTTCGTCTACATAGTTGGCTGCAAAATATTGCTCCATCCTTTCTTCGTAAACACACCAATCATTCCCTATTCTCAATTCGTTTAATAAGCCAATTGTGCCTCTCATGGTCATAACCGGTTGCATGCTTGCGGCTTGGTCCTGATTGTTTTCACTCATATCAGGAAATTATTAACCATATCTCGTCGCCAATTGTAATATCGGACACTTTAGAGGTATATGGAAACACTACCTTCCTACACTATGGTCTTTATTTGTAACAACTATCGTAATTCGAAGAATACAATTTATGAGACATGTGTTTATAACTTAGATCTTATAGCTAGGTTAGTTACATATATAGGTCTGACATATGACAGTTGACAATCCAAGGTTATCTACGTGCAGGGGTTGGCTCAATACATTACACTTTTAAATTTAAAATTTTGGTTTAAAGATTCCATTAAAATTAGCCCTTAGAAAAATTAGGGTGTCATTGAAATCTTGCATTCACAGAGAGAAAATTATTGTAATAATTTAACTGATTTTTGGTTGCGCTCTCTTTGTATTATGGGCTAAAACAATTGACAGTGTTGACGCTTGACAATAATTTCACTACTTTTTCTGATTTGATGGCTTTGAAACTTCTACATTGACAAATTATTGTCAAGCGTCAACACTGTCAATTGTTCTAGTCCTTAATACAAAGAGGGCGCAACGAGAAATTAGCTAATGATTTGATTAATTTCTTTTTTGTGAATGCAAGATTTCAATAACGTTCCGAGTTTAATTTTTCTATGCTCGAATTTTAAATGCATTGTGAATGAAGCTTTAAGCCACAAATTGAAATTTGAATGTAACAGCCGCGTCGTCCTTTATAATAGTGTGCCATCTAGTGTTATTTTTGTGAAGTTGTTTTGCCTGCCTAGCCATTACTTGCCATTTTTCTCGCCGAGGCGTGCAAATACCTATAAGCCAAGAAAGTTGGAATATTGGAGTAGTGTAGGATAAATGTAATTTTTTGTAAATGTCGACGTATAAACAAGTTTTTTCTAAAATTGCTTCCTCTTTTATCTTAATTTTTGTTTTTATTTCCGCTTAAGTTCGATGTAATTAATAGCTATCTGATGGTGTAAATGAACCTCCTGATTAACAAAAATAGGAGTACTCTAATAAATTACAGCTTTCAAAATGCCGATGAATCCTTCGAAGAATCTCACTTGAAGTCTACTATTTCAACTAAGTTATTAATTAAGATAAATAAGACGGAGTTTCTACTAGAAAATCTAATTGAAGAAGCAGAAAATGAGGAAAGTTATATATTCATTTACTCTTTATAGTTAAGTGATTCAAAACTTTTGCAGCGCACTAATAAATTTATTCCACTTAATCTTCATGGAAAATAAAATACATGAATAGAAGGTGCTCTATATTCAAATTTCTAAGTTTCATATGCTTACTGGTATCCGGAAAAATATGCGATATTGCTTAAACGCCGAAAAATCCAATCACAATCGATAGAGACTGACGCAAACTAAAAATAAACGGTTTTAAATCTTAAAACTAACTTTTCCGCACTTTACACTCCGAAGTCTGTATTGTGCAACAAACAGAAATTACTACAAAAATTACCAAAGATGTGATATATGTGGACTTATAGGACCCGTTGTACTGACTCTGGTGAGCTGAAAATCAATAAGGTTCATCTGTAAGACAATATCCAAACATAAAATTGGTCACTTATATAGATTCTAGAGGTTGTATCGTGCTAACAAACCAAAATTACCGCAAAAATGTAGTATATCTGAATTTACAGGATCGGTTGTACCAGTTTTGGTGAGCTGAAAATTAATAGAGTTCATCTGTGAACCTGAACCTGAACAATAGCCAATTGGTGACTTGTGTGCACGCAGCATGTTACAAAAAGTGGCTGACGACATGCACACAGAGTTTTACATTTATAAATGATACTAACTGTTTCTATATAATTCCACAATATAATTAAAAAATTATAACAATTCTAAAAATTTGATAATTGTTTCGATATCATCGTCAGAATGACATAAGTTACATTTCATGTGATGCCTACCTGATGTTTAATAATTATTTTTGGCTAGATCAAGGAGAGACATGTCTTGTGATTTACTCAATATATATGAATAGAAAACAAAGAAGATATGATTTCACGAATATTAATGCTTAGATATTATTAGCCCTATGGGGATATACTGGATATCATTTTCCTATTTAAGATCAGTATAACTGTGCAATGATATAGGAAACCCAAAGAAAATTATTATCTGCTCCTGGTTACAATCATTGCTAAAGAAGACGGCTTAATAGTGGAGAAGTCTCGAGATTTATCTGTTCATTGAAGACTTCATATTGTAGGTCTCCTAGGTGTCGTCTAATTCCACAAGGAAATCTAGGTCTTGTTTCGGGTGATTTTCATTAGCTGAAAGCATTTTAAATTTTTTTTCAGTATATAGAAGCCTCCCCAAACACAAAATCCCAAAAATTTTTCTGCGGAAATGCATAGTTCTCATTTTTCCGACTTTAGAATAACCGAAACTAGTTACATGAAAACATTTTTATGTTTCATATACACACTTTTTTAAACATAAACACGCAAAATGAATTTTACGGGAATCCAATGACCCTCCATAATTCGTCCATGATTAAACTTTCGATTCGTTAAATTTGTTGAAGTGTTATGAATATAGAAAACTTAAAGAGAAATATTAGTGTTTTTAAATGAAACTCAAGGTCTCTAGTTAATTCCACAATATAATACATACAAGTTATTAAATATTCTAAAAAATTGACAATTGTTTCGATAAACCAATATCATCGTCAGAATGACAGAAGTTACATTTCATTTTATGCCTACCTGATGTTTAGTAGTTATATTTGGCTAGACCAAGAAGTAACCTAACTTGTGATTGGCTTAATATATGTTTATAGAAAAAAGAAGAACATGTGATATTACAAATATTGAAGCTTAGATATTATTAGCCCTATGGTGATATCCTGGATATCATTTTTCCAATTAAGATCAGTATAACTGTGCAATGATATAGAAAACCAGGAAAACTATATCTGCTGATCTTTACAATTATCACTTAAGAAGACAGTTTATTAGTGGAGAATTCCCTAGATTTAACTGTTCATTGACAACTTCATATTGTGGGTTTCTTAAATGTCTTCTAATTTCCAGTTCTTCAAGGAAATCCAGTTCCTGTTTCTTTTCACAGATATGCAGTACTTCTAGTTCTGTGTTAGGTGTCAATGAATAATTGGTGTCAAGTAGATGTTTCGCGTAGTGGGATTTATCTGGTTGTTTTAATCTGTATGCTCGTAAGTGCTCACTGTATCGTATTTCAAAATTCCTAAGGGTCTGACCCAAATAGACAGCATTCCTTCTGGACATTTGAGTTTATATATACCTGACTTCTTTAATAGTGGTATTTTTGTTTTTACATTTAACAATTTTGTACTAACGTTACTTTCTGTTTTAAAAGAAATTGTTGTATTCGTTGCTGAAGATATTATCTTTGAAATATTATTAGAAATATTTCCTGCATATGTGATGGTTTATAAGTTTTAATTACATCAGCTTGTTCAGGATATATTAGTTGTAATGCCACTTGACACCAATCATTCATTGACACCTAACACAAAACTAGAAGTACTGCATATTTGTGAAAAGAAACAGGAACTGGATTTCCTTGAAGAACTGGAAATTAGAAGACATTTAAGAAACCCACAATATGAAGTTGTCAATGAACAGTTAAATCTAGGGAATTCTCCACTAATAAACTGTCTTCTTAAGTGATAATTGTAAAGATCAGCAGATATAGTTTTCCAGGTTTTCTATATCATTGCACAGTTATACTGATCTTAATTGGAAAATTGATATCCAGGATATCACCATAGGGCTAATAATATCTAAGCTTCAATATTTGTAATATCACATCTTCTTCTTTTTTCTATAAACATATATTAAGCCAATCACAAGTTAGGTTACTTCTTGGTCTAGCCAAATATAACTACTAAACATCAGGTAGGCATAAAATGAAATGTAACTTCTGTAATTCTGACGATGATATTGATTTATCGAAACAATTGTCAATTTTTTAGAATCTTCAATAACTTGTATTATATTGTGGAATTAACTAGAGACCTTGAGTTTCATTTAAAAACACTAATATGAGCATATCCCACGAAGTAAGGGTCGAGACAGTCAATTTCATTAAAGAGAAATAAATAGATTTTATCAATACCTGATCAAAAAATTATATAAACAATATCAAAGTTGACTTTAATCCTCTTCCCGTCCTTTGGCATAGATCAATGAATACTATCTATTCTTATCTGCTTCAAATCGCGTCGAAAAACTCAAGAGACAAACATGTACTAATATTCCTGGCCCTCTAATTTTCGGCACATATACTTTGTCCGAGCAGCTATTGTAGCTATTCATTGATATAATCCGCTTTTAACTACATACGCCAACACAAATTCGTTCATAAGATTCCCCGTGAGCAAATTCAAAAAGAACCTGCATATAAGTTCCCAAGCAGTATTAAAGTATCGTAAACCGAGAGATCAGAATTTCGAATAAGTCGTTGTTACGTGATTATCACTAGCAAACGACTTTCTAGTTTTTCCTACTTTTATTTATACTTTTCTGGTAATTCTCTAATTTTATTATTACTCCAATTTGGAACTTGATAGTTCCTGTACTTATAGGTGGCTATTAAAGTTTCTGAAACGGAACTGTTACCAAGTCAGGTAACTTCAAAATAGCAAATACTTTAAAGTAATAATCGATAGTCCCAGTAATTTGGACTTATTACTGGTATATCACCGCAAAGTTTTTATAACATTATAGTAGCGTTAAAAGTAACTACGACGCCGTTGCTACTTTTAAAATTCCTCCAACTTCATGGAACTATGTAGTAATATTTAAGGTAAAATTACCTGTCTTGCTACTCACTAAAAGTGATTTTTACTTCCCACATTGTCTTAAAATCATCACAAAGCACCAGTTACTTAAAAAAATCACTTTACAGGGACGAAAACATCTCCCCATTTGTGGGTCATCACGGCATTTCTTCGTTCAAATCGTTTAAGTGTACTTTCGCATCGGAGTCTACACATATTGTTAATTTCTTTTCTATATCTAATCCTTCACGAAAGATAAGAACATTGTTATATTTTAAAGTACATGGAAATTAAATGAACTGTCTCGACCCTTACTCCTTGGAATCTACTCATATTAGTGTTTTAAATGAAACAAAATTGTTAAATGCAAAAACAAAAAAATCACCATTGAAGAAATCAGGTATATATAAACCTAAATGGCCAGAATGGAATGCTGTCTATTTGGGTCAGACTCTTAGAAATTTTGGAATCCGATACAGTGAACACTTACCAGTATACAGATTGAAACAACTAGATAAATCCCACTACGCAAAACATATACTTGACACCAATCATTCATTGACACCTAACACAGAACTAGAAGTACTACATATTTGAGATAAGAAACAAGAACTGGATTTCCTTGAAGAATTGGAAATTAGAAGACACTCAAGAAACCCACAATATGAAGTCGTCATATAAATCTAGAGAGTTCTTCACTTTTAAACCATCTTCTTAAGTGATAATTGTATTGTAAAGATCAGCAGATATAGTTTTCCTGGTTTTCTATATCATTGCACAGTTATACTGATGTTAATTGGGAAAAATGATATCCAGGATATCCTCATACGGCTAATAATGTCTAAGGTCACTTCTTGGTCTAGCCAAAAATAACCATTAAACATCAGGTAGGCAACAAATGAAATGTAACTTCTGTCATTCTGACGATGATATTTAATCTAGAAAGAATTGTCAATCTTTCAGAATTTTCAACATTTTTTCGATATATTGTGGAATTAGCTATAAACATTAAGTTTCATTTGAAACACTTACAAGGAAATTGTTCCAATGTCTCAAAATCGAGGGTACCGTCTGGATCAGATCTTAGACTCTTCCTTTTACTGTACTTTAATTTTTTGTGCCAAAACAATACCTTCTTTTGTTCTCATTTATGTGGAACAACTGTGAAATGGATTCCACGCTTTTTTTTAGTGGCCACAATTTGAAAACACGACATTTTAATATTTTTACAAACACGATAGAACCACGCAGGCATAAATAGCTATAAATGCGCACCAAGCACTTAAGTATTGTAGGTTTTCGTTCCGATTGAAACTTAATAGTGACAATGGAAACTTTATCGTGGCTTCGGGAACTTTCAGATGATTTTTTAGTTATCGTGACTATATAGTTTGAAATATATACAGAAATATTTTATTTAATAGTAATAATGACTTCAAAGTGATAGAAGTGTAGTGGCCTATACTTGCAGAAAGTAGCAAATCCTTCAAACACCCCTCATGTAGTAAATACTAATTTCTGTAAAAATGCACCATATTTACTGACAAAATGTAGGACGCCACTTATCTCAATTTCCTTATAGTATTACAATTATGGAATTGTTAAAAAAGATAAATCAAAGTTTTACTAAATTTATATAATTAGTAGAAATTAGTAGCAATGTTCATAAACATTTTTCACCAAATTAATAATTTCCTTCCGGAAAAATAGCGTGAAAAAATATATTTTGAGAGGGCGCGTTGTTTTTATGAATTTATCGACATCACATTTTACAGAATGTTTCAATCGTTTTGAATTTCTTTTTACTCGGCCTCGTAAATCAGCAACGTTTTTTGTACCCCTACAAGCGATAATATTTACTTAAACATTAAAATATTATTTCCATTATGGTTGAGGAAGCTGAATAATGACGGTAGATGCTAGTAAAATCTTTCTAAATATGAAGGACAAAGAAAAGGCGAATACGCCATCAAGTACTGAACAAACCGTATAAAGTAGCCCCGACCACGCCGCTACGTTCTCGCCCCGTAGTTGGAAGGTTAAGTGCGACATAGCTTCATAAGCTCCATGGTAAGCATTTTTACGTAACTATCACATTAAAAATGTTCCCCATTTTGGTCGTAGGCACGTAATAAGACCGTAGCAATAACATTCCCGTCACTAGTAACCACAACTTTAGAGTTCCCAGTAATAGTCGCCGGATAGTAGAGGTGACTAAAATTGCTGCTTGGGATATTAAAGAAAAAAAAAGTTTGAAAATTCTCTTTCTCTGGTAAAAGCCTCAACTATGGTATAATTATTATCCACTTAAACGGTTCATCCTTTGTGCAGAAGAGGCAAAAACACATACCACGCCAAATAATGTGCTACTTTTTTTCACAAATATTTATGAAGGAATACATTTTTTTAACTGCAATTAGGGATTTGTGCAATGAAATACCAAAATATTTGCTATGACCAACACAGAGATCACTTGCAATTTAGTACATATTGGGGCAGTTTTAGGTTGGAACCGCGTGAGCTGCAGTAACTAGCAACAGAAACATGACCGGAAAACAAAATAAGTACAAACCAATAATGTTTTTGAGGCTAGCTTGCTTAAAATAATAACATGGATAATTTCTACTCCCCATATATTATAGTATGCGTACGGGACTATTTTCTAAAAATTACTTCACCTAAAATTATTAAGTTCCATTATTCTAGAGAAAAATTTGAAACAAGAAGGTTGTGTACGTAATTTCGCCCACTGAGTTATTTTATTTATACACATTTTGTCAAAAATTTACTCTCAACCGAAATCTTTCGCATATTCGCACTATTTTACCCACCCCTGAAGGTAGAAAGGTAAACGCATCATTTGATGGAAAAATTGTTCAAACAAAAGTTATAGATATTGACCCGCAGAATCATTTTATTTATGTACACTTCATCCTAATAACAAACCCCAACAGAGAAATTAGAATTTTTAATTTTCTTTCACTCCTTTTGTTATCTTGTTAACATTTAGAAAGAAAATTTATTTGACATCTCCAAAAAACAACTATGAACCTTTTAATCACTGTTGTCAGAAATATTGAAAGCTAATAATTGAATTCCATCATAAAAATGATGTGAAATAGCGTTTATATGAAGTTTTATATATAAATGAAGAACTACTGGTTTTCAATCGGATAAAGACAAAATATAATTGTCATTCCTATGTTGAAGGATATATCAATTGACACAGTTCAGTAAAACCGTTATTACCAAACTAGCAGACGATGAAATTCCCATCGCTAGATAAGCTTCAAGTTCGTACTAAGCTAATTTCTCTCCGTAAAAATGTGATAAACTACATATTTTTCAAATATCAGGTGAAGTATTATAGACCCAACTACTTTTTGCAAAGTTAGTTGCAATTAATCCAATTAAGCCTTGTTCTCTACCTAGAGGATTTTACAAATAGAACTGTTCTCATTGCTCATTTTTAATTCGCTCTTATTTATCTCCACATTTGAATATGCAGGAAATATTGAAAATGAGAAATAAATTTTTTCAAGCATCAAGTTTGACAATTCAATTCAATTATATTTCTACATTTGTAAAATAATGTTTCAGGTACTAACATTATTTGTACCGAAATATTCTATCAATTTCCATTAAAACTGGATTGGTATTATGTAGAAACAATTAGACTCAATATATATATATATATATATATATATATATATATATATATATATATATATATATATATATATATATATATTAAACTGAAAATTATCTATCAAGATAAATTAAAACAGAGATATCACTAAGTTAATGTGAATCTTAGTAATAGATGACAATAAATCCAATAAATTGCATAATAGTCCATAAGACAACAATTTAAATATGAGTATAAATATGTGAATAAAACACTTACAAACAAGATACAACTAATATTGCATATAAAAAAAATTGCTATTTAAGTTTGCAATTATTTTTCTTCAAATTATATTTCATGACAGAAAACACAGACGTAACAAATAAATTACGTAAACATTAATTTGGTACATAACAATGATTATCACGGTATAATATTACATGAATTTCAAAATAAAATTCCATAATTGTAATTTTATATATTATAGACACTTTTCAGAAACCCTGTATGTTATGTAAATTATTGATTATTTTGGTATAAACTTCAAGGTCAAAATGTCATCGTAAAATGACGTTCGGTTAATAGTTCGAACGGTGTAATTTCGGAGTGACATTAGGAATGCATAAGAACAAAGTGAACTTATCTACAATAACATAGAAAACAGATATTTGGATTTGAAAACAATGATGTTTATTTATAAACAATTGAAAAATAAAACAAAAATTAAAAACAACTAAAAGTTGTTGATTAAGAGCTTGGGAGACGCGGTGTAGATTCAATAATGTGAGGACGCATTAAAATTTCTCTCCTCTAAATTTTTATAAATCTCAAACATTTTGATATATTTTAAGTTTAAAGAATTAATCATAGTATTCAAAAACAATGATGCTATAAAATAACAGAAACTTTCTATCGAATACATAATAAAAAGTGAAAAATTAGTGAAACGCCGAGAATTGGTAAGATGAACAATTTACCTCTATTAATCTGCTTTTCGTTTGCTCATTCACGTATCTTCTGTGAATAAATTGTTGCTCCTGGCGAAATAAATCACGTCACATCATTTTATTATCAAGATTTCGCATATATGATCATAGGCGATCGTATTTCTTCCAAATGTTTCATCCCAGAGACAAGAAGATGCCAAGCATAGACTTTTCCTTTCGTGTGTAACATATTTGTCCTATAAAACATCGTTCATAATTTTCATTTGTTAGGTTATATTGTGTAAAAATTTATTCGTTGGTAAAATTATTAGATATAGATATTCAATCTCCACTAGATCGGGATAGAACATTGAACTTACATTAAAGGAAATAATACTCACCAAATCATTACGATAAATCATCAGTTTGCCTCACAAACACACTTGGTTTTCATTCTTTACTTAATAACTGAATTATCATTACCATAGAATAACTCAACATCAACATTAACAAATTATTAGAGTAGAGATTGAATGGTTTGTGGAAGCTTTCAAAAACACATAGAGATAAGTTATAGGAAGCGAAATTTATTTGATATGTTTCATATTCAATAGTATGCATTAAAAAAATAAAAAAAAAACGTACTTACGCAAAGGTTTAATTAATATGATTATACAATTATGATTCAGAAAATGTTCATTATTCAAACAACTATTCACAATTAAAATCTATTTATCTATGTTTTTCCTTTCTTTTCTTTGATATCTTACCTTTCAGTTTCTTGTTACTGCCGATCGCCAAGTGCCGAATCTCATCCCTGAGGTATAGTGTCATAAAGTTACATAGCTCATAATTTTGTTACTAAATAAAATTTTGAATTGGAAATTAGCGGTTAGCTAAACCAATTCTGGCGCCCACAATCATTATATATTTAAAGTCAAATCAATTATAAATAAATACTCATAAATATAAGATCCATAATAAAGTAGCATCCCAATATAGGATCATTAATAAATAAGTAAATGTTATTACTCCAATATTTAAATACATGATAAAAATGGCAAGCCCAACGCATGGCGATTGTTGAACAATTGAAATAACGCTAGTAACAGGAACAGGTTATTATTTTTGAGATATCTGAGGGAATTTTTTTAAAAACAATGACAGACAAAACAATAAACGTTGACGAACTGACGGTAGAAGACTTAAAAGAACTTTTAAAAACTAAGAACATGGATGTGAAAGGAAATAAGCAGACACTGAAAGAACGTTTGACAGCGACCCTTCAAGCTGAAGAAGCAGCAGGATTGGAAGAAGGAGATGGCATAGTGAAAGAAGTTCACCACTACGTAAAACCGACACCAAATGAAAATCAACAACTACTAGACATGATGAAAATAATGATGGCAGATATCAAAAGGACCAAAGAAGAAATAAAAGAGGACATTAAAAAAACACAGGAAAGCACAAAAGATGAAATAAAAAGTACAAAGGAAGAAATCAATAAAAAACTGGATCAACAAGAAGAAAAATTTGCAGGATATCTGGTGGAAATGAAAAAACAGTTTGAAGATCATAACAAAGAACAAGAAGAGAAAATGGATAAGTTATATGGACATCTAATACAAGAAGGCAATATTAGGAAACAAGAAATTGAAGAGATGGGAAATAAACTGCGAGAAGAAGGAAAGGAACAGATAGGCAGAGTGGAGAAAAATATAATGAAAACCCACGCCAGAATAAACGATGTTGAACAAGGCATTCAATTAAATTTGTCGATTGCGGAGGAGATGAATCTAAAAACGCGAAAAGAACTTATATGGGAAATGGATTCAAAACTAAAACAAATCAAGGAAGATGGAAACTTACGAGACTTTACAAAATTGGAAAAGGAAATCAAAGAAGATTTCAAGAAGAAGATGATGGAGTTAGAAAAAGAATTTGGAAATATAAAAAACAAAACGAATACAAACAGTAGCACTCAAGGGGTAAATTATATCTACAATCATGGGGAAAGTAACCTCAGATTTGACGGGGATACCAGGAAAATGCATCCGAAAATTTTCCTGAGATATCTTAAAAATAAATTAAAAGATATCAGAGATATAGAGGATCTTAAGGAAATAATAAGATCTCATCTACATGGTCAGACATTACTTTGGTTCACATGTAATGATGTGAACATTAATAACTTCACTGATTTTGAAAGTAATTTCCTAAAACAATATTGGGGGGAAACTGAACAAAATTGTGTTAGGGAAAAGTTGTACTTTGGTAAGTTCGATACCAGAAGGAACAGCAATATGAGTAGTTATGCTCTATCATTATATTCACAGGCACAGTATTTAGAGCCAACTATTTCCGAGCAAGAAATAATAATATTCTTGTCTCGACACTTTAACGATAACGTAACGCAAGGCATAGCCATACAAAACATAACAAATTTCCAATCATTATTAGATTACCTAAATAGAGTACAGAGAACAGTTCATCATAACAATAATAGACGTGACAACGACGACTATAGAAATAACAATTACAGACATAATAATTATAACAATCGATATCATGACACAAACAATACTAACAACAACAGGAGATTTGACAGAAATAATGATAGGACAAATAACAACAATAACAGGTACAACAATTATCCAGATAGGAGACAACAACAAAACAATTATAATAGGAGAGAGAGAAGAAACTCTGATGGAGATATGAGAAGGACGAACAACATAAGACGTGACACAAGAACTGACAGAACGAACAGTTTAGAAAGGAATACGACTAATAGTGACACAAACTTTAATCAAACTAATTTAAGTAACAATAATGTTGTAGTTCCCGTGTCATCCTCTGGTGCGGAACAACAGTTTTTCCACTAGAGGGTGAATATGGTAGGTTGAGTTGGTGCAGCTATGTTCACCCACGCGAATTTCTAAAGGTACAGGACCAGCTAGAACAAAACAATGAAACTTTAATTTATATATATGGAACGATAGAAGGCATTAGTATAAAAATATTGATCGATACCGGGTCAGAGATATCATTAATAAATAACAAATTCGTAAATCAATTAAATACATCAAAGAAAAATTTCGTCAAGGTACCAAAAGTAAGCTTAATAGGAATAAATCAAAAGAAATTAACTATTTCAAGTACTTCGATAACCGTCGCATTAAAATTCAAGGAATGGGAATCTATGGTACAACTGCTAGTAGTGGAAGATATGGAATGTGAACTATTGCTAGGATCGGATATTTTGTATGAAAACAAAGCAATTATTAATTATGAAGGAATGTACATAATCTTTAATAAAGAAAAAGTGGATTTTAGTTATGAAGAGAAAAATAATAATTCAAAAAGGGATGAAGAGTTAATAGAAGAAGTAGATAAATGTATTAATTATAATAAGAAAATCGAAGATGATATGGAACAGAGATATGATTATAGGCAGGAAGGAAAAATGAATGGAGATATGATGTTGGATGGCAATGGAGAAATAAATTTGAATAATAATAATATGCCGGAATGGAATTTGGATATAGATGGAAAAATAGAGTGGAAAAATGAAGTAATGGAGATGTTGAGAGAACATGGAAGTTTGATTAATGAAGAATCTCGAATTGCAAGAAATTATGTACACAAGATTGAAATGAAAAAGGATCAACAATTTCAACAAAGAAGCTATCCGATACCCTACAAATATCAAGAAGATGTGAAGAAATCTATAAATAAATTATTAGAAGATAAAATAATAGAACATAGTACCACCCCGTATATCAATCCAGTAGTAATAGTGAAGAAGAAAGACGGAGATATAAGAATATGCCTTGATGCACGAAATTTAAATAAATGTACAATGCCCGAGTATGAATCACCTTTAACTATCGAATCGATACTAGGAAAGATAAGTAAGGTAAAAGTTTTTTCCAAGCTAGACTTGAAACACAGCTTCTGGCTGATACCACTACATCCGGAAAGCAGGAAGTTTGTAGGTTTCAAAATTAATGGGGAAGTATATCAATTCCGAGTAACGCCATTTGGTATACAGAGCGCTACAGCAGCACTATTAAAAGCACTAAACAAAATTTTAAATAAATATGACCAATTTACGATACACTATGTGGATGATATACTTGTTTTTTCAAATAGTGTAGAAGAACATTTACAACACCTACGGACAATTATAACAGAACTTGACGAAAACGGACTGAAACTGAACATACAGAAATGCCAATTTTTAAAGAGAGAAGTGATATATTTAGGCTACAAGATCACAGAGACAGGAATCGAGATGGATCCAGAGAGAGTAAGAACCATTAGAGAGTATAAAAGACCGAAAAATCTGAAGACACTTCGGGGGTTTCTTGGTATGCTTAACTATTTTAAACGAATGTTGGAAAATTTAACTGATCTGGAATTACCTTTAATGGAGCTACTGAGAAAGGGAGTAAAATGGAATTGGACCAGTAAACAAGAAGACGCCTTCAATAAGATCAAGGAACAGTTCATTAGAAACATAAAATTATACCATCCGAACTATGAGAAGATTTTCATTTTAAGGACAGATGCATCCAGAAACAGACTAGCTGGAGTTTTAATGCAGGAATATGATGACATGTATGTACCCGTATCATTTGTCTCTAGAATAACGAAAAGAGCAGAGAAGAATTATGGAGTAAGCGAATTGGAGCTTGCTAGCATCATATTCTGTGTGAATAAACTCAGATACTTCTTACTGGGAGGAAAATTTATAATTGAAACCGATAATCAGGCTTTGTTGACAATATTGACCAACAAGATGAATAATGCCAGAATCCATCGATGGGCATTACTTCTACAGGAATATGACTTCGAGATAAAATATATTCCAGGAATTCAAAATGTAGTACCAGACTCGATCAGTAGAATGGACGGAGAGAAAAGAAGAGATACGAACGAAGCTAGAGTGGGAATTAACATCATGAAGCGGAACAGTGGCATGTTTTCTTTGGAACAAATAAAACAGGAACAACTATTACTAGAAGAGAAATACAAAAGAAGATGCTCTGAAAAGGATGGAATATTGTATAAATTGATGAATGACAAGGAATTGTATGTAATATCTGAAAATTTAACAAAATTAATTGTAAGAAGAATACATTTAGACTTTAATCATTTAGGAATTAGGAAGACTCATATGATATTTCGAGAAAATTATATATCAAAAAACGATATCACGATCATAAAGGATTTCATTAAACAGTGTGAACTATGTCAACTATCAAAGGAAAAGAACATACATCATGAAAACGTACCGAAATCCATCATAGCAGAAAATCCATTAGATATAGTAGCAATAGATTTCATCTCAAACCTTATACCAAGTTATAATGGTAACAAACACATTTTGGTAATCGTAGACATTTTTTCTAAGTTTATTAGTACCTATCCTTGTAGTAAAACAAATGAAAACTCCATTAAAGCATCGCTAGGAAACTATTTCAAGAAATATGGAAAGCCAAAGAAGTGCATAATGGACAATGCTACATACTTCCGGAACAAAAGGATAGTAAAATGGTTGAGAGATCTGGAAATCCAACAGGTTTTCACAAGTATCAGACATCCCAATAGCAACCCTGCAGAGCGAGGAATTAAGGAGGTGATAAAGCATCTGAGGATACTTACATATTACGAAAACCGTATGTGGGAAGAACGTCTAAAGGAGACCACAGACTTTATAAACAACATACCTAATATCGTTACGGAAATAGCACCCATTACTTTATTTACAGGAACAGAACCAGATAGACCATGGTTTAGTGAAGTCAACTATAGTAAACTCATTAGAATAGCAAGAGAAAGACAAGCAAGACAAGCTGACAAATATATTAAAAGAAAACTAGCTAAACTTAGAAATAGGAAAACATTTAGAAAAGGTGACTTGGTAATAATAAAAGCATTAAGAGTACCTAATCATAAAAAAGGAATATGTTCTAAGCTACAGTTACCTTACGAAGGTCCTTATTTAGTCGAAACCAGTCATGGAATAAATAGCTATAAATTGATACATCCTGACACTCATCGAGAACGTGGAATTTTCCATATCAACCAGCTGCATCAATTTAACACCAACCAATCATCAATTTGACACCATCAGTTGTAACTAAAAAATTGAGAAACATTAGAATTAGAGATATTATTTAGTTAATCAAGTATAAAATAGTTTATTTAGTCAATCTTAATTGAGAATTATTATTAGTGGAATTAAGATTCATTAGTAGGTTAAGTATAAGTTAATTATGAGAATCTAGAAGATTTCTTTAGTATTGAGAGAGATATAAATGGGGAATTAATTAAATAAGTAGTACATGATTATGAAATCATATATAAAAAAATCAAGGTAAACTTCTATAGAATATTCTTGTCAAACCAAGAATAATTCTATAGAATTTTAGGGAATGTTAAACTGAAAATTATCTATCAAGATAAATTAAAACAGAGATATCACTAAGTTAATGTGAATCTTAGTAATAGATGACAATAAATCCAATAAATTGCATAATAGTCCATAAGACAACAATTTAAATATGAGTATAAATATGTGAAGAAACACTTACAAACAAGATACAACTAATATTGCATATAAAAAAATTGCTATTTAAGTTTGCAATTATTTTTCTTCAAATTATATTTCATGACAGAAAACACAGACGTAACAAATAAATTACGTAATCATTAATTTGGTACATAACAATGATTATCACGGTATAATATTACATGAATTTCAAAATAAAATTCCATAATTGTAATTTTATATATTATAGACACTTTTCAGAAACCCTGTATGTTATGTAAATTATTGATTATTTTGGTATAAACTTCAAGGTCAAAATGTCATCGTAAAATGACGTTCGGTTAATAGTTCGAACGGTGTAATTTCGGAGTGACATTAGGAATGCATAAGAACAAAGTGAACTTATCTACAATAACATAGAAAACAGATATTTGGATTTGAAAACAATGATGTTTATTTATAAACAATTGAAAAATAAAACAAAAATTAAAAACAACTAAAAGTTGTTGATTAAGAGCTTGGGAGACGCGGTGTAGATTCAATAATGTGAGGACGCATTAAAATTTCTCTCCTCTAAATTTTTATAAATCTCAAACATTTTGATATATTTTAAGTTTAAAGAATTAATCATAGTATTTAAAAACAATGATGCTATAAAATAACAGAAACTTTCTATCGAATACATAATAAAAAGTGAAAAATTAGTGAAACGCCGAGAATTGGTAAGATGAACAATTTACCTCTATTAATCTGCTTTTCGTTTGCTCATTCACGTATCTTCTGTGAATAAATTGTTGCTCCTGGCGTCACGTCACATCATTTTAATATCAAGATTTCGCATATATGATCATAGGCGATCGTATTTCTTCCAAATGTTTCATCCCAGAGACAAGAAGATGCCAAGCATAGACTTTTCCTTTCGTGTGTAACATATTTGTCCTATAAAACATCGTTCATAATTTTCATTTGTTAGGTTATATTGTGTAAAAATTTATTCGTTGGTAAAATTATTAGATATAGATATTCAATCTCCACTAGATCGGGATAGAACATTGAACTTACATTAAAGGAAATAATACTCACCAAATCATTACGATAAATCATCAGTTTGCCTCACAAACACACTTGGTTTTCATTCTTTACTTAATAACTGAATTATCATTACCATAGAATAACTCAACGTCACGTCAACATTAACAAATTATTAGAGTAGAGATTGAATGGTTTGTGGAAGCTTTCAAAAACACATAGAGATAAGTTATAGGAAGCGAAATTTATTTGATATGTTTCATATTCAATAGTATGCATTAAAAAAATAAAAAAAAAACGTACTTACGCAAAGGTTTAATTAATATGATTATACAATTATGATTCAGAAAATGTTCATTATTCAAACAACTATTCACAATTAAAATCTATTTATCTATGTTTTTCCTTTCTTTTCTTTGATATCTTACCTTTCAGTTTCTTGTTACTGCCGATCGCCAAGTGCCGAATCTCATCCCTGAGGTATAGTGTCATAAAGTTACATAGCTCATAATTTTGTTACTAAATAAAATTTTGAATTGGAAATTAGCGGTTAGCTAAACCAATTCTGGCGCCCACAATCATTATATATTTAAAGTCAAATCAATTATAAATAAATACTCATAAATATAAGATCCATAATAAAGTAGCATCCCAATATAGGATCATTAATAAATAAGTAAATGTTATTACTCCAATATTTAAATACATGATAATATATATATATATATATATATATATATATATATATATATATATATATATATACATTATTTGTTTTTCGTTAACCTTGTATATAATTTTTTTGCATTTTTCTTGGGCATCAGGTTAATTCTAGAATCTGTATCAATTTATATTTTTTCATTTGACGCTTCGCTCTCTAATTTGGAGCATTTTCAAAAATTTTATACATTATTTTCAAATGATTATCCTAATTCCCATAAAACTTATTAATTCTGCTATATCTAAATTTGAAATTTCACGTGCCACACTATCTTTTATTATTCTAAATTTCCTATTTACATGTTTGTAATTTCTTCTATGATCCCATCCTTTTGTAATATTACCAACTCCTTTTTACTCTTTCAATTTATATGGAACTGGATATGATTTTGCTTTAAAATTTCTCAATATTCTTCACCTTCATAGTATATCCATATTTTTATTAAGCAACTCTCGGTTCCTTCGACATTATTCTCTGATACCTCTTCAATAATTCATTTATAAATTCATAATATTCTTCATCATAATCTGTCCAACTATCATTCATTTTTTACTTCCTTACTATAAATAGATTTGGATTTCTTTTATTAACTAAATACCTTAAAATGACTATTAATTTCTCTAACCTTGAATATCTTTTGAACTGTGATCGGAATGTCATCAGAAATTAAATAGTGTCAAATTTTATGTATACAGGGTTTCTCAATTATTTTGAGTACATAGATAATACAGGGTTTGCTGAAAGTATTGCATAAAAATATATTGAGCGAATTCTTTAAAATTTGAAATAGGAGTACTGTATTAATATATATATATATATATATATATATATATATATATAGGTTGATTCAAAATTGACGCCAGCTTAATTTTTAAGCAAATAACCTTTTGAAATTATACTCAAACTAATAATGATAGAAATTGACATAACGAATCATATATTTTTAAGCATAGTAACCTACGCCAGTCATTTGTTTTAAGACGACTTCGATGCTAATAAAATTCACAGATTTGATTTCAGCTATTTGTTGTAATTTTTATTGCTCAAATTTGTTTATTTCCATGATGTATATACCGCAAGGACAAATGCGTCAATTTCAAGACATCCTGTGTAATATTATTATTATTTCATGATAAAGGCAGAGGCTCAAGTCCAATTTTGTTCATAAGAAGTCGGTAAATATAGTTGCCTAGGGAGAAGTTGAAGAAAACAAAAACTAGTAGGTACTAAGTCTGAAACCAAGTTGATGATTTAATTATAGCAGTCTACTTGGTTTCTGAAACTACTAACATTTTCTGAATGAATTATTTTCCAAGGAAGACTATTCGGACTATCGAAGATTCTGTTACTCAGAAAGTTTTTCCCATCACGTGTTCTAAAAGGTTCTTTCTTCATCTTTAAGGAGAGCCCATGAAGGCTGTCGTCCAAACGTACGGGAACAGCCGCTTGAAGGTCGCCGAAGTAGCATTTCAAAATTTGGAACGAAAAAATGAGGTCACCATAACTAATCTCTCTTCGTACGTGGGTCTAAGATAACCAAAAGATAATCTAGTTTGGGCACTTTTTCCAGCACTACTCGATCGCGAACTAAACCTGGATTCCACGAAGGTCCGGCGTATACAAGTATGGGTCGGAAATACCATTTGTAAAGTTTGCAATATGTTTCGAAAGAAGCTTTAGAGAAAGTTTTGTATTAGGATTAATTTAGAGTTCGCGCGTTTACACACTAAACCAAGGTCGCTATGTGATGAGACCGTGCTTAATGATTGTCCCCTAATGAAATACGGAGGTTGCGAGTTATTTCCGACGTGTATTACGACACACTTATTGAATAGATTTCATAATTGAAATACTGAACTCAGCAACTATAATTAGTTCTATGTATTAATATTTATCAGTGTATGTTCCAAACAACATCCTGTATATTAAGAACATTACGAGAGCGCCCCATTAACTCCACTAAAATTAAAACGTTAAGTTAACTCAAACCAGTGCTTTCTCGAAATTACATCGCCCTTGACTATATCCGATAACTCAACGTACTGAAGTGCTGTATTAAGTAACTTGGAGTTCTCAAAATGACTCTAACTGAAGAGATCCTTGGGCACTGCTGTTAAATAGTAACTATTCTGAACCGGATTTCGGGTTGGAGACGTAATTAGTTCTCTTATTGTTTTGGTTGCTTAGGTCCATTAGAGCAGAACTTTCTGGGCAACTCTAAAATGTAGATTGAGTTTCACTTCATAAAGTTGACTATTCAATGTTCTAATGTATTGACGAATAGTAATTGCTCCTATTCAATGGAAGCGAATGTACGCGGGATGGGGGGGATTGGATATGGAGTTGCTATAGTAATGAGAGAGTTGAGAACAATGCGAATCAACCGTATATTCATTATATAAAATATAGACAAAGGTCGATTTGGTTTAATATCTAGCTATAAGTTTTGAGCTTATTATCAATAGAACTGTTTATTAAGAGAATAAATCGAAAACGGAGTTTGATCTCAGAATATCTAGAAACAGGAAACGGAAAAATTTGGAACATATAAAAAATGTAAGAAAAAAAAATGAAATGGAGAGAATAGATAATGAGGTTAACCGTTAACCGCTGTAGTACGGTCATAGTGACCGCTGACAATATTCGAATTTTATTCAACGTCTTTAGGCTATTATTTTGAAGGTTAAGCGCCACAGTACCTAGTCAGTTTGTTACCTGAAACAGATCGAGACTGTTGTTTGTTTTTGTTCAGTGGATGTCACAGTGACCTCACTACGGTGTTTACGTTTAACTAAGTAAGATAAATAGGTCTGATGATCCTGGACCGTCAAAAACAGTTTGCTATGGTGATACAAAACTCCAAGAGATTCTTTTCAGGTGGTATGAAGAATCTGAGGAATATAGTGACGGAGAGGAAGGCGATGAACAGTTTGTGAAGTAAGTGAACATTATACATATTCAGAAGAGGAGTGGGCAAATTCAGAAGAGGAAAGTGAATATATATAAAGAAAACTAATCTGGAGAGGTTAGTGATATAACTATGTCAAAGAGCTATTGCGGTAAAAATAGATTTAAATGAAATTAACTGTCTCGACCCTTATTTATGGGAAGCCCTATATCACCAATTTTGGTAAACATTCTTATGGACAGTTTAGAAAGAAAAATCGTTCAAAGTAATATTTCAAAAAATGTTTTATTTTGGTATAGATATGTAGATGATATATTAGCTTGTTTTATAGGTAGCGAACGGCAATTAGATATATTTTTCATAGACATTAATAATTTACACCCAAAAATTAAATTTGCATTAGAAGTTGAAGAAAATAGATCTATCAATTTCCTTGATTAAAAAATTCAGAGCTCATAATGTACTTGATTATTCAATTTACCGAGAACCAATACACACTGATGTGACTATTCCATATAGTTCCAATCACCCCATGTCACATAAACTAGCGGCATATAATCCAACGATACATAGAGCATTTTCAGTTCCTATAAACAAATGTAATTTTGATAGAGAGATAATTACAATTAAATAAATAGCAACATCCAACGGTTATCCATTACATATGATGAATAAACTAATTAATAAAAAAGAGGAAAAAGTAGCATGACAACTAATATTTCCTAAACAAACTAAAGAAATTAAAACTTATAAAACCATCACATATGCAGGAAATATTTCTAATAATATTTCAAAGATAATATCTTAAGAAACGAATACAATAATTTCTTTTAAAACAGAAAGTAGCGTAAGTAAAAACTGTTAAATATAAAAACAAAAATATCACCATTGAAGAAATCAGGTATATATAAACTTAAATTTCCATAATGTAATGCTGTGTCTTTGGGTCAGACCCTTAGAAATTTTGAAATCCGATACAGTGAACACTTACGAGCATATACAATAAAACAACTAGATAAATCCCACCACGCAAAACATCTACTTGACACCAATCATTCATTGACACCTAACACAGAACTAGAAGTACTACATATTTGTGATAAGAAACAAGAACTGGATTTCCTTGAAATATTGGAAATTAGAAGACACTTAAGAAACTCACAATATGAAGTCGTCAATGAACAGATAAATCTAGGGAGTTCTCCACTTTTAAACTGTCTTCTTAAGTGAAAATTGTAAAGATCAGCAGATATAGTTTTCCTGGTTCTCTATATCATTGCACAGTTATACTGATCTTAATTGGGAAAAGTGATATCTAGGAGATCCCCATAGGGCTAATGATATTTAAGCTTCAATATTTGTAATATCATATCTTCTTCTTTTTTCTATTAACATATACTGTCAATCACAAGGTAGGTCACTTCTTGGTCTAACCAAAAATAACTATTATCCATCAGGTAGACATCAAATGAAATGGAACTTCTGGCATTCTGACGATGATATTTGATATCTCAAGTTTCCAAGATGGCTGCCAGTGGGCGTTTCCTCCATCTTGAATTACATGAATATTCGTTTCTCGCGATTTTCCACATTGAATGTAACAACAAAACATTTGCGTTTCAATGATAGCTTGAAGTCGAACAATTTTTGTGAAAACAATTTTTCTCTATCTTTCGAAAAAAATTGTGGGGGGTATTTGAATGTTATAGCTTGATCAAAAAAATAAGGTCCACTAATTCTGTCCCCAATGATACCGCACCACACATTTAGGCTCCAGAGTCCCTGGTGCTGCAACTCTCTAAACCAATGCTGATTTTCAGCGGACCAATAATGCATACTATGACGGTTTACTCTACCATCACTACCAATGGTAGCCTCGTTGGTCCAGAGAATTTCCGTTAAGAAATTTCTGTTTTCCTCAAACATGTCTAGCATCCGTTGACAATCATTTAATCTGTTATCGAAATCTTGTTTATTTAGCGCCTGGTGCAAGATTATGTGGTAAGGATGTAATTTAAGAGTAAAAAATAACATATGCGTAAAAATAATATATTCAGAATAACACTGAACTGTGTATTTCAGACAATGTGCTAAAATACTTGGAATAAGATAAAATTATTTAGGTACCTATAATCTTTCAAAATATTTCTAACAGTTGTTCGTGCTATTCCCAAGTCTAGAGACAATGTTCTAGTTCCTACATGTCTATCAAATTCTATGTAAGCCAAGACATTGATAATTTTTTCTTCGGTCCTTCTATTGCAACGCCTGCGACGTTTAGGACGACGAGAACTTCCAGTATCGCGTAATCGCTGTACAAACTACGGAAACATTCTTCTCCCGTAATGATGGCGATCTGGATACCGTGCCGCGTATTGTCTGGCCGCCATGGCTGCATTTTGAAAACACTCTAAATTAATCGCAATCATGTCGGCTTCATTATTTGTGAGAGGCATTTTGATTAAAAAGTACTCAAATTATACGCAATCACGAATATTGGGCTGCGTGTGTCAAAAGTTTGACGTTACTTAGGAATATTTTGTTAGGCCATTCTAGTGTCCATGGCCTACTACTTGCCTTCTTATCGAAAGAAACCGATGCATTTTTAAATGGGAAGATATGAATTTTGCTGGTTTAGTATTATTTTTAATAATTTAAGTTAGGAAAGAGATATTAAGATGCGGTTTGCGCAGGCTTATTCGTTGGTGATTTTTCTATTTTCCAGTCTAAAAAAAGTCATATCATCGCATTTAAATTTTTTTAGAAAATCCAATATTTTAGTTATAATATCGAGTAACGCCCTCTATCGGCGGTCATGTAGGTCACAACTGTCATTATTACAAGAAACCTAAAATCCCAAGAAAATGCTCTTTTCAATGATACCAAATTTATCCAAATCCATTCAGCTGTTTCGAAGTTTCAGGCATTTATTTAAAACAACATTAAAATACCCCCCACCATTTGATTTCGAAAGATAGAGAAAAATTGATTGCACAAAAAATATTCGATTTCAAGTTAACATTAAAAGGCAAATACTTTTTTGTTACATTCGATGGGGAAAATCGCGAGTTTATGTAATTCAAGATGGTGAAAATGCCCACTGGCGGCCATCTTGGAAACTTGAAAATAAGTTTAAGCATTCTCCCTTGCCCACTTTACCCATACATTTTTTTACCGTAACTCTCTACGATCGTTAGTTTCTGAGATATAGCCGCTTACCTCGCTTATTTGCCCACCCGGTACACAAACAATGATGAGTCAGATTGCTAGGTCGAATATCTTACAAAAACTATTATCAAAATCTCACAACAATTTGATAAAATTTCACAATTACTCAAGTAAACAAGTAGTAATCAATTCCTAAGTTAATTTCACTTATTCAATATACTACGTTATAATTTTTCTATTTATTTCTAGTGCAAAAATGAACCCAACTTTATTATTTATGTACTTTATCATCATTTTTTTTCATTTTTAATAATGCCAATGGTTGTTTCTTTATGATTTGTTATATTCAAGTCCTATAATACTTAGACAATTTTATCATTAACATATTCTTTACATAGAAATTGTTAATCCAAAATAATAATGCCGGATCTAATCAGGAATTTTTGTATTTGTTATAAATGGGTGTTCTAGTTGTAACTTGTAGTATATTGCAATAATTTGGAGCAAAAAATTTAACAATGTTTCGCCCTTGGTAAAAAAAGTGCATTTGACACTTGGTACAAAATTGATTGATTATTTGTCTATTTTAAAAAGTCTTAATTTACAATACTTTTTAAAATCTGGTAATAACATGAGTATCTGGAATAAAATATATACATAGAAGCCGGTGGTCTAGCAATTCCTGCTACCCTTGTGTAAGTCTGGAGATCAACATGGCTCCTTGCTACAAGTATTATCCAATTTTAGTGATTTTGCCGAGTTACTTTGCCCTTGTATAAAAATATGATTCGCTAGCATTTTCGACTGGTATGTTCCTGAGAAACAGGGTTTTAAAATCGATCTAAGTGTTAGTTTATGTGAGGTAGCAAGATGGTAGATGTTGTTTAAATAGTGGTATATTACTTTTCCGCCCAACCTTTCTATATGCGAGAAAAGTATTGGTTTACCCCAAAAAAAGTTGGAATTTTGAAAATTTCTTTTGAGTTATTTTTACGTTTTCCATCAACAACCACACGAAAAAACGGTTTTTAGAGAAAAAATCCTGTGTGTATGTCGTCGTCGTCGTCGTCGTTGTCGTCGTCGTTGTCGTTGTCGTCGGCCACTTTTCCTTACATGTCTTGTTAGCATGATACAGCCTCCGGAGTGCAATAAGTCAGCAATTTTATAATTGGATATTGTTAAGGACATGTCACAGATGATCCCTATTGATTTTCAGTTCACCAGAGCCAGTACAACGGGTGCTATGGTACTTGAAGTACGACATTTTGTAATTTTTTGAGAAATTTCAGTTTGTTAGCACGATACAGCCTCCGCAGTTCAACAAGTCACCAATTTCATGATTGAATATTATTCAGGGCATCTCACTTATGAACCCTATTGATTTTCAGCTCACCGGGGCCAATACAGCAGGTGCTACAGTACTTTAAGTACGATATTTTTGTCATTTTTGGAGAAGTTTCAGTTTGTTAGCACGATACAGCCTCCAGAGAGTATACGATTGATCAATTTTATGATTGAATATTGTTCAAGGTGTCTCACAGATGTACCCTATTGATTTTCAGTTAACTAGAGCGAGTATAGCGGGTCCTATAAATCCAGATATACTGAATTTTTGGTTATTTTTGGAGAAATTTTGGTTTGTTAGCACGATACATCCCCCAAAGTGTATACAAGTAACAGTTTTATGATAGAATATTGTTCAGGGCCACGGATGCGGAAAAGTTAGTTTTAATTCTCAAAACCGTTTATTTTTGTTTGTGATAAGTTGTGATTTGAGTAGGAGTAACTGAGTTAACCCCTGAGTCGAAAGTATTGGTTGTTAGGATTTGAACAATATGTTATAGGAATAGTGAACCATGCAGAAGTTTACACCCACTATCACGGTCGTCTTCTGCGCGACTAGTGGCTTTGAGAGTATTTCGAAGATTTGTTAGCAGAAAATGATTATAGAAACTTCTGGATAGTTTTGTTATGAATTCCTTAGTAGGCATGTCGGTTTGTTCATGTAACCATGAGGTTTTTGGGAGTTTTGGATTAACAGTTTAGTATTTTATTGCCATGCGGAGACACTTGTTTTGCACCACCTGCAGTGTATGAAAGTTATGTTTGGGGGCTGTGTAGAATACTGGAGTGGCGTAGGTTAAATTGGTCATATAACCTGTTTGTATAACGTGAGTTTATTTGTTGTAAAGAGACAAGTATTCTTACAGAACAGAGGGGGTGATATTTTCAGCATCGATAAATACATAGCTGTGATAGCAATGAGCTATTATTCCTTGCCTTTAGTCTGAGTAACAGGTACTCTGTGTTGGAGGCATTGATTGTAAGTTTGTTGTCTCTCATGTATGGTAGAATGTGCGTTTAATATTATGTAGTGCTGTGTCTGGCGTCGTTGCTGATGAGCCAACACAAGTGTCATCAGCATACATTGCTGTTAGGATTTGAGGGGAGGATGATAGATCGTGAGTGAATAGGGATTTCCGATTTGTAATATTGGAGTTGGATTTTAATTAGGAAGTCCGGAAGTTTGATTTTCATTAATTTGAATGAAAGTTTCTCGTACCTTAGGGAATCAAAGTTTTTTTGGATGTCAATTGTGACCATTATGGACTTATTTTTGCCCTGAAATACTTCTCTCATGTAGTCGATTACTCTTATGATTTGTGCCACTGTACTATGTCCACCTCTGAATCCGTTTTGCTCGGGGGGAATTATTTTGTGTTTGTTGGTAAAATCTTGGATTATTTTTATGATGAATTTATCTATCACATTTGCTATATTGTTACATAGGGAAATAAGTCTGTAACTATCCACATATCAAGTTTGTTTGTTAGCTTTGATTATAGGAATAATGTTGGCAATGTTGAACATATCGGGGTAGTTGCCAGTTTTTATTTTATAGTTAGTTATATAAGTCTCTTAAGGATGATGTTTGAGATTCCGTCTTTTCCTGGCGCTTTTTTATTTTTTAATGATTGTATTTTTTCAAAAAAGGGGCTAAGTTTTCAGTGTATGAATTTGGTGTAAGTGGTTTTGGACTGTATGTGATATGTTAAGATGGTGTTGTGTGTTTGACGTATTGTTTGTAAAATTGTTTTGGAAATTCTCTCCAAATACTTCTGCGATTTTGGAATTTTGTGTGAAAGTTTGTCCATTTACGATGATTCTTGTTATTTCATTACGTTTTTGAGTTTTAGTTGTCTGGTTATTTTCCATAGTGAATCATCCCCTGATTAATTATAAACTATGTTTACGAAACGTTAAAGTGTCGAGGTTTGGGAACAACTGCCGCAATTGAGGAAACGCACCAATTAACAGAAACATCAGCATCTACAGTAGAAAATATCGTACTGAAACTTATTTGTAACCGAAAAAAAAAGGATTGAGGCCAATATAATTAAATGTGTTGACGAATTAGGAAAGGATATTATTAGAAGAAAAATATACATGTTATACCAATAACAAAAGATATCTACCCTGTATTGTAATAAAAAAATATTGAATAACGACAAAACTAATATCCAATGTGGCCGTACAGGTATGTGGACAATTCTCTCGCATATGGGGTTTACACACCTCAAGATCGATAAACGATATGCAATAATGGAGTCACATCGTTTAAGAATGCGGCGACATAATTATTTATTGGACATACAAGTCTATCGAAGTAACAATCGATCCCATTATCTATCTTGATAAGACATAGTATGGTATACATGATAGTCGAGATAAAAGTTGGGTACATTCGTCTAAAGAATGTCAGACAAAAACACAATAATTCATGCTGGATCGAAAGAACGACCCCGTTACTGTTTATATTACTGTACGCAATTTACAACTCTCATGGTGGGTCCTCATGTGCGGACTATAAGCAGAGCGCACTGGTGTTCGATGATGTGGTTGGTTGAAATGATCACGTGATCTATCAAAAGTGCGCTGTCACTAATCTGCGCGGATTACGCCAACAGTCCGATGAAAAGTAGAATTTATCTCTAGTTTTCGGCGTACTACTGGCGTTTAATGACAGTAGTGAGCACGTGCTAGATAAAGACATTGTTGACCACGTTGAGCATGTTTGCTTTTCAGGTTATAATGGTTGCGGTTTGTTTGCAGTTTGATTTATTTTTTCATAATATTGAAGCTTTGTTCTGCTGTTAAAAGTTCTATTACCCAAAATCCCTTTCTTCTACTAATTACTGTTATTTCTTTTTGCAATTGATGAATTAAATGTAACTTTACTAGATTCTGCTTGATGGCAGGCCTCCGCCTCGAACATTTCGATAATTTGATTGCCAAATTAGGTAGGTATATATCGCTTTCCATTTTATAAGTCTTCAACTGAAGACACAATAAAAAATACAATAATAATTAACTTTCAATGAAGGCATTACCTACCTACTATTTGTAAACAAACTGTCTACGCTGAAACGGAATAAACAGAAATCGTCAGGCTCCAGTACGCTGAAACGAGCGTATGCGCTGTCAAATTGAGTCCGCTCCAAATCCGCCCATGAGGACCCACCTTCAGAGATTATTGTCGGTAGGCAGGTGCTAAGTCAAGACGAAATATATTGGAACGAACTATTCCTTGGATTTTTATTTTATATTCATTACAAAAACCAAACAGAATTGAAACGTTTTTTTTCGGTTTTTAAACTTAACACATTCTATTCAATATATATCATTTTTATTGTTAAAAAAAATTGCTGAAAATCGTTTGGGAACCGATGAAATTCTCAAGTGGAACCCTTATCCCGAAATGAATATATAATGTGTTTAAAGACAAACAACCGGAATATAAAGCAGCAATAAAAAGTAACGACAGTCTTAAAACAACATCGAACTGTGTTTATGTTCCGTTTTTCGCTTAGTACAAGTAATATAACTTTCTTTGAAACTTTGTAGCGAGTTACCGAACAAACTCACCTGTACACCTTTATTTAATTCATAGCTCAACCGCTTTTCATCGATGTTTTCCTTAATCTACTTTTTCGAAGAATATTCTATACTATCGGAAAATTTTCACTCATAACGTGGTCTCAACTTTCAAATTATTTCTATAATTAAATTCAGTTTTTTCTTAATAAAACAATCAGTAATTGTAACAATGTGTCATGACATAAAGTAACTTGTTTAGTTTAATATTCGATAAGTGCTTCAATACAACAATAAGAAATTTTAGAGAGATGATTAAAAGACATAGATTCAATTTAGAGCAGTCCAGTTTATCCATCACCGCCACTAGAATCATTCCTCCATGGATTATAAATGATCCAGAAATAAATACATACTACATATATACTAAAAATTCTACAAATCCTCTCTAAATTCAAAATAATTTTAAAGATTTTATTTCCATCTTTACTCCCATATACAATTTTTATAAGGACTCCTCCAAAAAGAACAACAGACATGCAGCTGCATATACGGGGTGATTCATAACTATTGGGACATAGGCTAAGGGTACCAATATATCTCAATAAAATATTGTTGTGGAAGAAGATAAAGGGCGTTAAAATTGATTTTTTTTTTTAGTTTTTTGCTAACAATTTCACTGTAATTGACTGTCTCGACCCTTACTTCGTGGAATATGCTCATATTAGTGTTTTTAAATGAAACTCAAGGTCTCTAGTTAATTCCACAATATAATACAAGTTATTGAAAATTCTAAAAAATTGACAATTGTTTCGATAAATCATTCTGACGATGATATTGATTTATCGAAACAATTGTCAATTTTTTAGAATTTTCAATAACTTGTATTATATTGTGGAATTAACTAGAGACCTTGAGTTTCATTTAAAAACACTAATTTCACTGTATATTATTTTATGTATTATTGGACATTCTGTTACAGGAGGGCCCTCGTGAAGGATTTCGGATGATGAAATTGACTGGTAACTTTTTTTGACCGAACTTTTTAGTGATTTTTATTAGAAAATATGACATAAACATCATTTCTACGTAATCTTGGTACTCCTGTGCAAACACGATATTACCATTGTTTTCGAGAAAAACGCAATTGAACAGTTCAGAGTATCGGAAGGGGATTTCAAATATTATTTCGTTCATAAAAAATGTGCTTTGGACTGTCAGATAATTGTTGCTGGTAAATTACAACATTTCTTGTCAGTGAATATTTTGTGCTGCGAGTTTATAGTCAGTTGTTGCATTTTTTAAAGCTATCATATACTTTTTCGATTGAAATGCCTCGTCACAATCATTTTACGAATGAAGAAATGTGGGATATAATTTGTGTATACGCACAAGAACATTTTTGCGGGCGCTCTGCAGTCAGAAGGTATGAATTGTTATATCCAGGCAGCAGGCAACCAATTCACAAAACTTTTCCAAATCTATTTCATCGTTTGGGTGAAACCGGGTCATTACACAATAAAAATCAAGGTGGTTGTCCGAAACAAATTTCACCTAATTAGGAAGATTAAATTTTGGTTCGAATAGATGAAAATCCTACAGTATGTTCACGTCATTTGTCATCAGCAACAGGAGTAAGTCAGGCGTCTATTATTAGAATTCTTAAAATAAAAAAGTTCCACCCTTATCACTTCACTCCTGTTCGTAATTTGCTTCAAAGGGATCTCACACGACAGTTGCAGTTCTGCCAACGTATTCTCAACAAGCATAATGATGACCGAAATTTTATTAAGAATATTATGTTCACCGATGAAGCGACTTTTACCAAACGAGGGGTATTCAATTGGCGAAACAGCCATAATTGGGAAGAAAAAAATCCGCATGCTCTGAAAGAAAGACATTTCCAGCATGAGTTTCATTTAAATATTTGGTGTGGCATTATAGGCGACCAACTACTAGGGCCATATGTTCTGCCTCCAAATTTAAATGGAGATTCTTATTTATTTTTTTTGGCAAAATACTTTTAATGGTATTGTGGATAATCTGTCACTAGCTGTAAGAAATAAAATGTGGTTTATGCAGGATGGAGCTCCACCTCATTTCCCTTTAGTTGTTAGAAATCATCTAAATGACATATTTTCTCAACGATGGATTGGCAGAGGAAGTGATTTTGAATGGGCACCAAGAAGTCCTGAGTATAACCCGCTCGATTTTTATGTTTGGGGACATATGAAGTCCTCAGTTTATGCCAATGAAATTAACTCGAGAGACGAACTCTGGAAGAAAATACAAAATTCGGCTAACATTATAAGGGGACAGAATAATATGTTCTTTCAAGTTCTAAAGTCCTCCATTAAAAGAATTGGAAAAGGCATAGAAGTCGGAGGAGGCCACGTAAAACATTTAATTTGAGTTTGCTCTTCTTATGTTACATTGTTTTCAATTATGCTTTATCGTCGAAATAGAAGCCTTGAGATACAAGTATTTTTATTGTCCGTTATTTGAAATCCCCTTCTGATACTCTGACCTGTTCAATTGCGTTTTTCTGGAAAACGAATGAGAATATCGTGTTTGAACACGAGTACCAATATTACGTAGAAATTATGTTTATGTAATAATTTCTAATAAAAATCACTAAAAAGTAACCACTCAATTTCATCATCAGAACAAAATGTCAAATAATACATAAAATAATATTGCCTGTATAAAAGTATGCCTCTGTGCCGATTTTGATGACTATCGATAGATATACAGTGAAATTATTAGCAAAAAAAAACGAAAAAAAAATAAACTTTAACGCCCTTCATCTTTTTCCACAGCAATATTTTATTGAGGTATATTTGGTCCTATCGCCATATTTTGGTCCAAACAATCTAGTCTTAGCCTATGTCCCAATAGTCATGAATTACCCTGTATAAGCTGTATAATACAAAAATCCTATACCACAGCACTGCAGCATATACACAGGAGAAACTACTGCTATTTTCGAAGTGTAATGAAATACCACAAAACAACGTCATAATAGTTTTAGACTCCTTAAGTGCAATTCATGGAATACAACAAATATATCCAAAACATCAAATCTTACAAATGTTAAAAACTGAACTTTACCAGCTCCAGCATCAACAGAAAAATGGCAGATTTTTTTGGGTTCTCTCACATGTGGGTATAAGGCGCAACTAAGAGGTAGAAACACTGAACCTTGAAGCAACCGAAAATGAACATATACCGCTAATGATGTTTTCGAACTTCGAGAAGGACTTTTTAAAAACGAACTTTATTTTGGTACAATGATATTTATATGTTTCATAATATGCTTATTGGACAAAATACATTACTGCATAATATACAATATCCATTGACGTAACTCCTCCGCCCTAGGAGAGAACTATGGGGATGGACCAGAGTTCGACATGATGCGAAAATTTTTCAGAACATCTTCTTCACTTGTTGTCGTCCGTTTGGATTGACTTGTCTTCTTTCCATTCTTGAGTACTAGGTAGATAATGCAGGCTGTAACTATAAAGTAGAATAAAATTGAATAAAAGCTTATACTTTTGAAATGACTCTGTGACCAATCTATCTTCTCGGCTAAAGTTTTATCTTCTTGAATGACACTGATGACATTGTTCATTTTTTTAAGATCAATTGAGTCGAAATACACAGGTTTTAGCCTAACGGTATCTAAAGTGTAATTATTTTTATTAATTTGTAATTTCGGTAAATCGATGTTTTTATATTCTGGCACTTTGGTCTTAAAAGTTCTTAAATAAATATTGTCTATTAAAATTTCACAGCGGTTATTAAGTTCGATTAAGTAACTACCGTTTACAGGAATTTTGTCTGGCTATAACACTATACGGGGTGATCACAATCCAATGGTCAGTTTCCTATTTCTGCACTTTAACTTCACTAATGGTAGATGGAATTTCTCGACTGTTTGTAGATTGGGAATATTTTAGAAGTTGGAGTTCGCAAGGAGCTTTCTGTGAGATTACTCTTGTTTGTATCTCTCGGCAGATGTATTCTTCTTGAATAATTTCTTCACACTTCGAATTTGTAGATGCATAGCTTAGTTCATTTACAAGGAGAAATTTGGTTTGGGGTATTATAAGTTTAAAATTTTGGTTTGAAGGTGTAGGTATGAGATATAGATGATAGTAGTTATATTCACTAAGTTCTACAATCGGTACTTCTAATATGAAAATAATACTATTATATTTACTGTAACTTTTAACTTTGATAATTTTCTCGAATAATAGAATATTGTTTAAAGAAGTTTCGAAAAGAAATCTTCTATTTTTGTTGATATTTTTCTTAACTGTGTTTATCTCTAAAAGTATTTCGCTTGGGTTTGCTATAGAATTGTGAAACGTATTTATTTTTGCGAAGCTTATAGCTATTTTTATTTTATCGAGCATATCATATATCATTTGAAAGCTAATAGAGAACTGAGAAACGATCTGTTCTATTGAGAAGAAATGGAAAGTTTCTATATTTTCAATTTTCATATTTCGTAATTCTTTTTGTAAATCGTTAATACGTGAGCTTAATATTTCTTGGTTGTGGAATAATATTCTAGAATTGTTTTCAAATATTTTCATTGATGATTCGAGTAATGTTACTTGGTGTTCTAACAAAGTTTTTATTTTATTTTGATTATAAGATAAGGCTTTAATAGCTTCGTCATATCGTATTGCATCGTCATGGTCTAAATTACCTGTCAAGAATTTTATTGCTGAGCCAAGTCCGTCAAAAAGTGATCGTTTCACCTGCTTTCTCCATAGTGGGTTTATTTGATTGATTTGTGAATATATTTTATTTTCTAATACTTGAATTATATGATAGGAATTATCGAAGTGTTCTGTAAAATTAAATATGCTGGGGTGCTTTGAAAGAGAGTCGTGTAGATTGTCATATTGGTCTTTTAAAGTTAAAAAGTGATCTGTCAAGTTTGTAATATCGTAAATGTGTATGAAGGTACAAAAATCTGTTTGTACATATGCTGTTCCTAGTCGTAAGGGTAGAAGGCCAGGATTATCGTTCAGGTTATGGAATTTAGGGGTATTTAATCGTCCTTTGGTGGTCCAACAGAAGAACCTGTAATGGGAGGTTTTTTTAGTTCATTAATGTGAATAATTTCTTGATGTGCTTTAAGTTTTTTATGTTTGAGTAAATTTCCAGAAATTTCAACACGATTCCTGTCAAGTATTTGAGTAATTTCGAAAGGGCTTAGAAAACGTTTATCTTTTTTATTTCGTTTCTTGGGGTTGTGCTTGTATACAATTTGACCGATTTTAAATTCATTATTCGAGTCACCTTTCGTATTACGTTTCTCTAGATTTTTTTCTTTGTTTTGTTTCAATTTGTCGTGTACATCTTTATAAACATGTTGTAATTTTGATTGATGACTGTTCACATAATCGTTATAGAAAGCTTGGGGTATGAAAATTTCGTTAGGATTTCTAGAATCTAGACCAAAAGTAAGTTCAAAAGGGGTAAAACTTGTAGAACTATGTATAGAATTATTATAACCTATTATTGCGTAATCCAATAAATAATCTTCGTCGGAGTAGAGTTCTCGTAATGATCTTAGATGTTCAATTAAGGTTGAATGTATTCTTTCGGCTATAGAGTTGGATTCATGATGACCACCTGCGGTAAAGTGTATTTTAATTTTGTGTAACGCTAAGAGTTCTTTAATAATTTCTTTATTAAATTCGGTACCTTTATCTAAAATAATTAATTGTGGTACTCCGAAAGATGTGAAATATTTTATTAAAGTTTTGCTTATAATAACAGCTGTTTTAGAAGGAATGTGCACTGCTTGTGTAAATTTTGTAAATGCATCTGTTAAAGTTAGATAAGTCTTTCCGTCGTAAATAAAAACATCAATGTGTATAATTTGGAACGGTTTGGACGCGGTTTCAGTTAGCATTAGCGGAACATACGGTTTTTGTCTAGCATATTTATTTTTCTGGCAAATAGTACAAGAATTCATGTAATTAGTTATTGTATTCTTCATATTGTTCCAATAATAATTTATTTTTAATTTTTCTAAAGTTTCCTGAATTCCTCCGTGTGTGGTTTAGCTTTCATGGTAATTTTTCAATAAAATAATTTGTTCTTCCTTATCAGATACAGTGTTTACTAATTTAGTGCATTTAATGAGTCTTGGTTCGTTTGAAGAGAAATGTTTTAAGTAAACTTTATTGAAATCGTTATATAAATTTTCTTTGTTAAAATAAATGTAAAACGTGTTATTAAGATCTGTGTATTCTACTAAAAATTTAAATATGAAAGGTTCATTGTCGTTTTCAGGGATTTTAACTTTTATAATTTTATGGTTTTCATAAGTATGTTGAGAGATATCTATTTTTTGATAAAAATTTGAGTATACTAAAATTTGGTGAACTTTGTTATTTATAATTTCGTCTAATATAGGAATACCTTGATCAGTGGTTTCATTATCAGCTATGGAATGAACGGTTGAAGAATAAGATTTAGGAGTAGAAAGTTTCGTCCAGTCAGGTTGAGGTGTATTGAGTTCGTCTCTAGAATTTGAAGGTATATCAGCGGTACTGTTAGGAGGCTGTATTTGTATATCTGAAATAATGTTTATTTTTGATTGGTTTTGCGCACTCGTAGAAGCTTTTTCCTTTTCTAATGAGCTTTCAAACTCACGTAAGAATTCTAAAATTTCTTAATTAGTGTCATCAGGGTTATTAATAACAGATTCAGTGTCTAATGCGTTAATTGGTATTCTACTCAAGCAATCAGATATAACATTTAAAGATCCACGTTTGTAAAATATCTTGTAGTCATATTCCTCTAATTTCGAACGCCAACGTACTAGTTTTGAATTGGGTTCTTTTAATTTGAAAAGCCAGGTGAGAGGTTTATGGTCAGTGTATATGTGAAATTGTCGACCATATAAGTAAGGTTGAATGTGTTTGCAAGCCCATACGATTGCAAGTTATTCTTTTTCGATTGTGGAGTAGTTGATTTCTGAATCATTTAAAGTTCGTGAGGCGTAAGCTATATGTTTGTCATTTGGAACGGTACCTTGTGATAATACTGCTCCAAGAGAGTAATTACTTCTGTCTGTTGTTAGTATCATGGGTTTAGAAAAGTCTGGATATTGTAATATTGGGTCATTTGCTAGAATTTCTTTGCAGTTTTGAAAAGAGTCTATAAATTCTTTGTCATGAATTATTCGCATACCTTTTTTCAAGCATTTAGTCATGGGTTTTGTCAATTTAGCAAAATTTGGTATGAAGCGACGGTTGTATCCTAGTTGTCCAAGGAAACTTCTGATTTCTGTTTGGGTTTTCGGAATTGGGAAATTTTTAAAGACAGAAATTTTCTCGGGATTAGGTTTAACACCTTCGGGAGTAATAATATGACCTAGATATACTCTAGTTTTCTGAAGGAATTCGGATTTGTCAAGTTGTACTTTCAAGTTATATTTTTTTCAGCCTGTCAAATACCTGTTTCACTCGTTGTATATGTTCCTGAAGGGAAGTACTATAAATTAAGATGTCGTCAAGATAAACAATACATGTTTCGTCAGCTAGTCCTCGTAATACGTTGTCCATTACACTTTGAAAAGTGGAAGGAGCGTTTTTAAGTCCAAAAAGCATTCTTTTGAATTGAAAGTGACCTTGTGGGGTGCTGAAAGCAGTTTTGGGTACGTCTTCGGGATCAACTTCAATTTGGTGGAAGCCACTAGCTAAATCCAAGGATGTAAAATAGTTAGCTCTTCCTAGTCGGACCATAATTTCATTTATCCTGGGAATTGGATATCGGTTCTGAATAGTCTTCTCATTTAACTTGCGGTAGTCTATTACCAGTCTCCATTTTTTCTTGCCAGAAGCATCTGATCGTTTTGGGACAATCCAAATATACGAAGAAAACGGCGAAGTTGATTCTTCAATGATGCCATCTTGTAACATTTTTCACATTTGTCTCTTTACTTCTTCTCTATGAATTTCCGGGAACCGATATGATTTGGTATAAATTGGACTATCGTCAGTTAATTTAATTTTATGTTTGATTTCGTTCGTGAATCTTAAAGGGATACCTTCACAGTAAAATATATCTCTATACTGATAGCAAATATTTCTTAATGCATCTTTCTCTTCTTTATTACAATGATCTAATCTGATATTTTTTAAATTTTCTTTCAATTTATTATCATCGGAATTACTTAAATTTATTTCTGAATCTACTTCCATTTTTTCTAAGAAATGAACTTCAACTAAACTTAAAGGTTCGATGTCAAAAGATTCATGAATATCAAGTTTAACCGGATTCTCATTAGAGTTTATTATTGTAGTTATTGCAAAATTATCAACTATATTTACTAAAGCTTTTGGTGTTTCGAGTCCATTACCTAACTTCTCGTAATCAAGTATTCCAATGCCATTTTTGTAATTAACGGGTAATTTAACAACTTGTTGAGTACGACCCGGTATTATTAATGAATAATTTTTTATATTTTCCTCAGTATTTGAACCAACTATTAGAGGAATAATTGTGTTAGGGGTAACAATTTCCTTTTTACTAACATTAACGCTAGCATTTAATTGTTTAAGTAAATCTACGCCTATCATTCCATCAAATCTTTCACTAAGCTTGAAAAGATAAAATTTATGAGTTTCCTGTAAATTAAAGATATCAAACAATGGAATATGAACTACCTCGTCGTGATACGTGATATTATGAACAATTTGAATGTTAAATTTTTCTTTAAAAATGCAATTATTATAAAATTTATACGCAAGTTCCGGATCTATAAGTGACTTTGAACTTCCTTTGTCAACAAAAACTTTGCACTTATTTCTGGAATTTCTATGAATGGCAAATTCGTTTTCAAGGCGTTAACATAAATTATGTTATTTGGTTTAGACATGTGCGAGTATGAAAATCCTGAATCTGATTATTTGATATTTCCGTAACGTGAGAGTCTACATGAGAATCTCTGTAAAAATCATTGTAACTTGTCGGATCATTTACGTGAGGATATTCTGTTTCCTGCGTATAATAATTGTCAGCATTTTCATCAATTTCATAATTATATGAATTTTCGTAATCAAATAATTTTTCATAATTTTCTGTATCAAATTGGTTATCGGTTGGAAAGGAACTATTGATTTCTTGATTTTGATAAGTATTGTCTACAGTTTGATTGAAAAGTTCTGCTGATGTAAATTTGGGATTCGATCGGGACTAAAGTATCGTATTTCCTGAAGAAATGTCCATAGGTTCTGGTTTGAAACTTTGAGAATTATTTGGACGATTGAATTGTTGATTATTATGGCGAACATTTTGCTGGTTGAAATTTGGAATTGGCTGTGAGGGTCGTTGTATTGGGTTGTAAGTTTGATTTGTGAAAAATGGATGACGTTGAGTCGGATAATTGTTATTTGGACGCCAATTGTAAGATTGGTTTGGAGGAGAATGTTGTGTATACCCCTGTGGGTATGATACTGGAGGACGAGTTATTAAATTAGATGGAAATATTGGTCGGGTTGGTTGAAATTGTGTTGGTGATTGATGTCGATATTATTATAATTTGGGGTGAATGAAGGGTACTGATTGGAATTTTGATTCCTTGTAGGTGTTACTCTTGAACTAGGCTTAAATGATACATTAGAATTTAAGTTACTTATAGCCGGTTGCACCAGCTAAAAAACAGTCCGTTGAATCGGCCGATCGACCGTAAATCGTAGCTTTCGTGTTGCACCATCCAAAAGCTGTCCGTTAATCGATTGATTTTACGGACAGAATTAAACGACTGTTTTCGGGCGATAATTGCAAATACGGACCGTTATTTAGAGTAATAACCTCACTATACCAATGACATTTGTTTGTTGTTATGAAGTTTACAGTGATTTGTCAATATTTTTAATATTATTTATGAATCATATTACATTACGATTAGATAGATATTACATTTACATGACACAGTAATATATATGGATACGTCTTCCTCTTCTTCATCTAATGAAGAGCTCGACCGCATAATGGAACTTCTTCCAGAAATAAGACAAGTAAGACCAAGGCGTGATCCATTTAATTTATTCAACAACCAACAATTTAAAGCAAGATATCGTTTTTGTAAAGAAACAGTTAACCAGCTATTGCAAACGATTGGAGAAGATTTATTACGTTCCCAAAAGAATAATGAAGTGACTCCTATGAATCAATTATTAATAACGTTAAGATACTACGCCACAGGTTCATTTCAACAAGTGCTCGGTCATCATATTAACATACATAAAAGTACCGTGTGTAGAATAGTGCATCGAGTAGGGCACTACATAGCTTTATTAAGTGATCGTTTCATTCGAATGCCTAAAACAAATAAAGAAATTGGTGTGGTGAAACAGCAATTTTATAACGTTGCTAGATTTCCTGGTGTTATCGGAGTAATTGACTGCACCCATATTAAGATTTTGTCGCCTGGTGGTGAGAATGCAGAGGTTTATAGAAATCGTGAAGGCTGGTTTTCCATCAATGTGCAAGTGATTGGTGATATGGAATTGATGATTCGAGACATAGTAGCAAGTTATCCGGGATCTGTACACGATAGTACTATTTATAACGATAGTTTAATTCGTGCTCGATTTCTTAATAATGAATTTCCCAACAGTTATTTGATAGGCGATGGAGGGTACATGTGCACAAACCACTTAATGACACCACTGAGTAACCCACAAACACAATCCCAAAATAATTATCAAAACGCACATATCAATACTAGAAATGGTATTGAAAGATTGTTTGAAATTTGGAAAAGACTGTTTCCTGTTTTGTCTGTGGGAATGCAAATAAAGGTTGAAAATGTATTAAGGGTAATCGTTAGCACAGCTGTATTACATAATTTAGCAATAGAGAACGATGACATTTTTGAAATTGATTGGGATCAACATATTGAAAATCAAATTGAAGTTGAACATCAAGATGCTGAATTGGAACGAAATGGGAATGCATTACGAACTCATTTGATTAACACTTTATTTTGAAATTCGAATTGGTAAAAAATATAGTTTACTTATGAATAATAATATTATTCATATAATAATACATAAATTAATTACAATAGAAGTAAATTAACAACCATAATTATTTTTAAATTCAATTTCTTTTTCTCTTAATTCTATTTCTGCCTTCTTTAACTCTATTTCTGCCTTCTTAAATTCTATTTCTGCTTTCTTGGATTCCATTTCCTTTAGTTTTTCTTCATAAGTTAATATTTTCATTTTTAGTGCATTTGCCATTTCGTTATGTTCAAATTCCTGATTTTTTAAATTTTTTTCCATTGTATAAATTTGTTGCTTGTGTTGATTGTTAACACATGAATATGCTTCTTTAGATTGCAATTTTTTTTTCTTCTCGGATGTAACATTCACCACTTCTTCGTAAACATCAGCTAATGTACGTTTTTTAGTGGACTTTACAGGTGTTTCGTGACATTCTGCAAAATTATAATGTAAAAGTGTACATAATTAATAATAAATATATATTATATAAACATACCTTTAATTTCATTAACATTTCCATCAGTGAAAATCATTTCAACTTCATCTAAATTTTGTATCTGTATCTCTGAGTTCTATACAAGCCCTAAAGAATCCATTCAGTAAAGATCCACTGGTACGAATAATACTTGCACGAATACATTGGCTGAGAACTCAAAATAAATCAATAACGTTTCTATGGATTCCTAGTCACTATGGAATAGCTGGTAATGAACTTGTTGACAGTGCTGCCAAAGAAGCTGCTCAAGAGCCTGTTGCTGAGGACATATATATTAGAGTTGATGATATAAGAACCCATTTGAAACACGCTATCTTAGGACAATGGCAGATGGAGTGGGATAGTACGAAGTCAAAATTGAAGGAGATTAAGCAGAAAGTTCATCCTTATACACCGCTCCCATACTCATGCAGAAGAGATCAAGTAGTTATTACCCGAGCACGGATAGGACATACTAATTTGACGAACACATTTATGCTGGCAGGAGAGCGGCAGCCCAGATGCCATCACTGTAATAGGAGACTTACTATCAAACACATACTCACACAATGCCCAGAACATCAAGCAATCAAACAACGAATTGGAATAACGAACACCTTACAAGCATGCCTGGAAAATAATATGAATAATGCATCTCGAACACTTTCATTCTTCAAAGAGATTGGAATCTACAAAAGAATATAGAAAAAAAAAACACATTTTAATGACTGCAATAATATATTAATTGAAATAATAGGGTTGAATATATAAACTGAAATTTAAAAAGGAGAAAAGAAAAAAAAAAAGAAGAAGGAAAAAAATGCTGAAAGGCTAATGACCATAGCAGTCGATGCCTCAAAAAAAAAAATATATATATATATATATATATTATATAAACATACCTTTAATTTCATTAACATTTCCATCAGTGAAAATCATTTCAACTTCATCTAAATTTTGTATCTGTTCAGTTTCTAAAATATTACAATTATCATTACAACATGTTATATCATATAATTATAATTGTAGGTATACATACCATCATGTAACCCTTCATTAACACTTATAGACTCGATTTGGTTAATTTGTAAGTTTAATTCCAAATCTTCTAATTTTTCCGAAATCGTTTCGGTACCTAAAATAAATATGTATATCAATAACCAGTTTTTGAATTCATCAGTGTATCTCTACTTGCCTTTACAATAATTTTTATTAGAATGGTAGATATTTGGTAACGGGGTAATTTGTCCTTTTATAGCAGACAAAATTTTTTCTTGGCTCGGCTGCAAAACCAAGCTGGGCCCAGGACCTCCACCGGTTTTATATCTTTCCACCTATAAAAATAAGTTATTAGATAGTACACTCACTTAAAAAAATATGTATATACATACCTTTTCATTAGAAATTTGTTTCTTAAGTTTTCTCTTGGTATTTTCATATAAATTTTTCAATTGCTTACCAGACCGAGGCACGTTGATATTACAAGAATTATATTCTTTTGCAATATTATCCCATGCCTCAAGTTTTTGTTTGTTTGTTACTCCATCAGTCTTCTTATTTTCTATTATACCTTTATATCGTAAAATAATATCAATGGCACAATCTCTTTCTAATTGGGTGAAATGCTGATTAGTTTCCATTTTTATATGTCATTGACAATACGTATAAAGTAGGGTTATAGTTTAAACACTCACTTCATGTTATAATAAACGGTCGGTTCAAATACCAACTGTAATTTTTTCTGGTGCAACTGGTATTATGAAATATCGGAGAATCATCGATTAATCGGTCGATCAACGGTTATTGTATCCACTGTTTTTACGGTGGGTTGGTGCAACTGGGCATTAATCTTTGAGTGGAATATAGAAAATTTTCTTCCTCTACAACTAAACTCATAGCTTTTTCTAAGCTGTCAGGTGATCTTAAACGTACGTTAGTTTGTATTGGTACAGGTAATCCACGAACAAAAGTTTTTAATGCTAAATTGTCATAATTCTTAAGATGTAGGCGCTTTTCATTTATGTCTAAGTCTAAAGAATTTAATTTGGAAATAATAAGGCTCCTAGAATCTTGGCAACGCATACCAAAATTATAAGGACTTTAATTTTTTAAAGGTTTTAAATAAATAAGATCTTGTACTAAACAGTCAATGTTTCTTTGGTCTCCAAAACTTAAATTTAAAGCTTGTTTAATTTCATCCCACGTTTTTAATTCTGTACGGGAACCAATTAATATTTGAGCTCTACCTATCAATTTACCTATAATAGCTCTAAGTAAAAATGTATTTGAAGAAGCATCTGTGTTACTAGCGAACGCAGAAATAAAACTTTCACAATTACCTATAAAAATATTAAGTGTATGAGGGTTTCCATCAAAATTGGGAATTGAGTCTAAATATAATCTAAGTAGTTGGTAGTTTGTACCTGATGAAGTCATTTCTAAGTCTAAATTTTCTAAATTATATTCAGTTATATTATTTTCAAAATTTAAAATATGTTCAAGTAATATACTTATAATCTCTAGTTCAGATTCACTCATCAAATTATATTAATTATTTTTATATATATAATATATATATATATATATACAACTATAACTACTAAAGAAATGGTTATGGAAAATAAAGGAAATAATAATGAGCACTTACGTTATAACTAAAGCTATCATATTCTAGGGTCCTAAAGGTTGGAACGATGCTAGTTCTTAACCCAGGTGGTTTGTGGTCTTCGTTTTTCTTGCTCTTCTGAAGTTCTTTCTGGTGTCGTCCACTGGAACTGCTGGAATCGCTCGATGTCCACTCGAACTATCTACAGCTTCGATATGCACTCGAATACAGTTTCTGAACACGAATTCGAATATTTCGGTTAATCGTTGAAACGAACAATTTCCCGTGCGATACGTTAAACTTCCGAAATATCCTACTGACTGCGCCAATCATGTTTTCGAACTTCGAGAAGGACTTTTTAAAAACGAACTACACACTTGAGACGTTTATTAAGTACATTTAACAATACAATCTGACGTTTCTTTTGCTACAATGATATTTATATGTTTTATAATATGCTTATTGGACAAAATACATTACTGCATAATATACAATATCCATTGACGTAACTCGCTCCTAAATAACTGTTTACACACGCATCAGAAACCCGTCATCAAAAAATACATTACAGATACACGGTAGTCAATCTAGAAGCAGCAAGAATCTAGACTTTACGGAATTGAACCGCAAATCACTACTAAACTTCCGATAGCTGCTACAAGAAAAGAACAGGTGATATTCAATCGCTTTCTCACCGTTGGACCCGCCTTACATATGAATACCTGCTTATAGTCCAAGAGCCAATGACACCAGTTTCATGAAGTGTTTGATGCACCTTGAAATTTTCATGTTCCATTGCTATGGGATTGAGAAGTAGATTTACCTGTGTTTGCCTGACCCATCCCGGGACACCAGGTACTGCGCATAATGAAAAGGTGTAAAAAAATTAAATCCAAAAAAAGTGTTTGATTCAGAAGCAAACAAGCAGAAATTGAAAGTTTGGACTATTTTAAAAATAAAATTAATAAAGGCAGACTTTTTCAAGGGGGTTTATATTAAATAAATCCACCCTAAAGTTGATTTTCTTTAAATACAATTTGAAGTGTTTCATTCACGCTGCCATTTTAATAGCGTCTTAATTAAATATAAAGAAAATTATTTGCAAAAAGGCAAACACTTTTTCCGGGGTTTAATCACTGGAAAATGTGAAATTTTTTTTTAATTATAATAGAAAGAGATAGACTCCGCGCGACTGTTCATCTGAGTGAGAGCGCCGATCACTGTCGCTGCGACGGTCCTCCGGTACGCTCTCATTGGCTGTTGCTCACGTGTTCTTTTACAGCTGTACTAGCGGTAGTTCTCCGTATACACCGTACTATATTTTCAGTTAACCTTTGTTGTTGTGAGCAGATGTAATAAAGTTTTCTTGAAATTGTCTGTGTGTATCACAAACATTATTAGTTACAAAATATTTAATTCGTAGTTCATTCGTAAGTTAAATGTAGTGAAAAAAATGTAACGTGGATTGTGTGTAATCTGTCAGCAGACAAATACTGGAAAAGTTAATTCATTTACTGAGAAAACATTAAATAAATGTCGAATTGCATCAGAAATCCGTAAAAAATTTAATTTAAAATACTGTGATGTGATTTTACCATTGGAATTATCTTCTGATAAAGGATTTCATAGGCAATGCTACTCGAATTTTACAACCCTGAAAAAAAAATATAAGGAGCATTTGTCAACGAGTTACCTGGAATCTCCTCCTACTTCAGGTATTTCTCATAAATTATTTCCAGTACTTAAATGTATTTATAGACTTGTATTACAAAGAAAAATTGAAATAATATTTAATTAAAATTTTTTTCATAGATATTCCTCCAAGAAGTGATGTAGAGGTCGACAACGTGGAAACTATCCCGGTGCATCCAGGATTCGAAAACAATATTTCACCTCCAGATAATCCTCCAACAAGTTTTCAAATTGCAGATAATATTGAAATTGTCCCGGCAGTTTCTGAATTAAACGACAGTGCGTCATTTTTAGATAATCCTGTTATTGAACAAGTTGTGGAAACTGGTGAAACTGTTCAAATTGAACCTCATCTTCAAGGGAGTGGCGGTGACATATTCGATGAAAGTATTGAATCCTCAGTACAAGAAAATTTGGGCCCCAATCCTGAACCTACAGCTGCTGATCTTGACGCATCATCAATCAATTCTGATGTTTGTACTTTTTGCACTAAAGCTAGCCGGAAAGTAAAAGGCAAGCACGTGCCATTATACTCGATTGAAAAAAAAGCAATGGTGAAAAATCTTGAACCATACAAAGAGTATTTAGAAGATACAGTAGTTTATAAACACTTACAAAACTCCGAAGATGTGAAAGCTCACCGTATTTGTAGAGTTGAATATATGAATTCTTTGCGTATTTATGACAACAAACCGAAAAACTGAGTACCATAAAAAAATTAATTATCGCGAAAAAGCTTTTCATGCTGTTTGCTGTTTCGTTGATGAAAAATAGTTCAATTAGGAAAGTGTTATTTTTTTTTACTTTTCTATGTAAATACTATAAAGACACTAAAAAAATATTAGCTGCTGACAATGGGGAGGAATTTAACGAAGACATAGGACAAAGTTATTTCCAGGAAAAATGGATGAAAAAATACGGGGATTTATTGCAGATTACTCTAATGCATCACAAAAAAATTGTAGAGCCCAAGGGTCGTCAAATTGATGAAAATTTATATTCGTTAATAGAAGAAAAAGATATTGTTCAGAATGCCGCAAATATTTTACGCCGAAAAATACTTGATATTAAAAAAACCCCATTGCCAGATAATCTACGTACATCTGATGTTTTAAGAGGAGAGTGTTTAATTCCTATTATATTGAAAGACTTTTACTTGACGTTGCTAGGTGGTTCTTGGAGTAGACGAAGAAAACACATTCGAACTAATAGAATTAGTGATTCATTAGTGAAGACGCGATATTCAACGTAACAAATGGAAGAGTTAAGACAAAGAAGCATTTAACTTTAGGCTTGAGTTTAAAAAGTTTAACGAGCAGCCGTAAAGTTGTTGAGATTATTAACAGGTATGGTCATTGTTGTTCTTATCATGTGGCTGAAGAAATAGAAACAGAAATGACCTCTACTTCTTGCGCACGCTCGACTAGATGTCCTGAAGGTATCATAAGAACGAAAGGATTGTATACTGGTCTTGCTTTCGATAACTTTGATAGATTTGTGGATACTTCATCTGGTAAAGATACTCTCCATGATACTGTTGGTATCATTTATCAAAATGTAGATCGTATTTTGGAAGAAGATGCAGCAGTATTTGATGAAGAACTGTCATTAGACATAGATGAAGCTTTTGGGGAATCTGAGCAAAGTGGGATTTGGGCGAAAGGTGGTAGAAAAAGAAGAAGATCGTTGGACGTTATAACTCCAACTATTGAGCCATATAGTAAAAAAATTGAAATGTCTGAGACTTTAATTTTAAATATGGGTGAAGAATCTTCGTCAATTCCAACTACGTTGGAGTTAGCTCAAACGTTTGACGTATTATGGATGCTTTCACATGCACTGGAGATTCCGAAAACACCTATGTGGGTTGGATTCAATTTCAAAATCATTGAAGACTTCAACACTGCACAACAAAAAATATGTTATTTATCTCCCATCAACGATTCACCTACAGGAAAAGACGTAGTTGTTCAGACTATGAAAAAAAGTCAAAAAATAGCAGAAGAGATAGGTGAAAAATGTATTAGCGTCACTTACGATTTAGCGATCGCAAAAATGGCGATGCAAATACAAGCTACGGAAAAGCCTAAGTTTGATAACCTATTCATTCACTTAGGTGCTTTTCACATAATGTTTGCCTATTTTAAAGCTGTTGGCAAATTTATTGCAGGTTGTGGATTGATGAATGTCGCTGTAGACACAGAATTATTAGCATCTGGATCGGTCAATTCATTTTTGGATGGTGAGCATTTCAACAGATGCAAAAGACTACATCCTCTTATGGCACTAGGCCTAGAAATTATGAATTTTCGTTCTTTTTTAAACAACGAAAACAAAGCCATTGGAGACGATTTGCGCTCTGAGCTGATGGTGATGATAAACTAGCATTTTCAGATTTAATAGGCAACCATGAAATATCAAACCTTATCGAATCTTACATGAAATATCGAGAAGCTTGTGTGAATGGGACTTCGGATAAACAGCGCAGTATTACATGATGTACATTCTTTTTGTCAACAACTATTTGACGCTAAGTCGCAGTATCAGGACAGGAGACTCGTTGTATAAATATGTAATGCCGCATATCACAAACCTATTTTTTGCTTTCAACCAACAAAATTACGCTCGATGGTTAGTGAAATATCATAATAACTTAGTGAATGTTGATACAATCAATCCCGAAATAATGGAAGAATTAAAAAAAGGATACTTTGGTATACAACGCACTGAAAAGTCATTCTCGAGGCAACCAGTCGATCTCACACTCGAACAAACGATTAACGCGGATGCTGCTAAACGATTAGTTGGGATAATAAATTTTACTAACTCTATCTCAGCTCGACAGCGCTGGAGTTTAAGTCATCAGATGAGAGCAACTATCATTTCATACACCTATGAGACAACCGGTTTACGGAAACGTCAAGATGTTACAGCTGATTTAGAAAATAATCATATACAAAAAGACGCTAAACAACTCAAAAAATTCAGCGATGGATTCTCCAAGTTCGTGAATCCATTCGATTCTAGTCTTGATGGCAACCAACTTTTTAATATTTCCACCGGAAAAGCTGCATCACTTGAAGTAGAACAGTTTTTACTGAATGTTGACGTGAAGGGTGATGAATTACGGTCAAAATTTATCGAAGAATGTACAGAATCTGAAGAAAGATTTGAGAAACCAATACCGCGATTAAAAATACTGAATTTTTCTTCGGAAGTAGCTAAGAAAAATATTAAAAGCGGTGGAAATGTTCAAGAAGTCAGCATGCAGCGAGATTTATTTGGAAGAATGCTGGGACTAGAGATAGACCATGTCGTTGATATCGAAAAAATTTTGTGTTATCCTATTATACCAATACCAATGTCTTTATGCCATTTCGATGGTACCATTTGTAAAACAGAGAAATCAGCTATTGTTGCAGTTTTTGAGAAGGATCACCAACCAGGAAACATACCAAACATTTTCGATGTTGTATTAGTTGATGGGTTTTCTCTTATACATACATTACGTGATGTTCCAGCAACGTTTGGTAACATATCTAAAAAAATCATGTCATGTTTAACAGCTACAAAAGCTCCTCGAGTTGATATCGTTTTTGATCAATACATGTCTCCGTCAATAAAATATTATGAACGTAACTTAAGAAATGAAGTAAATAACATTGACTTCAATATAAGTGGACCAATGCAAGTTCGACCAACCGATTTTAATAAGGAATTAAAAAATATAAAATTCAAACAGGCTTTGGTAACCTTTTTAATCGAACATTGGCGTCAACCTGAAATGGTGCCTTTCATTGGCCAAACAATAATAAATTTAAATTATGATTTTTGTTATTCATACAGACTGGAGAACAATAATATTGTTCAAACAATAGATGACAATTTATACTGTGGAAATCACGAAGAAGCCGACACCAAATTAGTTTACCATGCTTGTCAACTAGAAACAGAATCAACTATCAACGTTCTCATTAAATCATGTAATACTGATGTTCTAATTATCATGCTAGGCAATATGGATAACCTAAAAGGCAATAACTTAAACATCTATATGGAGTATGGAGCTGCTAACAAGCGACGAATTTTAAATCTGACTCAACTTCACATCGAATTAGGGCCAACTTTATGTCCAAGTCTACCCGGATTTCACGCTATCACGGGGTGTGATTATAATTCTTCTTTTTTTAGGAAGGGCAAAAAAGACCTTTTCAATTAATTAAAAACAATCCTGACTATCAAAAAGCGCTAATGGACCTTGCAAATTCCGAAGTTCCTGGAATGCAATATGATACGTTTGCGACACTTGAAAAATTCGTATGTGAATTATACGGATACAAGGACATTTCTGATATTAATAAAATACGTTTCGAAAAGTTTTGCTCTACTTATAAATCGAAGGATACAAATGAACCTTTCCAGAAAACGTTGCTTAAATATGACGCGTCAAATTTACCACCGTGTAAAGCTGAATTACACCAACACCTTTTAAGGACTCAATACATTACCAGTATTTGGCGAAACGCTTATCTATGTACTCCTACATTCTTGTTGCCTGGAAGACAAGGTTGGTCTTTAAAAGATGGAAGTTATGAATTTAAATGGTTCGAGGGTGATTGTTTGCCACAAACTGTTTTGGATGCTATTAAAACCGGCTCATCCACCAGTCTATAAATACATTTAAGTACTGGAAATAATTTATGAGAAATACATGAAGTAGGAGGAGATTCCAGGTAACTCGTTGACAAATGCTCCTTATATTTTTTTTTCAGGGTTGTAAAATTCGAGTAGCATTGCCTATGAAATCCTTTATCAGAAGATAATTCCAATGGTAAAATCACATCACAGTATTTTAAATTAAATTTTTTACGGATTTCTGATGCAATTCGACATTTATTTAATGTTTTCTCAGTAAATGAATTAACTTTTCCAGTATTTGTCTGCTGACAGATTACACACAATCCACGTTACATTTTTTTCACTACATTTAACTTACGAATGAACTACGAATTAAATATTTTGTAACTAATAATGTTTGTGATACACACAGACAATTTCAAGAAAACTTTATTACATCTGCTCACAACAACAAAGGTTAACTGAAAATATAGTACGGTGTATACGGAGAACTACCGCTAGTACAGCTGTAAAAGAACACGTGAGCAACAGCCAATGAGAGCGTACCGGAGGACCGTCGCAGCGACAGTGATCGGCGCTCTCACTCAGATGAACAGTCGCGCGGAGTCTATCTCTTTCTATTATAATTAAAAAAAAATTTCACATTTTCCAGTGATTAAACCCCGGAAAAAGTGTCTGCCTTTTTGCAATTAATTTTCTTTAGATTTAATTAAGACGCTATTAAAATGGCAGCGTGAATAAAACACTTCAAATTGTATTTAAAGAAAATCAACTTTAGGGTGGATTTATTTAATATAAACCCCCTTGAAAAAGTCTGCCTTTATTAATTTTATTTTTAAAATAGTCCAAACTTTTAATTTCTGCTTGTTTGCTTCTGAATCAAACACTTTTTTTGGATTTAATTTTTTTACACCTTTTCATTATGCGCAGTACCTGGTGTCCCGGGATGGGTCAGGCAAACACAGGTAAATCTACTTCTCAATCCCATAGAAATGGAACATGAAAATTTCAAGGTGCATCAAACACTTCATGAAACTGGTGTCATTGGCTCTCCGACTATTAAAAGAGAAGCAGCTCCAGAATGTGCAAACTGCGCTGTTCCAATAATGGTCAAACACATTATGATCGAATGCCCACTGTATCATCGTCAGAGAAGAACAAACCAGTTAAATTACAGCTTAGGAAATATACTCACTAGCAAACATCTGAAGCTAACTTACTACTGTAATATTGTTATGTATTGTTCCATCTGCTAATAACTCTTACTAGTTGATGTGGGAAAATTTGTGCCAAATGAAAAAACAGTATATTTCAAACGACAGCGAAATACAACGTAAGATGTATGTATTCTGAGAATAGAATTGAATGAGGCACGTATTTGGGTCAGAAGATTTTGTGGTACATTATGTAATCAAAAAGGAATGTACAGGTTTATTGGTTTTATATAAAACTTATAGGAGTATAAATTAAATTTTAATAAAATATACTTTGCACACCAGTATCGTTTTAGAATTACATAGGAATATTTTTTTAAATATAACATATTATGACATATTCGGATAGGGCATATCTTTGTTATAACAAAAATATATACTTTTATATGTCTAGCTTTTATATTTTCAAAAGTAATGGACAGTAAATTTCTAAAGTATGTAAATAAGAATTTGGCTCAAAAAAGTAGTTAGTGATGCATGTATTACTGCTGTAACAGTATTGCAATACTTAGATAGAAGTGTTTTAAATGAAACTTACTGTTTCTAGTTACCTCCACAGTTTATTGAAAAATGTTAAAAATTCTAAAAATTGACAATAGAATTTTTAACATTTTTCAATAAACTGTGGAGTTAACTAGAAACAGTAAGTTTCGTTTAAAACACTAATATGAGTAGATTCCACAAATTAAGGGTTGAGACAGTTAATTACTTAGAGAGAAAATTGAAGCTGAAATTGAGCTTCTTAACCATCGAAATGGTAATAAAATTTTGAATTGTATAGAAAATTTAAGATGAAGATATGAACTTGGTATTGTATATTGGCAGTAACAGCGGTCATTTTGAGTAATGGCTTTTATTTGTTAAAAATTTATTAAAATGTCTAATCAGTTTCTATTTGGTCATTGCTTTCTATGTTGTTTTTTATTGTCACACTCAGTCCCCTATTTTTTATAAATTTATTGTCTATTGTTTTGGAAAGTATAAAAAGTAAATCTTTAAAAGTACATATATATTTTAGTTACAAAAAAGCCCTATGTGGTATTATACATTTAAAAATAGTATATTCTATATCAAGGGTGGAATAAGCAAAAGGAAAATGTTTGCATCGCCGTAGTAAACTACGTAAATGTCAACGATTTCATAGTTGACAATTCATGAAACAATGGATCCGAAGCTGAGGACAACATACTCGGAACGTCACTCTTTCACAATTAATAGAACTATTTAAGAGCGCTGAAGCCCATGAAATCAATAATATTCTGATTATACAATAAAATGAACGCAGACCCAAAGTATGGAAAGAAGTTCATTGATTTATGATAATATAAAACAAACAATCAAACATTTCTGTATAGAAATAGAGTTCTGAAATAAATTTAATCAAATTTCTCATCTGCAAATCTTATTATTTGATCAGTATTCACTCCCGTTTAGAGTGATGTAATTTCAATTCTCCTCCTGTCAAGTTTCATTATCGAAACAATAAGTGGTTATCAAACAATCTAGATGTTGTCTTTTCTTCGAGACAACATGCATAATCTGCGGCTCGATTTTAATCATTCTAATCGTCGTCTCTGTAAAGGAAAAGGTCCATTCGGCTCTATTACCGATTGAAATGGAGCGTAACGACGCCATAGGCGCTACGCCAGATTGGCACTTTGCCTGAACCACGGTTGTCGGATAAATTGAACTTGAAATGGATTTAAAGATTCAATTTATCATTCAAAGTTTTAAAAAAAGCGGATATTGGCTAGAGAAAGTTAGATGGATCATGTAAAAGATGAATGTGGATGTGTCTCATCCGATTAACAAAAATTAACTAGTCGTTTCATTTATGAAACTGTGGATCTACCTCCAGTAAAAGCACCTCGTTCTAACGAGGAATACATATGAAATATTTATGGGTATTGGAGAGAAAACTGTGAAGTCTTAATTCAGAACATATATTTTTAATGCAGAAAGTACCTCCTACGAAATATAAGAAATTCATTCAAATGTTTCTTAAAGAAATTGAATATATCATCTATCGCTAAATCTAAAAATGAATGAATTCAAATTCAATGTTAATGAAACAAAAGAAATTATCGTTAGTACTCCTTTCAAAAACAGTAAACTAAATTAGTGTTTTTAAATGAAACTCACGGTCTCTAGTTAATTCCACAATATAATAAAAGTTATTGGAAATTCTAAAAAATCAATATCATCGTCAGAATGACCGAAGTTACATTTCATTTTATGCCTATCTGAGGTTTAGTAGTTATTTTTGGCTAGACCAAGAAGTAACCTAACTTGTGATATATGTTTATAGAAAAAAGAAGAAGATGTGATATTACAAATATTGAAGCTTAGATATTATTAGCCCTATGGTGATATCCTGGATATCATTTTTCCAATTAAGATCAGTATAACTATGCAATGATATAGAAAACCAGGAAAACTATATCTGCTGATCTTTACAATTATCACTTAAGAAGACAGTTTATTAGTGGAGAACTCCCTAGATTTAACTGTTCATTGACAACTTCATATTGTGGGTTTCTTAAATTTCTTCTAATTTCCGGGATATCACCATAGGGCTAATAATATCTAAGCTTCAATATTTGTAATATCACATCTTCTTCTTTTTTCTATAAACATATATTGAGTCAATCACTAGGTAGGTCACTTCTTGGTCTAGCCAAAAATAACTACTAAACATCAGGTAGGCAAAAAATGAAATGTAACTTCTGTCATTCTGACGATGATATTGATTTATCGAAACATTTTTTTAGAATTTTCAATAACTTTTACTATATTGTGGAATTAACTAGAGACAGTGAGTTTCATTTAAAAACACTAATATGAGCATATTCCACGGAGTAAGGGTCGAGACAGTCAATTTCAGTAAACTAAATATTAACGAAATATACATTCAGGTGCAAAATAATAAAATTGAATTAGGTACATAATTTATGTACTTATCCAGGTTTTATGATTGATAATCACTTCAGTTAAACACAAAAAAGATCCTGAACAAATTATATATTTTCTCCAGAGTATCGAAACATTCAAATATTAATTCTAGAATAACAGTGTAAAGAACCTAATTCTGAATATTGTCCTTTATTGTATACTTCTGATTTAAACAAACTAAGATCCGTACAAATTTCAAACCGTGCGATGAGAATTGTGTTGGTATGTTACTGTGTTGACCCCAATATCGTTAATGCTGGATACTTTAGAATGGCTATCTGTGAAGAAATTGCTGATTTTTATGACATTTACTCATGATATGATATTTGTGAGGTGTTACAAAAACTATTGCCAATATATTTTAACAAATACATTACATTTAATAACCAAATACAAGAATACTTCACTAGAATTAGAAACCACTTATATAATAAATACTCAAACTAAAATGTTTAATACTAAAACATTAATATCCAAAGAATTCTGTGATTATAACAAGCTGCCAGATTATATGAAAATTTGGCGAAATTCAAAACAATTTAAAGGATGTTTAAAAACTTGAATTAACGATATGTTTGTTACTTTATCTTTGTTTTACTATTATATAACTGTATAAGTTTGATTACAAACTGTTTACCTGTATGATAATTATTTATAATGTGTTTATACAACAAAACGTATATTACGTTCGAAAGATAATGAACATTCATAAATTAATGTTACTGTTATTAATGAAATTTACTGTTTCTAAATAATTCCACTATATAATGAAAAAATCTTAAAAATTCTAACAAATTTCACCATTCTTTCGATATAAAAATATCCTTGTCAACATTATGTTTGGCTACACCAAGAAGTAACCTATCTTGTGATTGACTTTGGGAATTGCAGCGAAAAAGGAAAGAATGGATTCTTATCGGAAAAATTCCAAAGTTTAGAGGATGATTATCCCCATTATCAGGGAGACCAAAATGGAAAAACAGCAGTTAAATGATGTAATCAATTGAGCGGAATAGTTTATAGAAAGGAAAAAACACGTGTGTACTTACCTATGAATTCAGGTTAGATTCTATTGTGTTACACTGGATAGAAATACGGAAAATCAACAATGTGTACCAGAAAAAGAGAAAATTATATTATACAATCCCATAAATCATGGCTAGAAATGTCGAAGTATAATATCATTTTATAATTTGAAACAATCGAAGTGTTTTTCTGTTTATAGCTGGCAAGGAAATGATATCGTTTTCCATCTAAAACGGATGGACTATTCAGACGACAGACATTGTTATCAACTATCAAAGAATTAACCGGAAATAAGATGATGGATCCCATTCGATCATTGGATCTGTCGTATTGCCATCTCTTTAAACTGGAGTATGAATAAGTGGACGAGGTAATTCTTCACTTATAGGAAAGAAGAAGATATAACCCAATAATATGTATGGTCGGGTACTTTGCAATGAAATGTAAACAGTAAAACAGTAATGATATATAATATATATATATATATATATATGTATATATATATATATATATATATATATATATAATGGATATTTTTATGGGGGTGTGGCAATAAGACTCCAGAGTAAATTCTTTTGTTTATTGTCATATTGTATTTTGAGTTTTTCATTGAGATTCATGTTTAAAAGAATTTATTATAAAAATTTACAACTTTTCCGAAATTCGCTATAGATTTTATCCCTTGATAATGAATAAAAGTTATTCGAAAGCTCGGGAATAAATATCTAAAAGAATTTACTCTGGAGTCTTATTGCCAGATCCCCACAAAAATACAAATTACAAATAAGTTGGCAAATATCTTTCTTCAAATCAAATATATATATATATATATATATATATATATATATGTATAATAATGTAAAATTATGAATTATTTGGAAGAATTTACCAACACTAATACAGCCAATTGTGTTAGAAGAGATATTAAGTTAATGTTAAAAGAGTGATGTTATCAGGAGCAACATGATTGTCGTTAATACTAGGAAATTAATATTTGAAGGAATAAATATTGTTAGATTTACAAATAAATGCAATTTCAAAGAACGATCTTTTTGTTGTGTTAGTCTCAGTCGGCAAAAACCACACAGCTTCACAATTCATATGGTGATCGAAATAATTGACATGATCAGCCAAAGCGCAACGCTCTGGGTGAAATCTACAGTCGCTCTTGTGTGAGACAATACGGCTTGACAGAGATCTTAAAATCTGACCAATATACTTTTTGTCACAATCCCTACAAGGAATGCTGTACACAACATTTGTACGTGAAGTCAATGCACTTTTCTCATTAATTCTAGTGAAAAAAGATCCAATTGTTATCACTGTTTTGTTAGCAATTTTAAAGTTATTGTATGCATTGAACAGTCTGACAAGTATCGGAGTTTTGTCTCTTATGTATGGAAAGGTTGCAAAAACCGGTTCAATCGAGGTCACACCAGTCCCACCATACATCTGAGCCACTTTAGCATGGCTATCGTCAGCCAGCATGTCCACAGCAGTAGATGTGCTAAATAATATTTTGTTAAGTAAACTTCTTGGATAAGAGCTATCCAAGAAAAGGTATAGTAAAATGTTAATATCTTTATTATGAAAAATATTATTAGAAATTCTGAAATCTCTCCTTTTCATTTGTTCGACCAGGTTCACTTTCATGGAATATCTCACAGAAGTACATGATTTTCTGTACTAATCTATAATGATCGTGTTATTTTTACGAATGAACTTAGTGTCTAAAATGGTAAGGAATTGTCGACGTCTTCCATTTCTATCGTGAACTGGATGTGTGGATCATAGCTATTGAAGGTATCCAGAATATCATCTAGGCTTTAACTAGGAAGCGCCAAAATAATATCATCAACATATTTTTGAATGATTAGCGGAGTGAAAAAAGTACAGGAATGACTTATCTAGCACATCGTGCATGACGTATGTTACCAAAATAAGAGAAATTGAAGCACCCATTGGTGTACCAACCGTTTGTTTGTGAATTTCATTGTTAACTGTAAAATAAGTACTATCATAGTAGAAAATTATTGAGTTCAAAAAGAATTGTGCAATATTTTCGGTAGGGGCTCCTATCGAAGACGCTATCCGTCTCACAGAGAAAACTGGTTTATGAACTTTAGGAAGAGAGTATAATTTAGAAGGAACACCATGATAGCTTGTGAGCTTTTTCTTTAAAGTCAAATCAATCTGATGTTTGTTAAATAGTTCAACATATGAGCTGTTATTTGAAACAATATCATTAGACAATTCAATATATTGTTGACTGTCCATAATGAGTGTAATATTTCCTTTATCTGATTGTGTTAAGATAAGATTCGGGTATGCTTCTGAAAAGGCTTTAGATTTAAGTAAAAGGTTGTGAAATAAGGAATTATTATAAGGTTTATGAATATAGTTTGTAATAATATTAGTAGCCCTAGCTATAGCGATCTTTCTCACTTTAGGTTCTGTAATGATGGAGGTGAGATAGTCCACGTCAGACAAAATTGAAATATATTTCAAAATGACAGGTTCTACACTAAATGCTGGGTCCAAGGTCAAAAATTGATATATATCGTCAAGTATCGCGGTGTTCGAAATATTTCGTAACCAACTAGAACTAGATTTTAATAATAATTTAAGGTTGTTATCTTTCAAATAATTAACTTTAGTTATATTCTTGATTTTAGTTCTGTGGAACAATTTATTATAAATAATCTGTTGTTCACTTTTCTGAAATAGAAACTCACTAGACTCTGACATCACTGCCCTTTCCAATGTCAACAAACTAGTTTCTAATCTTTTAATTAAAGAATGGTTGTTAGCAATCTCAATTTTAAGAAGTTTTGTCGCTAACCTGTAATTACTCTCACTGTTCCGATGCACAGGAGGTTGTTAATCGGTTTGGTTGCAGTAGTTATATGAATTGACAAAATTACAGACTTTCTACATTGCACTAAAAAACACATTCTGTTATATTCCCGGACAAGTATCATTTTGGTTCTAGACTATGATTTATATTTCTTTACCGTTTCTTCTTCGTATTGTGTATAGATGTCATGATAAAACCCCATGTCTGTAAGATAAAGGAGGATAGTTTTTGCTGACAGAAATAAAACTTGAGAATATCGGGAAATTCCAGCAAAAAAGAAAGGCTGTTCTCTTATCGAAAAAATTCGAAGCTTTCGAAGATTATTATCCCCATCATCAGGGGGACTAAATTGAAAAAACAACAGTTAAATCATGTAATCAATTAAGAGCAACAGTGTCTAGACACTGATAATGGGGATATCATCCTCGAAAGCTTGGAATTTTTCCTATAAGAGTACAAAATTACCTTTTTTGCTGCAATTCTATAATATTTTCAAGTTTTATTTCTAGATCTAGATACTGTTCTTCTTAATTGATAATATGATTAACTGTTGTTACTTTCCCGCCCAACCTATCTAATATGCCAGAAAAGTATGGTTTTATCACAACAACAACACGACATAACGGTTTTTAGAAAAAAAATCCTGTGTGTATGTCGTGGTCGTCGACGTAGTCGTCGTCCACTTTTCGTTACATGTCTTTTTAGCACTGTTTAGAAACAAATTTAATAAATATGTTCCAAACATAAACCATCATAAAATTCTTAAACCACCCCTGCATCACGTGCTCCAACGGTTTATTGCCCGCCAAGGAATACGGGGCATATCTAACGAACCGTAACTCACCGGTACCCTCTCATTGGTCATAACCACAGGGTGACGTCAATTGCGTTTCGGTAAGTATGCCCCGGGTTCTTTGCCGGCGATTTTCCAGCATACAACAATAGAGAGATGGGTCGGCTGTGGAATTTCAGATGCTGATCTGTGAGTATCGACAACATTAAAAGGTGGTTCCCTCGGCAGTCACCGACAAAGGAACACCTTATCATTTTACAGTTATTATGGGTAGTTATTAACTACATACTTGTACACAATTGTTTCAACTTCTGGTGTAACTATATACAATTGTATTTACGCAAATAAACAATTTAAACGCAAAACTCAACTTCCAGTTTACTTCCATTCAGGAACCAGATTACTATCGATATGCAAAGAAATTCCTATCGAAGACCCATAGAATTGAGAGATTTAATACAATTCTACAAGCGCGATACAGCCTCCGTAGTGCCACAAGTCACTAATTTTATCATTAAATATTGTTGAGGATATCTGACAGATGAACCATATTGATTCTCAGCTCACCAGAGCCAGTACAACGGGTGCTAGGGTACTTGAAGTACGACATTTTTGTCATTTTTTGAGAAATTTCAGTTTATTAGCACGATACAGGCTCCGGAGTGCAACAATTCACCAATTTTACGATTGAGTATTATTCAGGGTATCTCACAGATGAACCCTATCGATATTCACTTCACCAGAGCCAGTACAGCGGGTGCTATGGTACTTGAAGTAAGACATTTTTGTCATTTTTTGAGAAATTTCAGATTGTTAGCACGATACAGCCTCCGGAGCGCAATAACTCACCAATCTTATGATTTAGTATAATTCAGGACATCTCACAGATGAACCTCATTGATTTTCAGCTCACCGGAGCCAGTACAACAGGTGCTATAGTTCTTTAAGTACGACATTTATGTCATTTTCAGTTTTTGTCAGTTTCAGTTCGTTAGCACGATACAACCTCCAGAGTTTATATACATGACCAATTTTATGATTGGACATTATTTAGAGCGTCCCATAGATCAACCTTATCGATATTCATCTCACTAAAGCCAGTACAACGGGTTCTATGGTACTTAAAGTACCAAATTTTTGTCATTTTTGGAGAATTTTCAGTTTGTCAGTACGATACAGCCTCTAGAGTGTATACAAGTGACCAATTTTATGATTGAATATTATTCAAGGTTACTTACAGATGTACCCTATGGCTTTTCAGCTGACTAGAATGAGTAAAGCGGGTACTATAAATCCAGATATACTACATTTTTGCTTATTTTTGGAGAAACTTCGGTTTGAAATTGACTGTCTCGACCCTTACTTCGTGGAATATGCTCATATTAGTGTTTTTAAATGAAACTCAAGGTCTCTAGTTAATTCCACAATATAATACAAGTTATTGAAAATTCTAAAAAATTGACAATTGTTTCGATAAATCAATATCATCGTCAGAATGACAGAAGTTACATTTCATTTTATGCCTACCTGATGTTAGTAGTTATTTTTGGCTAGACCAAGAAGTGACCTAACTTGTGATTGACTTAATATATGTTTATAGAAAAAAGAAGAAGATGTGAAATTACGAATATTGAAGCTTAGATATTATTAGCCCTATGGTGATATCCTGGATATCATTTTTCCAATTAAGATCAGTATACCTGTGCAATGATATAGAAAACCAGGAAAACTATATCTGCTGATCTTTACAATTATCACTTAAGAAGACAGTTTATTAGTGGAGAACTCCCTAGATTTAACTGTTCATTGACAACTTCATATTGTGGGTTTCTCAAATGTCTTCTAATTTCCAGTTCTTCAAGGAAATCCAGTTCTTGTTTCTTTTCACAAATATGCAGCACTTCTAGTTCTGTGTTAGGTGTCAATGAATGATTGGTGTCAAGTAGATGTTTTGCGTAGTGGGATTTATCTGGTTGTTTTAATCTGTAAGCTGTCTATTTGGGTCAGACCCTTAGGAATTTTGAAATACGATACAGTGAGCACTTACGAGCTTACAGATTAAAACAACCAGATAAATCCCACTACGCAAAACATCTACTTGACACCAATCATTCATTGACACCGAACACAGAACTAGAAGTGCTGCATATTTGTGAAAAGAAACAAGAACTAGATTTCCTTGAAGAACTGGAAATTAGAAGACATTTAAGAAACCCACAATATGAAGTTGTCAATGAACAGTTAAATCTAGGGAATTCTCCACTAATAAACTGTCTTCTTAAGTGATAATTGTAAAGATCAGCAGATATAGTTTTCCTGGTTTTCTATATCATTGCACAGTTATACTGATCTTAGTTGGAAAAATGATATCCAGGATATCACCATAGGGCTAATAATATCTAAGCTTCAATATTTGTAATATCACATCTTCTTCTTTTTCTATAAACATATATTAAGCCAATCACAAGTTAGGTTACTTCTTGGTCTAGCCAAAAATATAACTACTAAACATCAGGTAGGCATAAAATGAAATGTAACTTCTGTCATTCTGACGATGATATTGATTTATCGAAACAATTGTCAATTTTTTAGAATTTTCAATATTTTGTATTATATTGTGGAATTAACTAGAGACCTTGAGTTTCATTTAAAAACACTAAACTTCGGTTTGTTAGCACGATACATCCCCCCAAGAATATACAAGTAACAATCTTATGATAGAATATTATTCAAGGCATATCAAAGATACGGAAAAGTTAGTTCTAATCTTTGAAACGGTTTATTTTATTTTTCATTTTAGTCTCTCTGATGATAGGAATGATCATCCTCGAAAGCATGGAATTTTTCTGATGAGAATACATTCTTTCCTTTTTTTGCTGCAATTCCCCAATATTCTCTCATTTCGAACTGTCCTAGATCTAGATACTGTTCCTCTTAATTGGTTGGAAAACCCGAATTTGATCTTAACACAATCAAATAAAGAAATATTAAAGTCATTATGGACAGAAAACAATATAATGAATTGTCTAACGATACTGTTTTAAATAACAGCTCCTATGTTGAATTATCAAGTGATCCTACCTCTTCTATAGAGAGAAAAGGTAATAACTTAAAAATCACTATTTAACAAACATCAGATTTATTCATCTTTGAAGAAAAAGCTACCATGGTGTTCCTCCTAAATTTTAATCCCTGCCTAAAGTTCATAAACCAGGTCTCTCTGTGAGACCGATAGTGGCTTCGATAGGAGCCCCTACCGAAAATATAGCACAAATCATAATGGAAATTTTAACTAACGCTTATGATTATGACAATGAATACTTTATCAAAACCAAGTATTATTTAGAACATCTACACTGCTGTGGGCATGCTGGCTGACGATAGCCATCCTAACGCGGCCCAGATGGACTGGTATGACCCCGATTCAATCGGTTTTTGCAACCATTCCATACATAAGAGACATAACTCCGAGACTAGCCAGACTGTTCAGTGCATAAAATAACATTAAAATTGCAAACAAAACAGTGTTAACAATTAGATCTACTAGTACAGTACAGTACTTCCTTCCAGACAATATTAGCTGTTCGTCGGCCGCAGTATTTGGAAAAAATTGAAAGTAAAGTTGATTGTGCACACATAACTCTTCTCAAACTGAACGAATGAAGGTAGTTAATGGCTCAAAAGAAAGAGCTTGATCCATTGAGTGTTCTAATAGTGGAACGATCAAGATTAGAAGTGGAGCTATGAGAATTCAAATTGCTTGAGTGAATGTGTCCCATTAAAAATGTACAGGGAAGAATCGCGTTTGAGTATAACTTGAGTAAGGTGGGAGTTGAGTAAATTTCAATGATTGATGACATATCTGTGTCTAAATACCTTTCATTTGAAAAAAATGAAGGAAATCGTCCGGATAGAACGGCCAGACGGACTTCAGTTTTCATAAATTTTTTTTAATATATAAGATTGTCACTAGAGTTAAAGACGATAGTCCATTGACTTCACGTACTGATGTTGTGTACATAATTCATTTGTTCATTGTTCATATGTCGCGCACTTTTCGTACATCTTGTTGTTATTTCATTAATCTGGGTTGGAAGTTTCAGACGGGAGTGTTATATGCGCCTCCCTGTCTATGTTGGTTGTTGTCTCGAATATTCGAGGTCTTCTAATATTACTGACACAAATGTTGTGTTTGACTATCCTGCTGAATTCTGTTATATTTTCACATATTTCATTCAACACCTTTGCTCTCATGTTTTACATCCTTTCTTGGTTGTACCGTACCGAGGACGGCTAATGAGCCAGAAACATGCATGTCTGCGGTTACCACTCTTTTCAGTAGCCTCTTCTTCTATTTGCGTGCAATACCCACCAATCTCTTCGTTGCTTATTATATATATATATATATATATATATATATATATATATATATATATATATATATATTATAATATTTTTAATGTTCTACTGTTTTTATAATTATGTATTATATGATTTTATTTGAAATTTGATTATTTGAAATTTGATTATTAGATGCTGTTGTTACAATCGTGGTAGTAACTACACTAATGTGAAAACACCTTTATCACTGAATATAACCTATTTGAAATTTTGACAGGAGTTGTCAAATTATTATGCCCGGCTCAGATGAATATGAAATTTTATATTCTGAAAGATAAATTACTACAAAATCGACTTACTCGCTCTTACCTCAGGGAGGGGTTCAAAGATTGAAAAAAATTAATAATTTAAAATTTTAAATTTATAAATTTCCAAAGAATATTCCAAAATTGTCAATTATACTATTGCAAATCTATAGTAACTGCTTGTTCAATATATTCTAAGACCATTAAATTATCTAATGACATCTACAATTTTTCTGTCACTGAAAATTAACTAAATGTCACTGATTATATCAAAAGTTTTATAGGATCCAAAATTTTTCAAATTCAATGAAATAGGAGTTGAATTAATACCAAAGTGAGTTGGAATCAAAAATTATATATTATATACCATCAGATAACAAGTGAAAATGAATTATTATTCCCAAAATATAATAAAGAACAATAATCGTACTTTCTACGAACCTTAAAATTAAAAAAAACAACCTATATACTAGAAGAACAACCTAATTAACTACTTATTCTAAACGTTCAAATCGTCGAAAATTACACTTGACGTGTATAAATGTCAAATAACTATATGCGATAAAATTGTCTATTAAAAAAAATTTTGTCTTCTCTTCAGGTGAAATTTTATATATCTTTAACGGTTATTTTGTCAGTATTCAAAAATGTGATATAGATGCATCTATCTTAATTTTATTTAAAGGCCTGTTAATTCTTGAAAAATAATTTATAAAATCTGGACTGGACTCACCAACTAGGTATCAGGATCACTCGTTCTGATTCTAAGCACGTCTTTTAGAATCGCCGGAACCACTATTCTAAATTTATAATTTAGAACCCGGAAAAATCACTAACACTATTTCAATATAATTATTTAAGGAATTATTCACGCACTGATCTTATCATGCTAATTATTATAATCTGATGATATTTTAATATATCAATTACTATTATATTATTCAGCAAATTTGAGAGAACTCATATTAGATGTTCTCTCGAGAGGGGTTCAAAATCAACTAACTAAACTTTTTCCATAAATAATTCTCTTCTCTTTTGGTTACCAAAGAGTTCCTTTTTTTTAAAAAAAATACAAATTTATGTTTTCATATAACAAAGAGAGATTTTCATTCTTTAATTCTAATTGTAATTTTGCTACCAGCGACATCTGTATTCTTTTTTTAAAATCTTTATAAAATCTATGTATCATTAAGTATCTTCTGCATTATTGTCATTCGAAATTGTAATGTCAAATTTTATTTGCATATTGAATCTTTTAAATTATTTATAATACATTGTATATCACTAGTATTACATCCAAATATGTACATTTTTCTTGATTTCAATGTTTTCTTTAGAATTTAGATAGAGTATATGTATTAAAATATATATATATATATATATATATATATATATATATAAATATATATATAAACTTCAGAGGGGTCTCTTTTTGAAAAACTCTCAAACTCGTGTGGATAGTAGCCAAAAAAACTTTACAGGTTAGAGATAAAGTGAATCAATTAGTTCGTTACCTAAGCTTTCGAAGAACATTGTTTCCATTTTCAAACGCTATAATAAACCAGAAACAAAAAACCGGTTATTTAATAATGAAAATAATATTCGAAATCATTAATTTAAAATGACGTATAAAAGACGTACAACAAGAAATGGAATAACTTCCTGTTGTACGTCTTTTGGTTTTAAAAAATAGGAAAAAAACCTGACTCTGATTATTATATGTAGGTGAGAAACTAGATTTAGTCGACATTTTTGTCTTTAGTGGATGAAAGTTTTCCTGGAATTTGTGAAATGTGAGTTTAATTTTAAATCAACACTACAAGTAAGTCGTAATTATTTCGAAAATTATTTTCATTGATAAATTAACCGGTTTTTTCTTTCTGGTTCATTATAGCCTTTGAAAATTGAGACAATGTTCTTCGAAAGCTTAGGTAACGTACTAATTAGTTCACTTTATCTCTAACCTGCAAATTTCTTTTGGCTGCTATCCCCACGAGTTTGAAGGTTTTTCAAAACAAGACTACACTTTGAAGTTTTATTTTTTAACTAGTCAGCCTTGACTAACTGGCAACTTTTGGTTTTATATATATATAAATATATATATATATATATATATATATATATATATATATATATATATATATATATATATGGATAAAGAAAAGAAGATATGACATTACAAATATCGTGCAATGGTGTAGGGAGCCAAGGAAAACTATTATCTGTTGATCTGTTGAATTATTACTTAAGAAGTCAGTTTAATAGTGGAGAATAACCTTTGATTTATCTCTTCATGGTCGACTTCTTATTGTGGGTCTCTTATATGTCCTCTAATTTCTAATTCCTCAAGGAAATCTAGTTTTTGTTTCTTATCACAAATATGTTGTACTTCTAGTTCTGTGTTGGGTGTTAATGAGTGTTTAGTGTCCAGTAGATGTTTTGGGTAATGAGATTTGATTTATCAGGTTGTCTGGTTGTTTTAACTTGGGAAATCCTATTTAATAATAAATCTACCTATTTACATCTATCTAACATTCACCATAGTGATCACCTTTTTTATTTGAACGATGTATTCATACTGTTAATAATATTTCCACCATTTTATGGATTGAATAAAACGTCTTGTTGCGCCTAAATTACCTTGCCTGCATGTATCTACAAATACTCCGAGCTCAACTAGTTTTAATTAAAGAGAAATTCAAATTCCACCAATTATCGGTGCTTAACTTAGTCGAAACGACAATTTACTGTGGCTACCTAAAACAAACAAACGTGACAAATGAAACACCGAACTGTTATTGTAGGTATAGCGATGGGAACACGAGATTCAATGAAAAACATGTAACGGTGGTTTATGTACATATGGAAAAGTATCTTGGAAAATAAATCTTAATTTTATCTGGTAGCGATTCAATTTCATTCATATAAGCACGTGAAATATATTTGAATCAGTCATACAATCTCAAAATAACACTAAAATGAAAGTATAAGACATCGCCAAATTGTTGACATTTGTTTTCAACGGGACCAGAATTATGTGAAGCTTCTGGCAATGTATTTGTTATCAATTCTCTTACGAATAAGTTGATTATGGGTGAAACGAAGTGTCAAATTTTGCGTTACATGGTTGGAATCTGACATCCTTTGTATTTCCCGGAAATATAGATGCAATCTCCAATATCTGGAAGGAAGCAATCATCGTAATATATAAAGATTGGCAAAAAACAACATGAAATAGACAAAACATATTGGAAATCATAGGTTTTTATCAATGAATTTATCTTGCTGGAGAAGTGAAGCGAATACTTTGTTCAGGAAAAACGTGGGAGACATTGAATGATAATGGAACAACGCTAATGGTTGTTCAAAATGGAAAAAGCTACTTAAATTATAATAGAAACAATTGACATAAGTAATTGATATAGAGGGTGGTTCATGACTATTCCCACTATGCAAATAAATATTACAGTTATGTTAATCTAACATCACATTTCGATAATGTTCTTCCTTTTTTTCTTCTTGTTTTCATCACATGCACATCTATACAACCGCTTATGCCCAGCTTGTGGCTGTTAACTTTTGTGATGTTTCAACTTAACTTCCCAGCCATGTTAAAGCGCTGCCTTTTTACATTACTGTGATGTTACTAGAACTTTCTCAAAGGGAAGTCTTCATAACGAACTGAAAACAACATTTCTGTTACATTCTGAAATGCCTTTTAACATCTTTTCGATGTTAATGTAATGTGTAAAAAAGAACATCTTATCAATGCAACATTTCAAAAACAATAGTGTATTCTCTTAGATGTTGTATGGACATTACTTAAATCTCTAAATAATATACCTCAAACATTCTAGATGACATCCTATAGATGTTTCTGTGCCTAATCAGCAAATACAGGGTGAACAACTTTGAGCGCCGGCTGTCGGCCATATTTCAAAAAATAGTCATGGTACAACTTTGAAAAAATACCTTCAGGAAAATGACCCTGATAAATCGCTGGAAAATATTTTTCGAGTTCCTAAAATATCTCCTATGGGGTGGAATGAACACTTAAAAACATAATACTGTGATTATCTCAAAAAAAGACATAATAAAGGAGTCCTAGAAATACAATTTTTGATCTATTGATGACATTATCATTATCAAAAAATGTAGTTAGGGACTTTTTGTCCTTATTCTTCAAGTAAGGGATGGGGCAAGGTTCAACCTAAAAAACAAATGTCGTAACACTTTTTTTTAATCGATATCAATGTTTTTGACATCATTTAAAAGAGTTCTTCCTCTTTAATGAGATATGCTTAACAAAAATAACAAAATTGCAAAATTTGGTTAACGCTATGTGAAAGAGTCGACAATTTTCCCATTTTTCTCGGGAATTTCAAATGTAAAGAGGCATGTTTTAAATTCTGATGAAAAGGGATTTACGTTATTAGATATAAAAATTAAAAAAAAATGCTTCAATTTACATTGCAAATTTCCGAGTGGATACAAAATTATGTAATTGGTTTATCCATCTTATTAAACAGAAAAACTCTTTTGAATGCAGCTAAAATCATTAATATCAGTTATTAAACAAAAAAGTTATACATTTGTTCATAAGTTTGAACCTTCCTCACCCGTTATTTGAATAATAATGGCAAAAAATCTCCTTAATTTATTTTTTTCATAATCTCATTAAGATTTAAAAAATTGTATTTTTAGGACACCTTTAGTATGTTTTTTTTGGAGTATTATGTTTTCGAGTGTTCATTCCACTCCTAGCGGATATTTTAGAGACTGCAAAATATTTTCCAGCAATTTTTCAGGATCACTCACCTAAAGGTAATGTTTTTGAAAGTTGCACCATGATTCTTTTCTGAGATGTGGCCTACAGTCGTTCTTAGTTGTTCACCCTGTACATTTAAAATAAAATAGCAAAAAAAAACAATAAAGGATTTGAAACGTTTATTCACTATTAATGAACAGTACAGTAAATTTGAAAAAAACAGGTACAAAATTAGAAAAAAATACCTTGTCCAGGAATCCAACCTAAAAAAATAAAATTGTGTAAGCATATTACATAACAAGTGTGGAAAGTGGAAACTATTGAACGCATTCAGTGAAAGCAAGAAATAGAAGAGGGTATATTAATCTGTAGTTGCCATAATGTAACATACTTTGAAACTGAATTAATAAAGTTTAACGGATACACACACATTACAGATAGTTTATAGAAAATTTATTAGAATCGTTTTTTAATAATATTAAAACTAATAAAAATTTAACACCAAAAAGATTGTATGAAACATTACGTTGAATCAACAGAAATCCAATCTTATTAAAGAAAATTCTATCGTTTACTTACGGTTACTTTTTCTCACGCAAGAGTCGCTGTTTCGAGTGCCTCAACTATTCCATAACGTACACTTCAAAATCCTCATCTGTGAAACATTCGAAGGTGTTCTGAACAGCAGCTAATAAAACAATTACTTTAGATCAAATTGTGCCCATGGAGACCTTTGATCGATCATCATAAACTACAACAAACTTGATTTTCAGCCAATTGACTGGGATCCATTTTCCATAAGATACATGCGGGGTTCTTCAAATGAATAATAACATATTTTATTTCGAGAAGTGACTTTTCAAGATTTACCTTCTATTACATGCCTCACTTCTTTTCTGTATGAACTAATATACTATTCTCATCTTGTTATTTTCATCCTGGAATATATTGTATATTAACATCGTGGAATTGTAACTTAATGAAAACTAGGCATTATTAATACACTGTATACAAAAAAAACTACTTATGAAGGAGAGATATGAACACGTTATCAAGTTAAATGAGTTTATAATTAATTGTATCCAATTGAGTATCCAATAGCTGTGTTTCTAGAATAATAAATAATTGAATTCTGTTTGTTGGAGCTGGAGCATTCAGTGTCACAAGTTACATATTCTTCAACTAGATTAATATAGGTCCCATTGTAAGGGACAACTACAGCTTATTTATTGTATTCAGTGTATTTTCGAATGGAAATGAGCTTTTTAACAGAAGTTTCTGTTTGTAAAGTTTTAAACAGTCTCTAATTAATCAAAAGAATTGTTAGTATTAATGGTAACATTTCCTAAACCTGCAAAACTATATTGATGGCTATGACCACTACTACAAAAACTAGAACTAGATATACTCGATTCAATATTTTTTGTACTGTTTAATACAATGTCTGTATCAGACTATCTGAAATAGTTACTCGCTTTTCTTTACATAATTACCAACTATTTTTTTTTTATTTATGTAAGTAGCTTCTGAAACATCTTGAGCGTTGAAAATATTTTCTTCTAGATTCAAATCTCTGCCAACATATGAGCATGTTTTGTTATTAATAATAACATCTTCCCTTTTGCAATATTAAGTTTTTGTAGGGTATATTGCATGTTTAGGATTTGAAACATTGTGAATCGTTTTTATAATATACTAACTAACTAAAATATTTTAAAAGTTGAAAAAACCCTCATTTTGTTAACTCTATTATATAATCTTAGTGTACAATTCCGCCACCTGGAAGTTCAATGTACAATAGCCGATTAAAGTCTCGAATGAGTATTAAGTTTTAATAATTATGAATTTGGAATAGGTACTTACCGAGAACAACTGTTGTTCGTCCATTATAACAAGAATTATAACTAAGTATAGAGACTGAAGCTGAGTAGGAACTAACGAAAACGAAGACCACTTTATTCAAGTACTTGCAAAAAATGTGCTTTCTGCAAATAAAATATAACACAAAACTGAAAACCATCCGCCATTTCATGCTTGTCATTTGTTTCCACAGATCAAACTACTGTTTGTCTCGTTCGCCAGTTCCTCATCTGTTTTCTTTTTTTTTATGTTACTGTGATGTTTGAGATATTACTGAGAGTTTCATGAACTAACATCGTACAGACGTAATCGAAGGATGTTACTAAAAATTATTTCGAAAGATGTAAAAGTAACTGCGACACGTGATCATATTAGATACATGTTAATTTGTAATATTACAGTAACTTTCTGTATGTGACATTAGTGAGAAGTATACAAATTAACATCGTATGAATGTTTCCTATGGGAAGTTGCTAAAAAGAAGTTCATAGGATGTGTATATAACTGCGAATTCGAGTATTATTGTGTACATCAAAAATATGTTTTATTTACATGACATGGATGTTAATAGAGTTGGTAATAAAATTAAGATATCTAGGAGATATCTTATTAACGTTTCAAATAAATATCACGAAAAGTCTCTAGAAAGAACATCACAAAAAAGACTTGTTATCTTTCTGGTTTAGTGGGCTGGGACATCGGCCAAGGGTAGGTTATTTGGACCGAAATCTTGCGATAGTACCGAATATACCTGAATAAAATACTGAAAATTAAAAAAGTTGTAAAGTAAGGCTCCTATTTCAACGGAAAAGCAGAGATAAAAATACTGTGAAATGAAAAGAATAAGAAAACAAACTTAAATTGAATTTTCTACGTGGCATCCTCCTACTTCTGTGTCTTTTAATAATTCTTGTAATAAATAACTTATGGATGTAAACGACAACATTATTCTGTACCTTATAAAATTAGAAGGATTCTTATGTTCGTTCTATGAATTAGTTTCATGTGCATAAGCTAAATACTTCACATTTTCCAAACATAAAAATCGAGGGGGTAATGTAGGAACTTCTTGGTCGCCATTCAATATCAGTTCCACTGCCCATCAATATATCACTAACAACTAATGGGAAATGAGGCGACGCTCCATCCTGCATAATCCACATTTTCTTTCTTACATCTAGTGACATAGCATCTAGAATATCATTGAAAGTATTTTGCAAAAAAATAAATAAGAATTTCCAGATAAATTCTTTTTATCGACTGTTATTTGAAATCCCATTCTGATTCCCAATAGTTATGAATCACCCTATATGTTAGTGTCCAATAATTCCAGTATCCAGTTCTCGTCTTCCTATCTCTTTTCCATTACTATACTCACGTCATAGAGTATTTTTATAAATAGGAGTCATTGCAGGAATAATTAAATCCTCGAATTTGAAAAGCTATTGTAAATTAATTGCTCTATTTCTCAAACTCCATTTAGTTTATAATTGTTATGCTCCAAATAGACAACAAAACAATTACGTCTGTCTGTCCTAAATAAATACCAGTTCCAAAAGTCTGTTCCGAAGAAAACAGCCAATTCCCTCTTGCGATAATTTCAGTGTTCGCATTAGCAGTCAAATGGAGTTTTCCATGTTGGATTCCAGTAAATGTGCGATTGTCGAGACAAATTACCGGAAAATCTGGTGGGTCGTGAATTATTGCGGAGCGGCCGACTGGACTCTATACTGTTACTGATACACAACACGGTCAGTGGATTTAAAAGACACACAACACCATGAGAATTCTCTATTGGGAACTCAAGTAACACTTAACTCACATAAATTAGTTTTGAACAACAGCCAATAATTTCGTTTGTATGGAAATGCTTTGAGCTGCAAATAAATGGTAAATATTTATCTACCATTATTTAAATAAATGATATTTGATGCTGAGTGTGTATAAATGCATCATATCTCAAGATTCCTTTGTAGAAAAAACTTCAGTATAGTTGTGCATAGATTATTGTAAAATCATGTATGCAGAGCGCTTTCGGCCATGTGCCATCATCAGTGCGGTCATTGTGAATACCTATACAAGTTTGAGGGTCTTAAAATCTTCAACTCATTTGTAAAAGTTGGGCAAATAAACGAGGTAAGCGGCTGTATCCCAGAAACTAATGATCGTAGAGAGTTACGGTAAAAAAATTTCTAGTTAAAATGGGCAAGGGAAAATGCTGGAAATTATTATCAAGTTTCCAAGATGGCTGCCAGTGGGCGTGTCCACCACCTTGAATTACATAAAGTTACGTTTCTCGCGACTTTTCACAATGAATGTAACCAAAAAGTATTTGCATTTTAATGTTAACTTGAAGTCGAACATTTTTTGTAAAAACAATTTTTCTCTATCTTTCGAAAAAAAGTGGTGGGGGTATTTGAATGTTGTTTTAAATAAATTCCTGTAACTTCGAAACGTCTCAATGGATTTGGATAAATTTGGTATCATTGAAAAGAGCAATTCTTGGGCTTTTAGGTTATTTGTAATCATGACAGTTGTTACTTACACGGCCCCCGATAGAGGGCGTTATTCGATTTTATAACCAAAATATTAGGTTTTCTAAAAAAGTTTGACTGCAATGATATGACTTTTTGAGACCAGAAAATAGACCAATGACCGACCAATAAGCCTGCGCAAATCGCATCTCAATATCTTCTTCCTAACTCAAATTATTAAAAAATATACGCAATCAGTAAAATTAATACGTTTTGACAGTCGAATTTCTCGAAAACTGTTTATATGACATGTATGAAATTTGGCAGATATAAACAGTCGAAACTACTGCTTATATTTATTATAAAATGACTTCAGTTCTTCCTTGTCATTTCGAGTCACGTGACCCCAGCATAATTTTTTCAAAGGAGACAACCGGTATAATATTACAATTTTGGATATATCATTCAAAAAAAAATTCAACGATACCACATTTGTCATGTTCGAACCTTGTTAGAATATTTCTTTTAAGTGCTGCTGTAATAATTTCGGATCTTACGGTTCGACATGCCTCTTTCATTTTATCCTTTAAATCATCTGAATCAATTGGGGGTGTGGCATAAACTCGACCTTTTAAGTAACCCCAGAGAAAGAAATCTAGGGGTGTAATATCCGGCAAACGGGGTGGCCATAGAATCGCACTATTTTTACCAATCCATTTTTCAGGAAACGTGTTATCAAGATATTCTCTAATTGGCCAAAAAAGTGAGGAGATGCTCCATCTTGCTGCCATCACTTTGTTTGCCTTTCGAGTAAGGGAATATCTTGAAGTAACTCTGAGAGAGTATTTTGAAGCAAATCTAAGTATCTTTGCCCCGTTAATGTTCCTCCGTAAAAATAGGGACCAATCAACCGACCGTTTAATATACCGCACCAAACATTGATTACCCATATTGTTTGAAAATTTCTTTTGTTTATCCAGTTTGGATTCTCCTGCGACCAATATTGATAATTATGGCGATTAATAATACCATTGTTATGAAACATCCATTTATCACTCCATAATATTCTTTCTAAAGGGTCATCATTACTTTGTACGCACGTTTCAGCAATAAAATTTATTCTTCTTTCAAGATCTGCAGGATATAAACCTTGAGTTAAATGTATTTTATAAGGATGTTATTTGTGATTTTTAAATACTCTTTGTACTTCTACGTATTTGTAATTCTTGTTCCATAAATCGTATTGAGGTGTGTGGATTTACCTGAAGATAAGCCAAAATATTTATCACATTTAATCTGTCTGAGCGGTCTTTTGACGAGGAACTTGATTTTTACCGCTTGGAAAAGAACCAGTTCTTAGCTTTTGTTCGTCATGGACAAACGTATTTTTGCTTGGATTCACTCTATGCGGAAAACGACTTCTGTACAAACCTTGAGCATGAGTTTTGTTTCTTTCACATTTTCCATAAATAAGTTGCATGTCAACAAATAGTCCAGGCAATTTAGGAAAAATCGCTTAGTTTTCCACGATCAGTATGAAACTTTGTATTTAGATGGTGGAAAGTGTGTACAATGACATATCTTTATCCGTGGTCTGAAAATTTTTTTTGTCATTGTCAAAAGCACCGATATATGTCGAATTTTAAGGAAATTTCTCATTTTTTGCTTATAACTTCATTGCTAGTGGCTTTACCAAAAAAAAGTTAAATTCTTTTTTTTTGTCATTAAAAGACCTACAAAAGTAGAAGTTGGAAAACCACGGAGATACAGACCGAGAAAGTGAAAAATTAACTGTACAACAAATTTAGCGAGTTGACGAAAAAAAAATACCACATAATTTGTTATTTACAATATTGTCTTTACATGAAAAATCACGTATCTCGTGGAAATTTCTCCCTGCAAAAAAAATTAACGAATGTCAGCGGAGCGCTCGGTTTTCCTTGATCGCGCGCGGCGGCGAGCGAGGCGGAGTGGTGGGGATAGCGGATTTCACTTTCCCGGTCTGTATCTCCGTGGTTTTCCAACGAAACTCAATTTTTTTTTTTAAATGAAAGCTATTTTTATGCACTTTCGATCTACGTCAAAAAAAATTATGAAAAAAAGACGAATCCGCACGAGATTTCATTTTGCAACTAAGGGGATTTCAAAAATAAATTCCCTTGATTGCAAAATTCAATTTTTTTTTAAATGAACGTCGACTTCCTACATAAAATAATGAAATCTACTCATAAAAAAATCAGCACAACCACATTCAACGCACAGACCAAGTTATTTGTTATTTCTGTTAATTTGTTTATAAGGCTATAACTCATGAACCATTAAACGTACAATCTCCAGCTTTTGCACACGTCATTTATTGATAGTTCAGAGTATTTTTGCACAATTACAAGAACCAATGACAATTATTAAGCTACTTTATCATTGTTTATATAAAAATAATAATTATTATTGTGTTTTACTGTATCTCTTTAACAAATTAATATTTTTCAACGCGTGACGTCTACTTTTGTAGGTCTTTTAATGACAAAAAAAAAAGAATTTAACTTTTTTTTGGTAAAGCCACTAGCAATGAAGTTATAAGCAAAAAATGAGAAATTTCCTTAAAATTCGACATATATCGGTGCTTTTGACAATGACAAAAAAATTTCTCAGACCACGGATAAAGATATGTCATTGTACACGCTATCCACCACCTAAATACAAAGTTTCATACTGATCGTGGAAAACTACGCAAAATGATGATTTTTGGGCTATCTCGCCTGGACTAAAATTGATCGTAAGTAAAAATTGAAGTAAATATTTACTTATTATTACAGTGTCTTCACAAGATTACGACTGATAATTAATTACAGTTCTTGAATAAACTTCACCTTACAATAATGAATGACAACCTAGATTGTTGCTACTATAGTTATTTATTTCATAGTCACCTAAATTTTTGAGTGTAAAATATTGCTTTAATAAATTTAGTGAAACTAAATAGCCCTTATTATTATTACTGCACAATACAATGATGACAAATTTGGTATCGTTGAATTTGTTTTTGAAGTATATATCCAAAATTGTAATATTATACTGGTTGTCCCATTTAAAAAAATTATGTTGGAGTCACGTGACCCGAAATGACAGGAAAAACTAAGGTTATTTTATAAGAAATATAAGCATCAGTTTCGACTGTTTATATCTGCCAATTTTCATAAATGACATATGAACAGTTTCCAAGAATTTGGACTTTCAAAACGTCGTGGGACATCCTGTATCCTCATTTAAAAATGCATCGGTTGCTTTCAATAAGGAGGCAAGTAGTAGGCCATGGAAATAAAAGACAAACTCCTTGTTGTGGTTTTAAGTTACACGTTTTCGTATTTACAAGCGATTTCCCTTTTAAATAAAGTTGTGGCCCTAAAAAGGACGGATTTGAGAAAAGATTAATGCCGTCTGTGTTCAAATTGCCTTCCGTCATACTCCACACATTGTACCAGTTTTCCTCTAGTCGACAAAACCGCAGCCTCGATTTCTGCCGCTGATAGTTGACGAATTGAGTTTCGAATTCGGTTTTCCATACCCATTCGCGTTGTTGGTGGAGTTCGAAAAACAATGTCTTTTAAGCGTCCTCACAAGTAAAAATCAAGACATATCAAGTCGGGAGATCTTGCCGGCCAAGGAAATAGGCTTCTCCTCCCTATCCAGCGTTCTCGAAAGGTCCCGTTAACCTTCCGATAGACGCGCCCTATTTTAGAACGTGGATTCTCGTCAGGTGCAGCGTTGTGTTAGATAATATTAAGTGTATATTTTCTATAGATTATTTTAATTTTGAAGTCTAAAACACAAGAACAAATTGCGTTGCAAATGTATTTATTAATAAATTTAAAATACAAACAAGTTACACTAAGAAAAAATAAGAAATAAAATTATACTTTTTTAAGACAAACTAAAAACACTTTTTTTTTATTTCAAAATAAAGTAAGATTCAATGTAAAAAAATCAATCACACATAAGTATGTACCACATTTTCTACAGCAATACTTGGTGTTTTTTCATAGCTTGTCCTTTTGGCACGGACTACACAATATTCTTTTCCTGCTTTTGTTCGGCATTTTCAGGAACCTCGGATGTAGAGGGAGATTCTTTCGGAAGTAATGTGACTTCTGATAGTCTGGTGCGCAGAGCTTGAGGAAGTTGATTATTCGAGGCACGCCGAACCATATGTTCATGCACTAGATCTTTCGCATGTTGGCGTAAAAACAATCGTCGATGCTTTAGAACCCCGCCATGGTCTGTAAATATGATTCGCACGTATCATAACCAATAATTGCCCGTTTATTCCTTCAACGTTTAACATCACCATTGGTCATCGTCTGGTACCTCTTGAAACATTGCACGTTGGACATAGCTTATCAACAATATCTACGCCGCCTTTAGTCTGGTTGTAAAATGTTATAATTTCGGATTTTTTATGGTTATAGGATTCATCATCAATTGAAGCGTCGGAATCAAGGATATAAATTAAAATGACATTTTTTCCTTTCTTAGGAATATGAGAGACCATTGTACCCTCCTGTCTAAAAGCAAAAATGCTCGACTTTTCTTCACGATATTTCAAATTTTTAAGCTCTGGTGGAATTTGCATTTTATTTTTTTTAATGTTCCCGGAAATGATAATTTAGTTTCTGATAAATCCGTTATCAAAGAAACGTCACTAAACCAATTATCGGCGGTGACATTACGACCTGTATTAATAATCGGTGCAATTAGTCGTTTTCCACCATCTGTTGTTTTATTACTCAGTGAAAATGGTCCTTGTGGCTGTGAACCTGCGTATATTTCCATATTGAATGTATAAAATATCCGTCAGACAACTAACGCAAAAATCTTTAATCCGTAATTTGCAGGTTTGGAATGCAAATATTGGCGGAATATGCATTTGCCACCAAAGGCTTCTAATTTTCCTCTATTACAACATTCTCACAGACGGAATAGGACTTTCTACAATTCTCATTAAATTGCTCGAACATCTCTCTTACAGAGCAAAGTCTATCGAGTTGTTCTCGTTCTGCTCTAGTTTGTTTGTCGTCGCATCTAAGGCATCTTTGATGGTTTAATCGGGAATTTCTATACACACCGGATAAATATAATAGACCAATGAATGCTCTAATCTCAATTAAGTCTATCCGACGGGCATCTCCACTTCTAGCATATTCCGGTGCTATAAGTTTTGTGTATATTGATTGGACACCCAACTATTTGATTCAATATTGCATCATTCATTAGGCAATGCCAGCTATTATAAACAGTTTTGGCATCTTTGGCGGTACCTATTACTCCTGGAAGATGAACTAATAGGCTTTGTTTCTTGTGGAAAACAGTATTTTTGTCAATGCCGTGGACTCAGTTGCTTTGCCGCTTTTTCGCCGATTAGCTATATAATTGTCATTGTGTGACTGTTCAAAGTCACATTCTTCATCACTTTGGTCAGTACCTGAATTTTCTCCTCTTTCCTCTATCTGGTCCTTCTTTTCAATATCATATAATACTGTAAACTCGTCTTGGTTATCGTATGATTCATTATCAAAGAGTATTTAATGATTCTCTACAATATCATTTTCATTTTCCAAATTAAATTCTCTTTCTTGGAACTCATGTTGAGTTTAAAACAAAATTATAACAATTATAGTCGCGCGCACCTCACAGGTGTCAGGAATGTTTTCGGTATAAATTACAAATTTTGACAACTAATAATCGACAGATAGTTTCAATAGTAATGAACCATAAAATTAAGAAGTACAAAATAAGAATATGATAAAAGTAAAAAACTTACGTCGATTGTCGCGGTCACCTGTTGGGTGTTTTTCGTTCACTGACAAAAAACTATTTATCATATAGTTGCAGCTCAATCACTGTTCGATAGACCATAGAAAGTTAGGAGCATATCGACATGCTGGTTCCACCACTCTCACATGATTATGTGAGGGCGTGTACCTCAAAGGTGCAGCGCGTTTATTGGAAGATTAATATGGTTTCGGACATTGATTGAATAATGTGCAGGATAACCATCTAATTGCAGAAACATAGTTCTCCTAGTTTCGAGCGGCATATATTCCAACAAAATTGGCAATTCGTTGATGAAAAACTCTAAGAAGCGGTTCCAGTTAAAGCTTGATAAAAAAAGTAAGGTCCAATAATCCTGTCCCCAATGATACCGCACCACACATTTAAACTCCAGCGTCCCTGGTGGTGCACTTGTCTTAATCAATGTGAATTTTCAGCGGAATAATAATGCATATTATGACCGTTTACTCTACCATTACTACTAAAGGTAACCTCGTCGGTCCAGAGAATTTCCGTTAATAAATTTCTGTTTTCCTCAAGCATGCCTAGCATCCATTGAAAATAATTTAATCTATTATTCATCGCCTGGTGCAAGACTATGTGGTAAGGATGTATTCTAAAAGTGAAAAACAACATATGCGTAAAAATAATATATTCAGAATAACACTGAATTGTGTATTTGAGAGTATGTGCTAAGATACTTGGAATAAGATAAAATTATTTACCTATAATCTTTCAAAATATTTCTAGCAGTTTTCGTGCTATTCCTAAGTCTAGAGACAATGTTCTAGCTCCTACATGTCTATCAAATTCTATGTATGCCATGACATTGATCATGTTTTCTTCGGTCCTTCCATTGCGACGCCTGCGACGTTTTGGACGACGAAAACAGTATCGCGTTATCGCTTTACCAAGCGGGGAAACATTCTTCTCCCGTAATTACGGCGATCTGGATACCGTGCCGCGTCCTGTCTTGCAGCTATAGCTGCATTTTGAAAAGACTCGAAATAAATCGCAATCATGTCAACGGCTTCATTATTTGTGAGAGGAATTTTGATTAAAAAGTACTCAAATTATACGCAATCAACAATATTGGACTGCGTGTGACAAAAGTTTGACGTTACTTAGCAATATTTTTGTTAGGAGATTGTCGTGTCCAGTGCCTACTACTTCCGTTCTTATCGAAACCGATGCATTTTTAAATGAGGATATATGAATTTTCCTGGTTTAGTATTTTTTTAATAATTTCAGTTAGGCAAGAGATATTAAGATGCGGTTTACGCAGGCTTATTGGTTGGTCATCTATCTATTTCCTAGTTAAAAAAGTTATATCATCGCATTCAAATTTTTTGAGAAAATCCAATATTTTGGTTATAATATCGAATAACGCCCTCTATCGGCGACCGTGTAGATCACAACTGCCATGATTACAAGAAACCTAAAAGCCCAAGAAATGCTCTTTTCAGTGATACCAAATTTATCCAAATCCATTCAGCTGTTTCGAAGGTACGGGCATTTATTTAAAACAACTTTCAAATACCTCCCCCCCCACTTTATTTCGAAAGATAGAGAAAAATTGTTATTACAAAAAATGTACGACTACAAATTAAGATTAAAATGCAAATACTTTTTTGTTACATTCATTGCGGAGAATCGCGAGAAACGTAACTACGTAATTCAAGATTGTGGAAACGCACCCTGCCGTCCATCTTGGAAACTTGAAAATAAGTTCCAGCATTTTCCCTTGCCCACTTTACCTATAAAATTTTCTACCGCAACTCTCTACGATCATTAGTTTCCGAGATACAGCAGCTCACCTCGCTTATTTGCTCACCCGGCACATTTAAAATTGTATAGTTAAAATAGTACGATGTAGAATTCTACATTAGGATGAATTTTACTATTTTAACTACACAATTTCAACAATTTCAAATGTACAAATGGGCTGGGATATTTGTTTTTCATACAACGGATAGTTGATATTTTAAGACACTCAAACTTGTATATTCACGATGACCGCACTAATGATAGCATATAGCCGAGAGAGATCTGCATACATTGATATTACAAAAAACTCTGCACAACTATTCAAAAGTTTTTTCTTCGAAGGAATCTTAGGAAACAATTATTCATTCATCATAGAGTAGGTTATGGAGACACGTTGACGTTACGTTGAACATTTTATGTCAAAAGGATCAATTATTCAAATATACAGAGTGTCTTGAGTGTCCAGCTGCTCAGTTTTTTGGAACGCAACTTGCCCGATTCTCACAAATTTTAGTTTGTGATAGGTTTTATGATATAGCCAATATTGCGATTATATTCACATTATTGTCATATTTTTAAGTTTTTTTGTAAAATTCCAATTAACTACAAATCAGACTTTCTAATCTATGTTTTCTTTTATTTCAGGTAAGTGTCATCATTGGCCGAATAGAGTTCATGGTTTAAACAAACGTTTTTGAGTGTGAGTGAAATTAAATATCACAACTCTCTCTTATGATGCATATATCATATTCTGGCTAAACTTTAGTGCCTTCGGTCGGGCTCTGGGCTCATATTTTTTACAGATAGGTCTTATTACACCAAGTCACAAGTTGCGGAAACAACTTTTCGAGATATAAATATTCAAAATTAGTAAAATTCACTTGATAGATACATGAGTCCTTAAGTGATTGTACATAGAAGTATAGCAGAACTTTGACTTCTAAATATTACGATTTGAGCCAACTCAACCTAATATAATATTGATAATAAGATGGTGGAATTTTCAAATAGATTTTTTCTAATTTTTAAAATATAAAGTGACACTTTTTGAAACTCGTTAACGTTTTACTTTTCATAACTAGTTATAAAAAGTAAATTTCGTCAACATTTGTGAGAAATACGGAATAACTGTAAGACTTAAACCAGCCCTTCATTGTCATTAAACTTGATGAAGTACATAATACATATGAAAATTTATAAATATATTCAATTTTAAAACTTCCATAAATAATAACACAATTTGATCAATTAGTGATATTGACCCGACTTGATAACATAGTTTGCTTCCAAAGCAATAACGAAGTAAGAAATATATATCTCCAGATTCACTAGATGATTTAATAGTATATTATTAACTGAGCAATTCACGCAGGGTGACGTCTGGCGCAAGAAATCCGAGTGAATAATGGCCATAAATTGCGAATTGAATACTATACTTTGTCCACGACCCTTGATTTCTTTATTAAACAAAATTTCGTAATACTTTGTTATTTGGTATCATTGACAATTCTAACTTCAAAATTGATAAATTTCTGGAGTATGTGAAATAATCCGTGTGACATATAGAGAAAGGCGATACTGTGTAAAGTATCGATACACCGGACAGTTACAAATATATTGTTTCAAAAATATCAATATTAGGAAATATCGTTATGAAAGCTATCAATACTGAAAATTTCGATATTTTGTCGATACGATATATTTCAGAAACAAATTTCCTAAACAAAATACGCAGACTTGAAGGTTTACTTAGTGAAAATAACATAACGTATCCCCCATCTCTAGTCACCTATCGGGATGTGCCGGAATGTTGTGTTGTCATAGGAACATATGCTATTTAAATACAAAAGCGTCAATTATCATAGTTCGCTATAGTGATATTTGGTACCATATACTTCTCGTTGGGAGGTAAAATATTGACTCATTATTAAGAGGTCACGGACAAAAGGAATTTACGACGGACGCTCGTGGGGACGTTTTATGTGCTTTTAATTTGAATTCAAATGGTCACATTCACTATTCAAAATTAGAGAAAATATTGTGTGAAACACGTTGTGAAACACTATTTTTCGTAACTCGTCAAGATGTCATCTGAAAACGCTATTTTCCCTTTCTACATATTTACTTATTCACTTAATTTAAGACGAACTAGGAATAATTAATTTAATTAATATTAAAACTAAATTCAATTAAATTATTATAGTCCAATTTCCAAGATATTTGATAAACTAAGTGAGTAGTATGGTATATTTTCACAGTTATCAAGAATTAGAATACTTTTAGAATTATTGTCATCAAGTCAAATTGAGTGACTGTAGATCGGACAATACATTTTCATCTCCTGAGGCATTTTTTCAGTAGCTCCTGCTTATCATTTATGTTAGGATCAATAGCTTTTAGAATGACTGTTCCTGGATAAATCAAACAAATGTGTAAATAGCAGAACAAGCAATAATTTTGTAAGGAATTTTCCATGCCCAATTTATTAGGTTCTTGTATGTAGCTTATTGGGTATTTGTTATCCCATTTCACTGGTGTCATATTTTTTCAGCATTTTATACAGTTGACATACATTTCCCACTTTGAAAATTGACATCTTAATAATACGTCTGCTAGCAATAAATTGTGTACAGTAGTAAAATGGTAGGGATGCAAGTTTTTGAGATGTAGTATTTTTAAAACTGAAGTTTTATATATTCCTAAAGCTGCAGATAAACGTCGTGTACCGATTTGAGGATTATCGCAACGTGAATTTTATTATAATTTCACCTTGTTAGTCAGGCGTAATGATTCTTGGTCGCCCTAAGTTTTCACGTTTCGGACGAAATCAACCACGATTAGGTTGCAGCCTGTTTGGAAATTTCCTCAAACATTCCCGTTTCGCACCACGCCCGTTGAAATATTTTTGACAGTAAATAGCAACCATATCTCTCATTTCTGTATTCGAAAAATTATTATGCCTTGAAATATTTTGCTTTCCATTAATCAACAATAATGTTGAACAAAAACTATCACAGAAGTCACAAATTATGGAATCTCGGATGTTTAGTCGTCAAAATAATTCTTGTCATCCGCCCACTACGCTAATATTTCTCGTTAGGAATTAAATGCAGCTGATTTCCAAAAATGCGATATCTCGAAAATTGTTGAGTTTTTGCGTGAATAACAAATAAAAATTTTTTATTGAATAGTGTGCCTTTCATATTTTTATATAAAAATAGCGATGACTTGAAGCATAAAAAAGTTTTACGCGCATGTATGCCACATATGTGGCTTATTTATTTATTTATTTATTGACTTAAGATCCAAACAGGCTTAATAGCCTTATTAGATGGATAGTATATTATAAAAAAATATGTTTTCATGTGATCTAAGGGAATATATTATTTTATTCTAACTGCAGAGGAGAGACACTGTAAATGGTAGAATTCAAATTTGTCTATTATGAAATGTTTTAAATTCATATCAGAAGTATTTAAATCTCAAACGTTTCAAAATATGATACAATTAATCTTTTCAACTGTCCTAAAGGTAGAGACCAGTCCAAGTTCATCAGTGCATTAATAGTGTTGGCCAATCGACAAATAGACTGGAGTGGAGAACCAGCAGAATTTTGTATACTAAACATTACGGAGTTTCTCGTGCGCTTAGGAGGGACATGAATCTGTAAATAATATAAAAGTATGCTACAATTTATTTTGTTCTTCATCACTTTAGATATCAAGTTCATCATTGCAATTTTGCGTGTCGTACCTACTTAGTGAAAGGATTGCAAATTCTTCCCGTAACAATTGCGTTCTTACACAATTATAGTCTGGCCACTTATGATATTTTTCATGATACAAATGACGTAGCAGTTTATTTCGAATTTTTTCTATTGAATCTAAATATATTTGTGATTGTTGATTCCAAATTAGACAAGCAAAATCTAGTTTTGGCCTGACTAATAATTTATATAGTAGAATAATTGTCTTCAAATTGTGAAATAAAGCAGTCTGTCTTAAAACAAAGCCAAATATACGATTGGCGTTCTGAACAGTAAATCTAATATGTGAAGCAAATGATAACTGATAATCATACGTGACCCCTAGGTCTTTCGTTTCATCTACTCGTTTTAAATTTTTTTTTCCATCATATAATTGAAGATAATAGGGTCTCTTCTCCGAGTATTGATATTACACAACATTTACCCTCATTAAAATTCAGTTTATTATCAACACTCCATGAATGAACGTTATCTATATTTCTCTGTATCATCACACAATTTCTCACCGTTTGACCTTTTTTATACAATTTGAAGTCGTCCGCAAAGATTAAACATTATGAAAATGTAACACAAGTAGGTAAATCGTTGATAAAAATTAAGAAGAGCAAAGGTCCCAGATTAGAACCTTGCGGTACTCCCGAGTTGGAATTTTTTCGATTCGAAACAATTCCATCATGTTTTACAACAAACTGCCTGTTCTGTAGATAGCTTTTTAACAATTGAAGCAAATTTCCTGCAATGCCCATATAATTTGTTTTTGTAAGTAAAATATCGTGGTGAACGCGGTCAAATGCTTTCGAGAAATCCGTATAAATGATATCTAATTGCGATTTTTCATGAAGAGTACTAGACGCTACATCCGTGAATATTAACAAGTTTGTGTTTATCGATTTTCCAGTCACAAAACCATGCTGTTCATCAACTAATATGTTTTTAATGTGGTTGTGAATTTTATTGTAAATAATATGTTCAAACAATTTGGAAGGAGCACAAAGTATGGACACGCCTCTGTAATTTTCTATGTCTTTTTTATTTCCCGTTTTGTGTATAGGAGTGTAAGTTGCTAATTTCCATTGATCAGGATAGGTTGATTGTTCAACAATTAAGTTGAAAATATGTAATAGAGGTTTCTGAAGGAACTGTTGGAAACCTTTTATAATATAAGGGGGTAGATTGTCAATTCCTGCCGATTTCTTTGGTTTCAATTTTCTTACCGCAACCTCATAGTAAACCTAATTTATATTCTCTGTGTAACAGATATTCTTATAACTCGTAGTGTTATTAAGATTTGTTAAGTTGTACAGTGATTTTTCAGTAGAATGAGCTGATGCAAAAAAATCTGCAAACTTATCTGCAGTATCCTTGTCAGAGACTTCCCGGCCTCCAAAGTTAAAAATTTGTGATTGATTTACATTTTTTCTCTTTTGATTCACATAGTGCCAAAAATTATTTATGTTGCCGCCACCTATATTATCACCTAAGTCCCGTAAATATTTTTTGTGCTTCTTCTGTATTAATGTTTTTAGTTTTTTACTTGTTTCTATATATAGTTTATTATGATATTCTGCAGTATTCTTCAGTTTTCTATATTGGCATTTTTCTTTTAATAGTTTTTTAATTCCGGCATTAAACCACGCAGGGTATCTATTGAAACCATCGTACGTTTTATGTTTTGGTACAGTTACGTTCAATATTTCATTTATGTTTGTGTAAAAACTTTCCACAGCTTTATTAATATCATTTAATTCAGTTACGTTATCCCAATTAACATTCCTCATATACTCATACATTAAATCAAAGTTTGCTTTTTTAAAATTAAATTTGTTGCATGCCAATTTATCTTTAATAGGAACTTCGCATTTATTTAAACACACAGTATCCACAAGGGCTGGATGAAATATATCTTCTTGAACTAAGGGGCACATTTCCCTAAATACCCCACACGAGTTAAATTTTTCCTCAGACATAAGTACTAAGTCTAATGTTTTTCCATGCGCATTTTTTACATCGTTGCAAAGTTTCAAGGAATTAAAATCTAAAAATTCTCGCAAGCTATTTGTCTTAGTATTTAGAACAAACTGTCAATTCCCTTTATTTCCGGTAAATTGAAGTCTCCAAAAATAAATGTTTTATTTATATCTTTCACATAATTTTGTAATAATTGGAAACATATATATAAGTATACTAATTTAGTTCTGCATTAGGTGGAATATATACTCTAATGATAGTACAGGTAGTTTTTCTACAAATCCTTACATTCACAATTAAAACTTCGAATACGGAAGAATGCTCAACAACATTTAGTATCTTGAATTTTTTTTAATTCCTATTAGAACGCCCCCTCCCCGGGTTTTTGAATGATTTCCAAGTTTATATCTGCTCTGAATATATTAAAATAACTTACATCTGCTAATTCCCCACCACTGACCCCGTCCTTCAGCCATGTTTCAGTAACAACAAATATATCATGATTACCTTCTTAGTGTTTGTGTAAAATTCCGCCATTTTCGTGTTCAAACCTCTGCAATTTTGATAACACACAGACACACTTGACATTTTTTGTATTATCTAATTTTACATAAGAAGCATCCTGAAAAATAAAATATAGAAGAATGAAATAAACTACACAACTAATAAATAGAAATGATAACCCTCAGATGCTTCAACATTTTCATAGCTCTCTCCTTCTCCTCTACAAATTTTCAAATCTACATGACTTATTTATTTTAATTTTAGGAGTATTATAATTGATAAGCAATTGCCAAACGTCCTGTACTGTTATTTTATATTTCTTAATAAGTAGCAAAACAGTTTTGTCTTATCAGTGTTAATGAGCAAAAGAGAAAATAACAAACATCACAGAATGTTCAACTAGTTACAATCGATTTCTTTAATTAAAGCTGTCCATACACTGGTAATCAGATTTCATTTTCGTTTTGTATTTTCTTTATTTCGTTATTAACTTTTGCAAAAATGGTCCCAACCCTACTCCAAACGTCTATATCACCATACTTATTCTTCAACAAGTTATATTGTTTGACTGATAGATATACATTAACAAATATCTTGGATTGTTTTAACGCACTTTTGGCTTTCAAAATTTCATTTCTTTTCAAAAAGGAGACAAATTCCACGAGTACAATCCTTGGCCTAGGATTATTCTTGTTAACCTTTCCCATTCTATATATATTCGCAATTTCGGCAATTGAACATTTCACCTTCATAGTGTGTCCTATTGAATTAGTAATAACTTGAACCAGGTTTTCATCCTCATTCTCACTCATTCCATTGAAACGTAGCACTTTTTTTCTGTTGTAAGTCTCAAGTTCCTCCAGTTTGACACGTAATATACTTATGTCCTTTTCGTCCATTTCACTACTAATATCATTCATTGTAGATTCAAGTTTATCAAATTTTTCCTCAAAATTTCCATCTAATCTATTGACACATGTTTGACATACCTTAGTAATAAGCTGTTCTCATGCCGTCTTATCCAGGCCGATTCCAGATTGGTTACTGCTTCTTGTGTTTTTTTTATTTACCATTATAAACACTTATTAATAAATATTGTGGAAATTACGTGTATGGCCCACTATACCTGCATCTATCAATAAATTGCTTTTAAATATAACTATTGTATTCAATTTATGCTTTTCACAAGTTGCAGTATTCACTTTTTATGTATCTTCTAGCTACTTCGATACAAATCCACTGATTATTTACCACCGATTCATTTAATTTTAACAGGAGCTGTCACAAACGTGTCTACTCAGTCACCACCATATTGTTTTTTATGGTATGGTACCCTCTGGAAAATTCAACTAATTAGATACCAAATTATAATTTTTTATGTCAAAAACGCCTATCACCCTGTATCTCTCTCATTATCAATATTTTATTAAGGCGACCTGGATCAAATTGTGATCCTTGTCAAAAATCTACCATACTTCTATGTACAATTACCGTCACAATTATGAGAAAAAATTTTCGGATTATCCACGTTTAAGTCAGACATTTAGTTTTGGAATCTTGAAAATGGAACATTTGTTTGGGCAACGTTGCCAACAATTTTAAAGTGTATTTTGTATTCATTATCAGTCCAAAAACCTCTTGACGAGAAAAAAATATGTCATATGAAATCAAACGATGTATAGAGTTACACAAGTACTAAATCTACTTGCAATCTTTCCAAAATAAAGTTAATATAAGGCTGCATATTCACACTTGATTCCTTATTAACTTGAAATTATAAAATAATTGATGTACTCGCGTTCAGCTCTGTTTTAATAATACTAGTATTTATTTGTGCTCTTCCCAGTTTCATTCTAATGTATTTTTTTCAACCTGTCCTATTGAAGTACAGATAAAGAAGCTTTTTGTTTGTTTTGTAGTTCGGATGACTCAAGCAAACCAGATGTGGCATTTTCTTTGTAATGCGTTTCGGTAGTATAATTCGGTTGTGTTATAATAGTAAACATCGGATGAGCCATTTCTTTTTCATGTGTTTTGTTAGTGTAATTATGATGAGAAGCTTCCTTTGTTACGTGTTTTGATAGTGCATATAGATCGAATGGAGCCTTTCCTGGTATTGTATTTTGGAAGTATTTATTGAACTAACCATTTTCTATACATGTTAACCATATATATATTTTTGGTAGTATGAACTTAGTGTATACTAATTTGCACCTCTGTCTAAAATATATACAGGAATTTCATGACATGACTTTTGGTAAGATTTAAAAAAAGAAAAAGTCAGCTTCAAACCAACACAAACAATATTTAAACAGGGCTGAACGCAAGTACATCAATTATTTGACACTTTCAAATTAATGAGGAATAAAGTGTGAATATGTAGCCATAGCTTCCCATTATTTTGAAAAAATTATAAGTAGATATAGTACGATAAACTTTTAGTCGACTAAAAATCAATTGTTGTCAATTATTCCATATGTCAATATCATTTCGGTTACGGCAAAACAATAACAAACCATCGTTAAGTTGGTTTCATTATTCCTCGTGTAGTATGCGTTGCGATGCTAGATCCATCTTCTCTATCCGTCCAAATACTATGTAGTGTGTATGTGAAATCGCCGCGTATTGTAATGTAACCCGTTCAATACATATATCCTAGTTCTGTATTAGCAACGTTTATATACTTCTGATTAGAAACTAATTTTGTTTTTTAGAAATACTGCTGCCTCTTTTTATGAATTAGTAGTTTTCAAATTTCGAAAAGAACTTTTTTTATTTTAGTTAGGAAATACTTTGACAAGTAGGTGGCACATCAAAGACATTAGACGTGGATTTGTGCGCGTCATAAATACACTTTTTGATGCATCGCCAAGTTTCCATTTATTTTGTTTTATAACGAATTTTGATGCTTTTTATACTACTACTTTTGCTATCTTAAGTGGAAATGAATAATCGGAGATTTTTTATAATATCGATATTCAAGCCACCAAATTTTTTTTACTTGAAATAAAAAAAATTCACTCAATTGGCTTTCGCGTTTTTGGTAAATAATATTCTATATAAGGTGTCTGGGTACCGGCTACAAAGTTTCATTTTTTATCCATAGTTCTAGCATTTCCGTTTTATTTCTTTTTGCAAGCCAAAAAATCAGTTTTACTCACATTTTGTTCAGGAAACGGACAAAATTAAGTGAACTTTCGAAATTTTACAAAAAATAAATTTTTTCTCACATTTTGTCCATGAAACGAAAAATATTAGAGAGAATTTTGATATTCTCACAAACAGTCGATTTTTCTCGCATATCGTCCATGTAGCGAATGAAATAAGCGACGAAATCAATTTAGTCCATGAAGCGGACAAAATCCAACGGAATTTTGATATTTTCACAAAAAAACGATTTTTCTCACATCTGGTCCCTGAAATGATTGAATTTCTGTGAAATTTTAATGTTCACATGAAAAATCTGTTTTGTCCATGAAACGAAGAAAATAAAGTGGAATTTCGATATTCTCACAAAAAATCGATTTTTTTCACATCTTGTTCATGAAACGAATAAAATTAAGTAAAATTGAAATATTTTCATAAAAAATTGTTTTTCACACGTTTTCATCATGAAACCAGACAGGTTTAGTAAATTTTTGGGCTCTGAAATCACTCGGAAATTGATGAGAGGCATGGTAAAAAGCATTTCCCACCACTTATTTCCATTTAAAATAGATAAAAATGCATTTAAATGCTAAAAACCGGAATTTTTTGATTAGCGACCTTTTCCACTCAGGTGGCTATACACCTGTAATGATCACCAGAAACTCAGAATATTCTATCAATGCCGTTGGAAAGATCTTGAATAAAGCTACAAAAAATATATCGGGTGTTTTTTTGTCTATTTGTCGTTGACAACCGCATAAACTGGAAAAACTTGAAAAAGTGAAAAAAATCAGAGCGTGGTGCACTTATTTTGCTATAAAGGGTCCTTTTCCCTATCTGAGGTCAAAAACGTTTAACGTATAAATTAGGAAAAACTTAAAATACCGATATTGCGAAATTTTAGATGGCCATTACGCCCCCATAAGGATTTTTTCACAGATCGTGATGCGATCGTAATAACTTTTCGAGCTCTGCCTGCCCTTTAAAGTTTCATAGAAATCGCTGGAGCCATTACAAAGTTGCTACAAATTACCTACTAACTACTTAAAATGAGGAACCTGTACCTCAGCTTTCAGTACAGCTAGGAAGCTGAAAATTTTACTGTGGCTTCACCTCAGCATCCCAAGTTAACTGGGAATTCCATCGTGATCGGTTAACGCGTTCTTATTTTTTCGGTCATTTTAAAATTGACATTTTGTATGAAAAAAAATTACTGTATATATAGAGTGACTTTTCATGATTTGATTTACTTACTGGTGTACTTCCGTCACTCGGCAACCACCGTTGCCTGTGATGAGTTATTTTATATTTTAAATGATACGATTTTTTCTGTGAAAATACTTAGTTTTTGATAAGTTGAAATTATATTGTTTATATTAAACATCTCTACATACCCATTTATATAAAATCTCTAACATCGCACTCCAAGCCCTGATACTGTTCAATGAATAGTACCTGTTTCTATCATGTTAAACAGTACATATTGTAATGTTTCCCGCATTTATTTAAGACAGTTTATCTTGACGGGTGGGATAAACTTACACACACGTTATTATATACACAGTATATTCATTTACACTAATATATATATGAACACTTCACTACTGTTTATTTATTTATACTTTTTCACTGTTTATATCACGAAATCAAATTATAAACTAAGTCTGTAGGAAGGTGGCCTCTTTTAAATATTAATATATTAAGTGCCTTTTTTTCTGGATAATTCTAGATTTCGGCTCACAAAAACAATCGCCTCCTGGAATTGTCTAGTTAAGACTGGTCACAAAAACAATGGACCTCACTGGAAATGTCTAGATGAGGATAGTCACAAAAATAATGTTAAACAGTTCGAAGAAATCCCTGCGCATTCGTCAAAAATTAAACTTCCATACTTAGCTTAGATAGAGTCGGATTCAGGGACTACACTAGTGTGCGATATTTAAATCGGCAACTGGACCCATGTCTGCACTTTCCGGTCGTATGGAAATAACAGGCCACTGTCCTCAATGGGTACCGATAACGAGGGATATAGCTGCAAATTAATATGTGGACACCGGGCATTCTGAGCATTGCTAGTTTCTCCACGTAGGATTCCAGGACATGATCTCGAAATTCTCGTAGCACTTCTCCCACATCTCGGTAGGTGGATCGATCTGGAAATTCGTTTCTAGCAGGTAGTAGATGTTCCGCGAATTGGATTTGAGTCTCAGTGTCTTGCTAGGGGCTGGCATTTGATCTTCAAGTTTATCTAATCGTCCAAACTTCTTTCCAAAGACGGTTGCCAACCCTCGTGCGTGTTTGTTACTGGCGGAGATGTTATGTGCCAGTGAGTACTATTCCGGGAGCGTGAAAAAATCTTGTCTTTGTTATGTAGTGCCTCCGTATCTAGCTTTCCCGGTACCTCTATATTCGCCCATAAATTCTTCGAAGGCTGGGTCAGACTCTTGTTGTAGATGGTTCACCCCTTCCTCTTTGTCATGATCTCCTTCGAATGGCGCTAGTCGGTTTTGGTGGAATACTCACGGTTTTCCATTGGGAATCTTGCTTGCTTCCCATGATTTCTGTAATTTTGGAAAAAATCCTTTTCTCCTTGTCGGGTTGTGTAACCATATTTTGTCCCCTTCTTTGAAACTGCCTTCTGTGGCCTGCGTATCGTACCGTTTTTACATTCTGTCACTGGCAACTTAAAAATTCGTTCGAACCAATTCGTGCACATTGTCCATTCTTCTTCTCAATTGGATCACGAAATCTTCTCCTGCTAGATCTTCGCCAGGCCAACAGCCAAACTCCAGGTCACAAGGAAGCCTCATTTCACGTCTGAATAGAATTTTCCCAGGTGTTTCACCCGAGGACTCATTTATGGCCGATCGATAAGCCAACGCAAATAGGGAAAGGTACTGGTCCCAATCTCTCTGGTGGCAGGAAACGAATTTGGACAGGTATTTTCCAATGGTCCTGTTCATTCTTTCGACCATTCCATTTGACTCTGGATGCAACGCTGTTGTCCTGGTCTCCTTCATTTCCAGCTTGTCACAAATTTCCTGGAATACATGGCTCTCGAAATTTCTTCCTTGATCGCTGAGGACTTCTAAGGGCAGATAAATTATTTCATCAGTACATCAACCTCTTGATTCGGGATCGCATGAATTTCCACCCACTGTGTGAAATAATCCATTACTACCAGGATGTATTTATCACCATTTTCTGTCGTCGGAAATGATCCAGCGATATCTAAAGTAATTCTTTCGAAAGGGCTTCCAACATTATATTGTTTCATGGGTGCCTTTCTTTTGCGATGTGCTCCATTACTCGTAGCACAAGTCGTACATCTCTTACACCAGTCCTTCACATCGTCGGAGCTGTTCATCCAATAAAACGTTTCACAGACTCGCTGAAGGGTTTTATTCACTCCCAGATGACTTTCCGATTGACTGTCGTGTAACTTTGTCAGTACCTCGGATACTCTCGTTCTCGGTATAACTATCTATCTTTTCATCTCGGTACCAACATCGTTTTCAAGGACTCTATTCAACAGCCCTTATTCCAGGACAAGGCACTCCCACTGAGCCAAATATGCCTTGAGTGTCGGTGAAAATCTTGACACTTATTGCCGATGTGCTTCCTTCCATTGCCGCATCTTTTTTAGGTGAGGATTATTCTCCCGATCGTCTTTGATCCTGGTGGATGACCATTCTTTATTGACTACTGTAATTCTTGAAACTGCAACTTCCTTAGATTTCGAATTGTTGCATCGAGAATAGTCTACAGGGCATGCTTGTCTAGGCAGAGAGTCGGCGTTTTGGTGATTCACATCAACTCGGTGTTCGCCCCTGTCTAATTTCCCCTGTGACAGGAGTTATTGGGTTGCAGAAAATCTGGAGCACTTAGACGGGCTGCGTACGTGCTCTAGCTCGTCACATTTCCGGCAGTTGATCTTCTTCGGCTTTTTTTCTGCCATACCTTTCAACAAGTTGACGCTCTGGTTAAGTCTGTCATCGTCACCTTCTTCCTGAATGTTCCCACCTTTGTTGTACCGCGAATACTTCGTGGCTGCTTTGCATTTAAGAGGTTCTTGGTTTGCAGGAGTCGTAGGACGCTTACATAAACTGCGTACATGCTCTAGATCGCCACAATCACAACACCTGATCTTCTTCGGCTTCTTGTGTACCATACCTTTCAGCAAGTTGTCGATCTGGTCAAGTCTGTCATCTTCACCTCCTTCCTGCATGATCCTACCTTTGTTGTATCCCGAAGCTATCGTGGCTGCTTCGCATTCAAGAGCAGCGGTCAATACATCTACCATTGCTTTGGGATGGGCTAATCGAAGGATCCTCTCCATATCGTGATCACATAAGCCGTCAAGAAAGGTCTGGATGCCCAAACATTTCATCATGTTCTCTGGTGCTGATGGATAAGCAAATCGAACTAGTCGGGCAATATCCAGTTCATACTCTTGAAGGGTTTTGTCACGTGTTCGCCTCCGGTTTTTCAGCTGGAATTGGTACAAATGTTCTTGACCATATCGCATGTCCAACCTCTTCTTCGGCTGATCTAAGTCATCTTCAAGTCGTTGAAGCGCGATGGTTAAGTTTACTGCCTTCTCCCTATCGGACCAATTATTCACTCTAGCGGCTGCATAAAATTGTTTCACATAATTAGTCCACGATGCCTTTCCGTTGAACGTTGGAGCCATGATTCCGGCAAAACTGCCTGTCTTGGGTTGTATTTCTGACTTGCAGATCTCGATCTAATTTTTTTCTGCTGGCGTGTCTTGTGTTCTTAAATCTGTTATCTTTTTCTCTAACTACTCCATTTTTTCGTTCGTCGTTGTCATTTTATTGTCCATTTTCTCGTCCTTCGTTGTTATTTTAATCTCAATATCCCATTTTAGAGAAGAAATTTTATTTTCAACGTCAGCAGCAATGCCATTTTTCATTGATAAGACATAGGCAGAAATATAATTTTTCATAGCAGAAATTTCGTTCTTCATATTAGCATAAATATCGTTCTTCATAGCTTACATTTCCTCGTCCATGGCCGAAAAATCTTTCTTCATAGCGGATATATCGTTTTTCACATTAGTTCAACTATGTTCTTCCATGGCATAAATTGACGAGATTAAGGCGAAAGCCTCGTCATTGTATAAAAATGTTTCTCTGTCAAAGTCGTCATTTTTCAGTGCCCCTTTAAGTCTTTCTACTAATTCACTTTTCTTACCGGACGTTTCCAACTCATGATTTTCCAATTCTGTCTTAAGGTCTGTCACTTTCAGGTCACTTAGTATCATCTGACACCAATGTAATGTTTAACTTTTCCGCTCAACCTATCTAATATGCGAGAAAAGTATTGGTTTACCCCTGAAAAAGTTGGAATTTTGAAAAACATTTTTGAGTTATTTTTACGTTTTCCATCAACAACAACACGAAAAACTGGTTTTTAGAAAAAAAATCCCGTGTGTATGTCGTCGACGTCGTTGTCGTCGGCCACTTTTCCTTACATGTCTTGTTAGCACGATACAGCCTCCGGAGTGCAATAAGTCACCAATTTTATGATTGAATATTGTTAAGGACAAGTCACAAATGAACTCACCTGAGCCAGTACAACACGTGCTATGTTACTTGAAGTACGACATTATGTCATTTTTTGAGAAATTTCAGTTTGTTAGCACTATACAGCCTCTGGAGTCCAACAAGTCACCAATTTTATGGATAAATATTATTCAGGACATCATACAGATGAACTCTATTGATATTCAGTTCACCAGAACCAGTACAACAGGTGCTATAGTACTTTGAGTACGATATTTTTGTCATTTTGGGGAAAATTCAGGTTGTTAGGACGATACAGCCTCCGGAGTATATACAAGTCTGCAATTTTATGATTGGATATTATTCAGAGCATCTCAGAGATGAATCCTATATACATTCAGCTCACTAACGCGTGTACAATGGGTGCTATGGTACTTGAAGTACCAAATTTTTGTCATTTTTGAAGAATTTTCAGTTTGTTAGCACGATACAGCTTCCAGAATGTACCAAAGTGACCAAATTTATGATTGAATTTTGTTCAAGGTGTCTCACAGATGTACCGTTTTGATTTACAGTTGACTAGAGCGAGTACAGCGGGCCCTATAAATCCGGATATACTAAATTTTTGCTTATTTCTGGAGAAATTTCGGTTTGTTAGCACGATACATCCCCCGAAGTGTATTCAAGTAACAATTTCATGATAGAATATTGTTCAAGGCCACAGATGCGGAAAAGTTACTTTTAATCTTTAAAACCGCTTATTTCTTATTTATTTAAAACAGTTTATCCTGACGGGTGGGGTAAATGTACACACACGGTATGTCTCCTAACTTAATTTATCCATTCACTAAACTATTCACTAATTTATATTTTATACACAGTATATTCACTTACTCTAATTTATATAAACACTTGACTACTGTTTATTTACTTAGGCTATTTACTTTTTCATTGTTTATCCCACGAGATCAAATTATAAACTAACTTTGTGGGTAGGTGGCCTCCCTTATATATTAAGTGCCTTTTTTTCTGGATAATTCTAGATTGCTGCTAACAAAAACAATCGCCTTTCTGGAATTGTCTAGATAAGACTGGACACAAAAATAATGGACCTCACTGGCAATCTCTAGATAAGAATAGTCACAAAAAATAATGGTAAACAGTTCAGTTAGCCATAATTCTAACGTTCATACATAGCTTAGGCAGAGTTGGATTCAAGGACTACACTAGTGTGCGATTTCGTAACAATATAAATGTTTTAAATATTGCTATCGAAACCATGACAAATCATTTAAAAGCATCCGTTTATAGAATTTATATTAGAAAGGAAAATTTTAAAACATGAATAAGAATGAAACAGATACTAATTATTATGAATGTTTCAATAGAAAAAATTTCAGCTAATATTACCAAATTTTTGTAGAAGAAAATTGTAAACAAAGACTACCATATTTAAAAATGTATAGGGGTAAATTTGGTAATAGTATTAAGGAGAGAAACGTCAAATAATTAAAATACAAATTTCTAAAAAAAAATTAGCTTTTTTCAATTTCAAGAAGTATTCATTGAAAATATATAAATATCTTTCGTATATCCGCACCCAAGCTGAATTAAGTTCATAATATCTGTAAAGTTGAACAGAACCTTGAATTTTACTAAATGTCGAAACTTACATCTCGAAAAGTATTTGTCCGCGCAACTTATGACTTGATATACACCGTTCTTATTATTAGACCCGTCAGCGAAAAAAATATAAACCCGGAACTCGACCATAGGCATACTAAAGCTGAACCTATATTCTTATAATACAACCATGTATAATCTTATATCTCAATAATTCTATTTGATTATTGCAAAGTTTTCATTTGTGGTTACGAAATACTGGACTATGGTTCCAACAAACATTAAATTTATGCGAATGTACGGTATTTGCTAATCTGTCTCTATGTTGGTAATAGCTTTTTGAATTTATGATCGTGACTGGTTTTTGTTTTAAGTCAGTTATGTTTATCATTACACTAAATTCTGATCATCGATATTTCATCGGGATTACAATCGTTCGAGTGAATGTAAATTGAATAATGTAAATTTATACTTAATGTATCGAAAATTTGAATTAACTGAATTATTTCATTAAAATAATACCCTTAAAAATATTGAAGATATTACAATCACATCAAAGTTAAAGCCCAAACTGAATGTAAAAGTAGTTTCAATCATTTATACAGTATGCCGTTTATATATTACAACTAATAACCACAAAATACTCTTTATAATAGCCATGGAAGATATTTTCAAGGAACTGCAAGAAAACGAAAACTGCTTACAAAATAAAACATCACAATATTCTGGATAATTGTTTTATTCATAATTTTGACGCTAGTAATAATTTTCTAGGATTTGCTGAAAATTTTTGTGAAACTTTTCCTTCGACCATCTCACGGGTTTCTTTAACAAAATTCCGATGCACACAAATCAACCGGGTCTTCACTCGAAGCGTACTGGAGGACCGTTCAATGGTTCAATAGTCGCCGTAGTAGGTGGAATTGCACTCAGAATTGAGAGCGCTCGCCTCATGACGGAAAAAGCATTCGCTTCATTTAAGAGAACAGTTACTACTATATCCTTTAATCTGTCCTCAGATATTTTTTTTCTTTCACAGGTTAAACCATAACTCCAGTTCTGCGGTGATCTCATCCAACGCATAAAACGCTATTATAATTTTTGCGTTTATTTTGTAATTCCCCGATAGCCATTTTCAGCATATATAAGGGATGCACTTTTATCAATGCAAAAGCTGGGGTATTCCTTCTAAAAATCGAGTATTCAGTATACGGTATAATGAGAGACCGTCTCCAGTATTCATTATCAGTGTCTGACAGAGGATTACTCCTATGTTTTTTCTTTTGGGCAAGACGTGGAACGGTAATAACAATTTCTAATTCGTTTCCAGTGTCTTCAAGGACTCCGGCTATGTATTCTCCTACCCCGACCAAATCCATGTTTTTAGGTGGCAAGAAATTAACTACTGGTTCCAGTACTGACGAGTATTTTGCGATTGTGATTAAGACAATAATGAACGAGGGTTTCGTAACTGCTGAATGCAACTGGTATGCTGATTTTCTTGTGACGGAGTTTCCCTCAATAGAAGTTTCTGTAACATCTTGACAAGCTAGGGAAAATGTTTTGTGAATTTTCGAATTCTTTTGTATTTTTAGTTCATCTGGTTTCACCCAATCGCGATATATTAGGAGCCGAACGAACAGTCGATTCACTAAAAAATGTGATAGTTTCCTTTATAGTGGTGATGGTGTTTATAATTTCCGGTAGATTATTTGCTTTGGAATACTTTTTCCTTAACCCAAGAACGCTCGCATCTCGGTCGTTTTGCCGCCAAGCATATATTTTTCCCCCTTCCACATTTATTTGTGCCGCCATTTTAGGGAGCGCTATGGAGTCTTCCTAAGTCGAACCGGTGGGCCAAACTACTTTTGGTTTTTGTCACAAAGTGTTGCTAGAAGCTGAAAATTGACAGTTGGTCATTTTCACCGACGCGCGAGCATTTTAAGATTGGTATGTTTTTACAAGGAAATTGGGGGTTATAATCAAATAAATGTGGCAAAATCAAATAGATAATAGCAAATAACTTATTATAGATACGTATTTATTTTGTAAAATTGATTATGAAAAAGAAATCAAACGTTTACAAAGTTTGTATGAGGAAGTAGCAACAGACGAAGAGATAGTTGGAGGTGATTTGGATCCTTAAGAAGATATTCTAGAAGAAAGCGACCATGATTACGAACCAGTCAGACCCTGATCAGAATTATAGTGGGAAAGATGATTCATACGACGATGTGCCTTTGTCGCAACGCCTTGAGAATTATGTGGGAAAATCTGGGATGTTGTGGTGTAAATATCCTCCGATAAGCCGTTTTGCAAAAACAAAACAAGCGAACATTATAAGATTCCGTGAAGGTCCCAGAAACAAATCGAGATTTTCTGTAACACCACTAACCTCTTGGAAGTTATTTTTCCCTGATGAAGTTATAGAAGGAATAGTGGTATGTACAAATATAAAAATTCAGTTCGTTCGTGCCAACTATACACGGGAAAGAGATGCCAGAGATACGGACGTCATTGAAGTTAGAGAATTTATGCGATTGTTATATTTGGCTGGCGTTTCACGTGTTTTTACCTAAATCTTTCGGATTTATGGGCCACTGATGGCACCGGAATAGAATACTTCCGATGTGTTATGACTTTGTCTAGGTTTTAGTTTATAATTCGCTGCATCCGGTTCGACAATATACATGACTGAGAAGCTCGAAAAACAACTAATAAGTCAGCTCCTATGAGGCATTCGTTTGACCGATTTGTAAAGAGATTTCAAGAAAATTACACTGTTGGAGCAGATACTACAATAGACAAAATGCTGGAAGGTTTTCGGCGACGTTGCGGTTTCCGGCAATACATAAAAAGTAAACATGCACGATTTGGTATTAACACTTTTTATCTAGTCGACTCACGTTCCTAATATACTTATAATATAGAAATTTATGCTGGGAAATAGGCAGAGGGTCCTTTTATGCTACATAATAGTCCTGCCAACGTTGTCAAGCGGCTTGTTGGCCCTATTCTCGGATCAGTGCGCAAGATAACCATGAACAATTGCTTCACTTCAATTGACCTGGCTCAAGACTTGCTGAAGGAAAATTTTACAATTATCGGGACTATCAGAAGAAATAAAAGATAGCTTCCAAAAGGATTCGTCGATTCTAAACAAAGGGAAGTGAAGAGCACAATTTTTGGATTTACAAATAACATAGCTCTGCTTTCCTATGTACCTAAAAAAGGTAGGAATGTTGAATGGATATCGACGATACATCTTCAGGATGAGGTTGAAGATTGTGTAAACAGAATTTCAAAAATTATATTGTATTATAATAAAACCAAGGATGGTGTGGATAAAATCGACGAGATGAAAGGCAGTTATTCAGTTTCGCGGAAAACTGCTAGGTAACCACTTACAATTTTCTTTTTTGAAATGAATATTGGCGGAATCAACAGCTAGGTCATTTATGAGTTCAGCACCAAACCAAATTTGAAGTGACATGAATATATTCTAAGCATATACACAGACGGTTTACAATGGATATGCCATTGAATATTCGAACCAGTATTCACAGCGTACTTAGAATTTCTGTGCAGCCAACCACAAGAGCTGATATCGTTGTAGGAAGAAACCATCACAACCTGTCAAACCTTTTTTTGATTAAGAATATTCCATATTCTTTCATTACATAACGAGTTTGTCATTCGTATTTTGTTCAAATACATACCTTCTTTATTATAATGGTCAATAAAGTTTCTATAAAAAGTATATCAATAGCTGAATACCTTTAATAAACAACACAAATACTGACAAATTTAAGGATTTTCTAGTCGGTCAAAACGACCAGCCGCGAGCATCAATGTAACTTTTCAGGCGCGAGCGTTCTCGGCTTAAAATTGCTTGTACATCATCCTCCCTACCCGCCATTGTGGAACAGCCATCAAAATCAAATCCTACAGAGTATGATGGTGGAAAATTGAGTCCAACCGAAAATCTATCAATTGCTTCGGCAAAGGATGAGGCATCATGTCTTCCAGTTCCACAAAACCTGCCAATTATTCTCGAATGTTTCTCTGAGTTTCATCGTGAAGATAGCTGCTTCTTTCCTGCTATGTCCACTATTTCGTCAGCTAAGACTAAGTGATCCTAATATTTTTCAACATCATTTATTACATTCTCCCTAATAACTTCGCCACATAAACCTATTAATTCGGTGACACTTCTCCAGGTGATTCTCCAATTTTGGTCGTCTGAATCCAATTCGCAAATTAAACAAATCGAAGAAAACCCCTTCATTCGCTTCTTTTTCTTTGAGAGGCATATCATTTGTGGCGCAGAATCTTCGATTGTTTTTGGTGACAGCTTTCCAGTTGGACATACACATGCACATTTTCGAGAAAAGCCTTTGCAGCACCTGTTGCAGTTTTGTGGAAGTTAGTGGCAGCATGATTACGGCAGTCTTATTCGTGCATATCCTGGAACTTCGTGAATGACCTAATCATACAAGATGTCAAAAATCTCCTATAACAGTCCCAGTGGCAGGAAAAAATAGAAAACAATGCTTGCAAAGAGCACCCTTTAGTCGCTTGAAATATATTAGCCATGGTCTGTATTAATCCAGCCAGGCATGATTGAATTTTCTTCACAAATGGCTTGCATCAGTTTCATAATCGTAATTCCTTGGTGGAGTTCCAGGATTTTTAACTACTGTTTCTTCTTTTCTGGAGAACTCGTTCATCATAACGACCCAGGTCATTTTCGTGATAGCCAGAATTCTCTTCAATTTCGGGATTGATTGCAAAACCTGTTCAAATGTTGATTCAAAAGTATCGACCCCAGGGGCAGCTATATCGACAGGTGCCGAAAAATGTAATGATCGTCCTTGTCCGATGTCAGCCTTAGATGTAGCTGAGCTTCTTAGCAGTCCAGTTTCGTCATTGTTATCATCGCCTTCACTGCTACTGTCTGGATACATTTTCCTCTTAAGAATTTTAGTCGCTCAAACATAGAGACACTAAGTACACTTTTAGGTCGCTCAGTTATTGATAGGAATGAAAATCGTGCTGTTTAAGGATCAGATCATGAAGATGTCTCTTGAGACCTCGGATTTCAAAATTTCCAAGGGTCTGACCCAAATAGACAGCATTACATTCTGGACATTTGAGTTTATATAAATTATTAGATATATTTTTCAACCACATTAATAACTTACACCCAAAAATTAAATTTAGATTAGAAGTTGAGGAAAATAACTTAATCAATTTTCTTGATTTGAAAATTCAAAGAGTTAATAATGTACTTGATTATGCAATTTATCGAAAACCAGCACACACTGATGTGACAATTCCATATAATTCCAATCACCCAATGTCACATAAGCTAGCGGCATACAATTCAATTATATGTAGGGCATTTGCGGATCCTATGAACAAATGTAATTTTGATAGAGAGATTAATACAATTAGACAAATAGCAACATCGAACGGTTATCCATTACATATGATAAATTAGCTAATTAATAAAATGAGGGAAAAGTGGCATTACAACTAATATTTCCTAAGCAAACTGAAAGAATAAAAACTTATAAAACCATCACATATACAATTTCTTTTAAAACAGAAAGTAACGTAAGTACAAAATTGTTAAATGATAAAACAAACATACCAACATTAAAGAAATCAGGTATATATAAACTCAAATGTCCAGAATGTAATGCTGTCTATTTGGGTCAGACCCTTAGAAATTTTGAAATCGGATACAGTGAACACTTACAAGTATACAGATTGAAACTACCAGATAAATCCCATTACGCAAAACAACTACTTGACACCAACCATTCATTGTCACCTAACACAGAACTAGAAGTACTACATATTTGTGATAAGAAACAAGAGCTGGATTTCCTTGAAGAGCTGGAAATTAGAAGACACTTAGGAAACCCACAATATGAGGTCGTCAATGAACAGATAAATCTAGGGAGTTCTCCACTATTAAACAGTCTTCTTAAGTGATAATTGTAAAGATCAGCAGATATAGTTTTTCTGGTTTTCTATATCGTTTCACAGTTATACTGATCTTAATTGGAAAAATGATATCCAGGATATCACCATAGGGCTAATAATATCTAAGCTGAAATGTTTGTAATATCACATGTTCTTCTTTTTTCTATTAGCATATATTAAGTCATTCACTTCTTAGTCTAGCCAAAAATAACTACTAATCATCAGGTAAGCATCAAATAAAATGTACTTTCTGTCATTCTGACGATGATATTCAGTTATCGAAACAATTGTAATTTTTTTAGAATTTTCAACATTTTTCATTATATTGTGGAATTAGCTAGAAACGTTGAGTTTAATTTAAAACACTAATAATCTATAAATTGTAACTGAAAAAAGTATGTAGTCATAAATATTTGAATAAACAATTGTTCCACTAAACATTTTTTAATTCAAATAGAAAAACGTCTTTTAATGTATGTACCAAGAAAAATTTCAAAAAATAATGTAACCAAACCAATGAATAAATAAATAAAGAAAATTAACAAGCCATGAAATGCAATAAATCATCAAAATACCAAAATATTTATACAAATCAAAATAATATAAACGCTAACTTAAATTCCTTATTTCCGTAATAGAAAAAAACACTATAGAACTATTCATAAATTACCGTTGAAGTTTAAAGCATTACAAAGGTACGTGTACAAGTAATAATATGCAATAGAGAGGGCTATTCATTAATAAACACGTTTATTTTTGTGGCCAACAATCCAAAACGCCTTTAGTGAAATAATGAATGAATCACAAAAAGTTGGGATGGTATTGTGGATGGTATTATACTAGTATAAACAAACCACGTTTGACGTTATTTACTACGATACTACAGCCATCTCGAAATTATCGTTGAGCTCACTCTGACAATATTTGCATCTCTCGTTATATCATAATTAAACAAGGACAAAACTACTAAATATGTTAACCTTGACACATAAAACAGGTACTGAAGTTTTGAGCAATGTTGCCATTTTTAGTTATAACCATAAAGGTATCTAAGGTTACAACAAATATTTTCTCAAATTTTATATAAGAATATGCTTTTATTAAATAAAATTCAAGTATTATGAATTAATTTCAAAAGCAGCAACTCAAATGCATAAATTAGTATGACTGTTTTTCATTTGCATAATTTTTCAACAAATTTTCAATTAAACTTCAATTTCATTTTTCCTGCAACTAAAGAGACTTTGAAAATATGACAAAGCAGTGAAAGTGTCCGCAAATGAGCTTAGAATGTGACTCGATGTTTGAGGCAAGAACAAATCAAAACAAATATATCAATTTCATTTGTTAGTCTGAGGTACGTGTACATTAATAGGTAATATTTGAATAGATGTAATTATTTTATTGGTAATTATACTAATATGGTCGGGTGACCCGAAAACAGCCTTGCTATTTTGCAGATGCTTAAAATCTACACAAAGATTTGAAGTAGGTAATTGATAATTATTCTCAAAAACTTGGAACCAAGTAGGGTATAAAATAGTATATTATACACCAAGCGACTAAAGTGAGCCATTTAATCCCGCGGGTGGTGTCTGATTCCTGATGGCGGAGTGCAGCGGAGCCCGAGGGAAGCAATCCACCTAAGGGATTAATATCACTTTAGTCGAGAGGTGTATACGCTATTTTTGCAATTCCGGTGATTCTACATATTTTTAATGAATACTACTTAGAATGGAGTGTCACGAAACTTGGCTGAACATCGAGGATGGACTTGCATGACCCTTGGCTAGGCATAGAGGAAGGAATTTTATGAAACTTGGCTGCGCATCGAGGACGGACTTCTAAAATACTTGGCTAGGAATCGAGGATGTATGTTTTTATTTGTACTTTAAGTCCCCTGGGATTTAAAATGTCACTTTATATCCCTTGGGTCTAAAAGTGACACTTTAGTTTCTAGCATGTGAGACTAAAGTGACCACTCTAGTCTCGGAATTGCAAAAATAATATCTATCTGTAATTCTATACATACATATAATTCAGTATAAAACGTCTATAAACGCATAGAGCGCTAGTTGTCGCGATAGTAGTCATAGGTGACAGCCTTAGGGAAATGGATGACGCAAACCATATGTATTAATATAAAAAAAATATCTATTTCGCAATAATGTAAGTCAACAACCGCGAAAAATTATTTGAATTTTTCTTGATAGATTAGAGACCTGCCTGAAGACAACCTTATATTTTCATAAACTTTAAGACATAAACTGAAATTAATTATAATTATTATTCATTTCGCGCTGTTGAAACGGCCGGAAGCCCCACGCGCAGTATCGTCGGTGCCTCTTCCGGGATAAATCAATTCGGGCAGATTGTTGGGCAACCTAAAAACTATCATCCGAGCAATTCTGATCCATTTCCCGATCACAAGGCCTCACCGACGGTCGCCTCCCAGTCTATAAAGCAAAACTGACCAGTCATAAGATTTACTTTTTTTGTCGTAGTTTTAGGTTAAAGTTGTTGCAAGAAAGGAATTCCAATATTTGGAATGTTGTACAGGCTGTTTTTATTCTGCACCGTATCTCTTTATCCGAATCTCGCCTTTTTGATGATATGACATCCACGGTATTTAAAGTGGGTCACTTTATCTATCTATCTGTCCGCTACTTGTATTGAAGCATCAGGATGAGGAGTCAGCACCATGAATTTTGTCTTACTGATGTTTGTGGTGAGCCCTATTTCCTGACCATCAGTATGAACACGGTTTAATAGTTGTTGCAGCTTTTGTAGAATGTCACTTTTGATAACGGTGTTGTTACTACTGAAATTCATTGCGGATGTTAGAATGAGAATGTAATAATATTTTTCTACTCTCACACTAGTAACTTCCATATTATTTACTATTTGGTTACTAAGTAAATAGATCATTACGGATACTGACACGTAATGACTAGCACGTAATAAAAAAATTACGCTTCAGTTCTAGCAAAACAACAATTTATCACCCAAGCCTAATCAGTCAATGGTTTCGAGTAACCATGGAAACGAGTTAGTACAGGTTGTTTTGACGTTTAATAATTAATAAGACTCGCTGTCACTAGCTGTTAGTGTGAATGTACATTTGTTTTAAAGACAAATAATTAAAATGAGCTCATCAAATAGTGAAAACGAACTAAGTAGCATCCCACCCAATATTATACTGTTAGCCGCGGACACTACTGACAACATATTGCCAGAAACATCAAGAGGAAGATATGAAAATGTATACCGGCAGTTTATGGACTGACGAACAACTAACAATGTAAGTTCATTTTCTGAAAACGTACTCTTGGCATATTTTGGAGAAATCACTAAGAAATTCAAACCATCTTCATTATGGGCAATATATTCGATGTTGAGGAGTACTATAACTTTGAAGAATAATGTCAATATTGAAAATTACGCAAAATTGCGAGGTTACTTAAAAAGACAATCCGACGGTTTTGATAGCAAAAAATCGGAAACCTTACATTCTGATGAGATAAAACTTTTTTTAAATGAAGCTCCTGATGTGCAATATTTATTCGTAAAGGTATGTTTTTTAACGGAATAAAAATGATATAATATTATATACTTTTATTTTAAGGTTGTTGCAATTTTTGGAATATGTGGAGCTTGTAGGAAACAAGAATTAGAAAATCTTAAACTTAGTGACATCAATGATTCAGGTACCATGTTGTTGGTTAGAATCCCTGATACGAAAACTAAAGTACCTAGATTTTTCGTGATTTCTGGTAATTTCTATAAAATTTGCAAATTATATATTTTAGTATATATTCACCGAAGTTAGCGATCCGCAAATAAATCAATTTTTCCTAAACTATCAAAGAGGTAAATGTACGAAACAAGTGGTAGGATTGAATAAAATAGGCGGCGTACCTAAACAAATAGACGAATATTTAAAGTTACTTGATCCCAAAGAGTACAGAGGTCACTGTTTAAGACGAACTTCCGCCACTCTTTTGGTTGACGCCGGTGGTGATTTAATGACTCTTAAACGACATGGGGGTTGGAAGTCTTCGACTACAGCTGAAGGATATGTCGATGATTCAATAAATAATAAGACATTAACAGCCAATAGAATTATAAATTCGGTTGAAAATAATCTACAAACATTCACGTACACTGAAAATAGTAATGTCCAAAAAGAATATACCATACAGTCTACGTCATCCCAAAATTTACCGGATACTTTTGAAAACTCGAAAAGGGCGGATAAGGGTATAGTAATAAATAATTGCCCAAATTTTACAATTAATTACTATAAATAAATGTTCACTTAAAATTATTTTTTCTGGCTACTGTTTAATAAATAAATGCTACTTGTTATTCATGCGTTTTATTTTTATTAATGAAGTTGTTCGTAGAAAAAGTATAGTACACAACTAGAGTTGTAAGCTTATTACATGCTTATAGAATTACCACTTTTCTATTCACATGTAATAAGCAACTTACAACTCTTGTTATGTAATATACTATTGTATACTTAAATAAAGCAATAATAATTAGGTGATATTCACTACTCTATTGATCTCAAATGTATGCAGAACTTGAAAACATTGTTACATGAAATGTATTAACTACGTTTTATATTGTGCCGTTCGCATGTACATTAAATCCATTAATCATTTTCAACATATTAGATGACCATTTACAATCAGATGTTGAGTATGTTAATGTTTTTTTAATTGGAACAATTAGACTGTGTCGTCGTTCAGATGAAATAAATTGCCCTTTCACGATTTTTTTTTAGTTTTTATTGCATTAATATTAATTAATACTTGCGTTTAACACATAATTAATTTAATCTGAAGCCTAATTAAAAATTAATTGGCATTTTCCCCTTGCTTTATATTTTTTATAAATTTGAATTTCAGTTTAAACTATCACGAAGAATATCCTATAAGAGCAAAACTCGGAAATGTTTATAATTCTAATTTACTTAACGAGAATATCACGAAACTTTCCAAACATCTTACTGTAAATCATCTTCAAAATACACGCAGACTTCCGGCGTTCTGTTCAAAATCACAATGTTCAGTAGTAGCACTTCGCTTTTGCCTTTCAGTATTTCATTATCAAATTCCTTCTTAGAATTTATTAATCTCGAATATGGCGTCTACCACTTTGTCGAGAGTTTCCATATTAAAATTTTCAATATGTTGTTGGTAAGGAGTAATGAACAATACTTAAAGAATGTGGGAAGGCCGAATAGAAGTTTTTGTGCAATGAGTAGAATATTGAAAGTTTTTAATATTTATACTAGATAAAAGTATACATTATTTTATTGTAACTTCAGTATTAATATTAATTTAATACTTCCGGTTGATGCAACAACAATTTAAATTCAGATGGGAATCAAGTCATAAGAATATGTTTTAGATATTTAACATTTTCAAAATTACAATTTTAATTGAAAATCTTAATCAGTTTAAAATTGTTTGTCAAATCGTTCTTCAGCTACATCAATACTGATTGAGATGATACTGTTGAGAAGCGTCTTGGTTCTCGTTAGATCGTGATGATTTTTCTCCGATTCATGTCGTAATAGTTCCTATCTCTAAATATTGTGATAGACTTTAGCTACAATTTTCAATTTTGTTTGGTATTTTCATTGTATAGTGAGAAGAGGAACTGAATGCTGGACCTATTACAAATGGGCATTTCTAGTATCTTAAAAAATTCTTTTTTTTCACATGAAGTTATGAAGAGCAGTTTATAATTTACTAGTAACCATTTGTTCATTTCAAATTTTGAAAAACTGATTCTTTATTCGAAACCGTGATTTCAATACAAGTAAATTCAAACGCCCGCTAGTTGTGACGTCAGTGTCGAACTGTGATTGATTTGCTGAATTTTGTGACACGCCGATCATCTGGTGGAGCATCATGTGTACAACCAATAAAGTATCAATTCCGCACTGACATCGTATGACCTGCGCGTTTCTGGTCGTTTGAATTTTTGGTGTTTTCAATAATTATTATTTCGGTAAATTAATGGAAAAAAAATTCAAAAATCATCCAACTGATCATCCAAAATTTTGAAATATATTATTATATATTTTTCTGAAAATCACTGGAAATGCCCATTATTGTTATAAAAAAGGTACTTCCCATGTAACGGAAACCATCAAACACAACAAAGTCATTTCTCGAAAGAAAAATATGTATAACCATGAAAAGTATAGGAATAGAGGAAAGAAGAATATAAGATGAAGACACAATATGAAAATGCAAAGGTAGTAATGAAACTACGTACGGAGAATTGCGCAGTTATGGGATTCCAAGTACCAAATGTACATCAAGTTCTCCAGACGATGAGGATGAAGGTAACTTGAGTTTTGTAATCAGAGAGTGGAATCGGAAAATGAATGGGCTAGTTTAAAAATGAGTCTGGTGTGGTTACAGATGGACACTCAAAAAGTTTAAAAATTAAGAAAGACAGGGAAATTGAATGCAAAAATAGTTCCAATTACTTAAGATCCACAATCTTGAAATCAGACGCAACACAAACAAAAAATTGAGAGCAGATGGGAACGAAATCAAAATAGAACTCTGGCGAAGAAGTTCTCAAGTGACAAGATCAGATGACAAACATCCTAATAACAGACCTGATCATTTGAAGAAGATAAAAAAAGTTTTACAAGGTAATGAATATCCAGAAAGCTTTTACAATCCTATAATAAAAAAAAGAATACATTAAATTTATAACAATAATAATGCAAGGAACACAAACAATAGAAGTACTAATAACTCTAGTAATGACAAATGCAGAATCATTAGCCATTTTTAAAACCAGATTATATCTTTTAATTAAAGCATTCGATAGTTACAATTCAATACAAGATCAAATGGAATGTTTAGATGAAGATCAAAGTTCGGATAGAGAGGTAGTCGATGATAAATATTGTTTAATTTTATCTTTATTGCAAAAAAAGATTAATTGACTTTCTGCCAAAAAGGTTTCGAGTAGTATAAAATCAGAATTTCAGATATCGCATGTGAACAAACCTCAATTAAACATTCCAGAATTTTCAGAAGATATTACTAATTGCATCCATTCACACAATTATTTAAAACTTTGATATTAAACGATTCATCGTTGACAGATATTGAAAAGTTATTATACTGAAAGTCCTATGTAAAGGGTGAACCTTTGCACTTAATTTCAAATCTTCAATTATCTAGTGATAATTTCAAGGTAGCTCTAGAATCACTAAAAAGTAGATATGATAATCAACTGAATATCACCTATGCTTATATTAAAAATTTGTTAGATACTCCTTCCTTGAGCAAAACAAATTCCACAACCCTCAGAGAATTTGTCACCTCCATAAAATAAAATTGTAGATGGTCTCAGAAATTTGCAAGTAAATGTTGATGATTGGGATTTGTTACTAGTATTAATTTTCTCCCAGAAATTAGATAATTATACAAAAAAGGCTTTTGATTTCGAAACTCCTTCAAATACAAGACCAACGTTACCTCAATTTCTTAAATTTTTAGAATACAGGTGTTCAATTCTCGAAAGATATGTAATTCCTGATTTAAATTCTACTCAAAAAGTGGTCAACGACAGAGAACCTCTCATTTTGTTCATAATTCTCAAAAAGATAGACCAGATATTCAAGTTGCTAATGAAAACAGAGTGAATTCATAAATTGTAAGCGGTGGATATCTATTTTGCAACCTAAATCAATCAAATTTAGTTCCATTTCTCATAATGACAAACTGCAATACATAAAAAATAACACGTAATATATAAACTGTCTGGCCTACAATCATTATGTAAGTGATTGTTCCCTTACTGGGGGTTTAAAATGTCAAAACTATCATCATACTATGTTGTGTAAACAAACTTCTTCTAATAATAGAAATTTCAATTTGAGGTATTCACCCAACTCTGAAAGGCTTCATAGAAATTTGAAAAATACTAATAATAATAGTCAAAATGGACAGATAAAGTTTAATTCTCAAAATTCAAACCATTTTAATCGCTATGGTTGCACTTTTGATAATACTAATCAATCAAATAGTTTGGTAAATTCTCCTAGAAATTTACAGAATACAAATGTTCATAGATCATTTCAAAATAGTAATGATAACTCTCCAATTCTGGTAGAAACCTTGAAGGAAATCCTTCAAATCCACAAATAGAAAATCATTTTTCAAGTAAATATAATGTTATTACTCTCTCCACTTTATCCTCTAGTGAAGAAGCACTCCTAGCAACTGCACTTGTCACAGTATATAATTAAAAAAAAGCCTATCCAAGTAAAAGCTGTTTTAAATCCTTGTAGTACAGTTTCATCAATTACATAAACCTTAACAGATAGTCTCCAACATACTCCACAATCAAAAGTTATTCAAATACAGGGTGTTTATAGCATAGGTACAAATTCAAATAAGATGGTAAATATTAATGTTCATACCAATATTGCAACAAATGTTAGTTTTAACATAAATTGTTTGGTTAATAAAAAATTACAGAAAAATTGCCACAATTTTCTTTGCGTAGAGAAAAAATTGTAATTCCTTCAAATGTGAAATTAGCAGATCCAAATTTCTACATTCCTTCTAAAATTGACATACTCTTAGGAGCTGATATTTATAATAATCTGATAAATGGTGGTATAATAGAAATTCAAAAATGTCTTGACACTAGTAGATACCAAGTTAGGTTATATAGTGGGTGGTCCTATTCCTAGAGAAGCTATTTCATATGTTTCACAAGGTGGTTTTTCAAATAATAGTTGTTGTTTCTTTTTTCACAGTTCTGATACTGATGAGTTGTTGCAAAAATTCTGGTAAATAGAAGAAATTTCCCAAAAAAATAAAATTCTTAGTCCTGATGAAGAGTTAGCACAAATAGTATACAAATTCTAGAAAATGGTTCGTTTCAGATCGTTTTACCTTTGAAAAGTTCCAAAGAACATTTGAAATTAGGTAATACCTATTCCATGGCAAAAAATAGATTTCACAATTTAGAAAGGCGTTTTGAGAAAAATCCTACTTTATTCAAAGATTTTAAATCCTTTATAGACGAATATGTTTTATTAAATCATGCTAGATATGTTCCTTTGAAATTATTGAATGAGTTTCAAGAAAATGAATATTTCCTTCCTCACCATTGTGTGATTCGAGAAGATAGTATTTCGACTAAGTTGAGAGTAGTGTTTGACGCTAGCATGAAAAGTTCGTCCAATGTTTCGTTAAATAATATCATGTTAAAGGGTTTCACAGTTCAACCAGAACTATTCGATATTCTTTGTCGTTTTCGTATGTTCAATTTTGTGCCTACTTGTGATATACAAAAAATTTATCGAATGAATAGATTCAATCCAAATCAGACATTCCTACAAAATATATTATGGCGAGAAAATCCTACAGATCCTCTAAGATGCTTAGAACTACTAACTGTTACATATGGCACAAATAGTGCTCCATATTTAGCTACTCGTACACTGAATGGGTTAGCTTATAGAAATAAAGAAAAATTTCCTGTCCTTGTAGTAGCAAAAATTCTAATGCAAAATATTTGGTTGTCAAAATTAGGTTGGGATGATGAATTGAACTCTGAACTTCTACATCAGTGGACAAATTTCATTTCACATATTCATGAACTTTCTCAGTTATTGATTCCTAGACACATTTTCTTCAAAAATAAAATTGTGAAAATTAAATTTTATGGATTTTCCGATAGTAGCTTAAAGGCATATGGTGCTGTTGTTTATATTCGTGCATTCTATGACAATGGTTTAATTTCTTGTAATTTTATAGCTTCAAAAAGTAGAGTAACTCCTTTAAAAACTATTACACCGGCAGGTCTTGAGTTATGCTTCGCAGTCTTATTAGCAAATTTGATAACAAAAATAATTTCCATTTTAAAAAATAAAATTCCTACATTTACTACTAATTTGTGGACAGATTCTCAAATAGTCTTGTGGTAGCTAAAATCACATCCTTCTAGGTGGACTATTTTTGTCTCAAATATAGTTTCTGAAATTCAAAATTTAACTTCCAACTGTCAGTGGCGGCACATAGATTCAAAAATTAATCCTGCAGATTTGATTACTAGAGGCATTTCTCCAAAGGACATAATCATAAGGCCGTTGTGGTGGCATGGGCCACAATTTCTACAAAATCGGCATGTAGATTTAAATGAATTTTCATCAAATGAAATGAAAGATAACATTCCTGAAGAAAGTAATATTAACGTTCCGTTACTTAATATTAAACAGGATACTTTGTTAGATTTTTGGAATGCCTTGTTTTCAAAATATTCTTCAATTGTTGAATTGAAAAGAGCTCTTGCCTTCTGTTTAAGATTCTTGAATAATATCAACATCAACTCTCAGAAGAATTTAGGTCCTTTAGCTGTAGATGAATTAAAAAATGCACAAGTTTTTATAATAAACTTTTTGCAAATGCAGTACTTTTTGAAAGAAATTTCAGAATTAAAGGCTAATAAATTCATTTCCAATAATCATATTTTGCATTTAGCTCCCTTTATTGACAATTCTGGTCTTTTTAGAGTAGGAGGTCGTTAGCTAATTCTGATCTGCCTTATGATCAGAAATTTCCAATTTTACTACCTTCAAATAATTTGATTACACTTATGTTAAGATACGAGCATTTGAGACTAGGACATGCTGGTGCGCAAACGAAATTGTCAAATTTTGGCATTTTAAATGGTTTTGTAGAAATCGAAAGAATTATCAGCAAATGTATAGTTTTTGCTAGATTCAATTCAAAATCCTGTGAACAAATGATGTCAAATTTACCTTCAGATAGATTGGAACCGTGAAGATTTTTTTCTAAAGTTGGAGTGGAGTTTGATGGTCTATTTCTTATGAAATCTCCACATCTCCGTATGGCTCCTTTAATGAAATGTTCTGTTGCTGTGTTTGTTTCTATGATTTCCAAGGATGTTTATCTAGAACTGGTTTCTAGTTTATCGACTGATGGATGCTTTTATACTTACATTGAAAAGATTTATCTCAAGAAGAGGTAATCCTTTGATCATATTCAGTGATAAAGGAACTAATTTTATTGGGGCCAAAAATTGTTTTCAACTCCTGGACATTTCTTGATTGGTGATAGTCTTACATCCTTTCCTGAACCTGATTTGCCAGAGAATTCTGAAAATCTCTCAACTGGTTTTGATAGAGGTACTCGTGTTCAACAGAATTTTTGGAAACGTTGGACAAAGGAATCTCAAAACCAATTGCAAAATAGACCAAAATGGCTCATTCCTCGTCCAAATTTAAAAGAAAATGATATTGTATTGCTCAAGGAAGAAAATTCGCGTGCGTTAGAATGACCCCAGGCTAGAGTTGTAGAAATTATTCCTAATTAAGATGATAAAGTGCGTTTAGCTAAAATTAAAACGAAAACTGGAACTTATATTAGAAACATTACAAAACTATGTCCTTTACCAAAAGAAGATTAATTAGAAAACTAATTTCTCCGTTTCTAAATAGTACGTTCTTGTTAGTTGATTTTTTTTCATTTTTCCTTTATCGAAGCTAAGAAGCTTCAATGGGGGGAGTATGTTTGAAATTAGTTCAAACATTCTTTAATATTTCTGACAATTATTCCTTTCAATTTCATTTTCATTAATCAAGCAGTAAAAAAAAAGTGAAGTTTGTTTATCTGAGTTTGTTAAAAGAGATGTCATTGTCCAGTGTGTATTATGTGCGCCAATTAAGAAGATTAGTATTCCAATTATTGTAATAATTTGATATTTGTGGATTAAAAACCCACTGGTCCTTCGAAAAAGATTTTAGAATACAGTTGTCTTTAGAAATTACATTGGATTTTATTTTACAGCCTATGAAAATTATTTCTGAGGCATAAATAAGCAAATATACCTCTCTGACTGTTGCAAATAAATCACTATTGTTATACATTTCAAGGCGTAAATTCATTTTATTTGGTAGCATTGTAAAAATGTGTTAAGATATTTGTAGATCTCTTTGAATTTATTCGGTATTTTTGTGCATTCAAAGGGTAAATTCATTTTATTTGTAGCATGCTAGATATTTACAAAATATCTCGTTTCGCACTATTATTTGTAAAGTAGCAATGTTAAAGCAAACGAAATAACATATTGTGATGTTCGTCAGAGATATATTGTCGCATTGTGTTTTAAATCCTTTAGTTAAAAATTTAGGAAAATGTCATGTTTCACACTATTATTTTATTGTGTTAATGGAATTGTAAACGCCGTAAAATGGTATTACTTAGAGCAAACTAAATAGCGCCTTGTAAAACTCGTAAAATACTAATTGTCACATTGTATTTGAACTTCTATGGTAGATGGTCGGAAGGTTTGTAATAAATGGAATAACCTTTCTGAGTAAAAGGTTACAATAGGACGGCCTCACTTTTCAATAGTAATTGAAATATCTATTGGATGCGTCCATTGTTGATTCTTATCGATGGTTCTGGTAAGTCAAATGATACTGGCCAATAGGGAGTGTTTATTTCTTTTTATTCACCTCAATTCACGTATAAACACGCCCCTTGCAGATTTCTATTTAACACGTCTAAGAACGTGAGGAAATGAGTTCAATACTCAAGTTAGTTCAATACTCAAAAACGAAGTGAGTTCAACACTTATTCAAGAAGCATTCACACTAAGTTAAGCAGTTATCACATAGCTACGTAATCGGTTACATTATTAACGAATTAGTTGGTTGTTGTTAGTTGAGTTGTTCAACAAAGTAGAAACTCAAGTTCTAAGTGTAATTCAAGTCGAAACACGACGTTTCACCGCTATTAAGTCAAATACGTCGTTTCTTTATTAGTTTTCAAGTTCATCACTCAAATTCAGTGAGTCGTCGTTACATATTGAAGTAAACTTCACTCAAATTCGAACAGTCAGAGTTACTACGTCTAACATATCGTTACTTAGTTGCTATACGAGACAAATGCGTAATCATCAAGTCGAAACATAACGTTCCCGAATCATTAAGTTCTTATTTACGTTCCAATCTGAAACCCATCGAAGTTTAAACATTCATAAATTTCTACCATTCAAAGTAAATTTGTATATAATAAACTATTAATTTCGACATTAATGTTGTCAGATTACCGTTATTAATATACAGATCCGGCTAATATTTTTCTTGGATATAGGCAAAGCTATTAAGTGGCAATAAAAGAGAACGATATTCATATGAAGCGAGGACAGGAGAGAGAACGTAGATGAAGGCGGTGATATCCCTACTATTCATTGCGACAGCGACCGATCTCACCAGTGTTGCCAACCTTGAAGTAAGCTTTTTCCCGCCACTTACCTTAAAAATTCCCACTTTTTTTAACAAAATCCTGTCCGTTAACAGAATAGGTTTGATACCAGAAATACAAACATGTGCATATTTTCAAAAACATATTTCTTATAAGAAAAACGAATGTAGTTACATAACAAAGTAAAAAAAGTTTAAAAAACATAAATCTTTTAACAAAACGTTAAAAATACGTCAAAGAATTAACAATTCTATTTCATACATATTTTTATTATGTAACTTTAAGTGCTTATCATTATACCTAACTGCATACTTAGTACATTTTAAAATCCAACCTAAAGAAATGGTCATAAACAGTAAACCATTTATTAGTTTTCATTCATTCGAATTCATTTCTAATAATCTTTTGAATATTTTTTGAAATTTTTTTACAATTTGGACTAGAGTAAAAAATTCCCGTTTCAGTTAACTTTTCCCTTTTGTGTTGAAATTCCCGCAAAACGGGAAATTCCCCTTCGGCTGGCAACACTGGATATCATCCGTCGACTTCCAACACACACACACAGTACACACACATTCAGATTCATTTTTAGACATACAGTCAGCCAGTTTTATTTTTCATGTCTGCTATGGCAGAAAAGGAATTAAGTGAATAAGTTTGGAGATAAGATATTATTTTCTTTAAACGATAAAAATAATATCAATCATTTGAAAAAAAAAATATCGTAAAATACTCCGGCGATTGCTGCAATTCAATGTACACCATACCGATTATTGCACATTACTAAACTTAAAATCTTTACAGTAAGCAGAAAGTCATAATTCACACTAGTGTGGGAGGAGCGCATCCTCACTAATTAGTTCATCATAGAGTGGTGTTTATCGCGTGCTCGCTTTTTATAAAGCTGTCTCTTTTCCTCCCGTTAAACGGTAATATAAAAGAAAAATATAAGCCGAATGTGTAGTTGAATGTCTACGCCAGTCGACGAAATTTCATTAAATTATAATCAAAAACAATGGCGTCGGAAGATTTTTTTGCAGATATTGACATCTTTGGTGCCTCACAATGGCAATAAGAATAGCATAATCCGCCGACCAGTTCCGATTTACTGGGATCTTACTAGGACGGAGCAATGGCATCTCATTCGGAGTCTCTAATTTCAACTGGAGATAGAAACAGTCAGTGCTGCTATTCGGTTCGTGTAAGTATACATGCACCAGCAGACACTAACTGATGCTATCTAAACTTCCAATTGCGAACCAAAAATCAGAATACCCAGTCATACTAGCAAATAAATGCGAAATAAAAGTTTATGAAATTTTATTTTGCACTTTGAATTTTTGTCGATTCCATCTTATTTCTCCCTATGTTTGAGCTGCAGCAAATCAGCAGATGAAAAGTGTATAGTTTTCGTATGTGGTAGTAGTTCCAAGTTTACCAACGTACATTAAGGTAGATGTAAGGGCGTGAATGATACGGAGGTTGAAGGTAATGAGAGTGTGTGTCGCTAGTTTAACAAAAACTATTGCCGATGGCTTATAGTTATTAGCTGTTCAACTTTCGTTGTGAAACAATTGTTTTAAAATCGTGGGAAGGTATAAACTGTGCACACGGACGAAGCAGATCAAAAGCCGGGTAAATGGGTTAGTTTGGAAATTAATACGAGATTCTATAGATTCTCATACACAGGCAGTATCGAATAATTATAAACTTTTAATTGCGGTACGCGCTTGTACGAAAATTAATAATATGGAAAGCTTCGTAAGTTTAATTAAACGTGAAAAGCAAGTGTCAGCACATGAAATTTTCCAAGCGAAAACTTTTTTTTTGCAAAGTCGAGATGAGTATATGTTAAAACTTTATTCTGTGGGCTCAGAAAATTTAATTATCTCCAGTAAACATGTCACGAAATATGTTCCAAAATAGGTTGAACAGGCATATAATCTGAAATTTAAGCAGTGTACGGTAGCTTTGAAATGTTTCTAAAATAGGCATGTTCACTAGAATAATAATGACTATATAATTTATAGCTGGAATATTTTTAAAATACCAAAAAAATGAAAATATCCAAATATTTGTTGAATAATACTGATTATTTTTTTCGTACAATTTTCAACCAATCAGAACGGTCAATTTAATTAAGTTACCTTGTATCATTTCGATAATACCTGATTATACATAGAGTAGCGCTACCAATCAAAAATTTTACAATAACTTAATTTCCATAGAAACAACATCGACATCAATATACAACAATACACAAACTAACAGGACCGTCAAATTATGACATTTATCAATAACTTCAAAAATGAGTCGATTCGAAGATTCATCATTAAATTCAATAGACGAAAGTGTACGAAATACTGAGCATCATAATACAGTGAAAACAAAAGAAGTAGTAAATAATAATTGTGATTTCCATTGTACCAATTTTTATTTGAATTGATAAATTGTTTATATTTACTGGATTTACTCAATAAATAATCGTATCAAATACAATACGTACTTCAAAATAAATACGGTTATACTTATCAAACTTCCTGCAAAATTACAAATCGTGTCGCTTCGCGGTCGGATTATTTAAACTGTCAAACTGACACTCTTTGTAATCATGTAACAAGTTATCGATGCATAACCTGATTATTTTGTAGTACTTATAGTATTACAACTGAAAAGACGTTAAGCTAAAAATCGAAAGTTTTAAGAATATGTAATATGTTGTTTTGACCAACATACATGTAAAACTTGGTTTTATTTTGTTTGGCAAGAAAATTTTCCATTGATTTTCCACCTTTATAATTGTGGAAATCTGTTTCAGCTCAATTTTCAGTCTCCTAACAAATTGACCATCAATGAACCAGCAGATTTGAGATGAAATCTGGATTGATGCCAGCCTTTGAAACTTCACAATAACCCCCCCAAAATAACTTCCTTGGAAAACCAGGAGATAGTTCTTCCAACCCTGATAGTAATGCTGCAAGGCCGATACTGAAATAGTCTTTATTTAGACGTGTGAATGTTCTCCAGTGTATCAAAATGAGTTTCCATGAGGCGATTCTTCTATCTTTGGATGAGAGAAGAGTCACAAGTGTTTTAAGTTAAGGTGAATAAGTACCACACGAATATTTTTACTGTCCAAAAATTTGTTCATGGAAACGGCTGTGTAAGAAGGCGCATTATTGTGATACAACACACAGTTGTTGTTGCTTGATCTCACCGATCATTCTGATAACCAGCCGACGATTTCAACGTACAATATCCCGGATTCTTTCAACATTTACATTGGTACTTGAAGATGACGACCTTCCGCTTTATGGCTCATCTTCAACTGACTCTTTTCTTTCCAGAAATGTTCTGAACAACCGGAATACATGGCCTTCTGCAAAGATACTATCTTCGTAGGCCCACAGAAGTTTTGCAAAAGTTTCCATTACTCTGTCTCCAAGTCGGAAACAAAACTTGATAGCGGAGCGTAGCTGTTTCATAACCAAAACTCGTAATGAAGGCGTATCACATGTTCATCTGCCACTTCTGCAAGTTTCGCGCCCAATTGTTGCCAGTTCGAACACTACAATTATTTAATTAAAAAAATTTTCATTAGTTTTTTTCTCAGTTATCTCATGTTGCACATTCTACAAATAAATCCGATTCAGTTTATTAATTGAAAAATGTATGGAACCTAACATGTATTGTGTTTTCCAAGCTTAGCACACTACACCCCATCAAATCAATTCAGAAATTTAAATGTGCTCAGCACCATGCCAGTTTTCGAAACAGATTGAATGTTAGCCAAATAGAATATCTACCCATAATAAAAAAAACATGAGAGTTGATCTACAGGAGTTTTGGTGAACGCTGGTCCATAAAAATTACAGTAATTTTTCAAATTTATTAAAATATAAATCTGCTACAACATTTCAGAAAGATAAAGACATCATTTTTTGTATCTGAATAAAATTTAATTTCTATTCAGCATTCGCATAAGACAGCAGAGGAAAAACTTATTAGTCTCGAATCTTCTCCTGATAAATGGAAGTTTAGCAGATTTATTTCGAATAAATGAATCTGACAACTTCATATCCCTTGCGTTCATTTATGAGGGTACAATGAATGACACTTTAATTTTTTCTGAATGATCCCTATTATTATATAGGCTAATTGAAAAAAAATGGTGGGTCGTAATTAAATTTACTGTTTCAACTCTCACTCTGTGAAAGCTATTCATGTTATTGTTATAAATGAATACTTCCACTATATAATAAGGAAAGATGAGAGAGATTAGAGAGACGATAACAAATATGAGGTTTATGGACTATGGTATTTGCAATTAGCAATTTTATAATCATTTTATTGCTTTTTGTGGAGCTATTTATTTGTTCATTCAATTACTTGACCAGGTTTTTGTTAATTTTATACTTAATGTTGTTTCAGGCGAAATTGAGAACTGATATATTATTCTAATGAAACTTATACTTTTGTAATTATTTCTTATCCAATGGCGAGTGAGTTCAAATGTCACATATAATTGTGACTACACTTAGTCAATGCTTGAGTGTAAGTGCAAACGCAATTTTATTCACAAGATTCTTTCCCTGATAGTGCATTCATTACAATCCTAAAAATAAGCCAGAGTGCTTCTTATTAGGAACGTTGATGGAAAAAATTTCAACTCAGATCGAAAATATCTGCGAACAAATTATTGTTGTAATGTTTGTAAAATTATAATTTCAATATTAGATATTATGATCTGTTTTATTTCTTGAAAACTGTAAACGAGTATCCAAAATACTCCATTCTAGTGTACTATGCAGTGAGCTTTCCAGCACCAAAAACGGACCAGCAACATTTTTTCCGGTCCAGGATGACAAAATCTTTCCCCTTCGGTTTTTTATATACATTTTTGTCTGGAAACCAATAGACGTAAATAACCACCTCAAATTAAGAACATTTATTAAACATAATACACCTAATGAACGTTTATTCTAACTATTTTTGTATCCCAGAGCGGGCTTAGAAAAGGAAGAAGTATGACCACACCTTTACAATAAAACGAATAATAGAAAAAGTGTACCAAGACTTTTGATGGAGTAAAAACAAAAATAATCAGAAAAGGGTTCCAAAACAAAAATATACCACAAAGCTTATCCAAGGCATAATGAGCCTATATTCAAAAAACCAAAATTATGCCAAAACTTATAGCATGGTGTCAAGCTATTTCCCAGTAAGTAAATGAAGGTGTCAGACAAGGAGGACTCTTAAGCCCACTACTATTCAGCATTGTGCTGGATGACGTAGTAAAGCAATGAAACCGAAGAACAACAAAATCGTACGTTGGGCACAGAAACTTGGAACCAGTCCATAGCTCAGAATGTGTGGTAGATGGGGAAAAGAATTTTTCAAAACCCTAAAAATACGGAATGAAAAGTAAATGAAATTTGATGGGAAGAAAACAAAGGAAATATCAATAGAAAAAACAATGAGATTGTTAAATTGACAATTATATATACTCAGGAGTAAATATAGGGAACAAACAAAATAAAGGACCAAAAACAAATGCTAAAATACAGATTGCAGCTAGTGTATACAATATCAAAAATTAATTCTTAGGAAACAGTCAGTTATCTATTAAAACGATAGTGAACACAATTGCGTGTATGGTGTATTCAATTCCTTGTATGTACCGATCCTTACTTTTGGCTGCGAAAGCTGATTACTAACAATGAGGCTGGAAAGAAAAAATCAAGAAATGGAGATGAAGTACCTAAGAAAAGTGTTGGGAGTTAGAAGAATAGACAGAACCCGAAATAAAGACATAAGGCAGCGGCTAACAGTTAAGCCGATATTAGAAAGAATTGAAAACACAACACCGAAATTACGCATGAAGAATGAGAGATAAGTCCAGAAGGTATGTGAGGAAAGCAGACAGGAGAAAAAGCCTAGAGGAAGATCATCAACCACATGACATCGGTCATTAGAGATTCTAGCAAATAATTAACGAACAACACTGGTGATGGATAGCAGAAAACTTATTAATAAAGGTAATTTTTATGGGGATGTGGCAATAAAATATCAGAGTGTACTATTTTAGATTTATATCCAAGCTTTCGAATAAATATTTATTCATTTTCAAGAAATGAATCTATCGAGAATTTTGGTTAAGAAGCAAATTTTAATAATAAATTATTTCAAACTTATATGTATGATTTTGGAGACGTTGGAAGTAGAAATAGCATCTTTATAGAGTAATGAAAAAGAGATTGGTGAAACCATATCTAAGCTAAAAAGAGCTCGGCCCAGACCATGATGGAGTGACAGCTAGGGACATCTTAAACCTAAAAAATTACATTTTAAAAATCCTTACAAACAAAGTTAATATTGTCCTAAGAACTGGAACGTTTCCAGAAGAATTAAAAATTGGTAAAATATGTCCAATTTCGAAGTTGGAAGTAGAGATTGTGTGAGCAACTATAGGCCAATCTCTGTTATAAGTGTCTTCTCGATAATTATAGAAAAAATAGTTAAAAAAAGAATAACAGGGTTCATTTGTAAATATATTCAGGTTCAGGGCGTTAGATGAGGGTCTTATTGTAGTGGCAGTATTTGTTGACCTGCGAAAAGCATTTGATCTGGTTAACATTGATATTTTGCCAAGAAAGATGGAACGTGTGGGTTTTAGAGGGATTGTATATAACTTAATTAAGTCTTATTTAGTAGGTAGAAAACAATACGTTGGGCTAGGTGACGTGTTTAAAATGCGAAAAGTCACATCTCGTTTATCTTTTGTTTTTTAAACGTCAAATCAAGTCTATCTTTTGTATGTTAAATTTCATGTTCCGTGATAATTTTGTTGTTCTGCGTCATTTGATTTATCAGTCAGCTGTCAGTCATCGTCCGTCATGTAATGAATATAATTCAAATATAATTTAATGTTTTCCTTCCCGCGGGCGAAGAAAAAGTATAGTAAGCACCTCGTGTTGAAAACATCTTAAGTCACTCGTTTCACAAGGAACTCGTTCCGCTTCGCTTCACTCGTGCCTAGTAAAACTCGTGACTAAAGTAACCGTTTTGACACTTGGTACTTAATATACTATTAAAAAATAGACTTTTCACTTCCGGTGATTTATTTCGTAAATGATGCAGTATATATTGATTAACTTCAGAATCATTTGCCACTATTACTGCAAAATGTTTCACTTAATATTAGGTAAAGTATGTGGTTTTTACACGGCTCTCATTCACAACTAATAAAATAATATTAGTAAAAGTTTTAGTGGAAGCGGATAAAATAAATAATTACTAATTAGACTCCAATTTTCTTGCCAAAGGTTCGGTGCAATTCGTCACCTTCTTCGGTGCTACAAAAAACGATACCCAACAATGAAAATATAGTTTTATAATAAATTGGATATTACTGACGACAATTAAAATGCAAAACAAAGACAAATTCAACAAAAGTGTGACAACAATAGAAGAAAAACTCACCTAAAAATATGAACCCAACCAGGTCACAAGGGTGTAAAAATATATCAAATACATTTGTAAAATACAGATGTAAAGTGAAAATGAACAAAAGATAACGCACACCACTAATGGATTCAACAGCCATTAAAGAACCAAGGATAAAATTAATATATCCGAAAACTGAATATTCGATTTTGAGGTGTTGTGAAATTGTGTCGAGAAATCAACGAATAAATTATTGATTAGATGGTTATATATACGACTTAATTCAGCTGTATCTGTTTTCTTGTTCATAGAATTTTTGTTCTTTTGGATCATAACCATCTCACTAATTAGTATCTTCTTATAATTCTTCTCAAAATCAATAATGCCCACGTTTTCAATATCGAAGTAATGATTTCTTTCAAAATGGTGAATCTGCAAAGCTGTTTCATTTAGGTCAGTAAAATGTTTATTCTGATAAGAATTTTTGTCTTCTCGAACTCTATCGCGTAGGAGCCGTTTAGTTTGGCCAACATATGAAGCAGAATAATAATAATTTTGTAAACTAAATTCGTATTATATAATTTGTCTAACTCATCCTTCTCCATACAATAAAAATCGCTTTACATTTTTTGTATGATAAAAAGTTATCTGATTTGGATCTTTAGATAAAATGTGTTTGATTCTCTGAGAGATGTTGACAAACGGAATTTCATAGTAATTTATTTTATTACCTTGAGAAGTATTTCGAATTCCATTGTTATCAGTGTTTTGTATGATTTCATTAATAATAGGTCTGTAATAATTATAAAGGCGTAACCTCTTTTAAACATTCCTAGGTTTTCAGTAATAAATTAAGAATGTGACAATCTAACTGTCTTAATTTTAAATTCTCTCAATATATCAATATTTTGTTTAAATGGACAACGTGAATGGAAACTGAGAAATCTGTCTGAGGTGAACGATTTTTCATAGGAATTGGTGAATAAAGTCTGGTGTCCTGTTCTGATTACCATAAAATCTAAAAAAGGTAAACCGCTTGATTAAAATAGGTGAGACCATTATCAACTTCTCTTTTTGGTACGGACTTGATGGTATCATCAACGTACAATCTTAATAGAGGCACTGGAAAAGGTTGGCTAGACACTATTTCACTCAAAACATTCTCCATAACTATTTAGGACAAAATAGGGCTCGTTGAATTACCCATTGCAGTTCCACCAATTTGTTTATAATGTTAACCGTCAAATTGAAAATAACTGGTGTCAAACAAGAATGTTATAAGTTTTAAAATCACTTCAAATGGAATGTCTGGAATGGTAATTGAATTTTCCCATGTTTTCTTAATATATTTCACTATAACGTCGTGAGTAACATTAGTCAAAGAAGATACAACATCAAGACTTATCAGCACATAGTATTCTGGTAAAACTGAAGGTTCAGGATGAATGATCAATTCAAATGAATTTGAAAGCAGAAACAATTGGTTCCAATCATTCAGCCACAAATTTCGCAGTCTTATATGAAGGAGACTGTATGCAATATACCAAAGGCCTTAATTTATTATTTTTGTGTACCTTTACTAGGCATAAATTCTAGGTGGAACAGCGTTATACATCTTCAATCCCTTTGATTTTCCGTCATTTATATATTTTTTATAATCTAAGAAAATCTGCAGGCGAAACGTACTTTCCGAATAAAATCTATCACTGTTTCGATCTTATCAACAAGTCAAAAGGTATTTCTGGATGTCCGAATACAATTAGTTTTAGTTTCCCGACATTTGATTAGAATTTTCTAGTTGAGTTACTTTAACAGCATTACACAGCAAAATAATGTGTTTTTGTGTATATAAGCGAATATGATTTGAGTTTGCATCCAATTTATTCATTATCATTTTTCAGTTGTATTCGTGTTCACGATTCAGTTAACCTACAAACTGTAATGTTGTATGAAATGTTGATAAAACAAGTATTTTATAGTCATAACAATGCCAATTTTCAAAAACTTGATTATCAACGCAAACTTGCTACAGCAAATAATAAAATTTTGTTTTTTACATATTTGTAATTGAGTTTGCTATTTCCATTATGTTTTGACTGTAATACATTTACAAAATTAGATTTACCTTACGACGGGTTGCAATCGAAAGTGTCTATATTAGACCTAATGTTTCTCCTAAATTTTAAAACCAAAATACAATTTATCGAAGGTTCTGGAAGAAATTGATAACCTATTGATAAATTAATAATTTTTCTTACAAAATTGAATATGAAGGAGGTTATTGCTTGTTATAACTAAACTTGTGATCAGTTTCAGCTTATATAAAGGTCCAGTTTGAGACACATCCTAAGCAGTAGAGAAAAAAAGAGTGGAATTACCTTAAAACAACAAAAATATATATTGGACTAGTGAAAAAAATGTGTACTGTTATCCTATAACAACATTCAAAGTTACTTCTTAGAAGTCATGCCACTCCAGAGACTTGCTAGCAAAATTAATATTGAAACAATACTGATATTTCACACCCAAACATTCATCAGTAGTTGATTATAGAGCATTCGATTAGCGTGAGAAGCAAAATTTACATGAGTGAAGCAATAAAAAAAAGTATAATCTCTAAACTGTGTCTTGGTCTCTAAAGTCCTAGGAGCAGAGCAGCAACAAAAGTAACCTAAAACTCGGTACTTCGTGAGAAAAATTGCATCAAAGACAAGCTTTAATCCAGTGAAATTTAAAAATGCAGCTCCAGCTACACATGTAAAAGTAGCCGTTCTAAACAGGAGCGGGTACCATTCTAAATATACTCGTAGTTTCAAAATGTGCCAATATGATACGAATTGGAGAAAGTACCATTTACAATTTAGACGCACAGAAAAAACGGTTTAATTACGGAATTTGCAAAGAACCACCACGTAAAAGAACTATCGAAATCGACTAGCCATTTAAAGTTTATACATTTTACCTTAAGAGGCAAAAACCAACAACCGATTAGCTTCTATCAGCACTCAATGATGACGAAAATAAAGAGAACAAAATTATGTAAAATTTTACATGAAATAAATTTTATTTGAGAAACGCAGGATCGTAGATAAGCACAGGTGGAAAAAGAGGAGAGAGATAGTTTGTTGGAGGCGGAAATATTTTAGGGAAATACGAAAATTGAAAACGAATATTCTATTTAGATGAAACCTGGCTGAATAACGGACACAGGAAGGGAAGCTTTTTTAGAAGGTTAATCAACGGATTTGAAGACTCCAATTGGGAGAAGTTTTCGTTGAATAGTAACCCATATTGGGGGTGATCAAGGTTTTTGTACTTGGTGGTTTGCGAATTTGTGTCAAAATCACCTAAGATTACCACGAAGAGATGAATGCCGATGGTTTTGGAAAGTATGTCTATCAAATACTGCTGGATTAACTACTATCGACTCCATCATGGTTTTGGATACTGCTTATCATTCAAGGTTAAAAGAAACGTTACCCACGGCTAACTAGAAAAAACAGTGCATAAAAGTCGGGTTAACTGAAAAAGCCATTACTGCTAGAAGTTATACATTGAAGAAATAACTTTTAGTGTTGGCTAGGCAGTACACATCAGCATTTCAAAAATGCGCTACTGATGAAATGGCTAAGGAACGTGGAATTACTGTTCATCGATTACCACCATATTAGTGCGAATTGAATCTGTTCGAGCTTATTTGGGCACAACTTGATGATGTTCGGCAACTTGTATTGCAATCATTATCAAAATTTACCAAAGAAAATTGACAAAACGCTATAGAGTACATAACTAAAGAGGAACAAAAGATGTGGGACCTTGTCAATATTGTAAACTATAGAACCACTTGTAATATCTTTTGAAACTGATGATGAATCGAGTGAAGATAACTTCGACTATATATTTCATATATTTCAAAGTTCAAGCTTCATTTCTGTTAAATGGTTGTATTGTTAGTGTACTCAAAAAGGTACAGATTTATGAAAATACAATGTGGTCAAGCTAAAATACCATAAAACTATATAAGTATTCGTCTATTTAATAAAGAGCCGCCCTGTAGCGCTTCATTTTGTAATGACTTCAGTCGGGTAAGTCGCTTCACACGCTAAACGATTAGAGTATAGAGTGTGGATGCTACAAAGTCTGGTAATATTCAATTTCAAATATTGCAGAAATTCTAATGGTGAGGAGCAGCGCTGCCAAATTGTTTCTTCCAAGGTTGAAAGTTGTTCCTTCCTCTCCTGTCATTCAGCATTAGTTAAATGGAGGAATATTTAAAAGCAATTATAGGTGGGGAAGACTCATAGCAGTAATTGAATGAAATTTCTTAATTCATCTGAATTGAACGTGAGTTGGTTATTCGGGTAAAGTATGCACATGTTGTAGTTTAGTTTATGTTTATTAATGTATTTTTGTTAATCCTCAACCGCTCAGTATTCATCAACAGCCGGCGACAGATGCTTAAAACAGCATTTCCATTGTCGAGCTGCATTAAATGGATTAGAATCGACTACGGTGGCAGTTTTTTATCCTTCTGTAATTGAAATTAAATTGAATAGTTGGCTAAGTACTTTTTTATTCTTTCTCTTGTAGTTGTTAGTAATAAAAGTATTTCTTAAATCAATTTCTGGGAAAAGTAATACAATTATAGGGTCTCAATATTTTTGATTTATTGTTTTCAAATCTATATCGTGGGTCACTAGGTCACTTTACGCTAATATCACTAACAGTATTACGCTGTATTATCTTCCAGAAAACAACTCCGAGCTTCACTTCTAATATTCATAGATACTCACGCCACTGACTGAGCCACGAATCAATCACTTTCACGATTAGTTCCAACTCACATTGTTTTCTGATCTGTTATCCAATGTGTAGTGAGATCCACATCTAGATTATTATATCTCTTTAGGATACTGATGGCAATATAGTGACTTGAAAATTTTTCTAATAATTGAAAAATACAACTTCATAACCTCAATCTTTTAGCTCCATCTTTGAGTTGTACGAGATATTAATCTGCCCACGCCTACTAAAGTGTCCTTGGATGTGTTGTATTTATTGCACTAAAAATTAAAGAAGAAGAAGCATGGGTATTGTTTGGTTGTCAAATAGAGACATGTGGTTGTAGGGGAGTGAAGGTTTCGGTAATAATAAATGTCCAGTATTCTTTTTCTTCTATTTATTAAATGGCTCAGTTCTTAAAACCATAAATAGGGTTCTAATTTTTGTAAAATTGTTTGTACATTCCATTTGAACTGTTTTCATTCTGTTCATCCTATTTACTCGTTTTATTCTGTCTATATTGTTTATTCCTATTTATTTTTTCTGCTTGTTTTATGTACTCTCTTTGCTCTGTTCTTTCTGTTTATTCTATGTATTCTTATTGTTCTCTTCATTCTTTTGTTCGGTTTATTTGGTCATTCCGTTCATTCTGACTACCCCTTTTATTCTGCTCACTCTATTCATTATTTTTGTTTTGTTACTTTTGTTCGATCTGATAATTCTGTTCATTCCGTTTCGGCTTATTCCTTTTATGCTGATCATTTTGTTTGATCCGTTTGCTCAGTTTCGTCTGTTGGTTCTCTTTGTTCTATACGTTATCTTTATTCTGTTTGACCTGTCTATTCTGTTCACTCTGTTTATTATTCTGATCGTTTTGTTTGTTCTGTTCTTTAAGTTGACTCTATTTATTCTCTTAGTCCGTTCATCCCATCCATTGTGTCTACCTGTTTTATTATGTTTATTTTGTTTGTTTTGTACATTCTGTTTGATCTGATAATTCTCATCATTCGGTTTTGGCTTATTCTGTTTACTCTGATTGTTTTATTTGATCTGCTTGTTCAGTTTCCTCTGTTTGTTCTCTTCGTGTCATTGGCTTTGTTGTTTCTGTTTATTCAGTACGCTCTGTCCATTCTGTTTGACCTATTTGTCACAAGCAAAGGTAGTAGAAAAAACACCCTAAATGTTTTTTCTAGCTCTCTTCAAGACCTTTCCAACGGTTTATAATATTTGAGATGGTAGGTGTACTCATATGGAATCTTAGCCAAAATAAGCGGTCCACTCTTTGACTCTTCTTTGGTTTTTTCAAGTTTTTTCCAATATATACGGTTTTTGACCCCAGATAGAGAAAAGACATCCTTCATTTTTTCTAGCTTTATTCAAGACCTTTGTATAATGTAATATTTTAATATTTGATGTTTTTGGTGTATCCTTGTGGAGTTATATCCAAATTAAGTGGTCGATCCTTTGATTTTTTTTTCGTTTTTTCAAGTTATTTCCATAATATACGGTGTTTGACCTCAGATGAAATGTTTTATACGAAATTTTTTTTAAATACTGCATACTGCAACCAATTATTGAAAAAATCTAGGTATATATTACTTTTGTTGAGTATATGAAAATAGAATTCAAAATCTGTAAAGTTTTTCCAATTTCTACGGTTTCCAATTTAAACGGTTTTCAACCTGATATGTTTTTTGTAGCTCTATCCAAGATCTCTCCAACGACATAGACGGTGTATATTACAGGTGTAGCGGCAATCTTGGTGGAATAGGTCGTTAATTGGAAAATTTAATTTTTTTTATTTCCAATGCATTTTTTAACTATTTTAAATGAAAATAAGTGGTCGGAATTGGTTTTTACCATGCCCATCCTCGATTTTCGTCTGATTTCAGAGGCCCATGGTTGCTACCATCAAACATTTAATTCAATTAGTTTTCAAGTTAAGAACAGACTTCCAACTGGGGGTGTGATGTGATGATTGGTAAATAAAATTGTGGGAAGTTTTGGATAAAGTTTTATTGGGTTCGGAAGATAGATCAGATCTAAGAAGGTCCTTGATAGCCGGGTCTACGTTATGTAACACTTGTTCACAGTCTATGGCTAAAGTTCTAATGTTCATGTGAGAATTCAGAGAAAAAAGGTTATGTTTAAGGCCTTTGTTAAGTAATTCAATTTCAGGTTCCGAAAAAGTGGAAGAACTCAAGTTGAGACATCGGGGATGAAAATGGAAATTTGAAAAAGCAAAAGAACCTTGAACAAAAGTTGAACTTTGAGAGTTAGCATGAACCGTTAGAATACTACCACTTTTGAAGCGCCTAAATTTGTGAGTAACGCTCATCAAATTTGCCCTGGATCATTCTGTTTGATCTGTTTGGTCGGTTTATTCTGTGTATTGCCTCTACTCTGTTTATTATTATTTTGTTTAATCTGATCAATATGTTTTTCTGTTCATTCTGTTTGCTTATTGTATTTGTTCATAAAATGTGGACGTTATTTCAATTCTATTGCTCTTCTACATATTATTGGTATGGAATTTTGGTCATTATGAATCGCACACAGGAACTGTTTAGAAACTTTATTCTGTACTTGTAGATTTACCTTATGTAAATTTCGCCACAGTATCAGTTTGATAAGTTGCTTTTGTGACACTTTTTGCGATGTTTTGATGTAACAAATGGTGAATTTATACAAATTTTGTGATGTATCTCTCATAAAAAATTCAAGTACTTAATATTTCCTTGTATACAGCTACTTGGACAAATGCCAAATAAAAACAATAAAGTCGTTTACGATGCTACTTCTAGTAGAAAACTTGAGTTCCGTTACCTCCCAAATACAAAATACTACATAACTGTGAACATAAATAGAACCAACGGTGACTCACATTGAATACGTAGGTATATTTTAAGGATGTGTGCTATCGAAAGAGCACAAACAAATTTCGAACGTGATATCATTTGTCTAAGAACAGAAACGTGGGAAAAAAGAGGTTAATAGTTATTTATTATACATGGGAAAAAAGTATTAGATTTTAGCTCGAGGTTATGTTGTCAAAAAACCGAGAGCTAAAATCTAATATTTTTCCCGTGTATAATACACTATTTTTTTCTGTGACAGGGAAAACGACGATTTAATAGTGAAAGAACATATTTCTACAATATATTAAAGTCAGGATGTTATCGATATGAAATTTGAATTTTTAAACTAGTAAGCTGTTGTAGTTATAGCGACAATTGGACCTGCGTTGCTAAGGAAAACTTCAAAGTAATCAAATATATGTCAATTTAATTCTGTGATTTGATTCAAACATTGAGAAGTCAGTGATTGTTCAGTAGTTATTTTGGATAATATAAAGTTAAAAAATGTCTGACTCCAAGTTTTCTCTGACTCTCGATATGAAGGAAATGTAACTTTTGTTAAATCAAATATCTTCCTTTATTTATATGTATATATATATATATATATATATATACGGTATCCGCCAAAATAAACAGTACCGAAACAGAGAGTGCTGTGGAGTTGTTTATGTAATATGGATTTGTCATATTTGACTTAATTGTCATTAGTTGATATATTAATAGTACGCTGCAGTTAAATTTGATTTAAAAATGGTTCTAACAACGGAAGAAAATTTTTTTTTGGTAGTGCATTATTTTCGTTCATACGGAAATGGTCGTAATGATGGTCCAAGCTTAGAACAGGTGTCAATAAAATATCAACAAAAATTTAATATCCTTCTCATTCACCTGATCTGACGCCACCTGACGTATACATTTGGGGCATAATGAAGGACAAAATATTTCACTCGGAAAATCCGCCGGCGAATATTGCCGAACTACGGGAAAGAATACAAAATATGATTCGGCAGTTACATCAACCACTTTTTATAAATATGTTTATTGACTTACAAAATCGATATGAAGCTTGTTTGCGTCGAAATAGTGAACATTTTGAACACTTACATTACAGAAATTAAAAATTAATTTTTATTTTTATTTTCGGTACTCATTATTTTGGCGGATACTGTATATATATATATATATATATATATATATCCCGGGGAAAAAAGTAATTACGTGAAAAGTTGTATTTTGTTACCTGTCAACAGAGTTAAAATGTCAAATTTTGTTCCTGTTACAGAAAAAAAGATATTTTTATTCGTTGTTAATTGAAATTTAGTTCAAATAATATATTAACACAGTTCGTCAGTGGGTACGAATTTTAATGTTAACCTAGACCTGAAATAATCACTTTATACTCAGGCAGAGAGCAATAAACCCTTGTAAAATGACCATTCCAAGGGCGTACCTGCTTGTGATTCTGAAAATCCCAATAGTTGTGAATTTTATGTTTAAACAAGATCCCAAAATTAAGTTCTTTCCACGAAAAATGGTTCTGACTCATATTCCTTATTAAAAGTGGAATAAGCAAAATTCCCCAGGAGTAGAAAGATTTGTTACCCTAGCCATAGGCGAGGGAGAGGGGTTTCTACGAATTTTTGAATTCCATCCGTGTTTTCGACTATACTTTTTCTGCAACTATCAATTAAAAAACGAAGCAACATATTTTGAATTGCTAAATCCTTACTTTCTGTAGGAGTTGTGATGAAACTATTACTGCTGTCAGTACCAGACACTAAAAAGAGATGAAGCCATGTAATAACTGAAGCCATTTGAATAAAATTATAAAAATTAACTTATTTTGTATGAATTTTAATTTCAAATTCAAAAACTCAGAGAATTAAACAATTTTGAGCGTCTCCTATTTTCTTATTTTTTTCTAAAAAAGTGCCACAAAATACACTTACGCTGCTCTTCTGGCTCTAACAATTAATACTCAACGACCATATTAGTGATTTTACGTTCACTTTATAGGGTTTTTTATTCTTTTTGATATTTCTGCACTACTTCTACTCTGCGTTGTGCAGCTGGTGTAGAAAACGAAACACGCCTATTTTATCTTTCTGTCAAATGAAGTGTGATATTTAGAGGGCTCCATAAGTACTTATTCCAAACCAAGGGTGAGAATGAATATTCTTGCCCTATGGCTAAAATGAAGCTATTCCATAATTAAAAACTACGTCGGAATATAGAGATTTTATAATAGTCGTAGAAAATAACTTATTCTACTTTAAGAATGAAATCCCGACCTTAGATAAAATTTTATGTACCCTGAGAGGAGATAAAAATATTTCTGAAATTGGAAGAGATCAATTGTGAAAAATTGAGCGAGAGATGAATTTAAGATGGGAAAAAGTAAATGGAAAGTCGCTTTTAATCGAAAAAGATGAAAGTTTATGATGGAGAATTATTTGCGATGAATAAGGGATTTCTGCAATGAGAATATAAAAATCTACTATTTAGACGAGACATGGCTGGACGAAGGTTACTACACCGTCGGAAAAATATGGCAAGACAACAATGTAACCTCTTCCCGTCAAGCGTTATTGGATGGTGAATCTGCAGGAATAGAAGCATATTGTTGAAAAGAAAAACGACTGATAATAAGGCATATTGGAAGTACAGATCGGTTTTTGACAGATGGTTTGTTAGCATTTGAGTCAATTCACACCGGAGACTACCACGAATATATGAGTGCTGTTGTTTTTTAGCACTATTTTTCACAAACGATACTTCTAATTCCGCTCAACTCGGTAATTATTTTGGACAACGCTCCTTATTATTCAAGGAGATGTGAGAAATTGTTTACCACCGCTTTGAAAAACGGAAATCATTCAGTGACTTTAAGATAAAGCGGAATATTCTAATACTTCTACTTTCTCCTTACCATTGCGAGCTAAACCCTATAGATTTAATATAGGTTCAGGTGAAAGGATTTTTGGCAAGGAAAAATACTAAATTTAAAATGAAAGAGTCCATGCACCATTTGAAGAAGCTGTGGATCAAGTTAATGCAGAGAGATGGCGAAAGTGTATAGAACTGTAATGAAAGAAGAGCAGCAAAAGTGGAAATTAGACAATTTAATGGAACAAACCATAGAGCCAATAGTTATAAAGTACGGACCAGATGAAAATTCATCAGATTAATCATTTTCTAATAACTATTATTTCATATTAGAATAATAATAATAAAACCGTGTTGTAAATAAGCTCTATAATTCTAGTGTTTCAAATGAAACTCACTGTTTCTATCTAATTACACAATATAATGAAAAATGTTGAAAATTCTAAAAAATTGACAATTGTTTCGATAACTGAATCAACGTCAGAATGACAGAAGCTACATTTCATTTGATGCCTACCTGTAACTTCTGTCATTCTGACGATGATATTTAGTTATCGAAACAATTGTTAATTTTTTAGAATTTCCAACATTTGTCATTATATTGTGGAATTAGCTAGAAACAGTGAGTTTCATTGAAAACACTAATATGAGTAGATTCCACGAAGTAAGGGTCGAGACAGTTAATTTCTCAATAATTCTAGTAAATCATATTATAAAAATACTTGATTATTATGAATATCATTATAATTGACTCTGTAATTAACGTATTATCATTAATTGATATTGTATTTATGGCTAGTCTTTGTCTCAATCATGTTTTTCCTTTAATATCATACCTACTGATAGCCCTACGTAAAGGTTCAGCTATGCCTGCAATTACATGCGACCTGAAGAGGGGATTTCTATTGTATACCGGTGTTGTACAGGGTAGGGTACGCAAATAAATGAATGAAGTTGTGAACTATAATGCAAATCGTTTTAAGTTGTTTTAGTTGCCCACCCGGTAAGGGTTTTGCATGTTAAATTAGGTTTTATTACTCTATATCTATTTCAAACAGACTATATGTCAGTCAAAAATTGCAATTATATATATGTATATATATATATATATATATATATATATATATATATATAAATCCAATTGCTGAATTGAAAAATACTCTATTCATTGTTGACACATAACCTAAAAAATATGGGTTATGGTTAGTTTTGCGCTTAAAGGTGCATACCCAATTTTGAATTTGGAGTTTTGTTATTTCATTGGGTTATTTTTTAAATCTCTTAACCCATTTTTCAGAAGTTTTTTTATCAATCTGTCGTTACCGTGGTTTTTCGAGAAATATTTGAATTCAATTTTCGAAAAGTCAGTTGTGAGAAAATCACTTTATAATATAGTGGTGGTGGATACAATAATTATCGTAGATTGGTTGCCTGAAAGTGAAAATACATTCATCTCTCTCACACCTATTCTATAAGAAAAAACTACCTCACTACCATACCTATGAATATAACCAGGATATAACAGGATAACACGCTTCTTGTCAAGGGGCCCGTCACGACATTATATATATATATATATATATATATATATATATATATACTGTTGCAGGCTATTGTGAACTCCGTTATACCTGTAGTCTAATTTGGGCTCCTAGCGTATATTTCATGTATACCACTATATAAGTTGACGTCGTATTGGGATCCGTTATATGTAGCGGTTACGGTAGGTTCCGTTGGTGTATATTTCCATACTTCAAAAGCAAGGTAGGTTCCGTATATGATACGTTTCAGGTAATATGGACTCCTTGCGACGGTGCCACATATACTATCGGCCAGTTAATACATACAATCAGAAGTATAATTGCCAGTTAGGTATTGACATTCTATAAAACGATTGCAATCGGCTTTCTTCGTAAGAAATTTTAATCTGAGACTGCAATTGTTAATTTGAAACAACAACTATGAGAAATAAAAATTATAAATTAAAAACAAGTTACTTATATTAAAGAGACTGAGATTGTTTATAACATGAGAGAGTGAAAAAGTAATGATACCTATAAAATATAATTTTTGTATATCATATAAAAACCTGTTGACGAAAATAAGCTCAATAGTCTAGCTTATATTATATATTTTTATGGAAATATACATTTACATTATTGATTGTTGCATTTACAAGAATATGCTACCTTCTCCTTCCCATTTTATGCACACCTTATTCTTTTTGTATTAATAGTTGATCCGAATAATGACCCTGCACTTTTTATGGAAAGTGACGACTGGTATCTTTCTTTGAAAACTTGATATGCATTTGTAATCGATCTAGTTACTTAAATTGCTGATAGGCTCAGCTTAATTCTAAGACTGGTGGTTAATAACTGTAGGTTTTTTTTATTAGTTTTAGTACTCAATGAAAGTGTGGAATTCTTAAGATTTGCCTATGATCAGTTTTTAAAATATACATTTTTAAAGTCATGAACAATTAAGATTTTATTATGATAATTCCCCGTGTAATACAACATAGAAAATATATTTTAGATGCAGTTATTGTAGATCACACAATAATATAAAAATATACTTATTTATACAGTGTGTTCTCAAATATGTTATATAAGTAATTAATGGGTATTTTTAAATTAACATGCTCAACACATAACAAAGGTATTTTTTTAAGTGATATTCAGTGATTCAAATCCATTATTGAATTAATTAACCGCTTTTTTAAATTGATTTCTTTGTACGAGTGATCAACTTTGAAATAAATTAGTTCTCAATAGCTCTTGTGTCAAAAACTAAAACATTTAAGAATTGTGGCTAAAATCGTAAATGAAAAACCCCGCAGAATTGCTTCACACATAGTCATTGAATATCACTTATATAGTATGAAAAAATTAAAAAGCCACTGTATGTATTTAGCATGTTATTTTGAAAATATCCATTAAATACCTGCCTCTTTTTATTTATATATACAGTTGTATAATAAACAAGAAGTTAAGTATATTATCTATTTTGTATTACACGGTAATTATTGACGTGAATAAAATCTTGATTGGCACTAACTTTAAAAATGTATATCTCAAAAATAGAAGAATTTAACAAGTAACAATATTAACAGTAATAACACAAAAATGCAGAAATATACCGACGAAATTTCTAAATATAGCATCATTTATAAGATAATCGCAATTTCGGAATATTTACCGTCCTCTATTTTTTGTCTCACATTGTATGAAATAGTATTGCTGAAAATAGCAAAAAATAAGAGCTAGTAAGAATTTCATTTCAAATATTTTTTCACTAACCGTGTAACTATCCATATTTTTGGGTCAAAAATCAGTCTAAAACTAATGCCACATGGGTAAGGATTAACAGCCCTGCAAAATATTAATAATAAAAAGGCTTACCAAAGTACGAAATTACCTTCGATAAACCGCTACTTTCCAATTGAACGGCTTGTATCGTACATATTGTTAGGTCTATTTTAGCAATAAGAGAAATATCTGTCAGCGTGTTTAGAACTCCGCTCAGTCTTAGGCATAAAGGACCAGCCATAACCGTTTCACCTTCGATTTGTGATCCTAAAGGTTTTTTTGGGATCAGGATTCGAAGGGAATTTTTTTTACGTGCCGCCTTGAAGACTTTTTGGTATAATACCCTTTGAAAAATTTACAAGAAATACTACGGTTCACATTGCTTTTCTTGTTTTCGTTTATCGGAATTATATCGTTACAAAATCTCCATGACGTCGAATTTGATCCAAAGCGTGTTTTCGTAGTTTTGAACCCTTGTCTAAGAATAAAAAACTTTGAACATCAAATTGATCAGAACCATGAGGTTTGGTTTTTTCTGTTGAACTATTCAGTGCTATATGTTTTACTTTTTTAAGTGATGAATTATTTTCGAATATGAGAGAATATATTGGATCAAGTTCAAATGAAAACGACATCTGTTCTATATGTGAATCGTTATTTTTTTAAAACGTAGAATCTCCCAGTGTTAAATCACGTGTTACGACTTCATTTTTGGAATTGTAGTGGAAATCCAAGGAAGAGTTTTGTGAAACGGCATAGCTTGTCAACGGCAGCTTATTTTGTGAGATCGTTATAAGCTCTGATGAATCAAAAAGATTGTTTTCTCTATTTGAATTATTAGAAAAAAACTTTTCTCATGTGGTAAATATTCATAACCAGATGTTTCTGTAATGAAATTGACTGTCTCGACCCTTACTTCGTGGAATATGCTCATATTAGTGTTTTTAAATGAAACTCAAGGTCTCTAGTTAATTCCACAATATAATACAAGTTATTGAAAAGCCTAAAAAATTGACAATTGTTTCGATAAATCAATATGATGATATTGATTTATCGAAACAATTGTCATTTTTTTAGAATTTTCAATAACTTGTATTATATTGTGGAATTAACTAGAGACCTTGAGTTTCATTCAAAAACACTAAGATGTTTCTGTGTTACTGAGATATTGTCCAGTGCTAACGAACAATGTCTTTTATGAAATTAGACAATTTAAATCATTTATGAAAATAATACAGTATCAAACTTTTGTCAAAACTACCAATTTTATGTTTTATGTCAATTGAGTTTCCATTTTTAAATTTTATGAATTTTAACGATTGTTTTAGTATTCACACTTCTTGTCAGTACACGAGATTAATTACTCATAATTAATCTGCACAACTTTAGTCGGTGTGCAAATTTAAAAGATGCCTGCTGTATTCTGTAAACAGATAACCCATGACTCTACATTTCAAAATTAAAAAAGTATATTGAAAGTAACCGCCAGAGGATGTTATCGCATACGGAATAAAAAGTAAATTCAAAAACTGAAACCCGACTTATGAAAAAAGTATGAATCAAGAAAATATTCTCATCTATAATAGTTATGAACAAAATGTTCAATATTTATCGGCTATTAAGTAAAAACAGCTTACCCCTAATATATTATGATTTATTTGACACATACTCATACTTATGTTGCAGTCCACTTCGTTATTCCAAATAAAAAACCCAGTATATTTTTAACTTTCTAAATTGCTGATATAATTATCAACAACATATAATGACAAAGTAATATACTTTAGTCTTATGGCGAGATAATAATAATTTTATTACGGAAATTCCCGTTTGACTGTTATTTAAAAACTATAAATTTCATGATAAATTATGATTATTCAATTTCCACCATCTACATCGGTCACTGTTAGGTAACTCAATAATATCCCAGAAAAACGTGTTCAATTTTTTATACAGGGTGAAGAATAATTAACGTAAATTTTGGATAATGAATAATAGTAATAACTGTGTTCTTTTAAATGGCAAACATACTTTTTTGTATATTAATAGTCATTTTTCTACGCCCTATCTTCAAATTACCTTTTATTTTACCGCTTTGTTGCGCTTAAGACGGATGTTTATGGTCACTCTGTACCATAATATTTCACAGTTCAATTTACTTCAGTTTCAGACCAGAAAAAATGAATATCTCGCAAGCTTATTAATTGTTTTCACTAAAATAATTTCATTTGATATATGAAATAGTGTACATACTCGTATACTTAATTTCGTCAACATTAAATTATTTTCACGACAAAGAAAAACAACACAAAAAAAGAAGATTTAAGCATATGCTTGAAGAATTGTAGACTTTTTTAGTATCTACAATTATTCCACTGGATATTTATTCGTACGACTTTACCTTTCACTGTAAATAGCAGGAATACCATTTTTCATTCCTTTCCAACCGCATACATCAACCCTTAACCCACTATATTTTTCAGGGTTACCATAAACCTTTTTATCATTCTCACTTATGAAAGTTCAGGGAACAGTTTTTCATTTTTTTTACTGAATTATTTATTCCGATCGTTCTAGGTAACTAAAGCTACATAAACTAAATACAGGCAAACACAGAACCTCTCACATCTACGTAAAAACGTCAGATTCAACATAATTTAGTGAAATTTTGACGTTATCGTAAAAAATGGTGTTTTTCACTTGTACAACAGTCATATTTATACAGGGTGGTTCATTAACAATTGTCCATATAGTAACTGGAGAAACCTTAGCACAAAATATGAAGATTCGAGAACACTTCAGTAAAATATTCCTTCTTACTGAGATCTAGGGTAATATATCATAAATATTTTAAATGATTGTAGTCCATTGTTTTTACACCTTCTACTTTTTATATATTGGGATACTTCAATTAGTGGTATAATATAATTTTCCTCTATCACTAGAGGTATGCGGTAGGGATAAATACTTCTTTTCCCCCCTACAATCTACGCCTATATCGTAAAAATGTTTTTTCGATACTCCGTTACTTTCTACGTAAGTATTAACCTCCTGTCTCTATGCGATACAGTACGAAGTTTTCACGTTATTCGAGATTAAATGGAATGTTTATAATACCTAATTTTATTTTATCTCTTATTTCGCACTAGTCAACACTATTTTGCTAATTTGGTTATGAAATTTATAAGTTTTAGTTGATTCCATCTCGAATGATCTTTTCATATTGATGTTTATCAAATTTTCACTCTAAGATGATATTCATTAAAAACTATTATTTTTATTTTATCCTACTGGACGCCTCTGGTTATAGCGGAAATATGTTACCACTAAATGCATATGTCAATTGTTTGCCAAGTACGCACAAAAATATTGGAAGGTGTCAAAACAACGGGACTAAAGCGTTTTATAATATTTATAATAAAACTTTCTGGGTATCGGTAAGGAGGTGTAGGTACCTCCAGTTACCATATAGACAATTCTAAATGGAACACCCCATAAAAAGCATATACAGATGCTACATAATTTGTTAAAAGTATCTCGTGCTCGTAAGAAAAATTAAAATTCTGTTTCACTTTAGCACTATAGAAATTAAATACCTTGTTAACCCTTTTGAACTGAAATGATGAAATTTTTGAATATCTTCGTAAAGAGATTTGAAACTATCCGATTTGTTATTCATTTGGTAAAAAAATGAACCAATTTTGTCAAATTCTATTGAAATACACGGGTTATAATCATTCATTTATTTTGTCCTTCCGTACACCCATTATTTGAGGATTTTTTATTCAAAATAATTTAGAATTTATTGATGATAACCAAAGAGGTATTGTTGATATTCCCTAATACATAATACTTTAATTTAAATCCAATTTTCAGTAATTTCTCTATCAACGATTATCGGTTCTGCAGATACAGCCAGCCGTCCTATCTTAGTTGTAGACTCGATGTGGAAAAGTTTTAAGAAGTAAAATACTTTGTTTTCCATTGGATATTATTGGATATTTTATCAATGTATTTAATTCTGACCAGCTTTGTAATAGCAGATTTTATATGGTACTTTAATCTTCCACACAAATAATACTTTTTCAAAAACATTGTGGATGTGTTATATGATGGCTTTTGTTTAGCTTGAAAACAATGTGAGAATGTTTCAGAAAAATTGACTTATTTTCTAAAAGAAATAATATAAACATTATTTGTCATCACACACTATCATATAAATTAAACTTTGTAAGAATACTTACAATCTGAAACCCGATTTAAAGCCAAATTTAATATTCTCTTAAATCGAAATCTCATCGTGGACATTCTGACACAATACAGATAACAATTATACAATAAATGTTTCTAACCACGTGCCTTGTACAATACATGCTTGCACACTGGAGCCCGAAATAACTGCTATATATACTGAAAAGATATCGCGCTGTTTTATGCAAAGAGGCGTCCATTTTTTGGGACTTTGGTATGGTATATTCACACTAGTTTGCTAGATATGAAGTAGTAAAGTTAAAAAAAGTAAACAGTTTGGAAGTTTTTTAAACTTACGAGCTGAACTAAATTTATGTTGCGCACACACACTACTACATGTGTGGATATGTATAATTGCAAAAATTTATTTAAATTCACAATAATACATAATAATAAAATACCACTTTGCTTCGTTTTAAATATTGAATTTGTTTGAATTAAAAAAAACAACGAATTTTTTGTAGCAAGATAAGTTACATATCAGCATAATATTTAATTTGACAATCTACGTCGACGAAGTCGCGGGTACAAGCTAATGAGTCTACATATTTGTGCTCCTTCCCTTATGTTCGGCGGGGTAACATTCATTTCACCGTCTGAGTCGTTTTTCATATTGAACTTTCTGGTAATTTTAATTCAGTATAATAATTAAAATAGTAGCTATCAGCTGTATTGTAATCGCGGCAACTCACCCTGCAACGGCCTGTCTGGGATTTGTTGATCATCAATACTTATTATTGAGTAGTGAATAACGAACGTCATCATTCTTAGGAAGCTCCACACGTAAAATGTAAACATTATCAATTATCAAACAGCCGTGGACAAATTCTATCATGATATGACAATTTAATTACTGCCAAAATTGTCAGAATCATTTGAAGTTATATTCAACGTTTCCAAAAGGAAGTTACTATTTCTGTAGTCGCTAATATTTGCTCAAGTGCAATAGTCGCTATTAATTATTTCCGATTGGTTTAATTTAAAATTTATGAAATTTCATTGGTCAATGGAATGTTATATTAATAGTCAATTTATCAAAGCCTTCGAACAGAAGCTCTTGATTTTTATTTAGATTAGTATTTCCAAAATTATGTCGAATCAACAAAAACAGAAGAGTGTTTATCAAGATCATGCTATAATTTGGATGCTAACCTTCAGAAATTAATAATTTGTTCTTAGTATTTCCCATTTTAAGAATCAGTGTAGCTAAGCATGATACGTTTTTAGCTCTTAAAATACACTGGGGCTGAACAAGTATAATGTTTGTTATGGTATTTATAAACAAATTGAATTTTTGTTGTGTTTGAACACTTAAAATTCTCATAATTTCAGGACGCCAACTTAAAATGCTAGCATGAAAATTATATGAAAAAAACGAAAATCGCGTAAAAGACTTTTGATGTTTACAACGTATGTGTACAAGAAATAAAAGCTAGAGGTGGAAAGAACTCTAGCTCAGTTAGGACGAAAACTAGATATATTCAGTAAATAATTTTTGGTATCGTGTATGTATGAATGTTTACTGGGGTGACATTCACTGAGACATAAGAGATCTATTATGCCTCCTCTTTTCTACTTAGTTCCTGAGGAAAGTCTGAGATACTAGAGTATTTCTAAGAAAATTTTTAGGATATCCGAAGGCTTCAGCTTAGGTAATTGTCCCTCTTCTTTGGTATCGTCCAACAGTCTCTATATGTAATTAACGTAATATTTGGTTATATTCATTCAGTCTATCTTGCCATAAAATTAAAGCCGGTAGATATAATCTATAAACATAAGAAAAAAAACCAGAATCTATATGCCAAATTGAACTCAAACCTAAATAGGAACAAAAAGCCAATGAAATAAACGTCGTGATTACTCAGCCATTTTTAAATTCAAGAAGAACTTATGTATTAAATCAGTAAAATTATGAGCCGAAGAAGTAGATTATTAATTTCACACTTTCTATTTACAATATAACAAAAATTGTTATAGCCTCGAGTCAATAAGATCTACAATGTAATTGAAGCGTTATGAATATTTTTATTAAAATTACTTTCAAGATTCAAAATGACAGAGTTATGTTATCTGAATGAATCAAAGTAATTATAATTTGCATTCATATCTAAAACAAAAAACAGCCAACTCCAAAGCTCCCGTTACCGAATCGTTTAAAATGTCAAATTACTTGAGAGCCCTTGCATGGTATACGTATATCATTCCTAAATATATATTTAAAAATAGACTCGTAGCTTTGATTTTCTTGAATAATACTTTAACTGTAACAAGAAATAACCGATGATGTAATTCTTCACCAATTTAGTAGAATAATACTAGAAGGGGCTCACTCTGACCGCTACAGTGATGGGGTACTCAACTGCAGTGGTGCCAAAGTTATCGGATCCTACTTATACCTACAAATATAACATAAAATGTATATCAAGTTTTCAACATATCGCCATCTAGAAATATACACGCGCACTACAAAAATATACAAATTCACGAAAACGGCCAAAATTAACTCCTTCTAAAAACTATGCCAAATCAATCAAGACATAAATATAAGGTAGCTGGTGCTTTTTTTAGGACTTGGTAAACTGGGCTCCGTATACCGGAGCCCATTTTACCGCGGAGCTCACTTATACCTCAGATTTAACATGGGAGGAGCCCACCTTGTATGTTAACTAAATATATATATATATATATATATATAACTGATTTTTTTACAGCTGTTACTGTTTCCATTTTTTCCTATCAAAAACCTCGTCTTCCTCTAAGTGACTCGTGGTCATCGCTTGATCAATGTCATCTCGCCAGCTCCTTCTTGGCCTACCCCTCCTTCTTTTTTCCTGTGATATCCATTCCAGAACCTTCCTGGGCCATCTGTCAGATGGCATCAGTATCAGTTTTACATGCCCGAACCAAGTTAGTTTGTCTTTTCTCTATGTCTTCACATTATAATTTATCACAAACAACTAGGCCGCGGAAAGGTAGGAATAACAATAATTGGAATAAACATAGCTGTCAAATCTAGTTCACACGTTCACCAACATACCTTTGATTCTTGTATGAATTTCATTAGATAGTCATATACTTCCATTTTGTTTGAAGCTAAAAATGGCAGATATTGAAAGATGGGAAAAGTCATTTCTTATTAGATCGTTAATACTATTTTGAAATTCTGGGGATTATTTAGAGTTATAGAAATTATGATTCTAATAACTTTTAACATGATGTGTTGACACAAGCCAGTGTCAAGAATTTTTATTTTACATAAATGTGCTGGATAATATGCGTATCCAAAACGTAGACCAAAAATAGTTGTAAAGTATTTACGGGGACATGAATAAAATTTGAACCAACAGCTATTCCGAGTTTGTTGAATTGAGGAATATTGCGTATAATAGATTTAAGTAAAATCGTTTCAATATTTTTCCACAGACAAGTTTCTTTTTACCTAGAATTAGCATATGTGTCTGGTAGAGTAAGTGGATAAATTAAGCACCATCAGTAAATTGACAAATTTTTGCAGAATCTTATGAGTGGCGTGCTAATTCTCCATTAATCTGTATGTATCTGTATGTTTCACACATTGATAGTCACTACTATTAATTATGCACTGTATATCTTCAAGATCATTGATTTGTAATGCCGTAGGTAGTCCATTTTGTTCTACCCCTTACGGCTCTGTTTTTCCAACCTCTTTGCTGAGGCGCCAATTTGTAAAACCCTCGGTAGTCAGGGGGTAGAACATAGAGGGCTGTCTGGCTAGATCTATTTTATTGAACAGAATCATTAATTCACAAGTTAAACTAAATGGAACTTCTTAATCACAAATTCGAAACCAACAACGTATACATCGATTTACAATTCTTTGTATGATTTTATAACTTCGGCATGTTTCCAGTATCCAACCATTCCCCCGTCGAACAATATTTCAACTTAGTTACTAATTAATTCTTGATTCCGGTTCGATCGTCGCCTCTCGATATTAGAATTCTGGCGTATGTTATTTTTAGAGGAAATGTGTTATGGCAATATTTCAGTTTTTAATATTGACTGAACTAAATCGAACTTAGATTTATTGTTGGTATTGAAATAGTTAAGTTTGTTTCGGGTTCAATACACACCGGAACTGTATCAGGACGGTTAAGTTTATTCCGGGTTCAATACGCACCGGAACTGGAACCGTAAAGTTTCTTTTGGGTTCAGCACACACCGAATTAGCTTTGCTATTTCCGCTTTCCTCTATACCATTACTGGTGTGAGGTCTGAGCTTATCGATGCATCCAAAATATATCGGATAATAACCGTTGGCCACTCTGCTGGTGTTACGCCGATGGTGCTGCCACCTGGGTACGGGACGTCCAATTGCGCCTACTGTGATAAATTGTTTGGTCGTACTCTGTAAGTTGACTTTTGCCATTCGTGGATGTGTTGTCGATGTTGGTACCAGAAGTTATTGATGTCTATTTAGACGACAGCGTCATTACAGATTCATGTTATTGTTTCATCATTTCTTATTCCATCCGCTCTAACTATTTTTCCTGATTACAATTATGTACTTTTGCTCTTCTAATTCGTCTCTACCTTTCTAGTATCTTCTATTACTGCGTCACACAAATTGTTCTTCAATATACGTCATATCATTTCCCTCCTTCTCCTCCTCGTCCTTCCATGGTCCTTGATGTATGTATATCACCTGACATCTTTTTTGTGTCTCTTCCAACTTTGCTCTCTTATGAAAGGTGATACTCTTGGGTTTTTATATAGATTCCCTAGATTTTGGTTCGTTCTTCTTCTCCAAAGTCTCTTATTTTTTTTTGGACCCTCAAAAAATTTTTCTCTCATATTCACAGCTTTATTTTGTCCAACAATGTTAAAACCGGCGTTCACTGCTGGTTGGATTGTTGTTATCAATACCCCGATTTTCGAAATTTTTAAACCTCTCACGAGTCTAGTAGCTTATACGATGATCTATTCCTCTTATTTTTGCCCCTTATTCACTTTTATCTGACAGAATTGCTTTGTAATAACAAAAGTAATGCAGCTGATATAATATACATATACTGTACACGATTTGATTATGCTATAGGTGATATATAATGTATTACTCAGTGGAAACTTAGCCATTTTCTTCCTATAGTTGATGCTCGAAAACAGGAAGTAAATCCATCTGAAATATTACTCTACTTTGTCACATCACATCTATCATCTTGAACATTTCGAAGTAGTAAATATAAACTCAATTTGGGATACATCAAAGTGAAGAGGAAACTCTCTATGTGTGATTGAGAAAGTTCAAAATGCTCATAAAACTTATTTGATTTATTGATAGAGTATATATCACGTCTTACGTAAAGGCTTGTTTCCAATTAAATTTTGTTCGTTATATTCATTGCTACTTGTGTTTCTGCCTACTATAGGTTTCAACAGTTATCAAATATTGTTCTGAATGCTTTATTGGTTAGTGTATTTAAACTATGTGGGTGTTTTATAACGATTTAAATTAGTTCTCCATGTTATGAGATCAAAGAGACATTCCTTCTAAATATAACTCCGAAAATTTGTCGTATTGAATTTTATATATATTTTATTAATAATATGGTGTATAAATGAGCATCAGAATACTCATAAAACTTATTCAATGAATTGTAGCGTGAATCTCGTGTCTGGCTCTCGTCTTATGTATCAAATTTTGTCATTTTGACGTTGATTGAGCATCCCTTAGGAATCAATAGGATTCTGAATGTTCTTCCGGTGTTAATAAAGCTTTCCTTAATGATACTCTCTTAAATTAATTCCGCTTGTGAATGCAGTTTCTATTGGAAATATAAAAAGAGTAAAAGATAGATCCAGCCACTCAAAGTATAGAAAAAGCGAATTTAGAAATGTCTCATCCGAAAGGCGAAGGGATTTTTAAAAGAAAATAAAGTGAGCGTTCAGTTAAGTTGAATAATGGAAATTCAGAATATTTTTCAAATAGTTACTGTAAATGTCTCTTAAATCGAAAATAATAAAAATTTTGGTGGTTAGGTCCGCAAATTTAGTACATATTTTCAAGTATTTACGGAGATGAACTTTTTGCCAAATTTTATTTCCAATTTGGAAAGCCGGTTACAAGTAAAATGTTTTACTTGGTACTACAAGACACTTATGACACAGAGTGAAGTTGCTCAGCAGCTATAGTCTATAGAGGATTAGTATACGGTAGTTTTTTCACTCTTCTTCTGATGGGTGTGACTTCCATTAGGACCTTTACCAGAATATTTGGATGTTACTCAATCCTGGCGGCATATTTTTTTTGAAAATTTGGTAATCAATATTTTAACAGATTGTATATGGGAATGGTTTCTGTAGGGTTTAAGTATTCTTTCATATTATAGGACTTTGTTATCGACCTATGATTTGGTATAGTTGATTATATCTAAGGATTTCTATTCATAAAAATGTGAGTTCTCTATAGAAGTTTCCAGTATTGATGCATACGCCATATTGAGCGTCCTTTCTTTGGATGAATTGATGTCCGTTTTAGATTACCAGTGGCAAGGTTTCACGACGGTTGCTAAATGTCAGATGGACCGATTTAGTTTCGTTGATTCGAATACGCCACATTGTTAGCCATCCTTTAATTTCATCAAGATTAGTTTATGGTAATGTGGATGCAATATGGGAGCGCCGCATCATGAGCACATATTGCCATGACAATAGTGTTTTGTGTAAGTAGGTCTGCTGTGTAGACTTGATAGGGCCAAGCACGCTGCCTTGTGAAACTCCAGCTTCACTTGGGTAGAGCGAAGTTCATTCATCTTAATATTTAACAAGTTAATGTCAACTTTTTAGATAAGAAGTATTATCTATAATATCTGTTATCTAATTAGAGCTTCCACAACATCTTTATTATCTTATTCCTTATGATAAAGAAGTAAAAAACTGCATCTCAAAAACAGCGGCAAAAATCATTCTGTGAAGTTTGGGATGAGAGAAGGAATCAGAAATATGAATTATTATTTACTTATCAAAATTCGTAAAGTCAAATTCTCATAGAAAAGAACAGTAGATAGAAGAATAGGAAGCAGTAAGATGTTATGAGACAATAAAAAGGAATCATTGAAAACATGGGACGAGGAAAAATATAATGTTGGGTATATCTATAGAAAAATATGGGACATTGGACAAAAACTCTGCTTGTACTATTATACAGAATCAAAGTAAACAAGTAAGACTGCAATAGACTGAGATATCTTCGGTAGGTACAGCAGTGAAAATATTGCAATTCTTTCTGTTTTTGGACGTTTCGTTGGGATAGTTGATGTTTCAGTGGCTTAGTTGATTGTTGAATTTCTCAAGACCTTTATATTTGAAATCATTTCTCACACAATATTTTTATGGTGTCTGCTAACACAATATTTATTTTCTGTAGAATTTTTCTCACTCTTTTCTATCCTTTACTATAATATTTGCTTCGTTCCCATCCTTCCCTTTCTACTCAGTATCCCTGCTATTGTCTTGTTGCATGTTTGCTATTGTCTTCCCTTTCGTTTATTCTTCATTAGTATTGATTCCTATATTCTTCTAGTGTTTTCCATTCGTACTAAATGTCCCCAACAATCCAGCTGCCTTTGTTCTATATGTTGTAATACTTGTTCTATTTCCAATTCTCCTCGTATCTTCACATAACGTATTGTATTCATATTTATGATTTCTAATTTAGTATCTAAGATTCACATCCAATTGTCAATATTGGTCTGTATGTTTTTTCAAAGACTTTTAACAAGGTGACGCGGGAAACTTTCTTCGTTGATAAAGGTTTTACTCATGCTGTAATAGAGTTTCATCGGTTTCTCTATTCTTTGGTTTGTTTCAGCTTCTTGTGTTCCTGTCTCGTCGATTATTACTCCTATTGGGATGTATTCACCTGTTTCGGTACCATCTATTCATATTTCCACATTTCTGTTCGTCTCCTATAGCCTTTACTCTTTTTTATTCTTTCAATACCTCTTTCCATACTGTTACGAGTTCATCGAATTCTCCTTCTGATATTTTTACTCTGTTTAAGTTCCACACAATAATTTTATTATTTATTTATAGTTATGCCCTATTTTTATATTATCAAAAATAAAAGCAATATACAACTTCGAAAAAGGAAGACAATTTAATAACATCCCATCTGATATCTGTCCGAAATAGTATATTGCTATCGTTCTGGAAATAACGTAACTCTTTTTGTTTTTTTCGAGTTCCGGGCTGGAACAAATCCCTAGCTGTTTCTCTGACCTTAATTAATTGCTTTATCAGATGCCATTAAGATCCCATTACCTAGTAGAAGCCTCTCGCGTCTTTTTGTGGAGCCTATAAAAGTAGGCCAGTGCCAGAAACCCATTACCATGGGACGTAATGGTCTTGAAATTGAAGGAGTGGAAATCATTGAATAAAAATTCATCAAATGACTCATCGCCAGTATAGATTCGTTCTGGAATAAGATTAATGGATTTATGAGAATAATGGTTTATTCGGAAACAAATAGATATGTAAAAATATGATTTATATATTTTGTTCACTTGTTGGAAATATAATTAACATAACTAGGCAAAGTATATTTAATAATGGTATATTACGTCCAGAACTTTTGAATTTCTTCCAATCTCAATATGACTCTATATTGTAAAATTCTATCATAAAAATATTGCCTCAAGTAATTTGCGTTGATAGTACTGTCAATAATATTTAAGATTACTTTGGAAAATTCATGAAAATTGGTTTCTCGAAAACTCTACACTGGAATAACAAATTGACATGTTTATTTTTAAGTCTCCGTCCCAAAATACGTACTCTACATAACTGCAAAATTTTATAACAATGTTCCCATTTAAAATTCTATACGTCGGAAACTATGAAAGATATAAGATTTTCTCGCATGTCAATGGATAGATTAATCAGTTGATGTACCCAGCACATGACTTCACCTTATGTAACGAGCCTATCCGTTTTCCCCCAAACATTTTTTTCTAATACACTGCTTTAAAAAAATTTCATAAAACTAAACCAAAAATGGCTTCCTCGTATTAAAATACATGGTACTGTATAATTTTTTCCATACGTTTACAATACTATTATAAGAAAACACAGCAACTTAACATCGATAATTCAAAACGGGGCATAAAACATAAAAGTTCAACTTTTTTTAAACTCCGATTCCGAATGGCACTATGGATTGAAAATCCCAAAAAACATTGATTCCGATTTCGATGAAATTTTGCATAGAGGGGTTTTGATACGAGGATTCCAATAAATTTGTCAGTTGTTCGTAGAAAAAATTATTTCAGGTGGAAAATTTTGGAACACTGTACATCAGATTTTGCTCTTTTACGAATTTAATCTCAGTTTTTACATTCTAAACCTTCATATAGAATTTCATTAAAAATGCGGTCGCGTTCTAGAGTTATCGTGTTGACAGGCCGACCGACCGACATTTCTAAAAATAGCTTTTTGGTTACGTCAAATACATTCCATGACAATACTTCCTATATCTGTATGCTATTGTATATACAGCGTCGCTGAAAAGTCTCGCATCTAGGGATAAACGGATAAAGAGAAAGTTATTAAATTCTAGGACGATGAATGAGACTTTATTCTGCATATTTTATAGCAAATGTCAAATGTTTTTGACGTCAGCGTTCAGCGTACGGCCGCCATCTTGAATTTTTTAAAATGACAACCTAGGTCGTGTGACCCAACACAAAAAAGCTTATTTTTTCTCTTTCCAAAAATAACCCCAATGTATCCCTTTACTACAAAATGTCCTATACAATATCGTTTTCATTTTTCTAAACTAAAGTGTACCGTACCTACATTATTTGGTTTTTAAAATAAAACAAAAAACAATAGTAGGCATTAAAAACATACTAACTTCAAATTAGTACGAAAAAAAGTAAATTAAGAATAATGGCACATTTATCAGAAAAACAACGCATCCAAATCTTAATGTTAGTTGGATATGGTGATCGCAAACGTACCCACGACGAAGTAACTCATCTTTTTAACGATTTAAATCCTGAATGCCCTCCTATAAGTAGATCTACAGTAACGAGATTATTAAATCAATTCAATGAAACTGGTAGTGTGAAAGATATTCCTAGGTCTGCTAGACCGAAAAGTGCAACTAATGAAGGTAAAACTTTAGATGTTCTATTATATGTTCAAGAAAACCCTAAAACATCTACAAGTATATTGGCAAGAAATCATGGTATTTCTAGACAGTCTATACACACTATTCTGCATAAAAATAACTTTTATCCTTAGAAAGTTCAAAATCTTCAACAATTGGGCGAGGATGATTTTGATAGGCGATTACAATTTTGTGAAATAGTTACAGAGAAAATAAGGATGCAAAACAATTTCTTAGATTTCTTGGTATTCAGTGATGAAGCCACATTTTGCTTGAATGGTTCTGTTAACAGACATAGTTGTCGGTACTGGTCAGATTGTAATCCGCACTGGATGGACGAGGATCATACACAGCGTCCACAAAAAGTAAATGTGTGGGCGGGTTTGGTGAAAAACCATTTGATCGGTCCTTCTTTTATTGAAGGTACGCTGACCGGTGTTAAATATCTGGACTTACTCCAAAATGAAATTATACCTGAAATAAGTCGATTATTTCCTAATATGAACGTATACTTTCAACTAAATGGCGCACCTCCACATTATCAAAGAGACGTTAGGAAATATTTAAATACAATTTTCCCTCAGAGAAGAAATGGTCGAAGAGGTGCAATTGAGTGGCCGGCAAGATTACCCGACTTGACACCACTCGATGTTTTTCTTTGGGGCTACCTGAAAGACCGCGTTTATGTAAACAGACCAACTAACTTAAACGATTTAAAGGATCGCATACGTCTCGAAATGCCGGGAATTACTCCACAAATAATCAACGATTCTATTCGTAGCTTCGAAGAGAGATTGTATCATTGTCAACAAACAAATGGCCAGCATTTTGAGCACTTATTGGAATGAAGTATTTGCAACTTGAATAATTGTTTAGTTTATACATTTCTGTAACACGCAGTTTTGATTAAAATTATTTTAATATTTTTGTTAAATTTCTATCATAATATCCAAGTCAAGTTATACATTGGGATTATTTTTGACAAGAGAAAAAATAAGCTTTTTGTGATGGGTCACACGACCTAGGTTGTCATTTTAAAAAATTCAAGATGGTGGCCGTACGCTAAACGCTGACGTCAAAAACATTTGACATTTGCTCTAAAATATGCAGAATAGAGTCTCATTCATCGTCCTAGAATTTCATAACTTCCCCTTTATCCGTTTCAAAGATAATCCTTTGGTGCGAGACTTTTCAGCAACGCTGTATATACACATAAGGTGAAGGTGAAAATGGACCTAAACGATTGCCCATATTTCGTTTTATCAATTTCATATTTGTGGGAAATATTCAGGGTGAAAGTTTGAGTGAAATTTTTTGTCACATTCCTCGATTACCAAAATTTTAGTATCTACGTATATGAAATTGAATCAGTAATTATGAAGAATGAAAAAAAATAATATTCATACCATCATAAAAAATAATACACATACTATCCAGTGGTAATACAAGTAATGCACAATAACAATATTAGTAATTATGCGCTAAAGAACAGTGAGTTATTACTGTCTTTAAAGGCACAGATAACCCACAGATAGATGAGACACTGATTGTGGCGCCATTTAAAGTGCCTGTCGACTAAATAATTGAGCGATGTTAAAAAGATTTCTGTAATTTATTTTTTGGCTATATTGAATTCGATAAAACTTACCATCAATTTTTGTATATGGGAGGGCAAATCAAACTGTCATAATAACCTCCCTTCGTCTGTCTCAAATCTAAAGAAACACTGTTTTTGAAAATGAATGGAACATATCCTCCATCGTTTCCTCGTCGACAAATTTAATGATTCATTTCCAGCCATATTAATTTTATCTTCCTGGGTTGGAGGAACAAAATTGTAAAAAGAAAGATTTACTTTAGTAATGCAACAATTTTCAGGTTAGCTAATGTGAAAAACACCCATGATCTCTAAAGTTGTCGATTAAATTAGTAAAATTTCTGTATTTTATGAAAAAAAAGAAAATGGTTGGTAATTGAGAAAGAAAAAATACTGAATTTTTTTTAATAAAACTCACCGACTACTCTTATTAGACTCCTTCAGCATACACTTTGACATTGTCTTTTCAATTGATAACAATAAAATAACGAAACAACAGATAAATATTACACTATAGCAATTAAAAAATACACCAGAATACCGAAACCTCATTATAACCTAAACACATGAACTATGAAACGATAACAGTATAACAGATAGTCTGTAGGGACGAGCTATATGACATCGCGCATACGCAGTAATAAAAATCAATAAAATTTTATTACTAACGCCGTTACAGTTTTCGTAAATTTTTTGGAATTATCTACCGATTTTAGTTACTCGACAGGCTCTATAGAAGGCACGGTCTACAGTGTCCCTAGCCTATTTGGAAGGTCCCAGACATTAATACACTTTTCTACCGTGGCTCATATAGTATTTTTTTCACTACCGGCATTTTCTTTTTTTGAATATCATTTTTAAAAACTAATAAAAAAAGAATAAAATATGGATTTTAAAATTTTCTTAGAAATCAAATCATCCATGCTTCTGTCAAATGTAAAACACAAACGTTATAAACTTTTACTGGTGGTCGAGATTGCTAAAAATGAGCGATTCTAGTTGTGCTCCTGAAATTAGAGCACAGGCCGAAGAAGTGGAACTATAGCCTAATAATCACAGGTATTAATTTGGATAAGTCAACTTGATTCTAATTTTTGAAAAGGAGGGTAGATATGACAATTAAATAAGTAAGTAAAATATGAAATTCACATTCTGTAAAATAGAATAATTTTTAGTTCTAATCAAGCAGGTTCTGTATTTTTCTACGTTGGTTATTATGAACAACTTTTCTACCTCAACAAAAGTCAATCAAGTTGGAGTTAAAAGCTAGTAGTGTAAAAAAAATATAGGATAAATTATAAAATCATAATTTTTCCTAGCCTATTTCTTTGAAAATTCTCATATTCACATCAACAAAGGTTCGCAAAACAAAATTTCATGTATCTTCCTTCCCTTCACTATCAATCAACACTCTCAATAAACTCCAATAACTGCTCGAGATTTTGGGAGAGCTTATAACCTGTATATTGAATAGTGACCTAATATATATGTTATATGGATATGGATATGTATATATATATATATATATATATATATATATATATATATATATATATATATATATATATATAACATATCCACTGATTTGGAAGACATATTCTTTTCATTCAGACTACTTCACTGCCATCCAGATTTATTCGTAATTGCATATTTTATAGCGCATCGTTAATCCAGAACCTGTACTATTACGCTGGCTTATCCTATTCAAGCAGCCACAATTCATCATCTTAGAGAAAAAACACGTGTTTTGGTGGTGTTATGAGAGCGATAATGGAACAAGGTAATGACGTGTGAGGAAACTTTTGGAGAGGGTAATTTTTTACGGGGGCAAGTTAAGACGTGGTAAGAAATTGCGGGAATAGCAGTTACTTTCGCATGAATTGTTCTGTGACAAATGCTGAGAAATTACGCTTTTTGATCAAGTATATTCGAACTTTTGGCCGGTAGCAGTGAGTTATTGTTGTATGAGTTTGTGTATGTCAGGAAAGGGTCAATTTAGGTTCTATGGAAGTTTACTGTCCGTCGTAATTAGTTATGGATAATTAATAGTCTGACTAGAAGTTAGTGAATTAATTCTGCAATCGCTTGATATTTTGATTAATTTAAAAAAAAAGGTTATTCCTTCCATGGTGATAATGAAGATTCTATCACAACTGGAGAAACAATACAGATTTGTAATGTCTATGTAAATTAAAGATTGAGCAATATATAATTTGAAACAATCAAAAACAGTTCCTATAACCCAGTAGAAAATATTTCATTTGTTGTTATTATATTACTTTCTCAATTTGTTCAGTTTATTTATTATTGCATCGATTGAAGCACTAGTGAAATAACTGTCCTTTACATATCATTACATGTCTTTTGTAAGGATGCCTTCTCACGTTACGAAGTTATCCAAACATATTAATATCAAATGAGAAATTGAAATGTTTATGTTGGTTCAAAGTAACAGCACTTTAAAACTGTCAAAAAATATCATAATTTCAACTTTATGGCAACAATGATTTCTTTCTTCAAAGGTAAAATATAGAGATGTTATTCAGATG